>JANUWF010001537.1:0-1437337 GCA_026120185.1 Voacanga thouarsii | reverse complement strand
TTTTTTCTATGGAATGCAAGAGACGAAAATCCCACCTTAAATTAAAATAATCATGACAAAAACTTAAATGATAGGATTTGAACTCAAGACCTTAGAGATTAATTCCAAGGCTCTAACTACTAAACCACAATAACTCTTATTCTTATTTTCTTACCCAAATATTCTTCTTATTTAATCCACAATCTATCTTCCTATTTTGACCTCAAGTAAAATTACCGTTTTACCCTTCATACTCAATAAGCATAACCAAGCCTTCTAGATTATAAATCATAATTTTAAAGCACAAAAAATCATTCAAAAATATATATATTCATACAAAGTAACATGATATGCATCTTAACCCCCTTACTCTAGGGTTGGCTTTAGGTGGGGTTTCACATCCTCCCCTCCTTAGGAGAATTTCGTCCCGAAATTCAAGCATACCTCTATCTCAGATCAGGATACTTCCGCTTTACCCACTCTTTTGTTTCCCATGTGGTATCTGGCGTGCCATGATGCTCCCACTGCACCTTTACCATCGGAATCTGCTTATTTCGGAGAGTCTTAATACTTCGGTCCAACATCCTCACAGGTTTCTTCACATAGCTCAGGTCGGGTTGCAACACCAACGGCTCATCATTCAAAACATGTCCAGGATCGGCATTGTACTTCTTCAGCTGTGACACATGAAACACATCGTGAATTCCTGTCAATTCATCTGGAAAATCCAATCGATACGCCACCGACCCAATTCTTTCCTTTATTGGAAATGGTCCCAAATATCTCGGATTCAGTTTTCCACCTTTCGGATGCTTCAGAATTCTTCTATTTGGTGTCAATCTTAAGAATACCCTGTCTGCCACCTAAAATTCTAACTCTTTCCACTTATTGTCTGCATAGCTCTTTTGTCAGCTATGAGCTGCTTTCAACCTTTCCCTGATTAACTTGACATTGTCCAACATTTCCTGAACATAGACTTCTCCCGATTTACTTATATGGCTATCCTCTGACCAACTCCAGTATAGCAGTATCTGACACTTGCGTCCATACAGGGCTTCATACGGAGCCATTCCAATCGAAACTTGAAAACTGTTATTGTACGACAACTCCGCATACGGCACACATTCAATCCACTTATCCTCGAAATCCAGTACACAAGCTCTTAGCATATCCTCTAATATCTATATAACCCTTTCTGAATGTCCATCGATTTGCGAATGCGCCGTCGTACTGAACTTCAGACTCGACCCCATTGATTCTTGAAACTTGTTCCAAAATCGAGATGTAAATCTCAGATCTCGGTTAGACACAATACTTGAAGGCACTCCATGCAGTTGGACTATTTCTTGCACATAGGTCTGAGCCAACTTCTCCATGGAATCCCTTACATTCACTGGTATGAAATGCACTGATTTGGTTAGTCGATCCACCACTACCCATATAGCGTCTTTTTGGGTCCGTGTTATAGGGAGTCCGGTAACGAAGTCCATGGTCACTTCCTCCCACTTCCATTCAGGTGCTGGCAATGGTTGCAACAGTCCTGCTGACTTCTTATACTCCGCTTTGACTTTCTGACAGGTGAGACACGTCGAGACATACTCAACCACATTTCGCTTCATTCCGGGCCACCAAGATCCTGATACATTTTGACCTCTCTCGAATGAATGGCGTACTTACTCTTATGCGCCTCTTCCAAAATTCTGTCATTCAATTGGTGCCCTTCGGGTACACACAACCGATCTCTGAAATACAAAACTCCCGCTTCGTCCTGCCGGAATTCACTGCCTTGCCGTTTGAGCTATTTATCCTTGAAAAGCTGAAATTCTACATTACCTTCCTGAGCTTCAATAATTTTCCACTTTAGGTCTGGTATCAACTTTAGGTTGCTAACAACAATTTTCTCCCCTTGTATTTCCACTCTTCTATACAACACATCCTGAACCACTTGAACCTCCTGTACCCTTAGCTTGGCCATGCTGACTTTTCTGCTCAGGGCATCAGAAACAACGTTGGACTTTCCGGGATGATAGTTGATTGGACAACGGTACTCTTCCAAAAATTCCATCCATTTTCGCTATCTCAGATTCAAGTCCTTTTGGGTGAAAATGTATTTCAAGCTCTTGTGATTAGTGAACACTTCATATTCCGCTCCATACAGGTAGTGCCGCCATTTCTTTAAAGCGAACACAATGGTAGCCAGCTTTAGATCATGCGTGAGGTAATTGACTTCATGAGGCCTCAACTTCCGAGAAGCATAGGCGATCACCTTTCGGTCTTGCATCAAAGCTGCTCCCAAACCTTCCTTTGAAGCATCGGTATACAATACGTAAGGCTTATCTCCCTCTGGCAGACTCAACACTGGTACTGTCATTAATCTCTGTTTCAATTCTTGAAAACTCTTCTCACATTTTTCACTCCAAACAAATGGTACGTCCTTTCTCAGCAGTCGAGTCATAGGCGATGCGAGCGTTGAAAATCCTTTGATAAACCTCCTATAATAGCTAGCCAATCCCAAGAAGCTTTGAATCTCGGTGATGTTCTCCGGCTGCTTCCAGTCTGAAACTGCTTCAACCTTCGTTGGGTCTACCTTGATCCCATCCTTAGTCACCATGTGGCCAAGAAATGCCACACTATCCAGCCAAAACTTACACTTGCTAAACTTGGCGAAAAGCTTGTGCTCTCTTAGCTTTTCCAATACCAGCTTCAAATGTTCTGCATGATCCTCCGGGCTCTTGGAATAAATGAGTATGTCGTCGATAAAGACCACTACGAACTTATCCAAGTAGGGTTGGAACACTTGATGCATCAAATCCATAAATACCGCTGGTGCATTGGTTACCCCGAACGGCATCACCACAAACTCATAGTGACCATATCTTGTGTTGAAGGCTGTCTTGGGGATATCTTCCTTTTTTATCCTCACTTGATAGTATCCTTGCCTCAAATCCAGTTTGGAGTAACAACTGGATCCTTGCAACTGGTCAAATAGCTCGTTAATCAACGGTAGGAGATACTTATTCTTGATCGTCAAGTTGTTCAAGCCCCGATAGTCAATACACAGCCTCAGAGTCCCATCCTTCTTCTTCACAAATAGCACAAGTGCTCCCTAGGGTGACGTACTAGGTCTAATATAACCTTGCCTCACCAACTCTTCTAGTTGCTCCTTCAGTTCTTTTAGCTCTGTCGGTGCCATCTGATATGGAGTCCGGGACACAGTTCCGCTCCTGGAACTAGATCCACGGTGAACTCAACTTCTCGATTGGGAGGTAGAGAAGTGAGTTCCGCAGGGAACACGTCGGGAAAATCCTTTACCACTTCGGTATCCTCCAAAGTGCACTGGTCTTTCGGCTTGTTGATCACATAAGCCATATATCCTTAAAATCCTTGCTTCAACAATTTTCGGGCTTTAGCCCCAGCTATCAAATACTTCAATTCCTTTACTCTCTTGCCATTGAACTCCAACACACCACATCCTGGTCTAATGAACTGAACCGATTTATTCTTACAGTCTACTCTAGACCCATGCTTCGCTTACCAATCCATTCCCAATATCAAATCATAATCCTCAACAGCTAAGATTATTAAATCTCCCTCCAAGCTTTCTCTCCCCACTTTAATTTTACAATTCCGCACATACGGATTTGCTTGCACCATCTTCCCTAAAGGCGTACTTACCAACAGAGTAAAAGGTAGTTCCACTCCATCCCAACCCAAATGATATGCACAATTCTTGTTTAAGTAGGAATAGGTAGATCCAGGGTCTATCAATGCATTAACGGAATGACCTTGGATAGTAAACGTACCTTCTACCACTGCCGCATCAGCTCCAACCTCCTCTCGGTTGAGAGCGAAAACTTTTGCTTTCACTTAAGGCTTCTGCGCTCCACTTCCGGATGCTCCCGTGGCATTGGCTCGATTGGCCCCCGGGATTTGAGCCGGATTTCCTTGCCCGACTCGGTGAAGTTTAGGGTAGGCATTCCGCAGGTGGTTCGGGTCTCCGCAGTGGTAACATTTCCGCTCACCTCCTTTAGACCAATAATTTTTCTCTGTGTGACCCCTTTTTCCACATTGCTGGCATAACGGAAGATTTTGCGTAGGACCAACCGGTGCTATCCGAGCTTGCTTTCCCTGATTTTGCCATTGCTGGTTGACGGGGCGCTTACTGGGTTGCTGCCTTTGAAAAGGTCCTGGCGGTTGTCTTGACGGCTGAAAAGGTCTCTGTGCCATTCTGCTGCGGTCCTTATTTTCAGCCCGGGTGGCTGCGTCCACGGCCCCTGAGTAGGTCGTTGGTGAAAAAGGTGCCAACGCCCTTCTCAACTCCTACCTTAGCCCCTTGACAAACTGTCTTGTCTGGTTCTGCTTAGTGTCCACCAGCCTTTTGCAATACTTTGATAATTGGGTGAACCGTGCCGCGTACTGAGCTACCATCATACCTCCCTGCTTTAGATTCTGAACTCATCTTCTCGCTTCTCAACTATCCACTGAGGGATATACTCAACTCTGAATGCTTCCACAAAATTGGTCCATGTCCAGTCTTGGTTAATCATCTCCCAATCGTCCTGAACCCGTTGCCACCATGCCCAACTGGGCCCCTTAATCAGAATGCAGCAAATTTCACCATCTGCTTCTCAGTGTACTGAAATGTAGCGAAGATGTCTTCCATCTGCTCTATCCATTGTTCAGCTTTCTAATCCTGCTCGGCTTCTCCCAAGAAGATAGGCAGTTAGAATTTCAGAAACCGCTCCAAAGCTTCATCCTCTCCCCTTGGATTCCTCCGCTCAATCAAAGTTTGAGAAATCTTGGTCATCTTTCTAAAAGCTTGCCCCATTGTCACTCCAACAGGTTCTTCTGACCCCATTTCCAAATCTGGCTCGCTCTCATTTCCCCTGTTGGGTGACTGCATTTGTGTCGTCTCAACCTCCGGTGTCATAAGTTCTGCTTCTGGAACTCTTCTGCCTGATATGGCTCCACGGCGCTTGGGTGCCATTCTAAACCATACCCAGATAATGAGTTTATGCATTCAAGCTTAAGCTTTAAATCATTTCAGTTGAGCATGCATTTACATTCAGATTTAAGTAAAAGGAAATCAGATGCAAGTTTTGTATAAAAAATTGCATATAAATTTCTCTCAAACTTTAAAGTACTCCAAGTACTTTTATTTGCATAAATTTGAAATTAAAGCAAAAAACAAGAATGAAATCCTTAACATAGAAGTTTATGAAAAGCTGTAAATAAAACATCTTAATCTTAGTAGCCTTTAGCCTCCCTAGTCCTCATCGGAGTCTTCAAAGTCGATCTCATATAACCATCCCCTAGAATTCTTAGTAAAGTCAATCCCAACCCCACTGGCAAACCCATCCATTGGTTCTTTCCCGGGCCGTCTAAAGCTCTCCCTAATCTCAACTTGGTTAGGTGAGGGTATGAAGGAAAGTCTAGGTGGAGATTCATAATCTATCTCCCCCGAATCATCACTATCAGCTGACAAGTCAACTATAGGACTAGGAGGGCGGGGAACATATTCCATATCAATTTCTTCATCTTCACTGTCAGTAACCAAGTCTATCACAGGTATTGGGGGTGGCTCATTGATCAGGACCTCATCGTCACTGCTATCATCTAAGGGAATAATTGGCTGTGGTGCAGGCTGAGGCACTGATAGGTCTTCCGGGTAGATAGGGATGGGAGGATGCCATTGCTGCCCTTTCCTTGCGGTTCTAAGCATCCTAACCATCCTACAGCATGAACAAGATAAGTTAGATAAAAGATTTGAACTTAATAAAACAAAACATATACTATCAATATTTGCCTATACCTAGGCTCTGATACCAAATGTCATGCCCCGTGCTCGCGGACTCGAGAGCGCAACTATGGACCTGGCAGCACCTACGGTCAACTACTTGGCAACCGTCCTCGCTGGGCCAAAATGGATATCCCAAGTTGACAACGGGTATTTAGGCTCATCCTTATATACCATACACACTTCTTATCCCAATCCCAATGGGATTAGGGTATCACAGTTTTGGACTACTCTTATTATGTTTCATTGATTCTTTTTGGCAAAACTAGTAGCTTGGCCACGTTAATTGTATTTTTTATATACCATTCTTTGTTCCAACTTTATACCAATATTGTGAATGGCAAGACTTCCTTCCCTTTGCCTAGTCCTCTTTGGATCTTGCAATTGTGGCTATATCAATATTTACCTGAATTTGGTTTGACCAGCTGAGTTCTTCATTTAAAAATCTTCAACCCAAGGAAGCCACATGCTTTACCCTTAGAATTGTCCCACTTACTATGTCAACTGATAAGGGCAAGAAAGATGAGCTTGCTAAAATTAAAGAAATAGCTTTCTACTTTTATTAGATTAGGGAATGGTCTACCGATCAGCTTTCTCCATACGACTCTAGGAGCTCTGGGCTAAATTGGCTACAGGTAATACCAAACGGCTTAAATTATCCACTCCTTAGAGATGCTTGGGGTTTACTGTTAGTTGTGCAAGAGCTCTTAAATGGAGTTCAATGATACTCTAGATATAGTAAAGTGGTTTTAGAACCATATAACCCATACAACTTTGCCCAACAATTCCACCTAATTTAAGATGTTCTTGTTGATCCAGTCTATGAAACCAAGTTCCCGAAATGAACAACTTGGACTGGGGACCAACTGAACAATTTGATCAGCTAATCATGGAACTCTACTTCCCCTTGTCACTGGAAAATCTTCTATCCAAATTTGAAGATAAAACTAAAGAGGATGCTGAAGAAAAATAGGGCAATCGGGTCCGCTGAAGAAAAATAGGGTAATCAGGTCCACTGAAGGTCACTCATCCTCCCAATAATTGTCTAAGCAGTCTTCACAGAGCCGTTGGCAACCTCAGGTATACTACAATCTTTATAGTCATCTCATTACTTCTTAGCCAGGTCTGACTTTTTCTTCCTTTACGTGTTGCTGTAGGCAAACTACCAAATGCTCCATCTTCCTTCGCTAATCTTCTCACACCACTCAAGCTTCCCTTGCTTCCCCAAAGGTTATGGTTTTTTCTTTTTCTTTTTTTCTAATGTTGATTTCTATTGTAAAATAGAGAAAAATAAAAAGACCAGAGGACAAAATAGTTTCTATGAAGAAAGAAAGGAAAAATGTAAAGAAAAGGACTGGTGATGCACTTAATATTAAGCTAATTCTTGCCCAAAGAGAGGCTTCTCCTCAAATTATCTCAAAGGCAGAATTCGAAACTTTCTTTAAATCTCCCCCTAAGAAGTCCTTACTACATAATTTGTAAGATCATTTGAATTTTCTGATAGGTCAACTGGCCAGGTCTTTCCTAATAGATAGAAACCTTCAGAACCAATTGATCAATACCAATGATTTTCTAGCCAAAGTAAATGACCCTAGTTTGATTTATGCTACTATGGTCATGTCTCTGATGGAGTTTAGTTCCCAACTAGGAAAGCTGTCATTTGATGATTTTCACTACCACACATAGCTAGCCAGGCCTCTTCCTAACTGAACAAGCTTGCTCATCTGAATGAGCCGAATAGAGAGCTATCTTCTCGATATCAAAATGCATCTTATTGAATAATTGTCTAGTCATTTTCCTAGTCAGACGGCCTGAAACCATTTTTAAAAACAATTTGTCTATGTCAAACAAACATACTATTAACGATTGACCTATAGCTGATCCAAAATACAATTTCCTTTATGCCGACTCTCTTCCTTCCTAAAAGGAATGGTAATATAATTTCAAATATTTTCTATTAATATTTTTACCTAATTCTTCTCCATCCAAATTCATTAGATAGTATGCTTCTCTGGAAACAACCTCAGTGACTTGAAAAGGCCTTCCTAATTTGGTAACCATTTGTTGAACTTGGGATCCTAGGCCCAATTGGCAATATGGTTTTTCATACTAGATCTCTTTCTTGGGATTGTTTTTTTTTTTTCTTTAACTTTTTTGTTATAAGCAAGAGAAACTTTTTTCTTGTGTAGATCTAAATATTCCTTAGCAAGCAAACATTCCTGATTGACTAAGTCTAACTCCATATATATGGCTTGCCTATATTTGGCTAGTTGTAAGTTGTGTAGGACAACTACTCTAGTAGATCTAACTGAAATTTCCACTGGCAACATTGTATCTTAGCCAAACGTTAACCGAAAAAGGATGAACCCTGTGGTCATCCTCCACGAATTCCTAGAAGTCCATAAGATTTCTTGTAGCATTTCGTATCACTGGTGAGGTTGATTGTCGATATTATTCTTGATCAGATTGATTAGGATCTTGTTGGTTACTTAGCTTGCCCATTGGCCTGGGCATAATAAGGTGTCAAATAGATCACCATGATCTAAAATTGTTGGCAAAACCTAGAACTTGATCATCTATAATGTTGTCCTTGGTCACCTATAAGGTTTTAGGGATGTCTAAACAATTTATGGCATATTCCTTTATGAATTTAATGACTTTTTGTTGACTCATATTTACCATAGAATTACTTCTGCCTATTTAGTAAAATAATCTATGGCAACCAAAATAAAGGCATTACCTTGTAAAGATAATTGGTAGATTTTACCAATTATTTTAAGTGCATAACCTTTCAACAACTAATGCTTAATAATAGGATGCAATTCGGCTGCTGGAACCGATTGCAGTTGTCCATGTTTGTAGCACTCCTCATAGATTTTCATATATTTGAAATAATCGTCCATGATAGTTGGCCAGTAAAATCTATGCCTGTTGAGAGTCCATCTTAGTTTTAGAGCAACTTGGTGAGTACTGCATAGCCCTTCATGGACTTTAGCAAGGGCTTTGATGACATCTTCTCCATTAAGACATTTTAACAGCAAACCTTTATGACTTCTTTTATGTAACTCATCTCCCACTAATAAATAGTCCAAGACTTTATAGTTAGGCTTCTTAAAGCCATTCTGGTAGGCTATGCAAATGCTCCACAATATCTATTCTCCATCAACAATTGCTTGTCCATTAATGAATGTAATATGGCCTACTTGTCCCTCTTTTTTTACTAGCTAATCGGTTCTGGCCAGATAGCCTGATAACTCATAAGTAATTTGATTTACCTCAAAGTTCTTTGTCCTCGGGACATGAATCATGGTAACATCAGTAATCTGGTGTAAAAGAGATTTGGCCAGATCAAAAAATGGCCTGAGATTTTTGTTGGCACATTTGTACTTCCAATCAATTGATTTATCAATAGTTGTAATCTCCTAAGATGTGGACTGCTTGAACATTTCTTGCTTCTCGCACCTATGACCCCCTAATAAAAGCTTTATACTCAAACTTGATTGTTAGATTAGTTGGGAGGTAACTCCACTCTGAATCTTCCTTGTATTTTATCCGAACCTTCTATCACGACCCTAGCTCCTGCTCCTTTTTTACTACTGGAACCATCAAACACAAATTTCCAGGGACGAGTGCCCACAAAACGTCATGACTCTTGATTAGGATCAACTGCTTTAAAGCTAGGATGTTCAGCTAAGAAATTAGCTACTGCCTAACCTTTAACTGTCCTTAGTGGTACAAACTTAAACACGAATTCTGCCAGCTTTACTGCCCCATGCATTAGTCGGCCCTGCAACACTGGCCGACTCAACAAGTAACGGAGAATATTAACTTTACATAAAATATGTACCTCTCTTGGTATGAGGTAATACTCCAATATCGTAGAGGCATTAAACAAAGAGAAGCAAAGATTTTCCAAGAGAGTGTATTCGGTCTCAAGATCATTCAAGATTCAATTGAGGTAGTAAACAACTCGCTTCACATCTTCTAGGTCGTCTTGGGCTAGCAAACAACTGATCAACTCTTCGGCCACCGATATATACAATTTTAATGGCATAAGCACTGGTGGCTTCGAAAGGCCAACTTTGATTTGCTCGAAAGTAACTTGTTGATCATTTTCATAGATAAATTGGTCAATTTACTTCAAACACAAGAGAGCTATGAAAAGCCTCAACTTCCCAGAAGAATTAATAGTAAACCTATGAAGAAAATTAATTTTCTCCTATAGGCTTTGCAACTCTATCTTATTTCTGGAGAGCCTACCCTCCAACAGCACATTGACTTTATCATTGTCAATTTTGATACCCTTGTGATGCACAGGAAAGCTAAAAAAATGGTCTACCCTTACTCCAAAAACATATTTGTTAGGATATATCTTGAGATTGTGGCGTCTCATATGGATAAATGACTGCTCCAACTCGGCTAGGTGCATGTCAAAGCTAGTTGACTTGACAATTGGATCATCTATATAAACTTACATAGTTTAACCAAAGACATTATGGAAAATCATGTTCATGACCCTTTGAAAAGCTGCCCCAACATTCTTCAAACTGAATGGCATGACTACCCATATGAATAATTTAATGGCACCTAGATAGTGGAAGGTGGTTTTGTAGATATCTTCTTTTACTATGAAGATCTAATTATAACTAGAATATCTATCTATGAAGTTTAAGTATTCAAAATCTACTGTTGCATCTACTAACATATCTATGGTGGACATCACATATTCATCTTTTGGAATAGCCAAATTGAGGTCGCTAAAATCGATGCAAACCCTAAGCTAGCTATTATTTTTAATATTTAACACTCATTCTACATACCTAGCCACCCAGATGAACCTGCAATTCAATAGTCTTTTGATCTCTTGCTTGATCTTAGAAATGAAATTTGGTCAAAATCTTCCATTTAGCTATTTGTGGCACTTAAATCCTAGTTTGATTGGCAGTTTGTGTTCAACGATGCTCCTACCAAGATTTGGCATTTCATGATAATCTAAGCAAAACAATCACTGTACTTCTAGATTAGCTAGACTAATAAATTCCTGTTTGGTTTGGGTAACAATGAGCTTATTGGAGTGCATTTTGACTCCTATAAAGTATTAAGGTTTATCTCGATTAAGGAATCTTGTGCTTAGAAGTTGGGCACCTTTCTTGGAATTGAAGGATTCTTCATACCTAGAAAACCCTCATGTCTCTCCATTAAACTAGACAAAATCTAGCAATTAAAGACCAGCCCATCGTTCAATTGAATAGGCCTCTAGTCAATTAAGATTCCCAAGGTCACCATAGAATATTCTTTTAGGTGTTTGTCCCTAGATACAATGCAAGATGCATAGTCATTGCTAGAAAGCTTGAGCAACTCGAAGAATAGGGAATAGAATAGGGCTTTCACCATGTTCATCTCAACTTTCAACAGATTTGGATCATCTTGAACTATTTCCATCTTATTGCCATCTCGGAACATCAAAACTTGGTGTAAGATAGAAGGCACGTATTGATTGGCATGGATCCAATCCTAGACAGGGAAAAGGAATAAGAAGGCTTGGCATTATCACAAAAAATATTGTTGAACTCGTCTTTGTCTCAATGATCAATTCCACCAAAAGTATCCCTAAAGTAGCCATTGCTTCCCTTGTGAAATCATCTGCATGTTAGTAGTGGAAATCAAATCATTGATTATCCTACCTAACTTCTTTAGGGTATCAACTAGCATTACATTCAGAATAGTACCTCTATCACTGAAGACTCAGCTGATTGGTCGTCCATTAACATAACATTTAATATACAACGATTTTAAATGGTTGATCATTTCTTAGTTTGGCCTCGAAAACTACATTACTGATAAAGTTCTTAGTTGGCCTGCGTCATCCTCCTCTAATTCCAGCCACTCAACTTTTGCTTTTTTTGGTACGCTTATATTGCCAATGTTTATTCCTTTTCCCACCATATTTTGTAGGTAGTATGCCTATTATGTTGACTAAGCGCTCTAGTTTAGGTATCTCTTTGTGCATGTCCTTTGTCAAATCTTGCTCCTCGTTTCTTTTATTTTTCCTTGATGAATTCCTAAAGTCGTGCAACATAAGAAGCTAGTCGTGACAAGTCTAAGAAATTGCAGGATCAATGCTTCCTTTAACTGAAGATGCATCCTACCAACTGCAATCCTCATATACTTAGATTTAAGTAGCCTGATTGAATATTTGTTTTTGAGTCCTTGTTTCTTTTCTTTTTTCTTTATGAATTCCTCAAGTCGTGCAACAGAAGAAGCTAGTCGTGACAAGTCTGAGAAATTGCAGGATCAATGCTTCCTTTAACTGAAGATGCATCCTACCAACTGCAATCCTCACATACTTAGATTTAAGTAGCCTGATTGAATATTTGTCTTTGAGTCTCCTAAACTGTTCTAAGAACTTGATAACGATTTTTCCTAATTTTTATTCTATGTCTGGTAAATTAGTGATCGACACTTTTGGGATCAATTGATAAAATCTCCTATGGAGCAAGTTTTCTTTCTTGGCCCATGTATGTACTGAATTCGGCAACAAGCTTGTATACCAAGTAAAACCTACTCTTCTCAAAGATAAAATAAATAACATAAACTTGTAATATTCGTTAGTAACTGCCTTACCACACTAGGCTGTAAACTTTCCCATATACTCCATGGTTATCGAAAAAATTTGCGAAATCAAGTTCTTTGAATCTTTTAAGTAACACTACAACTACGTCGATCTATTCCAGGTAAAGTTTCTGATACGTTGGCCTATTAGTCCCAGTACTATTTAAACCAAACTGCTTTCTTAATATATCAGCAATTACTTGGGAGTCCACCTGTTGATTGATTGCCTATGGATATGCAGTGCCATGCTGAATGGCTAGTAGTTGAGTTCTCCTAGCCTATTGAGGCCTCACCTGGTTAAGACGTAGATCGGCTACTTATGTGTTTGGAGGGAAGAAAGGCAACTGTTCATGGCACTCGCGAGTTGCCCACTTATGTAGGGCACATTTAGACTTAGAACTTGTCCTGTGATGTTTTCAGATACACTATTATCCAGGAGCTACCTTATAGGGCTAAATTGTGTATAGCCTCCAGGGTTTTCGCCTTAAGGAAAATTTGGTAGAATCCCAACACTAAGTTACCCCTCCAATACTATAGAACTATTGTCATGTAGTAAACATATGTGCTTGCCCCCTAATATAAAGGAACGGAGGCCCGTCATAAACAATCAAAAATTGCCCCCAATGTAACAAACCATAAGAACATTCATGGCTATTGTTTATCTACCTATGAATGACCCAACTAATTATTCTATTAGGTAGACAGAATTAATTGTAGACTCCAAACTATTGTACTCGATATAAGGTAGATTTTTGGGGTATGACAGGCTAATAAGGCCTGAGAACTGAGGTATTTGAGGATGAACCCTGCTCCCATCAAGCAATAGCAACATTACCATATTATAAATTTTGCAACCTTGCTCGAGGTTCAGCTAGGGGTGTTGTTACTATTGGTATATTTCTCCTTGGAGCTGTCAAGGTCTATAATTCATTTTGCAACATTGGTCTAAAGACTACTGCAAATTGCTAAATGAGATTTTGCATTAACTTTCCTGTACTCTCATCAAATTCTGTCGAATGGTTGTAAGAGAAGTAGGGGATGTAGTAGTTGTAACGGTGGAGTTTTGTCCAACATCTTCTTATTGACCTTTAATGTCTTCCCTTTGTATGTTCAGATTATAGATGTAATTTCATAAACTATGGAAAAGGCTCACTTCAAGGTGATCCTATTCTTGACACCAAACAGTGTTTATTGTGAAAACTTCCATTGGTTGGGTCAACTAATCGGCAAATTCTTGGCCAGATGACTCCCGTGAACTTCAGATAGGACAATTAATACATAAACTAATTGGAGAAGAAGGTTATTCTAGAAATGATGAAAGTGCAAACATGAATTGAAAGTTTAGAAAAAAAAAAAAAAAACACTTCTTTACTTGAACAAACGAAAAAACCCCAAGTATATAGGTAATTTCTACCATTCTGAGGGAGTACTTTGAGGCTAAATTGAAAAATAAATTAGGAAATAAAGCTAAATAGAACGAAATGTAAACAAATGCAATAAAGCAAAATTTATATAAGAAAATGCCAAAAAAAAAGGAAATAAAAGAAATTGCTATGTAGTTCTTAGGTGTACTTGATGCGATTCTCTTGAATTTGCCTTGATTTATATGTTTTTCCCCTCTCTCACTTTCGCTAAATCTGCTATCCTTGTGGTGATGCCTCTTTGTGTTTGTTCATGGCATATCACGAGAATATTAAGAGTTTGAGACCGAGTCAAATGCTTAGTAACTTATCTTTAATTACAAGTCCTAGGTCGACTAGGAGACCTTGATCTCCTTATCCGTTTTGCTTATCTTCAAGTGTCTATCCCCTCTATAGGATCGACTAAACATGCTTTTTCAAGTCCACAATCTGGCTGGCTATTTTTGCTTGCCAACAAATATATATACTCTTTTACATATGCTATAAATTACTTCATTATATTTGGATTTTTTATTTTTAGAGTATGTAAATACTTCTTGAAAAGATAAATATAAAAATAACCCAATAAAAAAGCATTTCTTTTGCATCAAATCGTAAATCATTAAAGAAAAAAATTATTGGAGATGATAAATTAGAATGCTTATGGTAGAACAATAAATCATATACCATTTTTTCTAGTTTATTGATTAAAACTACTCCATGTATAGTTAAAAATGTAACTTGTCTCTTATAGGTTTAAAAAATTTGTCTTTGTGGGTTTTTAAAATAGTCGTACAAATTATAAGACTTGAAATGAAATATTCTAATCAAAATAGTTAACCAAATTTAAGGATAGATAAAATTTCCTACCCTCTACTTGGACACAAAAATTCCCATAAAGACATTAGTTTATTGTGTAGAACTTGATTAGTGATATATGCTGAAGGCATAAGAAGGGGAAACACAGAGTACGTAGCGGAAGTGAAAGCAAAAAAAATTGAAAAAACTGAAGAACAAGGGAACCAAACAGAGGTGACGTCGGCTCTGGCAGCCCTAGCCGGCGCCAGTTGCACTCTGTACAGACTCCAAGGTTAAAAATTTCTTACCTCTTTTTCTTGTTCTAAGAATTGGCTGGACCGAAATGTGTGCAACCGGAGTAGGTGTGCTGGTGGAAGCCTCTAGTGCGATTCCTGCAAGCCACATACTCCATCTTTGCATGTAGGTAAACGCCAACCTCTCGATCTTCCAGTATATGGCCTGCCTAATTCCTTTTGGTGAACAATTAATAGAACTAATGAATATTTTCTAGAGAGAGAGAGAGAGACGTGTGTTTCTTTTTCTACATAGAAGAGTCTGTAAAAAAAACAACAATCATCTCTAATCCTCCTGTTTAATCTAAATAAAATCCTAGGTTAAATTGGATTGGGTTATTGGATTCTTTGTTTAACCTTTTAGACTAAATTAATTATTCTAATTAGAACCAACTTAATGGCCCAACAAATAATTAATTTTCTCAACCCAAATAAACTAGTCCAATTAACAAGTCTATATTAGTTTAGTCCCAGGTTAATCCCTAATTATTCAAACTAGGCTAAAGCCCTGAATAATTGATTAACCCACCAAACTAATTTAATTAATTCTCTCTCTCTATGGACCTTTATTTTATTCTAATCCAAGAATTAAATCAGGCTACTTAAATAAAATAAATTTCATTTAATTTAAGATCAATTCCTTAGCCCGTATTTAATTAGGACTCACGGTCTATACTGGGGACCAAAAGACACACTGTCTTGGTTACTAAAATGACCAAAATACCCTTGTCATATAAATAGCTGTATTTTGCATTTTAAATATTTTCTAATATCACCATAAGAAAATATTGACCCCAAGGACAATGCTACGTTAGTAAAGTCTCCGACCTACAGGTGTAATGACTAAAATACCCCTCTATACATCGCCGTACATTTAGAGAGGAAGAAGTGTACTAACACCTCTCTAAATGACATCTACCATCCTTAGGTTTCTAGTCCAATAATCTACGACTTCTTAGATTGTTTCCACTTTCCAAGGGAGCTACTCAAAAGCAAACATCCAAGTCATGTTTCCCAGAGCCTTGGAATTTAGATCACTCAGACAACCACCAGGGGCGACATAGTATAGAAACTATCTTGTACAAGTCTGTCTTAACTAACTAGTCACACATACCCAACATGCAAGTATATTGGCCCTACGATAGAACCTCAACTATAGCATATCAAAGTACAAGGTTCCAGCTTCATCAGACCACCAACTCATACTCAAGTCGTAGAGTACTTGTAACACCCTGCTACCTAGGTCCGCCAAGGCCGAGGATGTCGCCCTATCCAAATGATAATGGGTCTTTATAACTAAGTCACACAATCAAAATAGTGGAATAAAAATAATACTTTAACTTAAAATTTATTACAACCCAATAATGAATCCAAGAATTCCAAAATCAAATCCATAATAAAATTATCCACTCTCAACTCTCCAAAGCATTACACAAATTAAACATCAGAAAAATCTCTCAGGGCAGGCTACAACTAGCTACTCATCCCCATAATAGGATCGACCTGAAATCATGGTAAAAAGGGTGATGAGACAAAAATCTCAATAAGTCCGTGTGTGCTTTGAGTGTCCAGCGAAAACAGTTCGTGAATGCAAAGTGTAAATCTTTATAAGAGAAATATTGGCAAGCAATAAACATTAGTCAAAATCAAGAGTGATGTTTTGGCTTTTCCAACCATACATAATCAATAAAATCAACCACTCAAAAGAAATGATCATGGGTTACCACACGTTGGGCTCCATAACCGGTCAGAATGCTGACACTTTGTGCAGATTGACAAAAGGTAGGTGATCGGTCTACCGGGAAGATACTCCTCATTCTCTATGCCCAAACAATAATCGGTTGTCTATTCCGACAACACACAGTCACTTGACTGAAAAAAAAACTGCTAGCTCGGATTGGCACGACCTACTGGACTGACATCCTACCCGGGGAGGATTTACCCCTCAGAGGTGGCCACCTACTAAGAGACTCACCCTAACCCTTCAAAGACTAGTCCTAGTAGTCCACCCTTATTGAGTACTTAACGTAACGTATCCCACTTGGAAACATAGTTCCACATGGAAATGGCAATTAAGTATTTCCAAAGTCTTTGTCAAAATCAGTTTTGGAAAGAGTTTTGAGTTTGAGTAAATCTGCTTATTGATTTTCAAATAATTTGTTTGACTGAAATAAGAAAGGAGTCAATCCTCAATATTGCCTTTACAGAAATGAGTGTCCATACACTCTACATTTGGCTTGCCATAATAAACATTTTACATCAATCAGGTTTTATGCAGGAGCTTACCTGATCATTAGCTTGAGATAAAATAAAGGTCTTCAACAGCTGACCTAACCCTGCCTAGGGTAAATACAAGCCATAATTAATCTCGAGCTAAAATCCACTTTCACAAATAAATCTAGCTCAACTCACTACTACCATGATCCTAGTGTCCCAAGCTTTAAGGCCAAATAATAAATAAAAAGGGTTTATAAGCTAAATCTAATTTGATATTTAAAATAATTATTGTTTCGGAAAATAGGTATTAATAAGTTGAAGGTTTAAATCTTGCTAAGAATAATTTAGAGTTTATTTGATGAAGAGTCCTAGGTGGTATTAAGTAAAATAATGATTTATTAATAATTAATTGTTTGAAAATAATTGATAACTAAAATTAGTTGAAAATAAATTTTAATGGGTCTTGATTGAAAGATACTAAATAAATTTTAATAGGTTTTGATTAAAATATAATAATTGAAAGATAATAAATTTTAATGATATTATATGACTTACAAAATTAATATTTTACTTATTATGATTATTTATATAAAAGGCTTTATTTGATATTATTATTATATATAATATCTATATATTTTATTTCTTGAAATAAAAGCTATCATTTATTTGACTAAAATATCCTTATTATATATAATAATCCAAGTCTACCTTACTAGCAAAAATTATAATATTAAATATTTTATTGATGAAATAAAATTAGCTTAGGGACAACTAGATCATGATCATATTTCTATTGCTAACCACAATCATGAACATATACTCCACTTCAATTCATCAACTCATCCAAATCATGAATAAAAGTATAGATCTAAATTTATCAAGGCATGATCCAACCTCTACTAGTATAAACATAATCATGGCTTTAACAATCATACATAAATATAAATCATATTCACCATATGTGACATAATCTCTAACATACTTTATCACAAATACTACTGATGACATGGAGACATGCATTAAACCCTAAAAACACCATACAATCAACCAAGATAACCAACTCATGCATAAATCTCATCTCCATCATATACACACATTTATTCATACTTTAATCTCAACTCGTCACAACAATACATGCTCAAATCCTATTCATAATCAATCTCCTACTAATATCATCCTAGAGACATGAATCTAGAATTAAAAAGGAGGGTTGAAAAGGCGTACTTGATTGATGAGTACCTTAAAGGAGTTTCAAATGGATCTCAACGCCTAAATGACTAGATCCGTCCAAGAGAGATGAAGAAAGCATGGCCATTGGTGAAGAATTCATTCGGCCAAGAGGGAGAAGGTATTCGGCTGAGAGAGAGAGAGAGAGAGAGAGAGAGAAGAAGAAGAAGAAGAAGAAGAAGAAGAAGAAGAAGAAGAAGAAGAGCGTCCATTAGCATGCTTATATACATATATATTCATTAAAGATTGGAGATTAGAGAAGATGAAGTTGATTGCACAAACTTACCTTGAAGGTATTTTTGAGCCTTCACAAAAATACTGATTTTTTATCCAAAGGAGAGAGTTGGATTTTGGAATTTTATGTTAAAAATGGTGTGGATGGACTCACGGCAGTGAGTAGATGAAATCTGAAATTTTTTGAAGGAGATTGAAGTGGTTTGGAGAGGTATTAGGCGAGAGAAGTGAGTAGGTGTTCTATGTGTGCTTGAAGGTTGAAGAGAATGGAGGGATTTTAGATTTGAAGCTGTCGAAATTCTGTATGTTTGCAGTGGCCGAATTGCTTGTGTAGTTTAGTTAGATGATTTTTCTGGTTTGAAAAGAAAAGGAAAGGCTAGTTGTTGAAATCCTAAAAGAATATTTTTGAGAATCAAATTTGGAAACAAAATATAGCAAGAATATCTTTGATCAATGGAGAGCTTTTTGGAAGTTGCTATGGCCGACTGAGATTCAGTGATTTTGCTAGATGAAAGCTGGTTGAAGAAGGTTAATGGTGGCCGAAAAAATAGAATATAATGGTGAAGGAAAGGTCTGGTTGTTTAAGAGACATTTTATGGAAGTTTACTAAATTAGAATTGTTGGAATTTTGGTCTCCAATCAAGGCATGACTGGAGTAATTTGTTGGAGATATTTTAAGGCAGCCATGACTGGTTTTCGAGCAGTAGGCTGGGGAAGACATTGGAGTTCAGTTCAAGGCTGTTCAAGAGAAGTTTGGACAGAAAGATGAGGAAGTTTTTGGACATGGCTGAAGATGAAGCAAGGCTAGAAAAATCCTGCACAGGATTTCGCAAGTGCTGGAATTTTCTGGGCAGCTTTTGCTTCCATTTTTCCAGTCAATTTGCAGAGGGTTTGAAGGGGCATTCAGAGGTCTTTCAAGGCTTGTTTCCAGCCTTCTTCATGGAGGAAAAACGTGACTAAGGAGTTGGGAGAAAATTAGAAAAAAACAGCTTGGTTTAAGCTCATATAGGCTGTAATTTTGCCCAGAAAATTTTCTGGTTATGCACAGCCGTTGCAGTCCGAATTTGGCCAAAAAATTTCAGATTTCAAGCTGGTCAAGAGAGCCATTTTTTGGCAGCATTTGGGAGGGAATGTTGGCTGAAAATTTCGACACCTTGAAGGTACAAGAAGTTGAAAAAATTTCAGATCACTACATAAAAGAAAATGAACATAGCAAGAGTGAAGTTTTGAAGGTTCACTAGGGGAATTAATTCTCTTAGAACCTTCCCCATCTCTTCCACATTTTCGATCCATAAGATATCTTTCACTTAGACATTTTGAACCTTCAAAGTCACAGCACTTTATTGAAATTTCTGGAATGAAATTGGCTTGAATAAATTGAATAACTTAAGAAATTGAGAAGTAAGAAAAACTAAGGATTAAGAAGGGTATGAATTCCCTTAGGAATTTTTGTAGGGTACAAGAGTAGGATTAGGGTACTCCTATCATATCTCCCCTAGGACATCACCTTTTCCCATCTCTAGAGCACTTAAGGACGAAAATCTAACCCTCCCAAGCAAAAATAAAATTTAATCATGTTAGAGCTCCAATGGTGGAATTTGAACCTAAGACCTCAAGAATTAATTCCAAAGCTCTAACAACTAAACCACAACAACTCTTGTTCTTATTTTCTCTCTAAATATTTTCCTATTTAATCCTCAAGCTATCTCCCTATTTTCACCTCAAGCAAAAATTACAATTTTGCCCTTCTTAGTTAATGAACATAATTAAGCCCTCGAGACTATCACACATAAATTCAAAGCGTATAAAATCATATAAAAATATATTTAAACATGTAATAAAATATGATATTCATCCCAACCCCCTTACTCTAAGGTTGGTTTCGACTGGGGTTTCACAATACTAGTCCACGCTATAGCAGTAGTAGTCTAAGTTTCTACCATATAGTACTTTTAAGAAACTACTACTACAGGTCATGTTCTACATATTAGAAATACGTTTATGTTATGAAGTGAGTGGACTACTCATTGGCTAAAGGTAAGTCATTCCCCATTTAGAATTCACAACATAATAACCTAAACATGATGAGATTCTCATTCTCATTAATCGGTTAAGAACAAATGTTTATATGTTAAGTAACCCATGATCCATACTTTACTGTGAAAGACCTCCATTCACATGGACCACTTACTTAAACACAATGGGTTTTTTCCAAATGTAATTGTGCACAAATAAAATATAAATTCACAAACAATTTCTGAAAATAAATTCTTTTATTAAAACATTCGATTTTTTCATCAAAAACCTAGTCTAAGAGGGCATATTTCCCAACAATCTCCCACTTGCACTCTAAAACTAAGTAAGTCCGTAGGTGCCCACCCCTATGGCGTCTAAGTATTTCTTGAAAACTCTTTTAGCCAAAGGCTTAGTGAATGGATCAGCTAGATTGTTCTCAGAGACAATCTGATCCAACACAACTTCCCGTCTTTGGATGAAATCCCGAATTAGGTGGTACTTCCTTTCGATATGCTTCCCTTTTTTGTAGTTCATGGGTTCTTTAGATTGTGATACTGCTCAAGTGTTGTCGCAATATATCACAATCGGCCTATCCATGTGTAACACAACTCAAAGTTCTTAAAGGAACTTCCAGAGCTAGACTACTTTCTTGGATGCCTCCGAAGCTGCCACATACTCAGCTTCCATGGTTAAGTCAGCAATGTAAGATTGTTTGATACTCTTCCATAAAATAGCTACTCCAAACAAGATGAAGACATATCTACTAGTGAATTTTCTCTCATCCTTATCCGCTTGGAAGTCTGAGTCTGTGTATCCTGTAAGAACCAAGTCATCAGCCTTGTAAACCAGTATGTAATTTCTCGTTCCCTTGAGGTACTTGAAAATATGTTTTACAGCTTACCAATGAACCTTTCTAGGGTTTAATTAATATCTGCTAACTAAGCCTACGGCAAAGTAGATATCTGGCCTAGTACACAGCATGATGTACATGAGACTTCCCACAGCCGAAGTGTAGAGAATCCTACTCATTCTGTCCTTTTTTCCTTGAGACTTAGGATAGTCCCTTGAAGAAAATGACAACCCATGTCTGCAAGGAATTAGAGCTCCCTTGCATAAGTCCATGCTATACCTGGCCAGTATCTTATCAATGTATGACACTTGGGATAATCCTAACATTCTCTACTTCCTATTTCTAAGAAGTCTAATCCCGAGAATGTAGCTGGCTTCTCTCAAGTCCTTCATACTGAATTGACTAGACAGTCAAACCTTTGTAGACGACAATGACCCTACATCATTTCCAATGAGTAGAATGTCATCCACATACAAGACAAGAAAAACCACATTAATGCCTTCAAGTTTCCTGTACACGCATGGTTCATCCTCATTTTGAATAAATCCATAAGACTTTACAATTTCATTAAAACGAATGTTCCATACTCTCGATGCCTGTTTAAATCCATAAATGGACTTCTTAAGCTTGCAAACCATATGTTCTTGGCCTTCAACAATAAAGCCTTCCGGTTGGGACATATAGATGTTTTCGCTAAGATGGCCATTTAAAAATGCTGTCTTGACATCCATTTGTCATATCTCGTAGTCATAATGACATGCGATGGCAAGAAGGATACGGATGAATTTAAGCATGACTATCGGAGAAAAGGTCTCATCATAATCGATTCCCTCTTTCTGAGTATACCCTTTCGCCACAAGCCTAGCTTTGAAGGTTTTTACCTTCCAATCTACTCCTCTCTTTCTCTTGTATACCTACTTACACCCAATGGATTTTATCCCTTCAGATGAAGCTACAAGATCCTAAACTTGATTGAGGTACATAGACTCAATCTTGGCTTTCATTGCTTCATGCCATAAATTTACATCGGCATCAGCAATAACCTCCTCGTATCTAATGGGGTCTTGTTCTTTATGGTCAGAGACTAGCTCGAAAGTTTCTCCAGTCCATCTCTCTGGAACCCTAGACACTCTCCCACTACAACGAGGCTCCAATTGTACAGGCTTTTGAGGCTGTGCCTCTTTTCGTTCCACAATCGGGTCAGAAGAAGTTGATTCCAAAGATAACTTCTACTCAAGTTCCAACCTAGTTGAAACTTTCGTGGAAGTACTCTGATCATCCTCTAAGTATCTAGCATTGATACTAACCAGTACTTTCTGCTCCTTAGGATGATAAAAATAACCACCCTTTATCCCTTTTGGATATCCAATAAAATAGCATAATTCTGATTTTGGTTCCAACTTGTCTCCCTTGACCAGTACATAAGCTGGACAATCCCGTATCCTGAAATAATTCAAACTTGGCTTACACTCAATCCACATCTCATAAGGAGTCCTAGGTACTGACTTAGAAGGCACCAAGTTCAGAATGTATACCGCTGTTTCCAAGGCATATCCCCAAAAGGACACTGGAAGAGTAGCATGAGACATCATGCTTCAGACCATTTTCATCAATGTCCTGTTCATTCTCTCAACTACTCCGTTCTGCTGGGGTGTCCCTAGCGCAGAGAGTTGGGATACTATCCCATGATGTACCATGTAGTCCTTGAATTCTCCAAGGAGGTACTCTCCACCACAATCCGATCGTAAGGTCTTGATCAATTTACCTGTCCGACGCTCCACCTCAGCCTTAAACTTCTTGAACTTATCAAAATAGTCAGACTTGCGTCTCATCAAATAAATAAAACCAAACCTCGTACAATCATCCGTGAAAGTGATGAAGTACTCAAAACCCACTCTAGCTGGTGTAGACAAGAGACCACACACATTAGTGTGAACAAGACTCAATACCTCATTGGCTCTATCTGCCTTAGGGGTAAATGACCTTTTGGTCATCTTTTTCATCAGGCAGGACTCACACTAAGGCCAATTTTCCAATCTCAATGAGCCCAAAGGCCCATCATGGTTTAACCTCTGAATCCTGGTTGAGTTTATATGACCCAATCTTAGATGCCAAAGATAAAAGTAATTGACATTGGTCTTTCTCTTCCTTGTTAAATGTTCAGATTGAGCGTTATTTAATTAATTGTTAATATGGTTTAAGAAAAATAGATTTCCATACATGTGCCCAGTACATAAAATTTCTCCATCTCTACTGATAGAAATACCAGAATGGAAAGATACAGAATATCCTTGATTTATTAGTTTTGCAACCGAAATCAAATTCCATCGAAATTCAGGTACATATAAAATATCTTTCAAAACCACTATTCTATTACAATAAAAAAAACAAGATCCAGCTCTCCCACTGCAGGGGCCCAAACTTGTGCTCTATTTCCCACACGTAGTCTATGTTCACCCTTCTGGAGTCCTCTAATCTTTTTAAACCCCTGCAAGGAATTACAGATATGATCAGTAGCTCCTAAATCAACAATCCAAGTAAAAGTTGACCCAACCATTGATATAAACTCTAGATAAAAAATATTACCTGTGGGATTTTTCTTGGCTTGAAGATCTGGACACTCATTTTTCCAGTGTCCTTTCAGTCCACATTTGAAGCACTTGCCCTTGGGTTTGTCTTTGGGTTGGGTCGCTGCGTTTCCCTTCTTCTTCTTGAACTTTCTGGGCTTGGGCCCAGTTCTAGAAGATAAAACCTTAGCAATCATAGCCTTTGATTGTGGCTTCATGACCTTCTCTGCCATCTAGAGCTCCTTCATCAACTCAGTTAAACACATGTTTAACTTGTTCATATTGTAATTCAACTTGAACTGAGTAAAGGAACTCGATAGAGATTCGAGAACCATGTCCACTTTGCTCTCGGGGCCAATGACAACCCCTAAGATATCTGCCTCCTCGAAAGCAGTAATCATCTTGAGCATGTGCTCTCTGACTGATGCTCCCTCAGCCATCTTAGTGTTAATAATAGTTCGAAGAGCCTCCTGCCTTGTGGGCCGGCTCTTATCCGCGAACATCGTGGCTAATGATTGAGTTATATCATACACAGTGGCCATATGCTCATGTTTGGATTGGAGCACATTAGACATAGAGGCCAACATGTAACAACAAGCCATCTCGTCGGCCTTCTTCCATGCCTTCTCAGCGTCACGCTCTTCGGCGGTAGAACCTTCCCCGATAACAGGGCAGGTTTCGAAAAGGACATACTTATACTCCTCGACTGTAAATATTATATCCAGGTTCCTCTTTCAATCCACATAATTTGGTCCCGTTAGTTTATTCTCTCGGAGAATAACGGTCAATTGACTAAAAGAACCCCCCACCATTTCTAAAAAATCGAAAAATAAAAGAAAAAGATTTAGTTTGTGAAAAAAAAAATAAATTTGTGCACTTTATCCTTATTATCAAAACTAATAATAATTAATTTGGCTCTTAGGAAAACTGACATAGCTTCTTGGAAAAATTGACAATTCCCTAAGTTAAGTGTGTTGACTACCACAAATTAATTTCCCTTTTAGGTAATGATCTAGAAGATAACTCCATCGAGGGGATGGCCGTTTCCTCTCATTTCCTATGGACATACCTCGCACTATAACCTCTAACGAGGGGCTGGCCAATCATAGTACGTGCCCCAAGTTATTAATTATATCCCTCCATTAGATCTAGATTCTTGTTGTATCCCCATCCTATACGGGTTCACTCTCAGGGTGACGTGAGGGGATCCATGATCTCTAATGAGGATCATGATGGAAACCATGGGGCCGTTGGAATCCCTCTCCCACTTAGTCTTTTAAAACAAGGGTTTTCTGAAAAATATCATTTTGAAAATTTTCATTAAGTTTTTCTTTTAACTCAAAAATAAAATGTCTAAATCTATTAAAATCTCTATGCCAAGGTATATATCCTTTGAGAGATTTTTCCATTGACTAATTTTATTCAAGTTAAAAAACTTAATGATTTTAAAAATTTCTAGAGACTTTGGTCTTAAGTTTATTTGACAAAACAATTTTTCTCGTGCCAAAATAAAATAAAATGGCTTTCTATTTTAACTTACAAAAATATCTAAATCCAATATATTTTTTATGTCAAGGATTAAATCCTTTGAGAAAACATCTAATGATTAATTTTTGTTCAAATTAAAATAACCATTTAATTTGTAGAAAAATATTTTCCTTGTCAAAAATATTCCCAAACACTTTGGTCTTTGAAAGACCGTGCACATAGGTACTTAAAAAAAATAGCATGCTAGAAAACAGTGGACGTTTTCATGCTTTTCTATTTTTTAAACCTAAGTGCCCAGATAATAAAATTAAACACATTAATTAATTAATGGTTTTATTTAATTCTGAAATCCCTTACTAATATTTTTCATGCAAAATATTCCATGAATATTAACTATTGCAAAAATATTAACTTCGCCTGGTATGGACTCCAAAACAAAAAGGAAAATGCAAGAAAAATTACAAGGAGAAAATAAAAAATTTCTCCTTGGTCCATTGCACCCGCCGCACTGGATCAAGCACTCATTTGCACTGTGGTCCACTGCACCCGCCGCACAGAATCAGGACCCATGGGTGACCTAAAATCCGGAGCGAGTCCAAACCCTAGTCGGCACCAATTCGAGAGGCCTAGCCGGTGCCGGTTCCAGTCTGAATGAGTTCTTCTGCAGTTTTTTTATCTACGATTTTTTCTGCGAATTTCTTCTGTTTTTCTGTGCAACTTTTGGTACCATTGGCTCTTCGATTTCAATCTCAATACAATGAAATCAATCAAAACCAACAATCGCCTATACCCTTTAATATCAGGCTTACACAATTTGCTAAGAAAAATAATAAATTACAAATTTCCTATACTTCCATCAAAGAGGTTTAACAAGAGAATCTATCCATACCAAAATAGCGAAGGATCACGGTTTAATCACACATATGTGTCCAGTTTTATTCAACTAGATGCATGCTCCCTATATTTTTACAAAACCCTCATTCTCTGATACCAATTGAAGGCATAAGAAGGGAAAACACAGAGCACACAGCGGAAGCGAAAGCAAAAAAAATTGGAAAAACTGAAGAACAGGAGAACCGAACAGAGGTGGCGCCGGTTGCACTCTGTACAGACTCCGAGGTTAAAAATTTCTTACCTCTCTTCCTCGTTCTAAGAATTAGCTGGACCGGAATGTGTGCAACCGGGGTAGGTGTGCTGGTGGAAGCCTCTGGTGCGATTCCTGCAAGCCTCATACTCCATCTTTGCATGTAGGTGAACGACAAACTCTCGATCTTCCAGTATATGGCCTGCCTAATTCCGTTTGGTGAACAATTAACAGAACTAAGGAATATTTTTTGGAGAGAGAGATAGACGTGTGTTTCTTTTTCCACAGAGAAGAGTCTGTAAAAAAAACAACAATCATCTCCAATCCTCTTGTTTAACCTAAATAAAACTCTAAGTTAAATTGGATTGGGCTATTAGACTCTTAGTTTAACCTTTTGGACTAAATTAATTATTCTAATTAGAACCAACTTAATAGCCCAACAAATTATTAATTTTCCAACCAAATAAACTAGTCCAATTAACAAGCTTATATTAGTTTAGTCCCAAGTTAATCCCTAATTATTCAAATTAGACCAAAGCCCTGAATAATTAATTAACCCACCAAACTAATTTAATTAATTCTCTCTCTCTTCATGGACCTTTATTTTATTCTAACTCAATAATTAAATCAGGCTACTTAAATAAAATAAATTCTATTTAATTTAAGATCAATTCCTTAGCCCGTATTTAATTAGGACTCACGGTTTATATTGGGGACCAAAAGACACACCGCCTTGGTTACTAAAATAACCAAAATACCCTTATCATATAAATAGCTATATTTTACATTTTAAATATTTCCTAATATCACCATAAGAAAATATTGACCCCAAGGACAATGTTGCGTTAGCAAAGTTTCCGACTTATAGGTGTAATGACTAAAATACCCCTCTATACATCGTTGTACATTTAGAGAGGAAGAAGTGTACTAACACCTCTCTAAATGACATCTACCACCCTTAGGCTTCTAGTCCAATGATCCACGACTTCTTGGATTGTTTCCGCTTTCCAAGGGAGTTACCCTAAAGCAAACATCCAAGTCATATTTCCCAGGACCCTGGATATTTAGATCATTCAGACAACCACAAGAGGCGACATAGTATAGAAACTATCTTGTACAAGTTCGTCTTAACTAACTAGTCACACATACCCAACATGCAAGTATATTGGCCCTACGATAGAACCTCAATTATAGCATATCAAAGTACATGCTTCCAGCTTCGTTAGACCACCAACTTATACTCAAGTCGTAGATTATTCCACACTGTAGCAATAGTAGTCTAGGTTTCTACCATATAGTACTTTTAAGAAACCACTACTACAGGTCATGTTCTACATATTCGAAATACGCTTATGTCATGAAATGAGTGGACTACTCACTAGCTAAAGGTAAGTCATTCCCCATTTGGAATTCATAATATAATAACCTAAACATGATGAGATTCCCATTCTCATCAATCGGTTAAGAACAAATGTTTATGTGTTAAGTAACCCGTAATCCATACCTTACTGTGAAAGACCTCCATTCACATGGACCACTTACTTAAACACAATGGGTCTTTTCCAAACGTAATTGTGCATAAATAAAATATAAATTCACAAACAATTTTTGAAAATAAATTCTTTTATTAAAACATTCGATTTTTACATCAGAAACCTACTCTAAGAGGGCTTATTTCCCAACATATGTGAATAGTGGCTATGAGTTTTTCTTATTAAAAAAATCAAATATTCTAATTTAAGATATTAATTTATTCTATAGAACTTACTAGGGCCTAATTTGAGAGTTTAAAAAAAGAGAGAAAAGAAGAGAAGTAGAGAGAATTGCCTTCTCTTCTCTTATTTGGCAAAATTTCTGTGGAAAGAAAGGAAGAGAATTAAGATCACTCCTACAACCAAAATGGTTTCTCTCCAAAATGCAGACAAATGGATAGGAGATAAATGGATCTTAAGTTATTTTTTTTTAATGGTAAATTTACCCGTTGCAATGACATCTTATAATTTTTATTACCCTTCATGTCCTCAGTAAAATAAAAACCCTTCCTTTTTTCCTTCTCTAGTTCAGGAGGCAAAGACTCCCACCACCTCCTCTTTCCTGCCATCTCCACTATTCTATTACAAACCTTAGTTATTCAACTTCTTGTAAAGTCAGGTAATTTTACAACTTTGAGGCCAATTTATAGGGACAAAATCTCTCGTTGTTTGCTTTTTTTATTTTTTTTTTTTGTTTTTTTCCTTTTTGGGAAGGTGGGTTTACCATTTATGCTAGACCTATTACTAGCATTTGCCTCTTACTATTTTCTTTAGTGCTTGAGTGCTCAAACCTGTGCGTTTTGTGAAAAGAAGAAACTTTTTGTTTTCTTGGCTGTTTAATAGTGTTTTTTTCATGAGTTGCCATTTTGTGATCAAAACTGTCTATTTGATTTTTTTTTTTTTCATTTCTCGGTTTTGGGGACGAATATAGATTTGTCCTCTTTTTGCAAACTTAACAAAGCTAAGAGCCTTAAGCTGCAAAATCTAGTTTTTAGCTATTTGTTTGGTAATTTTGCACAGAATTTAAGTTCATTGTGGATTAATAGGTTTCAGTTCTTGAAAAAAAAATCGAAGTTCTGAATCCTCTACCCAACTGTGAAAAAGGAAAAGAGAAATTTATTAATATCACTTTTCTTGTCAAAATTGGTGTTTTTGTTCCGATTCAAGGATTGAAGCTCTTCTTTTTGTAATCTTGAGGCATGAATTTGGCTCCTTTACTTTGCCTTTCCTTTTTAACTTTAGTTAAACTTTACTGTGTTGTAGGGAGCTTGAACTTAGTTGGAAGAAACTAGCTTTAATCTATAGTGATCTGTTGGTTGTGTTGAGGATTTTGAAAGCGAAGTTTATGTATTTCAATTTTTAAATATTGAGATTTTACTAGAAATTAATGTTGGAGAAAGAGTTACACAATCTTCCACAGTATTTTGGCTTCTTGTTGATGAAATTGTGCATAATCAGCTCTAGGAAGCTAAATGTTCTCTAATATGAAGTCTACTTGTTGCTCTTGTGACATTTTTACAAAACTTTCTTGGCAACAAGCATTTGCTAATAGCACCAAGAAATATTACGTAGGTGTATCAGTTATCTATCGTTCATTGCTACTCTCATTTCTTCATATACATGGAGCAAACTTCCATAAGTTGGAATTTAAGTAATTTTTAGGATGACGTGCTTTACTTTAACTAACTGAAACAGGATTAGAAAACAAAAGATACAACACAAGCAAAACCAATTTGGTTCATAGGCTTTACATTTACAATTGTAGTGATTCGAAATTACATGATTTTATAGGATGAATTGAGGTAATTAAACAAATGTGACTACTGGCTGATTGACCTCAACATTGTAATTGGTTCCTTCTTATGCTCCATGATGCTCTTAGTAAGTTCATTTGGCTTGTCTTTTCTTCTCAATATGTCATAAGAAACCAAAAAGATACTTAATCTATGCATAAATATTGGAGTACTTCTCAATTGCTGGCATTTGTTGTTTCCTTATGGGTTTTTTTTTTTTTTTTTTTGGATTAGTTCTTCTAACATTCTGCTTTGTTCTACTTCTCAGCAGAATGTTTTTAGGATGTTAATTTGAAACAGTGTGATAAATTTCTTACTTTGTAAAAACATGTTATGCTGTTGCTAAATCCCATGAGCACCTAAATTAGGATGAGCTCTGCATCTGTGTTTATCTAACAGGCATTTCATGGAAAAGCTTTGTATGTTTATGTTGAAAACATCAGCATATCCACATTGGATGAATTTATCTAATTCACTTAAGGGGTTTTTGTCACTGTTATAAAATATAGTATCAAAAGATACTCTTTCTTGGTTAAAATGTTGAAGAATTTTAACTTCAATGTGAATACTATTTTACAGAAAATACCAGTGGTTTTTGTTAAGGAATTTGGTGGAATTATACACAAGAAGACTACACTGGAAGGAATTTGATGGAGTTTGTTGTCTTGAATATAATTAATTTGTGGTATTTGTTTTGCACCAGCAATTTCTGAAGAACCAAATTTCTTTTTTTTTTGTTTTGGCAACAACAAATCTTGGGTATTATTACTCCCTTCCTTCACTTGAATTCATGATTGGAGTACTTAGAAAAAAAAAAAGAATTTATGATTGGAGATGATACGGGATAAACATAAAAGTTGTAAAATTGAAATAGAAATAGACACTCTTAGGTAATGTTGTTATGGTTTTAATGATATTAGTCCAATTAACTTTGTCTGAAATTCTTTTGCCCTTGTGGTCTTTCAGGAATAGACAAGTTCTTACTAGCAAGTGTTCTAACAACTTACTTTTAGCCAAATAAAGTGATGACAAACTTGATTTTTCAGGAAGACGTTGGCAGTTTGAGCCTCAACTTGGTGATGTAAATATTGATTGTCTTTCAGACTATGTAGTTGTTGATGGTTGACCACAATGTCCGAAGTACAATTCAAGAACCAAAACAAATAGGACTCACTTCTGACATTGATTTGTGAAGATCTGAATTTCACGCAAAATTTGTCTTTAATCTCAGAAGTTTTGCAAACTTTGCCTTTGCTTCTGACACTGATTTGTGAAGATCAAAATTTGCCGTCACTGCAGCATTTTTAAAAGAAGAAAATTCTAATACTTCATCATCCACTAATACTTAGAAGCCTATATAGCTTACGGAATTATCAATCCACAAAATACTCAGGATAAGTTTAAGGCAAATAAAACTTTCACAATGCAATAGCAAAATTGGATACCTCCAGCTTTCTATAAGCACCCCACTGTCAAGTGTTTCATACAGTTAGATTGTTTTCGTGATCTCTATACTTTTAAAGCAATCGCTTCAAGTGCTGAAGAGCTGAATTCACAAAGCTGAAAGCTCTCCACCAGAAAACTCCAACTAACTTTTTTCCTTTTACTAAAGGGTATTTTGATAAAAATAGAGTAATCCTTTCTTTTCTCTCCAAACTCTCAAATAAAAAAGATCTTTTTTTTTTCTTTTCTCTCCTAAACTCTCAAACAACTTTAGATATATATCACTTTCTTTCTTTTCTTTCTCTCCTAACTTAAAATTTCTCCTTTTCTTTTTGCTCCTAAACTCGCAAACTAACCCTTAGTGAACACTCAAATAGTGGTTATGAGTTTCTTTGTTAAAAAAAAATCAATATTCTAATTTTAAAATTTTTTGTCTATTCCTTATTTATGTTCACAAAAGTTTGATAATTTGACACATAGACATTTATTAGCATCATTTTAAATAGTTACAATTACGCAAGTTCTATATGCCATTTTTTTTCACCTTATAATTTGTTGTTCCAGACCAAAAAAAAACTAAATTAATACCATGATTCAGCTATCTTATACTATCTCACGCATATATTTTCAGCATGACTTACATTTTAATGCTTTTACTTGAAAGTGACTCTACAACAAAAAAAAAACAAGCAAAAATGGGATATGGTAATACAATTTTTTTGCACTAAAATCTAAGGTGTATTTGGATTGAGATTAAATTTATTTTTAATATAAATATGAATTTGGATTTTATAAAAAATTATAAACTCAAATATCAATATTGGAATCTACTTTGAGTAAATAATAAAAATGTCAATATTTCACAAATAAAGTTTCTTTAATTTAAATCTATTTTTTGGTCAAAACATGTCTAAAGTAATATTCTCTTTAAAAAAAAAATTGCTACCCAAGTTTAACTAATTTGAAAAGCAAAATTTTCCTTAAAATATCCCAAATTCATTCAACTTAATTGGAAATATGACATAATCATCATGCGCTATTCATTAGCATAGTTTAAATAAGTTACAATCATACAAGTTTTGTATTTTATTTACTTACTTTATAGCTTTATCGACTCAGATGAAAAAAATTAAAAAATAGTAATAGATGATGCTACCAGATATACGACACTAGAAGCTTTCAAAAAATGGCAGGTAACCACCATCGTTAACTTCCAATATTCAAGAAATCACTTATTTGTATACGTGATTTGTTCTACAGTATCCACTGATCTGATTCATTTTCCATCATACAAATCCCCCAATTTGGCATTCCGTCATAATGTAGCAGAAACTTAATAGTGTTCATGCTACAATTTCATAAACCCAAATTATCTGAAGGTGCATTTCACCTGGAGATGAAACTAAAATTTCAAGCAGAATGAGATTCAACAGTTTTCTAAGTAGCAGCGATTGCTACTCAAATGGAATGTGTTATTTGTTACTACAATGGTATTATATAATGTCTGAACTCAAAATTATGGAGGATATTGTTGAATTCTTTAACTAAAATGAATTCTCTATCTGCATTTTGGTTTCAGCGAGCCACAGTTTGCTAAGTGCTTCTCGTCGTCGCTTTCCTTATACGGTTGATTTGAAATGGAAGAAGAGAAAAGTAAATAATAGCTAAGATTAGAATCCATGCTCAAGTCATAGGGTGAATTCTCTCTCTTGGCCTTGTTTGTTAGTTTTGGTTGTTGTTTGACGAATGCTGATGTAAAATTCCTTCATCAGAACGCTGTTCTCTTTCAAGCTGCTGGACAAGGTGTAGATGGTATGCCATTTTAGTAATGTTCTCTACAAGAGTCAATTATGAGCATCTTCATTCTTGAGTACTAATAACCAGAAGTTGTGACAGGGTGCATTGAACAAGGAAACTTTTCTGTCCTTTTCTTGGACCTCAACTGGAAGATCACATTTCTCATGAATGGAATTGTTATGTGTGTGTTTTTTTAATTATTATTCTTTATATATCCTATTCAATAGTGTTCATATGACAATTTCTTCATCATCATCTCTATTGTAGGCTTATCTGTCCCTTGAGTTGACTAAAATAGTTAATATTGAGAATTCTATACTAACGTTTTAGGTTTAAATTTTTCTTGAGACACGAGGCATTTGTACACTTGTGCTAGCGACCGTAGATTTTCTTATCAATAAAAAAAATTTAAAAAATTACTAACTTGCCTGTGTGAAAAATGCATGACTGTGGGGGGCACACGTGTTGGCAAGGATCACGTTTTGTCGAAGGTTATTGCAGAAGGAGATACTCTAAAGGTGATCCAAGCTCTTAATGGTTGCACTGTAGCTGAAGAATAGAGAGGAAAATGCTATACAGAAGAGGGAAAGAAAACTCATCATATCAAAATGGTCCTACTAGAAAGTTGCTTATATTCCTAGAATGTTTAATTTCTCTAATCATAACCTTGCTTATTGGGCTAGAATTCAAAATCATTTTGGTTACTGTCTCCTCCTTCCCTTTGCAGTATTTTGTGATAGGGACGACATCACTTCTATAACTGCTCCTTCTTCTGAATACTATTGACTTCTAATGTAGCCAAAAATAAAAAATACACTAACTAAATACAACTTTTAATTTGGCATATTAGAATTGAAATTTGTTCTCTGCTACTGCAACATCCCTCCAATGTACAAAAAGAAAGTGTACCCCAAAAAAAAAATTAGAGGGAGATGCATTTTGGAGACAAAATTTTCTTCGTGCAAAAGAGCTCAGATAAATAAGCATAATAATAAATGTGTTGTAAACTATCAATAGGGGTAGTTAGGTCAAGAACTTATCGATTTTAGCTTTGAAAGAGACATATTATGGTTTGTAGATAATATTTTTGGATTAGTAAACAATGTTTGTTCTTGACTTACTCATTAAAAATTTTAATTGGATAATCAAAATCATATAATGGTATAACTCACATCTTTTAACTAATCTCTTTATTATTTTTCAATAGGAGATGTTTATTAGGTGCAAATTTTAGGACTCATTTGACAAGTAAGAAATGGTTTGAAATTTGAAAAGGGTAAAATAAAAACTAAAGAATGAGAGTACTCTTAAGGGAAAACATTCTTGAGTATTAATATTTTTATTTTTTTAAATTATTCCTCATCAAAAGATTGATATATCTACAGTCGATTAGACAAGTCATTCAGGTTATTTGTATGTAGAAAGCTATGCATATGACTTTGCAAAAGTGTTGCTTGAAATACTCTATGAGCTATGAGTAATTGATTGAATTCGATTCCCTAGCGAAGAGAATCTTGTAGACTTGGCTAGATCTCTCTTGATAAAAGGATTTTCAGGATAATAATGGATCCAAAGGCAGACGAACAGTAGCCATCAAGAGCAGCATTCCAAGTTACACTACTCGTCCCCAAATACCTCTCACCAACTCAATCAACCAACAACCCATGCAACAAGTATTGGAGGCGTTGGAACAAATTGGAACCAATGGACTCCAAATCCAACCACAAAGTACAATGGCGCTGGAGCCCATCAACAGTTGCCCTAAACCAAGTTAGACACAAGTCTACAGTAGGTTCGATTATAGCTCCAATTACAAAATGGATAATCGATAAGTTTGCTTGAAATGTTATTGTCAGGTCCTATATTTGCTATTGCTTCATAACTGAATTAAGATAATGAAAGAGAAATTTCCAAATTAGAGCAGGATTCCAATTCAGTTTCCTAACTCAAAAAATAGAATCCATATCTGATTTGAAATCTTATTTCAAATCGTATAATATTTAAGATTTGATCCAAAATATCAGGGATAAGTTTTTAGAAGTCTTTAAAAAGACTATTATAGGCCGTCCAAAACTCTTAGGAATTAATCTTTCTCTTTTTGTCACAAAGTAAAAAAATCCTAGACAAAAAACAAATCTTCCTTTTCTAAGTAAGAAAAATCAAAATTTAGCTAGTACTAAAACTCAAGGTATCAATCTAAATTGGTTTGAGTGGATACCATAGAGGAAGGGTTCGTGAGGTTCTACTTGTGATTCGAATCAATCGTTTAGCAAGAAGTGATCAGCAAAACGTAATGAAAATGTACAGTTTTTAACCAATTTGTTTGATTTCAATTTGTTAGGATCCTTATTAGAAGTAGATCCATTTTATTTCCATTGCTATTTTATGTGTTTGGATTTAATTTTCCTCTAACAAAACAAGCAATTGTCCTCCCACCATGACTCTCCTTGTTGCCAGACTTGATGATTTTTTTACCCTTAGGAGGTTTTAAGGTGGGACATACATAAACTTTCCTAGCAACTAACTCTGCAACCAAAATTTCATTGGCTATCTTCTCTTCAAGGTTAGATAAGTCATCAACCACTGAAATAATAGCTTGTCATTTGCTGAATCTTACTTCTTGTTTCTTTTCTTTTTCCTTAATGAATTCCTCAAGCTGTGTAGCACAAGAAGCTAGTCGTGACAAGTCTGAAAAATCCTATAGGATCAGTGCTTCTTTTAACTGAGGATGCATCCTACCAATTGCAATCCTTACATACTTATATTCAAGTAGCCTGGTTGAACATTTGTCTTTGAGTCTCCTATTCTAAGAACTCGATAACGGTTTCTCCCAGTTTTTATTCTATGGCTAGTAAATTAGCGATCGACATTTCTAGGATCAACCGATAAATCTCTCATAGAACAAGCATTCTATCTTGGCCCATGTATGTATTGAATTCGGCAGCAAGCTCGTATAACAAGTAAAAGCTACTTTTGTAAAAAACAAAGGAAATAACTAAAACTTGTAATATTCGTTAGTAGCTACCTCATCATATTGGGTTGCAAACTTTTCCACATGCTTCATGCTCATTTTTTCAACATTATCGGAGAAAGTTGTGAAATTAATATTTTGAATCCCTTAGTAACACTACAAGTAAGTCGATCTATTTCGGGTAAGGTTTCCGATATGTAGGCCTATCAGTCCTTGTAATGTTTAAACCAAAACTGCTTCCTTAATGCATCAGTAATGGCCTGGGATTCCACCTGTTAATTATTCGCCTATAGGTATGCAATGCCATACTAATGGCTACCAGTTGAGTTCCCCCAACCTGTAAAGGTCTCGCCTGGTTAAGACGTGGATTGGCTTCTTATGTGTTTAGAGGGAAGAAAGGCAATTGTTCTTGGCTACTACTCACACATTGCCCACTAATGTAGGGTACATTCAAACCTAGGACTTGTTCTGGGATGTTTCCTAATATACTATTATCCAAGCCTTGCCCCCAAGGCTAAACTATACATAGTCTCCCAGGACTTGGCCTCCAGGAAAATTTGGTAGAACCGAAACACTAATTTACCCTCCAACACTGTAGAACTACTGTCCTGTAGTAAACATAAGTGCTTACCCCCCAATATAAGGGAATGGAGGCCCTCAGGAATAGTTGGGAATTGCCTCTAATGTAACTAACTGTAGGAACATTCATGGCTATAGTTTATTGGCCTATGAATAACTCAACTAATTACTCTATTGGGATGACAGAGTTAATTGTAGGCCCCAAACTGTCGTACTCGAAATAAGATATGCTTCCAAGTACAACAACCAAATAAGGCCAAGGAACTAAGATATTTGAGGGTGAACACTGCTCCCATCGGGTAATAGCAACCCTACCATATTGTAGATTTTGCAAATCTACTTGAGGTTGGGCTGGGGATGCTATCGCTATTGGCATATTTCTTCTTAGAGCTATCAAGGGCTGTAATTCATTTTGCAACATTGGTCTAAAAACTACTACAAATTGTTGAATGAGATTTTTCATTAACTCTCTTGTACTCTCATCAAATGGCTGTGAGAGAAGCAGGGGATACAGTAGTTATAACGGGAGTGGAGTTTTGACCAACATCTTCTCATTGACTTTTTATGTCTTCCCTTTGCATGCTCATATTATGGATGACCCTTCCTGAGCACAATTACATAAGCTATGGAAATGGCTCACTTTAAAATGATCTCATTTTTTACACCAAACAGCATTTGATGTGAAAACTTCTGCTGGCTGCGTCAACTAAATGGCAAGTTCTTGGCCAGGCTAACTCCTGTGAACTTCGGATAGGATGGTTAATACAAAAAACTAATTCAAGAATAAGGCTATTCCAGAAATGAATGAAAGTGTGATATGACCTTGGGGCTGATTTCTCAATAAATTTCGTGACTAAATTTGGGGTGAAATGGAAGACCCAACTAAGAGCTCAAAATAGTGAAATTAGTGAAGAAACAAGATACCCAATTTAAATATTTGGACCCTAAGCCAAAATAAAAACCTTAGAACTCTAAAAATGAGAATCAAGTTTACTAATTCATACCCAAGAACCCTCAACCCAATTAAGGAGTTAAGAACATTTGAAGAAGATGAACTAGGCAACCAAATATAACCTCTACTCTAGACCCTTAGATTAACAAGAAACTAAAATTCTATTTTGATATGTTAGTTTAATCTATCCTTAGGAATTTATAGACACAAATCAAAGGTAAGAAATGGAATCCTAAGATTGGTCTTGACCTTCGTAGAAGAACCCTCAAAGAACTCTCTCAAGAGTGTCTTTTGATCTCAATAATAATATCCAACTTACATTTGAAGTGTTATAATACCATATATATAGGCATCTAAACCTAACTAAGATGAGATTAAAACTCAACTATTCAAGCCTTTAAAAAGTCCAAAATATCCCTATTATATAATAAAAGTCGTAAGAATTCAATTGGGAACAAAATAGAACAGAAATGAAAAAATTGAGCAAAAATCGGGTGTTGCCCAAATTGGGTCGCTCCTACCATGAGGCCTCATCTAGCAATGGGTGGGGTCTGGAAAAATTTTGGTTAACTTGCTGAGCCAAGCCGGTACCGGTTTAGCTTGTTGGGCCGGCACTGGTTCAGTGCTGTTTTTCACAGCCGGTCCATTTTCTTGTCGCAACCTTCTCTTGTACTCATTTAGCCTTCCATATAATTTGTTAGGCAAATGCAACTTTCTTTGACCCTCTCTTTGGCACCCATCTCTTCACACTTTTCATGTTTCTTGGCTTATTGGTTGGTTTTGCTTAAATTCTCCCTTATAAGCCTTTATGTCTTGGATTCTTCCAAGGTGTCATGAAGCGTGACTTGTAGTTCCATCCCCCTTTTTTAGCTTTGGCATAATACTTTGATGAATTCCTATCAAATTGCAAGTATGAACTGAAAGTCTAGAAAAAGACACACCTTTACTTGATCAAACTGAGAAACTTCAAGTATACAAGTAATTCCTACCACTCCAAGAAAGTATTTTGATGCTAAATGAAAAAATAAAATGGGAAATAAAGCTTAACAGAACAAAATGTAAATGAAAGCAATAAGGCTAAATTTCCATAAGAAACTCTAGAAAAATGGAAATAAAAGAAATTGCTATGTAGTTCGTAAATGTGCTTGATTCGATTCTCTTGGATTTGCCTTGATTTATATGTTTTTCCCCTCTCTCACTTTCGTTAAATTTGCCACCCTGTTAGTGGTGCCTCTTCTTGTTTGTTCATGGGTATAATGGGAATTGAGAGTTCAAGGCCGAGTCAAATGCTCAATAACTTATCTTTAAAAGCCCTAGGTCACCTAGGAATTCTTGATCTCCTTATTGATTTTGCATATCTTCACCAGTCTGCCCCCTCTACAGATCGGCCAAACTTACTTTTTCAAGTCCTCAACTCGGCTAGCTATTTTTGCTTGCCAACAAATGTATATACTCTTTTACATATGCTATAAATTACTTCATTATATTTGGATTTTTTTATTTTTAGAGTATGTAAATACTTCTTAAAAAGATAAATATAAAAAGATGCAATAAAAAAGCATTTCTTTTGCTTCAAATCGTAACCCATTAAAGAAAAAAATTATTAGGGATGACAAATTAGAATGCTTATGGTATAACAATAAAACCATATACCATTTCTTCTAGTTTATTGATTAAAAACTACTCCAACTATAGTTAAAAATGTAACTTGTTTGTTATAGGTTTAAAAAATTTGTCTTCATGAGTTTTTTAAAATAGTTGTACAAATTATAAGACTTGAAATTAAATATTCTAATCAAAATAGTTAACCAAATTGAAGGATAGATAAAATTTCCTACCCTCTACTTGGACACAAAATTTCTCTTAAGACACTAATTTATTATGTAGAACTTGATTAGTGATACACTCGAATAGGGGTATACTCGAATCAAATCAAGCCGAACCCTAAAGTAATCGAGCTGAACTTTATTATTTTTACCCAAGGCTCAAATTCAAGCTCGAGTTCGATTGGAATATCAAATTCTAGCTCGAATTCGATTCGTTTAACATATTTTAAAGCTCGAGTTCAATTTGAAGCTCAATTATAATAAGCTCGAAAGCTCAAATTCGAATTCAAGCTCAAGTTCGAGCTCAAATTTGAATTAAACTTGAATTTAACTATTAAAAAAATAATAAAATTTACAAAATTAAGGTTTTCATCATTAGAAAACTGTACAACTAAAAAAACAAAGAAAAAACAACAGCATAACACATTCCATCTAAAAAACTAAGAAAAAACAACAGTATAACACATTCCATCATCATTCTAAATAATAATATGGAGTATCCACATAACAAATAAACTTCAAATGACAAACATTTAGTGATTTTAACAAAATAAAATTCTTGTTGAGTCTTCAATCCATCATTGTTGTAGTTAGTTATAAAAACTTTCAAGTCCCTCAAAAAAATTTTAAAAAAAAATTCAAATTTAAAGTCTTCAATCAATCCTTATTGTAGCTGATCATATATTTGCTGATTCCCAATAATTTCCAAGCCCTGCAAGAGCAGAAGATTAACACCATTAACACACATTAATTTAAATAAGTTGATGACAAAAAAATTCCACATAACAAAATTGTGATGAAAGTTGAATTCTATAGGTACAATCCACATGATGTATGCAAAGTGCAAAGTGAATTCTGTAGGCACAATCCACATGTAACCTTCATCTCCATTATTATACTTTATTATTTTCCATATGCTAGAAACTAAAGGGACCAACAACCCACCCCCTTTTTTCTAAGCCCAAGTGTTCTAAAGATCAGCCAAATGAATCCTTTTGGCCTAGGAGTACAACATTCAAAACATCCTTCAGTTATTCGATTTTAGTAGTATCTTCATTATCTTAAAATGTTCACCAGAACACTGCAAGACATATTTCCATCAAAATCTTGACAATGAATGATCAATAATATCATATAAGAAATATTATAAAATGTACTGAGGTGACCTTCCACCACTCCAAGGATACAAAGAAGCATCTTTATGAAATAGGTAAAACAATCTCCACTAGTTGTTCTTTAACCTAACAAGATAAAAGTTTTGGTGAGAAATAAATCAAACAAAGAAAAATGGATTAATAATAAAACTTAACAAACAATTTTACCATTTTAGATTTTTTCTTCACCCCATGTAGGCGACGTATCCAATCCCCTCCATAAATTAATGCTTGAACTGTCTCTGTAGCCAATGATGCACGATAAGAATCAAGGTTTATACTTCCAACACTAAATGTAGCCTCTGATGCTACTATAGATATAGGAATAGCCAATATATCACATGCTAATCTCGAGAGGATCTTATACTTTAACTTATTTACCTTCCACCATTCTAAGGCATCAAATTGCAAAGCTATATCTTCCTTTACTCTATAGACTCCTTCTTCCAAATAAATTTCTAACTCTGATTTTTTTTGGTTGAATTGTTTCAATTGATCTAACAAACTAATCAAATCTTGACCATCCAAAAAATACAGTACCCTTTGGACTTGAGAGAATCATCGAACCACTAGAAGAAGATGAAGTTGATCCATGACATGAAGAATTCTGAATTTGGTCTTCAAAGCTAGCTTGACACATTGCCTTATATTCCTCAAAAAGCTCAAATAATTTGTTTTGAACCTTTTTAATATTTTCAGCAACTTCATTAGAACAATAAATCAATTTAAAAGAAAAGTCAACCAACATCATTTTGCATCTTGGATCTAAAATGGTAGCAATAGCCATCAACAAATTGCACTCTTTCCAATATTTATCAAACTTCTCTTTCATCCTCCTAACCATCGCTCGGATAAACTCTCTATCATCATTCTCCTTCTCATTTAACACTTCCTTTATTCTCCAAACAACAGCAAGGAACTTGTTTGATGTAGGATAGTCAGACTTGAAATCATGTGTGTTGCCTCGTTAAATACCTCAAGTATTTTTACAACATGTTCCACTTTTTTCCAATTTTCTTGACTTGGACAATAAAGGTAACATGGCTCGTGTTGTTGAAATATTGGAAACACATCCTTCAATTTACAGGCAGCAACTAACATGTCATAAGTTGAGTTCCAATAAGTAGGGCAATCAAGAATTAACTTCCTCACTGGAAGTTACATTTGTTGCACCATATTTGAAAACTTCTTGAGACGTGCTTCGGATTGATTGATAAATCTTACACTTTTCTTAACATCTTGAATGATGTGCTTAATTTCTGACAAACCATCCAGCACAATGAGATTTAAAATATGAGCACAACATCTTACGTGAAATAAGTTTCCACCCAATGGTAATTTTTTGCTCTTTGAGAATGTCTCTCCTAAGATTCTGATTGCCACATCATTGCTTAAGGCATTATCCACTGAAACTGTGAATATTTTATTTTCAATGTCCCACTCCTTCATACAAAGTTTCAGCAATCTCAATACCTGTATATGGGGGAGGAATGTCAACAAAGCTAAGGACTCTATTTTGTAGCTTCCAATCAGAATCAATGAAATGCCCTATCACGCACATATATGACATTTTCTGTGCAGTTGATTTCCACAAACCCATAGTCAATGAAATTTTGTTGGCTTTTTTTAACAAAATTTTCAGCTTTTGCTTCTCTTGCTCATATACTTTTATACAATTTAACTTTGCTGATTGCTAGAAATTTTCTCAAAGAGAGGAAGATTAACCCGAAACATGAAATTGAAGCCCTCTTCCTCAACAACACAAAAAGGCTTTTCATGCATAAGGATCCAAGGTGCTATTACTTCCCTTTGCTTACCATGTTCATACTTACCCGACGAAACTACCAATGTATCTACTTGAGACCCCATAGGCTGAAAATTCAACACCTTTTATTTATGTAGAAATGACTTTTGTTTTGGGCAAGAACTCTCTAAATATCTATTCAAATGGCTAATAACTTTGGATTTTTGAATAGACAATCTTGATTTACAGTGCACACATTCTGCTTTTCTAGTGCCATCCGGTAACTCTACCTCTTTGAATTCTTTCCATGCATCAGCTGTCTTCTTTCTTTTCTTATTCTGAAATTGATCTTACTCCTCATTTTGTTTAGCAACCAACTCTTTATTAGTAGTCTCATGGTCACCAACATCTTGGAGAGTGGTTGCTGGTGAACTAGAATCACCCATTACACTAGTAGCTTGGACAATAGATTGCTTATCTATGGCCAATCTATTGTTTGATGACACTTCAATTTCTTGAGACTCATTTTGCATATTCTAGAAAAATAAAAAATAAATAGAACTTGAATTGAAACTACACATTATCAGTAAAAATTAAAATATTATAAACTAAAATAATTAATTTAAGACTTCAAAATGAAATGTACAAGTCTAATTAAATTAATAAAATAAGAAGCAATCACCCTATGATACTTTTTAGACATAATAATCACCAACTGGTATGACCACACAATCAGAGAAGCCCATCAAGAAAGCACAAAAAAGACATCAGCTTTGGACTACCTCACAATCATCAACATAATATGAATTAGCTGGATTAATTGAATGAAATTTCACATAATTATATTATAGATCTGCCCATGTGCAAATTTTATCTTCCTGGGCATAATTGGTATGACTATTTGTGCATTGAATCAAACATTGACTTAGCATTGCTTGCTCAAAACAGCAGTAGCTTAATGCGGGATCTCTTCCCGAGCACGAAGACAATGATATTGTGGCTGCGGGATGGAGATTGCATAGAAGAGGAGGTGAGTTGAGAAGACAAAAGGAAAGGACGAAAAGGATTCTAGAAAAAAAAGGTGAATGAGAAGACAAAAAGAGAGGACGAAGGGTATTCTGGAAGAAAAAGGTGAACTTTCAAGATAAAAAACCCAAATGTGGTTTTGAATTGCAAAGTGTTTTTTTTTTTTTTTTGTCTCAATAACTTTGAACTTTTAAGTATTATATTTTGATTTAAATATAATATAATATAATTATATATTAACTAATTAATCGAACATGTTCACGAGTTTTCGAGCCTAATACTTGAATATTCGAATTTAGCTCGTTTAAAATTCGAGCTTAAAATAAGGCTTATATTCAAGTTCGAGCTCGATTTTTCGAACTCGAATCAAGCCTTTATCGAGTCGAGCTCAAATATGTTCGATAAATGCTTGATTTGAGTACACCAGTACACTCAAATAGTGGCTATGAGTTTCTTTGTTAAAAAAAATAATTTAAAATATTAATTTATTGTATAGAACTTATTGAGTGATACACTCGAGTAGTGAATTTCTTTATAAAAAAATCAAATATTCCAATTTTAAAACTATTTTTCTATTCCTTACTTATGTTCACAAAAGTTTGATAATTTGACACATAATCGTTTATTAGCATAGTCTTAAATACGTTACAATTACACAAGTTCTATATGCCATTTTTTCACTTTATAATTTGTTGCCCCAACTAAAAGAAAAAAAAAAAAGAGTGATGCAATGAATCAGCTATATTTCCAGCATGACTTACATTTTAATGCTTTTACTTGAAAGTGACTTTAAAAAATAAAAAAGGAGCAAAAATAGGATATGGTAACACAATTTTTTTGCACAAAAATCTAAAGTATATTTGGATTGAGATTATATTTATTTTTTTAATATAAATATGGTTTTGAATTTTATAAAAAAAAATTATAAACTCAAATATCAATATTGGAATCTACTTTGAGTAAATAATAAAAACGTCAATATTACACAAATAAAATTTATATGAGTTAAATCTATTTTTGGTGAAAATATGTCTAAAGTAATATTCTTTAAAAAAGAAATTTGCTACCCAAGTTCTCCTAATTTGAAAAGCAAAATATTCCTTGTAATATCCCAAATTCATTCAACTTAATTGGAAATATGACATAATCATCATTCTCTGTTCATTAGCGTAGTTTTAAATTAGTTACAATGACACAAGTTTTATATTTCATTTATTTACTTTATAACTTTATATGAAAAAAAATTTAAAAAAATAATAGATGATACAATGAATCACATATTTTCAATGTGATTAAAACATTGATACTTTTACTTGATCATGACTTTAACAAAAGTAAATAAATAATATTTGCATTGATGGAAGGATACGATAACACTATTTCTTACAAAGAAATCAAAGCTTGGAAAGCAAAATTGTCCTTCTAATATCCCAAATTCAATGAACTTGGAAAAGCTTCATATTTTGATTGTTAAAGTGATCAATAATCTTGAAATTTAATGATATTTTGATATTGTGAACCATTCAAATCCTATATAAACCCTAAGTGCACTACCCTCAAAATACAAGTAAAACTCAAAGGAGCAAATTGGAGAGATGGTTTACAATAGCATTGTGGAGATGGCTCTGGCAATGTTGGGTGGCCCTCTCTTCCTCAACCTCTTCATCAAAGAATTCTGCTTACAAGGTTAAAGAGACCATGAGACTACTGCTGTTCATGTTATATCACCTTTTTGGTGTTGGATAATACTCCCTAATATCTATTGAAATAAAAGCTTCTGTTTTTCATTTTCCTGTTGTTTTGTTTTTTGTCTTTCTTTTTCTCATGTTGGGGGCTTCTGGTGATAGGGCTGCTGGAAACGTATATACATGAATTTGTACTATAATCCCAACATTCAATGTTCTTTCAGTTACAAATAAGGCATCATATAAACGTTTATAGCGACAAAAGAATGATATAATTGGCGGGAATATTTATAGTTAAGATGGATTATGAATTTGAGTAATATTTTAACCTTTATATATATATATATATATATATATATATATATATATATATAATTAATCGATTCAGAACTTAAAAATAGTATTTTTTTTTAAACTTAAAATTTATAGTTCATATTAGAAATGAAACAGATAATTCAGAATATGAGTCATAGCGTTCTAAAATAAAATAAAAAAGAAAAGAAAATTTTGTAATGAGTGGGAAAATATTATAATTTGTTTTTGATAAAGGGAAATTTTTTTAAAAAAAATTTCTAATGATAAAGGGAAAAATGGGGGAATGAGACACAATTAGACCAAAATTTATAAATTGTGAGGCGTCGAGTTATCAAAATTATCAAAGTTGAAAGGTTCGAGTGACCTTTTTTTTTTTTATATCGCCCTCCCCACCCCCCCAGGCCCCTTCCCCCTGCAAATGCCCAGTTTTCCCTGCTTTCCTGATGTAGCTCACACTTCTCAAAAGAAAATTAAATAAATAAATAAATATTATTGAAATAAGCAGTGGCACATGGAGGAAATAGTAACTGAAAATAATAAAGAAGGGTCGCTCTTCTTTAAATAAATTGTTGGACCTCGAAAAACCCCAAAACTCCCTCATTCTTCATTTCTCTCTCTTTCTTGTCGGGACTTAGAAGACGCTGCCAATCTCCGCCGCGATCGCAGTCGAAGAACACCACTTACGCCATCACTGCCACCTTCAAGGTATTTTTATTAATGCCTTTTGCTCATTTCTATCTTCAATTTTCTGGAATATTCCCATTAGATTCAAGTTTTTTTTTCAAATTTAACATTCTTCTAGCCGCTTTTCTGATGTTGACTTCCTTGTTCGAGGAATTATAGGTTAATTGAACTACATTTTATCTATGGCGATTGTAGAGTGGAGTTGTTTGTGTGGAACACTAACTGAATTGTCTGTGTGTTCAAAATATTTAGCCTTCTGTTGCTTTTGGTTATGCTGCCCAATAATTTCATCCCCATCGATGATTGTTAGATTTGGGCACTTTTTGTTCTACAGCTGGGGAGTCATCATGACGAGGAAAAGATTTTTGTAAAATTCTTGTCGGAGAGATATCTATTCAAGTAAACATCATAGCAAATCATGGTAGAAAGAAGAATTTGAGATTTATTTTCATAGTCTTGTTTTCAGAATTATAAATAGTATGGTAGGTTATGTGATGCAAATTCAATTTCATAGCATACATAATATGTTTATCAAGGGCTTATATACGTGTGAAAAAAATATAATTAATCGGCATAATTCAGGTAATGATGTGATACATTGCTAGAATTTGATGAAAAATTAAGATGCCCTTTACTTATTTTTTTTCCTAACATATGTTTTGTTCATGGGGTATAACCATTCCGGCATCTGATCTTCATTTGCTGCTAGGTTTTCATGTTCTATTTATACTAACAAAACCGGTACATGCTATGTGAGGTTCACAGTTAAGGTCTCCATGAAGGATGGTTTTCTAAGCTTTTAAGGAAATATGAAAGCTAAATGTTTGTTTTTGTCATTTTTATATGGGAGTAGGTAATTGATTTTGTGGGCAATTTTCATCTTATCCTTATGAACGGTGTATGCAGGTGGGGGTGTGTGTGCTTGTTGAGTACATATAAGGATGCCTCAATATTAGATCCTTTGCTAAAGAACCTAAACTTTTAATGGCATATGATAAATGATTATTTTTGACATATTAGGTAATTGGTGTTATTTTCAGCTTTCATTCCATAAAGAATTTCTTGATTCTTCTTTCTGAGATTCTAAAAAGCTGTGCATTGTAATTTGGTTTCCTTTTTCCTTCTTCTTTTTCTTCCATTGATACATCAAATGAATCGAAGGTTTTTGATGAAATCTTTCTAATTTAGTTTTTGTTCTAGGTGACAGCTTGTGGAAGAAAGATGGTGAAGTTAACCATGATTGCTCGTGTCACTGATGGCCTTCCACTAGTGGAGGGGCTAGACGATGGCCGGGATGTGCCAGATGCAGATTTCTACAAGAAGCAAGCCAAGGGCATATTCACAAACCTCTCAAGGGGCCTGAATGATCCTTCTAGAATGTCTATTGAGACTGGCCCTTATATGTTCCAGTATCCTTTTGCTTCTTGTGGGAAAGCACTTTCACATGCTACTCTTCTCTGCTTATATTGGAAATTCTAGTAAATGTTGTGACATCTATTTTGATTGTGATTTAATTGCAGTATGCTGGTTTAGTCATCCTGTAGATTCAGTGTTCCCATAGCTTCTATTTGTAACATAGTAACAACCGTATTCTCTAGATTTGAACCTTACAGGCCCAGATGAATCTGCCTTTTAAGTTTTCAAGTTGCAAGTTGGTGTGGGTTCACATGGAGGTATAGGTTCTCATCTGGGGCAGATTTTATTAATGTCATTGCAGTAAAAGGTTGCACTTAAAGTTGACCCTGAAATTTGAAGATATTTATTCAGCATTTAAGCTGGGAAAATAGGTATATGTTGTACTTCTATGGACATTTGGAGGTTTCTTAACACAAATTCTCAGTTACATTATTGAAGGACGTGTTTGTTATTTGACGATGTGTGACCGTGCTTATCCTAAGAAGCTTGCTTTTCAATATCTGGAAGATCTTAAGAATGAATTTGAACGTGTAAATGGAAGTCAAATTGAAACTGCTGCTAGGCCTTATGCTTTCATAAAGTTTGGTAATACTTCTCATTTTTGCATTATGATCCCTGTTACATAATTTGCTGTTTCCTTTTTAATATTTTACACTTCCTATATCTTATATGTGCCTTTCCTCCTTATGTTTGAAAGATACATTTATACAGAAAACAAAGAAATTGTACCAAGACACAAGAACTCAACGGAACATAGCAAAGCTGAATGATGAACTCTATGAAGTACACCAGATAATGACCCGCAACGTTCAAGAAGTTCTTGGTGTTGGTGAAAAGTTGGATCGTGAGTGATTCCAGTTCTGCTTTGCAGTTTAGCTTCTTTTGTCCTTTTTTAGTTTTGATTAGAAATTATCTATTCTATTGGTAGACTAAGTGATTAACCAATCAATCAATAAATCAGTAAGAAAAAATGAAAACAATTCACAAAAATTCATTATAAAACTGATTCAGCACATAGTGGTCAGTTGCCTTAATTTTCTAGACCAAATTCACAAACCCATGGGCAGCTGGAATTTACCACATCATTTTGCAGAGTAGACTTTTTTTATTGCATGATTTGGATTTCCTACCTGATCAGCATCTTTTTTCAAACTGTGCTTTTTTTTCTTTTTTGGTTGGGGGGGGATTGTGTTGGGGTTGGGGAAGCTGCGCTATGCACTTGATCATGTTTTGGGTGGATTGGGGGTGTGCAAAAGTCGGCCTGTTATTCTGGTATTTCTCTGTCAGCAAGGTGTGACTGACTTCTTAATGTGTGAACTTTTTGCAGAGGTCAGTCAGATGTCTAGCCGGTTGACTTCAGAATCTCGCATATATGCTGACAAGGCAAAAGATTTGAATCGTCAGGTTGGTTCAATTGGATATCTATAGTATTTTACTTCTTTCTAATGTTACACATGGAATTTTCTCCCCAGATCATAGATATAGTTTAAAAGAAGTTAAGACTTTGTTCTCAATGATTTAATTAAATGGCTTTGGAAAACATGGATGGTCAGTGGTAGTGAAGATCCAAATGGATTAGATGACAGCTTTGGGGGGAGAGGTGTACAAAGATGTAAATGTAAGTGCAATGCATGTTCTAATACACTTTAGCTAGATCTCAGAATATGTGCTTCATAGAAAACATGGATAATCACAGTGGTACGGAGATCCATTTGGTGCTGTGGCAATGCGGCACCAAAGTTGTCATGATTTGTTTCTGAAAATATGGCTTCGCCCCATTTCACTACTAAAGCTTGTAGCTTGTTTTAGTTTTGATGAATTGGAACCATGTCTAGATTTTATGGTCCGAGAACTGTTTCCGCTACATCCCGATTGATCAGTTTATGGCTGCAAATTCTCATATTATTATTCACAGTTCTGCAAAATCTTTACATTGTTTGAAATTTAGCTTGTCAAGCTTTATTTTCTTTTTGAATATCTGAATTTCTTTTCAAAATATATGCTTCCTTCTCATAATAAACACATAATTGAACGCAATGGGGTTTTGCTTCAAAAGAATTATTGCTTCAGTACTGCCTAGTAAGATCCATTATTTGGAATTGCATTATCTGGTTGTGGTAAATAGACTTTGTATTGCCTGAGCTATTTCAATTCTATGTGTGTCACACTATATTGCTGTGTGATCTTTTGTAGGCTTTGATTCGTAAATGGGCACCTGTTGCTATTGTCCTTGGCGTTGTCATGCTCCTCTTTTGGGTGAAAAACAAGATTTGGTGATGCTGCATGATGAGTCTCTGCTTGTCCACCCTTCATTGACACATCGAAGGAGAGAGCTGCAAGCATTTTAGTACATCACTATGTTCATTGAGGTCTTTCATAGTAGTTCTAGACTTTTTGAAGTGGAGAAATCAGCTTTTATCAAGAACAGAAAAACAATGAAGAAGCAAGCACATTTTCACTATTCTAGGGAGCTCATTATCCCTGTAGCGTTCATATAGATGCTACCATATCTGTTCAATATTTCTTTCCTTCTTTCAAAACCGTTAATTTGAAACCTACTAAGAGATTCATGATCTGTCTTGAATCTTGACGCGCTATAAGAGTTAAAGAACTTTTGGGCACTTCCGGGCACATGGTAGCACGCTTCTATCAAGGCTAAGAGTAGTTTCTGCATGTATGATGTCTATGCTTCCGGCTACCAATCCTGCAATTGGAGATGTGCTTTTAGCCTGCTATATTTTATCAAGTAATTGCTCTTAGATTGGTGGTGCCAAGCCAAGCGGCAAGCAGGGAAAATTCTCAATTCCCGTTGGAGGAATCTCTTATATAGGCACAAACAGTTTGCCATGGTTAATCAGGAATGGAATTAGCGCCCTCCCCCCAAAATTTTAAGAGCTTTGTAATTTATCTTTTTTAAAAAATAAAAATTTCTTTAAAATCTAAGTATATTTTATCTTTCTAAAAATTTTTCAAAAAAATTATAATAATTATCTCTTTAGTATAATTTATTTTTAACTCCAAATTCCCGGTTCTCTCTATGTGGTTAATACAATGGGTTTTCAGGCATGCAAGGAGATTTATATTCAGAATTTCCCTTGTGAATGGTGACCTTCATGTTAGGCAAGTTTTGGGCCAATGAATAAACCAAAGGGCAAGCGATTTTGCTCGTTTTGGAATTGTTGCACGAGAATTTAATGTTCGAAACTTTTTTCTGTGAATTTTGTTGAAAGGGTATCTGAACCTGCAATTCAAAGAGTATGTAAAACTAACAAGGTACGTTGCATTGTGTTAGCATGTCATTTTCAATATCCTCTAGGCAGAGACTTTGAAAGGTAAGAATCAACGGTATGAGGGAAGCAATAGCGTTCAAAAATGAACGAAAACGACGCAGTCTTCTTGTATACAAGCCGACGCTGCCTGAATGGTAAATCCATTTGCTGGTACCCACCTTATTCCCCAATTATTTTGCATAACCTCATTTGCAATTTTTGGACTTGTCAATAAATCATGGAGTGGATTGTTAATTGAACGTAACACCTAGTGTTTCAAAAAAAAAAGTCTTTAAATTTTGTTTTGAAGTTAGTTCTTTTTTATATTTTTATTTCTTATTTTAGTGCTAACTTAGAAAACAGCCTTTATGTTTTTTTCTCATTGTTATTTATTATATTTAAATGATTATGTATTATATGTATTATATATGTATTCATGTACTTTTTCCCCCCCTTTTCTGAACATTGAATTCCTGGACTAAATTCTGCTTCCAAAATTGACGACTTAATTGATACTACTATTCTTAAATCCAATCTTAAGTTAATACTTGACAACCAAAAAAAAAATGATTAATTTTTTATTCTAAAATTATTTAATTCAATTTATAATTTTCTTTCTTAAATCTGTGAATCCGATCTGGATTGATACATGGTAAAAAGCACCCTTGATGTCTCAAGATTGAATCTTGATTTTAATATTATTAACTTGGTAAAAAATTATTGGAATTTGATCTTGTGTATAACCCCCAATATATACCCAAAAAACGAGAGAAAAAAAAAATCCAAAAGTGGCTGCAAGCGTATGGTGAGGAGCAACTCCACGTAATATGTAGCTATTAGTTTAGGGAGACTGTGATGCTATCTTGGCAGGATTATCCATGGTTTTGGATTAGGTCAAATTTTGGCTTTTGACAGAAAGATAGTGTCATTTTCTCTAACACATAAAACAACAACAATTTTGATCACATTTGCCTCTCTCTCTCTCTCTCTCTCTCTCTCCTCAAAGTCAACTTTGGAACTTTGTCTTCAGAACCGGTAGTCTCATGTCTACTTCAGGCTAACTTTGCTGCAAAAGTTTTCAATTCAAGTTGATGAATGATGACACAGCTTGAGCAACTTGATCCGAATTAGAATACTCTCCTCTTTTTTAAATAATTATTGTTTTACATTTTTTTTTTTTGAACATATAGTATTTAAAAATTTTAACACATATCAAAAAGCTCTAATCTCTATAAGTTTTTTAAATAAAAGACTGAATTATTCTTATTAAAAATTATAAAGTTGATTAAAAATTTAAAAATTAATTAATTTTATGATTTATCAAAATAATAAATGGTAACAATTTAATCAAAAAACAATAAATATATTCATAATTTCACAAAAATGATACATATTATGAAATAGAAAAAACTCAAAAAGGTGATAAATTTTTTGAAATAGAGAGAGTATTAATTTACTAAAAATTACTACATTAATTAATTTTTAATTTTTCCAAAAGAGATAACCTAATTTTTGCTTTATAATTAAAGATTTTTAATATTTTTCGTAATCTTTATGAAAAAAATTTAAACAACAATTATTTCAAGAAGGAGATAGTAACATAGATAGTGTACATATATAATTTGTAATTCGAAAAATTAAACTTTAAATTTTAAAATAATACCAAAAGAGATTATTATATTAGTTGATTTTATTAAAATTAAACCCCATAAAATTTCATTAATTATATAATCAAACAAATAATCAATTAATAACCTATTAAAATCGATTAAAAAAAACATACTATTACAATCCCACTTATCACTATGCACTAAAACCACCAACATCATCTTTATACTGTGGCATCAACAAATTCCCTTGAAGGAACTATTCATGCATTCATAGTAATCCATTTATCTCATCAACAATAACTATGACTCAAAATGACAGTTGACAGTTGGAGACGTTGGTCAGCCATTTCTTTTTCCTTTTTTTTTTTAATTTTTAATATGTAACAGTTTTTTCCTTTTAATTGTGAGACTTTACAATATTAATGGTGTTTCCTGTATAGCCTTCTACTACTACTTTTCTTCATTCGCCCCTTGATTTTTGTTGTTATAAGTGAGACAACTACTAAAATTTGACTGTTAATTTCAGCCATTAATTATTTAATGAAGACTTCCTCAACTAATCAAAAGCTTCCTCAATTTGAATTTTCCCTAAGCCATGGCCGTGTCAACCAAGATGTTGTCCGTATGTATGGGGCTCTGAATCCGAATCCAAATCCTTTAGTACACTTGAAAATTACAATTGCGTATTTATTAATTTAATAAATATTTTATATTACTAAAAAATACATAATAATCAATAACGATATTAGATAAAAATGAATTGAGTATCTGTTAAATCGGTAAACAAATATTTGTATTTTTAACGGTATATTAAAAAGTGTTGCAAGGAGTGTATTAGAGAATTTGGAGCCATTAGGGATTATGAAACAACTCAAATAAATTTGTTTTTCCTTTATATAATAATCCTTCTATTTTCTATTATTTGTGTTTTTTAAAAGCATTTTTTATCTTTATTATCTATTATGTTGTAAAATCAAAGAATAATTTATTTATTTATTTATTTATTTCAATTTTACTCTTTTCATTTATTAATCTATTCAATTATTATATAATATAAGTTTTCAATTTTCAATACTAATTTTATTATCTTCAATTTTTTACATTATCTTCAATCTTTTGTATATAGTTCTTTGTTTTTTCAGAGGAGAAAGGAAGAGAGAAAAGTGATTAATTGCTATTTTAGTTTTCATCGAATTAAGAGAAGAGTCAATATATATTTTTCTCTTAATGTTTTTATAAATTTTTATAGTTTCTTAATTTGTATGAATTTTTTAAAAGTGACATATATTACTATATTAGAGACCAGATGAAGTCATAGGGATATTAAAAATTAAAGTTACAAGGCAGTTTTTGATTAAATGCAGAAATGATTCACTAATAGCATATCAAAAATTCCCACTTTATTTTTTGGTAAAAAGAGAAGCACTAAACCTATACCTAATAAACAAAGGGCCGTGATCATATGTCAACATTTTCATTGTAAATTGTAATAGTGTAAAATCTTTCTTTAGATCATCAAAACAATTAAGATTTTTTTTTTTTTGGGGGGGGGGGGGAAGGTGGGTTGGGTGGGATCGTTGGAACCTATCTGAAGGAAGGAAAGGGAGACTCAGCAGATACTAGAGGTGAAAAATGAGTACCCAGTCTATAATCTGAAGATAACATTTTAACTAATTGCAATAATTCAATTCTCAAATGTAAGAAAATTGAAAGTTGAATGAATACAAGATAAACTCCTGTAATCTACAGTCAAATCAGCAGCAATTTTAAGTAGAATAAGAAGTGATTCTAATGTATAATTAGAGGGACTATTTCATAAATGGATGGCTTAATGATTTCTTAAAGGAATCAACTTGGCAAATTTCAACTAATACTGCAAAATTTACAGCCCACTTGAGGGCAACTAGAGATGAAATTGTCAATGTCCAAAATGTTTTCTACTGCTTGTGAAATGGTTGGCTTCATTTATTATTTTTAGTTGAGAAGATTGCTTTATTAGTCAATGGATCATCAAGTCCAGAATTGAAATGCCTTCTTTGAAGGGTCAACAATAAGCTGCTGTTTGTCACTTCATCTTTGTACCTTGACAGTGAAATTAGATGCAATAATCAAAGTAAATTCAAGTATATATCGGACTAAATATATATTTTTTAATCTTAAATAGATGTGTAGAGGAACACAGGTTTTATATTAACGATATTTATTCTGAAACAAATATTTATGATTTTTAAACTACTTAAATTATTCTCAAATAACTATCACTTTTGAAGAATTACATATTAAGAAAAATTCTAGTATTTATTGAATTTTAAGCCAAAAAAATTAAATTACCTTTGTTAAATATTATACAATTGGTTTGAAAATTTAAAAAAAATAATACTACTATAATTTAATAAAATTATAAATAATAATGATACAATTAAAAATAATAACAAGAAATTAATACATTCTTAATTTGGGATGAATGGAAACAGTCCATTTCAATATTCAGTAACCCACCATGTGTTGTGTGTCCTATTTGGCCATGTACATTAATGAAATCTGTTCTTTTGGACGAAAACAACAGAAGAAACAAATAAATAAATAAATATAAAAGATTTAATAGGATTAATATATATCTTAACCTAAGATATTTCTCCAACCAAATGGTTAGAAAATCATGTCTTTTGATATTTGATAATTATGCAGCAAATGTAAAAGTTGTCCTTCCTTTTTACATTACATCAAATTTGATTACACATTACTCGAATCTTTATTAAACTGAAATTCAAAAAGACTCAATTTAAATTTGCATATTATTATTACGTTTGAATTTTTATTTAAATTGGATCCAAGGCTAGCATTTCTGAAACCTTCAAATTCTTTGTTAGTTAAGATCAGATTACTATTGAATAGATCAGCAACATCTATTCCCAAATACTAATACTTCTTAAATATAGACAAAACTAGAAATTTAAACCATAAAAAAATATATTAAAGTGAAGGGTTGAATTCACACATCTCTAACCTAAATACACCCCCTATCTATTAATATTTATCAATTAGACAAAAGATAATCTTCTTTATTCTTACTTCTAATTAACTATGGCACTATTTTTTTATGTATATTAATTATTTTAATAAAAAATAATTAATGGAAATTGAATTATTGCTAATTATATTTTTTTCTCTTAATGTGTATCCTCAATAATCATTTTTTTTTTTTTAATCTTTGACAAGTCTTCTAGTTTATCAATGTTTAATCTACTAATAAAATACAATACTTTTAAGAGCAAATAAATCAATAATTTTTTTTAATCAAATAGAAACTTACATTATTATTACTATATACTTTCACAGATTTTGCAAAGTACAAAGAAGAAATAAGGAGAAATAAAGCTTTCAATATATAATAAATATATAAAATTTAATTCTTGTACCAATTATTATTTTTTAATAATTTAATTTGTACATAGTATCGTTTACTTAGATTAATATGATGTTTACTCAAAAGATATAATTTTGTATAAAAGATAAAAATAAAAAATAAAATAAGATTTTAAAATTAGAAAAGAAGAAGGATATTTTTTTTCTAATTAATAGATAGGAGTATAGATTTAGGTTAGAAAAGTGTGGATTTAGCCCCTCCCCATGCTAAAAGGTAATATTATAATTAATTTTGAAATTTCTTAAGGGAACAAAAATTAAAATTTATAAGAATTTTTCTAAAAATTTTAATTTTTAAAAAGATAAATACAAAATTTTAAAAGATTCTAAAAGCAATATCTTCATCCCCTTAGTTTCGTCATTGCTTAAATATCAAAGCACCAAATGCAATTATTTTGTTGCATGAAAAACGTGTGCTTATAAGAATAACAATAATACAAAGATATTTAACAATGGGATATGGACACATATCCAAAGGTCAAAACTCCATTTTCTTTTTTTTTTATTTTAACCCTGTATTTTTCTAATACATCCCCTCTAAATGTCAAACTTCAAATACATAGTATTAAGGATGAACTTTTATTTAAAAAATAAAATATTATATAAATAAAAAGTAAAAATTTTCAAAACAACAAGTTTCTTGAAGTTGCATGCATGTATGTATAGACGATGACAGCTCCATTTGATAGAAGAGAAGGGTTGAACTTCAAAGCCGACAAAGCTGACCACCGACGTCTCTCAAACGTCTTGATTAATTCGTTCCCTTTCTGTATTTATAACCATCCCTGGTAGCCCAAAACCTAGTACTCTTTCTTCTTTTCTTCTCTGTTTTCCTAAGATTTGTTCTTGTTTCTGTGGGATCAATGGGAAACGCAGTGACTTCTTGCTATCAAAAAGGTTCAAGAACTGCAATGGCGAAGTTGATATTTTATGAAGGCGAAACGAGGGTTCTTAGAGGCAGGAAATGGCTTGCCGGAGAGATTATGTTCGAGTTTCCAGATCATATGCTGTGCCATGCAGATTCTTTCTTCATCGGACATCCCATTCCTGCACTAGCTATTGATGATGAACTTATGGCGGGGGAAACCTATTTGGTTCTTCCACTTGATTGCTTCTCGTGTACCGTTCTCTCAGCTTCTTCTTTGGCATCTTTAGGGTCCTCGTCGTCTAGTCTGAAACCGGCTCCCATTAACTTCAAAGAGTGTCCGCTGCAGTATGTAAAAGGTTCGAACGGGAGAATTTTGATCAAGGTTATGCCGGAATTTATGATTAAGCTCATGAAGAGAGGGCAGGAGGAAAGTGGAAACACGGTGAGCCCAACTCATGGTTTCCTTTGCAGCACGCCGGAGCTGAAGAAGCACTACGATCAACTTGTTGGATCGTCAAAAGTTCAAGCATGGTCGCCAAAACTTGAGACCATTTCAGAGTACAAAATCAGATATTCACCGTGCAGATTTATAGGATTTGAAAGGAAACTAGGAGAGGCCTAATGTTGAGGTGCAGAATATAACAATTTGGCGGTAGAATGGGAACAATTAGTATTCTTTGTAAATTTGTCATATTCTTCTTCATCCTTTTGAACCATTGTTTCTGAACTAAGTTGTACAGATTATTCTCAACTTTTTGTCTTGAAGAATGTTTCCATTTTGAAGTGTTGAAATGCTAGTAGTCGAGTCCAATAATTTCAAGAAAAATAAAGGAACAAAAAGTGAGATTTATGGCACAAGTAACACAAAGCTTGACATTCTCTACCAAAATGCTAGCTAAAAAGCAAAAGGAAATGCAGAGAAAGAATTGAGAAAATGAGGAGGGATTGTGAAATATCTTCAAAGAGCTTGAAATGAAAGACTCTTCATGGTCATTTGAAGCTAAAAAATTGGAAGTGAAATATGAAATTAGAATAAAAAAAAATTGCAGTTTCATGTATCAAAATCCCAATGTTTGGAGTAATCTTTTGATTGTGAAATTTATTCATATGAAAAACAATGCTTCCCCTAATTACTAAGGGGGAAGAATGCACAAGCGATTGTCCTCAAGATTTTCTTGCAAGGTTGAGAACCGCTTAAGTGAAAGCACATTGGAACAAATAAAAAGGTGTGGCTGTTTCCGCGTCAAAGAAGAAGAAGAAGAATAAAAAGGGTTTTCAGAATAGGTTTTGGGTTGTGATTATGAGAAAGTTAGATTGAGTTATAGGGTATCATCATCATCATTTTGCACTCTGAGTCTATCTTCAAATCCAACTCTCCAAGTCCAGGAAATGACGGCGCACACAATGCGACTATCTAGCTCTATAAATGGCTATCTGAATCTATCTCTCAATTGAAGCTTCTCTATAGCCCTAATTTTAATTTTATGTTTTAGTCTACGAAAGAGCAAATGATAGAAAATCCTTGTGATATTTAGCTAATTAGAATCCAAAAAGCAAGAGCTCGAGGATTCAAAAGGACAAGTAGTTTAGTTAGGAACACTTCCTATCTATAACTTGATAGATGCTATATTCGATTTAAATTCTAATCTTCCTTAATGTATTATAGGAAAAATTACTTTTTAATCTCTAATTAATTAGTTCATGAGTGATATTTTCATCTTGCATTATGAGACAAATCATTTTTCAAGTGTAAAAATTCATGCGGTTAGAAGGTAACACAAGAGAGGATAAATTTTTTGTCTTCTTGAGCAAATTATGCTGCGCATTTTGTTTGTTTGTTTTTTTTTTTTTTTTGGGGGGGGGGGGGGGGGGGGAAGGGGTCGCTGGGGCGGGCTTTGGTAATCTTAAAGCTTTGCTCTCGTTGCATATCTTTGTCTAAATATTGCCCATAACCATAACATTGTGCAAAATACTTGCCAAAAAAAACAAAAATGACGAAAGGTTTTGTCCATAACACTACAAAGAGGGATTAGGGGAATAAGCAAACATCAACAAATCGCTACACTATTTATTCACGTATTGTTTCACCCAAAAGAAAAACTATTGTATATTATTAATTTCTTTCGTTTTTTATTAATCTCAAATTTTGACTTGACACAAAGCTTATAAAAGTATTTAATTATAAAAAAGTTATTACTTTGACCTAATTAATTAAAAAAAGTTAAGAGTGACACGTCAAGAGTCAATAAAGGTTATTTGTGAAAATTTATATAGAATCGAGAAATATATCTATTTTAAGAAAAATAAATATCTATTTTTAATATTTTAAGATACAAATATAAATATTTAAATTTAAAAAGTAATACTCCTTCCATTTTAAAATATTTAGTTATAAAATTTTTTTATTTTATTTCAAAATATTTATTTATGTATATATTTCTAAAACTAATGATTAGTTTCTTTTTATTATACCCTTATTTATTCTAAATCAACTACATAACTTTTTAAAACTCTTCTTTCTTCTTACCTCTTGAGAATTTTCACCCGTCAATAATTATCGTATTTTTAAGGGTGTATTGTTTTCAACACCTTTAATCTGTATTAAAATATTTTATAAATAAATATTTTAAAATAAATAAAATATTATTTAAAAAATAAAATACTTGTTTATAATATTTTTTTAAAATAAAAAAGGTGCTTACTTGAGAGGAATAGATCTGTGATCTGTTCACACCGTCCAAAGACCTGTTCATTATCTATCATTGGGATTCGCTCTTTCTGATTGATTTACTCAAAGGCAAACAAGTCAGATTAAAGGAACCCTTTGGAGATTGTGAGCAGCGTTTGGCCAGGCCAACAAGAACAAGTAAACATTGAAAAGTCAGAAAATGGTTAGAACAAACACGTGACAATGGGACTTGTTTGTAATTTTGTAAGCAGTACATGTTATGGTAAGGTTGAATTTTGTGGAAAAGGATCACGGTGTATTGGTATTGGAGGGGTTAAGTCTATATCTTTGAAATTTAATTTTATATTCTTAAATTATAATTATCTCGTATAATTATTATTTTTTTATTCTTTTATTTTTAAATTATGAATTTTTTTAATTCTTAAATTATTCTTGTAATTAGAAAAAAAAATATGTATTGACTTTTATATTTCTAAATTTTTAAAATTCCTCTTCTATTCTACTTTCTTTAAAATTCTGTAATCCGTCAAGCTGTAGAGAAACGATAAATTAATAGTTTGATATTAGAATAGTCAAAAGATAATAATAATCGTGCAAGATAATTACTCCATAATTTAAGTGCATGAATTTAAATTCTAAGAATGTAAATTTAATTCATCTCTCTCTCTCTATATATATATATATATATATTCAATTTAAAAAAATAAAAATTTCACTAATCTATGAAACATTTATTACTCTTTCTAATGAATTGAAGCTAATGAATGATTTGTCTATGGTCAAATGAAGACCATAACCATCAGTTTTCTTGTCAATTTATTTAAAAAAAAAAACAATCAATCAATCAATTAGGGGGACATTAATGGTGGCACATGGTAGCCTAATATTACTGGCAAGGACTTTTGAAATTTTCAATGTCTTTTTCAATGCATGGAACCAATGTTTGGGCAAAAAAAATTGGAGCTTTTATAGGAAAAAAAACAACCTTTCTTACAATAAGGACATAATATAATATCATCAACCAATCAAGAAAAATTTTGTTATACCATAATAATTGTAATAAGATTATTAAGGGGAAAAAAACTTAAAGCAATACTAATCAAATTAGTCGCACTGTTTAATGTCATTCATTGCACATATTGTAAATCATCTCAAACACCAGCCTATTTATACTACATCGTCAATAATGTGGTATCACCAATGTATAAAGAAATTTTATTATAATATACTATTATCTCCGTTTTATAATATAAATCATTTTAAATTTATACACAGGAATTAAAGATCCATAAATTTTAGATAATTTTAAAACTAAACTTTTAAAAACATTTCTAATTAAATCTTTGTCACTTTGATAATTGAAAAGAGTTGGGTTCATAATTAGTGGAAAGAGAAATATTACAAGGAGGGATAAAGATGGAAAAAATAATAAATTTTTTTAAAACTTTGTAAAACGACTTATATTGTGAAATGAATATAGTAATAATATGACTGGAGAGAAAAACTTCCAAATAATGGTGATAGTAATGGTATGAATTCACCAATCAATTAGTCTAATGATTATAATTATCTAGTTATTATAATTAGATAATGATTATAATAATTTATATTTTATTAAATTATCTAAAATATCACTATAATTATAAGTTTTAATACTATTACAATAAATTAGTAAGTAAAAATATAAATATAAATCATATTATTTCTTTTTCCCCCTCTTTTTACTTCTTCAAACATTATATTAAACCTTTTTACTTTCTTTTCCCCATGTTTAATTAAACAACATAAATAATTAATGTCTCTTCTCTTCTTCTTTTTTCTTTTTTGTGATACTTCTCTTCTCTCCTCTTTTTTCCTTTTCTCAATCCAAACATACCCTTTAGGAATATAAAAAGCTTTGCCCTTTTACCTTTCCCAAAAAAAAAGCGTAGAACAGCTGCCTAGAAACGTAGGAACTCGGATAAGAGGCTGCACAATTTGATAGTCTCGAATTGCACTATAATTTCTTTGCAAGTCATATATATATATATATATATATATATATATATATATATATATATATATATATATAATTCTTAAATATTTTTGAAGTTATACGTAATAAAATCATATAATGACACATAAATATAATTAAATTCAATTAAAAATTCTTTTTACACGTATTAGAGTTATGTCGTGATACGTGAATATAGTTAAATTTTAATGAAAGTTTTTTATTTAATATATGTATAATAAATTTTTAAAAAAGTAAGTGTATCTAAATATATATAATAAATATATATAATGTATATATATCGAAATATATATAATGAATAATGTAACGTATTGCATCAAACCAATTTTGTACAAAAGTCACAAAAAGAATAGACGGGAAACAAATACAATTTTCCATAAATGAAGGCAAAAATGGACCCACGGAATCAAAAAATTATGACCATTTTATCTCTTTCAAATTGAAATTTGACCATGAAATTACCGTGTCATTTCCTTACAAAAATTGTACGTGGCTCCTTACCCATTGTAACTTCACTTTGCATGATGACAAGGATCCGAATCAATCAAAATTTTCTGCTATTTAACTGAATGTTAAATTATAATTTTGATTCATTTTTCTAATTATTTTTATTTATGCACCATATTATTTACATCTCTCTTTAATAAATTAAAATCTTCTATTGCCAAAATTTCAGCCTTTTTCTTCTTTAATTTTCTTAGTATAGAAAATTATTTTTTTTTTTCATATTATTCAATTGTTGATATATAAATATTATAAATCCACACGATAAAATTAATACACATTATGCAAGAACAATACCTTCATTGTCTTTGATTATGGCATCAGTGATAAAATCATAAAGCTAAGTCGAAATCACTTAGCTTACTGGTTTAATAGGATGTCATTCTTATTCTTCTACATTGCCCTTCTCAGGAAAGTTAATCAAGATTTTTTAAATAAATAAATAAATATAATATCGATTTCAAAAATCACTTTTAAAATTATATTGTCAAAATAATTAATTTTTAATTTTAATTTTCTACAATTACTATTAGAAAAAGTATAATTTGAACAATTACATTTGACAATCACGGACCCAAATTAGCTCCCAGCCTTGGTGGGGAGATCTATTCAAGTCATAATTAAGGGTGCACGTGAATGGAACTTGCATCCAACTATTCCAATTCAATCTAATAAAGGCTCGGTTCAAGATTTTAAGTTAGAAAATAATGGAGTTGGACTTAACAGTATGCTGATTCATGTAAAAAGAGTGAGAGAAAAAGAAAAAAAATATAATTTTTAAAAAATGAATAATTTAAATCGTTTAATTAAAAAAAAAAAAAGATAAAGGTCTGAGTAAAATAAGAGAGAGAGCTCTATTCCTCTTTGCGATAGAAAAATAATTCGTTTAAATTTAATCGAATGGAGATGTAAATTAAAATAGTATTCGTCATTTACTTTTCTTTCACTCCAATTCGACTCCTTTTCATTTCCTCTTGCCCTTCATCTCTTTCTTTGTGAACCAAATATAAGGTATATTTTTAAATGAGTTTGAATATTTAAATCTATAACTCAATAACTTATAAATATTTTATATTATATTACATCTTTATCTAAACTAAAAAATAAGCATATTTTAAATTGATTCACAAATATTATAAATGTATTTTCAAGTACTTTTGTGAATATTTGGATAACAGATAATAACTACTATATCTATATGTGGCCTTCACGTGCCCAACAAAACACAAATCTTGGTTGATTAGAGACAAGAGGATCAGAGGAATGTCCAATTTGTAATGAGGATCTGTGCCCCATTCTTGTTTTCTGTCCTTTCGTAGAAGAAGCAAGGACTAAATGGGGTTAAGTAAATTAGAGCTTTTCCCATCCAGACATGTGAGAAGATTCTCTAACCAATTAACCAAATTTCCTTTCTAATGGTATGTTGGTGTTGGCTAAATTTGTTAATAAGAGCAGAAAAAAAATTATCTAAACCTCACTTGCATCAGCTTAATTGTCGAGTACATAAAAATCTCTCAATATCAATACAAAATGGAAAAAAGAAAAGACATTCTTCATTTTAATCTTTATCGTATAATTGATTTTTGACAATTTTTAAAAGAAAATTTAATGAACTATGCAAATTCACCTTTTGAATTTTGGGGCTAAAACTCTTTTGTCATATCTAGATAGATAAAGAGAAAAGTAAATATTTAGTACAAAATTTGAAAAACAGACCATTGTAAAAGTTATGTGTGTGTATTTTTATTTTTATTTTTTGGAACCAAGTATTATAAGAGTTGGGTTATGATTAATGCTTTCGAACCATGGTTGCACCTTAAGATTTAGAATTTGAGAGAACATTATCATAGTTATCTTTATATATTTCTCAAGATGGAATCGAGAATTTGAACGAATTAAGGGAGAGATCTCATCCTCTGCGTGAGAAAAATAATCTTTCTAAATTTGAATGAATAGAGATATAAATTAAATTAATATATGTCATTTTTTTTAGAAGGAGAAGGAATAAGGGGATAAGACAAATGATAGAATATAAATTAATATTGAATTCGAGACTTCTATTTCAAGTAATAACTCTCCTATTACTATGATAAGTTATTGTCGACAAATTACTTTTCAGCGTTTATTTGCTTTTAATTCCAATCAAATAAAATAGAAATAAACGTAATTTATTTCTCCTAATATAAATAAAATTTTTTCTTCCTTTCCATCTCTCTCCTTTGTAAATCAAAAAAAGGTAAATTTGAACACTTATTTTAACTTAAATTTTAAACGTGGAACATTTAAATGTTTAATACAAATATGATATATTAAATTACATCTTTATCTAAACTAAAAAACAAACATATTTGTAATTTATTCACAAAATTATAAAATAAAATGTATTTTCAATTAGTCTTGTGAATATTTGGATAAGAGGTAATAACTAGTATACCTATTATGTGGCCTCCACGTGCCCGACAAAACACAAATCTTGGTCGATTAGAGACGGGAGGTGTGTCCAATTTGTAATGAGGATTTGTGCCTCGTTCTTGTTTTCTGTCCTCTAGTAGAAGAAGCAGTGCCTAAATAGGCTTAATTAATTTACAATTTTTCCCTAAAAGACATGTGAGAAGGTCTCAAGGTCCTCTAACCAACCAAATTTCCTTTCTAATGGCATATTGGTATGGCCAAATTTGCTAATAAGAGCACAAAGGCAATATCTAAACCTCACTTGAATTAACTGATGTAGTATCAGTTCTATTGTCGAATATATTAAAATCTCTCGATATCAATATGAAATGAAAAAAAAAAAAAGAGAGATACTCTCCATCTTGATTTTAATTGTTTAATCGATCTTTAACGATTTTTGAAAGAGAAGTTTAATAAAATACTCATATTCACCATTTTAAGTTTGGGGTTAAAACCTTTTTGCAATCTAGATATATAAAAGAGAAGAGCAAATATTAAGTACAAAATTTGAAAAATAGACCATTAAGAAAGTTTAGATTTTTTTTTCTCTCTTTCTTAAGTATTATGAAAATTCTATTATAATTCGTACTTTTGAACCATGGTTGCACCTTAAGATTTAGCATATGAGGGAATACATACATATATTAATAAGTTGTCTTGTACGAGACACGAAATGTACTCGTGTTATCTTTAATTAATCTTGTTTTTTTTGCTAATGATACATTTAAAACTTTAAATTTATGTAGTATTTTACGTTAATAATATATTTAAAAACAAATTTATGAAATGATTAAAATTTGTCTAAGAATATTTTTGAATGAATTTATATAATAAATTATTTTAATTTTAACTAAATAAGTAGCTAAAGAATTTTTACATACATCTTTACAATATTGATAAACATTACATAGATTTAAATTATTTTCTTCACAGTATCAGTAGTAATTATGAGGATTACAGTGATTTTCACTGTGCCTCTTCAATTCAAATTCTGCTTCTAATCGAACTTCTTCAATATCCATAGTTTTTCTTTATTGTTGTGTTTGATAATAAAAGAAAGAGTTTAGAAATTGATGACACTTATACAAATATTTGAAATGAATAAAAAAAGTAACTGTAAATATTGAGTGTTAAATTTCTAATTTTACATTGGCAAATGATAGCAGTGAAGATTTGGTGTTGTTTACACATGTGCTCTAGGTGGCAAATAGATTTTTTTTGTTTTTTAGATTACTCTTATTGTTGTGTATATGGTTGCACTTGTTTGATTAATATGGGTGTTATTACTAAGAATTATAATTAACACTTGTCAAGCAGCTGACACAATATAAGACACAAATGCCTCTGGCTACCATGAATGAACAGTATACAAAACCCTTTTTTCTATATATGTAAGATTTGTTAAGACGGAGTCGAAATTTTATATATATAGTTTATAGTATATTTTTTGATATATGTCGTGTTACTATTAAATACTTTTTATAACCGATGTTTATTTTTGAAAACATAATAATATCGACACAATATATATAGTATTCTTATTAGTGCAACAAAGAGTCTACTAGATAATAAGATTTAGACCTTTAGACACTCATGTTAACATTCTATTGGATACAATTAAAATGTTTTTGCAAATACAAACCTTACACATTTACACGAAAATATAAGGTAATAAATCTTTCTTTTCCAGTTTCTAAATTAGCACTCTTGTGACTCGCACTTTTCATAAATCATCGTATAAATGCATTTTGAACTTGTTCCTTCTAGAAGAGTATAAGATTTTGATGCATTTCATTCACAAAAATTACGAACCCTATGCATTTTACACAGAAATATAAGGTAATACATCTTTCTTTTCGACTTTCCAAATTTGTACTCATGTGACTCGCATTTTTCATAAATCACCAAATAAATGCATTTCGAACTTATACCTTTTAGAGTATAAGATTTTGATACATTTCTTTCGAGGCTATAAATACAAGTGTTTTCTTTCACTTCCTCACCAGAAAAAAAAAAAAAAAAAAAGAAAGCTCCCCCACCCCCTATTTGTCCAAGTCACAGGAAACCATGCTGGAGTTCGACGAGATTCAGTTCAACATGGCCAAAGCTATAGCTTATGTGATTGAGTTCAACACCAGTAAGTCCTTTCACAAGCTTCTCATGGAATACACATGGTTTTCACGGCCATTAGCTGAGGTCAATCTCCAAGAAATTCTGGCTGAAGAGTGGGACTCAAAAATGCGAACCTTGGCCACGTCCAAGGCTGCAGAAACTCAGCGAGATTTCGAGCCCGTGTACAAGGAGGTCCAGCATCAGGTTACTGTCAAATTTTCTGAGTATTTGGCACCCTCCCTCAACCCAATTCTTCGAAGTCTGAAAGACGTAGAGCTTAAAGAAGAAGAAGATGGCGGCAGCCATGTCTGTGCGATTTGCCTAGATGAGATGGTTCGCTGGCAGCAAATCAAGGCCTTGCCTTGTAAGCATTGCTTCCATGTTGACTGCATTTACAAGTGGCTGAAGGTGAAACTGGAGTGCCCTTTGTGCAGAAAAAAGTATGTAATCAAGCGATATAGATATGTAAAGTGAATCAAATGTTTGGAACACATTCCTTTTCCCTGGGTTCTCTCTTTTGATGTCTGGATTCGATGATTTCTGGTTAGATTTGTTAACAGATTATGCCTGAAACTTCAATAAAATATACTTCTTTTTTCAGTGTCCGGAATCAATGTTTTGTTGGATATTTAAGGACAGTTTTCGAGCGATGAATTTGGTGTTTTTATGGAGAAAAGAAAAAAGAACCTTTGTTACGATAAGGATATGATTTTTGAGAAGAACTGCAATATTAATGTCATTGTGCGTATGGTAAATAATCTCGAACACTAACCCTATTCGTTGATACCATATCATTAACAATATAGTATCATTATCATTATTATCACCTTATTAAGAAAATTTATTATAATTAATAATAATACAATGCGACTAAGGAAAAAAAAATTCCAAAGAACGGTAATAAGTAGTAATAATATGAAATCACCAACCAATTGGTCCAATTCATCCCCTTGCCTAAATATGGTAAATTATCTATAACCAACCAATTAAGAAAGTATTCGATGTAATGGTAATAGAACGCATAACAATTATGCCAATGAGGCGGTATTACCCAATAATTAATCTCACTCATAAAATCATCCCAAGAATAATCATTCCAAGTATGATAAATTATGCACATTACTAATTAGTCAAGGAAAAATTCGTTATAATGGTGCCGTAGTCATATCAGTAACGCGGTGTCACCAATCAATTAGTCCCGCTCATTAAATTCATCCAATATGGTAAATTATCTCCATTATCATCGAATTTATATAATGTCCTCAATAACTTAATATCACCAACCCCCGAGAAATTTTTCATGTAATATGAAGGCAAAATGATAAAAGAAACACACTTATAAAGAAAAATAATACTAATAACAAAATATTATCAACCAATTTACCTTACTCTTTAATGTTACTCCAAATTAATATGATAAATTACCTAAAGAAAAATATTATTGGCACCACCCTAATGATACAAATGAATAAAAATGTGAACTTTTAGGTTACCCTTGCTAAAGTGTCCCCCCCCCCTCCCAACACCACCCCCCTCTTCTTAAAAAAAAAAAACCCAAAAAAAGTTTCTCTACAGTGTATACATTGCAAAACCCAGCCACCAGCCCGATCTTAAAGAGACAGAAAATTATTTGAGCAAGAGACACCAGGAAAGAATAGTGCCACACATCCTCCAGTAGAAATTATCAACATTTTATATACACGAGAGAAATGAAAATATAAATTAAATTATTAAACTATTACTTAATGAAAAGTGTTTTTAATAAACTATTACTTTGTCACGAAAATTAATATTACACATAAAAAAGTACTTCAAAAAGAAAATATTTAAATTCAGACAAACAGTATATAACTGAAAGTCAACATTTCCATTACTTAAACTGCCACTTTGCCACAAAAGTCAAAACATTATACAAAGAAAGGTCCTACTCTGCATCTGAATTTAAATATCCACATCTTCATTCAAATCTAATTCAAAATAAGATATTTAAATCTGACACCAAAAAAAAAAGTAAAAATTAAATTGAATGCAACTAGTAAAATATTGCTGCAAATCATTAATCACAAAGCATGACTTTCCACCTTTTGGTGGTTAATTAAAAAAAAAAATCACAAATCATGACAATGTTGATTTAAGCAGTGAAAAAAGAAAATGTATAATCTCAAATCTTACAATTGCAAATGGTTTTAGAAGAATCCCTTGTTCCACCTAAATTAGAAAACCCTAATAAGAAAGCATAAAAGTTTGATTATATATATACACACACACACACACAAGTAAATAAACTTGGGTTTTGGAGGGAAAACAGGAAGAAATTAAGAATTCTATGCAGCAAGTAGAGAGTCATGTCATGAGCAGTCTAAAACGTAGGACAAAAGTAAAAGGCCGCATTTCAGGGAGAATGTCTCAAAAATTTTGAAAAACAAGTCATGTAAAATGAAAAAAATAATTATTTCTTTTAAAGGGGGGGGAAAAAATCATCACATCCTCAAAGAACGTGGGATGGAAAATGCATCACATCCATCAAGAAAGAACAGCAAAAGCAAAGAGAAAATACTGATCAGAGCAAAGTGGAGAGGTGATCTAAGCAAGTTATAAATGCCAAGAAAAAAAGGGCACAAACACATTCCCCACTCACCCCCGCGCCCCCCAACTCCCCTCTTCATATCTACTGCATTTTGGTCTCTTTTCTTGAGCTGTTGAGCATTAGATGATTGTAAAAGGGAGAAGTGCAAGTTCCCAGAATAAACCCAATAATGGCTTTCCCATTAGTATCCCAAATGATGTCCAAACTATGCATTTTCACTTAAGCAAATACGTACTCTACTAGAAAGTAAACCCAATAATGGATTTCCCATTAGCATCCCAAAATGATGGCCAAACTTTGCATTTTCACTTAAGCAAAAACGTACTCTACTAGAAAGTAAGCAAAAGACGAGAAGAGAAGAGAAGCAGCAGAAGAAGAAGAGGGATTCAATGTTGGCATCACAACATTGCAGTAGTAACTATGATCAATCATGAAGAAGATAGTGAAAGTAAACAGAAGACATTAATTACATTAGACAAGGACAACCCATGAGGCTAAATCATTCCATTCACTATTTGTCTTCCACCACTCCCACCCTAGCAAAACAGTGTTCTCACAAGGCAAAATGAATAGCACTATATTATATCCTTTGTTTTTTTTTTTTTTGGGGGAGGGGGGGGGTGGGACTAAATAGCACTAGATCTTAACGGACCGAAAAGCAAAAGATTTGCACCACAGACCTCTAAGTCACGATTTCCTTTAGCATATTGAATCCCCCCCCCAAAAAAATTTTTTTTTTTTTTGTGTTTTTCCCTCCACTATAAATAGCACTAGATCTTAATGGATAAAAAATGCTAAAAAGACTGGCCTAAAAAAACAGCGAGTCTAGATTTGCTTTAGCTTATCGATGCCCCGGCCCCCAAATATTTTCAAGAAATATGGCGTCTCAAATCTAACACGGGTTGTAGCACTAGATCTTAATGGACCAAAATGCACGTGAAAAAAAAAATGAAAACAAAATTGTAGGACTCATAAGCCTGTACATCTGGATTTGCTAAAGTAAAGCTAATTCATTCTACGCCTTATATTTTCAAGAATCGCTCCCATTTAATTAATATGCCCTCTCAGAAATCTAACACATGATTGAAGAAGAAGATAGTGTTCAGGAAACACAATATTTTTCATGTTATATCAACATTTTGAAATCTAGGTCATAGGCGACATTGAATTCAATACACATTAGGCAAATAAATAATCACCATCTTCAATAGATTTCAGAAGATGAAGCTAAATTCGCGGGAAATGTGAATAGATTACACATTTCAGAGGGAAATGGTTGAAACCCTACAGTCATTTAATTATAGAAATATCATTAGAATACAATGCTATAAAATGCTTAAAATAATCTATGGTTTTGAGGCAGTGAAATGATTAATTAATTTATTGGGTTACCATAAGTAGATGATCCTCCTCCAAGCAATCCAGCAGTGGAGACAGCATAAACATCAGAGGGATCAAGCATAGGAGATGAAGAAGAAGCCCCATGTCTTCCTCCCCCATGAGCTCCACCACCACCCCCCAAATGCAAATCGGATATGTTAGGAAATCCATCCCTTCCTTCAACCCCTTGATCGTAGAGGAATCCCTTGAAGACATGGCCTCCTATTTTCACCATTGCCTGATAAGCATATTCATCCTCACCATCATCAACAGAAGTCACTCTAACACATTTGAACACTGCTGGTGCTCGTACTTGTCCCGGCAATGACTCTTTAAAACTCGCATCTGAACATATAAATAAAGGAATCAACCAAAACAATAACACCCTAGCAAGAGGAAAGGAAGATTCAGGGTGTATATGCATCACATGGCATTGGATGTGGATATATATCGTGATCTCATGATTGGAGAAAACCTTTCCGACCTAAAAATGAAGATAAAATATGAATGCACTGTATATGGTGTTTGGGAAGGCAAACCTTGATGACTAGAACCAGTGTCAAAGCTTCTTGGTGGAGTGGTGTTGGAAGTTGAGGTATGTGAAGCTGTGGGGGTCTGGGAAGAAAGCTTAGGTTTTTTGGAGCTAGAGATGGACTGGGTGGAACCAGCGGCAGCACCAGCCGGGACCATGAGTTGCCTCTCACGGCGACGAGCAGCAGGAACCCAAGTACTCTTTACGTGAGTAGCACAGTCAAAACCTCTACTTTTGCAACAAGTTCTGCACCTCCTATGGCTGCAATCTTTCTTTGCTTGGTTTCCACAGTCTTGGCAGGTAGTTGTTGAAGTTGAAGCTGAACTAGCAAGTCCTCCAGCTCCACCACAACCGCCTTGGAGCAAATTTGAGGTACCACTATGATCAAGAACGGTGGGTTTCTTGAAATTATTCGAGGCCTGGCCGGGTTGTTGGTTCTGCCACAACTGAATTGCACCACCTCGACTACGATTGTTGTTCAGTAAATCTTCATCCACACCAACATTTGGCTGTGCTAAACAAGGGCCAGCAGTAAGAAGAGGGATTACACCCACGCCAACACCGACACCAAGAGCCGTAGCAGCGTTGGAACTGTTGATTGTATGAGGATCGAAGTTGATCGTAGTCTCTTGGTGTTGGTTGCCGTGGTGGAAGGAAGCAGGAGCTACCACGAAGACATCACGGAGGCCCACCATCCCCATCTCTGGTGCGATGCCGTAGTTGATCTGCCTGTTTGATGACGAGGACCACATTCCTCCGCCACCGCCGGGGGTAGGTCCGCTGCCTCCACCACCACCGGCGGTGGGTCCAGCATTGAATCCTAAAGAGAGGTCCCGTGCAGCAGACGATGAGGAAGCCACCCAATCTGCCACAGTACCAGAGTCTGAAGCCAACCTCCTAGCAGTAGCCACAACAGCAGATTCCAGTAATATAAAACAGAAACAACAATAATAATTCCCTAAAAAAGTCTATGTCAATAGGGTGGAGCAGCTCAAGAAGAACCCTTCAAAATCTTGTAACAAAATCTAAGAAAGAAGCTGTTTATGTGAAAGTGGGCCCTCTGAAATTCTTTCAGCAGAAGAAATCCACAGAGAAGACACAGAGAGAGAAAGAAAAGATCTTGTTGGGGTATGAGTATGACTTTGTCTCTGTAATTGCTGCTGCTGCTGCTGCTGCTTCTGCTTCTGCTGAGTTGATGATGATATGATACCAACAGAAAAAAAGAAAGAAACCTGTTTTGAGAGAAGAAGAAGGGGGGCAGAGAGAGAGAGAGCCGCAGGCTGCTGGCAGCTGGGGTCTTGCTCGTCCTCTTCTGCTTAAGCTGCTACTGCTAGTCTACTACTAATATTGATTACTGCCATTTTTGGCTTTTTTGAAAGAAAAAAGAAAAGTTTCTTGGCAAGAGAGGGACTAGTGAAGAGCTTCCTCGCCAGTGATAGCAGAGAAAGCAGTTGAGTAAGAAGAGAGAGAATGCAATAACGACCCCATTTCAGCAACTCCCCATTTCTTATCTTTCTTCTTCTGTCTTCTGTGTAATTTCTGCTGTTGTTATTGCGATTACTGTCCTTCTCTTCTTGTCTCTGAGCTTCTTTCTTCCACTCTCTCTCCCTCTCTCTTTTTATCTCTCAATCTCAAAGGCAAAAAGCGAAAGTTCTCTCTCCCTCTCGCCTCTCAATGCGGCCCTTCTCCTTTCTGAAACTACAGTGTGTTATTATTGGAGAGAGAGAATAATAGCTAGAGACTAGAGAGAGAATGAGACAGAGACCCAGAGAGGAGGGGGAGAGAGAGAGCACAAAAAGACTTTTGTTCCGTGGTTTGTGTTATTTTATGGAGCCCCAAAAAGTCACATGACAACTCTCATTCATTTCCGCCATTTTTTCAATATATTGCTCTCTCAAGATTTTTCTATCTAAAATCCTTCGCCGCTTCTCTTTTCCGCCGAAGCGCGTGAATACAATGCATGGAATAATATGGTCCACATTTCTATAATCACATCAGTATTTTAAAATAATTATTCCTTTTATTTTAAAATATTTATTTATAAAAAATTTTATATATAAATTAAAAAAAGTTAAAAATAATATTCTTTCTCACTCTATTCTTTTTTATCTATTTATTTTAATCGATTCATAAATTTTTTAAATTAATTAATTAATATTTTTTATTTTATCCTCAAAAAATCTCTCGTTTTATTAAGAAATAATCAAATTTTAAAATTTTATATATTATAAGCATATTTAATTTATTTTTATTTCTCATTACAAATACACAATATTCATTGTATTAAAGAAGGGTATTTATAAAAAAATAATAATTAATATAGTCTTGATTTATTAATATGACAGATAAATTGAGACAAAAATTTTAATTAAAATAGATAGATAAAAATGAACGGATGGAATACTATAATTTAGATAAAATTCTTATTCTACTCGTATTAAAAATATGATACTTATTGATTAGTGAAAATTTTTAAGAAATAAGAAGAAAAAAGAATTTTAAAAAATTGTGTAGTTAACTTAAAATAAAAATAAATTAATCATTAATTTTAAAAATATGTACATAAATAAGTATTTTAAAATAAAATAAACAAATTTCATGAACAAATATTTTAAAATAGAATAAATATTATTTAAAATTTTTACATAAAAATTAAAAAATTTATTAAAATCTTTAATTGTAAAATAAAATTTATATTATATTTAAATTAAAAATAATAAGTATTACAATTTAATATTATAAAAATATAAGTAACAAATATAATAAATATATTTGGATAATAAAATTTTAAAATGGTGATATTTAAATTTTTAAAAAATAGTCATTTCAAAATAAATATAATAAATTTATAATTCATAAAATATATAATCTAAATTTTATTGGCCGGAAATGTATATAAATTCAATATTAGAATAAAGATATTGAATGTTTACTTCCAATATATTTTAAGCTTCACGAATATATTTAATTTGTACGAGAGAATAAAATAACATACTATTCAAGATTTATCATTTAACAAAAAATAAAAATTAAAAAAATAGTGAAGATATATAAATATGAAAACTCATCATCTTGCCCGTATTTCTATTTGATTTTTAAACTTAAAGATTTAAAGTAAATATTAGTTTAACATGAATAAATACATTAATATGTATCAACTTCTTTTAAAAAAATCAATTAAAAGTAATTTAATGTAATTAAAATAAATTTATCTGACCATACATATAATACGTGTTTAATTAATAATTGACATGAATAAAATTGTATATAATAGATATCTACATTGCTGTTTATATGGTGGAATTTGGAGTCCATTTTTTTTTTAATTAGCGTGGGTTCAGGATTTTCGACCCGACTAGTTCTCACGGGTCTGGAGAGCTGTCGTGTAAAATGGCTCAGCAATGTCCGCGATAGGATTCGAACCAAGACTGCATCTCTCATTAGGTACCAATCTTTGCCAGCCTCCTCATATCTCGCGGACAATTGGAATCCATGTTTTGATCCTTATAGACGGCGATCAAAAGATTTGTGACGTTAAATTGTGTGTTTATCTATTTATTTGTATTACTATCTTTATTTCTTTATAATCTATTACCTAGAGTTTGATTTTTATTCGTTGCGGGTGTGAAAAAAAAAAGATATCTCCATAAAATGCGGGGTAGGGGATATGTTTCTCCACTTTATGAAATGAATCATGCTTTTTAAGAATTAACCGAAGACTTTTCCAGAAAATAGATGGATGATATTGAATTCACCCAAGTGATCACGCTGGGGGCACTATGCTCGCTTGAGATCGCCCCCCAACCACAAGTGCCCAAAGACCTTTTGTCAGGAACATTGAATGGTGGGGATTGAAGCCTCAATAGCTGTTGTCTGCTTGAATTTATTTTTCTCTTTATTCTCTCCAACTTAAATAAAAAAAACGTGAAGATTTTGTGAAAAATGTGTTGATTTAGTTTGCACTTGAACAGTACTAGTAATAATTATTTTAAAATTAATTTGAGTGAATATAATAAATGTGTAAGTAGATTTTTTTTACTTTAAATAATTTTTATTTATCAAAAATTATTATATATATTCACATTACATAATATTTTTTCTTTTTAACTTATATATTTAATATCTCTTTCATTTCAAAATATTTTTTCATAAAATTCTTTATACGTAAATTAAAAATAATATTATAATTTTAATAAAATTCATATTCTACTCATATTAAGTTTGATGCTATCCCAAACCCATCTCATCAACACTACCCTTTTTCCGCTATTATTGTAGATTCTCTCAAATTTTAAATTTATCGAATATAATATTTTTAAATTGAAATCATTTTGAATAAATAACTTGGATTCTTACAAGTAGAAGTGAAGAATAAAGCATGTTGCTTGCAAGACTCTTTATAATGTATTTAACAACTTATTATGATGCTCCGTATAATTATAGTAAACAGCATATAGTAGTTATTACCATATTTAGTCTCAAAAGTACAATTATAAGTGGAGTGTAAATTAACACATACCCACCCCAAAAATTTTATATAATGGGAAATATCGATAAGTTTATTATATATATTTTTATTTATTCTATTTGTTTTAAAATAAATATTTTTATTTGTATTTTAAATTATTTGGAAATAAATATTTATTTTTTAAAATTAAATATATATTCTTTTCATAACTAAAACCTTGTCTATTTGCACTATATAAGTTCCATTAACTCATAGATCTCACCACTAATTTTTTTAATTAATAAAGATAATTATGTAATTTATCTATAATCAAATACTCTATTAAATTTTTATACTAAATCAAAATGGAAGATTCCAATCTAGATAGAATAGAAGGGGCATATGCTATACACTTATTGTTTAGATAGTTTTACCTTAATTTTATGGTGGCTAAATTTATAGCTAATTAAATTTTTTTCTATTTGAAATTAAATATTTTATATTAATTTAACACAAATATTTAAAAGAGTGTTTGATCATAAACAAAACATACAGTATTTCTATAAATTAAAGATGTTAATAGGAGAGTCAACTGGTTAGTAAAACTTGAATGATTTAAATGAATGATGTTGATTATTAAAGTTTAAATGGAACACATATTTGTTTTTAAAAAATAAATGTTTGTTTTTGACATAAAAACAAAAGTATTACCATTCAATTATGGACAAAGGAAACAAAAAAAAAAAAAAAAATCTTCATCACCTTCATTTGCAAAACTCTTCTTCCTTCTGTTTGCATTGCCATGCGGGTCATATTTGGAAAAAATTTCCTTTTTTCTTTCATATTATATGATTTAATGTATATTAAGTTGAGGGGGAAAATATACAAAACTCAAATATATAAAAATATATATATATTTATATTTATATTTATATATAAAAGTAACTTTTGAAACCTCTAATATTGACACTTGTCCATTGTATTGCATAACAGATGATGTGGAAGTCCATCATTGGTTATGTGAGGGTTTAATTAATGTACTTCGTTTGCTGCAATGCTCTGTGCAACAAATGATGCCATTTACTCTGCCATTCTTGAATTCCTTAATAGTGTACATTGACTCTGACTTTGTACCATTCCTAAATAGTGTACACAACACTGCTGTTGTGCAATTCCATGACTATTAATGTGAGCAAATCCTGAAACATTGATTCTTGCATAGGTTACATACACTGGCTTTGTGCAAATCCATAACTATGACTTTGAGCATATCAAGAAGCATTGGACCTTTGGCTAATGCTATTTGTCAATGACGATAAGCCATTACTCTTGCATTTTACAAAGCCATAATAGAGTCCATAACAATGGAGGTTTGCATGTCCAATATAGAGGATTTTAGTAGAGCACAAAGCTAGAGACATTGAGTTTATGCAGAAGATGAATCATGTAATACCTTGCCCAAAACCACCTTAGACTATGGGGAAAAAGTCATGCATTGCATAGCATTTCGCATTTCATGTGATATCTTAAAATTATTTTTGCATGGGTGCATGTGAATTTCAAGGTTGTGCTTGCATTAAATTATTTAGATGTGTTGTTGCATTATTTGAGAGCTGATTTAAGTGAAGTTTAGTATAGGAGAAGGAAGGATGAGAATTAGGGTGGAAAGAATTTCTTAGACAAATATTAACATTGGAGTTGATTTGGAATAGTGGTTAGGTTGGAGATTATCCTTTGGTGACTTGAGTTCGATTCTTACATCTTACGAATCTTAGCTTTTCTTTTTGAAATTCTTTTCTCTAGACTTCTTCATGCTTTGGCCGAAAAAACCCTAGCTATCCTAGTGAATTTTCAACACCATCTTCAAGGGAGATAAGTCTCCATATTTATCTCCTAAATTCAAGGACTTTTGATAAGGATAAGGTTTAATTTTATTTTCAACTTTTGTTCTCTTTGATTTTCGAAAAAACCCTAGCTAGAATAATTAAATTCTAACTTGATTTTAATTTATCAGATTTTGTAATTGATAGTTGGAATTAAATTGTTAATTTTCTAGTTAGATACCTTGTTGATTTTGAACATAGAACCCTAGCTAAAAATCTAAAAAATTTTCTAACTTAGTGCCGCCACCTTTGAAGGAGTTTTAGCTCAAATCAAACTCTTCCAATACTAGGAAATCTTATCTTAAATCCTTTAGCAAATCAAATTTTATTTCAATCCTAAATCAACTAGGTTTTACCCTCTCTTTTTTCTGCAAAATTTTGGCAGCCTTGAGCAAGCACAAGCTGTACGAAATTCCTGCACTCCTAAGTGCAATCAAACTCTTCAAACCCTAGCTCAAATCACCTAAAACACCGTCTATCAATTCAGATTATTTTTGCTACACAAATCAGATTTTATCCACAAAAAATTCCAGAATTTTGGCCAGCTTTGCACTCCAAATCAAACTAAAATTTTGCACACCAAGACACACCAAAACCCTCAGCTGATTAAGCTGATTTTCAGCACCTAAAACCCTCACTTTTTCTCTGTGGATTGTGGCAGAACAACAACCAAGACAGTCCAAAATTTCTTCCTTTGGTTCAGTGATTTTCGCACAGCACTCACACCATTCTTGCACAGAATTTTAGTTGTCAAAACCTACTCAAACTCTTCCTTGTTTCGGCCAAAACAACCTGAACACACACAGCCCTTTTCTTGAGCAATATTTCGGCTAGCATAGGAGAACAAGTCCGGAGTATTTTCTCCTCTTAAACCTTCCCAAATTCGGCAGCAACAAAGGACACAGCAAGCTACAATTTTTGCCCTTGCTGTCCAAGAAACCTAAAGCCATTAGGAATCCTGCTTAGCACCACTATCTAACCCTAAACCAATCTAATAAATATTTTATATTAATTTAACAAAAATATTTAAAAGAGCGTTTGATCATAAACAATACATACAGTATTTCTATAAATTAAAGATGTTAATAGTAGAGTCAACTGGTTAGTAAAACTTGAATGATTTAAATGGAGGATGTTGATTATTAAAGTTTAAATAGAACACATATTTGTTTTTAAAAAATAAATGTTTATTTTTGACATAAAAACAAAAGTATTACCATTCAATTATGGACAAAGGAACAAAAAAAAAAAAAAAATCTTCATCACCTTCATTTGCAAAACTCTTCTTCTTTCTGTTTGCATTGCCATGCGGGTCATATTTGGAGAAAATTTCCCTTTTTCCTTTCATATTATATGATTTAATGTATATTAAGTTGAGGGGGGAAATATACAAAACTCAAATATATATAAATATATATATATATATTTATATTTATATTTATATTTATATTTATATATAAAAGTAACTTTTGAAACCTCTAATATTGACACTTGTCCATTGTATTGCATAACAGATGATGTGGAAGTCCATCATTGGTTATGTGAGGGTTTAATTAATGTACTTCGTTTGCTGCAATGCTCTGTGCAACAAATGATGCCATTTACTTTGCCATTCTTGAATTCCTTAATAGTGTACATTGACTCTAACTTTATACCATTCCTAAATAGTGTACATAACACTGTTGTTGTGTAATTCCATAACTATTAATGTGAGCAAATCCTGAAACATTGATTCTTGCATAGGTTACATACACTGGCTTTGTGCAAATCCATAACTATGACTTTGAGTATATCAAGAAGCATTGGACCTTTAGCTAATGCTATTTGTCAATGACGATAAGCCATTACTCTTGCATTTTACAAAGCCATAATAGTCCATAACAATGGAGGTCTGCATGTCCAATATAGAGGATTTTAGTAGAGCACAAAGCTAGAGACATTGAATTTATGCAGAAGATGAATCATCATATGACTGAAGAGATTGTTTCTCACGAAATTCCGTAGGTCTTTTTCGGAATTGCAATTGCTTATTGCTATTTCTTCGTTGCTACACCTTTCAATGCATCATTGTTTAGGTGGCCACCTATGTAATTTGCACTACATCCATTGGAGTTGCAAATATTTCAATGTCTTCTATAGTATTCTGCAAATGGCGAGATAAAAGTATAACTATGTATTCTTGAATGAGTTGATCAAAGGCAGAGCGAAGAAATGAATTCTTGTGAGAACTGTGAAGTTATGGGAAACTTTTAGTGCACAGAGATCTTATGAACTCATGAGTCTTGATTTTCTTGTGCTAGATGAAAAGGTATGACAGCCTTTTGAACTTTTTTCTCTTGATTTGCTTCTGTTGCATAAAAATGTATGACAATATTCATTCTTTTTTTAAAATCCCCTTGACTTTTCCATGATGTATGGTTGAGGAATAGTTGCAATGAATTTGTAGAACAATCTCAGATATTGTATTATGAGAAGTAAATTTATGCCTAATTATCAAGCATATATTGAGGAAGGGAAGTTCTATTTCATGAAGAATTTTGCGGTTCAAAATATAAAGCTAAGTTATTGAGTGATTGATGAAAACTTCCAGTTAATCATTCATGGTAGCACATACACTAACAAAGTAATTGATGATGTGCCTGACATTCTGAGATACAAATTCAATCTCATCTTTTTTGAAGAAATTGAAGGCCAAGCACGAGATATTAGTTTATTAACTGGTAAATCACTTTTTCTGCTCCCTCATGTTCATTGCTCCTAAAAAAATTATTTTTTGGCTAACATCATGTCTATAACACTGCAGAAGGAACACTTTTCAAGTTCAATTTGAGAATTGTGCCGCTAAGCAAGTATCCAACACAAAAATCAAAAGTCCTGTTCAGAGAATCTACTCAATTAGGTCATAATCGATTGATAGTGCTCAAGAGGAATGCTACTATGACAGTATCAGGTGCAACAACATTTTGTTGAGTTGTTCTGACATGCATAATCGATCCTATAAACCATGACCGATGATGTCATGCCAAAAACCAATTGTCTAATATGTAATCACGCTGCCTTGTGTTTTATGTGAATTAGATATAGAAAAATCATTGATGTTCAGTCAATGACTATGATACTGAATGTTGAGCATTGTACATATTGGATTCCAGTGGATTATAATTGATTTGAAGTCACCAATACAAATGCCAGTATGATCGATGATCAGAGCTACCATGATCCTGTATTGAATTTCATATGGTAACACACATTTAGTATGCATTGGTTGCATATATTGATACTTACATTAATTAGCTGATGCATTTTGCAGATGTCAATGGAATGATTACAGAGGTGTCACAAGTGGAATGGAGGAATAGAATTGGGCATCGTGTTGATTTGCAATCTTTGACAACTAAGAACTATGAGTAATGTTAAACATATTTGCAATAAAAAACCATATACTTGATGACTATTGCATTGATAAGATATTTTTGTGTTGTGTTTCCATTTAATTAGTGGCAAGCAATTACGTGTAACATTGTAGGGTTCAGGAGTGAATGTCATCCAACGTGAACGCATCATCAATAGCATAGATACGCATAATGCAATTTTTACCTCAATGATTTTTAAAAATGGTGCTGACATGCTTGCTATTTCCAGTAGTAGTGCAACGAAGATATACATGAATTTAACAATTCCTGAATTCATACAACTTCAGCAGATGTAAGGCATTTTCTAAACTTTTTCCTAATTCATAAAATATTCTTGGAAAGTGGAACTATTTTACATGATGATGTTGTATCCTCTTTTGCCAACCAGTACAACTAATGGAAATCTTGACATTGTAATAGACATGTATCTGTCTGAAGCATATGATTGCATTCTGTTATGCATGCAATCTAATTATTATCCATGTTTAGGTGTGATGGAAAAGAAATGGTAGAACATGCCAGTAACATCAGTATTGCATCTGTTATGCTCATTAGACAAAATTTTGAAGCAAATAAGAAAACATTGTCTGAATTAAATGACCTCATCCAAAGTGGTGTGAACATGGTAAGATGATTATCATTTGATGCTTGGGAATCAAATGTATGATATATTAAGAGCATTTGTTAGTGATTTCCTACAGGATGAATCACGCTATTGTAGTGTCACAATTCTTGACATCGACACATACAATGGTTGGCAATATGCAACATGTAGTAAATATAGAAAGAAACTTAAGTTGACTATGCAAAAATTTCTATGTGACAACTGTGGCCGTGTCGAATACTGTCCAAAGACTAGGTAAGCCAAGATCAAATTATGATGTTATGATATATGTACAAACATATACAATGGCTTAACATGTAGGTTATGTATAAGTACCGACTTGAAATACAAGTCCTTGATGGCACAAGCTAGGCAAATTTTATGATGTTTGATAGAGATGTGGAGAAAATTGTACAAATGCGTGCGATGCAGTTAACAGAAAAAGGTTGCTGAGGTAATGTCTAACATGATCATCTATTTGATAACATCTAAAAAAAAGTATGATTGCAGCATTTTGACAATGTTGCATTGCATATTGCATACATAACGTAGGAAAACTTCAATGGTGCAATTCTTGGTCCTTTGAAGAACATAATTGGCAAAGAGTACATATGCCAAGTCAAATTCAATGAGCAAAGCCGAGGTAAAGAGAAAGAATTATTCACTATCAATAGTGTATATACGATGAGTGATGTTGTGGAAAAGCCTTCAAAAGTGCAAAAGGTATCGTTTCCATTCCTCAACTTCCATATTGATGAGAATTATTACATGTTAGATGATATATCTACTCCTCTACTATTGGCAAAACCCTAAAACGAAACAAGCAAACAAAACACAATGGGTGATAGAACAGGAAGGTAGTATACAACAATCTAAAAATTTGAACACGATTAACATACCAATGCTACATGAGAAAAGAAATCGAACTTAGACATGGTATGGTCAATACATTTTTGTTATCTACATTCTTTTTTTAATCATGAACATTAAGATAACACTATTGATTCCACATGTTTTTTCCTCTGTAGTATATCAGCAGGGGCATATGACAATGAACCATTGGTAAACTTTAGAAAAGAACAGCACACAAGGAAAAAGGGACTATTCATTGACAATCAGAGCAAGCACAATGGCAAAGAGAGTTAGCAATGAGTAGTTGCAAATCACAGGACAGTGTACAAGATATCAATACTAAAAATACTCCAAGCAGGCAGTGCAATTGATCTTTATTTATTTGAAATGTAACGATATGACGTGAATGTGACATTGTAGATGTATGAATCATAATTTTGCTATTGATAGAAATGTTCTAGTTTACATTAACAATATGCAAATATAGCAGATCATGTTTGACACTTTTAGTATGCATGTCAAAACAGCTTTCACAAACGTAAAAACTAATGATACATTTGTCATGACAGTATTTGATGGTTATCATGTGAAATTACATGCCAAACAATTATGAAAATCATTTAGAAGCACAGACTCTGAAATAAAATTGCAGTGGCATTTAGACGTTTAGACTATTTTTGAAACCAAAGCAACATATCAATTTCAACATGCACAAATAAATAACAAATTCATAAACCTATATATGTATCAATATATATATATATATATATATATATATATATATATATATATCAAAGGAGCTTTTGATATGTTTGGTGTCGACACCTGTCCATTGTATTCTATAACTAATGATGTCGAAGTCCATGATTGGTTATGTGATAGTTTAATGAATGCACTTCGTATGTTGCACTGCTCTGTATACCAAACGATGTCATTTATTCTGCCATATTAGTATTCCTTAATGGTGTACAATGACTTTGGCTTTATAGCATTCAAGAATAATAAGAATAGTATTTTGATGATTTAGCTAAAAGCATTGACTAAAATTCTAGAAATTGATATACTAACTGCTTCAACTTTTATCCATACCCATATTCAATGATGCATCAAATTTCAGTAGCAAGATTAATAGCTTTAGTAAATAACAATCAATTCTTCATATTATCTAAGTGATGTTTCGTAATTCAAGAACCCACTAAATTACCTTTGCTTTGTTTAAATATATCAGTTGATTCTTTATCACTGAATCATTAGCAAATTCATTATTTAAATAATTGACTACTACCACGAATATCAAAATCTATCTCTCAAAACATCAACGTATTTGTACATATGTCTATTGCGACATGTAATTTCTGATCGTTGCTTTTACGTATCTATATTTTGCATCCGCTTTTTTTTAACTTTTCCACAAAATGAATCTGTTCTATATGTAATTTGTTAGTCTTTATAAGTGATTATGATCTGGATTTGAATCGTTTATAAAGTGTATCACATGGAAAATTCAAGTTATTGGTAAAGAACTATTTAATAATCAAATAACACATTGTTGATGCTCTAGAATAATCCATCATCACATATGTTGCGTATCATCTTCGATGATATCAATTTATTTCTGAAACATATAGAAGGACAATTTCATCAGCCAACATATTGACTGCTGAATTTAATCTTACATATCAAATCTTCACAGCAATTATTCATGATAAGGATTCTTCAACAAATAGTATAGACATTAACGTTGCAGGTAAGAGGACTGGCAAAAGTTCCAAGCAATAATACGGTATTACTGAGGATGATGACCAAAGTAAGTACTTTTACAGAGTCTTAGACAATTGAACTTATCATAATTTACATCTAACAGATATTTAACTATTGCAGCAACAAATGCCAGAATTAATAGGAGAGCGTGTATGAATATTCTATGTCACAAGCAAAAATCACCTATCAACATGCAACATTCTAATAGAAGCAGTAGAGTTGCAAAGAAAAGTTGTACATGAATCGCAACAAGTTACCTCCCTAAATTAATAACCTTTTCACATTGATTTAACACCTGCTAACAAATATGTTCACCATATCTGAAATACCCCCTACTACATACCCTAAAAGGGCGGGGATGTCGCACCGTCCCGAGACCAAGGGGTCTTTAAAACGAGGTACATAATATAAAGCTGAACTAAGGATGTCAAACTTAGATAAATAAAGAGAACTCTTATTACATCGAAGTCAAACTTGAGTAAGTCTAAACATATGCATACATCAATTCGAAAAGAAAACATAAATGAACATCTGTCTCTCAAGCATAGACAAAGCAACAAAAGCTCCAACTACTAGACATCCCGCTTGCTCAGTAGTGTCATTCTCCTGAAAACATGATATAAAAATAGTGTGAGATTAACATCTCAGTAAGTCATGTGTGTGCACATGGTATTTTAAACAGTTCATGTATGCGTAGCTGAAAACATTTGCTAAAATAATTGGCAAGTCATAAATAATTTCTCTTTGCAAAGAGTGGAGTTTTCCCATTGTCACACTTTGTACAAAATAAATCATCCACTCGAATAAACAGTCATGGCGCCACACTTTGGGCCCCATGATAAGAGAAACGGTCAAGGCACCACACTTTGTGCACCATGACAGGATCAGATTACCACACTTTGGGCGTTCTGATCAAAGGTGGGTGTACGGCCCACTGGGTGAGATACTCCTCCATCTCTATACCCAACAAAACCATCCGGGTGTCCATGCCGGAAAATAATACCTTATGAGGTACAAATGCTAGCGCGGACCGACCTAACCAATCAATACTGTCACCTTTTCAAACAGAGCTTATCTTCTGGAGGTGACCGCCTGCCAGAAGACTCACTCAAGCCCCTCCAAGACTAGTATTGTTAGCCTACCCTTATTGAATACTCAACGAATATATCCGTCAATTCTTGATTCACAGTGTTTCCATACCTTGGCTTTGTAAAACGTGATTTTCTTTTAAAAAAAAGATTTTCTAAAACATTTAAGAGAAAGACAATTCTTGATAAATGTGTTAGTTGATAAAGCCATTTAGAGAATAAACATCCACGTTCACAACCCAAGTAACCATAACTCAACAATAGCTTCACAAAGCTTTACAGCATTTGACTTGCCATCACAAGCATCAAATAAAAAGAGTTTATGCAAGGACTTACGTGGTACGCCTCAGATAAACAAGAATAAAATCAACTGCTTGCTTTTTCAAATAACCTCCTGACCTAGAATCACATAATATTATGATCAAGATCTCAATCAACTCAATCATGCATAATATATCAAGAAGGTCTCGATTTAACCATCAAAATTCACAACCATCATTATCACAACATAACATCACATCACTATCCATTGAACATACTTAACACAATACTCATCTCAAAATATTCATCTATCCTACTAACCACATTCATTATGCTATCACACTCCCATAGACATCATCAATCACATTGAACCTTAATTCCGATACCAAGGATAAGAATTCTCTTACCTTACAACAACCGGATTAATGAGATCAAGATGCCCCTATGATGATCTTCACGAGTTCACTTGAGAATAAGCGAAAGCTATCTTCTTTAATTCCTCTTGATCGAGGGTTAAGAAAGGAAGATAAAATTAGCCCCCATATGGCGTGGTTCAAGGGAAGAAGAAGAGAAGAATCAATGGATGAAAGAATAAGAGGACTTTTGCTTACCTTATGGTGCGTTTTGATTCTTAGCCTAATGATTGCTCTGGTGTTTTTCGAAAATTGCAGAGAAGAGTTTGCTGGAAATTTCATGTAGCAAGGAGGGAATAGACGGCTACTCTGGTTTAGGGTTAGAAGAATTTGATTCAGGGTTAGAAGATGATGCTAGGAAGGACTCCTAATGGTTCTAAACTTCTTGGGCAGCAATGGTGAAAAACAGGCAGCTTACTGTACCTTTTTACTGGCCGAAATTGAGAGGGATTGAGAGAAGAAAAACAATCTGAAATTGTTCTCCTAGGCTGGCCGAAAACAGTGCACAAGGAGAGGTTGTGCGTGTTCAGTTTTTTTTGTCCAAGACGTGAAAGAGTTTGTGCAGGTTTTGACAACCAAAAATTATGTGCAAGGTGGATGTTTTTGCTATGCGAAAACTGTGAACAAAAGAGAGAAATTCTGGACTGATTTTGGCTGCTGTTTTTGACGCAAATCTGAGAGAAAAACTGAGAGTTTTAAGCGTTGCAATTGGCTAAGTCAATAAAGAGTTTTGGTGTGCTTTGGAGTGATGATTTTCGTGTAGTATGGTCTGTGCAAAGTTGGCCGAAATTCTGTGTGCAAAGCTGGCTGAAATTCTGGATAAAGAAGGAACAAAAATTCTGGTTTGTGTAGCTAAAATAAACCTGAATTGGTGAGAGGTGTTTTAGATGATTTGAGCTAGGTGTAGAAGAGTTTGGATACACCTAGGAGTGCAGCAATTCATGAGCCATATGCATGCACAAGGCTGATCGAAATTTTGCTTGAAAAGAGGGACAAAGCCTGATTTGTTTTGGAGATAAAATAAAATCTGATTTATTAAAGGATTTAGGATAAGTTTTCTTAGCTTGAAAGAGTTTGAGTTGAGCTAGGATTGCTCCAAAGGTGGCGGCAACTAGGCTGGAATTTTTCAGATTTTTAGCTAGGGTTTTATTCTCAAAATCAACATAGTATTTTGCTAGGAAAATAATAGATTTAATTCAAGCTAGCTAACATAAAATCTGGTTAATTAAATACAAACTGGAATTTAATTGTTCTTGGCTAAGATTTTCAAAAATTACAGGAATAATAACTAGAATAAAATTAGTCTCTATCTTTATCAAAAATCCTTGAGTTTGGAAAATAAATATGGAGATTTATCTCCTAAGAAAATGGCGGCTGAAATTCAAAAGAGTGGCTAAGGTTTTAGCTAAAATATTTCTCTAGGAATAATTAAATAAATAAAAGGTTAAATTTGAAATTCTTTGAGAAATAAGATAAGATCTTTACCTAATATATTTTCTATCTCTAATATTTATCAAGAAGAGTCTTATACCATTTAAAACTTTCCAAAGTGGCGGCTAGCTAGGGTTCTCGACCAAAAGCATGAAGAACTCTAGAAGAAAATTTTCAAAAAGGAAGCTAAGATTCACAAGAGATAAGATTTGAACTCAAGTCACCAAGGGATAATTGCCAGCCCTAACCATTAATTCAAATAAACTCCAATGTTAATATACCTCTAAAAAATTCCTTTCACCCTACTTCTTATCCCTCTATCTCCTCTACTAACTTTCACCTAAAACAATTCTCAATTAATGCAAACAACACAACTATTTCTCATTAAATAAATTAATGCAAGGACAACCTTAAAAATCACATGCCCCCATGCAAAGATATAATTTTAAAATATCACATGAAATGCAAAATGTTATACAATGCATGACTTTTCCCCCATAGATCAAAGGTGATTTTGGGCGGGGTATTACAATATCAATAATTGCATGACTTTCAGCTATACAAGTAGTATAATGTCTTACTATGGACCACTAAAATATGAGTGTCAATTTTGTGAAGCTATTTTTCAGGAACGAGAAAAGGTAAAATGAAGCTCACAAAATAGTTATCCATGCTCTAAACTTTGTTGTAGAAAAGGATAAATTCAATTACCATAATAAAGGGACTATTAGGACCTTTCTTTATACTTCTTAAACATCAATTAAATGAAGATTTGACTACTTTTAGAGACAATATTATGGTACATAATGCTATATTTGCAATGACATCCATGGGAGCAAAACTAGATGACCATATCAATGACCATAATAGACCATACGTACATTACATTAATGCTGAGAACTATCATAGACTTAGTTCATTGATTACAAGTGAAGGTAACAATGCTCATTTCATCCAGCTCTATTTCCATGAAACTACAAATGAAGTTCATAACAGATTAAAAGCTTTCAATCGAAAGGAAGTGAACAACAAGCTCAATGCATTGCTAATAGTGCGTTTGATCTCAATGCTAGATGAACATAATCATTTGGTGAAGGTATTTAGGATAGCAAAAGACAAATATAAATTGACTACAATATGTAATGTCCAAATCAGGTTGTACTATAGTAGGAATGTATCTTCAGCACAATATGGCCCTACAGTAGCAGTAGAAATAGCAGCTTTTGTTGTTGGTGATATCAATCAAACCACCAAAGATCAGGATATCATTATTAAAATGAAGTTAGGGAGATTGCAAAGAATCAGCCAGTTGCATCTATTGCTCATGGCATTACAATATCCTCTGTTATTTTCATATGGTAAGGATGGCTTCCTTCCTAAAATGCCTTTTGTGACACATTCAAATTGAAGGACTACAAAGCAAATGAATGTAACAATAAGAGAGCATTATGCATATCTATTGCAATTTAGAAGGATAGCAAGCCACGCATTATTGCTTGGTGGAAAACTTTTGCAGTAGTATATTGTTGATGCTAACACATACATTGAATAGTGTCGACCATAGTAGATTTCGCAGCATCAAGGAAATTTGCAAATAGATTTGTATCACAATGCTTATTTTATTTATTTATTTTAATAATTAATTGGTTTTTTATTTTAATTTTATTTTACCATTATTCTTATTCATTGGGTCAGATAAAATTATTTACTCTTGGGCTTAAACACCCATAAATAATAAGACTCAATTATTTATTTTCTGGGCTTCATTAAACAGTCTAATAAATAATTAACAAGCCCAAATAGACCAATATAAAATTTTATGCCTTTTATCTAGTTTATATCTAAATTAATTTTATAATTATTCAATATGGACCTTGGGCCCTAAATAATTAATTAACTAATTAAATTAAATAAAATATATAGTCTCTCTCTCTCTCTCTCTCTCTCTCTCTCTCTCTCTCTCTCTCAAGCCTTTTATTTTATTCTAATTCAATAATAAATTTGACTACTTAAATAAAATATAATAAAATTCATAATTATCAAGACTAATTCATTAACCCAAATATGTCAGGACTTAAGTGCTATTTCGGGGACCAAAAGACACATTGCCTTGGTTATTAAAATGACCAAAATACCTATGTTATATAAATAGTTATATTTTACATTTTAAATATTTTATAAGATCACCATAAGAAAATATTGACCCTAAAGATAATGCTACGTTAACAAAGTCTTTGACTTACAGGTGTAATGACTAAAATACCCCTCTACATATCGCCGTGCATTTAAAGAGGAGAAGTGTACTAACACCTCTCTAATATACATCTACCATCCTTAGACCTCTAGTCCAATGATTCACGATTTTTGGAATATTTTTACTTTCTAAGGAAGTTATCCTAAAGTAAACATCCAAGTTATATTCCCCAGGGCCCTAGATAATTAGATCATTTGAATAGTCACAAGGGGCGATATAACGCAGAAGCTATCTTGTACAAGTCTGTCTTAACTAACTAGTCACATATACCCAACATACAAGTATATCGGCTTTACGAAAAAATCTGAACTATAGTATATCAAAGTATATACTTCTAACTTTATCAGACCACCAACTCATACTCAAGTGGTAGAGTATTAGTCTACACTGTAGCAGTAATAGTTTAAGTTTTTTCTAAATAGTACTTTTAGAAACTACTATTACAGGTTCTGTTCTACATATTCAAAATATGTTCATGCTATGAAGTGAATAGACTACTCACTGGCTAAATGTAAGCCATTTCCTATTTAGAATTCATAACATAATAACATATACATAATGAGATTCACATTCTCATCAATCGGTTAAGAATAAATATTTATATGTTAAGTAACTCGTGATCTATACGTTACTGTGAAAGACCACCATTCACATGGATCACTTACTTAAACACAATGGGTTCTTTTTAAAAGTAAATTGTACACAAATAAAATATAAATTCACAAATAAATTTTGAGAATAAATTTTTTATTAATAAATTCAATAATTACATTAGATAAAATTAGTTTAGAAGGCATATATTCCAATATGGATGATAGTGGATTTTATATTTATCGACAAAGAGACACATCAATATTTGTTGAGAAAAATGGATTCTAATTAGACAATAGATTTATTGTTGCATACAACAAATATTTGTTGGTCAATTACTTTAGTCATATCAATGTTGAAGCATGCAACAAGTCAAAGGCAATTAAATATTTGTTCAAATATATTAGCAAAGATCCTAACATGACAACTGCCATCATGCAAATGACAATGTCATTTTTGGAGATGATGTGGTAGAGCAAGATGAGATCAAAGTTTTTTTAGATTGTAGATATGTATCTACATGTGAAGAATGTTGGAGGATATATGAATATGATATACATTTTAAGACTCTATCAGTGGAAAGGTTAGCATACCACCTGGAAGATAAACAGAGTGTCATATTTTATGACAGTGCCTCATTTCCAGTAATTACTGATAATAAAGATGTAAGATGAACTATGTTCACACAGTGGATACAGCAAAACAAATATGATCCTCATGCACATACACTAACATACTCAGAGTTTCCACAACACTATACCTAAAAGAAGCAAGAACGCATGAGGCAGCAAAGAAAACAAGGCAAGTGTATAGGACATATAACATTTGCACATCCAACATCTGAGGAAAGATATTATATGAGAATGCTGTTAAATCATGTATGTGGTCTGTGTTCACATGATGATATATGCACAAATGAAGGAAAACTCTACCATTATTTCAAGGCTGCATGCTATGCAAGAAGACTTCTTCAAGAAGATAAGGATTCGCATGAGACTATTGAAGAGGTATCAAATTAGACAATTGTAGCACAAATAACAGATTTATTTGCAATGATGCTAGTTTTTTGCAATGTTTCTGATGTGAAGAATTTTTAGGAAGCTAATTGGATAAAGATTAGTGGTGATATTTAGTATCATCAAAGAAAGATTTTCAAGCTACCACATTTAACATTGTCAAAAGATTAAGTTAGGAACTGCACACTCAAGGAATTGTAAGTGATATTGTTATGGTAAGGAAAATCTTTGGAAAAGATTGAAGGAATGCCACTTCTTAATCAAGTTTTGTTAAAAGATCTACAAAATAGCTACATCAAAGAGGAAATGCCGTACGATCTGCAGACATTAACAAAACAGCATGAACAACTACAAAAGAAGGTAAATTCAGATAAAAAAAAAAAGTATATGATGTTGTTCTTTATGTAGTAGAACATAACAAGGGGAAGGTGTTCTTTTTATATGGCTATGGAGGAATAGCCAAGACATTTATCTATAAAGCTATCATAAGCAAACTAAGATTAGAGTCTAAAATCGTGATGGCAATTGTGTCATCAGATAATCAATGATATACATGAACACATGCGTAGAGAATTAGTTAACATATACATGATTGAATAATTTTTTTGGACAATATATAACAAAGACTAAAAATGAAATTACTACAAGAATTGCATTATTGCTCTTACCTGGTGGCCGAACCACATATAGTAGATTCAAGATTCCTTTGGCAACAAATGATGAGAGCACATGTGCAATAAATGCCAATATCTAACTTGCAGAACTTATAAAAAGAGTAGCACTAATTATATGGGATGAAGCTCCGATGAATTCTAGGTTATTTCTTCCATACACCAATGTTTTTGTCACTAAATACAATGACTACATCTATATAACTATTGCACCTTCACTGACGAAATATGGTAAGTGAATACACATCATCGATCACGGTATATTTGCTCATCGATGATGAATGTCAAAACAACTTAGCAATATATTGTAGCACCTAAACCAATCATAGCAACATTCCTAATTAGGTGATTCAAGTATGATCTAAATGAAAAGACCTGCTAAATAGAAATTTGTATTTGTGTATTTACTACTTGATGCTAAAGTGCACACTAACATTTATCATATACAATGACTTAAATATGCTTCATGACAAGTGTTAACATATATAACAACATTTATCATATCATTATATATTCCAAATATGTTTTTGAGACAGTAGATAGAACTCTCAAAGACATTCTCAAATGACCTATGGGATTCAATGAAGAAAAATGCTTCAGAGGCAAAACAGTACTCTTGGGAGGAGATTTCAGACAACGTTAACATATATAACAATATTTATCATATCATCATATATTCCAGATATGTTTTTGAGACAGTAGATAGAACTCTCAAAGTCATTTTCAAATGATCCATGGGATTCAATGAAGAAAAATGCTTCAGAGGCAAAATAATACTCTTAGGAGGAGATTTCAGATAAATTTTACCAGTAATTCTAAAAGGTCCACTTGTGGATATTATATACTCATCTCTGAACCAGTCATACTTATGGAAAGATTGCGAAATCTTGGAACTTTCCCAAAACATGAGAATTGAACAAGAAGCAAAATATGGAAATGAAGCAGTTCAAGAATTTGCACAATTTGCTCCATGGTTGTTAAACATAGGCGAAGGACTTGAACCAGTAACAACAAGAGGCGATGACATTGAACCAACGTGAATCACAATACTAGAGATATACTGGAGAAGATGGATGATCTAATCAATGTCATTATCGATGCTACATATATAGAATTTCAGCATCACATAACAGATGACGTGTACTTAACTGAGAGAGCAATTCTGACACCTCTAAATGAGACTGTAGATAAGATCAATAACTTTGTGCTAAACAAAGTACCAGGTGATACCATAGAATATGTAAGTGCATATAGAATTGATAAGGCATTAGAAAATTGCATGGATCAAGAGGTGTTGTATCTAGTTGAATTTCTCAATGGCTTGAACTTTCCAAGAATTCCAGATCATAAGTTGAAGTTAAAAAAAGGTGTTCCAATAATACTATCGAGAAATATCAATCCAATCAAAGAGATATGTAATGGAATAAGATTAATTATTACACAAATAGGGAAGAGGGTTATTAAAGCAGGAATCATATCAGGATCACGTGTTAGACGAAAAGTACTCATTCCTATAATCGATATATTTTCTTCTAATGAAAAACTTCCATTCACATTTATTCGGAGACAATTTCTAGTGAGAACATGCTATGCCATGACAATTAACAAAAGTTAAGGACAATCATTGGCAAAGGTCGGTTTATACTTGCCTAAAACCAGTCTTCAACCATGGTCAACTATGTGTAGCTCTTTCAAGAGTGACATCACCAAAAGGGCTGAAGATATTGATCAATGAAGATGATTCAAAATTTAAAAATTACACAAAGAATATTTGTATATCACGAAATCTTTCATAATTTGCCAATAGTAAGACATATCTCTTCCCTATATCCTATTTACACATGTACTGCAAAATTTGACTGTAAATTGAATGTGTAATCATTCTTGAATTGATGATTTTGCAACTTCTAGCTAGCCACGAGTTAAGTGTACAAGTTAAATTGCCATTGCCAAAAGCTAGAAAAGCTGCAAATTTCAAGTATGCTACTACAATGACAGCTCATAAGATCTCGAAAACTCAAAAAAATACAAAGTTTATTGTAAATGTTAAAGCATCGAACTAACTGTTGAAATACTAAATGCTAAAGGTAGATGTACTAGGAATGAATGTTGTAATTTACTTGGACTTTAATGACTCAAACATTGTTCAAGTTCATGCTACTAAATGGTATGCCATGAGATTTGCTAATTCATGTACACAAAAATAGTAACATTTAGATATATACTGCATCTTTGTGCTTGGTACATTGCAATATCATGAAAAATTTTCTGAAGCACACTTATAAGACTATGCATCACATTGTTATAAATATGATTTGATCAACTACATGATATTTCTACAGACATTTCATTGACTGTGCTCATTGCACTAACAGAGCATGCTTTACAATAAGAATATATCTCATGACAAATAGCTTTAACAATGTCATTGACTACAACACCACATTATCGACTAAATACATTTTAGTAACTCAATTGCAACAACACATAATCGATTGTCGTTAATTCGATAACTGATTATGTGGTGTCTGTTTAATCACAAATTCTAACAATTCTATGCAATACAAATCATAATCAACTATAGCATTAACTATTAACAATGAGCAGAACTTTGCTACATATTCGAACAATAGATGAATGAAAACATCAGTTAAACCATAATAACCCAATAGATCACTTTGAATAACCTGTACAACCAAAAGTACATTTTAGAATTTTCATGCAAATGTCCTCTTTAAGAATTCCTTATCAAATGGCCAAAATATAAACAAATTGTCACATGTGCAAATTAAATATAAAATAAAAAAACCCAACGAAATTGCATCCACAAAAAAAGGTAACATATCAAAACAACACCTTTTATTGCTCTACAATAAATGAAAGATACAATCATAACAACATCATTATCAAAATCCTATATAGTACCAATGATAGAAAACACAGCTATGCCATGAACACACATCAAAACAACATTCCTAATAGTTTTCACAAGCACTACACCTATATTGTTGAACTTTGTCTATGCACTGTTATTGCCTGACCAATTCCATAATTACTATACAACGCATTTCCACCACTACGCCCTAGAATATTAACAACCTCAACACTTGCACTAAAGTTCCTAACAAGAACCACCCTTGCTTCGTCATAATACAATCAGATGGTATTTTCAGAATACCCTTGTACCTTCAATTTGTACTTGCCACTATAATACTTAAATAACTCTTGATGGAGCATTAACTCATCGTGAGATTCAACTACTGCAACAACAAATGGGTCATAAAACTTCACAAATGATTCAATCTTCCATTCAGTTTATCCAACATCTAAATAATTTTCATTAAAAAACATTTCACTGATCGAAAATTCCATCTGTATATCATGAAACACCCATGGATATCCCTCAGTCCACATATTAGCAGATACAACAACATCTCTACCCAATGGTACAGTTGATGGAATAGCCAACTTAACGTACTCAGGATGATCATAGGTACCAGGCCTCAATATCATTCGCACTCGATCAAATCTTTTATCAAGAATAACATATCGCACAATATGTTCCTGCAAATGAACTAATATAAACACAACAAATTCATATATGAATGGATATATCTCTGGCTTTACAATTAATGAATACTTGTGAAGATCATCTTTGTATATCTCCATCATATATTTCCAAACTCTATGAAACGAATAGGTAAAATGAAGAACACAAGTGAATACATCTTAAGAAAAAATAAGTATTTATAGATCTAACAAATATACATCATATGCAATGATTTAATGCAAAACAAACTAACCATATCATACCACATCATTGAATACATACAATTCATCAATCAATGACATTGAACATGGTCAATTATACAATACATAATGCTATCACCACCGTCATAACTGATGATCCATTGGACAATGTAAAGACAGAATTTGCACTCTGTGAAATTTAATTAGAAAAGTCCCAAAGGCTGACTTTGTGCAATTTTACAACTCATAAGTGAACCAAAGTACGAAGCATCTCACAATAATTACTGCCTTGCAAAATGCAAACATTAATTAAAGTTAGCAGATGAAATATCCTACCAATGAATAGATTTGCATAGACTAATATATTTACAGCTATCACTATAAATAGAGATCTTAAGAGACTATCCATATGTCTGTTGATAAACTATACCTGGATAACTTGGACGGCTGAAAAACATGGTACAACCCATACACAATAGACCAAGTTCAATAAGAACAACACTAGACAAGTAGTATAATAGTCTATGCCACACATTATCATTAACTATAAGTGACATAGCAGAATATAAAAAATCCTGTATGTGAGTATCATTTTAATCTTTTAAAAATTTATTTCATTTTTTTGTAAAATATTAACATGCTATTACCTCTATTGCTATATCTGGAATTCCAAACATCTAATGGTTGGTTTGTCCCTACATAATTTTTAGGGATGGCATAGTGTTAATTATTGCTTTTCTGAGGATGTTTGTGTGTGCTTTCTCAATGTTAGTCTTTGTAAGTTGTTTCATACCTTAGCTTATTGCACCATGGGCTTTTTGACTTCTAGACATTGCTTATTCAATGAGCATTCTCCATGGCTAAAAGATAGCTTAAAAGCCCTCTGCTTTGCCTTGGACGAAATGATTGTTGCATATACTTTCTCGTTGTTTTTTGTACCTTGAAAAGACATAGTTGTTAGCAAAGGACCTATCCTTGGTTTATAGGTCTTATCCTTTGAAGGATACAGGGTGTAAAACACTACTTTTGTAGACAGATTCATTTTGACAGTAATTCATAGAGTTGTCTTCGCGTGATCTAATATGGATTAGAATTTGAAGTAGTTAGTATATCAATGTCTATAATTTTAGTTAATGCTTTTAGCTAAATCATCGAAACAATGTTCTTGTGATTCTTGAATGCTACAAAGCCAAAGTCATGTATGCTATTAAGGAGTGCTAATATGGCAAAGTAAATGACATCATTTAGTACATAGAGTATTGCAGTATACGAAGTGTATTCATTAAACTATCACGCAACCAATCATGGACTTCAACATCATTAGTTATAGAATGCGACGAACATGTGTTGATACCAGGCGTTTCAACAGTTACTTTGATATATACATACGTACATATACATATATTTATGTACATATACATATATTTATGTATATATATATATATATATATATATATATATATATGATAGATATATATAGGTTTATGAATTCGTGATCCATATCCATATTAAATGAAGACAACTGTTGCTAGTGTAATGAAATCCCTTCTTCCCTCTTTTGATTTTGATATATGCAAAGGTTCATTTGGTATAGCTCAAGCTAAAGATCATGAATAAATAAATCAAAACATTAATTTAATTGTTCAATGCCAAATCTGCATAGCACATAGAATGTACTCCATCACTAAATCATTAAAAAAACACATGAACAAAACCACTATCAACCTACTACCTAAAAATACAATTACCAAAGACCATGAATCATATCATTGTTCAGAAGACAAAAAAATCCTAAGCACAAAATTACATATCAATCTCGTCAGTGTTGAGCAATAGCCAAAAAGCGAGCTGCAAAGTGCAGTTTGCTGACCAAACCTTCCAACCGGGCAACAAACTCTTCAAGTCGATCAAGTCTCAAAACAATATCTGCAAGAGATACTAATTGTTGCGATGTTGAACCTCTTAAACCATGAGCTATTTCATTATTCCCATCACCTCTATTAGGAACATTATAAACACCATGCCCTTTTGCGTCTAACCTGGGCCTCTTGCCTTGAATATGTCGCAAATTCAAATAGCCAAAAAATAATTTTACTGATTTAGTTACCTCTCCTTCAAAAGAAACTCCAAAATCCTTGAAAACATAAGTCAACAGAGCATCATATGGCAACTTACGTTTCAAATTCCTCTCAGTTAGACAGATATTATACAAGAAAAATATTACCAAAGTTAATCACATTCCCATTCATCACTTGATGTGTAACAAGATAATTTGTTTCAGCCATCTCCTTATCCTCTCTGTATTGGATATATCTCATTACTACAGTTGCAACAGCCCTAGCACACAAAGACATGTTATTCACAGAAGCTTCATTACTACCTAAGAGTGCTACATGCGCTTCTAATCTTAAAGATTCAATCTCACCAGAATCCAAATCTTCCATTTTAGACAATATAAAACCTTCATTGTCCATCAAAAAAATACAATTCACTTCCTCTACATCAAACTCAACCTCTACTCCCTTCACATAAGAAGTAGCAAAACACTTACCATTTATGATATAAATCAAGTGCAGATTACAAAAAAAAAAAAAAAAAAAGAGTAGTACCAAATTTGAAAATGATTCAACATTACCAAGCAAATTCGTCAATTTTTGCTACTCCATCAAAGACCTAAAATTTGGAATACCATCAAGATTAGCCATCTTTGGAGGCTTACTAATGGCAATAGGCTTCGAAAGATAAATGGATCTCCAATCATCCTCATACTATTTGCAAATGAACATATTTGAGTCATTCGCTACCATCTTCTTTTTTTTCACGACAATACTGCAATCTTTTGCATTTGTAGGAATTTGATTGCGTAACTGAACATGAAGGGGTAACTTTTGTTTGATACCCCTGGAAGAAACATTTTTAGTTTGCGCCATTGAAGGAGTTATGCAAAAGGAAATTTGAAATTTAACTGTAGGTAGAAATTATTGCGCAGGTGAAAACAAAAGCCAATAGATGGATAAAAAAACAAAGACTTAGGACAAAAGGGGACAAAATACAGGGCATATGGTGTATAACTATATACAATTTTTTTTTAACTCCGTAAGACCAAAGAATCAACGATGATGTATAAGTCTATCATCGATGATCCATTGACTAATGCATAAACAATGGTCACGATGATTAAAAAAAAGTAATAAAATGACACATGTAAATGATATATACATAATCCTGATCCCCACATATGCAAATGACAAATCTACATAGCATATGTCATTGACTTGGTTTCAAAATCAATTTCTTTCTATGTAACGTATAAAAAATATTTGAAGAAACTAGCTATGACACAAATATCACAACCCCGTGTAACGCACGAGCACCCTGCTAGTGACGGACAGAAAACAGGGGAGCATGCACCAACGGAAAAAAAAATTGAGAAAAAAAACCCGCAAGCCTTAAAGGCCACACGGAAGCGTAAAGATCATACCTTTGCGCGCTTTAAACCTACTAGGTTGAGTAAGAGTGGATTGAACGATATGAATAGCTTCGTCTTGCCCACTTGAAAAAGCTTCCAGTTGAAAACCCGCTAGCCTCCTACTTCGCCTTGTTTGCATGAACACCAAGCCTTTCAACTCTCAGAATATGCTACAGCTCAACCTCTAGTTGGTGAATACAACGGTGAAGAGGAACGGTTTTAAATCTCCTTGGTTCTCTTGCTATTGGTTAGCAAAGCTCCAAAGAGAAACCAGAGGAGAAGGAGACGTGAGTTTGAGAGAGAGAGATGCGTGAGCCTCAGTTGTGTTAGGGAGATTAGGGTTTTTCTTTTACCAGAGACTTGTTTATTGGTCAGCCAAAACTAGGTCTCTAATTCTCTGATAAACATATCCCCAGAATATTATATTTCAAACATCCGGATGTTATCTTGAGAATAAATTTGGCTTAACCCTAAACTCTTCTTAACCGTATCTGGAAAAAATCCTACGGTCCAAGCTATTGGGCCAAAATAATATTTATTATTTCTCTTGGACCCAAAAGGCCCAAAATAATAAACATTAATTATTTATTTCCTGGGCTTATACAAATAACCCAATAAATAATTAATGAGCCCAAATGAACAAAAATAATTAATCTTTAATTATTTATTTCTTAGGCTTATATAAATAACCCAATAAATAATTAAACATTAATTATTTTCCCTAATTTAAGCCCAAGTTAATTTCCTAATTATTCATATGTCCTGAATAATTAATTAACCAATTAAACCAAATAATTAATTTCTCTCAACTCCTATTTTTTATTTTATTTATTTATTTATTTTATTCCAGTCTAATAATAAATTAGACATCCTGAATAAAATAAAATAAAATAAAATCCTCTTGAACTGAGACTAATTCCTCAACCCAAAATTAGTTAGGACTTACGGGCTATTCCGAGGACCAAAAAGACACATCGCATTGGCAGCTAAAATGACCAAAATACCCCTGCTATATAAATAGTTGTATTTTGCATTTTAAATATTTTCTAATATCACCGTAAAAAAATATTGACCACAAGGACAATGCTGCATTAGCAAAGTCTCCGGCATACAGGTGAAATGACTAAAATACCCTTTTACACATCGCCATACATTAAGAGAGGAAGAAGTGTACAACACCCCTCTAAATGACATCTACCATCCTTAGGCTTCTAGTCCAATGATCCACGACTTCCTGGAGTGTTTCCTATTTCCAAGGGAGTTATCCTAAAGTAAACATCCAAGTCATGTTTCTCAGGGCCCTAGACATTTTAGACCATTCGGACAACCACAAGGGGCGATATAGTGCAGAAACTATCTTGTATAAGTCTGTTTTAACTAACTAGTTACATATACCCAATACACAAGTATATTGGTTCTACTATAGAACATCAACTATAGCATATCAAAGCATATGCTTCCAGCTTCGTCAGACCACCAACTCATACTCAAGTCGTAGAGTACTAGTCCACACTGTAGCGGTAGTAGTCTAGATTTTCATCATATAATACTTTTAGAAACCACTACTACAGGTCTTGTCCTACGTATTCGAAATACGCTTATGTTATGAAGTGAGTGGACTACTCACTGACTAAAGGTAAGTCATTCCCCATTTGGAATTTATAACATAATAACTTAAATATGATGAGATTCCCAATCTCATCAATAGGTTAAAAAGAAATGTTTATGTGTTAAATAACCCGTGATCCATACCTTACTGTGAAAGACCACTATTCACATGGATAACTTATTTAAACACAATGGGTCTGTTCCAAACAAAAATTATGCACAAACAAAAAGTAAGTCACGAACAATTTCTGAAAATAAATTCTTTTATTAAAATATTCGATTTTACATCAGAAACCTAGTCTAAGATGGCATACAATCCAACAGCTAGTGCAAATAAAACGACCTAGAAGATTTATCAATTCCTTCAATTGTTGTTCTTTTTTTTTTTTTTGTTAAATAAGAGATTATTTATTAATAGAAAATAGTAAAGTTTGATTAGAACTAGAGTAGTTATCGTATTCATTTTCTAACAAAAAAGAAAAAAAAAAAGAAAAGACAAATATTCCCAAATAGAAATAAAAATTACACAATATAATTAAGAATAATATACTACACTTTACAAACCCTAAACGGCTACTAGATGTCTTTAGTATAATAATCCTTGTAATAGGGTTGAAAATATGACTAATATTAAAAGAAAAGAAGAAATAATTGAAATATTAAATTTATTTTATTCATTATTAAGCTATTAGTTCAAAACTTGTATTATATATGAGAATAAAAAATTTTAAAATATATAAATAATCATGTACATTTTGTAATTTTTTAAAAAACCTTTATGGTTAATCATATATTCTCATGTTTGTCAAAAAAAATTAGAGGAAGTATTAAATCCGAATAAAAAAGTACTTACGTTATTTTAAAATAACTATCATTTAAATTTTTTGTCAAAAAATATTAAAAATCCTATTATTTATGAAAAAAAATTAATAAATAGAATGTTTTATGTATTATAAGAAAAATAAAATAAAAGTATTAGTGAAAATTGGTTAGTAAATATATTATTTAAAATTTTAACATGATAAATATTTAATTTTTTAAATTGATAGTTATTTTAAGGTAGAAGAACAAGTTATATACTTGGCTAGCATTCACACCTGGGCCGGCTCGCACGGTTTCAGGCCGGGCCGAGCTGGGCCCAATGACTGGCTTGTGGGGTGTGCGGGCCGGTCCTAAAAGAAGGCGGGCCAGTCCCTGGGCCCGTGAGGCTCGCGGGCTTATTCTCTTCTTTTTTTTTTCTCTATTTAATTCGATTAAAAATTTTGATATTCAACTATTTTGTAATTTTTTATTATTATTTAAATAATACGATTTTTTTAAATTATAAAAAAACCACCTTGAAGTAATTGAGAGTTTGACTTGGACCCCTACCTATTTTATTAATTAATAAAATAAAAATTATATAAGAGGGAGACTTGATGCTTAAACCTCTTAAAATATTACAATGATCAAAATTTAAAAATAAAATAAATATCCTAAAAATAAAATTAAATACATAATATTACTTATCCTAAATTCCTAATTACAAGAATATTAAGCTAACTACTTGGTTCACCTCATTTATCATCTGAGACATCATCGAACCAACTACTACAACACATTAACATCTCCAAAGTACGAGGAACTAATCGAGATATTCTTACATTGATTGTTCGAATACTCTCACTGAAGACGCTTTCCGATGGCACTGTGGAGAACCTTACCTACTTAAAGTTAAACTAGGAAAACTAGAATAAGAAGAAACTCATACAAATTATACATGTCAGATAGAGTTTTAACCGTTTTATCTTTTATATCTTTTATCATATTGCCTAAGTGTTTGAGGTTAATCAAAATCTAATGTTTTATATAAATATTCAATAATACTATGAAATCTAGCCGTTTTTACTCGAAGATCCATACACAATGCCATACAATATAAAATAGGAATATTTTCATTATATTTTTTATATTTTTCAAATATACTTCTCATAAAATAACCATATTGGGGATGGTCCATATACTCACAAAAAGTATGTGCTACCTTAGCAAGTGTTGGAAGAATATGATAAGTAGTGGGATAATAAGATCCCGATAAAAGTTTAGTGGCTTATTTGAAAGTAAATAAAAATATTGAAAATGCAATATAATTTTCAAAATGAGTTTTAGTTAGTTGAGGTTGAAAATTTTTACTATTACAAAATTCAATAAGTTGATTTGAAAAGGTATAACACCTTCAAACATATCTAAAGTTGAGTTCCATCTAATTTTAGAATCTAATCTAAATTTTTTAACAGATACACCTTATTCTCGACATAATGCCTTAAAATTTTGTTGCCTAATTGGAAAAGATTTTTTAATAAATAAAATAACATTTTTAATTATATTAACAATATCATCAACATATTTATATCATTCTTTAACACACAAATTAAGTATATGACAAACACACCTAGTATGAAATAAAATATAATCTAACATAGGATTCATAGTATTTTTCAAAATTGCTATGGTAGAATCATTATCTAAAGAAATAGAAATAATTTTATTTAAAATCCTATATTCACGACATATTTGAGTAATCATTCTAACTATACTACTACCTACATGGGGATATTCAAATAATTTAAAACAAATAGTTTTTTTTTTTGTACTAACTAATTATGATTTATCCAATGACATGTAATGCACAAGTAAGACTCATTAGTAATTACAATCCAACCATCACAAGTAAGAGCAAATTTTCAATTACAAGAATCAAATATAACAATTAGATACTCTTTCATTTTTTTACATATCTTTATTATATCATTTTTAAAGTTGTTCTAGAAATCTTTTTCCATACTGGTTGACAATTATTTTTCATATATTGTTCATAATGTAGATTTTCTGCAAAATTGAAAGGTAATTTAGTTTGAACAATCATTTTAGTAAATCTACTTCTATTTTTTTTATGATCATATTGAAAATTACCAATAATTTGACCTCCTATAGTACGTATTTATTATTGTTTAAGTCTGTTTTTTAACCAATCATTACGTGATATTTTCATATGTATAACTAACGTTCTCGTCCCTCCTCCCTTCTTATGTGCATATACCACTCTATAAATTTTATATGTTGCCCTATTATTATCATTATATTTTTCAAAAAAATTCTAAACCATAAATGTTTTTGCTTTAGCTATAACATCCGTTGTTTCAACATCATCCCCACCTATATTAGATTCGTTAGGATTAATAATTGGAGTCGGTTGTGATTGTAAAACACTAACACTAGGCCTATTAGGGTCTTTATCTTCATTACCTGTTTCATTATTTATTAAATTCAAGGCTGGATCTATATTGAAATCAAAATGTGCAGATGATTGTGATAAAAAAAAATAATGATATTGATTTGGATCCATTATTTCTAAAAAAAAAAAAGCAATCAAAATTTAAATAAAAGTTTTAAAAAATAAAATAAAGTATTAACAAATAATGAAATAAGAGAATTGAAAAATATAAATAACAAATTAACTTAAAAATTAAACAAATAACTAAAATAAATAAACAATTAATAAAGTTAAAAAATAAGAATGTAAGATTAAGAAATACTAACTAGTTGATGACTAAGAATAACAATACTTTGTGGAGTTTTACTTCTTGTATCCACTATTCCGCCACTCAACAATCTTCCAAACTATGAAGACTTTCTTGAAGAATTGAAAAAGTATAACACAAAAATAAATTATATTCTAACACTTTTTGTATAGAAAATGAAGAGATTTGAGGATTATGAGAGCAAGATGATTGAAAATAAGAGAGTTTGAGAGAATTAGAGAGTGTTTGATGAGTTTTGGAGTGAATTATGAGTATTTATAGAGTTTTGGAGTTAGGAGGGAGAATATAGCCGTTAGGGATTAAAATGTAAAAAAAAAAATAATTTCAACTGTTTTAAGAGCTGAAATGTAAAAAAAAAAAAAAATATGAGCCAACGGCTCTCTTGTGTGGACTAGAGTTTTTACCCTTGGCTCGGATCGATCCGGTGAACAGTGGATGGTTCGGCCATCGGATCGAACATGGCCTGATCCAACATGCCGGCCTGACGGGCCGAACCGGCCCAATGGGCAATGCTATACTTGGCTCCAAGCATATAAATGAAATGGCTATCATGGTTACGGGTGCGGTTTTTAATAGGATCCGGAATCCGGAACTGCTAAATGGGCTCGTCTTCCCGCCCTCATTGCAATAACTGCCATCCCTGCATTTTGGCGGTTCGGCAGTCTGAACATTTCTTCCCAGCTTCACCAGTCATCGCATAATCTGCTAGAAAGGTAACGTTTTTCTTCGTAAAGGTGAGTTATTTCCTTCCCTCTCTTGTTTTGCAATGAATTTCTCGAAGCAGTTTAGTTATTGTGGAAATTCGAAAGTAATTTGAATATATTAAGCAGTATCGTTGAGGTTTGTTGTTCAATTTTTCTTTTTCTCTAATGTTTTATCAAGCTTTTGTTTGCCTATATTGCTGCAAAATGGTCATTGATTTCCATCGCGCGGTTGTCTTTTGAAATTGGCAAAACTGTAAATATCATTTGCTGCTTTTGTTTTCATTCTGCGTACGACAAAAAATTTTGTCAATTTTTTCAAAGGAGACATTTCTCTGTAACTGTTACGTGCTGAGGTGCTAGACCGTACATGCAAAGAACAAAAGGCAAGCCTCAGCAAACGTGGTCGTGTGTTTGGCTGATCAAGACAATTTGCACCGGATTTCGTTGAATGTACTGTATTTCTTGGGTTTTATCTCATATTCTGTCAAATTTGTGGTGTCCAGTGTAAAGGTGGAAGAAAAACAGAGGAGGAGGAACTTGCCACTATTTGTGAATTGCCTTCTACTGGGAAAAAAGTGAGAAAGCAAAAAAGAGGAGTTATTTACTTGGCATTCTGCAGCTTTACAGTTATTACATGGTTTATTTCAATGTAACCTATGGATACTTTAATAAAAAATTTTGTGGATTATTAGAGGTTCCCTTTATATTTCTGTTAATTTACTTTATTTATTTCGTTTTTTATATTTGATGATTGATACATATATTACTGTCATTACTCACTTGAGTACACTAAAGGAAGTTTTGTCACTTTTTGAGTTTTTTTTCTTTATATTTGCTTTGTGAAAAAAAATTGGAAATTGAGTTGTGGAGAGGAATTAAGGGTCACTGACCGGTTTGCTACCTGACCATCATGAGAAATTCATCAGGAAATTCTGGTCAGAAGTACGGATGGTCAGAACCAATTTTGACCGCTGGACCTACTCAATTTGATGTGATCAAGAATTGGGAATTGGAAGAGGTTGGCCATTTTCATTGTGCCATTGCCTTTGAATTTGTTTATATATTCTTAATTTGATGAGCAGAAATTGATTTTGATGCCTCTTTTTTGCTAATTCAGTTGTTGTTTTGCGGAGGCAAGGTGTCTGGAAGTGGTTTTTTAAATTGTAAACAAATATTGTTGATTTGGTGAATGGGAAAAACTCAGATTAATTTTAAATGCAGTTTTTTTATGATTCCTTGATTGCTTTCCTATTCAAGAATGACGATAGAGTTGGAAATCAATTCATGGCAATTTAGTGGTGAAAACAAACGAGAAGTGGAGAAGATTGCAAAACTTAAGTGCTACAAACCATGGTGAAGACAAAGATGAGAAATGGAGATGATCACAAACCTCATTGCTATGAATCATATAACTTGCAAAATCAAGGGCATCCCCATTCCATTTGGCTGTTTTGAAGCTTTTGGCAGGGCCTGTTTTACCCATATCTTTTTTATTCCTCTTGCAGTTTTGGGATCGAGGGCCATTTATCTTGACTTCACAATTTAAAATGCCCTCAATTGCTGTGTTTTTTATCTGATCCTACTTTTTTTATGGTAATGTTGGAATGGGGAAAGTATATAAGTTCATTTACTAGATTGTACTTGACGAATTTTTACGTTCTATATTCTAGTTTCTCCTTTAGATGCTGAATTCAGTTCCTATATGTATGCTATGACAATTATTGTGGCTGTCTTGGATTCTTCAGTTTTTATATCATATCTGGGTTTGAGTATTTAGTTTCTTGCAGGTGCAGGAGTGTATGAAAGCCGGGAAGAAGCTAGCAAAAGGGAGGAAGTTCTTGGAAAATTGGACCAGTTTGACTGTCAATTTTCCAACTAGCAATTTTCTTTCTACCATATTATGACTGTTAATGGTGGAGACATTGAACAGATTTAAAGAAATGGGTAAAAAATGTTAGTCGTGCCAAAGTTTTCAATGAACAGGTGGTTCAAGAAGCAAATGCCAAAATTTTCACTTGTGGTTCTTATCGGCTTGGGGTAAAAATCTAATTTCTTTGCATACTTTCTCTTTTTTCTGGTCGACTATATGCTAATAATCCTTGTTTAGTCCTTTTTATGGCATTTACATAATGGCTTTTAGACTAAACGTTAAAATAATTAATTGAAAGGTTTGCACTATATCCTTGATTTGTTCATTCCTCTCAATAACTGCTTAGGAATCTCATTCAATGAATGGCATGACTTCAAGTGACTAATAGTTTTCTGTTTTCTAAACTGTCACAACTTAATTGTTTCCCACCTTCCAAATTTTATTTGATTGAGAGAGGAGAGTAACAAGACCGCTAGTTAGGTTGAGATGTAGATCATGGTGGAGTTATTTTTCCCTGCATAGACGTAATTGGAAAGACACATATGAAGGGAGAAAAAAAAAAGGAAAAAAGAAAAATTCAATTCCCATTTCACATTGTCAATAACATGAGAGACAAAAGAAAAATATCTGCAAACAGAAGCAAATTTTCATGCCACTGACTTAATTTGAAAAAAATCCCAATTGAGTGAGTAATTAACTTTAAATACAATGGCCAATACTTGAGTCTTGATGCGGTTTGATGTACTACTCATTTAGAGAACAATTACTGAAGTTTGTATTGTAAAGTGAAAAATTGGACTTGGGATGTTAAATGACAATTATGTTTTCCAAATTATGAACATAAAAGGTTGTAAGGAATTAGAAGTAGATGTCTGCTAGTTATCATCTTTGGCTCTTTGGTTAATTTCTAGTGTAAAGGGTGGCAATAAAAGAAACTAGGGGAGTAAAAGATGAGTTATGCTCGAGAAGTTCTTACCCAAAGTCACCTAATTCAAGCCTTAAGGAATTCTTATGCTCCGAATTTTGCACTTTATGTGTAGTGTGATCAATGTATGCTTTGAAGTCAAAGTTGTAAGTTTGCAAAATTCATTCCCAGCAGAACTTGCTTGCTTAAGCTCCTGCAACAAAAGATTTGGTACCAATTACCTGCTTGTTGTGGTCTCTTTTACTTCCTAATCTACATCTGTGAAAGACGTAGATAATAGTGTAATGATAGTATATATCTTCATTAAATCTTACAGATATATTAAAGAATATTAGCATCTGTCACAAAATAATGATAAATGGATAATAGTGTATAAACAAAAGGTTTGTATTGAGATGCTTTGTGGATACTTTGAATCCTTATTTTCTTGTATTCTGCAATTCTTTTTCCCTCTGCCTCCACAACTTGCTCAGTGAGCTGGTCAATATGCCTTGGACATATGGAAATTGCTTTAGTCTTATGAGTGATATTGCAGTTTGCAGGCTCTATTGCTTTGGAATAACTTTTTTTTTTGTGGATGTTATGTTTCAAGACATTTGGTTTTCTGAGGCTGTCAAAATATTACCACTAAATTGTAGAATTTGGAGATAACCTAATTCATTAAAAAACAAGAAAAAGGAACTGGTCCTGTCAGAGTTGAAGAATATTGTGATGAAACATATGTTTCTTATACACATGGAAACGGTGGTAATTATGTCTGTTCCACCCATCCTTTTGATTATATGGAAGTTTGAAGCAGGTTGACAATGTCGCATGGTGAAATTTTCTTGCCCCCATGGTTTCTTGATTCTTACACACAGAAGGTTCTCTGTAAATTCAGTTTCACTTGGAAGTCTAGTTTTTACAACAAAACTCTGACTAGTTTTGAGGAATAGTTTATTTCTTTAAAGTAATTGGATAAAATGATTTACTTTGCAAGGATGAAGAAGCCAATGACTGCAATTTGCAAATATTTTGCTTCGTCACTTTTGAATATGTTCCACAGTGCAGTGTGGACAGTACTTTATTTCTTTAGGTCATGTGATAAAATGGTTTAGTTTTCCAAGGATGAATTATGAACTTGCCGATGACAAAAATCTACTAAACTTTGTTGCTTTGTCATATTTGAATAGGTTCATGGTCCTGGTGCAGGTATAGACACCTTATGTGTGGGGCCTAGACATGCTACTCGTGAGGTATGTTGACAACTGTTGTTTTCTACACATTTGTAATCTTTTGAAAATAATTGGAGTTTGCTGATGAACCACTTATTCCCATCTCTGCAGGAAGACTTTTTTGGAGGACTGCAGAAGATGCTGGCAGAGATGCCCGATGTGCAGGAGCTGCACCCAGTGCCTCTTGCTCATGTCCCTGTGATGAAGTTCAAATTCGATGGGGTTTCTATAGATCTTCTTTATACAAATGTGGCACTTTGGGTTGTACCTGAAGTATGAATATTCTCTGCAACGATCTCTTTCATTTTTCTCTTCTTCATATGGTGCTGATGATTTGTGCCTTTTTTAATGTATTTGAGAGTCATGCATTTGTATTGATTTCTCATAGCATGCAATTTTTTTTTCCTTGCTCTTAAAATAAACTAGTTTGCTTCTTTCCCTTTAATTTCTTTTAAATGTCTAAACTGATTCAATTTACTTAATTTCATTGGAGTGCAAATTTTTGAACATTTTTTAATTTCTTGGCTGGGTCAAGATTCATCTTGAGGTAAGTTCATTGAATTACCTGTCTGTGCTCAATATATCTTAAAGAATGAAGCTCTGGGCTTGATGACATTTCCTGTGCCCTAAAATCCATTTTTCCTTTCTTGAACAACCTTGGATAAGAAAAATGCAGTGCATAAGATTGACTTTTGAAATTGACTTCAGCAAGTAAATGATAGTTGCTGCTGCTTTCAGTTTCAACATAATTGAATTAGGTATACATTCGAACTCCTATGTACCAAAGGAAAATTTATGATTTTGTTCAATCAGGTTATGAATTCACTTAATATTGAGCATCCAATTATTCACTTTTAAATTCACTTTTAAGTGTATGGTTATATGCTTTATAGCCTTATAAAAGTAGAAAGCATGGAAAGAATCCCAAGAACTGACTGAATTTGATAAGCTTTTGTCAGTAATTTCTTTTTATAATTGTTCAAAGTAGTGAGAATGCGGACATGGTTTGCCCTTGGCTTTGGTGTTAATATTTCTTTGTATTTGGTATAATACTTCAAATGCTGATTTTTTCGTAATTGTTGAATGGTGCATACACAGTTCCTACTTTTTGGGGAGTGGCTGAAGAGAACTTCAGCTTATGGGAGGTATAAACTTTTGAGGCTTAGTGCGTTAAACATATAGAGGAAGATATAAGAAAGCACTGCGACATAATATACCTGCACGGTTATTATGTCATAGAGTGACAGATAAGCCTCCAAATGTGGGCAGGCTAGGTTATCAGGGATATTTGTTTCCACCTGATAGATGCAGGTTCCAATTCCTGGTCCAGTGGCTTTTGATGAGGCGCAACCGTATGTCCCTGCCCAATGTGATGGGCCTTCATTGCACATGCCAGATACTGAGCATCAACCCTTTGTCACCCTTAAGTTTAACCAACCAGAGGAGGAGGAAAAAAAAAGTGAGAGAGATAGAGAGAGAGAGAGAGGGGGGGGGGGGACAGTGAGTAAGCATGCAGTTCTCTTCAGGGTTTGTGATAGGCCTGACTCAAATATGCTGTTCCTTTTCCACCAGTATGAAGTAGTAATTTTTGCTTGACCTAAATTACTGTATGCAATGTCTTGTATTGAACTATAAGATTAAACGTCTACTGAACAAAACATCATTCAGCAGAATCAGCTGCAGACGCGGGTATAACTTTTAAATGGTAGAAGTCCAACTTTATCTATTCTTCATTTGCTTAATTCTAGGGCAGTGCCACCGATGAATATGTCCAGCTTTTACTTCTGGCAGTGAGCATGAAGTTAGTGGATTTCATAATAGTTCTTCCAGAGGAAGTTCAAATTTTTTCCCTTTTTATATTCCAGCACCTACTCTTTTCACATATGGTACACCCTCTGTTTCTTATGCTGAAGATTACGTCCTTCCCTACTTCTTTCCACATAGTATCAGACTTTGCTCCATGTGGCTGTCATAATTGTTAGACTGTTTGAACGTTCAATAATTTCAGATGTTGCATCTCCTTGCAGGACTTGGATCTTAGACAGGAATCTATATTGCTGAATGTGGATGAGCAGACTGTTTGTAGTCTTAATGGGTGCAGGATTGCTGATCAAATTTTGCGTTTGATCCCGAATATACAGGTTCTAACTGATGCAAATATGTTTAGATGTGTCTATGTAAACTGTTAATTTGCTAACAATGGTGTTTCTGTTCTTTGTTTTCTAGAATTTTCGCACTGCACTTAGATGTCTGAAACTGTGGGCAAAGCGGCGTGGAGTTTATTCGAATGTGAGGAAAAACTTGTACAAGTAGTGGAGTACTCCATTATTTCTTCTATCCATGCAAGGCATTACCTGTTATTTCTGTTATGACCAGGTCACAGGATTTCTTGTTGGTATAATTGGGCATTATTCATTGCTCGCATTTGCCATCTATACCCAAATGCCCTGCCTAGCATGTTGGTCTCTTGGTTTTTCAAAATCTATAATTTGTGGCAGTGACCAAATCCAGTAATGCTGTGCCCAATTCAAGCAGGTTCTCTAAGACTAAATCTGCTGTTTGAGGATCCCAGAAGAAACTACAAAGACAAGAAGCACCTGATGCCTATTATAACCCCAGCGTATCATTGCATGAACTCTAGCTACAATGTTTCACAAAGCGCATTGCGCATCACGAAGGAAGAATTTTGGAGGGGAATGAGATTTGTGAGGTAACTTTGTGTTGCAATAATAATATGTTGAGTTTTCTTATTGCTTTTCTTTTGTCCTTAAAGATAATAAAGTCATTGTGCTTATTTATGTGAATGACTTTTTAAGTCTGATCATTATCATTTTGTAAGGTTCTGCATGGGTGAATGTTGTTCTTAAGTGATGTGCTATTATTAATTTCATTGAGATATGCTTTTGGGCCTCGCAGAGGGATTTGAGAAAAATTATTTCATGTTCTTTGTGAAGGCCTGTTGTTTATCCAACTAAGGACGAATTTGATGAACTAAATTCTGATTAGTCATTTTGATATGCTGGAAGTGGCTAAAACAAAGGTCTCCGATGTTTGGATTTCCTGTTGGTATCATTTTATGTATGTGTTCTGCCACTGCATTGCTTCCCTTCTGTTATCTTCTTTGTTTCTTATGATTTCTGTAGCAGGATTTTCGGAGGATGGTTGCGTTTGAATGAACATGTTCTGCTGATAATGTTTTTTGTTGAATTCTTTTGTGCTTCTGAGGATTTTTCCTCCTCTCTACCATTTTTTTTCACCGGGATGTATTAAGAAGCGATAATTTTGGGTAATTAAAGTGAGAAAGTGAGAACTTACACCAAATTTTTAACTTGTATTGTGAAAAGACTGTGGAGGGCGGGTCTTGGCGCAACGGTTAAGTTGCTCCTTTGGTGACCAAAGATCACGGGTTTGAATCACCGTGAAAACAGCCTCTTGGCAAAATGTCAGGGAAAGGCTGTGTACATACCGGTTCCCTCCTCCAAGGCGGGGAGCGCTTGGCACACTAGGGCTAGCCCCTTTTTTTTGTCAAAAGACTATGTGGGTCCTACTTGTATCTGTTTGTAGAATTGTAAACTGCAAAGGATCTTGTAGCTTGAAAAGTTTATCTTCAAAAAGAGAAGAATTTGAGTAATCATGTGACAGCTTCATTGTTTGACATTCTTGGTGTCAATGGGTTTATACTTGATGCATTTATTTAAATGTATGATGAAACCTAACGTCCGACACTCTCCAATACAACTGCTATTTATAATCTATTATCTTGGTCAAGAACACAACATCCACATATTTTCTTTCCATTTCCAAGTTTTGTACTGTTGAACTGATACTTTGGAGAGTTGGAAATCTTATGTTCTGTCCTCTTGTTTACAGATTACATACAATGAGTTTCTAACTTTCGAGGATTTCTGCTTTTGAAACAGGCTGGGATGCACCCAGTCACCCTGACTAACACCATAATTTTCCTCTCCTTTTTGTCATCTACTCTTCCGTCTTTTCAGTCTCTATAGCTCATTTCTTTAAACCCAGCCTAGCCTTGCCGTACGTCTTTTCTCCCTCAATTTTTTTTTTCCCTGTAAGTTTCTCTTTCTGGCGCCTTGCTTGAAGCCATTCTGTCCTCTTCCTCCTAGCTTTGCTCTACCCCTTCCTCTTCCTTTTTTCTCTGTTTCTCAATCTCTTCCCCTCTGCCAGTCCTGTGAGCTTCTTGCCCCTCTTCTCAATCTCCCTCCATTACTCCTCTATTGAAACAATAATTTCTGAACAACACATACTAGACTGATCTTATTTATTTTTTTTCCATGTCACCAACTCACCCAGATACAAAATATAGAATCAGAAACATGCATAAAAATTCAGAACTTCATGAATTTTACACTACTATATCTCAATCTAGTCTTGATCATCAATTGTTTGCTAAATATTTTGTGTGACAATTCCTTCTGTTAAGAGGGTAGCTCAGTTGGCTAAGATGCACCCTTGCTAGGCAAGAAAGAAGGAGAGAGAGAGGGGGAGGGGAAGCAATTTCACTTTATATGTGATAATTCCTCGCTAAAAATTAAAGGATAGGGCAGATTAGATAGATCAAGTTCAACGATGGTTCATTCTATAGCAGAAAGTGGCATAGACAATGGTGTTTGCGGTGTGAAGTCTTGCAGTAAATTTTGAGTTGCTGATGGTTGCAGACAGGATTAGTTGCTAGATAGATTTTTGATAGTTTACAAAAGGTTGGTGATGTTTTTTGAAGTTTCGTATGGGTATTTTTTGGGATTTGAATTAGACCTGTTTGTTGATACCAGCTGTTATCAACTGTTTTGAACAGTCAAAAGTTAGTTGCAAGGAATGCTCCTGATTATGTAAGCTTAAAGGAGGATTTGTAGTTTTACCAAACCTGATGTATGGTCAAAGCTTTGGGGGGAAAATGTAGTCAGCACTAATATTTTGTAATTTGTTACTAGTGTTCCATACTATGTATATTCTACATGTTGTAAGGAATTAAACATCATCATTTTGGGCTATGAGAGTTACATATTTTCCCTCTAGAAAAAACTGGTATTATAGTAGCACTACATGATTTGTGCATAGATGTGAGAATTCCTTGCCTCAAAGACATGCTACGCATGTTGGTAATAGGAATTATAGTATGTACTACTCTTATACGTAAACGATCAGATTATTTCTAGGACATTTTTTGCTGCCAGCATGCTATTGGTGGTGGCAAAAGTTACCTTCTTCTACCATCCTGATAGTTACTCCGCACTGGATTCAAAACCTGCTGATGACACTATGTCATAATGTGATTGCTTAAGGTGGAAGTATGTAAAATTTGGGAGGGGAAATCTGAACCTTAAATTCTGGAAAACCTAAGAAGGGAGGACAATATGACTGAATTCATCTAAAAAATCAATTGTAGGTAAACAAAGGTTTGAAATATTTTTGAACAATGAAGAAAACACAAATAGCTGTACAGCCTTTGGATGACAATAAACCAAGCCTTAAATGTTGTCCACGTTGAAATACAATTTTCTTTTATCATCTGAAATTTTGTGTTTTTGTTGATTTCTCTCCTTTTAACTTTGACTATCATGTCTATAGGCAATTGACGGAAACAGAGATAGCTGGGCAACTCTTTTTGAGCCTTTTGCATTTTTCAGAGCATATGCAAATTATTTGCAGATAGAAATATCAGCAGATTGCGATGATGATATGAGAAATTGGAAGGGCTGGGTTTAATCTAGAGTATGCTTGCTTACTTTAAAGGTTTGTTGTAACTTTTTGTTCATTTGTTCGGTTACATACTAAGCTTCCATTTAGAAATGTCACTCATTTGCTTGCAAAACTCAATCAGATTGAGAGGGACACCTTGGTTATCTCCATTGCCGTCCTTACCCTGGTCAATTCTCTGACCAATCTAAACGCCATCATTGCTGTTATTTTATGGGGTTACAAAGGAAACAAGGTAGTAATTTTCAAGAAGCTAAATCGTTTGATATAAGGATGACAATTAAAGAGTTCAAGGGTGGTGTATATTTTTACTTTCATTGGAAACCAACAATGTCGTTATGGGTATGCCGTATAAGGCGGAAGGATCTACCTAGTTTTGTCTTCCCTGGAGGAGTCAAGCCCCCCAAAATTGCCTGGATCAAAGACAAGTGCTGTTAGTGAAAAGAGGAGAAGACAAGATGGAGTAGACTCCAGAGAGTCCTTGCTCTTGGCCAAGAGCAGTAGTGCTGCAGGTTTGATTCCTCGAGAAAGAGGCAGAAAACAATGTGAAGCGATGTTGCTGGTACTATCTGTAATGAAATGTGCCCTGAAAATCTTACTTTCCTTGATCAGGAGGATGCAGGATCTCCTAAACGCAGTTCTCCAGTCGGGCCTTCATCCTCTGGTTCATCTGGTGCACTACTGTTGAAAAATTTCACACAGCAATGTTCTACACTAATTGTGGGTCACCAGCGTTTTTCAAATGTAACTGATGAGATTAGGGTGCTGCCAGTTTCCTTTTCGTAGTCCTTCCTTTTCAAAATAGGTTGTTGCTTGGCATTTTGTTTCCTTTATTTCTATTTTTGAGGCCTTCTTCGGATCATGGATTTATGAGAGAACAAGAAATGGCACAGCAGAACTAAAATATGAAAAAAAAAAAAAATCTATTATACTAGTGAATCGAGTCCAAAAAGATCTTTGCTGGACTTGAAAATTAATCAATTAAAGGATAGAAGCAAATCCAATTTATGTATAGGATGGAGAATTCTATTGTGCAACTCCTAATCTTGCTTGGATTTTGTTATCTTATGCTTGTTTATAGACCATATTCTGTTCATTGATGGTAATATCATGCATGTTTAGATGGTGTCATGCTTTGTATGATTGAATTCAAATTGGTGGAGGGTAGTCCTAGAAACAATGGCTACACAGATATTTTTTAGGAATCTTTATACTTAAGCAATTTTCCCATTCTGAATTCTTAGAACGTCATGGTGGAGTTTCTGTACTATATTTCTTATCTCTGCTTCCTGTGCATTTATTCTTCACCCGTGCTTTATGTATGTTACGTGAAAGACTATTTTATGTGGTTCGTGCAGTCTGCATGTGTAAGACATGTTGCATGAATGACTACTTTTTTTGCAATTTGTGCAGCTTGCATGTATAAGACATACAGTTTTGCACCCTTGCTTTCTGTATGTTGCATGAATGACTATTTATGCGATTTGGGCAGTTTGCATCTATAAACATATAGATTTTGCACCCTTGCTTATATTTCTGTTTCATGAATTTATATTTATGTGATTGTGCAGTTTGTGTGCATAGTAAATGCAAATTTTACATCCTTGCTTTAGGTATATTAAATGAGCACTGTTTATGCAATTTTTGCAGTTTGCTTGTATAAGACAAACAGGTAGGCTAAGAAAGTAGAAAAAATTGAACTTGTGGTCATAAATTTCAATGCATGTGAAATAAGTTAAATGGCGTTAAACTAGTTTGATTTTTAGATGTATTATATTATTAAAACACTTCTTTTTTTCTCCTTTTAAATAGCCTTCATCTGTTGGTTCATCTAGTGCAAAATTGCAACAAAATTTCAAGCAGCAGTCTTCTGCACTAGTTGTAGGTCACCAGGGTTCTTCAAATGTAATTGATGAGAATCAGAATGATTTGTGTGTGCAAGAAATGTTACATGAGTGACTATTTTTTTTGCCATTTGTGCAGCTTGTGTGTATAAGACATACAGTTTTGTACCCTTGCTTTATGTATATTGCGTGAATGACTATTTGTGCGATTCTTGCAGTTTGCATCTATAAACATATAGATTTTGCACCCTTGCTTTTATGTATGTTTCATGAATTTACATTTATGTTTTTTTGTGCAATTTGTGTGCATACGAAATAAAGATTTTGCATCATTACTTTGTGTATATTAAATGACTGATTGTTTATGCAATTTCTGCATTTTGCTTGTATAAGATAGATAGGCAGGCTAAGAAAGTAGAGAAAATTGAACTCGTGGGCATGGATTTCAATGCATGTGAAATAAGTTAAATGGTGTTATATGTATTATATTATTAAAATATTTTTGACTTTTTTTTTACCTTTTAAATAGCCTTCGTCTTTTGGTTCATGTGGTGCAAAACTAACAGAGAATTTTGAGCGATAGTCTTCTGTACCAGTTGTAGGTCACTAAGGTTCTTGAAGTGTAATTGATGAGATCAAGAATAATTTGTGTGTAAGACATCTTGCATAAATAACTATCTGTCTGCAATTTAAGCAGCATGCGTGTATAAAACATACAGTTTTTAACCCTTGCTTTATGTACGTTGTGTGAACAACTATTTATGTGATTTGTGCAGTTTGCACCTGTAAACATAAAGATTTTGCACCCTTGCTTTTATGTCTGTTTCATGAATTCATATTTATGTTATTTGTGCAATTTCTATGCATAAGAAATACAGATTTTGTATCCTTACTTTATGTATATTAAATAAGTGACTGTATGTAGTTTTTGTAGTTAGCTTGTATAAGACAAATAGGCAAGCTAAGAAAGTAGAGAAAATTGAACTTGTGGCCATAAATTTTAATGCATGTGAAATAAGTTAAATGGTTTAAATTGGATTTGTTTTTTATATGTTTTATATTATTAAAACACTTCTGACCCCCTTTCCCCCTTTCAAAGATCCTTCATCTTCTGGTTCATCTAGTGCAAAACTGATATAAAATTTCAAGCAATAGTCTTCTACACTTGTTGTAGGTCACCAAGGTTCTTCAAATGTAATTAATGAGATCAAGAGTAATTTGTGTGTGTAAGACATGATGCATGAATGACTATATTTTTGCAATTTGTGCAACAGGCGTGTGTAAGACATACAGTTTTGCACCCTTACTTTATGTATGTTGTGTAAACAACTATTCATGTGATTCGTGCAATTTGCATATGTAAACATATAGATTTTGCATCCTTGCTCTTTTTACTGTTACATAAATTTAAATTTAAATTTATATTATTTGTGCCATTTTTGTGCATAAGATATACAAATTTTGCATCCTTACTTTATGTATATTAAATGAGTGACTGTTTATGCAATTTCTGTAGTTTGCTTGTATGGGATAGATAAGCAGGCTAAGAAAGTAAAGAAAATTGAACTGGTAGCCATGAATTTCAATGAATGTGAAATAAGTTAAATGGTATTAAATTGGATTTGATTTTTATATATATTATATTATCAAAACACTTCAATTCCCCCCCTTTTTAAATAGCCTTTATCTATATCAAGAATGATTTGTGTGTGTAAGACATGTTGCAAGAATGACTATCTTTTTGCAATTTGTGCAGTATGCGTGTATAAGATATACAATTTTGCACCCTTGCTTTATATTTGTTGCGTGAATGACTATCTATGCGATTCGTGCAGTTTGCATATGTAAACATACATATTTGGCACCCTTGCTTTTATATCTGTTTCTTAAATCTATATTTATGTTATTTGTGGAATTTGTGTGTATAGGAAATACAGATTTTGCATCCTTGCTTTATGTACATGAAATGAGTGACTGTTTATACAATTTCTGTAGTTTACTCGTATAAGACAGATAGGTAGGTTAAGAAAGTAGAGGAAATTGAACTAGTGGCCATGAATTCCAATGCATGTGATATAAGTTAAATAGCATTAAACTGGACTTGATTTATATATATATATTATATTATTAAACCACTTTTTTTTTTGCTCCCTTTTTAAATAGTCATCCTCTAGTTCATGTGGTGCAAAATTGACAGAGAATTTCAAGCAGCTGTCTTTTGAGCTAGTTGTTGGTCACCAAGGTTCTTCAAATGTAATTGATGAGATCGAGAATGATTTGTGTGTAAGAAATATTGCATGAATCACTATCTTTTTGCATTTTGTGAAGCTTACATGTATAGGATATACAGTTTTGCATCCTTGCCTTTATGTATGTTTCATGAATTTATATTTATTTTATTTGTGCAATTTGTGTGCATAGGAAATATAGATTTTGCGTCCTTGCTTTATGTATATTAAATGAGTGACGGTTTCTGCAATTTCTGCAGTTTGCTTGTATAAGAAAGTAGAGAAAATTAAACTTGTGGGCATGAATTTCAATGCATGTGAAATCAGTTAAATGGCATTATATGTATTAGATTATTAAATATTTTTGATTGTTTTTTCGCCTTTTAAATAGTGTTCATCTTTTGGTTTATTTGGTGCAAAACTAACAGAGAATTTGAAGCAGTAGTCTTCCGAACTAGTTGTTGGTCACCAGGTTTCTTATGTAATTGATGAGATCAAGAATGATTTGTGTAAGACATGTTGCATGAATAACTATCTTTTTGCAATTTGTGCAACTTGTGCACATAAGAGAAACAGTTTTGCACGCTTACTTTTCGTATATTGCATGAATGACTATTATGCAATTTGTGCAATTTGCATTTGTAAATATACAGATTTTGCACCCTTGCTTTTATGTCTGTTTCATGAATTTATATTTATATTATTTGTGCGATTTGTGTGCATATAAAATACAAATTTTGCATCCTTGCTTTATGTATATTAAATGAGTGGCTCTCTATGCAATTTCTGCAATTTTTTGTATAAGATAAATAGACAGGTCAAGGAAGTAGAGAAATTGAACTCGTGGTCTTGAATTTCAATGCATGTGAAATAAGTTAAATGGTGTTAAACTGGATTTAATTTTTATATGTATTATAATATTAAAACACTTCTGACCTCCCCCCCACCCCCACCTTTTTTTTTAAAATAGCCTTCATCTTCTCGTTCATCTGGTGCAAAATTGACTGATAATTTCAAGCAGCAGTCTTCTACGCAAGTTGTCGGTCACCAGGGTTCTTCAAATGTAATTGGTGAGATCAAGAATGACACAAAAATGAATAATGATGTCCAAAATTTTTGTGGAGTTAAAGAGGACAGCTTGCTACAGTCTACAGAATAGAGCAACAGGTTAAAATAGCGACAACAGGCAAGGAATGTGGTAATCCTCACTCCAATTTCCTATAGGATGAGGGCTTGGAAGAGCTTGAGGTGCTGCCAGCTTACCTTTTGCAGTCCTTTCTTTTCAGGATTGGTTGTTGCTTGGAATTTTGTTTCTTTATATCTATTTTTTAGTCCTCCTTTGGATCAAATTCATGAGAGGATAAGAAAAGGAAGCAGAACCAAAATAGGAAGGAAAATTTTCTGTAATACTAGTAAATTATGTCTAAAAATTTTGTTCTGGGGTTGAAAATTAAACAATAAAGGATTGAAACAAATCTAATTTAGGAACAGGGCTGAGAATTTTAGTGTGCAACTCTTAATCTTGCTTGGATATGGATATGTTATGCTTGTTTATAGACTATATTCTGTGCTATTGATGGTATATCATGCATGTTTAGATGTTTTCTTATTCTGTATAATTGAATTTGAATGGGCGAAAGGTAGACCTAGAAATATTTTTTCTATACAAATATTTATTAGGAATCTTTATTCTTAAGCACTTCTCCCCTCATCTGTTCTTAGAACATCATTGTGTAGTTTCAGCACTATGGCTCTTGTGTCTGTGTCCTGTACTTTGATTTTGCAACTTTGCTTACGCATGTTACACAAATGGCTATTGATTTGATTCGTGCAGCCTGTGTGTATAAGACATACATATTCTAATGAATGACCATTCAAGCGATTTGTGCATTTTGCATGTGCAAGATAGATTGATTTTGCACACTAATATTTATGTATTTGCATGAATGGCTATTTATGCGATTTGTGTAGTTTGCATTATAAGATGGGTAGGCAAAGAAAGTAGAGAAAATTGAACTTTTGGCCATGAATTTCAGTGCATATGAAATGAGTTATATAGTGTCAAATGGATTTTTTTTTTTTTTTTTTAGGGGCGGAGGTTGGGGGGGGGGGGGTATATGCTATTAAAAACCTTCTATTTTTTTTTCCTCCTTTTATCTTGCTTTTGCAACGTAACTTATCCAAAACCTTTTGAGTTGACTGCAATACGCTCCAACTTAGCATCCATTCCTAGTTCCGGGGCCTGCAGAAGCCTGTTCTCAGGTATTGTGTTTCTGATACTGTGTTAAATGAATTGAATCTGCCCAATTCTTTACTGTCTTTGACTCAAATCACAAGGTGCCTGGCTGATTTCCTCATGAATTTTACAGGTTGAACTTCAATTCTTTAAACGAAGCAACTGGAAAGCACAGGTAGAGGATTTGAACCGAGACCTGCCCTGAGTTCACAATTCCCATGCACCATTACAAGATTTAACTGCAGGAAATTGAGCAGGACAAGGATGTATCCTGAACAAGGAATTCTTAGCTCTCGTATGTATTTGTTCGAACTTTGTCCTCAAAGTCCATGAATTGATTAGCATAAGCCTCTGTTTCTGTTACAGATTGTTACTTGTGAAAGAAAAATGCAAAATTAACATCATGGCTAGTTAAACTTCTGCTTTTCCGTTTTCTTTGTAATTTATGGCTCAGTTTTTCCAAATTAAACATTGCAATTTATTTTTATAGATTTGCAGATTTCTTTATTGCCCTTCGATGAGAAACTGTTTATACACGGGTGTAGAAAAGAGGATGCCTTTTGTGTAGGGTTGGAAGTTGCTGTCTTTGAATAGTGTTATGTTGCTCATTTCATATGGATAGGTCTTTTTCTCCATTTGTTTTCGTCTTTCCTTATACATTTACCTCTATAAAATTTTTTATAATATCTATAAACTACACGTAAATAACTCTATCATATTATCGATTCTCCAACTTTTATAGCTTTTCCTTACCTCACATCTCGTGATTAGGGTGACTGTCGGCATCTCCATTCTCATGCGAATAATATCAGTTTCTGAATAAAATATAATGGCCGTGAAAACCATGGGTTTTCCAAGAGAAGATTGTGAAAGGACTTACTGGTGTTGAACTCAATCCCATAAGCCATAGCCTTGGCCATGTTGAACTGAATCTCGTCGTACTCCAGCGTGGTTTCCTGTGACTTGGACAACGTGTGGGGAGGGATGGGTATCGTCTCGTTTTTACCAATGAAATACATCAAAATCATCTAAAAGGTACAAGTTCGAAATATATTTATATGGTAATTTACAAAAAATACGAGACACAAAAGCGTGAATTTGGAAAGTAGAAAAGAAAGATTTTTTTACCTTATATTCCCATAAAAATGCATAGGGTTCGTAATTTTCACGAATGAAATGCATCAAAATCTTATATATTTTTTAAAAGTTATAAGTTTGAAATATATTTATATAGCGATTTATGAAAAATGCGAGTCACATGAGCGCCAATTTAGAAAATGGAAACAAAAGATTTATTACCTTATATTCCCATGTAAATGTATAAGGTTTGTATTTGTGGAAACATTTTAATTATATCTAATAGAATGTTCGTAATATTTTAAATTTTAATAATTTTTAATAACTTTTGAAGATGAATGTCTAAAGCTCTAAATCTTATTGCCTAGTAGTCTTTTTGTTGCACTAATAAGAATATTATGTATGTTGTGTTGATATTGTTATATTTTCAAAAGTGAAGGTGGATTATAAAAATTATTTAATAATAATACAACATGTATAAAAAAAGTGTACTACAAATTATATAATATAAAATTTTGAATCCGTCTTGACAAATATAAATAGAGTGAAGGAGTTGCGGAAAGCTCTTCTACGACACTTGGCTACGTATATACATGTATTTAATATTAATATATTAAATCGTACAATTTTTTGAAATTTTATTTGAAGGTTATTTCAATTAACTAATTAAATTTCTAAAGTATGTTTTCTTGATAAATGTAATACAAACTTAATAACGATATCAAAGAATTCAAATGAACCTTATCTTTTTGTTTTTTTTAAAATAAAGATTATCTAAATTTATTTAGAATCTTAATTAATTAAATAATTATTAAATTAACTAATATATATTTAATATTAATATATTGAATTTTAACGATCAATCAGTGCAATGCATGTACATTAAATTAGTATATTTTAGATAATTATAGCAATATTCTCTCATACTAAATCTTAAGGTGCAACCATGGTTCAAAAGCACTAATTATAACAGAACTTTCATTATACTTGGGAGAAAATAGGAGGGGGAAAAAAAACTGAACTTTCATAATGGCCTTTTTTTCAAGTTTTGTACTAAATATTTACTCTTCTCTTTATCTATCTAGATTACAAAAAGGTTTTAGCCCCAAAATTCGAAAGGTGAATATGAGTACTTTAAACTTCTCTTTAAAAATCGTTAAAGATTTGATTAAACAACTAAAATCAAGATGTACAGTAATTTTTCTTTTTTTCTCATTTTATATTGATATCAAGTGAAGTATAGATATTGCTTCTGTGCTCTTATTAGCAAATTTAGCCATACCAACACTCCATTAGAAAGGAAATTCGGTTGATTAGAGGATCTTCTCACATTTCTTTTGGGGAAAACTTGTAAGTTAATTAAGCCTATTTAGGCACTGCCTTTTCTGCTAGAGGACAGAAAACAAGAATTGGGCACAAATCCTCGTTACAAATTGGACATACCTCTCGTCTCTAATCGACCAAGATTTGTGTTTTGTTGGGCACGCAGAGGCCACATGTAGACATATTTGTTATTATCTGTTATCCAAATATTTATAAAAGTCATTGAAAATACATTTTAGTTTATAATATCTGTGAATCAATTAAAAATATGTTTATTTTTTAGTTTAGATAAAGATGTAATTTGATATAATATATTTAGAAGTTATTGAGTTGTATATTTAAATATTTAAACTCATTTAAAATTCAAGTTAAAAGAAGTGTTCGAATGTACCTTGTGTTTGGTTCATAAAAGGAGAGAAGGAAGATGAAGGGGAAAGAAAAATGAGGAAAATTTTTATTTTTACTATAATAAGTAAATTATATTTACTTTTTTTTAGTTTAGTTAAAATAAAAAACAAAAGTAAGTAATGAATACTATTTTTATTTATTTATCAATTTGATTAACAATATGTTTGATTAGGATGAAAAGTGATAGAAAAAGTGGAGGGGATATAAATTTAAATGTAAATGAATGATTTATATCGTTTGGTTAAGAAGGAGAGATGGAGGAAAAGTAAACTAAGAGATGGAGCTTTCTCCCTTCATATCAACAAAACAATGCATCTAAATTTAAACATATTGTGACGTAAAGAATCATTAACTTCCCTTCTATTCTAATCAAATAAAATAAAGTTAATTATATTTATTCAGAAAATTAGCCGATTCAGTCCTTTACCTTTTATATTTTGGAGGTTTAGATCCATTTTCTTGTTTTTCAACTTTTTAGATCCCATAACTATTATTTTGGTACAATTTTTGTCCTTTTTTAGGGTTCTGTTAGTTAAACAATTTGACTAACAGAACCCTAATAAAAGGACCAAAACGCCATAAAAATAATAGTTGGCAGATCTAAAAAGTTGAATAAAAGAAAATGGATCAAAATCGTCAAAAATAAAAATTAAAGAATTGAATCGGTTAATTTTTCAAATATACTTGTAAAGTATATATAAGTTTTATAAATTAATAATCTAATTGTTAGATTTTTTACAAAAGTTAAAAAAAGTAAATATATTAAATTTTAATCACACTGGATATAATTTATCATTTTATTATAGTGTTTAAATAATGTTACATTGTGATGTTTGCTTAATTTCAAATATGTGACTATCAAATTAATGATATATTTATTCATTTAACTTGTATCGTATTAAAGACTCAAAAAAAGAAAAAAGATATTAATAAAATGATTATACTAACCATTCTATTAGATCAATTAAAAGTAAAATTTAAACATTAATGATACATATTAATTAAATTTTAGAAGTATTCCTTGATTAAATAATTAAGTTTTTTTTGTTAAATAATTAATTTTTCTTAAGATTCTATTCCAAAATTTCTCCAAAATTTGAGATAGATTTGCATTAGATTATTTTATTAATTTTCTTTTCTTTTAATTTTTCTAGTAAATAATAATTTTTTCTAAAGATTCTATTTCCAATTCTACTCAAAGTTGGGAATAATTCCTTTATTAATTTCTTTTTGAATTTTTATATTAACTAATCATCTTTAACTTGAAATGAATTCTTCTATAAGAATTTTGCATGGCAAATCCATCCCAAATTTGGGATGGAGTTCGAATGTATTTTTTTATTAATTTATTTTTATTTTTATTAAATAATATATTTTAAAGAATTTATTCTGTATTTGTTCCAAATTTTAATTAAATTTGGGATAGATTTACAACAAATAGTTTTATTACTTTATTATTTTTAAAAGTAAAATTTCAAGAATTCATCTTACATCCATCTGAAATCCTTCCAAATTTGAGGCATATTTTTTAATTGCTTTATTACTTAAAGAACAATTAGCCGATTCAATACTTTAACTTTTATATTTTGGAGGTTTAGGTTTTTTTTTAACTTGTTATATCCCCTAACTATTATTTTTGTACCGTTTTGGCCCTTTAATTAGGGTTTCGTTAGTCAGATGACGGTTTAACTAATGGAACCCTTAAAAAAGGACCAAAATCACACAAAAATAATAGTAAGGAGATCTAAAAAATTGGGGGAAAAAAAGAAAAGGGACCAAAATCTTCAAAACATAAAAGTTAAGGGATTGAATCGGCTAATTTTCAGGCAGAAATGTTATCTCTGGCAACAGGATGGATCATTGAACATCTTTAAACAACGTATCGCTTGAAGATGCTACAAATCAGATTAGACTCTAGCAGGTAATTTGCAAGATCAGTCCAGAAAATCTTTTTCAATTATCAGAATTGAACTAGTAACAATGGTGTGACCTGCCGTCAAAAGGTGGGAAATGTTGGAATATATAGATGCTTCAAGAAAATATAATAAAGAAAGAAAAACTTTTGAAGTGTGTATAACACTTTTTTTAACGTATTATTTGTCTCCATTATACCAAGTATTTGCTACAGGGTTAAGGCAAATTACCTTTAAAATACAAAAAGAATTTTCAAAAAATGAGATAACAAATATTCTGATTTCTCACAAGAGTGATCAACAATAGTATATATACAATTTAGAAAAAAGACATGCTATCTATAAGAAAACTAGTATAATTTTCACTAGCCACAACTTTTTATTAATGATCAATGATGTTTCACAAGTCATAATTTTCACTAATATTTAGCACTTGTCGATTCAAAGTAGATGATATTTCTCATGAAAGGATGCCAAAATAAAATTTAGAAAAATGAAGATTATAGAAAATATGAAACTTTGTCTCTTTTAACATTTTATTTACAAATTATCTCCAACAATCCCCCACTTAATTTGTTAATAAAATTGTAAATTGACACACATAATATCGTACTTAAAAGAAAGTATCATTTGATTTAGACTTTCTTTTTAGTGCTAATATTTCACTTATATTAACCAAATTAAGGCTGCATATAGCGTTAAACCATAATTTGTAAATTATATAGATTATAAATACTACACACACGATATTAAAATTATTGATCAATTCATATAACCTTTTAGCACTATTACTGGCCATATGCTCTATCCTAGATTCATAATAATTTACAAAAGTATCCTCAACTTTTACTGGAAAAGTTACCATTTCTTATGATCATATAGGTGAAAACACTTTCTATGTTATTACCAAGTATTAAGAAAGTAATTAATTTCATTAAGAATATATCTTACTATGCATTCAACTTCTAAATTATACACTTGTTGGGTAACATAATACTAATATTCAGAGCCACTTAACAACTTGTTGTTATCCTTTAAACATTTGCTTCAATTGGTAGTGTTAGAATAAGTAGGTTTCCCATTATTAGTGATTTTAGATATGGTTTCAACCCTATTCTAAATGATGTCAAATTCACTAAGTCTCTTGGTAATGATTTAGTCAATGAATCCGCTAATTATTGTATATTCTAACAAATACAATAGTCACAACACTATCTCGTAATATTTATCTGAGATACTAATGTCTTAAACTTATATGTCTAGTTTTGCTATTATACACTTTGTTTAATACTTTAGTCATAGTCTTGATTATCACAATATAAAGAGATCAGAGGTATAGATTGTGGCTACAATTTAATATCGAGTAACAAGTCTATAAGCCACTCCATCATTTTACATGCAGCTACCAAAACTATGATCTTTTGATAGTCATTCTAATTAGGGGGTAATTTTGCTGTAATTGCCCCCACTCATAATAATCTAGAAATCTTTACACCAAGATTCTTAAGTTTTGGAAACTAGAACTTGAAAATCATATACTTGATCAAGAAGAGAAGAACCATTATTAAAAGTAAAATCAAAATACTTTTTAATTAAAAATTTATCCGTATCTTACTTTTGAGTATTGTACTTATACTTAAGTGCATCTCATATATCTTTTGCTATCTTTATAGATTTGTAGACCTCATACAATTGATCCAAGAGTATCCAAGATATGATCATGACACAACACTTCATCTTCTTCTCTTTTACAACGTTCTACTTTGATTTCCTTAGAATCGTCCTCTTTTGGCGTAGAAATTGGTTGTAATATAGGGTCAAGCATGTGGGTTACTTTGATAGCAGTAAGAAAGAACATTATCTTATCCTTCCATCTACTAAAGTCTGTTTTGATACTATTAAGCCTATCTAAATTAATGATTGATTGTTTAGAGCGTATTATCTCTTGAAATCTCCACAGTTCTCAATGTCAAATAACACCTTAAGATTATTAAAATATAAGGATACTTTAAGAGAATATAATAGAGAAAGAAGAAATCATAAGACATGTATAACACTTTTCTTAAAGGTTATTTGCCTCCACTACATCAAGTATTTGCTAAAAGATTAAGACAAATTACCTCTAGAGTATAATAAGAATTTTTGAGAAATGAGATAACAAATATTCTAATTTCTCACAAGAATGATTAATATTAATATGTATACAATTTAGAGAGGAGACGTGTTATTTATAAGAAAATTATATTTTCACTAGTCACAATTTTTCACTAATGATTATTTATATTTTCACAACTCATAACTTTTTACTAATGTTTAGACGCTTTTTAGTTCAAAGTAGATGATGTTTCTTATGAAAGGATGCAAAAACAAAATTCAAAAAATGAACATTATAGGAAATATGAAATTGTGTCTCTTTTAACATTTCACTTACAAACTAATCTTCAATAGGAAATAGTCAACCTCTGACTGTGATTTTTGTTGTGGATGGTTATAGGAAATATGAAACTTTGTCTCTTTTAACATTTCATTTACAAATTAATATTCAACACGAAATGGTTGGCCTCTGACTATGATTTCACTTGTGGATGGTTAAATAATCCATGCACTGTATTATAGTAATATTGCAACTATAATATCAGTTGACGGGCATGATTGAAGGAGAGTTATTTTTAGAATAAGTCACATTTATTAACAAATTTTCTTAAATAATATAATGTGATTTTAAACCTATATAGAAATTGCTCAGGTGTCGATCCTTTTTTATATCTCTTTCTTTTTGTTCAATTAATATTTTTTGTTTTTTTACTTGTGGTGGACAATTTATTCTTGTTTATGTGCAATACATTGAGTAAGTTAAAAACAATTGAAAGTTAATCAAATTCTCTTATTTGAATTTAGAGTATCGCTAATTAATGATAAAAACCCAAGTAAATATGGACAATTATCAATGTATTAATGTAAATTGTTAGCATGATAACTGGATTTTTTTTCTTTTGTAGGGATGTAATCATTATGTAATTAGAGATGGTTGTCAATGTATCCATTCCATGTCCCAATTTCCTTTTAGTATTTACTTTCCTTGTTTTCATTTATCATGTATAATGCTTATTGCTAATATTTAAAGTTACTAAGCCTTCCATAATTTGGTACCTTTGCCCACGTTTGATCAGTTAAGTTGAAAGGGAAAAAGAATCCTTGAAAAAAATAGAACTTTACCAACTGATAGATGTAGAATAAAGGGAAAACAATTTCTAGACAGAGGATCTTTAAGCCCACTATTTTTATGAGTTTTGCATTAAACTTTCATGATAAAAAATTTGGTTTAATTTACTGGAACAAATTAATTTTAGGGAGATTTTGGAATTGCATTTTATTTGATTCTAGGGAAGGTTTGATGATTGAAGAAGTTGATGTATAAGCAAAATTAGCAATCCAAACAAAGATCACAATTTTACAAAATCACAAGAAACAAATGTATACAAGCATGCACAAACAAAACCCCCACTACTTATTTGAAAAGTACACATTTTAGGCATGGCTTTTAATGGAAGTGTTGTAACCCGTTTGATCATCATCGTACTTAAACTATAGCATGACACCTCCATATTTGACAGAGCCCTAAATGGTAGGAAGCACTATTGATGTTAGATTAGATATTGGAATGAAACCACTTCTAGTAGCATCAAAAGCAGCAGGCAGTCCAAGGAAAATCTTGGTTGCAGGAATGGATGAGGTCTATTATTTCCATGCATTGTTAAGATTGGAGATGTCTCCAAAAATGAATTGGCAGGGTGGATTGTTGTAAAATTTAACCTAGTTGAACATGCCTATTTTCAGGGCAGCTCCAACCTAAGAATCAGGAAACGGTCATTGAGGTGCTGCAGTCAAGTAGACTTTCTTACCATGTTTGATACATCTAGATAAATACCTACTAAGGTCATCCCAATATTGGCATGTTCCTTGTTTAATATCAAAGTCAATTCTATCCAAAATTGTGTCCACTATAGGACGAGTTGTAGAATGTCCTCTAAGATTTTTTTTTCTCTTTTAGTCAAAATGTAAGTAGTTGTATTGATCAAAAGATAGGTAAAAAAAATCCATGCTATACAATAGCTAAAATAAAAAGGAAACTACTACAGGTTACAATGTATAGTCTTGTGACATTTTGATCCCTAGACATGTTCATTTTAAGGAACACTATTTCCTTTTTCTGATCTTCCAACCGCTCATACTCCTGTTCTTCCCATACCTTTGTCATTTCCTTCCCAAATTTCATCTTTTAATGAATCCCTCACGCCACCAACTCATGAGTCCACATTAGCTCCCACATGTCCTCTTCCATATAGAAGTATTAGACCCTTACCATCCTTCCTTATATCTCAATGACTACGAATGTCACTTTGTTCACTAATTATCCAACCCCCATTTTCTTACCTTATGTCATACTTTGTTGCTTTTTGAACCTAAACATTACTTTCAAGTTGTTACTTTTCTGAAAGGAGATAAGCTATGTAAGATGAGATTTAAGCTCTTAAAGCAAATAAGATTTGGCATCTTGTTAATTTAGCATCTAAGAAATAATTTATTGGGTGTAAGTAAGTATATAAGGTAAAGTATAAAGCTGATGGTATTGTGGATCGATATAGGGCCAAATTGGTAGCCAAGGGCTACACATAACAAGAAGGGATCGATTTTCTTGACACCTTTTCTCCAATTGTAGAGATTACATCCACCAAACTATTATTTGCATTAGTTACCATAAATAATTGACGTATTCATTAGTTGGACAACAACAACGCTTTCTTGCATGGTGACCTAGGGAAAGACGTATATATGTCACTTTCCCTAGGTTTTTTTTCAGACAACAACTTTGACTGTAATTTTGACAAATCCATTTTATGGCTTAAAGTAATAAAAAAAATAATGGAATGCAAAGCTTACTTAGTTTCTTTTGGCACTTGGCACTTGGATTTTCTCAAACCAAATCCGATTACAATTTATTATTCTAACTTCAATTTGGATTTTTCATCATTCTTTTGGTCCATGTAGACGATGTTTTGTCATTAGTAGTTAGCTCCAAGCAATCCATGATGTGAAATAACGTTTACATGATGAATTATGTAATACCCTGTATTTTAGGCTTGGTTTGGTTCGTGAAGGGGAGGGGAAGAGGAAATGGGAGGAGGAGTGGCACATTTTACTTCCACTAGGGGAAGTTAATATATTTACTCTTATCTTATTTGGTTGGAGTGAAAATAGGAAGGGAAGGAGAGGGAAGAAGAGAGAAAATAATTAATTTAGTTTACTATTTTATCCTCCATTATCTATTTTATTAAAATTTTTATGTTAAAAATGTAGTTAGTATTATTACTCTCACTTTATTTTTTCTCTCCCAATCCCTCCAAATTGGAAGGGGAGGAAATGCTGATGTGGAGGGGGAGTGTACCCCCTCCTGATTTACTTTCCCTCCATATCTACATCAAATCAAATGTTGTAAATATCTCATTAACCTCCGCATATACTTTCCCTCCTCATTTACTTCCACAAAACAGTCCAACCAAACCAAGCCTTAACCTTTGATTGGTTATTACTTGTAATAGAATGAGAAATTGTATCAATGGTCAGAACAAAAGATGATCAGTATAATGAAATGAATATTTTAGCATAATAATATTTTATTGGGACCTGGATGTAATTATTGAATTTGTTCTACCCGTACCTTAAATCTTCAAAAGGCTACTATTTTTAATAAAATAAAAATTTGAGGGTACGCTGAGAACAAAAATTGATTAGTGCGATGAAACACATGTTTTGATGTGAATCAAGTTATTCGGGTTATTAGGAGCATTTTCGTCATTTTGACCGTATCCACGAATTTGACGGTAAATTTGACCAAATTGAAAAAGAATTGAAGAATTTAAGTATTACTAATGGATTCAGTAGAATTTTTAGAGTTGAATGGTAAAATAAAATATTTTCACATTTCGGACCCGAATTTTGATTATTTCGGAGAAAAAGTAAAATCGCGGTTAAAAGAAATGGTATGTGTGGCGTTATGTGATTGGTAGCCCATAAACATGTGTCAACTTATGAGAGGTTGCATGAAGAATTCATGCAAGACACATGGAATTAAGGAATTACAAAATAAATAAGGGAATGATATGTTTAATTGTGATTGGAACACATCACTTGTGAAACCATTTAATTAATGTCTTGCACAATTTAATTGGCCAATATTTTAACCATGAAGAGACGGTGGAATGGGTGAAAATAGCTAGAAATTCGGCAGCCACAAGAATGAAAATAAGAGGAAAATTTAAAGAAGAAAATCAAGGGAAATTATGTGTATTTTTATGATTGGAACACACCTACATGTAAACCACCACGCAATTAATAGAATTAGAAATTAATTGGCCAAAAATTCTGATAAAGTGTGGCGGTGGGAAGGCTGTTTTACAGCCAGAAATTTGGCTGCTTGAAGGGAGAAAAATAAGAGAAAAAGAAATCAAAAGAAATTAGCAAAAGAGAAAGAAAAGATGAATAGTATGTATACTTGATGAATAGTGTGTGTCCTTGAGAGTTTCTTGGAGCAAATCACACCTAAGAGCCTTATACACAAGGTAAAACCCTGCTTTGCTAAAATTAAAATTGTTGTTGGATGAATAGTGATTATTTTGATGTTAATTTTAACATGAAAACATAATTTTCATGTCTTAATTTTAGATCAAAAGTTAGGGTATATAAACTTTGTATATGAACTTTGTGTGTGATTATGTATGCCGGCTGCTTCGGGGATTTATGGATCATATTTTATGTGATGAAGGAATGGATTTTCATGGTAGTTTGAAGGGTTGATCTTGGTTGATGAGATGATGATCAAAGTGGAATGAAAATGGGAGTTAAGTGGTTAGAAGAATGAATTATGCTAACTTTTGATGAAGGAAGTGAATTTGTGTTGAATAAACATGACTTTTATGGGTTGTTGGAATCTGAAAATTTAAGGATCAAAGATGATTTGAAAGAAAAATTTAATGAATTTAATGTTCTCAAGGTGTTAAAGATTAAATGAAATCAAAGGATAACATGAATGGTTAAGTTAAAGCAAACTACTGTGACTGTTTTGCCTCTACATTATGTCACGAAAATCTGAACTTAGAAAAAGGACTTACACAAAATTAAAGTTAAGAGTCTTACGATCGTTTTAATATATCATAGAGCCCAATAGGAGTCGTGGATTGAAAATTATGCGCGAAACAAAATTGTGTGTCAAGAAGAGAAATTTCAGAATTTTGGTTGGGAAATGAATGAACTTAAGAGGGATTGATTGTGTGATTTTGGGATGAAATGAATAAGAAACATGAAGATAATTCCTTATTCATGAAGAAATGAAGAATATGGAAAAAGGAAAACGGAAGAATTGAACAAACGACGAAAAAAATGATATGAGCAATTGTTGAGCGTTTTCTTAATCGTCGGGCATGTCGGTTAACCATCGGTTACTTTTCGACCAAATACAACTAAATACAGAAATGATATTTGATGTAGGTTTATCAGTAAACGGCTAACGATACATTAGAAACGGTAAAAATGGTAGTCGAACGGCACGTGACTGATAAAAGCTTATTTAGGACACGAAGTGAGTCCCTTTAACTTCTAAAACTTTTTGAAAGCTAATATTGTTTATTTCTCCATGAAATGTTACGTTTTACACTGTTTTGAAAATTCTTGAATATATTTAAGGTTTTTCTGAGTAAGATTTATTTTTATGCCATCTTGGACTCGAGTGAATATCATAATTGGCTTGGAAACCTTAACGGATGATTAAAGCACGAACTTTATAAATTTAGTCCTTTTTGGATTAAATTCTTAGGATTTTCGAGAAATGACAATTTTTAAAATCGGGTATTCACGAATTAACTAAAATGTCTTTATTGGAACATTTTATGAAAATATGATTGAAAATTTTGAATTTAATCATTTTTTATGATTAGAATTTTAGATTTCTTGAAATAAGTTCTTTTTGAAATCGGGTATTTGGAAAATGATCCAAATGTCCTTATTTGAATGTTTTATGAAAACTTTTGGAATCGGGTATTCAATAAATGACCAAAATATCTTTATTGGAACTTTTGTGAATACTTTTCAAATCTGGTAAGGGTAAAATGATCCGAATATCCTCGAAAAGTCTTTTTAGAGTCAGGTATGGACAAAATGACCCTAATACCCTTGGAGATGACTTTTGAGGTCGGGTACAGGCAAAATGACATGAATACTCTTGGAAACTTATTTTAATATGCAAAAAGAACTTTTCACCCTATTTCAACACGATTTTGAAAAATGATCTATCAATATGAGATTGGTTTTTAGAAAACGACATTTTGATCCCGAAAACTGCTTTATTGGCTTGATGTGTCTATGGAATAAACTGATTGGCTATGTGGAGCCTATGAGAATAATTATCTAACTTGCGAGTTAGTGGGATCAATTTCTGAAAAATGATATTTTGGCTCAAAAAATATTTGATTTGGAAATCCTGTGAGAACAAATAACCCTCTAGCCTGATCAATTAGCAAGAATTGGTATTAGAACGTTGAGTACTCAGCAAGAACTTTGATCTTGGTACTAGCCTACGTTAGAATTAGATAACCCTAGTAACCTAGCCTAGTTCTAGGGATTGTCTTATTCCGAATGGGGTGACAGAATATTGAGATGAGTCGTCTTGACTAGCCGTTTAGCACTTGGCATTTACCGCGCTTGTGAGTGCACCTAATTTTTGAGTCGTTCACTGAATGTCGGGCAGGGACACTTAGTAACATTTTCCTCCTTGTTGCCTTGATGGTAAATGACGTCAGGATTGGGACCATTTGGCTTACGATGGCAAGTAAAATATTTAGTGTGTTACGGTACACTTATTCATTCTCGGTAGTATGCTGCGATGTACTTACCCTCCGATGACGCACAGTTGAGTGTTGTAAGCTGTAGTCTTAACACAATAGGACGTGGCGCCGAAGGTGAAGGCTTATGAGCTTTGCACGCAGGTCGACCTTCTGTTGAAGAAGTGCCTGTTGTATTTGAAAATTAAGACAATGATTTGAAATTGAAACATAATTTTTCAAAAATGATTGAGTTTTGAATAAACTATTCTTTAGAAAGTTTTAGAATTAATTTCAATGGAAAAAAAAAACCTTTCTGTAGTGCCCTTTTGGAACAAAAATGCAATATTACGTTACTTTATCAGTTTTTGTAAAACACTAGCACACATGGGACTTATTGGGTGATTTTTCACTCATACGTGTTTTTTTATCTAACTATTTTGTAGTATTTGGAGTTAAGTAGACCTACGGATAAGGAGACGATACTACAGTGACAACAGTCTAGGTCCGGACGCTTTCTCTTTTAATTATGTACCTTATTACTGATGTAGTATAGAGATTGCATGTACAAGACTCACTGTTATATATGTATATGACCACGTCAGTATGAGTTAGCTGTACCAATCTGGGCTTTAGTTATTACTTTTGGTTCTTTGTTATAAAGACCCCTTGTCTGGATAACTAGACGAGGCGACACTCGGTTTTGGTATGCTTCCGTTGTTACGTTTAGTAAGGGTGTTACAAATTCAAGATTAAAGACCTTAGTGATGTTTATTATTTCCTAGGATTTAAGGTTGTTGGGGATATGCCCTAAAGTCAATTTGTACTTATACTATTATCGTTATGTTTTATATAATAATATGAGGCTTTCCTTTCCATGAATAGTGTGTTTTATTTTGTGGTCATTAAGTACGTGACTTGATAGTAAAACCCAACAATGAATACAATGACTTTTCTAAATCTGTCCCTGATCGTTTATTATTATTGGAACAATAATAAATTAAGATTAGTATGTTTGTGACTGGATGGCTATGTTTTACTGGTCATGGATATTTGTGATATCAAGTCAAAACATAAATAAATATTAGAGAACATTGTATTGGATATGACCCACTGTGAGAGTACTTCATGGAACATGTCATAAGTACTTTCTAGCCATAATAATATTAAAAGTCCTTTGACCTAAATTCATCATAGTTTCCTACTTGATAAATTCTATATTTTGCATTGTCTAAAGTTGTCTTTAATTAGATAATAAATTAGACTACTGTTGGATGTAGAATAAATCGAGGAGAGGAATATGATTGATTGTGAAGGAATTTGTCCCTCTCAATTATGGGAGAGATATCTATGGGCCCGTTGATAAGTTAGACTATTAAAATGCATGGTCGTGCTCAAATATATCAATCTAAGATATTGATATCATTTGTTTGAACAGTCTACTATGAAATCAAGAAATAATTGATTGAGCTTAATAAGGATGACATGCTCCGTGCCTTATGCTTAATCTGGATATCATGTGACAAAATGACTAAATATAAAATTATGGTTTGGTTCAAAGAGATCACCGATCTTTATTTAACATGGATAGTTATAATGTTTTGCTAGAAACCGCTTATAACTTGTGGGCCATTTTAAATATGATTTGGGCACACTGCCAGTGTTAAATGAACCTATAGGGTCACACAATAAGCGAACTTGTTAGGTTATTTTCTGGTAACCGGATTCGATGAATCTGGAAACATGTCTAAGTTAATCGAACTTAGAAAATCTACCAGATACAATGAATCTGGAAATATGTCCACATTCGATGTATCTGAATGATGTCCAGATTATAAGTATCTGACTCGGTAAATTAATTAGTTAAATTACCGAGATAATGGCAGAATCTTATCGTATTAGTTTTAATTTAATTTGAATTTAAATTAAAATACGATAAGATATTATAAGGGTTGGACTCTAAGAGGTTCGGAGTGGGTTTTTAAGAAAAAACCCTAGCCGTCTTCTTGGGTGTGCCAATTCTGTTGTAAAATTTGTGCCTTCATCCACCAGAAAAATAAGCCTCTCAAAAACCCTAGGCGCTAGTACTCCCCGGGTGACGAGTGAGTTCGCGGTGTGTATTCAATAGAGGACGTTCGCATAACTGCAACGTCTGGTGATCGTTCGGGTTGCACGCACAGCAGCACAATCGGAACTGAAGGATATCGATTACACATAACATAGGTAAATCTGCAAACCTACGATCTTCTTAATCGTTTACTTAGATCCTCGGAAGGGATTCGTGGATGTTTTCCACGTTTAGGAGTCCACGAATTCTAACAAAGGTTACCAGAATATTTGATGGACTTTTTTTTATCTCAACATTAGTATGCTGTTGATTTACTTCAAGACGCTACTTTTTTTTAATCGAACTGGACCGACCGGTCGGATTGTGAATCGGTGCTATCATTGGTTCGATCCATTGCTTTGGATCATTTTTTCAAAAAACCATTGTAGATTATACAAATCTTTTTGAACTGCCCAGTCCAATTTGTAAACCGTTGAACCGGTCAGTTCGATAATGGTCCAATCGATTTGTTTAAAAAAATAAATTAAAAGGATGAAATTTGAAATTGTGTATTATTAATAAACTAAAAATGACTACTTTTAATTTTATAGTTGTAAATTGTCTATTTTATTGGTAATTTATCATTTTATTACATTATATTAATTATGAACTTGTATATTTATGCTTTTATGGACTTGAATGACATTATATTATTAATAAATTTTATTATTTATAATAATTATATTTTTAATTTTTAAACTATAATATTATCAGTTCAATTATAATCTAATTGCAGTTAGACAATTGAATCATGAACTAGTAAATTTTCCAGCTCGATATTTGATTCGGTTCTAAAAACATTGCTTCAATACACTAGTTTTTTTTTTTCTTTTTAATATAAACCTGTGAATACAACACTTGATTCTAGGAAAAAAAAATACTCTATTGGTGATTCAAAGTTGTTTTTTGATCCTTTGCTACATCACAACTTGATTGGGAAGTTGCTATACTTGACGCATACTCGACTTGATCTCAGTTTTGTTGTGCAACATCTTAAGAAGTTGCCTCACTATTTCACATATGAGAGGAGTACATTATGTTCTTAGGCACATGAAGGGTTATTTGGATAAGGGCCTTTATTTTGATGCTTATCACCCTATGGTTTTGCGAGTCTTTGCTAATTCTAATTGTGCTAGTTGCGTTGACACTAGACGCTCCGCTACAAGTTTTTATTTATTTCTTGGACGTTCATTAATTTTGTGGAAATCTAAACAATAGTCAATGGTGTCTTGTAGCTCTGCCTCTACTGAAGCTTAATATAGAGCCCTTGCCCAAGTTGCTTGTGATTTACAGTGGATTCTTCATCTTTTTTTTTTTTTTTTTGAACTCTCCATTTCATGTCCTTTACCTATTCCTCTGTACTCTGACAATCAAAGTGCCGTTCACCTTGTTGAGAATTGTATTTTTCATGAAAGGACTAAACATGTGGAGCTAGATGGTCATTTTATACAAAATTTATTTCAATCTAGTTGTCTTAAACCTCTTCTTGTTGCTCCTTCTTCTTAGTTGGTAGACTTGTTTACCAAATCCTTATCTCCTGGTATGTTTCATTCCCTTTTGTCTCTTTTAGGACTTTCCTCTCCAATGCCCAATTCACAGGACGGTGTTTGATCACGTGATCCAATGGTATTGACATCCATAAAAGCTTCTTGGACATTGGATCACAACAGTTTCAAATTTCCTCCTCTTGTTCCGATATAAATACCTATAACTACTTTTCCCTCCTATTTATTTCTCAAACAATAATGTAGTCTATGCAGTTTTGTTTTACTTTTACAATTGTTTTGTTAGTTATGTCACGTAGTTTTTGAATTCTTCTCAACCATATAGAAACTTTTGGAGCATCATCTATGTATGTGTGTGTGTGTGTATCCAATTTCCCTTTCCCTTTTATATAAAAAAACTTCAGTATAGAAAATTATTCCTTGAAGTTCTCTGCATCATATTTAAATCTCACTTGCCTAATATTCAAAAGTCATGTCCTAATCTAAGACCCGATTTGCAATTTTTGTTTTGTTTTAAACAAATATTCTCTCTTGAGAGGTTGAATTTATTAGAAAATCTTCACCCTACAAACTGCTTAAGTACTTTCACAAAATTTACCATTCAAATAAGCCTAGTTGTGAGACCTGAAATAATCATACAAACAGATAACTAACAAAGATGCAGTGTTCACATATTTTGTTGGATAGCTCCAAGTAAACCAACTTAAAAATTATTTTTCAAGCAAAACATTTAGTTATTACTTGCAAGTAAATGATTTAGTGGCAAAACTTAGTTATGTTATGCAAAAATTGTTTATGTAAATTCAGAAATAAATATCAAGAAATTATATATAAATGACTAATGATAGCTCATTAGAAGATAACATGGTTCTAGAACACATTTTATACAAGAGCATATCGATGCACTGCAAACTCAATGTAATAACACAAATTTATACAAATATTTCAAGAATTATAAGCATATAGTAGGAGTATATTATACATTCTAGATATCACTCTTAATGGAAGCACTATAACTAGTCTAATCATTATAGTACTTGGACCATAGCATGACACCATCATATTTATGGGAGTCCATAATAGCTGGAAGAACTTTTGATGTAAGTTCAAATACAGGAATGATAGAATGTATGAAGTCTATTGCTTCCAAGCATTTTCCAAGATTTGTGATATCTCCTGAAGGATACTGGTAGGCTGGATTGTTGTAAAATTGAACCCAAACATAGTCAAATAGCCCACTCTTCAAGGCACCTCCAACCCATGAATCAGGAAATAGGTGATGGGGAAGGAGGGGGCTGCAATCAATTAAACATTCTTGCCATAGTTTCTATACCTAGAGAGAAAATTGGGAAGGTTATCCCAATATTGGTCAGTTCCTTCTTTAATGTCAAAATCAATTCCATCAAAGAACAACAACACTAAGAGGGTGAGTGGGCGTCTCTCCACCCAAGAAAATAAGCAAGTCTATACAATTTTACTATGCCGAAATCAACGCCTTTTTCGTTTTTTTTTTTTTTTTGTCTGAATTTTTGCCCTTGCTTAGCTAAATAAAGTATACTATTCAAAGCAGAGATAAGGCCCTAGGTTGGATTGTAGAGGGAGGGATTAGCTCATTTACTAGCTCTCCTAGGGCAGTTTTATCTGTATTTAACTTTTTCTCAATGAAACTATATACTGCTTTTTTGTATGAGATGATACTTTCATTATTTTTCCTTTCCTTTTTTAGGGGAACAAAATCCATGCAACTGCTTAGGCAGTGTGCTTCATATCATTAGTAGTGCCATTTTTTTTTTCCTATTATGATATCTTTCTACTTGCAAAAACAAATATTTAAGATATATTATATATTAGTTTAAATATATTATATATTTCTTTTGAGATTAAATATTTGTTATATATATATATATACATATATATATATTTGTTACACAAAATATAAATAATAGAATGAATTAAAAGTGATAAAAAATTAAAAAACGCAAAATATTTACATGGTTCGGTGTATGTGATTTATGTCCATAGATAGGGAGAGAAATTTTTTATTTCTTTTTGGAGAATTGTAACGCAAAGTATTGATAGTGCAAGCTCTTGAATTGGGAGAGGCAAGCCCCTCAAAGAGGTCAATGGTGGGCTTTGAGCTTAGACCATTTTCGCTTTTATCACAGACCTCAAAAGATAAAAAAAAAAAAAAAAGTCCCTTGTAGGGTCTGTTGGAATATATGCCCTCTAGACTAGTTTATTTGACGTAATTATCAAATTTATTAATAAAAAAATTTATTCTCAAATTTAGTTGTGAATTTATATTTTATTTGTGCACGATTTTCGATTGAAAAGGACCCATTGTGTTTAAGTAAGTAATTCATGTGAATAGTAATCTTTTACAGTAAGGTATGGATCACATGTTACTTAACATATAAATGTTTATTCTTAACCGATTGATGATAATGGGAACCTCATCATGTATAAGTTATTGTGTTATGAATTTTAAATGGAGAATGGCTTACCTTTAACCAGTGTGTAGTCCACTCACTTCATAGTATGAGCATATTTTGAATACGTAGAACATGACCTGTAATAGTGATTTTTAAAAGTACTATTTAAAAGAAACTCAAACTATTACTGTTGCATCATGGACTAATACTCTACCGATTGAGTATGAGTTGGTAGTTTGACGAAGTTAGAATCATATACTTTGATATACTATAATTGAGGTTCTTTCATAGAACCAATATACTTATATGTTAGGTATATGTGACTAGTTAGTTAAGACAAACTTGTACAAGATAACTTCTACGCTATATCACCCATTGTGACTATTCAAATAATCTAATTATCTAGGGCCTTGGGGAACATGACTTGGATGTTTACTTTAGGGTAGCTCCCTTGGAAAGTAAAAACATTCCAGGAGTCGTGGATCAGTGAACTAGAGGCCTAAGGATGGTAGATATCTATTAGAGAGGTATTAGTACACTATTCCTCTCTAATTGCACGGTGATGTGTAAAGGGATATTTTAGTCATTACACCTATAGGTCAAAACTTTGCTAACGCAGCATTGTCCTTGGGGTCAATATTTCCTTATGATAATATTAAAAAAATATTTAAAATGTAAAATATAGCTATTTATATAGTAAGTGCATTTTGGTTATTTTAGTAGCCAAGACGATGTGTCTTTTGCTCCCCGGAATGGCCCTTAAGTCATAAAATATTTGGGTTAAAAAATTGATTTTGATATTTATGGATTTTATTTTATTAGTCTAATTTATTATTAGACTAGAATAAAAAAAAAGGTCCGAGAGAGAGTATTTATTTCATCTAGTTTAATTGATTAATTAATTATTCATGGCCCAAATTGAATAATTAAAAAATTAATCTGGATATAAATTAGATAAAAGGTATGAAATTTTATAGTGGTCTATTTGGGCTTATTAATTATTTCTTGGGTTGTTTAATAAAGCCTAGAAAATAAATAATTGAGATTTATTATTTATGGGTGTTCAAGCCCAAAAATAAATAATTTTATCTGGCTCAATGAATAAGACCAAGGGTAAAATAAAATTTAAAAAATATTATTAATTTAATTAATTAATAAAATAAAATAAAATTTAAAAAAAACAATAGAGGATGGATCCTGTGTTGTTTCGCGTGTAGGATAACAGAAAGCATGGATTCTCTCTCGGGGGATCTGTTGAAATGAATGAAAATGAATTGAAGAAAATGATTTGGGTGGAGGACTTCATAGTTCATTTTCCTCTACACCGGTGCGAAGAAAGCCATTCAATCACAAAGGTAAATTTTTCGTTTTCCTAGTATGCTTTCATTTTGATGACTTTTGTCATTTTAATCCTTCAGAATCATACTCCCAAAATTTCAAGTCAGGTGGCAACTTAGGTTCACCATTACAATTAATAAATCTCCACTTGAATTTTCTAAACTATCAACAACTAAGAATATCTCACTGCCATCTATGCCTCGAAAGGCTTTGTGCTATGCAAATATTCACCAAGTCCAAGCTATGCTTGAACTTCTTTGCAAGTAATGGTTTTATCAACATATCTATCGGATTATTACCTATAGTTATCTTCTTTATAGAGGACAACTTATCTTCTATAATATCTCAAATAAAGTTAACCTGGCATCTGCTTTGATCTTTCATAATAATTTAAATTTTTAGCTAAGTCTAATGTGTTCTAACGATCATAGTAAATGATAGGTCTCTAAATATCCAAACATAAGCTATCAATAAGATCATAGAATCACATACCTACCTTAACCCCTTATGTCACTGCATATAACTATAGATTGAAGTGTTGCTTTCCAACTAATAGCATTTCCATAGACAGTAAAGATACAGCATGTCAAGGATCTTATTTTGATAAGATATCCACCATAATCAGAATCTGCATAGCCTACAAGGCCAATAGAAAAACTATTAATATCATAAACCAAACAAATATCGACAATATCTCTTAAGTATCGCATGATTCATTTAACTACCTCCCAATGAATCTTACTTGGATTACTTATAAACTTACTTACCACACTCATAGTATAAGCCAAATATAGCCTAGTACATACCGTAACATGTGTCAAACTTGCAACAGCAATAGATTAAGGAAATTTATTCATGTTATCCATCTCTTTATCCGTATTAGCTAGTGCACTAGTATCAAGTTTAAAGTGTGTAGCCAAAAATGTATTAACTAGCTTAGAATGTTCTATCTGAAAAACTGTAATAATTTTTCAATGTATTTCTTTTGATATATATATATACAGTAATCCTGCCTTCCTATCTCTCTAAATTTCCATGCCCAAAATCTTCTTGGCTACATCTAAATCCTTTATCTCAGACTCACTGCTTAACAAAGTCTTCAAACTGTCAATTTCAACCTTGTTTTTAGCTACAACCAACATGCCATCCATATATAGCAACAAATATATAAAAGAACCATCTGACAACCTTTTAGAGCAAGTACAATTATAAAATAGATTCCGAACAGATTCATAATGCATTCAAATTTTTAAACCACTACCTAGCAGACTGTTTCAAACTATACAAGGATTTTTATTCAACAAACACACATAGTTTTCCTTTTCAAAGTTAAGGAATCCCTCTCGTTATGACATATAAATCCATTCCTCTAAATTTCCACGTAAGAATACAGTTTTCATATCAAGTTGCTCTAACTTAAGATCTAACATACTCACCTGCCTGAAAGAACATGAATGGTCTTATGCTTCACAACTGGTGAGAATGCTTCATGGTAATCTATTCTATCCTTTCGTGAAAAACCCTTTGCCACAAGTCTTGTCTTGAACCAAGTTGGTTCAACCCAAGTAATGCCTTCTTTCTTCTTGAAAACCCATTTGTGTCATACTAGTTTCACTCTCTTTGGTAATGGTACTAGGTCCCATATTTTGTTCCTCTCAAGAGATTGCATTATTTCATTCATGGCAATCAACCATTCTACTGCCTCTTTACTCTACAATACCTCCTTGTATGATCACGGTTCATCAAAATCAATATTCCATGCTACTATCAAAGCATACGTAATAAAATTAGTATTAATAACATCAACACAATTTGCATACTCAGAAACTTTTTTATTTCTCTCCTTATTGTTGTATTGTGTGGTTTTAGTTCCTGTACATTCTAGAGCTATTCTACAGGATTTATAGTCATTTTCTTTCGAGTTTCAATCTCAAACTCTACCCTCTAGTTAGCATCCTAATCTTTATTACCTGTAAGATCACCAAGCTCATCTTTCTAGCTAAACTTAGTAGACTCATCAAAATTAATATCTTTGCTAATAATAAAATTTAAAAAAAAATTAGTACACCACAATTTATACCCTTTAACCCTAGTAACATACCTTAGAAATATGCATTTTATTACCCTAAGCTCCAATTTACTATCATTAACATGAGCACATGCAAGACAAACAAAGATATGCAAGTCAGAACAATCAAAAAGAGAATCAAACTGTACCCCTTGAGGAGTTTAAAAATCAATTGCAATTGATGGAGATCTATTCACCAGATAACAAGTAGTGTTAATTACCACAGCCATAATTGCTTTGGAAGTTTAGCATTTAATCGCATGCATCGAGCACACTGCAGAAGTGTTTGGTTCATGCATTCTATAACTCCATTCTACTATGGTATATGTCATATAGTGTAGTGACTCACTATACCTTCTTTCGTATGGAACTCATCGAATAGTATATTACAAAATTCCAACCCATTATCTATTCTAAGTAGATTGACTTGTACTCCAATCTGTTTTTTAACTATAGTCTTCTACTTCTTGAATAGTCCAAGTACCTCATCTTTTTATTTTAAAAAATATATTAAAACTTTTCTAGAGTAGTCATCAATGAGAGTAACAAAATACTTGCATCCATCTTGGGACTCAATCAGAGAATGACCCACAAATTTAAATGAATATACTCAAGAATACCTATGGAAGTATGGTTATCAAAACTGAAATTAACCCACGCTGCTTGCCTATAACACAGGTTCACAAATTTTCAATTTTCCTATTTCTGTCCCTTTTAACAATTCTTCTTTACTCAATATTGCTAGCCCCTTCTCACTCATATAACCTAATCTGTGGTATCATAACTATATCTAATCATTATATAGATCTAAAGAATAAGAGACTATCACTGTTTTGATTACTGAATTTTCCATTAATGTAGAAATTCTTATTGCAATTTACCCTTCATTCTTGTTATTGCGCAACTTTGATTTACCTATTTCCATCAAAATAATTGTATCTAGGGGTGGCAATCGTGTCGTGTTCGGGTTGGCGAGTCGTGTCAACTTGAAATAGTTATACTCGACAGGCTAACTCGAACACGACCCGATTAATAAACATGTTGTGTCGTGTCAACCCGTTTATTTTCGTGTCATGTTCATGTTATAAAATGGGTTGACACGACATGACACTGTTAGGAAATATGCCATCTTAAACTAGATTTCTAATGTAAATATCGAATGTTTTAATAAAAGAATTTTTTTTAGAAATTGTTTGTGAATTTATATTTTTATTTGTGCACAATTACGTTTGGAAAAAACCCATTGTGTTTAAGTAAGTGGTCCATGCGAATGGTGGTCTTTCACAGTAAGGTATGGATCACGGGTTACTTAACACATAAACGTTTATTCTTAACTGATTGATGAGAATGAGAATCTCATCATATTTAGGTTATTATATTGTGAATTCCAAATAGGGAATGGCTTACCTTTAGCCAATGAGTAGTCCACTCACTTCATGACATAAGCGTACTTCGAATACATAGAATAGGACCTGTAGTGGTAGTTTCTAAAAAGTACTATATGGTAGACACCTAGACTACTACTGCTACAGCGTGGACTAGTACTCTACGACTTGAGTATGAGTTGGTGGTCTGACGAAGCTGAAAGCATGTACTTTGATATGCTATAGTTGATGTTCTATCGTAGGGCCAATATACTTGTATGTCGGGTATGTGTGACTAGTTAGTTAAGACAGACTTGTACACGATAGTTTTTATACTATATCGCCCCTTGTGATTATCTAAATGATCTAAATATCCAAGGCCCTGGAAAACATAACTTGGATGTTTGCCTTAGGATAGCTCCCTTGAAAAGCGGAAACAATCCAGGAAGTCGTGGATCATTGAACTAGAAGCCTAAGAATGGTATATGTCATTTAGAGAGGTGTTAGTACATTTCTTCCTCTCTAATGTACGACGATGTATAGAGGGGTATTTTAGTCATTTCACCTGTAGGTTGGAGGCTTTGCTAACGCAGCATTGTCCTTAGTGTCAATATTTTCTTATGGTTATATTAGGAAATATTTAAAATGCAAAATACAGTTATTTACATGGCAAGGGTATTTTGGTCATTTTAGTAGTCAATGCGGTGTGTCCATGGAGGGAGAGAATTAATTAAATTAGTTTGGTGGGTTAATTAATTGTTCAAGGATTTGGCCTAGTTTGAATAATTAAAGCTTGACCTGGAACTAAATTAATATAGGCTTGTTAATTGGACTAATTTATTTGGGCTGAAAAATTAATTATTTATTAGGTTATTTATTTAGTTATAATTAAAAAAATTAATTTAGTTCAAAAGGCTGAACTAAGAGTCTAATGGGCCAATCCAGTTTAACCTAGGGTTTTATTTAGGTTAAACATGAGGATAAAGTAAGACGCAGTTTTTACTCTTCTCAGAGTTAAGAAAACAACGTTTGTTTTTTTTCTTTTGGCGCGAGGAAAAACACAGCCTCTTTCTCTCTCTCGAGAATATTTCTTAGCCCTGTGAGTTGTTCACTAAACGGGATTAGGCAGGCCATATACTGGAAGATCGAAATGTTGGCGTCCACATACATGCACAAACGGAGTAGGAGGTTTGCAGGAATCACACCAGAGGTTTTCACCAGGGCACCTACCCCAGTTCCACACATTCCGGTCCAGTTAATTCTGAGAATGAGAAAAAAAGGTAAAAAAAATTTTCGCTTGGAGTCCCGCCAGGCCGTGACCGGCGCCAGCTCCGGTCTGTGATTTTCAGTTTTTAGTTTTTTTTTTGCTTCCGCTATGTGCTTTGCTTCCCCCTTTAAACCTTCAATTGGTATCAGAGACATAAAGGTTTTGTGCAAATATAGGAAGCATGCATCTAGTTGAATAAAACTGGATACATATGTGTGGTTAAACTGTGATCCTTCGCTGTTTTTGGTATGGATTTGAACCTCTCGAATGGAGGTATAAGTGAGATGTAATCTGGTTTTTTATTTAGCAAATCGTGTAAGCCCAATGTTAATGGGTATAGGTGATTGTTGGTTTTTGGTGTTATTGATTTTAGGTTGAAATCGGAGAGCCAAGAACTGGAAGATAGTTGCAGAAAGAACAGTGAAGAAATCTGCAGAAGAAGACGCAAGAAAAAATTCAAATGAGAGCCCAGCAGACCGCGATCGGCGCTGGCTCGAGTTTGGGATCCAGTCTGCACGCTGGTCGCTCGCGAGGTGCTGGTCCAGTGCAGCGGGTGTTGTGGAACGTAGTGCAGTTGGGTGCTCAATCCAATGCGGCGGGAGCAGTGGACCAAGGAGAAATTTTTATTTTTTCTTGTATTTTTCTTGCATTTTCTTTTTTGTTTTGTGGTCTATACCAAGCGAAGTTAATATTTTTATAATAGTTAGTATTCATGGAATATTTTTGCATGAAAAATATCAGTAAGGGATTTTAAGATTAAATAAGATCATTAATTAATTAATTAATTAATTTGTTTAATTCTTTTATTTGGACACTTAGGTTTAAAAATAGAAAAACATGAAAACGTCTACTATTTTCTAACATGCTATTTATTTTTAAGCATCTATGTGCACGTTTTCTCAAAGATCAAAATCTTTGGGAATATTTTTTATAAGAAAATATTTTTTTTACAAATTAAATGGTTATTTTAATTTGAACAAAAATTAATCCTTAGATATTTTCTCAAAGGATTTAATCATTGACATAGAAAATATATTGGATTTAGACATTTTTGTAAGTTAAAATAGAAAGCTATTTTGTTTTATTTTTGCACAAAAAAAATTATTTTGTCAAATAAACTTGAAACCAAAATCTCTAGAAAGTTTTAATTGGAAAATTTTTGAAATCATTAAGTTTTTAACTTAAATAAAATTAGTCTATGGAAAAATCTCTCAAAGGATATAAACCTTGACATAGAGATTTTAATGAATTTAGATATTTTATTTTTGAGTTAAAGGAAAATTTAATAGAAATTTTCAAAAGGATATTTTTCAGAAAATTCTTATTTTAAAAGATTAAGTGGGAAAGGGGTTCCAACAGCCCCACAACTTCCATCACGATCCTCATTAGAGATCGTGGATCCCCTCGCGTCACCCTGGGAGTGAACCCGTATAAGATGGGGATACCACAATGATTTAGATCTAATGGAGGATGTAATTAATAACTCGGGACACGTACTATGATCGGTCAGCCCACGTTAGAGGTTATAGTGCGAGGTATGTCCATAGAAAATAAGAGAAAATGGCCATCCCCTCGATGGAGTTATCTTCTAGATCATTACCTAAAAGGGAAATTAATTTGTGGTGGTCAATACAGTTAGCTTAGGAAACTGTTAATCTTCCCAAGAAGCTATGTCAGTTCTCCTAAGAGCCAAATTAATTATATTATTAATTTTAATATAAGGATAAAGTGCAAAAATTTATTTTGTTTTCACAAACTCAATATTTTCTTTTATTTTCGATTTTTTCAAAAATGGTGGGAGGTTCTTTTAGTCCATTGGCCATTATTCTCAGAGAGAATAAGCTACCAAGACCAAACTATGTGGATTGGAAGAGGAATCTAGACATAATACACACATCTGAAGAATATAAGTATGTCATTTACGATATCTGCCCTGTTATCGAGAAGGTTCCACAACCGAAGAGCAAAAGGCTGAGAAGGTATAGAAGAAGGCCGAAAAGATGGCTCATTGTTACATGTTGGCCTCCATGTCTAATGTGCTCCAGTCCAAACATGAGCATATGACCACTGCGTATGACATAAGTCAATCATTAGCCACGATGTTCGCGGATAAAAGTCGGCCCGCAAGGTAAGAAGCTCTTCGAACTATCATAAACACTAAGATGGCTGAGGAAGCATCAATCAGAGAGCATATGCTCAAGATGATTACTACTTTCGAGGAGGTAGAAATTTTAGGAGCTGTCATTGACCCTGAGAGCCAAGTAGACATGGTTTTCGAATCTCTACCGGGTTCCTTTACTCAGTTCAAGTTGAGTTACAACATGAATAAGTTAAACATGAGTTTAACTAAGTTAATGAAGGAACTCCAGATGGCGGAGAAGGTTATGAAGCCACAATCTAAAACTATGATTGCTAAGGTTTCATCTTCTAGAACTGGGCCCAAGCCCAGAAAGTTCAAGAAGAAGAAAGGAAACGCAGCAGCCCAGCCCAAGATCCAGCCCAAAGACAAACCCAAAGGCAAGTGCTTCAAATGTGGAATGAAGGGACACTGGAAAAAGAAGTGTCCAGATCTTCAATCCAAGAAAAACCCCATATGTAATGTTTTCTATCTAGAGCCTATATTAATGGTTGGATCAACTTTCACTTGGTTTGTTGATTCAGGGGCCACTGATCACATCTGTAACTCCTTGTAGGGGTTTAGAAAGATTAGAAGACTCCAGAAGGGCAAACATGGACTACGCGTGGAAAATGGAGCACAAGTTTGGGCCCTTGCAGTGGGAGAGCTGGATCTTATTTTTTATTGTAATAAAATAGTGGTTTTAAAGGATATTTTATTATACCTGGATTTCGACAGAATTTGATTTCAGTTGCGAAAATAATAAATTAAGGATATTCTGTATCTTTCTATTCTGGTATTTCTATCAGTAGAGATGAAAAAATTTTATGTACTGGGCACATGTATAGAAATCTATTCTTCTTAAACCCTATTAACAATCAATTAAATAATGCTCAATCTAAACCTTTAATAAGGAAGAGAAAAACCAGTGTTAATGACTCTTATATTTGGCATCTAAGGTTGGGTCATATCAACTCAACTAGGATACAGAGGTTAATCCATGATGGGCCTTTAGGCTCATTGAGATTGAAAAATTGGCCTCAGTGTGAATCTTGCCTAATGAAAAAGATGACCAAAAGGTCATTTACCCCTAAGGCAGATAGAGCCAAGAAAGTGTTAAGTCTTATTCATACTGATGCGTGTGGTCCCATGTCTACACCAGCTAGAGGGGGTTTTGAATACTTCATCACTTTCACGAATGATTGTACGAGGTTTGATTTTATTTACCTGATGAGACGCAAGTCTGACTCTTTTGACAAGTTCAAGGAGTTTAAGGTTGAAGTGGAGTGTCGGACAGGTAAATTGATCAAGACCTTACGATCGGATCGTGGTGGAGAGTACTTCCTTGGTGAATTCAAGGATTACATGGTACAACATGGGATAGTATCCCAACTCTCTGCGCCAGGGATACCCCAAGATACACAGACTCAGACTTCTAGGCAGATAAAGATGAGAGAAAATTCACTAATGGATATGTCTTCACCTTGTCTGGAGGAGCCATTTCATGGAGGAGTATCAAGCAATCTTGCATTGCTGATTCGACCATGAAAGTTGAGTATGTAGCAACTTCGGAGGCATTCAAGGAAGCAGTCTGGTTCCAGAAGTTCCTTTCAGAACTTGGAGTCATGCCACACATGGACAGGCCGATTGTGATGTATTGCGACAACACTGGATCAGTATCGCAATCCAAAGAACCCAGGAACCACAAGAAAGGGAAGCACATTGAGAGGAAGTACCACCTGATCCGGGATTTCATCCAAAGACGGGAAGTCGTAAAGGAACAAATTGCCTCAGAGAACAATCTAACAGATCCATTCACCAAACCCTTAGCTGAGAGAGTCTTCAAGAGACACTTAGATGCCATAGGGGTGGGCATCTATGGACTACTTAGTCTTAGAGTGCAAGTGGGAGATGTTGGAATGTATGCCCTTTTAGACTAGTTTTCTGATGAAAATATCGAATATTTTAATAAAAAAATTTATTTGTCGAAAATCGCTTGTGAATTTATTTTCTTTATTTGTGCACATTTTCGTTTGGAACAGACCCATTATGTGTAAATAAGTGATCCATGTGAATGGAGGTCTTTCATAGTAAGGTATGGATCATGTGTTATTTAAACACATAAACAGTTATTCTTAACCGATTGATGAGAATAAGAATTTCATCATGTTTAGGTTATTATGTTATGAATTCCAAATGGGGAATAGCTTACCTTTAGCCAGTGAGTAGGCTACTCACTTCATGACATAAGCGTTTTTTGAATACGTAGAACATGACTTGTAGTAGTGGTTTCTGAAAGTACTATATGGTAGAAACCTAGACTACGACCGCTACAGCGTGAACTAGTACTCTATGACTTGAGTATGAGTTGGTGGTCTGGCGAAACTAGAAGCATATACTTTGATTTGCTATAGTTGAGGTTCTATCGTAGGGCCAATATACTTGCATGTTGGGCATGTGTGACTAGTTAGTTAAGACAGACTTATACAAGATAGTTTCTGCACTATGTCGCCCCTTGTGGTTGTCCGAATGGTCTAAATTATCCAGGGCCCTAGGAAACATGACTTGGATGTTTGCTTTAGGGTAGCTCCCTTGGAAAGCGGAAACACTCCAGGAAGTCGTGGATCATTGGACTAGAAGCCTAAGGATGGTAGATGTCATTTAGAGGGGTGTTAGTACACTTCTTCCTCTCTAAATGTACGACGATGTGTAGAGGGGTATTTTAGTCATTTCACCTGTAGGTCGGAGACTTTGCGAATGCAGCATTGTCCTTGGGGATATTTCCTTATGGTGATATTAGGAAATATTTAAAATGCAAAATACAGCTATTTATATAGCAGGGGTATTTTGGTCATTTTAGCAGCCAAGGCGATGTGTCTTTTTGGTCCTCGGGATAGCCCGTAAGTCCTAACTATTTTTGGGATGAGGAATTGGTCTCAGTTGAAGAGGATTTTATTTTATTCAGGAAGTCTAATTTATTATTAGACTGGAATAAAATAAATAAAGAGAAATTTATTATCTGGTTTAATTGGTTAATTAATTATTCAGGGCCTAGGGCCAGTTTGAATAATTAGAAAATTAACCAGAACTTAAACTAGAGAAAAATAATTATTACTTAATTATTTATTGGGTTATTTATTTAATTAAATCCCAAGAAATAAATAATTAAAGTATAATTATTTTTTGTTCATTTGGGTTAATTAATTATTTATTAGGTTATTTATTAATCCCAAGAAAAATAATTAATGTTTATTATTTTGGACTTTTCGGGTCCAAGAAAAATAATAAATATTATTTTGGCCCAATAGCCTGGACCATAGGATTTTTTCGGACACAGTTCAAAAGAGTTTAGGGTGAAGCCAAAATTTATTTTGTAAATAATATTTGGATATTAAATCCCGAGAATATTATTTTTATCAAAATAATTATTTTTGGTTTCATGACTCTTGACTTCCTGTGTGGAAAAAATAAAATAAAAGAAAAGTGAAAATAAATTTCTCCCGTATAGCTCTTGGTTTTTTGGCTTTTGGTGTTTCTTCACAGGCTTTTGGTATTTGATATCATAAGAAGCCAAGCTAGATGCGAGATTCGAGAGTTTGTGTGTCTGTTCTTTTTCTCACCCAAATCTGTATTCACCAACTGTGATTGGGCTGGGTCATATTCTGAGAACTGGAAAGCTAAGTATTCACTGGAGGAGAAGAAAGAACCTGAATCGGAAGCTCACTGGACGGGGAGAAGGAAGCTGTGATTTTAGCTTCAAGCCATTCTTCTTCAATTTTCAAGATTTAAGGCTCCAAGAGGTATGTGTTTTAAGCCTCCATACTGCTACTATGCTCTGTTATATGTTTGTTCTTCCATTTTTGTTCATCCATGAAGCATGCTCTGTCTATGTTCAATTCCTTCAAGTGGTATCAGAGCATGAATTTGATTGACTTAGGGAGCATATTAGTTAATAAAAATGGAGAAGAACATTGTTTGGAGCTTAAACATGTGATTCTTCGCTGGTTTTGGTATGGGACAAAATGTCTGTAAGCTTCACAGAGCATTCTGTGAAATTTTTTATTTTGAGTTTTGATCGTGTAAACCCAATTTAAATGGGTATAGACGGTTGTTATTTTGGTTTGGATGAGTTTTTGTAATGAAAAATGTCCAAAGAAGCCAAGGGGATCAAACTCAGAAGAAAATCGAAGAAACAGAATGCAGAAAACGTTGCGGAGAAGAAGAGAACTATTCATAAGCCGCCGATCGCGCCGAGCCGAGCTAAGCTGCTGCCAGAAATGTGTGTCTGAAGCCGCTGGATTCTCTGCGCTGAGCCGAGCCACATTAATTGCGAAATTGCGTTTGCAATTTGCAATTTCGCGCGAGGGTCGGGCCGGCCGTAACGGATAAACACGCGGGTTGCTGGGCGGTGCGGGCGCAGGTTTTCGGGCGAGCGGGCCGCAGTTCGCGGGTTGGGGCAGGAAGCGATCCAATGCGGCCAGTGCACCGAGGCCGTGGTGAACCGCAGTGTAATTGGGCGCGGATCCGGTGCACGTGGACCGCCAGTCAATTTTTTTTGGAATATATTTGCATGAAAATATTAGTAAAGGATTTTAAGATTAAACAAGATCATTAATTAATTAATTAATGTATTTAATTCTATTATTTAGGCACTTATGTTTAAAAATAGAAAAGCATGAAAACGTTTATTATTTTTTAGCATACTATTTATTTTGTGTACCTATGTACGCATTTTCTCAAAAACCAAAGTTTTTGGAATATTTATACAAGAAAAAACTTTTTTCTTGGAAAAAATTAAATGGTTGTTTTAACTTGAACAAAAATTAATACTTAGATATTTTCTCAAAGGATTTAATCCTTAACATAGAAAATATGTTGGATTTATATATTTTTGTAAGTTAAAATAAAAAATCATTTTATTTTATTTTGCACAAGAAAAATTATTTTGTTAAATAAAATTGAGACCAAAGTCTCGAGAAAGTTTTAATTGAAAATTTTTTGAAATCATTAAGTTTTAACTTAAATAAAATTAGTCAATGGAGAAATCTCTCAAAGGATATAATCCTTGACATAGAGATTTTGTTGGACTTGGATATTTTATTTTTGAGTTAAAGAAAAACTTAATGGAAATTTCAAAATGATATTTTCCAGAAAACTTTATTTTAAAATACTAAGTGGGAGAGGGGTTCCAACGGCCCCACAGCTTCTATCACGATCCTCATTAGAGATCGTGGGTCCCCTCGCGTCACCCTGGGAGTGTACCCGTATAGGATAGGGATACCACAAGGATCTAAATCTAATGGAAGGATGTAATTAATAACCCGAGACACGTACTGTAATCGGCCAGCCCACGTTGGAGGTTATAGTGCGAGGAATGTCCATATCAAATGAGAGAAAACGGCCATCCCACGCTCTAGATCATTACCTAGAAGGAAAATTAATTTGTGGTGGTTAATACACTTAGTTTAGGGAACTGTTAATCTTCCAAAGAAGCTATATCAGTTTTCCTAAGAGCCAAGTTAATTTCAGTGCACAAATTTATTTTCACAAATTAAATCCTTTATTTTATTTTTCGATTTTTCAGAAATGGTGGGAGGTTTTTTTAGTCCTTTGGCCGTTATTCTCCGTGAGAATAAGTTAACGGGACCAAACTATGTGGATTGGAAGAGGAACCTGGACATAATACTCACAGCCGAGGAGTATAAGTATGTCCTTTATGAGACCTGCCCTGTGATCGGGGAAGGTTCCACCAACGAAGAGCGAGAGGCTGAAAAGGCATGGAAGAAGGCTAATGAAATGGCACGTTGCTATATACCAGCCTCCATGTCTAATGTGGTCCAGTCTAAACACGAACACATGGCTTCTGCGTATGAAATTAATCATTCATTGGCCACTATGTTCGCGGATAAAAGCCGGCTCGTAAGGCAGGAGGCTCTTCGAACTATAATAAACTCTAAGATGGCTGAGGGAGCATCAGTCAGGGAGCATATGCTCAAGATGATTGCTGCTTTCGAGAAGACAGAAATCTTAGGGGCTATCATTAACCCTGAAAGGCAAGTGGACATGGTTCTCGAGTCTCTACCAGGTTCTTTTACTCAGTTCAAACTAAATTACAATATGAACAAATTAAATATGAGTTTGACTGAGTTGATGAAGGAACTTTAGATGGCAAAGAAGGTCATGAAGCCATATTTAATGGCCATGATTGCTAAGGCTTCTTCCTCAAGAACTGAGTCTGAGTCCAGAAAGTTCAAAGGGAAGAAGGGAAACGCAGTAGCCTAGCCCAAGACCCAGCCCAAAGATAAACCAAAGGGCATGTGTTTCAAATGTAGAAAGAAGGGATACTGGAAAAAGGAGTGTCCAGATCTTCAAGCCAAGAAAAACCCCATAAGTAATGTTTTCTATCTAGAGTCTATATCAATGGTTGGATCAACTTCTACTTGGATTGTTGATTCATGAGCCACTGATCATATCTGTAACTCCTTGCAGGGGTTTAGGAAGATAAGAAGACTTAAGAAGGGCGAACATGGATTACATGTGGGAAATGGAGCACAAGTCTGGGCCCTTGCAGTGGGAGAGCTGGATCTTGTTTTTTATTATAATAAGAAAGTGGTTTTAATAGATATTTTATATGTACCTGGTTTTCTTCAGAATTTAATTTTAGTTGCAAAACTTATAAATCAAGGATATATTATATCTTTCCATTCTGGTATTTCTATCAGTAGAAATGGAGAAATATTATGTACTGGGCACATGTATGAAAATCTATTCTATTTAAACCCTATTAATCATCAATCAAATAACGCTTAATCTGAACCTTTAACTAAGAAGAGAAAGGCCAATGTCAATGACTCATATCTTTGGCATTTGAGGTTGGGTTCACATCAACTCAACCAGAATTCAGAGGCTAATCCATAATGAGCCTTTGGGCTCATTGAGATTGGAAGATTGGCCTCAGTATGAATCCTGCCTGATGAGAAAGAGGACCAAAAGGTCTTTTATCCCAAAGGCGGATAGAGCCAAGGAGGTACTAAGCATTGTTCACACTGATGTGTGTAGTTCATTGTTTACACCAGCTAGAAGAGGTTTTGAGTACTTCATCACTTTCACAGATGATTGTACAATGTTTGGTTATATTTACCTGATGAGACGCAAGTCTGACTCTTTTGATAAATTCAAGGAGTTTAAGGCTGAAGTGGAGTGTCAGACAGGTAAATTAATCAAGACCTTACGATCGGATCGTGGTGAAGAGAACCTCCTAAGTGAATTCAAGGATTACATGGTACGTTATGGGATAGTATCCCAGCTCTCTGCGCCAGGGACACCCCAGTAAAACGGAATAGCTGAGAGAAGGAATAGGACATTGATGGAAATGGTTAGAAGCATGATGTCTCATGCTACTCTTTCAGTATCTTTTTGGGGATATGCCCTAGAAACAACATCATATATTCTGAACTTGGTGCCTTCCAAGTCAGTACCTGGGACTCTCTATGAGATGTGGACTGGGCGTAAGCCAAGTCTGAATCATTTCAGGATTTGGGGTTGTTCAGCTTATGTACTAGTCAAGGGAGACAAGTTGGAACCAAGACCAGAATTATGCTATTTTATTGGGTATCTAAAAGGAACAAATGGTGGTTACTTTTATCATTCTAAGGAGTAGAAAGTACTGGTTAGCACCAATGCTAAATATTTAGAGGATGATCAAAGTACTTCCACAAAAGGTTCAACCAGGTTGGAACTCGAGGAATAGTTATCTTCGAAAGCAATTTCTTTTGACCTGATTATGGAACAAGAAGAGATACAACCTCAAGAGCCTGTACAAATAGTGTCTCGTCGCAGTGGGAGAGTGTCTAGGGTTTCAGATAGATGGTATGGAGAAGCTTTTGAGCTGGTCTCTGACCATTAGGAACAAGACCCTACTAGATATGAGGAGGCAATTGCTGATGCCGATGCAAATCTATGGTATGAAGCAATGAAAGTCGAGATTGAGTCTATGTACTTCAATCAGGTTTGGGATCTTGTAGCTTCACCTAAAGGGATAAAGCCCATTAGGTGTAAGTGGGTGTACAAGAGAAAGAGGGGAGCAGATGGGAAGGTGGAAACCTTCAAAGTTAAGCTTGTGGCAAAAGGGTATACTCAGAAAAAAAGGATCGATTATGAGGAACCTTTTCCCTGTGACCATGCTTAAATCCATCCGTATCCTCCTTGCCATCGCATGTCACTATGACTATGAGATATGGCAAATGGATATCAAGACGGCATTTTTAAATGGCCATCTTAGCGAAGACATCTATATGTCCCAACCGGAAGGTTTTATTGCTAACAGCCATGAACATATGGTTTGCAAGTTTAAAAAGTCCATTTATGGACTTAAGCAAGCATCAAGAGCGTGGAACATTCATTTTGATGAGATTGTTATAAAGTCTTATGGTTTTATTCAAAACGAGGATGAACCATACGTGTACAAGAAACTTGAGGGGTTTAATGTGGTTTTTATTGTCTTGTATGTGGATGACATTCTACTCATTGGAAATGATGTAGGGTCATTGTCATCTACAAATGTTTGGCTATCTAGTCAATTCAGTATGAAGGATTTGGGAGAAGCCAGCTACATTCTCGAGATTAGACTTCTTAGAAATAGGAAGTAGAGAATATTAGGATTATTCCAAGTCGCATACATTGACAAGATATTGGCCAAGTACAGCATGGACTCATGCAAGGGAGCTCTAATCCCTTGCAGACATGGGTTGTCACTTTCTTCAAGGGACTGTCCTAAGTCTCAAGAAGAAAAAGACAGAATGAGTAGGATTTCTTACGCTTTGGCTGTGGGAAGTCTCATGTACGCCATGCTGTGTACTAGGCCAGATATCTGCTTCGCCGTAGGCTTAGTTAGCAGATATCAGTCAAACCATGGGGAGGTTCATTGGCAAGCTGTAAAGCATATTCTCAAGTACCTCAAAGGAACAAGAGATTATATGTTGGTTTACAGGGCTGATGATTTGGTTCCTACTGGATACACGGACTCAGACTTCCAAGCAGATAAGGATAAGAGAAAATCCACTAGTGGATATGTCTTTACCTTGTCTGGAGAAGCAATTTTATGGAGGAGTATCAAGCAATTTTACATTGCTGACTCAACCATGGAAGCTGAGTGTGTGACAGCTTCGGAAGCATCCAAGGAAGCAGTCTGACTCCGGAAGTTAATTTCAAAACTTGGAGTCGTGCCATATATGGATAGACTGATTGTGATGTATTGCGACAATACTGGCGCAGTATCGCAATCCAAGGAACCTCGGAACCACAAGAATGGGAAGCATATCGAGAGGAAGTACCACCTGATCTGGGATTTCATCCAGAGACAGAAAGTCGTGGTGGAACCGATTGCCTCAGATAACAATCTAGCAGATCCATTCACCAAGCCTTTGGCTGAAAGGGTCTTCAAGAGACATTTAGATGCCATAGGGGTGGGCACCTATGGACTTACCTAGTCTTAGAGTGCAAGTGGGAGATTGTTAGAATATGTGCTCTCTTAGACTAGGTTTCTGATATAAATATCGAATATTTTTAAATAAAGAATTTATTTGCGAAAATCGTTTGTGAATTTATTTGCTTTATTTGTGCATATTTTCGTTTGGAAAAGACCCATTGTGTTTAAATAAGTTATCCATGTGAATGGAGGTCTTTCACAGTAAGGAATGGATCATGGGTTATTGAAACACATAAACTTTTGTTTTTAACCGATTGATGAGAATGAGAATCTCATCATATTTAGGTTATTATGTTATGAATTCTAAATGGGGAATGGCTTACCTTTAGCCAGTGAGTAGTCCACTCATTTTATGACATAAGCATATTTCGAATATGTAGAATAGGACCTGTAGTGGTGGTTTCTAAAAGTACTATATGGTAGAAACCTAGACTACAACTGCTACAACGTGGACTAGTACTCTACGACTTGAGTATGAGTTGGTGGTCTGACGAAACTGGAAGCATGTACTTTGATATGCTATAGTTGAGGTTCTATCGTATGGCCAATATACTTGTATATTGGATATGTGTGACTAATTAGTTAAGACAGACTTATACAAGATAGTTTCTATACTATATCACCCATTGTGGTTGTCTGAATGATCTGAATATCCAGGGTCCTAAGAAATATAACTTGAATGTTTGCTTTAGGATAGTTCCCTTGGAAAGCGAAAATAATCCAGGAAGTCGTGGATTATTGAACTAGAAGCCTAAGGATAGTAGATATTATTTAGAGAGGTGTTAGTACATTTCTTCTTCTCTAATGTACGGCGATGTATAGAGGGGTATTTTAGTCATTTCACCTGTAAGTCGGAGACTTTGCTAACGCAGCATTATCCTTGGGGTCAATATTTTCTTATGGTAATATTAGGAAATATTTAAAATGCAAAATACAGCTATTTATGTGACAAGGGTATTTTGGTCATTTTAGTAGTCAAGGCGGTGTGTCTTTTGGTCCCCAATATAGACCATGAGTCCTAATTATGTACAAGTTAAGGAATTGGTCTTAAATTAAATTAAATAAAATTTATTTTATTTAAGTAGTCTGATTTAATCATTGAGTTAGAATAAAATAAAGGTTCATAAAGATAGAGAATTAATTAAATTAGTTTGGTGGGTTAATTAATTGTTTAGGGTTTTGGCCCAATTTGAATAATTAAAGATTGATTTGGGACTAAACTAATATAAGCTTATTAATTGGACTAATTTATTTGGGCTATAAAATTAATTATTTATTAGGCCATTTATTTGGTTCTAATTAAAATAACTAATTTATTTCAAAAGGCTAAACTAAGAGTCTAATGGGTCAATCTAATTTAACCTAGAGTTTTATTTAGATTAAATTGGAGGATAAAGTAGGATGCAGTTTTTACTCTTCTCAGAGTTAAGAAAACAATGTTTGTTTTTTTTCTTTTGGCATGAGGAAAAACACAGCCTCTTTCTCTCTTTCGAAAATATTCCTTAGCCCTGTAAGTTGTCCACCAAATGGGATTAGGCAGGCTATATATTGGAAGATCGAGAGGTTGGCGTTCACATACATGCACAAACGGAGTAGGAGGCTTGCAGGAATCACACCAGAGGTTTCCACCAGCGCACCTTCCCCAGTTCCACACATTCCGGTCCAGCCAATTCTAAGAACGAGAAAAAGAGGTAAAAAAATTTTTCCCTCGGAGTCCCGTCAAGTCGTGACCGGCGCCGGTTGAGGCCGCCGGAACCAGCACCGGCTCCGGTTTGCGATTTTCAGTTTTCAGTTTTTTTTTTTTTTTTTTTTGCTTCCGCTGTGTGTTTTGCTTCCCCCTTTAAACCTTCAGACACGATTAGATACAAAAATTAAATAGATAATTATTAAATTCGTCAACCCGAATACCTATTAAACCCGTCAATCTGTGCACCATTACACAAAAAATTTTAAAAAATCAAATCAAATCATATAAAATTAAAAAAAATTTAATAAAACAGTCCATAAAGTCATAAATAACCAATAAAACAACAAACCATCCCGCTAAATATCTAGAGATTTCAATAAATTCATAACATCTAATCTTAAAAATCTAAACAAATGTAATTTTGCAATAAAATTGGATTGTTCAAGAAATTATTTTCTTTAACTAAAAGTCATTGTAATAATATTATTATTATAGATACTAAATAATAATTAATTAAGAATTATTCATTTACTATATATCAAGCAAATAGTCATATTAATATCATTTATTTTCCTTAAGAGGTCTCATATCATTAAACAAAATAGACACACAAATAATTCAATTAATTCATATAATAAAATTTAATTCAATTACTTTATGTAAAAAATTAAATTATCTAATTTTCTATAGTGAAATTTGTAAGGAATTACAAAAAATATTTGTAGGGTATTACAAAAAGTATTAAATATAAGTATTAAAAAAAAGTTAAACATGTTCGCGGGTTGAAACGGGTTAAAACAGGTTGAACCCGTTTATGACCTGAACACGTTTAAAATTAAACGGGTCGACATGTTTTGACCCAAACTCTCGAAACCTCAACTCTAACTTGCTATAACCGTGTCGTTCTCGTGTCGTGTTGTGTTCAATATTGCCGCCCCTAATTATATCATTGTTTATCAAAAGTACCTAAAGAAATAAAATTTTTTCGTAGGTTAGAAACATACCAAGAATCAAGCATTCTGACCATCCCATCATACATATTAATCTGCACAAAACCACTGCTCTTAATACTAAGCTCCTTATCATCACCTAATTTCACACTGCTATTCTACTCCTTAAAAGAAGTAAGTAAATTTTTCAAAATTGTCATATGATAAGATGAACCAGTTTCCATAGCCTAGGTATTTGCAGAATTTGAAGTATAAATAGTCAAAATATAATTTCTTTCTCCCTCATCAGAACTATTCTAAATTACAGTTGCACTAGTATTGCTGTTTGATTCATTCATTTCATGTTCCTTTTCTCACTGTGGTCAATCTTTTCTAATGTGCTCTTTTTTTTTCAATGAAAATACTAAAGTTTGTCATATCTCGATTTAGAATGTGACTTACTCACACCTCCACCATTCCTTTCCTTGTTCCTACCCCTACTAACAACCAGACCTGTGTTGAATCTGTCCTCATTGGAATTAGGGAATTTTCTCTTCAATTCCTTAGATTGTAGAACATCCATCACATCGCTAATAGAAACACTATCTCTACTATACAACATAGAATCAACAAAATTTTCATATAAATTAGTCAAAGAATACAAAAGAATGATAGCTTAATCTTCATCATCAATTATAACCCCAACACCTTGCAAGTCTTTATTTAAAATTATCAAGATGATCTTTTACTTACATATTTTCTAACATTCACAAGGTATACAAACACACTTCTAATATAACTGGTTTGTTAAGGATTTTTTCTAAAACTTACTTTTTAAAATTTTCATAATCCCGCAACAGTCATTTCATGAACAATATCTCTCAAGATTCGTCAGATAGACTCAACAGAATCGTGTTATACCTTTTGGCAAAATCTCAGTCTTCTTCGTTGCCTTTGATTCTTTTGGTAATTTTTCTCCTTCCAATGCTACTGCCAGTGGTGTATCCAAAAAAAAAAAATTCAAGTGGGGTCAATAAATAACTTACTAAGAAAAGATATAGACATAAAATAAGAAATGTAACTATATTTATTCCACAATTGTCCATGACGATTTTTCATATTTTAAAACCGTTGCATAATTGCCTCATTATCAACAGTTTCAAATATATCTTTTTCAATATATGTAATTAAGCAATCATTCATCAAACTATCACTCATTCGGTTACGCAATCTGTTCTTCACTATCTTTATTGCTGAAAAACTTCGTTCAACACTTTCAGTTGCCACCGATAATATCAAAGCCAATTTTATAAGCAGAAAAACTAATGGATACATAATATGTTTCTTTGTCTCCACTAATTTTTCCACAAGATAACCAACCTTCTTGACATTACAAACACCGGGTTAGAGTGTGCATATCAAGGATATAAGTCTGAACTTGACTATCAAATGCCATACGATCTACTCTTAAAAATTTTGAAGGATAAAACTGTGCCAAACAAATTAGTTTTTCCTGTCAAAAGCAAAAAATGAATCATCACACAAAGAAGCAATTTAGTGCTAATTTCAGTGAATCGGTTGTTGAACTCTTGAAGTTGTCTATCAATCACAACATAAAACAAGTCGACTTGATAATGATGCAAATTTGAAAAATTTGTAACTTTACGTCGTGATCTTCCTAGTGCTACATAAAAGCCATCCAAACTAGGGATCATAATGCCATGTTTTTCACAAAATGAAGAAACTTCAACTAGTAAAAGATTCCATTCATCATCTCTCATCTTTTGTAGCCGTTGTTTGGCTATTTCAACCAATTCCACGGCATTCACAATATGTTGATCTTTTCTTTGCAAGGTTTTCCACAATTCATCTATGATTCATAATACACTCTTCATCAAATGTAGGGTGAAAATAAAATCAAAAGATTGAATCATTTGCAATAACGATTGAGCTTCAATCCTTTGTTCAGAATTCAAACCATTTTCAGCCATATTGTCAAGCACATCAACAATAGATGAAAATAATGAGATATTGTTGAGACATGTACCATAATGAGATCCCCCATTGAGTATCACTGGCACATTTGAGGCTTATTTCTTGATTTAAGCCTTTTCCACTTCTAAATTCACCACGTTGTAATGCCTCAAAAACTTTGATAGCTTGACTTTCTCTAAGAATATCATAGCGTTTGCATGAAGCTCCAACAACATTTATTAAGGTACTAATATTCTAAAAAAGTGAAGCAACAGATTCTTTGTTTTTTGCAACAGTTACAAGAGTCAACTGAAGTTGATGAGCAAAGCAATGAACATAAAATACAAACGCATTTTCCTTTTAAATCAAACTTTTCAAACCACTGAATTCACCTTGCATATTGCTAGCTCCATCATAACCTTGTCTACATAATCTAGACAAACTCAATCCATACTTGGAAAATAATTATTCAATTGCTAATTTTAGTGACAAAGCAATAGTATCAAGAACATGTACTATACCTAAGAAACGTTCAACTACACAACCTTTTTTTTTTTTTCATGTAACACAATATAAGAGCCATTTGTTCCTTATTTGACACTGTTGGATTGTATGCCCACTTAGACTAGGTTTCTGATGTAAAATCGAATTATTTAATAAAAGAATTTATTTTCAGAAATTGTTTGTGAATTTACTTTTTGTTTGTGCACGATTTTCATTTGGAACAGACCCATTGTGTTTAAATAAGTGATCCGTATGAATGGTGGTCTTTCACAGTAAAGTATGGATCACGGGTTATTTAACACATAAACATTTGTTCCTAACCTATTGATGAGACTGGGAACCTCATCATGTTTAGGTTATTATGTTATGAATTCCAAATGGGGAATGGCTTACCTTTAGCCAGTGGGTAGTCCACTCACTTCATGACATAAGCGTATTTCGAATACGTGGAACAGGACCTGTAGTAGTGGTTTCTCAAAGTACTATATGGTAGAAACCTAGACTACTACCACTACAGCGTGGACTAGTACTCTACGACTTGAGTATGAGTTGGTGGTCTAGCGAAGCTGGAAGCATATACTTTGATTTGTTGTAGTTAAGGTTCTTTCATAGGGCCAATATACTTACATGTTGGGTATGTGTGACTAGTTAGTTAAGACAGACTTATACAAGATAGTTTCTGCACTATGTCGCCCCTTGTGGTTGTCCGAATGGTCTAAATTATCCAGGGCCCTCGGAAACATAACTTGGATGTTTGCTTTAGGGTAGCTCCCTTGGAAAGCGGAAACACTCCAGGAAGTCGTGGATCATTGGACTAGAAGCCTAAGGATGGTAGATGTCATTTAGAGGGGTGTTAGTACACTTCTTCCTCTCTAAATGTACGGCGATGTGTAGAGGGGTATTTTAGTCATTTCACCTGTAGGTCGGAGACTTTGCGAATGCAGCATTGTCCTTGGGGTCAATATTTCCTTATGGTGATATTAGGAAATATTTAAAATGCAAAATACAGCTATTTATATAGCAGGGGTATTTTGGTCATTTTAGTAGCCAAGGCGATGTGTCTTTTTGGTCCTCGGGATAGCCCGTAAGTCCTAACTATTTTTGGGATGAGGAATTGGTCTCAATTGAAGAGGATTTTATTTTATTTTGTTTTATTTTATTTTATTCAGGAAGTCTAATTTATTATTGGACTGGAATAAAATAAATAAATAAATAAATAAAATAGGAGTTGAGAGAAATTAATTATCTAGTTTATTTGGTTAATTAATTATTCAGGGCCTAGGTCCAGAATGAATAATTAAGAAATTAACCTGGGCTTAAACTAGGGGAAATAATTAATGTTTAATTATTTATTGGGTTATTTATGTAGGCCCAAGAAATAAATAATTAAAGATTAATTATTATTGTTCATTTGGGCTCATTAATTATTTATTGGGTTACTTATGTAAGCCCAGAAAATAAATAATTAATATTTATTATTTTGGGCTTTTTTGGGTCCAAGAAAAATAATAAATATTTATCTGGCCCAATAGCTTGGACCTTAGGGTTTTTTCCAGATACGGTTAAGAGGAGTTTAAGGTTAGGCCAAACTGTTTCTCAGGATAACATCCGGGTATTTTGAAATCCCGGGGAGATGTTTATCAGAGATTGAGAGACCTAATTTTGGCTAAATATAAACAACTCTTTGAAAAGGAAAAAAAACTCTAATTTTCTTTTCCTAAGCAGACTCTCACGTGAGACCCTCTCTCTCTCTCAAGGCTCTCTCTTTCTTCTTGTTTTTTTCCTTGTTCTTTGCTAACCAATAGCGAACGAATCAAGGAGAATTGAGACCCTTCCTCTTCACCATAGTGTTCACTGACTAAAGGGTAGGCTGAGGAATATCCCGAGAGCTGGAGAGCTAAGCGTTAATGCAACAAGACGAAGTCGAAGGCTAGCGGGTGTTCAACCAGAAGCTCCTTCAACTGTGCAAAGTGAGGCGATTCCAGTCGTTCAATCCGCTCTTACTCAACCTAGAAGGGTTAAGGAGCGCAAATGTATGATCTTCACGCTTCCGCATGGCCTTTATGGCTCGCGTTTAATTTTTTTTTTTCTCTGTTTTTCCGTCCATGGCTCCCTGTTTCTGCGTTTTGCCATCAGACACATCACGAGATTCATCAACCAAAATAAAGAATATATCATTTCCCAAATCATTAATAATAGCTTGTGTTGTCTCACTTGCTGCAGCATTTATAATGTTATACTGAACATCTGGAGCAATCAATTTTAAATTGTTTGGAGCATTCTTCAAAACAACATTATTGATAACTTCATTATGATCAGCCAGAAAATGTAAAAGCTTAAGAAATTTTTTTCTATTTTTTGATTCCTCTGATTCATTATGTCCACGAAAAGCTAGCCCTTGGAGCAAGAGAAATCAAAGACAATCAACAGAAGCAGTCAACCTAGTATGATATTCAATTCGAGTTTGCTTTAACTGTTTGAGCAAAGTAGATTGAATATGTTGATCTTGATTCATCAAGTCTTCACAATTTTTAGATGCTTGATTGTAAACACTATTAAGATCTCCAACATGAATTTTGAATATCTCTTTCTTATTCCATGTATTAAATCCTTCAAGAACAAATGAATCACCACTTCCTTTTTTCCCATTATACTGTCCAAAAAGATAACATAAGCAAAAAACTGCATCATTGGATATACTATACTCTAACCAATTTCCATACTCATCAAACCAATTTGGATTAAATCGACGTAACACATTACCTATAATTCTTTATGGAAAAACATGGTTACGTGGTTGACATGGTCCCTTTTGCAAGAATTTCCTTCGAACATTATCACGATCATTAGGATAATAACTCAAAATTGAAATACGAAGTCCTGGATCCGATGGAAGACTTTCTAAATCAATTTTAGTGTGAACTTTCTTTTATCATTGTTCACTATTTTCTTGAGTAGAATGTGGTTGATCCAATGTTGATTTCCTTTTGAAATATTTCTCCATCAACTAAGTAGAAAAAAAATATTTTTAGTAATATTTATAGACTTAATTTAATTAAAATAGAATATTCGTAAATTAAGAATAGCTAAAATTACCAAAATAATGATATTAGAAGTATAAAAGTTCTACATTTTTTAACAAGTAATTGTAAATTATTAGCTAACAACTAACAAGATTTTTAAATTTTAATAAGAATAATAAGATTTATTTCTCCATAATATTTAATCTCAATTCATCTAACATTCATTCTTACAATATTCCAATACACTATACACTCAAATATATATTGAACACAGTAATTTAAACTCAAGTAAATAAATAAACTACTATAGAATTGAGATAATGAGCTAATGAATAACTATTAATCACAAAATGAGGTAAAAGTATTACTCATTTGCAAAAAAGATTCAAACTTTATTTCTTTACTTGTGAGAGATGGGAGAGAGCAGCACTTTTGTTCTTTCTTGGCAATTAGAAAGGATTATGGGTCCTAAATCTCTTTTATGTATAGGCAAATAAAAAACTCATTTGGAAATTTTGAAAGTAACTAAAGGTTAGAAGAAAGAGGAGGTCTTTCACACACACTCCAAAAGAGGGCTTTTTTTTACCCGACTTCTTTTACTTAAAAGTTAAGCTTTTAATAGTAAAAAAAAAAAAAAAAATTGACCCATGCATTTTTTTTAAATGGGGTCAAATTATATAGATCCTTAGAAGATTTTTTATTCAAGTAGGGTCCAATAACGATATAACACTTGGCTACGCCGTTGGCTACTGCACATTCCTACTAAACCAGAAGAGCTTTTATCTTCATTTTCGAAGTAAAATCGTTTGATATATTGAATTTATCAATATCAAACTTGTAGGATATCATCTTAATTAGCAAATATAAATCCTACATATCCAAATTTGAACAGAAAATTCTATGTAACCAAGCAATGACTCTACTTGTTAAAAAAACAATAATAATAGAAAGAACTAAAAGTAAGAAAAAATTAAAAAACACACAAGATTTATGAAATTTGGTCAATGTGACCTACATTAATGAACAAAGAGCAAGATTTTTTTTTTATTTTTTTTTTAGAGAACTGTTATAGAGATGGTTAATCTTATAAGTTGTTGAATTATATATATATATATATATATATATATATATATATATATATATATATATATATAAAGTAAGTTTCCATATTGTGAAGTATCCTCCAAATAAATCACCGGTGGGCTTTGGGCTTGTTCCGCCTTTGCTTCCACCACATATTAAAAAATAAATAAATAAATAAATAATAACTTTTTAGATCATAATCCCAAAATTTTGAATCGGTCACAATTCGGGTCTATCAATGTAATTCAAGGTAGCCAACATATATATTTAACATAAATATTTAAGAAAGTATTTGATCATAAACAACTTATCGTTGTATTTCTATTAATTAAAGATGTTAATTGCACGGCCATTTAAAGATGTTTAATTATTCCATTTGTTCTTTAATATTTGTCACTTTTAGAGTTTTTTTAGTAATTATTAGAATTAATAATGTATTTATTACTTCTTTTCTAATTGTAAAATTATTACTTATTACTATAGTATAAATTTATTTTCAATAGTCAAACCAACTTTACAAAAAAGGTAATTTAGTAATTTTTTAAATATATAAATGTTAGATTTTTAAAAAAATTAATGTAAAATTATTAAAAGTGACAATTATTTGAGAACATACGAAACATATTTATTTTCTAAAAATAAAATTTTATTCTTAAATATCTAAAAATAAAAATAAAAAATTCAATAGCTGATAAAGGAGATATAATGCTTTTTGAGTATTGAGACATCACAAAACTCAAATGCAAGTAAAACCAGGAAGAGGATTTATCGATTCTTTTAACTAAAAAATTATTTTATTCTTTTATTAAGTTACTAGCTCAAAATACGTATTATGAACAGGACTAAGAAACTTTAAAATAAATAAATATCATGTAATTTCTATAATTTTTTGAAACTCAAAATAGAGGAATTATTACTCCTGAAATAAAAATATATTTACTGAGTTTCAAGATAATTATTTTTAAAAAAAAATTATTTCAAAGATCAAGAAAGTTATTAAAAAACTATAACTATAAGATAAAATGACTATGTTAGTTTGTTTTGAAAATTAGAAAACTAATTAATAGAACAGATTATGTATTATTATAATAAATAAGATAAAATTTTAGTTAGAAAAAGATAATAAATATATTATTTGAAATTTTAAATAATAAAAATATTTGATTTTTATTTCAAAGAGGGGGGAGTGGGCAATGAGATCATGTACTTGACCCGACAGACGAGAAATGAAATGGTTATCAAGGTTACGGGTGTGGTTTCCGGACTGCTAAATGGGTTTGTACTACCCCCAGCATTGCCATAACTGCCATACCTGCGTTTTGGCGGTTCCACAGTCTGAACTTTTCTTCCGAACTTCACCGATCATAGCATAATATGCGAGAAAGGCAACGTTTTTCTTCGAGAAGGTGAGTTTTTTTCCTGCTCTATCTTGCTTTGCAATGAATTTCTCGAAGCTATTTAGTTATTGTGGGAATTCGAAAGTAATTTGACTATATTAGGCAGTTTCGTTGAGGTTTGTTGTTCAATTTTTGATGTTTTATCAAGCTTTTGTTCGTCTAAATTGCTGCCAAATAGTCATTCATTTCCATTGCCCTGTTGCCTTTTACGATCTGCAAAAAGTGTAAATATGCATATGCTGCTTTTGTTTTCATTCTGCGTAGGACAAAAAATTGTGTCAAATTTTTCAAAGGAGACGTTTCTCTGTAACTGTTACGTGCTGAGGTGATAGACCGTACATGCAAAGAACGAGAGGGAAGCCTCAGCAAACGTGGTCGTGTGTTTGGCTGATCAAGACAATTTGCACCGGATTTCGTTGAAATGTACTGTATTTCTAGGGTTATATTTCATATTCTGTTAAATGCGTGGTGTCCAGTGTAAATGTGGAAGAAAAACAGAGGAAGAGGAATTTACCTTTATTTTTGAATTGCCTTGTACTAGAAAAAAAGAGAGAAAGCAAAAAGAGGAGTTATTTACTTGGCATTCTGTAGCTTTACAGTCATTATATGGTTTATTTCAATGTAACCTATGGATACTTTAATGAACAACTTTCTGGATTATTAGAGGTTCCCTCTATATTTCTGTTAATTATTTTATTTATTTCGTTTTTTATATTCGATGATTGATACCTACATTACTGTCACTACTCATTCGAGTACACTAAAGGCAGTTTTGTCGCTTTTCGAGTTTTTTCTTTATATACACTTTGTTAAAAAATATATATATTGGAAATTGAGTTGTGGAGAGGAAGTGAGGGTCATCGACTGGTTTGTTGCCCAACCATCATGAGAAATTCATCAGGAAATTCTAGTCAGAAGTATGGGTTGTCAGAACCAATTTCGACGGCTGGACCTACTCAATTTGATGTGATCAAGAACCGTGAATTGGAAGAGGTTTGCCTTTTTCATTTTGCCATTGCCTTTGAATTTCTTTATATGTTCTTAATTTGATCAGCAGAAATTGATTTTGATGCCTCTTTTCTGCTAATTCAGTTGTTGTTTTGCAGAGGCAGGGTGTCTGAAAGAGTAGGTTTTTTTTTAAATTGTAAACAAATAATGTTGATTTAGTGAATGGGAAATCTCAGATTAATTTTAAATGTAGTTTTTGTATGATTCCTTGATTGCTTTCCTATTCAGCAAGAATGGCGATAGAATTGGAAATCAATTCATGGCGATTTGGTGATGAAAAAGATGAGAAGTGAAAAGATCGCAAAACCTGATTGCTATAAACCCTGGTGTAGACAAATATTAGAAATGGTGAAGGTCACAAACCTAATTTCTATAAATCTTATAACTTGCAAAATCAAGGGCATCCCCATTCCAATTGGCTGTGTAGAAGATTTTGACAGGGCCCCATATCATTTTTTTCCTCTTCCAGTTTTTGAATGGAGGGCCACTTATGTTGTCTCAATTGCTGTGTTATTTATCTGATCCTACCTTTTTTGTATGCTAATGTTGATATGGGGAAAGTATATAAGTTCATTTACTAGATTGTACTTGATTAAATTTTACGTTCTATATTATGTTTTCTCCTTTAGATACTGAATTCGGTTCCTATATATATGCTATGAGAATTATTGTGGCTGTGTTGGATTCTTCAGTTTTTATATCATATCAGGGTTTGTGTATTTAGTTCCTTGCAGGTGCAGTAGTGTATGAAAGCCGGGAAGAAGCTAGCAAAAGGGAGGAAGTTCTTGGAAAATTGGACCAGGTTGGCAGTTAATTTTCCCACTAGTAAGTTCCTTTCTACCATGTTATGATTGCTAATGGTGGAAGCATTGAACAGATTGTAAAGAAATGGGTAAAAAATGTTAGTCGTGCCAAAGGTTTCAATGAACAGGTGGTTCAAGAAGCAAATGCCAAAATTTTCACTTTTGGTTCTTATCGGCTTGGGGTAAAAATCTTATTTCTTTGCATACTTTCTCTGTTTTCTGGTCAACTATATGCTAATAATCCTTATTTAGTCCTTTCTATGGCATTTGCGTAATGGCTTTTAAAGTAAACATTTAATTAACTAACTGAAAGGTTTGTACTATATCCTTGGTTTGTTCATTCATCTCAATACTGCTTAGAAATTTCATTCAGTGAATGGAATTTCTTCAAATGACTAATTTTTTTCTGTCTTATAAACTGTCACAACTTAATCTTTTACCACCTTCCAAATTTTATTTGATTGAGAGAGGAGAGCAACAAGACTGCTAGTTAGGTTGAGACGTAGATTATGGTGGAATGATTTTTACCTGCATAGAGGTAATTGGAAAGGGGCATATGAAAGGACAAAAAAAAAGGAAAAAGAAAAATTCAACTCCCATTTTACATTGTCAATAACACGAGAGATGAAAGAGAAATATCTATAAACAGAAGCAACTTTTCATGCCACTAACTTAATTTTCAAAAATCCCAATTGAGTAAGTAATTAACTTTAAATACAATCTACAATACTCGAGTCTTGATGCGGTTTGATATATTACTGCTTTTAGTGAACAATTACGTAAGTTTATATTGTAAAGTTATTTATTGGGCTTGGGACAGTAAACAACTATTTTGTTTTCCAAATTATGATAATAAAAGGTTGTAAGGAATTAGAAGTAGATGTCTGCTTGTTATCATCTTCGGTTTTAAGGTTTTGGCTCTTTAGTTAATTCTAGTATAACGGTGGCAATAAAAGACACTAAGAGAGTAAAAGATGAGTTATTCTTGAGGAGATTTTACCCTAAGTCACCTAATTCAAGCATTAAGGATTGCTTTCACTCCAAATTTGCACTTTATGTGCATTGTGATCAATGTATGCTTTGAAGTCAAAGTTGTAAGTTTGCCAAAAAATGTTCATGCCTAGTATTTGAACTTGCTTGCTCATCCTCCTGCAAAAAGGATGTAGTACCACTTACCTGCTTGTCGTGGTCTCTTTTACTTCCTAATCTACGTCTGTGAATGACATATAATTAAATCTTACAGATGTATTAAAAAAAAATTAGCATCTGTCACAAAATAATGATGGATATATAATAGTGTATAAACTAAATGTTTCTATTGAGATGCTTTGTGGATACTCTGAATCCCTATATTCTTGTATTCTGCAGTTCTTGTTGCCTCTCCCTCCACAACTTGCTCAGTGAGCTGGTCAATATGCCTTGGACGTATCGAAATTGCTTTAGTCTTATGAGTGATATTGCAGTTTACTGTTCCTATTGCTCTGGAATATTTGTTGTGGATGTTATGTTTCAAGACATTTGGTTTTCTGAGGTTGTCAAAATATTGCCACTAAATTGTAGAATTTGGAGATAACCTAATTCATTAAAAAACAAGAAAAAGGAACTAGTCCTGTCAGGGTTGAAGAATATCATGATGAAATATATGCTTCTTATACACATGGAAATGGTAGCAATTATGGCAGTTCCACCCATTTTTCCTTTTGATTAGATGGAAGTTCAAAGCATGTTAACAATGTCGAGTGGTGAAATTTTCTCGCCTCTTGGTTTCCTGATCCTTACAAGCAAAAAGTTCTCTGGACATTCAGTTTTCACTTGGAAGTCCAGTTTTTACAAGAAAACTCTGAGTAGTTTCGAGGAATATTTTATTTCTTTAAAGTAATTGGATAAAGTTATTTACTTTTCTGGGATGAAGATGTCAACAACTTCAATATGCTAATATTTTGCTTTGTCATTTTCGAATATCTTCCCCAGCACAGTGTGGATAGGACTTTATTTCTTTAGGTCATGTGATAAACTGGTTTAGTTTTCCAAGGATGAAGAATGAACTTGCCAATTACAAAAATCTACTAAACTTTGTTGCTGTCATATTTGAATAGGTTCATGGTCCTGGTGCAGATATAGACACCTTATGTGTGGGGCCTAGACATGCAACTCGCGAGGTATGTTGACAACTGTTGTTTTCTACACATTTATAATTTTTTGAAAATAATTGGAGGTTGCTGATGAACCACTTATTCCCATCTCTGCAGGAAGACTTTTTTGGAGGACTGCAGAAGATGCTGGCAGAGATGCCCGACGTGCAGGAGCTGCACCCAGTGCCTGATGCTCATGTCCCTGTGATGAAGTTCAAATTTGATGGGGTTTCTATAGATCTTCTTTATGCAAATGTGGCACTTTGGGTTATACCTGAAGTATGAATATTCTCTGCAACGATCTCTGTCATTTTGCTCTTCTTCATATGGAGCTGATAATTTGTGCATTTTTCTAATGTATTTGAGAGTCATGCATTTGTATTGATTTCTCATAGCATTCAAATATTCTTTTTTCCTTGCTCTTAAAATAAACTAGTTTGCTTCTTTCCCTCTAATTTCTTTTAAATGTCTAAATTGATTCAATTGACTTAATTTCATTGGAGTACAAATTTTTGAGCATTTTTTATTTCTTGGCCGGGGCCAAGATTCATTTTGAGGTAACTTCACTGAATTACCTGTCTCTGCTCAATATATCTTAAAGAATCAAGCTCTCAGCTTAGTGATGTTTCCTGTGCCCTAAAATCCAATTTTCCTTTCCTGAACAACCTTAGATAAGAAAAATGCAGTGCATATGATTGACGTTTGAATGTGACTTCAGCAAGTAAAGATGGTTGCTGCTGCTTTCAGTTTCTCTGTAATTGAATTAGATATACATTCGAACTCCTATGTACCAAAGGAAAATTTGTGATTTTGTTCAATTAAGTTATGAATTCACTAAGTAGTGGGTATCCAATTCTTCACTTTTAAGTTGTTTTATGTCCTGTAGCCTTATGAAAATAGAAAGTATGGAAAGAATCCCAAGAACTGACTGAATTTGATAAGCCTTTGTCAGTGTTTTCTTGTTAAATCCTGCGAAGGCAATAGATAATATTTCTTTGTATTTGGTGTCATAGTTTAAAGTGGTGGGGATGTGGACATGGATTGCTCTTGGTTTTGGTGTTAATATTTCTTTGTATTTGGTATAATAGCTCAAATGCTGATTTTGTCATAACTGTTGAATGGAGCATATACAGTTCCTATTTTTGAGGGGTGGCTGAAGAGAACTTCGGCTTATGGGAGGTATAAACTTTTGAGGCTTAGTGAGTTAACCACATAGAGGAAGATATAAGAAAGCACTGTGAAATAACATGCCTGCAAGGTTACTATGTCATAGATTGACAGATAAGCCTCTAAACATGGGCAGGCTAGGTTTGCAGGGATATTTGCTTCCACCTGATAGATGCAGGTTCCAATTCCTGGACCTATGGCTTTTGATGAGGTGGCAACCCGCAACACTACATGCCTGCCCAATGGGATGGGCCTTCAATGAGCCCTCAAACAGAGGGGGAAAAAAATGGAGAGAGGAAAACAGTAAGAATGCAGTTCTCTTCAGGGCTTGTGAAAGGCCTGACTTAAATATGCTGTTCCTTTTCCACCAGTATGAAGTTTTAATTATTGCTTGACCTGAATTACCCTATGCAACGTCTTGTATTGAACAATAACATTAAACATCTACTGAACAAAAATGTCATTCAGCAGAATCAGCATGTAGACGCTGGTATATAACTTTTAAATAGTAGAAGTCCAACTTTATCTATTCTTTACTTGCTTAATTCTAGGGCAGTGCCAGTGATGAATATGTTCAACTTTTACTTCTCTGGCAATTAACATGGAGTTAGTGGATTGCATAATAGTCCTTCCAGAGAAAGTTCAAAATTTTTCCCTTTTTATCTTCCAGTACCTTCTCTTTTCCCACGTAATACACTTTCTGTTTCTTATACTGAAGATTACGTCCTTCCCTACTTCTCTCCTTCTTTCCACAAAGTATCAGACTTTGCTACATGTGGCTGTCATAATTGTTACTGTTTGAATGTTCAATAATTTCAGATGCTGCATCTCTTGCAGGACTTGAATCTTAGACAGGAATCCATATTGCTGAATGTGGATGAGCAGACAGTTCGTAGTCTTAATGGGTGCCGGGTTACTGATCAAATTTTGCGTTTGATTCCAAATATACAGGTTCTAACTGATGCGAATATGTTGAGATGTGTCTATGTAAATTGTTAATTTGCTAACCATGGTGTTGTTGTTCTTTGTTCTCTAGAATTTTCGCACTGCACTTAGATGTCTGAGAGTATGGGCGAAGCAGCGTGGAGTTTATTCGAATGTGAGAAAAAAAAAAATTGTACGAGTAGTCAAGGACTTCATTATTTCTTCTATCCATGCATGGCATAACCTGTTTTTTCTGTTACGGCCAGGTCACCGGATTTCTTGGTGGAATTAATTGGGCATTACTTATTGCTCGCATTTGCCAGCTATACCCAAATGCACTGCCTAGCATGTTGGTCTCTCGGTTTTTCAAAATCTATAATTTGTGGCGGTGGCCAAATCCAGTTATGTTGTGTCCAATTGAAGAAGGTTCTCTAAGATTAAATCTGCCCTTTTGGGATCCCAGAAGAAACTACCGAGATAGGAAGCACCTGATGCCTATTATAACTCCAGCCTATCCTTGCATGAACTCTAGTTACAATGTGTCACAGAGCACATTGCGCTTCATGAAGGAAGAATTTTGGAGGGGAAATGAGATTTGTGAGGTAACTTTGTATTGCAATAATAATATGTTGAGTTTTCTTTTTGCTTTTCTTTTGTCCATTAAAGAAATGTCTTTGTGCTCATTTATGTTGAATGACTTTTTGAGTTAAGTCTGATGAATGTTGTACTTAAATGATGTGCTATTATTAATTTCATTCAGATATACTGTTGGGCCTCGCAGGGGGATTTGAGAAAAATTATTTCATGTTCTTTGTAGAGGCCTGTGTTTTTTATCTAACAAAGGACGAATTTGATGAAATGAATTCTGTTTAGTCATTTTGATATGCTGGAAGTAGCTAAAACATAAGGTCTCCGATGTTTGGATTTGCTGTTGGCATCATTTCATGTATGTACTCTGCGACTGCATTGCTCCCCTTCTGTTATCTTCTTTGATTCTTATGATTGTTGTAGCAGGATTTTCGGGGGAAGGGTGCATTCATATGAACATGTTCTGTTGATAATGTTTTTTGTCAAATTCTTTCGTGCTTCTGAGGATTTTTCTGCCTCCTTTCTGCCTTTTTTTTTTTTTTTTCCATTGGGATGTATTAGAAAGCAATAATTTTTGGGTAATTAAGTGAGAACTTACACCAAGCTAAAAACTTGCACCACTTTTTTAACTTGTATTGTCAAACAACTATGTGGGTCCTACTTGTATCTGTTTATAGAATTATAAACTGTAAAGGATCTTGTAGCTTGAAAAGTTCATCTTCAAAAGAGAAGATTTGTGGAATCACGTGATAGTTTCATTGTTTGACATTCTTGGTGTCAATAGGTTTATACTCGATGTATTTATTTAAATGTATGATTAAACCTGAAGTCTGACACTTTCCAATGCAACTGCTATTTATAATATATTATCTTGGTCAAGAACACAATATCCTCTTTTTTTCTTTCCATTTCCAAGTTTTGTACTGTTGAGCTGATCCTATGGAGAGTTGAAAATCTTATGTTCTGTCCTCTTGTTTACATAAAATGCGTTTCTAATTTCTGAGTACCATGATTGAGGTTTTCTAATGATTGAAGTTTTCTGTTTTTTAGACAAGCTGTGATGCACCCATCCATCCTGACTCACACCACAATTTTCCTCTCCTTTTTGTCGTCTCTTCTTCCCCCTTTGCAGTCTCCATAGCTCATTTCTCTAAGACCACCCTAGCTTTGCTGTACTTCTTTTCTCCCTCCCTTTTTTTCTCCTGTAAGTTTCTCTTTCTGGCCCCTTGGTTGAAGTCATTCTGTCCATTTCCTCCTAGCTTCCCTCTATTCCTCTGTCTTCCTTTTTTCTCTGTTTCTCAATTTCTTCCCCTCTGCCAGTTCTCTGAGCTTCTTTCCCCTCTTCTCAATCTCCCTCCATTAGTCCTCCATTGAAAAAAGAATTTCTGAACAACTAACACATACTATACCGATCCACTTTTTTTCACGTCACCAACTCACCCACGAACAAAATATAGAATCAGAAACATACACAAAAATTGAGAACTTAACAAATTTTACACTACTATATCTCAATCTAGTCTTGATCATCAATTGTTTGCTAAATATTTTATGTGACAATTCCTTCTGTTAAGGTGGTAGCTCAGTTGGTTAAGATGCACCCTTGCTAGGCAAGAAGTGGAGGGAAAATATTAAAAAAAAAAAAAAAGAAGAAGAAGCAATTTCACTTTATATTTGATAATTCCTCGTTAAGAATTAAAGGTAGGGCAGATTAGATATATCAAGTGCAATGATGGTTCATTCTGCAACGGAAAGTGGCATAGGAAAATGGTGTTTGTGGTGTGAAGTCTTGTGGTAAATTTTGAGTAGCTGATGGTTGCAGACAGGATTAGTTGCTAGATAGATTTTTGATGGTTTACAAAAGGCTGGTGATGTTTTTTGTAGTTTCATATGGGTATTTTTTGGGATTTTCGTTAGATCTGTTTGTTGATACCAACTGTTATCAAAAGTTTTGAACAGGCAGAAGTTAGTTGCAAGGAATGCTTCTGATTATGTAAGCTTGAAGGTGGATTTGTAGTTTTACCAAAGCTGATGTATGGTCAATGCTTTTGCTTGGGGGGTGATGGTTGGGTATGGTCAGCCCTAATATTCTGTAATTTGTTGCTAGTCTTCCATACTATGTATATTCTAGATTATACATGTTGCAACTAGTTAAACATCATCATTTTTGGCTGTGAGATTTCCATATTTTCCTTCTAGAAAAAGTGGTATTGTTGTAGCACTACATGATTTGTGCATAGATATGAGAATTCTTTGCCTCGTAGACATGCGATGTTTGTTGGTAATAGGAATTATAGTATGTATGAGTTTAGATGTAAACAATCCGATTATTTCTAGGACCGTTTTTTGCTGCCAGCATGCTACTGGTGGTGGCAAAAGTTACCTTCTTCTACCATCCTGATACTTGCTTCACACTGTATTCAAAACCTACCGATTACACTATGTCATAATGTGATTGCTTAAGGTGGAAGTATGCAAAATTTTGGAAGCGAAATCTGAACTTTAAATTCTGGAAAAACCTAAGAAGGGAGTACAATCTGAGTGAATTCATTTAAAAAATCAATTGTAGGTAAATAAAGGTTTGAAACATTTTGAACATCGAAGAAAACACAAATAGTTATTCAGCCTTTAGATGAAAATAAACCAAGCCTTAAATGTTGTCCAAGTTGAAATACAATTTCTGTGATCATCTGAAATTTTGTGCTTTTGTTGAATTTGTCTCCTTTTAACTTTGACTATCATGTCTACAGGCAGTTGAGGGAAACAGAGATAGCTGGGCAACTCTTTTTGAGCCTTTTGCATTTTTCAGAGCATTCGCAGATTATTTGCAGATAGAAATATCAGCAGAATGTGATGATGACATGAGAAATTGGAAGGGCTGGGTTGAATCTAGAGTACGCTTGCTTACTTTAAAGGTATGTTGTAACTTTTTGTTCATTTGTTCAGTTACATACTTAGCTTCTATTTAGAAATGTCACTCATTTGCTTGCAAAACTCAATCAGATTGAGAGGGACACCTATGGTTATCTCCATTGCCGGCCTTACCCTGGTCAATTCTCTGACCATTCTAAACGCCATCATTGCTGTTTTTTTATGGGGCTCCAAAGGAAACAAAGTAGTAATCCTCAAGAAGCTAAATTGTTTGATATAAGGATGACAATTAAAGAGTTCAAGGGTGATGTATTGTTTTACTTTCATTGGAAACCAACAATGTTGTTATGGGTATGTCATATAAGGCGGAAGGATCTACCTAGTTTTGTCTTCCCTGGAGGAGTCAAGCCCCCAAAATTGCCTGGATCGAAGACAAGTGCTGTTAGTAAAAAGAGGAGAAGACAAGATGGAGGAGAGTCCTTGGTGTTGGGCAAGAGCAGTAATGCTCCAGGTTTGCTTCCTCAAGAAAGAGGCAGCAAACAATGTGAAGCTGATGTTACTGGGACTATCTGCAGTGAAAAATGTCCTGAAAATCTTACTTTTCTTGATCAGGAGGATGAGGGATCTCTTAAACACAGATCTTCAGTCGGGGCTTCATCTTCTGGTTCATTTGGTGCAAAACTAGTGGAAAATTTCATACAGCAATCTTCTGCACTAATTGTGGGTCACCAGGGTTCTTCAAATGTAACTGATGAGATTAAGAATGAGTCCGAAATGAAAAATGAAGTCCAAAACTTTCGTGGAGCTAAAGAGGACAGCTTGCTACAGTTGTGCAGAGTAGAGCAAGGAGTTAAAATAGTGACGGGAGGCAAGGATTGCGGTAGTCCTCACTCCAGACTCCTACAGAATGAGGGTTTGGAAGAGCTTAAGGTGCTGCCAGCTTACTTTCTGTAGTCCTTTCTTTTCAAGATAGGTTGTTGCTTGGCATTTTATTTCCTTTATTTCTATTTTTGGGGCCTTCTTCAGATCATGGATTTATAAGAGAATAAGAAAAGGCATAGCAGAACTAAAATATGAAAGAAAATTGTTTCTATTATACTAGTAAATTGAGTCCAAAAAGTTCTTCGCTGGGATTGAAAATTAATCAATTAAAGGATAGAAGCAAATACAATTTACATAGAGGACTGAGAATTCTAATGTGAAACTCCTAATCTTGCTTGGATTTTGTTATCTTATGCTTGTTTATAAACCCTATTCTGTTCTATTGATGGTATATTGTGCATGTTTAGTTGGTGTTGTTCTCTGTATGATTGAATTCGAATTGGTGAAGGGTAGTCCTCGAAACAATAGCTACACAGATATTTCTTAGGAATCTTTATACTTTAGCATTTTTGCTGTTCTCAGTTCTTAGAGCATCGTGATGGAGTTTCTGTACTATATTTCTTATCTTTGTTTCCTGTACATTGATTCTGCACCCTTGCTTTATGTATGTTTCTTATCTTTGTTTCCTGTACATTGATTCTGCACCCTTGCTTTATGTATGTTACATGAAAGACTATTTTATGTGATTCGTGCGGTTTGCATGTGTAAGACATGTTGCATGAATGACTTTTTTTTTTTCTTTGGCAATTTGTGCAGCTTGCGAGTATAAGACATACAGTTTTGTACCTTTGCTTTGTGTAAGTTATATGAATGACTATATATGTGATTCATGCAGTTTGCTTCTGTAAACATACAGATTTTGCACCCTTGATTTTATGTTTGTTTCATGAATTTATATGTATGTGATTTGCGCAGTTCGTGTGCATAGTAAACACAGATTTTGCATCCTTGCTTTATGTATATTAAATGAGTGACTGTTTATGTAATTTTTGCAGTTTGCTTGTATTAGTTTGCTTGAACGTGTGGCCATGAATTTTCAATGCATGTGAAATAAGTTAAATGGTGTTAAACTGAATTTGATTTTTATATGTATTATATTATTAAAACACTTCTAGCTTTTTTTACCCCCTTTTAAATAGCCTTCATCTTCTGGTTCATCTGTAGCAAAACTGACACAGAATTTCAAGCAGCAGTCTTCTACACTAGTTGTAGGTCCCCAGGGTTCTTCAAATGTAATTGATGAGATTAAGAATGGCTCAGAAATGAATAATGAAGTCCAAAAACTTTGTGGAGTTAAAGAGGACAGCTTGCTACGGTCCTGCAGAATAGAGCAACAGGTTAATTCTTTGGATGATATTCATGAGAGAATATAAGAAAAGGAAAAGCAAAACCAGAATTGGAAGGAAATTTGTTTATCTTATACTAGTAAATTGTCTCTAAAAAGTTCTTTTCTGGGGTTGAACTTTAAACAATCAAAGTTCTTTTCTAGCGTGCAACTCTAAATCTTGCTTGGATATTGATATGTTATGCTGGTTTGTAGACCATATTCTGTGCTATTGATGGTATACCATGCATGTTTAGATGTTGTCTTATTCTGTATGATCTAATTTGAATGGGTGAATGGTAGTCCTTGAAGTAATTTTTCTATGCACATACTTTTTTGGAATCTTTATTCTTAAGCACTTTTCCCCTCCTCTATTCTTAGAACATCATTGTGTAGTTTCAGCACTATGGTTTTTGTGTATGCCTCCTGTAATTTAATTTTGCAACTTTGCTTATGCAGGTTACACAAATGGCTATTTATGTGATTCGTGCAATTTATGTGCATAAGACATACATATTAAAACCCTTACTTTATCTGTGTTTCATTAATGACCATTTAAGCAATTTGCATTTGGCATTTACAAGATAGTCTGATTTTGCACCCTTGCATTTATGTATTTGCATGAATGGCTATTTATGCTATTTGTGCAGTTTGCATTATAAGATGGCAGGCTAAGAAAGTAGAGAAAATTGAACTTTTGGCCATGAATTTCAGTGAATGTGAAATGAGTTAAATAGGGTTAAAACGGTCTTTTTTTTTTGGGGGTTGGGGGGTGGGGGGGGGGGGGCGGGGGTGGCTATGTGCTATTAAAAACCGTCTAATTCTTTTTTTCCCGCTTTTCTCCTGATTTTGCAACGTAACCTGTCCAAAGCCTTTTGAGTTGACTGCAATACCCTCCAGCTTAGCATCCATTTCGGGTCCTGGGGCTCCACAGAAGCCTTTTCTCAGGTAGTGTGTTTCTTATATTGTGTTTAACGAATTGAATCAATTATTTACTGCTTTTGACTCAAATCACAAGATGCCTTGTTGGTAGCTGATTTCCTGCTGAATTTTACAGGTTCAAGTTCACTTCTTTAAACAAAGCAACTGGAAACCACAGGTAGAGGACTAGAACCAAGACCTGCCCTGAGTTCTTTCCATGCACCATTACAAGATTTAACTACAGGAAATTGAACGGCACGAGTATATATCCTGAACATGGAATTCTTTGTTCTTGTCTATATTTGTTCAAACTTTGTCCTCAAAGCCCATGAACTGATCAGCATACGGTTCTATTTATCTGTGACAGATTGATAGTTGTGGAGAAAATGCATATTAACATGATGATTAACCTTCTCCTCTGCCTTTTCCTTTGCGCAATTTATTTTTAGAGATATACAGATTCCTCTATTTCTCTTGGATGAGAAATTGTTTATGCATGGGTGTAGAAATGAGGATGCCTTGTGTAGGGTTGGAAGTTGCTGTCTTTGAATAGTGTTGTGTTGCTTATATCATATGGATACGTCTTTTTTCTCCATTTGTGTCTCTATATGGACAAGTCCAAGAGGTTGTGCAAAGTTCACTTCAGGTTTTTGTACTGACAGAGCTCTAGTTCATGAACCTGTCTATTTTTATTTGGAGTTTTCATGCTGCTTTAATGCTGTGGAGTTTTCAAAATTCTCTCTTAGACGATAACTCAGATAATGTGCGGCTTTGGGGATGTGCATTTTGTGTGCAAGCTAAACTGTGCTTCTTCCCTTTGGCAGCCCATACACCTCACTTGCACGTGCATGTGTTCAATTTGACATATCATAATATATCAACGGTATTATTAAATACAATTAATAATCAAATTTTAGTTGACATAATTATCATGTAATACGTTATTTATGTCCAAACACAAGATCTTCATCCATAGATATATCTATAAGATTTAGTTCTGTATTGCACTTTTTTTTTTAAAGTAAAATCATTATAACATGAATTTGACATATTATAACAAATTATAGTACCAAAGGTAAATATAACTTCTTCTTTCACTCTAAGGTCATATATCTCATTCTTTCCTCTGTTTTCTTCTTAGAACTGTTATGGTTTTTTTTACTTCTCTATTTTTTCTTTGGTTTTTTTTAACAAAGTGAACATATGGTAGTTTTATAAAAGTGGGTGAAAGAACGAAGGAGAGAATATGATAAAATATTTGAATTTTTTTTTATACACATGAATAATTTATGTGTATATAAATATATCTTAACATATAATAAGTTAAAAATAATAATCAAACGTAATATTTTTCTTCATATAAACAATTTAATTTTAAATCTATGTGTTTGTATATATTCTACTAGACTAAAACGAAAATACAAGTCATCTCTACATTTATATTCGTATCATTTTACACACCCACATATATAATCTACTTCATCATTTTTTATAATCATATTATCTCTCTAAAATATGTATTGCACATATCTCTATCATATTATCAATCCTTCAACTTTTACATCACTTCCTTACCTACATCCCATGTGATTAGGGTGACCGTCGGCATCTCTATCAAAGCATGCAAATCTAGTTGTATAATTTTGGATTCTTCCCTTTTTCCCGGGATTGGATTTGCTTCCCAAACGATTGAGACAAGATTTTATATATATATATATATACCCGCTAATATAATTATCATGTTTAATTAGCATCTTAATGTTAGGAGACGGATTTAAAAGGGTGGTGTTTGTTCTTCTAAATTTTTTTGAAGGATTTTTTTCTTTTTGAAAAAATGTTGAGATTTTTTTAAAAGAATCTTTATAAATTTTACAATTTTCTTCTTGATTTTCTAAAATTTATAATATCATCCTCTACTCTTTTATTTCTTATGATCCTACCCTTGTAAATCTAAAATTCTGATTCCATCCTTCAATGTTATATATATTATTCACATTTTTAATACATAATATTTTAAATTCCACTACTTGTAAGGAGTCATCGTTGGCATCATTGTAATAAGAGTTTCAAATAAATTTTTACTTTAGAGAAAGAGAGAGAAGAAGAAGAAGTGATGATAGTAATAATCGAAATTTCAAATGAAAGTGAATCTTATTTTTTATTTTTTTTAAAAAAGTAAAAATAAAAATATTAATTTGGAAATATAGGTAATATTACAATTGATTTTTTTTTCTCTATTATCGGATATATTGGCAGTAGAATCACTCCAACTATGATGACATAGAACCCAACAAAAAAAAAACATTTTTATTTTTCTCTTTATATATATATATATATATATATATATACAAAAAAGTTCATCTATATTAGAAGGAACATTGTTCTAAACAAATATAGATAAAAGAAAGTTAATAAAAAAAAGGGAAAAATGAGTAAGAAAATAAGGATAAAAATAAAAAGTTATTCTAATCCTACCTTACCTTCCTTGATGTAACATATCATGGCCTTTAGCTCCACTCCATTTCAATCGCAAATATATAAAGATATATAGGTTTTGTTTCTGTTCAAAAATTTGAATGCAGCTAAGAACAAAATTCCAAAATCAGGAACAAAGGAATTCAATTGTATCCCTCCACTTGATCGTAACTACTGATTTGTCGTGTGTGGAAAATGTTAGTATACAAATGCCTTTTGAAAACCATACTTCCAATATGTGTTTCTAAAATGTACTTCTTTAATTTTAAAATAATTATAATTTAAAACTTTCTACAAGGATTAAAAAAACCTTAATTGTAAGGTAAAAAGACTATTATACCATTTTGAATATTGAAAACTAATTAATATGGTTGTTCATTGAAGTACTATAATAAATAAGATAAATGTACAAATAAAAAAAAGATAATAAATATATTTTTAAAAAAATTTTAAAGCAATAAATATTTAGAAATAATTTTTTTTAAGTGATAACTATTTTAAAATAAAAATAGTATATAAGAGTGCAAGCAATTTGTTGTCAAACTTGTAATTTAATATACTTATATTTCATTTTCTTGCAGACGAAGGTGATGTTAACACTTATAATTGCTTTTCTATGTAGTTGGCGTCTAAGCTTCTCCAAATTCAAACTTGAACTCTAAAAATTATGCCCCTTTCTTTGAAAATTTTGATAAATCTCATATGATTTTTCTTTTTATTGCGTTTTCTTCAGACCGACTGGTGGAAAATCATTTCTAAAATTTAAGAAAATAAGATAAATCACAAAAAAAAAAATCAATATGATACAATTTTTTTTTTAAAAAAATCTTTTAAAAATGTTAAAAATATACCATAATACGATGAGAATATATAATTAGTTTTTATTTATTAATAATAGACACTTATAAGATTCGATAGTACTTTTTTACCGATAAGAATTCGATTTTTCTAATATATTAAAGAAAAAATTAAATCCTTATCTAATTAAGTAATTAATGTCATATTGGCAATACTCACCATTGTCAATAAAATGAATCAAATTCTATCCCGATTCTTCTAATGGCATACAACTCTTCAATTTAATAATTGAATGATCATTTGTTGAATGTTGATCTTTTTAAGGCTTTGTGGCCATTGAAAGTGACTGTCTAATGCCCCCATTACAAGTTGACCTCCATCTTAGAACATTCTCCTCATTTTATTTTGAGTATTTTAACTTTAATTTCTCCTGTAATAAAATTTCTAATGTTAATAGGAATTTTTAGAGATTTAATTTAATTTTTTCAAGTGTATTTCTATATGTTCGGAAAATAATATATTTACTTCGAACATGTTGATTGAAAGTTTGAAAGGAAAAAAAAAATTGCATTAACATATACAAGGGTAAAAAGCGATTAATATTTGAAATTTGATTATCTCATGCAATTTTATAAATTACAACACATAATGTATATTTTATGAATTTTTATACAATAATAATTTATAAAGATCGAATTTATATAATTATTTTTAAAAAACAAAACATAATACAGAAAGAAGATATTTTGCAATTCAAGTTAGGAAGATATTTTGCTACAAAAGCATCAATGGGCCTCACAAATTTCCCTCCTAACTTGCAAGAGGTGATGAAAAGAAGAGAATCATTGACATTTGAAACTATAATCACATCCAATGTATCAAAATGATTGGTTTACCAAATATATATGAAATCACACTTTCATTTTAATTGGAACAATATTTGCAAATGCTAGCATATACTAACCAGTCTTTTTAAATGTCATTTTTAGTTGTTGCATGCAGACAAAGAAAATTTAAAATTTTCAGAGTTATAAGAAAAAAAAATAAATTAACATTTTAAAAAATAATAAAGTTATTAATATTATAGTTTTATGGAATAATAAAAGATTTAGGTAAAATAAAAAATAAAAAAAAAGATCTGCTTAATTTTTCAAATGATAAACAATTGTAAATAAGAAAAATCTTTAAAATAGCCATTTTAAAAAAACTAAGGGAATATAACACCTTTTTAACCTATGATAAATCATTTTCTTACAATTTTCTCTTTGGGGTCTCAAAAAGAAAAAAACTATAATTGTTTACATCCAAAGTGAGGAAATATTACTAAGGGCTGACTTATAACATTATTGTTCAGATTAACTTCAATCCAAAGAAGGAAAGAGAAGAGGAGAGAAAAAAAAACTGAGTAACTTTCTACTTTCTTTGACGAGAAAAAAAAAATGTAGTAGAAAATTACTCTCTTCGTCCATTTTTATCTATCCATTTTAATTAAGATTTTTGTTCTAATTTATCTATCTCGTTAACAAACCAAAAAGATATTAATTATTATTTTTTCACAAATACCCATTTTTAATACAATGAATATTGTGTACTTGTAGTAGGAAATGAAAGTAAATTAAATATGTTTACAACACATAATGTTTTGGAATTTGATTACTCTTTGATAGAGAGATTTTTTGAGGGTAAAATAGAAAATATTAATTAATTAATTAAAAACCCTTATTTTTCTTAAAACTTGTGAATCGATTAAAATAAACAGATAAAAGGGGATGGATGGAGTAAAAGATAAGAAACAACAAATTGATTGTTTGTTTCCTAATTTTAGAACCATGGGTTAACAACTATAACCTGTTTTTTCACTTTTTCTCACCTATGAATATACAATGTTTTTTTTTTAGTCACCCATATGTATAAAACACCCATAAATAAACATGAAAGAAAAATATAATATTTATTTAATTCATCATAACATCTATTTATATTTATTATATCAATAAATTTCAAGTTCAATATTTATGTCTCACATATTAATCCCTTCACTCCTATAATTAGAATTTCCTAAAAAGAAAAGGGATCCCTCTAATCCTAGAACTAGGATTTTCTAAGAAGAAAAAAAAATAGTTGAGTTAGAAAATAGAAAAAGAAATTTTACCTTTCATGTGACTTCAAATTTTAGACAAGTTTCTTTTGAAGAAAATCTTTGAATATCAAATATGACTCATTATAAATCTATTTTATAAGTTAATACAACATATCTTTATATGTATTTTATAAGTAATATTATTTAATCATTATTTATTTTAAATAATAACTTACATACAAAACAGAAAAAGTTGATGTGAAGGATGACTATGACCTTATCGTGCCTTGAGCATATGGTGAAGGAATGACAAATGAGCTGCATGGATGCTTTTAGAAGGATAAGAAAGCAAACCCCTTCATCATCATCATCATCATCATCATCTTGATGTTGGAGAACCAATGATTTTGATTTTGAAGCTGGCAAAATCAAGAAAACTTTAACTAAATTAAAATTTGATCAACTTGACCATTTTTGTTGGCCCTCAAGAGTCAAGAGCGTGGTCGGTGGATATGCAAATCTTTGGTTTGATGGCTATGATTTCCCATTATCATCTTCAAGTTTTTAGTTTAGAATTTTAACTCTTAATTAATTGTTTTCTTTAAGTACTTAGTCATATTTTAGCCTCACAAGTTGTCTAAGATCTCTACCAAATCTCTTTTAGTCAGAGATGGTCTTTGTCCTAATGGCTTATCTTCCACCGTCCTAACGCGGTTTTCCCACTGACTCACTAATTATGCTTCCTAATTCGGCTTAAGCTTTTCATTTCTTTAAGTAAAGATGATAGTTTGGTACAATAGTTTGAGAGGGACATGCTTTAGAATGGTAAGAATTTTACACATACTTATATTGGCTACAAATAATAATTTCTTTTTATTTCTATGTATTCGGAGAACAGAACCAGAAATTCTTCTTTACAAGGCAAATTATAAGAGATATATGTTATAAGATAATATTTAAAATTTAAAAACTTTTTTAATGGAGGAATTTGAATTTCTTTTTTCCTTTCGAGGAAAGAAGGTAATTTTGAAATTTTTAGAAGGATTACTGTCATCTACCTCTTAGTTTTTATCTTTGACGTATTGTATGAATATTTTAAATGAAATTTTATTTTTTATAACTTAAAAAAATAATCTTTTAAACGTTCACATATCTTATAAGACGTATTATAAAAAATTATTATTTATTGAATTAATAATTGTAATAGAATTATCATTTAAATATGAACATATGAGGCATACACATCAAGGGGCAGGTTTTCTTCCTCTATGCAAATATGGCCAAGTTGTCATTTTAAAAAATAACTCAAATGACAAGGAAATTGGAATTTTTTGATCCAAAAACTTTTGAATTTTCAAAGTTGTTACATCACATGTCAGCTCTTTGATTCCATTCAAAAATGTTTACCATGTAGCTGTATATCATCTTTCCACCCAGAATTGAACCACTTTTTTAGATAAACAATGGATTAATTAAAGCGCTGATGTTGGGAATTAGTCCATCAAAGAAGTTGTCCCATGATAAAGGAACACACAAGTGGGATTAAAGAAACCATATAAACAAGACAAGCCCTTAAACACACAATAATAGGAATTAATTAGGTCTTCTTCTCTTTTCTTCTGCAGAAATTTTCACTTAGAAAAGAAAGCGTCATCTTCATCTTCATCTTTAATGGCTTTTCTTGTTTTGTGAGAAAGCTCTTCATTAGGGATGGCAATATCCCGTTTAAATCGGGCCAAGCTCGATTCAACCCAATTCGGTTGGGTCTAAAATTCTCCAATTTAAATAGGAACGAGTCGGGGACGGATTTCATTTCTCAGCCCGACCTGTCCCACATATTATATATATATATATATATATATAATTTATCTCTCTCTCTCTATATATATATATATATAAATTATAGGTAATTTATTTTTATATATAGGATTATATATATCTATATAAGTAGATTATATATATAAATAAAATTTTAAAAAATAGCAGAGAAGAGGGAAAAAATTATAAATTTTACTTTTACTAATTTAGTGATATGATTAATACGTGAAATATTAGAAGCCACTACAAAATTTTTCAAAATGATTAAAAAATTTTGAATAAAAATATATTGTAGGTCAAAAAAAATCTTTAAAAAATTTTCTAGGCCTGTTTCCTTGCTAGGCCGGGGGCAAGAATTCTCGAATTTTTCCATAACGAGGACGGTCCGAAGACAAAGAAACAGGACGTATACAAAGGCGGGGCTGAAATTTCTAATCTCTGACCCTGTCCGACCTGGCCCGTTGCCATCCATGCTCTTCGTCACCCTTGTTGCATCTCTAATGGCGGTTTTTTTTGGGGGAACCACATTCAAAATTTCTTTTTCTTTTCTTTGGAAGAGCAATATATAATGCTTTTATTTTTTTTTTCATATACATGAGAGATATAGAAATATTTATCAAATTCATCGAATAAACTGTTATTTTATAACGATATAATTAATATATTTCTCGTATTACATTATTGGAGAAGTACTTGAAATAATTCTAATTTTTTAAAAAATTATGCTTCTAAATATTTATCGCTTTAAAATTTTAAAAAGATATTTCAAAACAGAAAAAGTATGTAGAGTAAAAAATTATAGCAATGGAGTATTGCCGAGCATTCTTTTCTTAACAAGGTTTTGGCAATTTGAAGGCTTTTTTTCATCAAGAATGAGATTGTCCAATATCTCACATATGGGAGAGAGGCAAAATTTTTGCAGTCAACAAGACAAAGTCAATGTAAAAATATGTTTAATTAGCCACATTTCACTTAATTATAAAATATTCCAAACTTACATTATTTTTTGTATTAAATTACTACCAACATGATCCAATTCCATGAAAAAGTAAATAATTAATATTTTAAACTGTTATAAAATTAGGGTAGTGTTAGAATAAAATCTACACACTACACACTAAGAAAATTCTAACTATTCTTTGCACAAGAATTTCTCTTCAAACTTCTCTCTTTCTTTCTCTCACAATTCTTTCTCTAATCTTTCTTTCACTAATCTTTCTTTCACAAAAGGATGGTGTATTACAAGCTTAGAGAATAGCTCTATTTATAGAGCTCTAATTAGTGAAATACATCATGGCATACATCATCTTCAACTAATCTCAATTAATGGTGTCTCCACTAAATGGTGGACATCCATAAAAATCTTCTAATAATTCACAGAAATCCATAATTAGTGGAGCCTCCACTAATTAATGGAGATTCCAATAATTCATAACATAAACCAATTATTAAGTGAATATTAACAAAATTCATAACAATAAGAAAAATACTTTCTCCGTCCTCTTTTATCTATTTATTTTAACTAATATTTTTGTTTTAATTTATCTGTCTTATTAACAAATTAAGACGATTTTTACACAAATATTCCTTTTTAATACAATAAGTATCGCACATTTATAGTGAGAAATAAAAGTAAATTAAACATGCTTATCACATATAAAATTTTAGAATTTTATTAATTTTTAATAAAGAAAGAAATTATTTTTTGAATATAAAATAAAAAATTTTAATTAATTAAACGAAAAATCTTATTTTTTTCAAAATTTATGAATTGATTAAAATTGACAAATAAAAAAGAAATGAGGAGTAGTACATAGACACCGGAAAATTCGGAAAATGGTGCCAATTTTCAAAGGAATTCCGACAATAGAGTGGATCGAAATGAAATTCTGATTATAGTGAAGTCGCATTCGCAAAATGCGACCTCCTAAATTGATGTCGCATTATGCGAATGCGACCGGTTAAATTTTTTTAAAACTTTACGCAAATGATAAATAAACAAAAAGACAAAATTGAGTAAGGTCGCATTCGCCTGTTCATCTTCGTGGCCTTCATATAAGCCCATCGACACCCTCCTCAAGCTTATGAAAGACATTGTGGGCACCCGTCACTCCGGCCGTGACCTCCGAGAGAAGCTCGTCTCTAAACTCATGAAAGACGTTGAGGGCACTTGCAGGTCTTTTGTCCTTATATACTCTGCCTCCCCATTTTTCTGTCTCTGTCTCTCTGTGCTACTTCTAAACATGGAGCTGCCCCTTTCTTTTTGCTAATTGGATTTTGGGATGCTTAGAAGATTTTAATTGGGTGTGAATTTGATTCAAAAGCGAAAACCTTACAAGATTGGATTTGTCTTTTTCCTTCTTGGAATTGGAATTGTACTGATCGACATGGCTTTATTGTGGCAATCACGAGCATTGAAAACGTAGGCAAAGGCTTAATTCGAGAAGGCACTGGCTTTGTGACTTTTCCGATCAAGTATCAATACGTTGTTTTTCAGCCCTTCAAAGGTGAAATCCTCGAAATCGTTGCTAGGTGCGCTTGAGGAGGGTGTTGATATGCTTGTATGAAGGTCACGAAGATGATGAAGAGGAAGACAATAAGAAGACAACAAGGTTGCCTTCTACGAATGCGACCTTGTCAATTTTGCCCAGTTATCATTTGCATGAAATTAAAAAAAAAAAAATTCAACTAGTCGCATTTACGTGATGCGACCTCATTTTCACATTATGCGAATGCGACTTCACTACTTTAGAAATTTCTTCTCGATTCGCTTCACTGTCGAATTCTTTTAAAAATTAGCACTATTTTTCGAAATTTCCGCATAGACACCCCCCAGAGCACTGCCGCAATGACTTCCTGTGAAATGGTGATGGGAACCCAATTGCGAGTAAGTTCCAGATTCGAGTTTTTCATTGGAAATTGTAGAAGAAAGTCGTCTTGGGATTCATCAAATGTCTCCTGCTTTCTGGGTTTTTCCTCTTTCATACAATACAACAGATTATGATAATGCCACCGTTCCCCCACCCCCCACCCCCTTCGCCGCCTCATCACCAAGGGCGCAAAAAAAAAAAAAAAAAAATCTGCAAACGAAAGAGAAGAAAAAGATGTGGATTACACGCGGATGGCCAAATGAAAGCGGTGATAAAGATATGCATTGCCTATTTCGTATTCACTTTTGGACTCACAACTTTGTCCTCTCCTTCTTTGATGATTGAAGGGTGCAATAGTTGCAGGGTTTCCTCTGTTTCTTTACGTCGCAAAACTCACCTTTGCTTCGGTTCTTCTTCTAAAAATAGGCAACGATCAAAGGATTGCATGTGATTCAATAAAACTTACTTCTTAAGTAAGAATTTTTGTATTATAAAAAAATTGTGATGTGTAATACATATAAGAGAATTTTTAATACAAAATTTATGCAAATATTCAATGAAAGTATATAAAATTTTGCTTATCTTAATCGAGTTTGGAGTACATTTTTGTAGATTTGAATTTAAATTTAAAGTCGAGTGCAATTGTGTGTTCCTTTTTGTATTAAAAATGAAAAAATAAAGTTGATGAAATCCCGGAAAGGTGCAAAACTATTAGTTCATTATTTTTTTTAGGAAACCATTATTTATTTTTGGCACCCAAAAAAAAAATGTATTGTCCTATATTTATTTATAGTGGAACTATTTTACTACATTGTTAGTCTTTATTTAACTTGTAAGTATTATTTAATTATGTTAATCTCATATATCCAACTTAATACTCATTAATGTGGCTAAGATTAGTCTTCTCTAATCTTGGCCCAAAAAGAGCTAGATTGGGAATTCTTCTTTTTTTTTTTCATTTTATAAAATAATTGCACATTTCAACCCTACGAATCCTGAAAGGGTAAGTAATCAATGTGCTTGATGTAAACATTATTGTTATAGGACCAGTAATATCGAAAACACAAAAAGAATTTGACTAAAATAGAAAGCAATAAAAATCATGAAATAAAATAATTTAAGGATAGAAAAATGATCGATAATGGAATCTTTGGAAAGATGATTATTCCCAAAATTCTATATATCCTTAAATTATTTTATTTTCTTGATATATATATATATATATATATATATATATATATATATATATATATATATATATATATAATATGAATCTCCACTAACTCCACAAACAATTTTGCATATCATTGATGGAGAGATAAGGATACAATGGAGAGTTAAAGAGGGCAACTTGCAAATCTTTATCAAATTAATTAAATTCAAAAGGGAGATTAGTCTAGTGATCAGTTAGACTCAAGAGAAGCAAGTTCTAGATAATTATAGCAAGTCAATAATTACTCAGGAAATCTGAATTAGATTTTTAGTGATTAATTCTAATCATTATCTACCTATTTTCCACTTATTATAATCTTATTGATCGATTCTAATTATAATCTTTATGAGATTAGGATCTTCAAAATTACGATCATATACCATCACTTTTATTAGATTAGCACAAATAAGATCATATTGATCACTTATTGATTGTAAGTAATTAATTGTGATTAGGATCTTAATCAATGACTCAAAGATTGTAAGTGATCGATATTTCACTTTTTGTACTCCAACAAACAATATAAATACCTTTAGAGGCCATTCGATAACTTTGAAGTCGAACATACAATTTACACAATTCTCTATTTTTAAACAAATTCCTGATTTTATAAACTTTTTTTTTTTGTATCAGAGCTAGGTTGATCATTCTTTTTTCAAATTTTGTCTATGGCAACCATCTCTCAATATGTGACTAATTTTGTTACTCTTCGCCTTATCTCCACAAATTATCTTCTATGGTGTGAGCAAGTTATTGTCTTATCCAAAAGTTAAGATCTATAAGATTACTTCATATGAGAAAGTATAGCACCAAAGAGATATACACTAGACCCCACTTTAGAAACACACACACACTAAATCTATCCTATACTGTATATAAAAAAAAAAAAACCTTTCTGGATGCCACGGGAGTGGATTATCAGCACCTGTTCAGAAGTATCACTTGAACATTTGGTTGGTTTTCAAATCGTCAAACAAGTTTGGGACAGACTCCAAGAAGCATATGCCAAAGATTCTCAAGAATGAGAATGTACTATTAGATAACAATTATTGTATCTTAAAAGGACACAAGCACCTCTTTAACTAAACCACTAAACCACTAAGTTCAAAAAGCTTTGTGATAATCTTGCTGTCATTGGCCATCCAATTGTTGAAAAAGAAAAAGCATATGCTTTGTTGACTAGTTTGGGCTCTCGTTATGAGTCATCCACCTACTCAGACATTACTTTCTGAGTAGGTGGGCATGGGAGGTTTGATTATGCTAACAATTGGACGGCCGGCCAATGACAATATGATTATCAAAAAGGCCTTTGAACTTACTAAGATGGCTAGTCAAAGAGGTGCTTGTGTCTTCTTGAGATATAATAATTATTGTCTGGTGATGAATTCTCGTTCTTGAGAATTTTGTGCATATGCTTCTTGGAGTCCATCCTAAACTTGCTTGGCGGTTTGAAAACCAACCACAAGTCTAAGCTCTGCTTCAGAACGAGTGTCGATGATCCACCTTCACAGCATCTCGTTAGATTTTTTCCATGCAATATAGGATGGATTTAGCGTGTGTTTTTCTGTAATGGGGTTTGGTGTATATATCTTTGGTGCTACACTTTCTCATGTGAGGTGATTGTATAGATCTTGACTTTCGGATAAGGCAATAACTTGCTCGTGATGTAGAAGATAATTTGTAGAGGTGAGGCGAAGAGTGACAAAATTAGTCATATTTAGAGAGATGGTTGTTATGGATAAAGTTTGAGAAAAGAATAATCAACTTACTTTGATATCAAGAAGAATTTTAGAAAATAAATAACTTGTCTAAGACTAGAAAACTGTGTAAACTTTACCTTGATCTCTAAGGTGTCTAATGGCTTCTAGAGGTATTTATGTTGTTTGTTGGAGTACAAAAAATGAAATATCAATCGCTTACAATTTTTAAATGATTGATGAAGATTCTGATCACAATTAATTACTTACAATAGATAAATGATTGATATGATTCTATTAGTCATAATCTAACACAATTAATCACTAAGTGATGATATATGATCCTAATCTTAAAGATCATAATTTAACATAATTAGAGTCAATCACTTATAAATTTGAGTAATTGATATGATTATGTTCTATTACAAGCAAGTAAAATAATGAAGACTATAATCAAAACTAATCAATAAGATTATAATTAGTACAAATCAATATGATTGTAATTAGACTCAATCCATAAGAATCTATTGCAAATTTCTTGAGTGAATTGTTGACTTATTAAAGTTGTACAAAGTCTAACTTATTAGTAGATTGATCTCTTTTTAGAATTTGATTTGGTTAAAATTTACATGTTACCATCCTTCATATTAAAATACCATTTCATCCTTACCTCTCCATCATTACTTTGAAAATCTATTTATTGAGTTAGTAGAGATTCATTATCTCATATATATATATACACACACACACTCTCTCTCATCAAATCTTATAAAAATTTATGTAGTTAAGAGTTAAATATATTCTATTAGGTCATCGTGTACTTGAATATTGAGGTTATAATTTTAATTATATAAAATTTGTTTATAAATGAAAAACCATTTTGAGTAAAAAATAGAATTTAACTAATTTTTTTTAAGATATGAGTTTTTTCTTTTAGAAAAAAAGAAATTTTAGATGCGAGTTTATCGATGACTAAAATTATGAAACATGAAGGTAAATTAAATGCCTTTCTCCCAAAAAAAAAACCCCAAAAATATCAAAATTAAAAATTACCACTTTTTTACTAAAATAAAACATAGAATTTTGAACAATTTCCAAGACACTTAACCTTTTCCTTTTTATTTCAGAAAAAAATATTTGTAATATCAAAATATTATATACAATGTGTTTGTTATTTCATTAATATTAGAAAGAAAAAGTCATGCATATATTTATCCTTTGAATTAATTGAAAAAAAAATGTATATATATTAGTTTGATGAAATTAAGATCTTTACCTGATAAAAAGACGCATATATCTTCACCAATTCAAATAAGTGAAGACAAAGACTAATAGTGTTTTTCTTCATATGTAAAACTTCCATATCTCATCCTCTTTCAAACTAATCTATGGAGATCAAATGAAATGGTACACACGGTAAAAAATTAAAAAGTTTGGTTCGAGAACTTTTAACACATAAAAGGCATAGGTAATATTATATCCGTTCCACAATATAAATTGTTTTAAATTTATAAACAAGAATTAAGGGTTCTAAATTTTATATAATTTTAAAACTAAACTTTCAAAAATACCTTAATTAAGTTTTTATTTATTTTGGTAATTGGAGAAAGTTGGATCATAATTAGTAGAATGAGAGAAATTATAAGGAGGGGTAGAGTTGAAAAAAAAGTAATAAATATTTATAAAACTTTGTAAAACAACCTATATTATGAAAAAAAGATTCAAATCCAAAATGACATATATTGTAAAATAGAGATAGTAACATATATTTACCTTTATGCATTATTGATCAATACAAAGTAGTTTAAATTTACAATTCTCTAATTATTATTACATAAATCTATTGATATTTTCAAAAATATATTTATACAATCGAAACAAATACTCGTGAAAAATTTGTGCACAATGTTTATTGGATCGAACATATTATTTTTTTTATATCATAATATTTTTAAAAATATTTATTATAAATTTAATATTTATAAATGACGTATATTAAAAAATATATATTTTCAAAAATATTACCAATACTTAAAAATACACCATCAGTCCCACTAAAATTGACCTACTTACTATTTTGGACTGTCCCATTAAATCTGACACTTTCTTTTAAAGGAAAATTTTTACTATACAATTTATTATAAAATAATTAATATATCCCACATATATTATATTTATATTCTTAGATTTAATATAAAGTATTGTAAGTTTCATATATTTTTTATTTTTATTATATTATATTATTATATTTTTATTTTTATATAAAATATCGAGTCAAGTCAATTATTATCAATTTTAGTGAGTTTGGAGAGTAGTAAATTTTAATTTGAAATATTTATAAATGACGTATATTAAAAGTTTTAATTTTTTTCCCAAAGCTTAACCGTCAATTGCTGGGTGGCCCCCACAGCTACAAATCCTTGCTTTATGTATACTCGTCCCTGCCCTAACGACACAGATGCACAGACGCGTGATGCTCTGTCTCCCTTCTCCTCCGCCCACGTAAATCGAAACCCTCAAGAAAAATAGAAAATATTTTCAATTTCCTCTCTTTTCCACTCTATATATATAAACACAAAGCCATACACACCGAAACCTTTCCATTTCAAAGTGAAAAAGCCACTGAGCTTTTACGAGAAGATGGGGTTACAGAACCAGCTCATGGATATGTCATCGGAATCCTTCCCTATACTAATGGTAGCCCTCATAGCTAACTGTGTATGCTATCTTCGTTCTTTCTTCGTCACAGTTTTTCAGAGCTTCGGCTTCTCTTTTACTCGGTTCAATGACCCCAATCGTTATCAAATCGATACCGCTTTCTGCGACGCCGTTGGGTCAGGTCTCGCCGGTGTTATTATGCTCGCCGAGCAGTTGAATCTGAACCGGGTGCTCTCGTATGACTTTGAAGGTAAGGGTGGCGATGACGGGACCGGCGGATTCAAATGTGTGTTTTGCTTGAATCGTTTGTGCGAAGGTGACCATGTGCGCAAGTTAGCATGCCGGCACGTGTTTCATAAGGGTTGCTTTGACGGTTGGCTCGATCAGCATCAATTTAATTGCCCTCTTTGCCGGTCGCCTTTGGTGGCGAACGAGCGCGTGGAATACACGGGGCGCCAGGTGACTGGAGACGTTTTCGCCTGGTTTTCATTGGGGTGAGTCTGCAGACTCTGTGATGATTATTCAGCATGATGTGATGATGATGATCGGTTTTGATGAGGCCATTATGGCATTAGAAATTAGCTTCTTCCCCACCCCCTCCCTCCCCCCCCCGTTTTTTAGTACTCCTATTGGTGGCAGTTTTTACCTTTGACCCTTTGTTTTTGTTTTTTTAATTTTTCCTTCTATTTTTTTGGGATATTTTACCTTTTGTTTTTCACTTTTGAAGTTTTTGAAGAGCTCGGTGGATGAGTTCTTTTTCTTACCACTGCTGTAAATAATTTTCCACTTAGTTGGTGCTGGAATAACAAGCTTTTGCCCCCCTTTTTTCCCCTTTTGTAATATTTTGTGTTTTTCTTTTAAAAGTAAAATGACCCTTTTGTATTTTATTCTAGATATGCACGAGATTTATTATTTTCTAGATTAATCTTGCTATTTCCAACAAAAAAAATATATAATTATCATAAAAATTTTAGAGCAACTGAAATAATTAGAGGGTTACATAATAAGTTTTTAATATGATAAACTATTAGTAATTTCAAAGTTATAAAAACAATAAGAAAAGTGTCATTTTGGTTTTTCGTCTTGCTTTTTGATTAGTTATCTTGAGGCCAGGAAAGTGAAAAAGAAATGTTGATGTATTATTTGTAGAGCATTAATAATGGGATAAATAGGTTATAAATATGTCAAATCTCAATGACAAGGCAACTAAAATAATTGAAAATTTTTAAAGTGAATCGGTTCACTTCATTGTAGGTCGATGTTTTTAACAAATTGTATGGTACAATTAATAATTTTTAATACGGAAAATAATTAGACAGGCTTTAAGGATTATATGTCAAAGGTTCTAGCAGTTTCTTTTCTCTATTGACTTCTAATATTCATCTGTCAAAAAATAAATAAATAAATGTCATGCTTACATTTGAATATTTTGGCATAATACTTTGCACCAATTATTTCTTTGGTCCTTTTATTTTTTAGTTTCCAAATATAAAAATATTACTTTAACGCTATATTTTAGACTATCTTTTACATAAATAAGTTTAGTTTTAAAAATAATTGATTTATTCTTTGAAAACTTTTCCAAGTCTTTTTTTAAATAATAAATTTTAGTTTTCACATTTAAAAAAAATTATAATACTGTATTATTTTATACCTTTTTAATTAATTTATCTTTTTAATTTTGTCAACGCTTTTTCCTTGTGATTTTTCATCCTGGTTAAGTCGACTTGACATCATGGTTCTCATAACATGGGATCCATCTTCAGTATTGCGGTGTTTGCATTAACTTTGGGCGGTTGCATTAACGGTTTGGGCAAAACTATGCTCGTGCTTTAAAAAAACACAAAAATCTTCTTATTATTTTTTAATTATATATGGGGGATGGATCAGAATTTCAAAGGTTAAAAAAAAAAAAGGTTTTAGTGTATATATGTAGTATAAGAATCATTATTAATCAAAGGTTCCATCAAGATTAAGCCTTAAGAATTAATAAATCTTTTAATTTATAATATTTAATTTAAAAATAATTGATTATGAATCTATAATAAACTCTTCTATCATATGAGATTGAGGAGCAGAGAAAACATTTTAACTATAGTAAAAAAAAATTGTTATCCACAGTAAATTCTATTAAAATTAAATTTTAAAAATTAATAAATATCATAGTTTACGACGTGGTAGGGAGAGGAGAAGTTTCTAGTATTGCTTGTTGCTGTTTGTCACATGGGCTAGAAGGAATATCCACGTGATCGATGGACTGATGCTGAGGACAAAATTGAGGCACCTTTTGGGCTCAGTAAAATTGAGACACTTGTGATTTTTTTGGCTATTCAATTGGTCAAGTTAGTGGCTCTGATGAATTCTCATAACAGAAGCAGATAAATAAAGGGGCAGATTTTGCATGGATCGGTATGGGATTTGGTTGATATCTTGGGTTTTTTTTTTTTTTTTCTGCAGCATTTTTCAGCAAATTGCTTATTTCTAATTTTCTACTTTTTGGGACAGAGACATTTGATTATGTTAGGTCCTCTGTACAAGACCCACATTGAAATTGAGCAAAAAAAAAAAAAAAAAAAAAAGACCCTCAGTGAAAAGTTGTATATGGGGTGGGGGGAGCTGTGGCCAAGTTGTGTTCTCTCTCTGCAATTTGCAGTCCCAGCAAATTCAGAGGCCATTTGATGAGGCTGTACTTATTAGATTGATTGATGTGTGTTTAATTCCTAATAAGTCGATGCATTTATTGCGCTCTCCCTCTCTAAATAAAAAAGAATTATAACAATTATTAACAAACGTGATAATTCTAGTCTTAATATCGAGTCTTCCATAAAGATGGATTTTTACAGGGCCTTTAGGGTGATAGCTTGTGGGCTATTCCATACACTATTTGGAGCTAATCCTGAAAATGGGGAAATTCTTAGGTATTCTCGATCCATGTGTATTGAATTTTTTAAATAATTATATTATGTGAAAAAAAAATGAGTTTATATTAGATAATTGTACACATAATTTTTGGGATCTCCGATCTCAAAAATTATGTGTATAATTATCTAAAACATTATAGAGATAGCAATAAGGTCGGGGATTAGAAATTCTAGACTCGTCCCTACATATGTTTCCGTATTTCCATTCCTGCCCCCGGCCCGTCGAGGATAAAACAATCCCCGGTCCTGGCCCAACAGGGAAGCGGGGCTCGTTTGGATTCGGAAATAATTATAATTTTTTTTAAAAAAAAATTTGCCTCCAATATATTTTTATTCAAAATTTTTTAATCATATAGAAAACTTTTGTAGTGATTTTTAATAATTTACGTATTTATCATATCACTAGATTAGTAAGTAAAATTAATAATTGATAATTGATAATATTTTTCATTTTTTCTCATTTATTTTATTTTATATACATATATAATCTACCTTTACATACATATATAATCATATATAATATATATAATCTATTTATAATTTATATAATATAATATATATATATATAATATACATAATATATATAAAGCGGGCCGGGATCATGCAATCCCCGTCCTCGGTTGGAGGTCTGAGGAATGAAGCTCATCCCTGTTTAAATCAGGGAATCCCTAGCCTAATCACGCCGGGCCGGGTCCCCGGTTTAAGCGAAAAAATTGTCATCTCTACAACATTTCAGTCGATTTCTCCCAAAATTATGCTGGTTTGTTCAAATCGTGTTGGATTAATCGGTCCAACCGGTGAATCGATCAGTTATAAAAAAAAATTTGAGTCAAATTTTATAATTTTTTGGAGTAAATTAAATTATATAATTTAATAAACTACTCTATTGTGTTAGATCATTAGTTAGAAATTAAAAATGATTACTTTTAATCATGAATTTGAATGTTTATGTCTTTATGAATTTAAATTACATTATATTATTGATTAATTTTTTTTAAAAAAATTATATTTTTAAAATTTAAATTATAATATTATCGGTTTAATTACTATCTAATTACAATTAGATCATTAAATCGTGAATCAATAAATTTTTTTATTCGATGACCGATCCGATTATGAAAACATTGATTGTACACCTAAGAATTTCCCAAGGAAATGGGCTTGCTTTTGAATCCATTCTGTACTCTTTCAACAGGCCATAGAAAACCTGGCAAATTAGTTTGGGCCACAATCGAATATCCCAAGTTTAGGTACCATTAAGATTCATGTTTTCAGCACTATTTCAGTTCTTTTCAGCGGTCTAATTCGTTGCCTTATCAATTCAAGACTTTTAATTTCGGCAAAAAAAAAAAAATCTGATTTTGTGCAAATTGACCTTGTCAAAATTACAGCAAAGGAATTGACTCTTCCTAATTATAAAGATTTGAGATATATTATCCATGATATTATAGTTTAGTAGTCGAATACTTATTTTATAATTCTTTTAAAAAGCGAAAGACTAGGTCTAAGTTTCCTTTTATAAATGATAATGAATAAATTTAAGACGTTATATATATATATATATATATATATATATATATATATATATATTCTAGTTTAGTAATCGAATGATTATTTAGTAGACACTATATACTAATCTTTGATATAATCATTAAGGTTAAAAGATTAAACCTACGTACTCCATGCAACATAGAGTTCAAATCAATGAGTCTGTTTAGGCAGGGAGCCAAGGACATGGAAAATCTAGTTAAACTAAGCAAGCTTTTCATCACCAAAATGGAACTTATTATTAGCATCCTTTGATCATATCAATCTGCCTCTTTAATATAGAATAGATACAAAACAGTTGTTTTCTGTTATCATTTTTTGTTTTTTGAATTCTTGGGTTTTTCTTTTATGCCTATATAAGGATTGATTTTCATGTTATATGCAGCTAAACAGTTGAGTAAAATCAAGAAATCTTAAGCCTAAAATGGCACTTAAGATATCAAAGATTCTTGCTTTTCTGTCATTGCTAATGCTCATGCTGGTGATGATGGGTTCTGAAGGTGGATGTGTTGCAATTTACTGGCACTACTACAAGAAAAAAGGGTTTTCGCAACCATATTATTTACGTCGGATGAATCTTAGTTATAAACGAGCACTCAATTACGTTGAAAAAAAAATTCATTGCAAATATCATGAACTTTTAATGTTATGCAACGAAAATTAATCAATTGCAATCGAAGGATATAGTTGTATGAATCATCTCTATTTACGACCAAACCTTTTGCAATGAATAAAATAGTGGGAATTATAATTTGAATATTGATATTCTATTTCATAATTTAATTAAAGCACTTTAAAAAACAAATCTATAAGAGAATTTTAAAACAAATTTAAGATTAATAATGTTTATTAACTCAATAATTTAAAAATAAATATTAATTAAATCGTGTAATTATCCATTTATTTGTGAAAAAAGAAGAGTACTATAAGAATATATATATAAAAAAGGTTTCAAAGAAATTCTTACACACATAAAATGTAAAAAGTATTAATTTAAAAAAAATATTATTTCCGATAATATTTACACATTTACAACAATAAATGTTAGATACCCAACAACTATATAAAAAGAAGACCTCATTCCAATGAGTAAATAAAAAAGAAAAACTAAAAAGAACTAAAAATACTTGTCAAAAAAAATAAGGCTTAATTTTGTATTTAGCCCCTAAACTTTATTTTTTAACATAGCCGGTCCTTAAAATTTATTTTAAATTTTTTAAATCTCTTAACATTTTTATTTCAACACACTTGATCCTTTTGTTGAATTTTCATTAGTCATTTTACAAGTAAATATAAAATTTTTAACTATTAATTTTATAAAAAATTTGAAATTTATTGACATGTTTATATCTTTATATTAAAGAAAAAATTCAAGAAATACATAACAAGTAGGATGGTTATTTTGTGAATCAATTTGGTTAAGTTCAAATTAGACCCGACTTCAAAAATAAAAAATTTTACTTGAGCTTAGTCCAGCCAAACTCACAAATGTCAAGTTCGAACTTGGCTCCAATATAAAATGTGAGTTCCTGCTGGTTGAAAATAATTTTAAAAAAATATAAAATTTTAACTCATATATGATAATATAAATACGCATAATTAAAATATAGTTTTATATAATTGTCTATTACAATAAAAATGAAAAAATATCATATAAAAGATCGATTTTTAATTATTACAATAATGATAGTTTTTATTTTAGTTAGTTTTATAATGAAATTTTACAGTAATGTGAAAAAAGTAAAATATAGAATTATTATACTAAAAAAAGGTTTAATAAGTATATATCTTGATAATCAATGACTAATAAAAGAAATGTGATTGTTTAGTTTAATATTGTAGTTTTAAATTTTATTAAAATTTGTAGAGATAAAAAATGATTTTGCAATAGTTTTATAGTTATTTTTAAAAATAATAATATTTTTATAATTTCATATATTTAAAAAAATGTTTATTATCAACTTATCATTATTTAGATTGAATAGATTGCATTAGAGTTAATTTGAATCTATTTAAAGTGGGAAAATAATAATATTTTTAAACGATCAAGTGTGTCGAAGTAAAAATATTAAAGGACTTAAAAAGTTAAAAATAAAATTTAGGGACTAATTATGTTTAAAAAAAGTTTAGGGACCTAAAAAGTTAAAAATCAAATTTGGGGGACCAATCATGTTAAAAAAATAAAGTTCGGGATTAAATGCCAAAAAATAAACAAAAAAGAATTTAAAAAAAAAAAAAATCCAAGAGCAAACCCCTTCGCTCAGTCACTCCTGCGGTCCGAGATCAGGGCCTGTACCAGATCTCCCCCTCTTAGACCAAGTTTCAGAGCCGTGCTGGGGCGATTCGTGCATGACCGTCTGTGTGTCTTCCAAAACCCCTTTGCTCCTACAGCTTTTCTCAAATTCGCGGCAATTTTTTTTTTTTTTTTGGCGCCTTAGTTTTCTGCTAGGGAAATCGAATGCCCTAACTCTAACTCTTCTTCCTGGTACCCCTGGTGTTTACCTTTATTCTTTGGTGCTGAGTTTTTTGGCAGAGACCAGAATCTCTATTTCGAAGGTATTTGCTTTCAACCATCTTTATTTAGTTTTGTTTCTTTGTTGTGAAACTAAATGGTGCCCCTCGTTTTGCATATATGAATTTGAATTGCGCGCCCAACTCAAGAATTTTGGTTATCTTGAGTACCTATTAGTTGAATTTTGTGGTTCCTGATAGTCTATTGGATTTAATTAGAGGCACTCTAGAGGAGACTTCATGATGTTTGCTGTTTCTCTTCTCTGGCATTTTATTTTTATTTTGATTGCAATCCCAGCAAGGAGACGAGATCAAGTTTTGAGCTAGATTTGACATGTTGCCAGAACTATTTATTATGCAAGTGCTAATACTAATTTTTGATCTTGGAAAACAAGGCCGCAGAAAATTTTGGTTTATTTTGGTAATTTTTAAATAGTTGTACCCTCGTAAAATTTACATATATTAAGAAAATTCTAACAAGTATAAAGTTTAAGGAAAAAAAAAAGACTAATTTTCCTTTCTTAATTAATATAATATGTTGTGTGTGCATAAGTTTGTTCTAGCACATATTCTCCTTGATGACTGAATGATTGGCAAAACAGGTCAGCCACAGACCTATCACTGATACTAGGGATCTAACACTTTGTTAGTTGAATGTTCAGAGTCAGAAAAGGCTATTTCTGCTAAATTTTAGACAAAGTATACAAGTTTTGCCAATGCCTGGAAATATAGGAAATACTCTGTCTGAACTCATCCGTACAAATATCTCAATTTTTATGCATCTAGATAACACAAAAAAGTGCATATTTCTGCATTTTACATGTTGAAACTTTTGATCATAGAGCTCCATTTGTAGAATCAAGAAAACGTAATAGTGGCTATAGAAGCCTGCCAAAAATTCATAATAATGTTTGGTTGAACATCTCAGGAACTAATACATCAGTTTAACATAGAAATCGACAAGGTGTTGATACACCAATTCTTAGAAAAAGATTGATTCAACACAATGCATTTCCAGCAATACAGCAAACAAGGTTTTATCATGTAAGTCCAAAGAGCCAGAAAAATTGGGAGGGGGGCAGGGGTTTAAAAGGCGGAGGAAACAGAATTTGTAAACCAGGTATCAATGTAGTGACAAATACAAAAAAGCTTTATGGGAAACTCACCTTAGCAAGAGAACAGGAAAACGATTCCAGTAGGTGATCAGCTCCCTGGTAGAAGTGGAAATATGGAAGGACCTTTACATTTAAACTTTTGCACAAAGTCTTGTTCTCATCAAAGTTTACCTTGAGAAAGAAAATCTCTGGATGTTCTTGAGCAATCTTACAGAGCTGATCAATAACAGCATTCAAGAATGAAAAGTAGGGAATGATACAGAAACATTTTCTAAGTAAATATACCTATGAGGTAATCAATTAGCAATTAAAAGCATGAAAAAATGATGCTCAAATGAAAAGAAAAGAGAAAAAATACAGAAGGAATAGAAAATAAAAAGAAAATATAATAGCCTTATTAATGTGGAAAGCATCAGGCCCTGACAATTAGAAGGAGAAAAAGAAAGTTGTAGTAAGGAAGAGAAGATGGAAACTAACAGAAGAAACTTATCCAGTGCCTAGGTACTACTTAGGTCTAGAAATAGATCACTTACCAATGAAATCAGAAAATAACAAATAAAAATATGCATAAAAGGTAAATATAGTGAATAAGATTTCCATTATTGGTGCTAGGCCATAAACATAATTTAGTAGACAGCAGTCAACGGCAGAACCTTGTGTTACTCATATAAGCAGTGTTCAATAGCAAGAATGCAAAAAAATCGAACTTAGTATAGAGGTAGCAATTCATTAGCTAGGGCTCATTAAGAAAATGCCCAAAGTAGATGCAAGACATCAAAACATAGAAAAGAATTGAGTATCCTGACATCATCTATCTTCTTCAATTTTCTCTGATTTACTAATTCATGCACCAAATGCATATGCAGTTGCACTAAGCAGAAACAATGACTCAAGGCAAATGTAGAGCTCAATAGTCAACTATGTAAACAGCTCGCCTTGGGGAATAATGCTCGACAAGAGCACACCATGTGCCATAAAATTCAACGACTACTAATTTATCTCCCGCTTTACTTAATGCATCTAAAAATTCGTCAGTTGAATGAATTTAAATCATATTTGGGCCTGCATTCTTTTCCCACCATTTTGTCTGCTCAGTCTCAGCTGCAGTTGCATATACCTGAAGTTTTCAGAAAAAACCGCATTTATAAGACTTGATCAGAAGTGACATTCTTATGAAGCTCATCAGTATAATTTACAGAACTGTTTCTGCAGTCATTCAATAGATGTCTACATGTTATATTTTATTGTCTTGCTAGAAAAATCGAGACTTGATGTGAGCAGGGTCTTCCTTCTTCTTTGAATGCTATGTTTCATTAATCACGAGGTGAAGCAAGTTGCCTTGCTGAACCCCTATTTCTGCTCAAAAACAAACCAATACGTCCTTCCAAACAAGGAATTGCCACAATTTCCACAAACACTACATTCTTCTTTTTTCTTTCTCCCCTGATATTGATATGAATTTGTTTTAATATCAGCACACATGGCAGCTTGAATGCCTAATTGCTGTTTCAAAAAATGTCTTCTAGTTGTTCAGATGATTTTGCTTATTTCAAATATATACACGGATGGTGATTGAAGCATTTAAGGCTGGTCAATGTAGAAATCATATAATTGGAAGGATTTTCAAGAATCCCATTCACCTTTCCATTCCTTTCCACTCTGTTTTTCAGTTTTCCAGTTTTCTTATCCTCCCTGTAAAGAATGCAGTTAGAACTATGGTGTAAATTCATTAAGGTGGCATTAGGTGTTATGATGAAGTGGTTTTGTTTTCCATGATAATATTATAGGATTGTTGCATTTTATCCTTTTCTCTTTGCTTGATTTGTATGGCTCTTCAAAGTTTCTCTTATTTCTTTGGCATACTCTTTCAATTTCAGTGTAGTGATAAACTAGGCCTCAGTCTTGAGTTGGGTTCATTTGTGGCTGGAGTATTAATATCAACAACAGATTTTGCACAACACACTTTGGATCAGGTACTAATTCATTCATGATTAGATTTTTCCCATGCTTTGCATTCTTCCTTATCACACAGTAGAAAAACTCTATCATAGGCTATTGGGAATACACCCCCTGCATTAAAGGCTACTCTTGAGGTTTGTTGTATACAACCCCTGCACAGGAAAAACTGCTACAAATTCTCTATGATATGTGCATACGATGATAAACATCTAAGGACAAGCACATGAAGACTTGCATAGAAATTTAAGTGATTCAATGATAATTAAGGACTCCCAACTCATGATCAATAGAACTTAATTTGGACACATTTAAATTTGGATAGGTATAGATATTTTTATATTACATTAGCCATATAATTATTTTTCCAATCATCATTTTCGAAACAAGGCATCTAATCAACAACTTCATTAATCTCGTACCATCTTTGTGCATTATAATAGTACCATAAGTTCCATGTTATGCTTTCAGCTCGGTGTATGTTTCCCCCTTACCACAAGAGCAATGAACTAAAGACTTAGCCTATGGAGCTCCTATTCGAATATCGCTGTATTTGTATAAAAAATGTTCCTGCTTTTCAGAAAAAGACACATTTCCTTTTTATGCAAACAAATGTTGTTTAGAATAGTTCAATTTGCACCATTCCAAAACATCCATAATGTTGATACACAATTGTAGTTTAAGCAAACTAATTTATATTGGAGGACATTATAGATTTAGGATCAATATATATAATACTTCATTGTTATTTTAATTATCTAGATCCTATGACTTTCTAGTTCATTGGAAAAGAAATCATTAGTGTCTGAGACTCTAAAACATTTGATATCCATTTAGGGTCATATGATTGATAAATTAGTTATAGATGAATTTCACTAGTTTCTACTTGTCATAGAGTACTTCTCTTGCATATATTCTTTGATTTTCAAGACCCGAATATGTGAATATCGGTTAGACTTCTACTTAATTTTTGGTCAAGACGGTTAGAATTGCTGCTCCTATTGTGGAAAACAAAGTACCTATTTTAGTTCTTACGTCATATTAATTTAAAATAAATTTTGTTTCGCGAGATCTATTATACATTCACAACACATCATATTCTCTTTCTTTTACCCCATTTTGGGCCTCATCTAATTCCACACTTTTAATAATTTTTTATTACATTTAAACATTCTCATCTCAAACAAATTCCTTCTCACTTACAGCCTAACAAAGAAAGCATACAGGGTCAAATTGTTAAAAGTACTAGTTGGGGGACCAAATCATGATTTACTCTATTCTTTGAGGTTTTGATATCAAAATTATGAAAAAGATAATTTACTACCAACCAGGGAGCAAGAATATTCACCATCAGTCTTCTTCATGTTAGTGCGGTGTCATCATGAGAAAGATGACGTCAGTTGCTGCCGAGAATTTGCATTTCTTTAATAAAAATCTCTGTTTCACCTCAAAGATTCACTTCTCAATCTCCACTCAAAGCCATTCTAGCTATGGAAAGCTTTATGGAGAAGAGATCACACGCCGAATGCTCATTCAGCAACTTCAAGAATATACTAAACTTCAATCACTCAGCACAACCAAGGTTTTTCATGCTCTCACCGTTACCCTAGGCTCGGACCCGTCACAACCCATCTTTCCCTGCAACAATATCATATCAAGATATGCAGCATCGGGAGAGGTTTCAACAGCTCACAAAGTGTTCAATACGATGCCTGAACGAAATGTTGTTTCATATAATACAATGATAAAGGCTTATTGTCATGTTGAGGATTTAAGTACAGCTTGGAAGCTGTTTTCTGAGATGAGGGCTTGTGGATTTAAACCGACAGAGTTCACATTTGGTGGGATTTTAAAGTGTGCTTCAATGGCTCTTGTTCAAGGATTTCAATTGCTTGCATTGATTGTGAAGTGTGGATTTTTATATACAAATGCTTTTGTTGGAACTGCATTGTTGAGTATGCTTGGGAATCACGGATGCTTAGATGAAGCCATTCGTGTCCTTGAGGAAATGCCTGAAAAGAACTTGGTGACATGGAATTGTTTGATATCTTTGTTTAGGCAACATGGACTTTTTGAAGAGTGTATTTTGGTGTTTATTGAGCTCATGAGGAGTGGAATGAGGTTATCTGATTCCACCTTTGTAGGTGTTTTGTCTGGTCTTACTGGGGAACTTGACTTGGAATTGGGAGAACAAGTACATAGTGTAGTGGTGAAGTATGGTTTTGATAGCTCTGTTTTAGTTTCTAATTCCTTAATCGATATGTATGGAAAATGCACAGATCTTTACTCGGCTGAGAAGATGTTTGAGGTGGTTCCTATTAAGGATATTGTGTCATGGAATAGTATCATTGGAGCAATGACAAAAGGTGATAGACCGGAGAAAGCATTTGATTTTTTTTTCATTTTGTGTAGCAAAGGAATCTTGCCTAATCAGACAACATTTGCAAGTGTTCTTAAATCCTGTTCTATTATGAATTTCCCAGCATATGGACAATATATTCATGCTAAAGTAATCAAGACAAAGTTGGACTCTGATGTATATGTGGGTAGTGCTTTGGTTGATTTTTATGCTACATGTGGTAAATTAGAAGATGCACATATTTGTTTTGACAAAATACCTCATAAGAATATAGTGTCTTGGAATTCTTTGATAGGAGGATATTCAAATAGAGGTTCTTCTCTTTCCCTCCTACTGTTGCAAGATATGATTCACTTGGGTTATTGTCCAAATGAGTTCTCATTTTCTGCTGTTGTTAAGTCATGTGTAGCTCTTGAAGTCCAACAGGTTCATTCATTGATGATGAAGATGGGCTATCAGGATAATGAGTATGTATGCAGCTCATTTATCACATCGTATGCCAAAAATGGTCTTATGGAAAATGCTTTAACTTTTGTACAGCCTGACAACACTCCACTTCCTGTTGTTCTATGTAATGTGATTGCAGCAGTTTATAATAAAATTGGTCAGTATGAGAGGACTCAAGAACTATTTTCTGCACTTGAGGAACCTGATATTGTTTCTTGGAATATTTTAATTGCAGCTTGCTCCCGAAATGGTGATTACAAAGAAGCTTTTGAACTTTTTAATCATATGCTGAGTGCCTCAATCAGACCTGACAAGTACACTTATGTTAGCCTGTTCAGTGTTTGCACCAAACTCTGCAACCTTGCTTTGGGCAGCTCTCTTTATGGCCTTCTTATTAAGACTAATTTTAGATGTTGCGATACATTTCTTTGTAATATAATAATAGATATGTATGCCAAATGTGGGAGCCTTCAGAGTTCAATTAAGATCTTTAATGAAATGACAAATAGGAATGTAATTTCATGGACTGTGATTATTTCTGCACATGGTTTACACGGTTGTGCTCATGAAGCTATTGAAATTTTCAGAAGGATGGAGAAGGAAGGGTTCAAGCCAGATAAGGTTACTTTTCTCGCTGTTCTTTCTGCATGCAGGCATGTTGGATTGGTAAAGCAGGGGATGGAATTATTTGAGCAAATGAAATCCAATTATAAAGTTGAACCAGAAATGGATCACTATCTCGTAACTGTTGACTTGTTGGCAAGATATGGCCATGTTAGGGAAGCTGAAGAATTAATAAAGCAGATGCCTTTTCCTCCAAATGCCCTCGTGTGGCGTAGTTTTCTAGAAAGTTGTAAGAGAAAAAGAACCATTTTATGATTCAGCTTTTGCCATCTAAATTGATGTAATCCACTAAGATTCCTTTGACATGCTTCATTTGACAATGGTTGTTGCTATGCTCTTTGGATAGAAGCTTCTTGCGTAGTGTGACACATTTAAATGCTTGTGTCTTGTCCTAAAGCCCTTTGAAATAATGATATGCTATTTAGATTAATGTAACTCACATAGTTTATCGCAAATAGAGCACATTTAATGGTTAGATTTTTTCTCTTCAGCTCAATTTTCTTTCAGTAACTTCTGCCACTAAACTAATTTCTTGTTGACAGTTTGTGATTCATTTTAGTACATTTTATTTCACCATATTAATCCTGTACAATATTCACTAAATGTTGTACAAAAAATAATGGAGGTATATAAAAATTTGACATTCTTAGCCATAGAAGATAGGCATATCTATGAGTAAGAGCAATTTACTTGGAGAAACTTGCAACGTTCTCTCTCTGCTGTTTCTTAAGGAAATGTTAGTGTTTCTGGAATGAGAATTTTAGTAAATGAGGCACAATTGTCGGTTACATATATGCCACAGTGTGTTTGTCTATAGGTATAATAGCTTTCTGTTTTACTATTTGCTAAAGCAGAATGCCATATAAAACAAGTTTTTAGAATTACTCAAAACCTAAGGCGCTTTTGTAGTGAACTCTATTAACTTCTCTGGGGAAAATTGTTTGCCTTATTCGTTTAGTGAATAGACTCTAGTAATTCTTCCAGGGAAACTATACATCTAGCTATTTGCCATGTTAAGAGAAGGCATGCATGTAAAATTTAAGTGATGAATTAGAGTAAATCCATAGCTTCCATTATTTTCCATATGTCACAAGAAAATATTATAGGATTAAATGTAAGTCATTCACACAATTTGCAAAATAGCAAAATCCTTGGCTGGCGAATTGTAGATTTTCTCAATCAAACCTTTTGGATGTTAATTTTTTAATTGGACCTCCTTATTCTTGTGGTGAAATGGTATGCAATGAGACTTTTTTGCCATAATGGTTGCCCAACTCGAGTATTTTCATAATCCTATAATCGCAATATGTTATCTAGTTCTTTTTTGGTTTCTCAAATGATCCTATAAGTGAAGGCTTGCTTGCAGCAGAGTTTGCACCCTTCATCCATTCTCAGAAGCAAAATATGGCAGCTGAAACCAAAATAACAATGTTCTTAGTAACAACCATTGTCAAAGGAAGCATGTCAAAGGAATCTCAGTGGATTACATCAGTTTAGATGGTAAAAGCTGAATTATAAAATGGTTATTTTCCTCTTACAGCTTTCTAGAAAATTGCGCCACTCGAGGGCATTTGGAGGAAAAGGCATCTACTTTATTAATTCTTCAGCTTCCCTAACATCTTAAAGAAATACCATTCCTATTTGTCATTTCATTAAAGATCTTAATTGAACTCTGAAGGCTCCTACATTTGGCATACATATCTATTATTATATTATAAAGAAATGTATTGTAACATCTAAAGTTAGTCTTAATAAGAAGGCTATAAAGAGAGCTACCCAAAGTAAGGTTGCAGAGTTTGGTGTTAATTGAACTCTGAAGGCTCCCACATTTGGCATACATATCTATTATTATATTACAAAGAAATGTATCGCAACATCTAAAGTTAGTCTTAATAAGAAGGCCATAAAGAGAGCTACCCAAAGTAAGGTTGCAGAGTTTGGTGCAAACACTGAACAGGTTGACATAAGTGTACTTCTTAGGTCTGATTGAGACCCTCAACATATGATTAAAAAGTTCAAAAGCTTTTTTGTAATCACCATTTTAGGAGCAAGTTGCAATTAAAATATTCAAAGAAACAATATCAGGTTCCTTAAGTGTGGAAAATAGTTATTGAGTCCTCTCATACTGACCAATTTTATTATAAATTGTTGCAATCACATCACATAGAACAACAGGAACAGGAAGTGGAGTGTTGTCAGGCTGTACAAAGGTTAAAGCATATTCCATAAGACTATTTTTGGTATACGAGGTGATAAATGGGCTGCATACCTACTCATTATCCTAATAACCCATCTTCATCATCAATGAATGAAGTTGCTGTTGGACTTCAAGAGCTACACATGACTTAACAACAGCAGAAAATGAGAGCTCATTTGGACAATAACCTAAGTGAATCATATCTTGCAACAGTAGGAGGGAAAGAGAAGAACCTGTATTTGAATATCCTAATATCAAAGAATTCCAAGACACTATGTTCTTCTGAGGTGTTTTGTCAAAACAAATATGTGAATCTTCTAATTTACCACATGTAGAATAAAAATCAACTGAAGCACTACCCACATATACATCAGAGTCTAACTTTGTCTTGATTAATTTAGCATGAATATATTGTCCATATATTGGGAAATTCAGAATAGAACAGGATTTAAGGACATTTGCAAATGTTGTCTGATTAGGCAATATTCCTTTGTTACACAAAATAAAAAAAATTTCAAATGCTTTCTTTGGTCTATTACCTTTTTGCCATTGCTCCAATGATACTATTCCATGACACAATATCCTTAATAGAAGCTACCTCAAACATTTTCTCTGTCAAATAAAGATATGTGCATTTTCCATACATATCGATCAAGGAATTAGAAACTAAAATAGAGTTATCCAAGTCAAGTTCCCTAGTAACACTAGACAAAACACGTACAAATGTGGAATCAAATAACCCCATTCCACTCCTTATGAGCTCAAGAAACACCAAAATAGACTCTTCAAAAAAGTCCGTGTTGCCTAAACAAAGATATCAAACAATTCTAGGTTACTACGTTCTTTTCATGCATTTCCTCAAGGACATAGATGGCTTCATCTAAGCATCTGTGATTCCCAAGCATACTTAACAATGCAGTTCCAACAAAAACATCTGTATATAAAAATCCACACTTCACAATCAATACAAGCAATTGAAATTGTTGAACAAGAGCCATTGAACCACACAAATGTGAACTCTGTCGGCTTAAATCCACAAGCCATCATCTCAGAAAATAGTTTCCAAGCTGTACTTAAATCCTCAACATGATAGTAAGCCTTTATCATTGTATTATATGAAACAATATTTTGTTCGGGTATTGTATTGAACACTTTGAGCTGTTGAAACCTCTCCTTGATGTTGCATATCTTGATATGATATTATTGCAGGGAAAGATGGGTTGTGACAGGTTGTTCGAGCCCAGAGTAACGGTGAGAGCATGAAAAATCTTGGTTGTGCTGAGTGATTGAAGTTTAGTATATTCTTGAAGTTGCTGAATGAGCATTCGACGTGTGATCTCTTCTCCATATAGCTTTCCATGGCTAGAATGGCTTTGGGTGGATATTGAGAAGTGAATTTTTGAGGTGAAACAAAGATTTCTATTAAAGAAATGCAAATTCTTGGCGGCAATTCACGTCGTCTTTCTCATGCAGACACTGCGCTTACATGAAGAAGACTGATGGTGAATATTCTTGCTCTCTGGTTGGTAGTAAATTATACTTTCCGTAGTTTTGATACCAAAGCCTCAAAGAATAGAGTAAATCATGGTTTGGTCCCCCAACTAGTACTTTTTACAATTTGATCCTGTATGCTTTCTTTGTTAGGCTGTAAGTGGGAAGGAATTTGTTTGAGATGAGAATGTTTGAATGTAATAAAAAATTATTAAAAGTGTGGGATTAGATGAGGCCCAAAATGGGGTAAAAGAGAGAGAATATGATGTGTTGTGAATGTATAATAGGTTTTGGGAAACGAAAATTATTTCAATTAATATTATTTTAAATTTGAGTTTTGATTTAGGATGGGAAGAATCCCTTCCCACTTACAGTTATATAGATACTTGGGTTTATATGTTATTAAAACAAAGATATTAGTTCAATATCAACAGTCTAAATTCAATTTATTAATAAAATAAGAAAAAATAAAAGTAAATATTGTTTATTTTGGACTAATAAATTCGTGAAAGATAGCCTTCCTTTCTCTCTCTTTTTTTTTTTTGGGTGTCTTTCTTCCCACTCTTTCTAATAATCATCGATTATAAATCAACTTTTTTTCCTTTTTGTCCCTACATTAATCTTTAAACTCCTCTTCTCGTGAAGTATCCAACTACCAACCTCTTTTTGTTCTTCCCTAAATTTCTATCCTCCATTATTCTTTTTATTTAACTCAACTTTTCTGAGATATTTATTGATTGAGGAGTTTAAAATCAAAAGTTTTTTTTCTTAAAAATAAAGTAGGCCTCAAAGTTGCCTTGTTGGTTTCATGAAGATAACATTAAGAAAGGTATAAAATGTGTCTAGTATGTAGAGGGGCAAATTCAATTGAATTCATAGCTGAGGGGTAAAAAAAGACATAATCATGCCTTTTTATTTTGAATATGTAAGAGTAATTAAAAAAAAATGAAAAACCAAAAAATTAGTAGACTAGCTAGTTATAGATGAGCAAAAAGTGTGGCAAACGAGATCAGAAAGGGTATCATACCAAAGCAAAAAAAGATATAAACTAATATTTATTTAGTAATGTTTTATATAATATGTTCTTTGGATACGTTAATATCTCTTTAGTATAGAAAAACGAGTTGGGGTGGCACTGTTCATTTTTCGTCAATCGTTAGTTTTCGTCAGACTTGTTAATGGCATTTGGGTCTTTTTCCAGAGTGCTTGCCCCCTCCATCCGCGAGCTGTCTTCTCCGTATTTTTTGTGATTGGGTCTACTTTACACGTGTAGATTAGTTGATTCCCCCATCCAGTAGCCGTTCTCTGCTTCTGCCTGCTTTCGTATTTGGTTTTGCCTTTCGTTGTTCAACTCCTCTTTTGTAGTGATGGGCATTTTTGTCTTTTCACTGGCCCATTAAAACAAACACTTGTGGCTAGGTGGAGTGGATGCGGAGTACCAAAGCTGACATGTGCACGTTTGTATCCAGGTGGAGCGCATGCAGAGGCCTATTCAAACAGCCGTATAGGCCACACTGTCTTCCCCTAGGCTCACTACTAGTTCTGGTTCCGAAACCAATTGGACTGCAACTACATCTTCCTCCTCCGCCCACTATCTCTACCCTCCGCTCCTCCTCACCTTCCTTTCAGAAGGCTTCCCCACCAGCGTTGTTGTTGAAACCACGTTAGCTTTGGACAACTACCGCAAGGCTTGTGATTGTGGAAGAGGTGCCGTCTTTTTCTCTATTGCCAGGTAGTTTTTCTAACTGTAGCATCTTTGATCACCTAAACCGCTCTGCTTCTCCAAGCATAAAATACCTCTCATTTTTTTCCAACAGGAAGTGGGGTTCTGATTCTCCCACCCATTGGTTCTATGTTGATACAGCAGCACCATGGAGAGCAAATTTCTGCTTCTGTTTGATCAATTTTCTTAGCGATAATTTTAGAGAAGTCTTGTAGTTCTAGAGTTGCATTCCTTCTCTCTTTGTTTGAATCATGTAATCATGGAAATTTATTAAAATTACATTAGTTTTTCTTTAGAGAAGTTGCCAGAACTTTTGGTAGGCAAGCTATTTGTGGAAAATCATTGTCCGCATTATTTGATTAGAATGATTGGGTGTCCTTTTAGACATGCATTTTAGGATATAAGAAAGGCTAAGAATGGGATAGAATAATCAAGATATTCATTTTTTGTTTAGTGTGTCTATATTTTTAATATTTCTTAGTTATTAGGATCAGGTTTCCTCAAAAAAAGTTTATTTGATGATTATGACAAATGATACATGTTTCCGCTGTAAGGGGTAAAGTAGCAGAAGGTATAGATTTTGATAGGCATTATGGCAGTCTTCTTGGGATTTTTTTTAATTGAAGCGTTTACCTTCAAATCATTTTTACTTTTTATATTTCCCATCACCTGCTTATTTTATTGTTTGAGATGAGTTTCTAAGCTCATAAAGATTTTTCTTTTAGGTTGAAAACAGAAAAAAAGGCAAAGTAGATAAAACCATGCCCAGTTGGAGAAAGTTCAAGATACACCTGGTGGCTATGCCTTGACATTGGTAATATGACTACTTCCTAACTCAATTTGGAACATTTGTCTGGTAATTATTATTGTTAATTTTACTGTTACTCTTAAATGTTTTACAGTTTGCTCTTATTTCTTTATAAGTTTTGGACCAATTTACCTGCTGCAAGAGAAGGATTGTAACTCATTTTTTTTTTCTTGTTGATTTAGAAGAGAGAGTATTTGTGATTTTGGGTGCAGCAAGAGATTAAAAAAAATTATGGAATAATAGGAATATAAGAATTTCAAACTCGTGAAAGAATGCTAAAATTCTTTGCCTCAGTGTAAAAAATACCACATAGATGATTGTAAGTTTAATGCATATGGGAATTCCTGTCATTTTTTATACATGGGCGTCCCTTCCCTAACATAGAATAGTTGTATTCACTCACTTGCCTTTTAGTCATCTTAGCAATGTGGAGAAGTTCTAAAAAATGCTGAATGCTATTGTAAGTAGCATAGGCATCCCGGTGCATCCATATGGTTGCAGAATGCTTTTTCATTCTTCTTCAGGATCCAGTGATTATTCCCTTATCCTCTACTATCAGTTTGTTTCAGGAACACAAACAATCTTCTCATTAACTGAAGATTCCCTTCCCTTTTGCTATTACGTTATGGTTCATTTGACTATGGATTGCTTTAAGCATGTGTATGGTCTTCTGCACATTTGATAGCATCTTGAGGTACTTCATGTTTTCAGATTAGATTTAATTTCCATGCACTGTCAGTGTTGCAAACGGGTGCATTTAGACATGCTTATGTAAATTAACAGACAACTGGAAATCAAACATAGCTTCTGCTACTTAGTGACAAACTTTTAGCTGTGTTTTGCATGGTGGGAGCAGACAGAACCTTAAAAGTATCCCGGGGGAAGATCATTGTCTTGGAGTGGGCTCATCTGTAGTCTCAGAGGGAGGCGTAATTCTACAAAAAAGAGGAAGTTAAATGGAATTCTGAATTGATAGTGAGTTTTAGATATATGGTGGCTAAGCAAATTGGCCATGACAAAAAGTGAATAAAGTAGATTGGCTTTCCATCATTTATGTCTGTTAATTATCTGATATCTAAAAACCATAAATGTGAGAAGTTTCATTGAAACAAGTCTGATTTTCTTCTATGATGCATATGCTGAAAAATGCTTTTACATCAATGCTTTAACACGTTTTTCTATAGCTCACCAAATGGTAAGACTTTTTGGTGCTTGAATTTTTGCGGTCATATTACAAATTTCTTTTAGAGTTTGCTCTTATTTTTTTATAAGTTTTGAACCTATTTACCTGCTGCAAGAGAAGGATTGTAACTCTTTTTTTTTTTTTTTTTGTGCTTGTTGATTTAAAAGTGGGGGTGCACTAGTTAATTATTTTTCTACCTTATTTGGTGAGAAGTTCCTTTCTCAAATTACCTGACAGGTATCTTTTTCTTTCATTAGGTTTGTTAGATGTTTTTGGTGGTTTGTTCGACAACTTACATTTACTCTAGCCACTACGTTTCAAGGAAGTTTGTCTTCTTCTAATTGCTATACTTTTCGGTCTCTCTGGCTGGTTTTTGTATTCGGATAATTCCTATTCGTGGAGGGTTATATCTTGGTTGTGTATTGCAAGTTGGAGAGGTTAATAATCCTGTAATATGAACTTGGTGTCCTGGAATAACACTGAACTTCCATGAAAATGATTGGCTTTCTTTGCTGCTACATACATAGATGGATGCTTTTGAATACCTAAGAGGCTTCTTTTCTTCAAGTGCACTCGTACTTTCTTTTCTTCCTAGAATTTACTTGGGTATCCATTTTGTAGGAGGTTGGATGCAACCATGCTCAGAGTGTTGGATTTTCAACTGAGAAAGTTGCATCTCATCTGGGTTAGTGCTCGAATGCACATTGAGATCTATAAATATCCTGCTTGGTATTACATCCTTGCCCATACAATCAATTTTATTCCAGTCTACTAGATTTTACAGTTTTCTGATTCCACATTCTGATCTATGGGACCGGAGTGATATAGTTGAAATAGAGACATGGTGCCAATGCGAATGGAAAATTGGAACTAGGCGTGACTGGATTCTAAAGGACTATGCTATGGGTGAAGTCATTGGAAGAGCTACAAGGTCTGTTTCAAATTGGCTATGAGTTTCAAGTTTTTATTGAAAGTGAACTGGCAAAATAGTTTAATGTAATAAAAGTTCACATATCTGAATCAACAATTACCTATCTTGGAGAATCTCTTAGCATTCTGTGGCTTGAAATTGACTAGACCCTTATAGTTTTTTGTTCCCTTCTTGTTCCAGGAAGGTATCTTTTTCTGTCATTTTCTTTTTGGTCTTTTGATACTCATGCATATTCATTTACAATTAAGTATGATTCAGAAAGCAGTTCTCATGCAGGCAGTAGCCCCAATGGCAAATTATTTCTAAGCAGTGGTTTTAGTTTCTGGTTCATGAGATCTAAAGCTTCAGAACATTTTTCCGGTACTTTATATTTTGCTTTCTGCACGGAGAGCAAACTTGCAAGCAAATTAATATGAAATCACTAATAATACACTCTTTTGTAGATAATGCACATGCTTGTATGTCTTTTGCAGTTTGTCATTATTGTATTAGATTTCTTAGCTTCAGTGCACTTGGTGGGATTCTGTGGCGTCTTTTATGTTAGTTCTATAGAATTGATTGTTTACAATCTTTTTGCAGCAAGTGGGTAATGATGAACCAAGACACTAGACGGCTTCAGAAAGTCACTGATGATGTCCGCGAGGAATATTTAATATACTGTCCCAAAACCCTCAGGTATGTTTCTGGCATTCCCTACTCTTGCCTCAGCAAAATCATGAACCAATTTGTAAAAACTTTACATAGTTTGGAATTACTAAAACCCACTCATTGTTCAACGCTGCTCAATAGTTTCCTTTTACTCTTTTTGTTTTCTAGAGTCGGTATTTTATGATTGTTCAAGAGCCTCTCTTTCATCTTCTTTTATGATGTTATTAATTAAGTGAGAATGCGAGAAACATGCATTCCAGAGAAAACAAGCAAAATCACAGGGCTTGAGATATATGGTCGCCTGTTCAAGGATTAACTGGTGCCAGAAGCATAACCGGCACCGGTTGTAAGGACTAACAGGCGCCGGATGATATCGAAAACTGTAGAAACAAGACCAAACTTCAACAGAACAGAACATGGCTTAACAATGCTTAGGAAATTCAACCAAATAAGTAACCAACACAACCAACCATTTTTCTAAAACAAGTTTTCATTAACTCACACCAAAACATAGCTTTACCTTCATAAAATCCTTACTTTTCACTTAATCAGACTTGAACTAAATCGTGCTTGGGGTAAGGATTTGGTCTGCTGATATCAGCTCCTAATAATTGTAACCCAGTAGGAGAAGGGCCATACAGAAACTAGGAATTATATCCCCCTAGCAAGGGCCATAATAAGACTAGGTATTGTAACCCCTTAGCTAATGGCCATAAATAAGAAGTTGGGGTTCCCCACCAAAACTGCCCACAAGCACTCATCAATTCATAAACCAGAACAGAATAGTACATCTACAGAACTTATCACCATAACTTCTCAAATCATACATATCAGTAAACAGTCTAATTAACCATGCATTCCCATTTCATATATCCAAAAATATCATACTTTCAAGCAACATAAAACAGAAGGAAATTTTCAAATAAAACGGTTTAACAGAAGCCAAAATACAGGAAAACCTAGTCCTCCTTACCTGACACCATAATCGGACAATTCAACAAGCCAAGTCTTCTTAATCACCACCAAAAGCTCTTAGGTGCGTACAATTTCCCAATAGTCACAACCGCAACTCAGAATCATATGTTGCTGAAATCCTCCAATTCAAAACCCTATAATCCACTACCTCATAATCATAAACTTGAAGGCCTAAAAACAATCTAAATCCCTAACTAGAGAGAAGAGGAGTCAAGTTTACCCAAATCCGTAGTTTCTGGCTCAATCTTCGTCCTAAGTTCTCCACTCCCGTCGTTATTCTCCTCTTCTGGTGCAGAAACTGAAAGAATGATGCATCTGTTCAGAAGGACACGTAACTAATAATAAACCCTTAGGTAAATTAAACAAAACTCCTAATTAAAATAGTAATAACCTAATTGGGTCCACAACTTTTAATAATCACACTTAACTCCCCCAATAAAGTATGGACCACAAGCTACCTAATAACTAAAACCCCAAAGTAGGAACGTCCAATAGAGGAAAAAGATTGGGGGCTCATACATACAAACCAAGATAAGTAAGTGATGCATATTTCTTTTTCATGACATAGGACTTCTGCTATGATGCTAATACAATCTTCTTGATAATGCTTCTGTTTTTCCCAATAAATGAAAAGCTTTTCATGGTTTGCTTCTCATTTGCTGAGGTGAGCTACTTCTTTAGTAGCCTCTTTGTATCATATTGATAAATGTTCCAGGTTTGATTTATGTCTTGACGGTGTTGTATCCAACTGCAGGGTCCACTAGCGTGGGCGGAGATTGTATGGAGGTGCAGCTTCTCAATTCTTTTGACAAAATTGTTAGCGTCTTCATACATCTTTTGTCTGGTAAGTTTTTCCTACACTTCTGTCCTTTGGTTATAGGTCTAATAATAGCCTTTATTTTCCCATGGGTGTTCCATTTTGATTTGGGAGTCTGTTATACAATTCAATAATTGTTTAGGCTAATTCTTTGGCTTTTTTCACAATTCTGTGATGGTAAACCCACCAGCATTTCCAGGTGATTTTGATTTCATTGTCTGAGATCAGTTTTGATAAAATCAAACTGAGCAATATGGTTTAAATGAATGCATAGGAGGTTTACTAAATTTTGCAGAAATTTTTGCATCTGCTTTAAAAGATTGCCTTTTTGTTTGCTGTTTTTATTCACTCTAAAAAATATGCATGTTGCTTACTCAGTTGATCTGAACACCTTCGTTTCTTATAATCCAACATATCTGTGGTGCATTCGACGGGTTGGCAAAAAGAAATGAGGAAAAAGGAGAAGATACGTTGAATCAGCAGTAGCATTTGATGGGTGAAAAGCAAGAATTTGAAGAAAACATGCTTGGCATTGTTTTATGTTGGTGGTGAACTGGGATCCTTAATTCTTTAGCATTATGAAGAATTCATCCTACAGGCCAGCTGTTTCTGTTTGTTCGTTTAGTGAAAGTTTCATTTAAGATGACTTTGTCAAATTCATCTCTTGACTGTGCAGCCCTTATCCCTTCGTTCATTTAGCAGTTTCTGTTTTGGTCATTATTCCTGACTTCTATTCTGAACCTTCTCTAACCATTCTGAATCATATATTGAATGCAAAGATTATATATGAATGAAGATTATCATGTGAAGAGTTCTGGATTACAATTTAACAATCATTTTTAATAAACTACGGGTCTCCCATTGTGTCAAATATTGTGGTCTTCAACGCGGTGGAGCTGTTGAATTCTCGGACCCTTGATTCATTCAGAGAATTGCAGATTGTGCTGACACAGGGAGATTTGAATGGTTAAAAATTGCCTTTTTGTTTGTTGTTTTTATTCACTCTAAAAAATATGCATGTTGCTTACTCAGTTGATCTCAATACCTCTGTTTCTTATAGCGTATATTTTGGGCGAGGATGATTTTAAAATGCTGCTTTGTATTTCCATTTGTCAATGAATGCCAACAGATGGTGGCAAGATTGGCTGGAATATGTGAACGAATACCAGATGACCACTACAAATGACAGATCTTCTTTTGATTACCATGATTCTGCCCGTTCAAATGCTTTAAAGAGGCCTTCGAACATTGATAATTCTGATCTAATATATGAAGCAGCAGTTGGGAATTCCTAGCTGGGGGTTGAGCTTCATTATACTTGGTGGAAGGCACTGATTATGTTTTACTTCCTGAGGAAGTTTGGAATAAATTATATGAATGGTGAGTTGTAATTGATATTATATAAGTTAATGTATTCCAATCCATTCTTTCATTTCATTCATTTTTGTGTTTTAGAGATAGATTTAGTGTTTGCAGGTCCGTATCTTTTGTTTGGTATCTATTCGTAGGAAGCCCTAAGGATTCATTTGCAAACTGTACTGTGCAGGTAAAAACACACATGGTTTTTGGGGCCTCAGGCAACTCATATCCTGATTTCCAATAAGGATGAATGTCCCTTTATGTAAATTGTAGAATTAAATTCATGGACTTTATTCCACCATGCTTCACGTTGGCCTTAATATTATTGAAGAATTCCATTGGCAACCAAGTACTTAAATTCTTTATGGAGTATAGATTTTGGCAATTGCCAAGTTTTTGGTGTTTGTGGATTTATGATTTTGAGTTTCTAAGAATTCTTCCTTCTAATAATTCTAGCCTTCTAGGTTCAGTGATATCCAAATCTATCACCTATTTTGGATGGTAATGTATCAAATATAGATAAACAGCAGATTCATTGGTACTTTTATAGACTTAGGAAATACAACTATTTTGCCATTGTTTACCATCTGTACTGAGAAGCATTTTCGCTAGCTTTCTCATTGTTGGATCACCACTTCTTGAATCATGAAATAAGCATCTATGTAGAACATGTAGCTTAATGATATTCTCACATTTGGTGAATCAACTAAAATTAGCTCTCCCCCCCTCTTCTGCAGCTCCCAATTTGCCTGCTCCCTGGTTGTTTGGTGAGGAAAAAGTGAGAGAGTCTCAAGCTTCTGTCCTGGAGTATTTATTATTCAGTGATTTCTTTCTTTTTAATTGCTTGTGGTTAAGCGAATGACTTTTAATATTTCAGGTGAGAGTATTCTATGCGGTGAGAATTTTCCTCGGTGTTATATCTGTTTTCACAGATGCTGCTCTGGTGGTAGCCCTTTTCAGGAAGTATGGAGAACATCTTGCTTCAGACGCGCTAGCCATGCTATGCTTAACCAGTGGCTGTTTCTTTGCTAGCACTACTGGGTAGCTTTTTCTGAGTCATTTCTCTCCAAAGTTTCAACTGCTTTTCTGTGCGGTTAATCAGCTAGGCGTCCTCGCTGGACAATTTTGTATGCCTGTCTTTGGTTGTTCAGTTGACTTTTTTTGGCCTTCGAGTATAGCGTGTCTAATGTGTGGTTTCTGCTGCAAGTTTCCTTCCTAGCTCATTATCTATGTTTGCCATTTCTCTTTCCTCCGAAGAATCAAGAACTTTTTATTATGCAATTTGGAATAATTCAAGTTATTGAGAGTTGTTCCACAAGCTATCAGTTGGCTAAATTCAAAGAGAAAATGAGCTCAGAAAGACTTTGCAAGACCTAAGTTCGTCCTCCTCAAGCCAGCATGATTTTCTCAATCAAGTTATAAAGCATATACTGCAGACTTTCTCTTGAACTATATACAAAGACAAATGGAACTATTTATATATCCCCAATCTCGGTGGTTGACCATTTTAGGATTTCATTTTGTTTGAGGCTACCCACTACCAAAGAGGGGTGAGTACCCAAAGATTTTCAAAAATTTTGTATCTTTTTAAAATAAAGACTTAGAAAAAAATAACTTTTCCCATCCTATCTTTTTCCCCTTTAAAATTTTTTTCAAAGTTATAACTTTTTTTCTACATGTTTTTTTAATAAAAGAGGAGACAAGAATGAATTTAATTCAAAATTAATCACCTAATACATAATATTTTCTACATCTTTAATAAGGAAGATCTCTTTCATTTTTGCAATTTTCATCTTATGTCTAATAGTAATTATATATTGTAAACAAACTAACAATTTCAAATTTTACATTTTGAGAAACCTATTTCTTAGTAATTTAAATTTGATTCTTTTTCAAAAATAAATTATTGAGGAAAGATTTAATCTAGAAGGAATTGTGATGGCAATAGTTTATCAAATAGCAATGGATGGTTGCGAGCTCATCCGAATAAGCATTTTTTTTGGCCGTTAAAGGTGTACATGTCGTCTTAATGAATAAATTTTCTAGAAATATTTTGTCTGAAATTCAGCACCACAATTCATCATTTAGTTGATTAGAAATAAGTTCTCATTAAACATAAGTTATGAATTCATGACAATGTTAATCGAACTCAATATTTATTAAATCTGTCTCAAGTATATTATACACTATAAGAAATGAGGGAGTCGGCTTTCCAACAAGCTTAAATTTCATTAAACTTTCATTATAAAATTGCATGATTAATGATGAAATTTTTTTAAAAAATTATTTTTGAAAATAAGCCACTCATTATTTTAGTACAAATAAAATTACAAATACAATAAGTACATCTCACTTAAATAATTACTTAACACAAATTACTTCATGCATCGCACGTGTATCGCACTAGTGTATATTAATTATGATTAAATACATGATTTCAAAATAATATTATTCTATTAAAAATTTTTATTATATAATTTTTTTAAAAAAACAATTCAATCTTCTTCCTTTTCAATTTTTACACTCAAATTGCGCAGTTCTAGCGACCGATTACACACTAAAGAACAGGGCTTCTTTTGAGGGGATCATCTGCCAACCCCAAGACTTAGTTAGTAAGATTAAAGCAAATGTATACAGAGTCATCTTCTCTTTGTATCTTAATATTTTGATTCTTATTAAGTCTATGAGCGGATTAATATTTACTGTAACTTCTTATAGATATCTATTTGTACATATTAACGCTCATTTAAGTATAACATTTGTAACTATTCAATGCATAAACTTTATATTTTGATTAAAAAAAATGATAGTTTTTTTTTAAAGAAGTGTTTTACCCTTTGACATCCTTCATTATGTAATCTATTACAACATATAGTTCTTCAAATCTTTCTGACGTCACCTCTAATCATGGTACATATTAGGATAAGATAATGAAGTGCACTTATTTCAAATTCCCATGACTTCTTGAATTTTCATAGATAATCCCTTTCTAAATTACTACTTTTCCTATTATGCATACATGGGGGCAGAATGGATATGAGGGCATATTAGCTGAAACTTGTGCCACTGGGAAATATGATTTTGTCATCTTGGAATTTCTTACAACATTTGGCATTGGTCAGCAACCGATGATCAAACTTGCTGGTCATTGTGATCCATCATTTTTTTTTGATCCATCAGTTAATGCTTGCAAGAATGTAAGTTCAGATATAAGTACGGAAGTGCCTCCAATTTAGCTCTCAAAATAAACAACAAAGACAAGAAATTCGAATGTCATAGCAAGCTCAAAAGAGTGAAATTGTATCACAAGAATTAGTGGCTCTGAATTCTGAAAACAGAAGCAGAAAAATAAAAGGCTTTTTTTTGGGCAGATTTTACAAGGGTTTAAAACTGGTATGGGATTTGGTTGATATATTATGGGAATGGGTCCTTTCCAATTTTATAAAAATTAGAAAATTTTTAGTGTTTTAATTATATTAAAAAAAATCAGTTAGTATCTCTATGGCTCTATAACATCTTAGTTTTTTCTATCATGAAAAGTCTACTTTGCAACTATCTCTTTTACTTAAAGTCTTATTTTAATTTTAACTGTTAAATATAATTAATGTTGAAGTAGTGCATTTATATATAAATATTAGAAGATCTTTAGTATTATTAAAAACTGGAGAGGAGCTTTGTTCCATTTTCATGACTTTCTTTTTTTTTTTTTTGGGGGGGGGGGGGGGGTGGTTTCACTGTATGTTCTTCTCACCGCAATTTGTAGTGCTTCCGGCAAATTCAGAAGCCATTAGATGAAGCTCTACTTATTAGACCGATGGATTTGTATTTGATGCATTTAGTGTTCTCTCTCCTTTTTTTCCCCTTTGAATAAAAAAGAATTATAAAAGTTGCTAGCATAGGAGATCTAAATCCTAGTCTTAATATCGAGTCTTCCAGAGCAAGATAATTAATCTCATAAATTCTAAATTTTGTGTATAATAATAATAATAATAATAATAATAATAATAATAATAATAATAATAATAATAATAATAATAATAATAATAATAATAATAATAATAATAATAATAATAATAATAATAATAATAATAATAATAATAATAATAATAATAATAATAATAATAATAATAATAATAATAATAGACAATAAAAAATCTAGTTAAACTGAGCGAGCTTTTCATCACCAAAATGGAACTTATTATTAGCATACTTTGATCTTCTCCATCTGCCTCTTTAATCAACGTGGAAAATTAACCGACTGCTTAGGTACAGATTCCTAGTATAGATACAAAACAGTGGCTTTCTGTTATCATTTTTTTTTTTTTGGATTCTTGGGTTATTCTTTTAAGCCCATATAGGATTGCTTTTCATGTTATATATGCAGCTAGAACTTGAGTAAAATCAAGAAATCTTAGGCCTAAAATGGCACTTAAATATCAAAGATTCTTGCTTTTCTGTCATTGCTGATGGGTTCTGAAGGTGGTGGTGCTGCCATTTACTCGGGGCAGAATGGATTTGAGGGCACATAGCTGAAACTAGTGCCACTGGGAACTATGATTTTGTCATCTTGGCATTTCTTACAACTTTTGGCAATGGTCAGAAACCGATGATCAACCTTACTGGTCATTGCGATCCATTAGTCCAAATCATGACCAATAAGACAACAATTAAATACATCACAACCTTTTAAAAATAGACATTCAAAACAAAATGAGGTTTCTAGATACTGCAAAAATATCAAACTATATTTCTTTCAGACATCTACAAGAAGACGCAAAACTAATTGGCTTATCAGTTACGCATTTATTGCATAAGTACAAATTAGTGGTTAATTTATTTCATCATATGATCTTTTTGCTCCTATAAAAGGTTCTCATTTCATTCCGTATTCAGCACAAAAGTAATACATTACATATCACTACAAGATTTGTAAGCTCAGGCTTAAAATGGCACCAAAGATGTTGAGGATACTAGCATTCTTTTCATCAGTGATACTAATATTAGTAGTGGGTTCTGAAGGGGGAGGAATTGCTATTTACTGGGGACAGAATGGAAATGAGGGCACACTTGCTGAGACTTGTGCCAGTGGCAACTATGATTTTGTCAACTTGGCTTTTCTTGCAACATTTGGCAACGGCCAGACACCAATGATCAACCTTGCTGGTCATTGTGATCCATCAGTTAATGGTTGCACTGGTTTAAGTTCTGAGATAAAGTCATGCCAAGCAAAAGGAATCAAGGTGATGCTTTCTATTGGAGGAGGAGCAGGAAGCTACTCCCTTGCTTCCAAGGATGATGCCAGACAAGTTGCTACTTACCTCTGGAACAACTTCTTGGGTGGAAAGTCGTCCACTCGCCCTCTTGGTGCTGCTATTCTTGATGGAATTGATTTTGACATCGAAGGAGGATCTGGCCAATACTGGGATGATCTTGCCAGGTTTCTCTCTAGGTACAGAAACCGTGGTAAGAAGGTCTACTTGACTGCAGCCCCCCAGTGTCCATTTCCTGATTCCTGGGTTGGAGGTGCCTTGAAGACGGGGCTATTTGACTGTGTCTGGGTTCAATTTTACAACAATCCACCCTGCCAGTACTCTTCAGGGGATATTGCAAATCTTGAAAATGCATGGAAGCAATGGACTTCATCTATTCCAGCAACCAAGATTTTCCTTGGACTACCAGCTGCTCCTGATGCTGCTGGAAGTGGCTTCATTCCTGTCCCTGATCTTACATCAAAAGTTCTTCCAGCTATTAAGGGCTCCCATAAATATGGAGGTGTCATGCTATGGTCCAAGTATTATGATGATCAGACTGGATACAGTGCTTCCATTAAGAGTGATGTCTAGAAAGTCTAATATAATGCCACTATATGCGCATAATTATTGAAACGTCTGTATAAATTTATGTGTCGTTACATTGTGTTTGCAGTGCATTGAAGTGTTCTTGTATAAAATGTGTTTCAGATCCATGTAGTCTTCCAATGAGCTATCCTTAGTCATTTATAATTTGCTTGATTTTGATTTCTGAATTTGCATAAACAATTTTCAGATAACAAAACTGAGTTTTGCCACTAAATTATTTATTTGCAAGCGATAACTAAAGGTTTTGCTTGAAAAACAAATTGCAAGCAATAACTTGGAGACGTCCAGCAAAATATGACAACACCTTCTTTGTTAGATACTAGCAGGTCTAATTATTTCAGACCTACACAACCAGCCTTATTTGAACGGTAAATTCTGCAAAAGTACTTACGCAGTTTGTGGAGTGAAGATTTTGCAGTAAGTTCTACCTTTTGAGAGGGAACATTTGTTTGAAGCAACATAAAAATCGCATATCGGGTCTTAGATCGGGACTAAATAATAACGATGCACTGTGTGATTTAGGATTCAATGTTCATCTTCTTATCTTCAACAAACATGAAATTACACAAAAAAAGAAAAAGAAAGAGAAGATCCTCTAAGCGCAGCAGAAACTGTTCAAATCAGTATGACTGCTTAGGCTTACTAGTGTCCAAAAGCATAAAAATATTGCACACAGTTATATTGTTTGATGGCTACTTTGGAAATTAGTGAATCCAAGAAAATCAGATACTAAGAATACAGTAGCTGAATGTTATCTTTAACAAACAGATTCTGGAATCTGAACTCTAACCCGAGCATTCTAACAACAATTGGTAAGACGGATAGGAGCAGACCTGATATAAATTCTGTTTTGTTTAGCTCTTTATTGTATCCCTAGCGTGCCTTAAACTAATAGTTCAAGGAACAAAAAACTAAAGCAAGCACAAAATGTACTCAGAAAATAGCTTCTTGCATGCCAGGAAATCAGATTATAATCCAGTGCGGAGTCGTTGATGATGTCTAACAAAGTTCAAAAGATAACCAGAGCTTTCCAAATGTTGGCACCGTCTTTTGGAAATAATTATGATAAGGAACATAATATGTGAAATAATTCACTTGCCTGCTATTACAGTACATAATCCTTAATCTGTACAGTTGTGATTAAGTAATTTCCCCGAGGTTCAAGATTCACACAACGCAACAAACACTCGATTCTTGAAGAGGATTGTTTTGGATTCAAAACTTTGGAAGGATAGCAATACACTGATACGTACCTTGGAAGCAATTTGTGGCTTGGGATGACACCCATAATGAGCATTACTTGTCCAACTCACCAATACAACAAACAGATATATAACGACACTAGAATCTTTTAAAACATGTAAGCCAAAATAGATATGTGAAACTGCATCGGCAGCTAACAGATGAGTAAACTGACTGTTCAGCCACGCATTTTAGCAAAAGAACAAAGCAGCAGTGTTGCTATGCCATTTATCTGGCATTGTGCTGTTGTTTTTACACCTATAAAATGCTTGCATTTCATGCTAGAATATTGTACCCTCAAAGCGAATACTCAATACATACCGTTGCCTGACTGAAACTGAAGTCAGCCTAACCTTAGAATGGCACCAAAGATGTCAATTGAATTATCATTTTTTTTTATTAGTGATGCTAAATACTAGTGACAAGTTCTGAAGGTGGAGGAATTGCTATTTACTGGGGCCAGAACGGAAATGAACGCACGCTGGCTGAGACTTGTGCCCCTGGAAACTATGATTTCATTAATTTAGCATTTCTTGCTACATTTGGTGACGGAAGGACACCAATGATCAACCTTGCTGGTAATTGTGATCCATATAGTAATGCATGCACTGGCTTAAGCACTGATACAAAATCATGTCAGGCAAAAGGGATCAAAGTGATGCTGTCTATAGGAGATGGAGCTGGCAGCTATTCCCTTTCTTCCTCGGCTGACGCTAGACAAGTTTCTACTTACCTATGGAACAACTTTCTTGGGGGACATTCCACAACTCGTCCTCTAGGAGACGAGGTTTTGGATGGAATTGACTTTGATATCCAACAAGAAAGGCCAATTGATCAGAATGGCTCCATTTGGGGCCACTCGGCTTCAACTGGTCCGGTCGTAGAAAGAAAGCCTAAAATGGTCTCAACGCATTATCGGATTACGTTCTAAGTAAAATAGGACGCATTATGTAACTATATTAATGTGTCCTCCTAACATAGGACGCATTAATTTAATGCGTCCAACAACTTCTAGGACACATTAACGTATCGCTCTACATTAATGCGTCCTAATAGTGTCCCTTGTTTTTATAGTATCAAGTAATTTAATGAATTATTCAAAATCAAAATACAAATTGATCAGTCCATTAAATAAGTTTAAGTGTGCGTATAAGTTAATGTTATTTTTAGTAAACTTTCATTTCAAACCGTGGTTTGGTTTGAAATGAAAGAAATCAGAAGTAGTTAATGTGAAAAGAAAAAGTAAACTAGGGAAATAAAATAAATTTTTTGTAGTACAAGTGCATCTAATTGCATAGTTTATTGTTCATGATCAAAACAAGCATTGTTACAATTTCGCCTATTATGTCCTGTTTGATGGCAATTTCCACAACTTTGGGGGGGGGGCTTCATTTTGGTAATCCATCTCACCTCGAAAACGTGCGGTACCCCTCCGGCCAGGTCGGTTACCTTTAAGCGCAGGTGTGTAGCCCTCTAACAAGAAGTCAGCATTACACCAGGTGTTGTTGTTGCCCACAGGGTAGAAGTCATGCTTGTAAGTAGAAATGTACTTTTCCGTAGAGTACATAGGCAAAACAAAATCGGCTGGTTGCCTGCCACGATATCGACAGACTGCAAATACATGTGTGAATGGCAATCCAAATAAATTCCATTTCGTGCAGCTGCAGTTCCGTGATGACATCTTAACTGTATAAACATTGTTATCTTTGCCCCCAGCTCTTGCGGGTGTCCGTACGCTGAAAATTCCACTGCGTTCATTATACTGCATAACCCAGTAAGATTTAGCCTTCTACAAAGCTGTCTAGAATGCATTCCATATCAACGGAGAAAATGGTTTGTTATAGTTGTTGGCCTCAAATCGATGCAGGTTAAAATATTCGACTGTCTTTATGAATTTTGCATCAACCAGTGCTTTGATTGGTAATGCTCGAGTTTTTTTTTAAACACAATTCAACGACTCAGATAAATTAGTTGTCATACATCCGTATCGATATCCCCCATCATGAGAAAGTGTCCACCGTTCTGGACTAATCTGCATCAACCAGTTGTATGCTTTCTGATTGTATTCTCTTATTTAATGGACAGTGGACTAATCCTAGAAGTCTATTTACTATATCGCTCAAAACAGCCAGCGAATGTCCGTAGACATCTCCTATAACAGGCTCACCGTCAATCGGCAATCCCCATAAAATAGCAACGTTTATGTAATGTCATTGTGGCCTCATCCACCAGGAAATGAAATGTATGCGTCTTGGGTCGCTATCGCTCAACTAGGGCAGTGACCAGTGCGTGATCTACCTGGATGTGTCTAGCTCGACATATCCTACCAAACTTAGCAAGATCTATGTAATGCATGACCCGATTACTGCACAGATAAACCTCACAAAAATAGAAATCACATCGCCTAAACAGTAAATGAACCTCGCAAATCTCAACATGTCGCGCCCAAATCAGAGAAGATCGGTGCTCGGTTTGCCACGTAATTATGTCATCTATGATTGGTCCTGGAACTATAATAGGGTGCACTTGGTCCATCCTAAACGAAATAATGTCAAATTATATTTGTTAACATTCAAGGCATCTAATTACATAAGTAGGGACTACTTATGACTATTTACATTGCATAATTTGAATATTTGAAAAATGAGATTTTTACAACCCCAAATTGTGGTCTATGATTTAGATTTATCATGCTTGGTTTCTACACGCAACCTTATTACCTAAATATGTGCACATTTATCTAAATAAAGAAAAAATATATTTTGTGCAAATTTTTTAAATATGTTTTATAATTTAACATGTTACATAACAATTTATCGCGAAATACAAATAATAACATCATATTTGCTATATTTTAATATTAAGATATTTATTTTAATTATTAATATATAATAATAACAAATAATAAAATAATATTAAGATATTTATTTATACAAATAATAAAATAATATTAAGATATTAAGATTTCCTAACACAAATTCCATCTGAAGTGGTTTCGATGATTTCTATTGTTATGGATGTGAAATACTTAAAACACCACACCACAAACACACCTCCCCCCCCCCCAAAAAAAAAACACTAGTAACATAATGATTATTAAAAAAAAGAAAAGAAAAGAAAATTATTTTAAAATTTTGAGCCTAATAGTAGTTAGGTTGACTCTTTGGAAACAAGACCCAAAGTTTAAAATGAAAACCAACTAACATCTTTTACTGTGGGCTCACAACCTTGTAAGAAAGCCCAAAGAGCTTTCCTGGCAGCTTCAAAAAATGAGCACCTTACATGGGCTGGTCTTGATGCTAATGATGATAATATCAATGATATGATCAAATTGGGTGGAGGCCATGAAAATGGAGGTGTTAGCTTTGAGGGTCTATGTTCATTCATTTGTGGAGTCGGATGTTTGTTAGATTTTAATCCAAATTGTCACCATTAAACTCTAGCATATGCATCTCAACACACAATGCAATGAATGAATAGTTCTTGATCCTAAACAAAATCCACAGCTCACTGAGAAGAGCAAAACACCCAAATAATTAGAAACTAAAGTTAAATAACTGATAGAATACATAGGTGACATGGATTAATCTATTAGAAAATTACAGATATAGACTTGACATTGGCTAATATGAGTTGCTCTATATTTTATTTATTTAAAGGAAATATTTTCTTAACTTCTATCATAATCAATTGAGCAGTATGACAAAATTATTTTCTTGCCACCTATTGATTTTAATTGTTACCAGGAAGTTACACATGCCAAAAAGGAGAAGAACAAACAAGAAACTTTCATATAGCCACAAGAAAAATCTTTCATGCAATATAAAATTTTCTTAAAAAGAAGAAAAAGTCAATGAACTTAAGAGGATGGGTAAATCTTTATGGCAGCCAAAGAAACAGAAAAAGAATTAAAAGATACAGATAAATGGAACCATCAACAAAACAAAATGGGTGATAAAAAATATTGATCATTTGAGTAGTTAATTAGAAATCAAACTGACAAAGAGAAAAACACATAAAATAATCGCTTATAAAAAATAGATCATCGCACCAAAATCGCTATCTTTTAGTCATTCTAAATGAAGCCAGAAGAGCTATTCACCTTATTCATAGTAGCATTACAACAAACCATAATATTTATACATGAAAGGGATGCATATATTTTATACATTACAAAATCTCAACTACATATTCCTGTAAATGGAAAAACCCATGAAGAGCAAAGAGAATTTGCCCGTGTACAGGTGAAGAAACATAAAATATTTCTATGAATTCCTCTCTCTCTATATGCCAACAAGGACAAAATTTGTACCTAGCAACAATGCTTACGAAGGGGATTATACACAATATTACCACAAGAGGCAAACTCTTAATAATGAACTGTTATGAACAAATAATTGCTATCTCTTTCAAATGGAATGTAATCAAAGCAATATATTGAAGATTGAGCATAAACCTAGAATTAACAGGAATAAAAACCAAAGAATTGCTACTGGAGCAAACAGGCAAACTCTCCAGAATCAAATTTTAGAAACCAATACTTGCTATTGTATTCCAATTGACAACATAAAAACAATATATTGAACATTGAAAGCATAAAACCCAGAATTCACAAGAGCTACAAACCAAGAAGTTGCTACTTGAGTAAGAGGCCAATCTCCACAATCAATTTTCTAGAGGCCAACTCTCCACAAACAAATTTCCAGAAGCCCAGATATTATGTTATTCCAAGTAGCAATTCAAAATCAAAATATCAATTTTCTGGAGGCCAACCTCTCCACAAACAAATTTCCAGAAGCCAAGATATTATGTTATTCCAAGTAGCAACATCAAACTTAATCTCAAAATCAAAAACCACACAGGGCTCAATAAAAAAAAATTACTTAAATAAAATATTTGACTTTGATCCAAAAAACAGAGCTTAACCCAAAGCATTCCAGATCAACACATCAACATCATCAAACACATTCTCATAAAAACCCCAAAAAATTAAAACAGTTGTGAGCATAATGGTAGAAAAAAAAAACATGAAATTACCTTGTTGTAATCCTAGTCCATTTGTTTGAGGCTTCACCCAAAGCCAAAAAGCCAAAAAATTGCAGTGGCCGAATGAATTGGAATCGGACAAAAATCTAAAAAATTTGAAGGGACGGCGCAACGGGGAAGCAAACCGACAACGAATGACCGTGCACTAGCAAGAATTTTTGCAGTGACAGGGGTGGGGAAGCAACAGCTAGGATTTGAGAAATTTAGTAGCGGGGGGAAAGCTAGCACAAGTGCGACGAAGTTTGAAGAAAACGGCAACATAGGACGCTATGGGCAGAACACATTATGTTAATGCGTCCTATTTTATTTAGGACGCAATTCTGTAATGCGTTGAGGCCATTTTAGGCCTCATTTTTGCGGCCGGGCCAGTTGAAGCCGAGTGGCCCCAAATGGGGCCATTCTGATCAATTTGCCAACAAGAAACAGTGTAATATTGGGATGACCTTGCCAGGTATATATCTGTCTAGATACAGCAAGCACGGTAAGAAGGTTTACTTAACTGTAGTACCTCAGTGTCCATTTCCTGATTCTTGGATTTGAGCTTCCCTGAAAATAGGCATGTTCGACTACGTTTGGGTTCAATTTTACAATAACATCAGCACCCCCCCACCCTTCCCCTCGATGCCAGTACACTGCTGGCGACATCTCCATTCTTGACAATGCATGGAAACAATGGACTTCATCCATTCCTGCAACCAAGATTTTCCTTGGACTGCCTGCTGCTTCTGATGCAGTTGGAAATTTGAGTATCCGATCTAACACCAATAGTGCTTCCTACCATTTATGGCTCTGCCAAATATAGAGGTGTCATGCTATGGTCTAAGTACTATGATGATCAAACTGGTAACACCACTTCCATTAAAAGCTATGTCTAAAATGTGTATTCTTCAAATAAGTTGTGCATGCTTCTATACGTTCTGTTTCTTGTGATTTTGTATGATCTTTGTTTGGATTGCTAATTTTGCTTATCCACCAACTTGTTCAATCATCAAATCTTCTCCAGAACAAAAAAAAAAAAAAAAAAAAATCAATTCCGAAATCTTACTAAAGTTAATTTGTTCAAGGAATTCAAGCCAAATGTTTTATCATGAAAGTTTAATGCAAGATCCATAAAAAATGGTGGGCATAAATATCCTATGATCTAGAACCTATTTTTCCTTTATTCTACATCTATCAGTTAGTAAAGTTCTTGTTTTTAAAGTCTTCTTTTTTCCCTTCAACTTAGCTGATCAAAAGTTGGCAAAAACACTAGATTACGGAAGGCTTAGTTACCTTAAATGTTGGCAACAAGCCTTATACATGATAAAGAAAAACAAGTAAATACTAAAAGAAAATGAGAACATGGAGTTGGTTTATTAACATTCATCTCTAGTAACATAATGATTGCTTCTCCACAAAAAATGTAGTCATCACACTCACAACTCATTAATACACCAATAATTGTACTACATTTATTTGGTTCTTATCATTAATTATCAAGGCTCAACATTTAAATAAGAATTAGATTTATTTTTTAATTACTTTTAACTTAATCAACATATTGCATATAAACAATAATAAATCACCCACCTCAAGTAAAAAAGATTAATTAAGCAAAAAGAGATATAAAAGAGGATACGTAGATGAACAATTTCTGCATTGGAATTGCATCACAAATTTATATACGTCAGTCATGATGACATAAACACCATTAATAACTCACTTTATTAAAAAATATACGTTAAGACTCTTTTTTTTTAATAAAATTATTAGGTCGGATTAAATTTGATGCGACTATCTCATTATAGAAACTCAGCCACTTCTGGAATACTCTCTTGGGACAAAACCTAACCATAGCTCTACCACCCATAGGCTCACTAGAACTAAAAACATGAGTTGGCACTATTTATTTATTTTTGAATAAAACAATTATATCTGATTAAATTCAATGTGACCCCCCATTATAGGAACCTAATGTTCTTATTAGGACTAAGCCTAAGTCACCATAACCCCACCGCCCATAGCCTCTAAAAACATGTGTTGGGACTTTTTTTTTTTGAATAAAAAAGTTATGACAAATTAAATTCGATGTGACTATCTCATTATAGGAATCTAGCAGCTACAAAATATTCTCATAGGACTAAGCCCAAGTCATCATAACCCCACCGCCCATAGGCTTATTAGGACTAAACCCAATTAAGTCACTATAATCTCACTAATACACCAAAGTATGCTTTTTTTTTTTTGTTGAATAAAAAAGTTTAGGTCAAATTAAACTCAATGTAATTACCCCATTATAGGAACTCAGTCGCTATGGAATATGCTCAATGTTTTTTTGTTGTATAAAAAAGTTATGTCGGATTAAATTTGAGTGATTACTGTTGGATTGTATGCCCTCTTAGACTAGGTTTCTGATGTAAAATTGAATATTTTAATAAAAGAATTTATTTGCAGAAATTGTTTGTGAATTTATTTTTTGTTTGTGCACGATTTTCGTTTGGAACAGACCCATTGTGTTTAAATAAGTGGTCCATGTGAATTGTGGTCTTTCACAGTAAGGTATGGATCACGGGTTATTTAACACATAAACATTTGTTCTTAACCTATTGATGAGACTGGGAACCTCATCATGTTTAGGTTATTATGTTATGAATTCCAAATGGGGAATGTTTTACCTTTAGCTAGTGGGTAATCCACTCACTTCATGACATAAGCGTATTTCGAATACGTAGAACAGGACCTGTAGTAGTGGTTTCTCAAAGTACTATATGGTAGAAACCTAGACTACTACCGCTACAACGTGGACTAGTACTCTACGACTTGAGTATGAGTTGGAGGTTTAGCAAAGTTGGAAGCATATACTTTGATTTGCTGTAGTTGAGGTTTTATCGTAGGGCCAATATACTTGCATGTTGGGTATGTGTGATTAGTTAGTTAAGACAGACTTATACAAGATAGTTTCTGCACTATATCGCCCTTGTGGTTGTCCGAATGGTCTAAATTATCCAGGGCCCTGGGAAACATGACTTGGATGTTTGCTTTAGGGTAGCTCCCTTGGAAAGCAGAAACACTCCAGGAAGTCGTGGATCATTGGACTAGAAGCCTAAGGATGTTAGATGTCATTTAGAGGGGTGTTAGTACACTTCTTTCTCTCTAAATGTACGGCGATGTGTAGAGGGGTATTTTAGTCATTTCACCTGTAGGTTGGAGACTTTGCGAATGAAGCATTGTCCTTGGGTCAATATTTCCTTATGGTGATATTAGGAAATATTTAAAATGCAAAATACAGTTATTTATATAGCAAGGGTATTTTGGTCATTTTAGCAGCTAATGCGATGTGTCTTTTTGGTCCTCGGGATAGCCCGTAAGTCTTAACTATTTTTGGATTGAGGAATTGGTCTCAGTTGAAGAGGATTTTATTTTATTTTATTTTATTCAGGAAGTCTAATTTATTATTGGACTGGAATAAAATAAATAAATAAATAAAAATAGGAGTTGAGAGAAAATTATTTATCTAGTTTATTTGGTTAATTAATTATTCAGGGCCTAGGTCCAGTATGAATAATTAAGAAATTAACCTGGGCTTAAACTAGGGGAGATAATTAATGTTTAATTATTTATTGGGTTATTTATATAGGCCCAAGAAATAAATAATTAAAGATTAATTATTATGGTTCATTTAGGCTCATTAATTATTTATTGGGTTACTTATGTAAGCCCAGAAAATAAATAATTAATATTTATTATTTTGGGCCTTTTAGGTCCAAGAAAAATAATAAATATTTATCTGGCCCAATAACTTGGACCTTAGGGTTTTTTTTTTTTTCAGATACGGTTAAGAGGAGTTTAAGGTTAGGCCAAACTGTTTCTCACGATAACATCCGGGTGTTTTGAAATTCCGGGGATATGTTTATCAGAGATTGAGAGACCTAGTTTAGGCCAAAGATAAACAACTCTTTGAAAAGGAAAAACCCTAATTCTTTCCCTAGCCATAAGACTCTCACGTCACTCTAGTTCTCTCTCTCACGGTTTTCTTCTTCTTGTTTTTCACCTTGTTCTTTGCTAACCAATAGTGAGCGAACCAAGGAGAATTGAGACCATTTCTCTTTCCCATTGCGTTCACCAACTAGAGGTTAGGCTGAGGAATATCCCGAGAGTTGGAGAGCTAAGCGTTAATGCAAACAAGGCGAAGTCGAAGGCTAGCGGGTGTTCAACCGGAAGCTCCTTCAAGTGTGCAAAGCGAGGCGATTCCAACCGTTCAATCTGTTCCTACGCAACCTAGGAGGGTTAAGAAACGCAAAGGTATGATCTTCACGCTTCCGTATGGCCTTTATGGCTCGCGTTTTATTTTTCTCCAATTTTTTTACGTACAGAGCATGCTCCCCTGTTTCTGCATTTTCCATCAATTACCTCATTATAGGAATCTAACTGCTATGAAATATTCTCACTCAGACTATACCGAAGTCACCACAATCCCATTGCCCATAGCTCACTGGGACTAAACCCAATTAAGTCACTATAACGACACCAACATACTGGAGAATGTAAGTAGGGGTGTAAATGAGTCGAATCGGATTCGAATCACCTTGTTCTAGACCCGATTAACTAAAAAAGGATCCAGATCTGACCTGATTACCCGACGAGTATAGGATAAGAAGACCCATACCCGCTTATGCTGGTATTGGGTCTATACCCGACCCGAAAGACATGTGTTAAGCAATATTCTTGTGTAAAATAATATTCCTGTATAAAATAAAACATTAAAATAATTTGTTCACATTTAATCTTAAAAACCTCTTCAGACTAGTTGAATAATAGTCCTAATATCAATAAAAATTTAAAACCTAATATAAGATATTTTATGTATTATATATATATATATATATATATATAATATTAATACCGATTCAACTGAAGATAGTGTGTGTGGGAGGGGTGTCAGGTGTGGTGTCTCTGGGGATAGGTAGGGCTAGGTTTAAATTTTAGTAAAGAATATATAATATAATATATATTTTAAATTAAATGGATATTCGGGTAAATGGGTATGAAACTCTAATACTCATATCCGGACCCAATTATATAGATTAAATGGGTAAACGGTTCGGGTAACAAAATAGCTATACCAGTCCTGTATAAACGAGTTTCGGGTCGGGTCAGGTTTTGAGTAGACCCGACCCATTGATAGGCCTATATGTAAGCCTCCAAATCCACTAAAATTCAACACTATATAGGTTGGTCGAATTAAATTCAATATGACTGCCCATTAAGCTCATGGAATAGGGAAATTCTTAGGTGTACTAGATGCATGTGCACCGAATTCTTTAGGTAGTTGTATCATGTGCAACGGAAATTATATAGTAAATGTTGTATATAATTGTATCTATATATAGTACAATCACTTAAAGTATCCGGTGCAAGTGCATCAGGTACACCTAAGAATTTTCCCATGGAATATTCTCACTGGGACTATGCTCGAGTCACCATAACTCCACCACCATAAGCTTATGGAATATTCTTACTAGAACTATACTCAAGTCACCATAATGCTACTGTCCATAAGCTCAGTGAGACTAAACTAATTAAGTCACCATACCCTAGTCAACACACTAGAGTATGTAAGCCTCCAAACCCACTGAAGTGCACTACTATATATGTCAGCCACCGTCAGCCGATAGTATACTCAATTAGTTGGTAGGCTTTACATGTCCTTAGTGAGATTCAAATAATTAAATGGTTTTACGTGGTACAACCACTTAAAACACCCGGTGCAGGTGTACCCGGTAATTTCTCCATGGAATATTCTCACCAGGACTATGCTCACCATAAGTCCACCACCATAGGCTTATGGAATATTCTCACTAGGACTATGCTCAAGTCACCATAACCCCACCGCCGATAAGCTCAGTAGGACTAAACCTAATTAAGTCACCATACCTTAACCAACACACTAGAGTATGTAAGCCTCCAAACCCACTGAAGTCTAGTACTATATAGATTGGCCATCGCCAGCTAATAGTACACTCAATTAGTTGGTAGACTTTATATGTCCTCAATGAGATTCAAACTTGGACGCTCAAGAAAGAGTTTGGGAAACTTACCATTCCGACCTCTATGGTAGTTGTGTTGGGACTTGGGACTCTTCAATATACTCTCCTTCGATCAATGCAATTAACTGAAACTGCAGTTGCAATACTACTACTATATTCCCTTCGTTCCAAATTATTTGTCCATTTTAACCGATTACGTGAAGATTAAGAAAAGTAAATTTTTTAGTTAATTAAACTTTCTCTTCCATTTTTACCCTTAAATTTCAATGATAAGTATCTTTCTTTATATTAAGAAGTACACAAACTCTAAAATTTTGATACAACTTTAAATTACTTCTCTCTCCTAAGTATTTAATTATTGCTAGAAAATGGGTTAAAATATTGATGAATATTTAATTACCTCTCCAAGTTGCTATTGATATTTTTTAGGAAATAACGAGATAAGCATGAATATCATAACTCATAAAATCAGTTTTTGACTATATTTTAATATGTTTGATAAATAAAATACTATTAAATAGGGGTATATTTAGAATATTAAAATTTGATTTCCTAAAGGGACACATAATTTGAGATAAAGATTAAGTAGAAAGTGAATTGATAATTTGGGATAGAGGGAGTAATTCATTGAAATTTTATATAACCATTTCCCACATTTTGACTGATATTAGTATAAGATCGGCTATTACAATATAGTTTTCGAGTACAAGAGCTGCAGGTAACGATTGTTGCTAGTTCAGTTCAGATAACCGAGGAAGGTTTTTTGGGTTGATCATGTGAACTTGCAGAGTCTAGTCTGATTTGTAGCATCTCCGTCTAATAAGTTGTTTGAAGAAGATGTTCAGTGATCCATCCTGCTAGCAGAGACGACATTTTTGCCTTAAAAAGCCAGACCAGCTACAGAAGACAAGTGAGTCCTAGCTAATCTATCAATGCAGAAGAGGTACTCTCTGGAGCCATTGCTAGTTCTTGAATCCAACTTTTGTGCCTCCTTTCATTTCTTGTTTGCCCAAAAAGGCTGCCTCTTTCTATTTTTGTTGTACCAAAATACATGTCAATCCCACAAATCAAGAATTAACTCTTGTTGTAACAAGTGGCGACATCCCTAACTCATGTTGTGACATGTGGCAATGTCTTGGGTTGACAAATAGCATCTTGGATTGACAAATGACAAATTTAAAATTATCTGAATTCATTTGCATTCAGATGAAGGTTATCTGAATCTAATGAAATTTATTTGTTGGTTATAAATAAAAATTATGGTGATTATAGTTATTTGTAAGCACTTAATAATTTTTTTTAAAAATCATAAAGTTATAAATAAAATTATTTATTTGACGCATTTTATTTTACATCGCTTCATACATAGGATGCACAAATATCAAACTAATTTTTATATTAAACTTAATTCTTTCATTCTCCTTCTATTCATTTTCTTTCTCCCTTAAAAAGCTAATTCAAATATTTCAAATTTAAACCCTTTGTTTCCGCTCTCCTTTTCACTCCTTTCTTTTCCTACTATCCTAAGCCCCCTCACCCCTCTATTCCTCCTCCATTTTAAAAAAAAAAAATTTTATGAGACAAAGTGAACCAATCAGTGTCAGGCCGCGGACAGAGCTCCCAACATTTTTTTTTTTGGTGGGGGGGGGGGGGGGGCAATATTTTCGTTTATTTGTTATGGTATTCAGATAATCATAAATATTGATTATATTTCTATTTAATTTGGTAAATGCTCGAAATAAATACGGTATGACCAAACTTTTGTGGATGAAACTTACTCTTTGCTATTGTATTTAGATATTTATGATATAGTATGCTATTCAATTATATTTACAAGATTGCTCGATTCTTAAAATATGAGGCACATGATGAACATATCAAATCGAAATAAATAGATCATTGATGATCATACCTGACAGTTTTTGTCATTGCATTTAGATATTTATCCTGATATTGTTGTATTATATTTTGAATTTGTCTCCCTTTATAATTCTCACAATCTTGCTATTACGTGTAAGGTCAAAGGATAAGGAGTCGCATAATTTGGTGGCCTTTGCATGGGCAAGAAATTGCTAAGATTTCGTCTTATTTAATTAACGGTTTACTTTTTTGCTCGTTTGATAAAACTGAAATATGAAGATTAAAGTTAAAATATTTAAATATTAAATTCTAAAAATCGAAATTTAAAGACTGAATCTAAAATTTAACGTTTGAATTAATTATAATTTATTTTTACACTATATTTTATTATAATTTAAATTAAATATAAATGAATATTAATAATTAGATAAGTATATAATATATTCAAACTTCAGACTTAAGTAATTTTCTATTAATTTAAAATTTATATCATGTTTTCAGTATATTTTAATCAATTAAGTGATAACAAAAAATTGTTATCAAATACACTTAATTAGTTAAGTATTTAATATTAATCGTTATTAAATGTGCTTAATAAATAAGTACTTAATTCACTCAATTTTAAGCAATGAATTAGATTATTAAATAGGCCATTTGTCATCCTTATTGCCCAGATTTCATCTTACGTTTTTAATAGTCACATAAAGTATTGTATCAAGTCAGACATTAATGTGTATAAAACAAAATAAAGGAAGTAATATTTGCATATATTTAATAATACTGATTTTGTAAATATTTGAGTTTAACCTTTCAAGTTTAATATATTACTTAATTTGAATTTAGCTTTAAATTCAAGTTTTTATGTCAAATTTAAAAGCTTAAGATTGAGACTCAAAATAAATTTAAAAAGAAAAAAAAGGGTAGGGAAGAGAACCCTTGCATGTGCTTCTCGCTAATTGCAACAATTAATAAAGTCATATTGAGATAGGCTGGTGATGTTATCAACCCTCTGTGCAACAATAACCCATGTGCTTCTCGCTAATTGCATGGCATTAGTATACTACATGAGTTATTTTTACTTGAATGATAATATTATCTACCTTCTTCATTGTTAGATTTAAAGCATAACTCAATTAAATATTTAAAATTAATTAATTAAGTATTTATTTAACAAAGTACATTAGATAACGAATAATTAATATATATATATATATATATATATTAAGTATTTAAATATTTACATACTTTTAATAATAAATTCTTATTACTATTTAATTGATTAAGATATATTAAAATCTTATTATAAATTTTAAATAAAATAAAAGTTATTTAAGTATAAAATTTGATTATATTAAATACTCATTTTATTATTTTTATTTAATTTAAATTGTCATAAAATAAAATATAAAAATATATTATAAGTAATTTAATATTTAAATTCAGATTTTTTAAAAAAATTCTTAAATTCAGACTTTATACTTTAATTTTTAGAATTTAAGATTAAATATTTAAATTTTAATATTCAGACTTTAACTTTATCAAATAGATACTCTCTCTCTCTCTCTCTATATATATATATATATATAAACACTAGTGAAAAGACTTACACAATACACATATAATAAAATTTTAAATTTTATTAAGTGATACTCCATCCGTTTCAAAATAAATTTTCATGAAATCCTTTGCAAACAATTAAAGGTATTGAAAACAATACAATAATTCAAATAAAGTTCATATTCTATCTCTATTGAACACATGATAACTACTCCCTCAATTCCAAATTATCTATCCATTTTAACCGATTACGCGGGGATTAAGAAAAACAAAATTTTTAGTTAATTAAACTTTTTTTTTCATTATTACTCTTAAAATTCAATGATAAGTATCTCTCTTTATATTAAGAAGTACACAAACTCCAAAACTTAGATATAACTTCAAATTACTTCTTTTTCCTAAGTATTTAATTTTTGCTAAAAAATAGGTCAAAATATTGTTGAATATTTAATTCTCTCTCTAAGTTGCTCTTAATTTTTCTTGAGAATTAACGAGATGAGCATGAATCGTAAAAATGAGTTTTTGACTATAATTTAATATGTTTGGGAAATAGAATGTTATTAAATAGGGATAAATTTAGAATATTAAATCTTGAATTCCTAAAGAGTCAAATAATTTGGAACAAAGATTAAACTAGAAGGTGAACTGATAATTTGGGACGAAGGGAGTATTAGTTGGTGAAAATTCCTAAGAAGCAAGAAGAATAAAGAATTTTGAAAAGTTGTGAAGTTGATTTAGCATAAATAAAGATAAAATAGAAAGAAATTAATTATTAATTTTAAATATATATATATATATAAATATCTATTTTGAAACAAAATAATTTGTTCACATTTCTGGATCTTCGTATGGTGGCATGTGGTTTCAGTTGACCGTTTTGAGAATATCAAAAGGTTTTTAATTTAAATTTAAATAATAATAATAATATTATTATTAAGCAGAAGTGCAAATAATGATCACCATGCAGGTGACGAAGCTGGTGATGAGTCACGCATAAAATTTCTATTCAAAAATGTACTTTTAATGTCCATTTGATAAAGTATAAAATTTTTGAAAGATGCAAAAGCAAGAAGCATTCTAATAGACTCTAATACAGCCACAAGAGAAAATATTTCATCATAGTCAATACCCTCTTCTTGATTGAATCATTGGGCAACAAGTCTAGCTTTTTTTTTAATCACCACTACATTTTCATTAAATTTGTTTCTAAAAAACTCACTCGGTACCAATAATCGGATGATCAAATGGTTTAGGGACGAGTTTCCAAACTTGATTTCTCTTAAATTGGTTTAGCTCTTCTTGCATAGCAATTATCCAAAAATCATCATGCAATGCTACATCAACACAGGTAGGTTCTATGCTAGAGAGTAGAGCAAAATTATTTATGAAATACCGTCTAGTTTTAACTCTATAGCTGGGATCACTAATAATTTGCTCTTTTGGATGACTGGTTTTGTACTTTCAATCTCTTGGTAATCCTTGATCCGTGAGTTCTTAGTTTCTTGCTTGCTTTGTTCAGCTTGTTGCTCTTCAAACTCCTCTTCTTTGGCATGAGTGTCCAGAGGTGGTGCTTTATGCTATTCTTTCCTTCTTTCTTTTGAATTTCTTACATCATCATCATCATCTTTTTTTAAAGTATAAATATTAGATTCATCAAAGACAACATGTATAGATTCTTCCACACATAGAGTTCTCTTATTGTACACTCTATATGCCTTTTTATTGGAAGAGTATCCAAGGAATATAGCCTCATCGGAATTGTTATCAAATTTTCCAAGGTTGTTTCGGGTATTAAGAACAAAACATTTGCAATCAAATAATTTGAAATAAGAAATTGATTTAGTTTTGTCTAACATAAACTCGAAGAGTGTTTTTCTTAGAAAAGGTCTCAACATTGCTCGGTTTACAATATATCATGTTGTATTTACAGCTTCAACCCAAAAGTATTTTGGAAGTGAATGTTCACAAATCATGGATCTAGCCATTTCTTGCAAGGTTCTATTTTCCCTCTCAATAACACAATTCTATTGAGGGTATTTGGAAGCTAAAAAGTTGTGAAAAACTCCATTTTCATCATAAAAATGTGTAAACCCACTGTTGCAAAATTCTCTACCATTATCACTCCTAATAGAAATTAGTCTGCATCCAATAGAGTTTTGGACGCGCTTAAATAATTTTGAGAATTCAGAAAATGCTTCGTCTTTTTGTCCAAGAAACAAAGTCCAAGTAAATCTTGAAAAATCATCTACTAAAATATAAACATACCTCTTACCACCAAGGCTAGTAGTCCTCATTAGTCCAAACAAATTCATATGAATTAATTCAAGAGGTTTTGTGGTAGAAATCATTTTCTTGGGTTTGTCAAAAGTTTTGATTTGTTTTCCAAATTGACATGCATAACAAATTTTGCTTTTATCAAACTTCATTTTGGACAGTCCCCCTAATGAGCTCTTTTGAGGACAATTTGTTGAGAAAATCAAATGATACATGGTCTAACATTTTATGTCAAAGATAGCCATCATTATATGCACGGAGAGGCATCTAATGTCACGATCCACAAGATCATCAAGATAGAATACATAAACATTTCCAACATGGTTAGTAACAAAAATTATTTCACTATTTGAGCTATCTATAATAGAGCAGGAATCTTTCTCAAAAATAACTTTGTAACCATTATCACATAATTGACTAATGTCAAGCAAGTTGTAATTTAGCTCATCAATTAATAATACTTGTTTGATAATGGTTGAAGATCCTTTATCATTATTACCTATCCTAAGTATTTTTCCTTTCTTTTTGTCTCACAAGGTAATGAATCCATCATTTGTTGCTTGCACATCTTCTAATAGAGTTACATTTCCGGTCATGTGTCTTGAGCATCCACTATCCAAGAACCACTCTGTGAAGCTCATATTCCCTAATGAGTGAACCTATATATAAGAAGGGAGAGTAATTTTTGGTACCCATATTTTTCTTGGGTCCACGGGAGTTAGTAGTGGTTCCTCTAATTTTCCAAACAGTTTTTGCATCGGATTCAACTCTCTGCTTGACATGACACCTAGATGCTTTGTGTCTAGATTTATCAAAATAGGTGCACCACTTGTGTGTCGTATGTGATGAGGCAGCCTTTACAAAGTGAGGTTGGTAATTCTTGGCTTTTATCTTATGTCTATAACCTATGCCATTTCGATTTCCAGTTATGTGTTATGCGCCAAGCAATTTTTCCAAGTTGCTTTTTGCCATTTGTAAATTTTTTAATGCATGTAGTGAGATCATTGACTCTATTTTTATATCATCAAAATTGCTAACCATAATCTCAAGAGAACAAATTTTATCACATAAGCTTTTATTTTCTAGAGATACATGTTGCAAGAAAGTAATGATAACATCCTTTTCAATATTTGTACATATATGTGACTGAAGAGAGACTTTGTCATCATTTAATAGCTTTGCATTTTCATCTGATAAGCAGTTAGTTTTCAGCTTTATTTCTTTATTTCTTCTAGACAACTTTTTCAATTCATGAAACGTGTCAATTAGCAATTTATTAGGATCATCATGCTTTTCACAATCAGAATTATGCAACTCAAATATGGAGTTTGTGGTAGTAGGATTTACTTCATTTTCCATTGCCATGAAGCATATGTTGGCAGTTTTATTTTCAGAGTCTCCATCTTCCTCGGACTCGGACTGATTTTGGTCCCAAGTTGCCGTTAGTCCTTTGCCCTTCTTTGTTTTCAGATCATTCTTCTTCTTTTTAAGTATTCTGCCTTCTTTTTCTTTAGCTATTTGGCAGTTAGTAATGAAATGTTCCGTGCTCTTACACTCATAGCATTAGGGCTTAAATGATGAGGTCTGTCCTTTTCTTTTTATGAACTTCTTTCCTCTTCTGAAGTTTCTTTTGTTGAACATCATTTTAAATTTCTTTGCAATCATGGCTAGTTATTCGATGTCTACTTCAATTTCATCACCACTATTCGATTGACTACTTTCAGCTTCTTTATTTGCAGCCTTCAGTGCTATTCCCCTTTTTCCTTTATCATGATCATCAGATTCTTGAAAACTCTTTAGTTTCATTTCAATTGTTAGGAGGGAGCCAATCAACTCTTCTGTTGGTAAGGATTTCAGATCCTTAGATTCTTCCACAGCTAGAGCTTTCAGTTGCCAGCTCTTAGGCAACGCATCTAGAATTTTTCTGTTTTGTTCACCAAGGGAGTAGACTTTCCTACAGGCTTTAAGTCCATTTACAATATTTGTAAATATGGTAAATATATCAGTTATACTTTGATTTGGCTTCATCGTGAACAATTCATAATTATGAATTAAGAGTCCCAACTTAGATTCCTTTATTTGATTTGTCCCTTCATGAGTGACTTCAAGTAATCTCCACTTATCATGTGCTGAATCACAGCCACTAACTCGATTATATTCTGTGGCATCAAGGGCACAACACATAACATCCATGGCTTAAAAGTTCAATGTCATTTTGACATTATCTTCAGCATCAAATTTGTCACTCTGTTTTGGCACTTTTTTGCTATCAACAAATTTTGGCAGAATAAATGGATCATTCTCAATCAGATTCCATAATTTAAAGTTGATAGAACAAACATAGATCTTTATTCTATTTTTTCAGAATGTATAATTAGTTCCATTGAATAAGGGAGGTCGATTTGTTAAGGATCCTTCAACATATGGAAGAGCAGATGAGTTTGTTATAGGGATCTTTTCTACACTGTTGTTAGACCAAAACTAGAGTAGACGAAGCTCTGATACCAAATGAAAAACCTTAGAGGGGAGGTGAATAAGGTTTTTGACAAATTTAAAATGCTTTTTGAAAAATTTGTTTTGAGGAAAAAAATTCTTCGAATTTCTGATCAAGGATACTTGCTACACCAAGAGGTTTTCGAAAAGATCTAAGAATAACCTGTTGGATCGATCAATTAATGGATATAATTATTTACTCCAATAATTGTGATTAGACTAAGAGTGCAGTTACGTTCTTTTAGTGGAGTGGAACATAATTAATAAATTATTTTTATTGACAAAATAATTTATTTGAGCTTAGTCTAATTGTATCCGGTCAGGTTCCTTCAGTGGCTCCTAATTATGAGACAATAATAAATTATAATTTATTTATAATTTATTAATGAAAAATTACAGAAAATCAAAAGACGTATTTTAGATGGAATAGGATAAGTGGAAATAGTTGTATTCAACTATACTTTTTTTATTCTATCAGGATTTGTATTATGAGATAGAGTCCAATATACATATTGAGATATAACTCTATTTTAGAGATACGTGAGAAGCATTGTTGTTACTCTCTGAGTTTTTCTCTCAATTTTTGTGTGAGTCCACCCTCAATAAAGAGAGAAACAAAATACGATTAGCAATTTTCTGGTCCAAGGAGATTACATTGAAGAAGATTTGGGGGTTTGGAGTATTATCAGAATGCCAAAAATTTCAAGAATCGTATTGGTGAAGATGATATCTACAATGGTATGGTTCGTTTAACGTATTCTCAAGATTGAATTTGGTTGACACATAAGCATGTCGATCCTATTAACTAACAATTGGTATCAGAGCCAGGTTTTGATATGTGTTTATGTGTTAAGATTAAATCTTTTATGCATATATTTAGTTGAGCGGTGTAGGAATAATGCATTTATATTTATGGTGAATGATTTGATTAATTCTGTTCAAAATAATTTTATGGCCATAGTTTTTGATTCGGTGAATATGTAAAAGCATTATCGAATCTTGTAACAAAATGGGTGGATTACATCTCCATGTTGCTTGTTCTTTTTGTCCTTAAGGGAAGGCTTTTTCACCGTCCATTGGGTATTTGTCTCTATCTCGCTCTCCCAACTTATGATAGGCGGGCTCAATGCCTGACCTTAACGGCCTCTGGAGATCCTTCTCTTTGAATTCCCGTCTCAGAGACGGCTCGCCCATCTCTTCGGTTAGAGGACGGTCTAGACAAAGAGCTGGTAAGAACATCACCAAGATGTGGCCTTTCCATATAGGAATTCTTACCTATGCTTCGTAAGCCAGCAGCGTCTTCACGAACATTCTAATGCGTCTACGCGAATGCATATCTGGACATGATCTCTTTCCCCCTTGAAACTATAGGAAAAAGGCCCCTAATCAATTCAAAAATATCGTATATGAGAACACAAAGCGATTACATCTCCATGTTTCCCTTTTTGATTTTTCTTTTGATTTATTTTATTTTTATGTTATAAAAAAAAATTGAATGTAATCCTACTGAAGCTAGCGAAAACGAAGAAGGTGCAGGAGCAATTGGCGGAAAATTGTGCACTGCTGGGTTGTGAGGAATTAATTTCGTCAACAGATTGTGCATGTTCGTGGATTTTCAACAGATTGTGCACCATGTTTGTTGGTACTGGGCTGACCCATTATTGGGTCAGCAGATCCAGTAGCCAAATGGCTAGCCCAGTGACTGGGCTAGCCATCGGGCCTGGGCAGACGCTAGGCTGGCCCGTAAGGGCTAGTAGATCCAGCAAATTCCTTCTTTAATTAAAAAAAAAAGGAAGGAAGTGGTAGAGGTAGGATTTGATCCCATGACCACCAATATGGAAGCATAGTATTCTATCCAGCATTCGACAGGAGAGCCGGTGTTATTATTTTGCTTCAGCAAATTGAAATTGCAGAAGATTGAAGAATTAGCTATATTGTTAGCTAATTATTATTTTCAATTGTAATTTTGCAATTTTATTTTTGAGTCTAGGTTGGCCATAAAATTATTTTTATTTTATAGTTTTTACTATTTAATTTTGATTGAATTATGTATCATTCATGTTAACATGCCATATAGTTTGCATTAACACCGCTCTAGGTACTATTTAGTTATCCATAAATAAATTAATATTTTTTATTAAATTATTAAGAAAAAAACTTAAGTGTGAAATGGTTAATTTTAATTAACCTTAGACCTCCCCTATAAGCCCATTAGTAAAATTGACGTTTGCTTCGTGCCATTTTAAATGGTCTCCCTATAGGAAGGCTACGTTTTATTGGTTACTAGATTGGGCATCAAAATTTTAATTATTATTTTTTAAGTTTAATTCATTCATAATTACCCTATAGGTGATGTGATTGGATTGGAAACTTTATATTTAAAAAATAATAAGAATAATAGATGAATAAATTTTGAATATAGGGGTTACACTTAAATCAAAGACATTATAAGGACTTCCTATAGAATATCCAAATAATGTATATGATGGCCAAAATATTAATAACACTAAAATTAATATTGCGATTAGATGCAAGATATATTAATTTTAGTGGGATGATCTAGGCCTAACTATAAGTTATATTGTTTTCTCCTATAGAGGTGCATATTACTTTGGGGTTTTAGGTTGTGGATCTTGACCTAACTATAAGTTACATTGTTATCTCCTATAGAGGTACATGTTACTGTAGAGTTTTAGATTGTCATATTTTGATAGTAGTTTCTATTACTACTTGAAATATTATCATATTGATCATGCATCATGCCATTTTATATTGATCATGCATCATGATATGATAAATGGCTCATATGTTTTATTTTATTTAATTTCAGAAAAATGACTTCCAACACTTTATCTCAAATTTTAACAAAGAACCAACTGGTTGGAGAAAATTTTATTGATTGGAAAAGGAACCTCATAATTGTACTCACTGCTGAGAAGCTCAAATATGTGCTAACTGAACCGTGTCCTACTAAGCCTATTGAACAGTCCACGCGCGAACAAAAGGAGGCTTATGATAAGTGGTTGAGTTCTGATGAGATGGCTTGCTGCTACATTTTGGGATCTATCTCAAATGTGTTGCAACAGAAACGTGAGAACATGACAACCACTGCAGACATCATGAGAAGCCTCCAGCAAATGTTTAAATACAAAGGACGTCAGTCCCATTAAGCAGCAATGAGGCGCATAATGAATATGCGCATGAAACCTGGAACGCCCGTGAGGGATCATATGTTAGAATTGATCGCTCAATTTAACGTGGCAGATGTCTTAGGGGCTGAAATTAAGCCTGAGACTCAGGTTGACATGGCTCTAGAAACTCTCTCAGAGATGTTTTCACAGTTCAAAGTTAATTATAACATGAACAAGATGGAGATGTCTCTTACAGAGTTAATGAAGGAGCTTGAGAGCGCCGAGGCAACTCTAAAAGTGGGAAGTGGCAACGCTCTTGTTCTATCTTATGTTGGATCTTCCTCTTCCAAGCCTAAGGGCAAATGAGGGAATAAGAGGAAGCAGAACAAAAATAATAAAGGGCCTAAGCAGCAGGTTAAAAAAGCAAGAGTGGATGAAAAGTCCAAAGGCAAATGTTTCCACTACAAGCAAAAGGGACATTGGAAGTCACAGTGCCCAGATTACTTAGCTAAACGCAAGCAAGGTATTGGTGAGTTATCCTATATTGAAACTTGTTTAGTGGTTGATTCTACAAATACTTGGATAGTAGATTCTGGAACCACTAATCATGTTTGCAATTCATTGCAGGGGTTCCAAGTAACCAGACATCTCAATGAAGGAGAGCGTACTCTAAGGGTTGGCATAGGATCAGTGATATCTGCAAGAGTTGTTGGAGATGTTTATCTTTATTTTGATAATAAACATTTGGTTTTAAAAGATTGTTATTATATTATCGACATTTATCGAAATTTGATTTTGGTTTCTTTATTATTCAAACAAAAATATTTTGTTAAATTTTATGAATTTTCAGTAGAGATATTTTTGAATAACTCTTTGATATGTCGTGGATATTTAAATAACGATCTGTATGTTTTGAAACCTACCAATAGTTCATTATATCATACTGAAACTAATAAACGCATTAAGTTATCTCCTACTAATGAAACTCTCCTATGACATCTTAGACTTGGTCATATTAATCTAAATAGGATTCAAAGACTTGTAAAAGAAGGTCCTTTAAGTGACTTAAAGGTAGAACCTTTTCAAATTTACGAATCTTGTTTGGAAGGTAAAATGACCAAAAGATCATTTTTTTCCAAAGGAAATAGAGTAAAGGAAGTCTTAGAATTAGTGCACTCTGATGTATGTGGACCAATTAGTGTCTAAGTTAGAGGTGGGTATGAGTATTTCATTACTTTTATGAATGATTACTCAAGATATGAATATGTTTACCTAATGACTCATAAGTCTGATGCCTTAGAAAAATTCAAAGAATTTAAGGTTGAGACTGAGAAGCAGTTAGGAAAGAACATTAAGACACTTCGATCAGATCGAAGTGGAGAATATCTATCCCATGACTTTAGATCTTACTTGTCAGAAAATGGGATTTTATCCCAACTAATTGCACCTGGCACTCTTCAACAAAATGGAGTGGCAGAAAGGAGAAACAGGACCTTGTTAGATATGGTCAGAACAATGTTAGGCTTCTCTACACTCAGTACATCCTTTTGGGGGTATGCTATACAAACTGCGACATATATATTGAATATGGTTCCATCAAAGTTTGTCCCTAAGACTCCATTGGAATTGTGGAATGGGCAGAAGCCTAATTTGATACACATCCGGATTTGGGGTTGTCCTGCATATGTGCTAAAAGGAAAGATGGATAAGATGGAATCATGATCAAATTTATATTTGTTTGTTGGGTATCCAAAAGGAACAAGGGGATACTACTTCTATAGTCCTCAAGATAAGAAAATATTTGTAAGTACAAATGTAATTTTCTTAGAGGACAAGTATATAGAAGAACGAGGATCTAAGAGTATGGTTATTTTGGAAGAAATCAAGGGAGATAATCCCAAGAAAATGGTTACTGAAACCCATACTCAAGATTCACATGGAGGATTCGTATCTATGCCACTTAACATACCAGATTCCAGTGGGAGAGAAATAGATGTTACACCTTCTATATCCACTGGCTCTTCGGCACATAGAATGGAAGAACCTCCTGCCCCTGTTCAAAATCTAGTCGTTGAGGAATCATCAGATCTAGTTCCAGTCAATGAGGAGGAGGAAAGTCCAATCATCCAGGAACCTCCATAGCTTAGACGTAGTGGGAGAGTTATTCGACGTCCCTCTAGATACTTACTCTATGGAGAAGCTTTTCAAGCAGTCTCTTTTGAGGAAGAAGAGGATCTCGCCACGTATAAAGAAGCTGTAGAGGACAAAGACGCAGACCATTGGAAGAGTGCAATGGATTCAGAAATGAAATCCATGTACACTAACTCTGTCTGGGATTTTGTGAACCTGCCTAATGGGGTAAAACCTATTGGGTGCAAATGGGTCTACAAAAGAAAGAGAGGAGTAGACGGGAAAGTAGAAACTTTCAAAGCTAGATTGGTTGCTAAGGGTTATACCCAACGAGAAGGTATTGACTATGAGGAAACCTTCTCGCCTGTGGCCATGCTAAAGTCTATAAGAATCCTCCTATCCATTGCAGCTCACTTCGACTATGAAGTATGGCAAATGGACGTCAAGACAGCTTTCCTTAATGGGAATCTTAACGAATGTATCTACATGGTACAACCAGATGGTTTTATCCAAGAAGGTCAAGAACAAAAAGTTTGTAAGTTAAATAGGTCCATATATGGGCTTAAACAAGCATCTAGATCTTGGAATATCAGATTTGATCAAGTCATTAAAACTTATGGTTTTGATCAGCATCCTGATGAACCTTGTGTTTATAAGAGAATTATAGATGGTAAGGTGATTTTTCTCATACTGTATGTTGATGACATCCTTCTCATTGGAAATGATGTAAGAACATTGACATTGGTGAAAAGTTGGTTGGGTAAACAGTTTGATGTGAAGGACTTGGGAGAAGCAAGATATGTTCTGGGCATTCAGATCCTTTGGGATAGAAAGAACAAACAGATAGCTTTATCTCAAGCTTCATATATTGACAAAATACTGACGAGATTTTCTATGCAAAATTCCAAGAAAGGTCAATTGCCTTTCAGACATGGAATTCAGTTATCTCAGAAGTATAGTCCTAAAACTCCTAATGACGTTGAGTACATGAAACGAGTTCCTTATGCATCAGTTGTAGGAAGTCTCATGTATGCTATGCTTTGTACTCATCCAGACATTTGTCATGCTGTTGGGATAGTCAGTAGATATCAGTCAAACCCAGGACCAGAACATTGGACAGCAGTCAAGCATATATTCAAGTATCTTCGCAGAACTCGAGGATATATGCTAGTTTACTCAGCTTCAGAATTGGTACCTATAGGTTACATTGATTCTGATTTTCAAGTTGATAGAGATTTTCGCAAGTCCACCTCAGGCTCTGTTTTCACCTTAGGTGGTGGTACAGTTGTGTGGAGAAGCATCAGATAATCTTGTATTACTGACTCTACAATGGAAGCTGAATATGTGGCAGCTTGTGAAGCAACTAAAGAGGTAGTATGGTTGAAGAAGTTCTTAATAGAACTTGAAGTGGTTCCTTCTACATCTTAAGCCATTAGTTTATACTGTGACAATAGTGGTGCAGTGACAAATGCAAAAGAACCACGCAACCATCAGCGTGGTAAACACATTGAACGTAAATATCACCTACTTAGGGAGATCGTTCAACGTGAAGATGTAGAAGTGTGCAAGATTTCTTCTGCTGAAAATCTTGCTGATCCTTTTACTAAACGTTTACCTGTAACTATTTTTAGAAGTCATATAGAAAGTATGGGTATTTCTGACATGTCCCATTTACTCTAGGATAAGTGGGAGGATTTTTGTTAGATATGCCCATTGAGTAAATACAATGTTTGTATTTTTGAAATTAAATAAAGTATATTTTTATATATTTGTATGTATGAATTATGTATGAGCCTGTTTTGTCTACAAATTATTTAGATATTATAAATCAAGTGTTTATTTGTTAAACACAGAAAGACTTGATTTATAATTTAATTCGAAATAAATTATCCGCAATCTAAAATAAATTTGGGCAATTTATTTTGGAAGATCATCTTAATTTTATTGAAGTCTGTCTTTGACTTTGGTAATAAAATTAAGGATATATTTTGATATATTGGATGGATCATTAATATTTATTTGTGGAATAGACCATACAAATGAAATATTAAAATATTATCGTACATAATACCTTAATCCTGAGCGAACAATTATTTATATTTACTAACTTGAAGTTCCTTGAGTTGCCAAAGAGTGAGATTAACTTAATAATCAATATCTCGGCATCTTGGGAATTAAAGTGAAATAAATATGAAATAATTGTTATGCAATATGGAATCCATCACCTTTAATACACAAGATCATTTCCTCATGAGTTCTTCTAAGGGACAGTTAAATCTGAGCTCAGTAATTCAATAGTGTCTATTGAATTCATTTTGTAAGTGTGACTTGGTCACATGGTACTATTAAATTGAAGATGAGAATTGAGGATTTGAATGAGGGGCACCGTGGTCGTACTGCCTCATTCAAAGTATTATATTGATCGACATGGGGTAATTTGTTGGATTGATCAATTAATGGATATAATTATTTACTCCAATAATTGCGATTAGACTAAGAGTGCAGTTATGTTCTTTTAGTGGAGTGGAACATAATTAATAAATTATTTTTATTGACAAAATAATTTATTTGAGTTTAGTCTAATTGTATCCAGTCAGGTTCCTTTAGTGGCTCCTAATTATAGGACAATAATAAATTATAATTTATTTATAATTTATTAATGAAAAATTACAGAAAATCAAAAGACGTATTTTAGATGGAATAGGATAAGTGGAAATAGTTGTATTTAACTATACTTTTCTTATTCTATCAGGATTTGTATTATGAGATAGAGTCCAATATACATATTGAGATATAACTCTATTTCAGAGATACGTGAGAAACATTGTTGTTACTCTCTGAGTTTTTCTCTCAGTTTTTGTGTGAGTCCACCCTCAACAAAGAGAGAAACAAAATGCGATTAGCAATTTTCTGGTCCAAGGAGATTACATTGAAGAAGACTTGGAGGTCTGGAGCATTACCAGAAGGCTAAAGACTTCAAGAATCGTATTGGTGAAGACGGTATCTTCAAAGGTATGGTTCGTTTCACGTATTCTCAAGATTGAATCTGGTTGACACATAAGCGTATCGATCCTATTAACTAACATAACCTACACTCTGAATGAAGAAGGATGAACAATGCAATTAATACTAGAGTGAAGATGAGTTGGTGAGAACCATAAAGATTTCTTTTGAGGAGCTTAAAAGAATTTTGTGCAAGGACGATTGCAGCTGTCTGAAATTGAATGTAGAGAGAGATAACATAATATTTATAGTGGTTTGATCTACCAAGATTTGGACACCTATTTGATAAATTCAATATTTGTTATCGCCAATTGACTTAAGAAATGATATTAGAGATTAGAATTTTGTAGTCAAAGGATTGATAAAATTGTTTAGAGATAGGTATTTTATTACTTTTGGATACCTTAATTTGGTAATTGGGAAAATTTAATGTATTCTTTAGTTGAATTAGTGAGGTAGCGATACCCATTAATTGGGTTTGGAAATACGAATTTCATAACTTGAAAGAGAGTGAAATTTAGAATTGAAAACTTGTACTGGTACTTGGATTGGGAATCAATTGATTTAATGGTATTCTTTACTCGATATATTCTTGGGGGATTTTTTCTTTTACATGGCCTTACTCTTTTTCTTGTTCCTTGATGATTTTTGTGACTTATCTTGTGTGGACTTGATGTATTCTCTATTGTAGTAGTTTTATTTATTTTATCTCTTTATTTGGGCAGCTAAATAATGAGATGAGAATGAAAATAGGGGTACTTGTCAACTTTCCTGTGGGATTTGATACTTTCATTAATATTCTACACTACATGATAGGTGCACTTGTCTAATGTGTATATGTTAATAGGTTTTAACATTTTATTATTTAAAAACTTGTTTTGAGCATTGTATTTTCGTATATCAAATGCATAACACACAACAATGTGTTAAGTTAAAAATATGATTCAAATTTTGACTAACAAATGTTTTGTGTAAGAACATGATGCTGATCAAAACAACTATGAAAACACTGATTAAACGTCCTTATCCTCTCTAGTAATTTACTCAGTACATCATACAATTTCCAGCACTAAGGTTTTATATTCAGGTCGACAAATTGCCATTAAAATATTATTCAATTGATTGATGACATCTTCAAGAAATGGTCCGTGAAAGTTTATAAGAAAGAGGCCATTCATTGAATATGGCCAACAATAGTATTGGAATTATTTGCACTACAACAATCTGAGTATTTAGAGACGCTAATTAATTTATTTTGGGACGCTAATTTATGTCGTGAGATTGTTTACTAATGCTTTTATAAATGTCTCCACATGCGTTGCTAAAAGTGGTATCGCCAAAGAATTTTACGACGCAAGAGTTTGCGTCGGTAAATTAAGTTACTGACACTTTTCTCATAAGCGTCTCTAAATTTACCGACGCTTTTCCTATAAACGTCTCTAAATTTATCGATACTTTGCCTATAAGCATCTCTAAATTTATCGATGCTTTGCCTATAAGTGTCTCTAAATTTACTACGCTTAAATTCTCTAATGTCGTTAACATAACGATATTTTTTAAAAGTGTCTCAAAATTACTGACACAAAATTCTAATTCTCTCTACTTTTCTGACTACATTTTATGTTTATAACGTCTCGAAATTGATAATACTTTATTCTATAAATGTCCCAAAAATTAGCGACACATAAATATAATTTCGTCCCTTTTTTTGCTACACAATCAACCATAATGTCCCAATTTTGACCTCACTTTATTTTAAACATCCCAAAGTTGACAATTATTATACTTTATTAGTTGGTTTTTTTTTTCAATTTAAAATCTTATAAGAAATGTTTCTTTTTACATTATACAATAGAAAGCTGTAAAGTAATCATAGTTTTGAAACAAAATGAATAATATTTATTGAAATAAATCGTATAAATTAAAAAAAAATTTAAATACTCATACTCAAAAGCATTTTACCAAATGTCTAACTACAATATAAATCAAACTAAATATAAATGTTCAATTTCATTGGTAAACAAAATAATAATAATAATAATAATAATAATAATAATAATAATAATAATAATAATAATAATAATAATAATAATAATAATAATAATAATAATAATAATAATAATAATAATAATAATAATAATAATAATAATAATAATAATAATAATAATAATAATAAGTCTTCATATTTCTGCAAGTTGATGGAAAGTCCAATAGCCCTGCACATCAAATAAAGAAGACAATGGTAAACATTTAAAAGATTTACCCTAAAAACTCTTAAGTCTAACAAGTATACTTTGTTCTTGAGGAGTCAAGAACTAAAATTCCTAAATGGAGAATGAAAAAAAAAAAAAATGCATCCCAAATGTCAAAATAACTTGGGATCAACTAAAAATCATTGCAAACATCCCAGAGTTGACATCTGTGCAAAATAACAAGATAAGCCTTGCAAAGCATGTGATCCATGTCCAATTAAGAAATGTAGTCAAGTACACCCCCCAACTAATGGTATCATTTCAAAGACTCAAAATTAGTAGCATGCAAACATAGACATGAAAAGATGCAGAGATGAAACAAACTAGCAAAAAGAGAAAATGTAAGGAAAATTTCACATCTAGTTCAGGTGAATAAGATGAATAGGTTTCTCATAAAAATGCATCCACAAATGTACTTACAGATGTAGTGTCATCAGGATTTGTCACTTTCCTACATCACTCACGGGTATCCATTCTTATAAGTTAAAAAAAGAGAAAAAAAGATGCAGTGGGTATCCCGGGTGGGGGGGGGGGGGAGAAAAATTGACACATGCTTCACTTAGCATCTAGAATTCTCAAAAATAATATAGTACGGTATAGTGGTTTAGTATCAATTGAATTAAAAACTTGAGAATACATATGATTAAGAGACAAAATAATTTCAGCAGAAAATGATTCGGCTACTTATTTTTCATTAGTAAACTTCAAGCAATTTCCCTCCCAAGCTACCATCCTATTTGAATCATGAATCACTACCATCCTATCTGAATCATGAAATTACAAACGCAGCTTAAAAAGTTCTAAAATTCCAAAGACTTCTTATTCCCCCCTGTTTCGGAATTGTAAATCATAGGAAATGAGTACCCATTATTCCTGTCTTAAAAACTTAGGCAAAGATTCAATTGCCTTCTCCCTCAAAGATTCAAAAGCAAGAAGTCAGCAATAGTAAAGACCAAATGCACTCCAATCCAAACTGCACTAAACATATTTCGTGAACAGGACCTTAGGACCTAACAGAAAACTTCCATAGATAATCTAGAAGAACTATGCATTGATATCCCATTCAACAAATTGAACAACATGACCCAGATCAGTTCTTGAAGATGCAAATGTGCAAATGTGTCCCTAAATATTAATCTAAACAAAGATATATGAATTAGGTCCATGAATTGAGCTCTCACCTCAAGGAGTTCACTACAGTAGGAACCAAATGTCTTCATTGCACCTAATGACGTGGTGTAAGCACCGTCAATAAAACCAGGAGATGTATGTAAGAGCAAAACAATAGAAATTCAATTCACTTTTGTGTGAATCAAAACAATATATACACAATTAAACCAGGAATAAAGAACAAAAAGATGACGATTTTATTTGAAGCAACATCTCATTCAGATATGTAGATTGGTATAAGTCGGAATTCGCTTTTACCATAAAAAGTCAAAGTTTTTGAGTAGCAGTGGGCTATTTGCTCAAAAATATGCGAACTTCACTGTTGGCCTTAGCTGCTCGTCTAGCACCGGAAGGGGGACAGGGTGCAGCGAGAAGGGGGTGAGGTGGGAGGGGGTCGCGGGGTGGGGGACAGGGAGAAGGGGTTGTGGGGGAGGAGATCGGGACGAGGGGGGCGCCGGGGGAAGAGATCGGAAGGAGGGGGTAGAGGCGGGAGGGGGGAGTCGGAGGACTCACGGGGGTGGCGGGCGCGGGGGTGGCTGGCGACGGGGGAAGGGAAGTCGGGATAGGGGTGCGTTGGGGGAGGAGATCGGGACGAGGGGGCAGAGGTGGGAGGGGGGAGTTGGGGGACTCGCGGGGGTGGTTGTCGCGGGGATGGCTGGCGGCAGGGGTGGTTGGCGGCGGGGGAAGGGAAGTCGGGACAGGGGGCGCCGTGGGAAGGGGAAGGCAGCAGGTGGGGGGAGGTGGTAGCGAGAGAGTAGGAGGAGGGAGTGGGAAGAAGAAGAAATTGGGAATTCTAACAAAAAATTTTCTAAGTGTTTGAAAAAAAAAAGAATTTTTTTTTTATAAATTATCCCCAAAAAAATTGGAAAAAAAAAGAAAAAATGTCATGGCAAATCCGTGGTAATCTACCACGGATTTGCCAGGGATTAGTAGTAATTTTGTGGCAAATAGCCATGAATTAGCCATGGAACACACAACAAAAATTTGTATATTTATATTTAATATAAAATTATATTATTTAATTAAAAAATATTTTTTATAGTTATATAATTTTAAAATTTTATATATTATCAATTATATTATATTTTTATTAAATGATTTATACATATATATGCATAAATATATATGTTCACATATTCATATATATATATATATATATATTCATATTCATATACTCTTTTGTATACTCTCACCTATTAAATAGCTTTTCACAAAAATTTTCACTGGGTTTTACAGTCAAAATAAAATAAAATTATATCGTTTCTTTAAAATTTTTAATTTTAATACAAACGTATATTTCGATATATTTTAAAAAATAATGCTATATTTTTAATTTTTCGTTATTTTATTCTAAACGACGGGAATGTCATTATTATAGGGATATTTTTAATTAATAACGTAAAAAAATGTAGCCATAAGAGATTTTTTTTATAAAAAAATTACGATGCATTTCCATTAACGTCGAAAAAAATATATAAAATACCGACACTTTAATTAAAAAATGACGCTATATTTTTTAATTTTAATACAAAAGTATATTTCGATATATTTTAAAAAATGATGCTATATTTTTAATTTTTCGGTATTTTATTCTAAACGACGGGAATGTCATTATTATAGGAATATTTTTAATTAATAACGTAAAAAAATTGTAGCCATAAGAGATTTTTTAAAAAAAAATTACGATGCATTTTCATTAACGTCGAAAAAAAAATATAAAATATTGATACTTTAATTAAAGAATGATGCTATATTTTTAATAACTCATCATATATCATATCGAGCCAGAATAAAAGGGATCTGTTGTGGTTGTGAGTCATTTTCTTGAAAATAACTTTGGATCTTTAGAAGATTTTTGTGGTTAAACATATAATTGTCATATATGTCCAAAAAGAGTCTTCCTAAGTCTCCAAGTTAGTAGCTGTAACTCCATATCGGTGTTTCTCTGTCCTCTACTGATTTCTGTGAGCATCTATTTCCTTTCTAGTGCATACAGTACTTGTTGGTTTACAGCCATTTTAATGGTTATTTGAATTTCACTGATCTGAAAATAGAAACTTCTGCGGAAAAACTTAACGAAAGAGGAGATTTTGATATTGAATTGGAGAAGATAGAAGTACAAATTTTTTAGAGAAAATGACAGTAAGCCAATGAGAATCCAATCCCCTAAAGGCCGTACATCAGTAAGAAGGAAAATTATAAAAAAAAAAAAAGAAAGAAAATCACAGATGCAAAATAATAAAAGAGGCTGTTATTACTTTCGTATTTAATATTGCAGGGCAATTTCCATAATTTGAGTAATATTTTTTCAATGACCATCTTAGCCTTTGGTGGATTTATACAATATAATACTAAATTTTCATTATATATTTAGTGGACTCCACCTGAGCTTTAATCCAAACCAAACCTAAATTCCATTAGCAGTGAGGAGTAGCTTCTTTTCTCCAACCTAACCAAAAACTTTCCGGCATAGCTATGTATACAAGGACTCAAATAGCTCCTTAGTTATTTAATTAGTATTCTTTTCTGCAATTCTTCTTCCATCTCTTCTTTTTCTCAACTAAATTCACCATCTTTTACAAACACTGGTAAAAGGCAAATATTTCTGATAAGTCTATTAGAAAAGGAGGACACAAAAAGGCTATCAAATTGATATTGGAAATGTTTGACATTCATTTTTACATAAGCTACCAACCGAATTCGTCGTTCATCTTCATTACCAAATTGAGCTCCCAAACAAAGAAGTGATTCAAATTGAGATCCAGAAGCTGTCCAGATTTTCTCAAAAAACTTTATTTTATCTCTTGCTACAATGTTGTCTAAATATTTTGAGAAGAGAGAGAAGCAGCAACAAACATAGGATAGGGGACAAAGAAAGGAAGAACAAAGAGAGGAAATTGCTCGGTGGGCTTGGGAGAGGAGAGAGAAGATGATCGAGAGAGACCATGTGAAGACTGTTTGTGGAGGCGGGGAGGAAAGAGTGTTGGAAGTTGTTAGAGCGGTGGATGATATGAGAAAGAGAGTGGCAAATGTGAGATAGGGAACAAAGTGGAGAGAGAGATTGGAGGTGGTTGGCTTGGTGGTGGAGTATTACCGGAGTATAGTTCTGATGGCAGAAAATTTTCTCCATTAATATCGCTGTGCTTTATGAGAGACTTGTTATGAATTATTGGAATCTTTATTAATTAGTGGAGGCTCCATTAATTATGGATTTATGTGAATTATTATAGAAGATTTTTATGGATGTCCACCATTTAGTGGAGACACCACTAATTAAGATTAGTGGAAGATGATGTATGCCATGATGTAATCCACTAATTAGAGCTCTATAAATAGAGCTATTCTCTAAGCTTGTAATACACCATTATTTTGTGAAAGAAAGATTAGTGAAAGAAAGATTAGAGAAAATTGTGAGAGAAAAGAAAGAGAGAAATTCTTGTGCAAAGAATAGTTAGAATTTTATTAGTGTGTAGTGTGAAGATTTTATTCTAACACTACCCTAAGTTTATAACACGTTATCAGCACGAGTTTCTATCGGTACAAAAGCCAGAAGACTAAGCACGAGTTTTTGCCGTTACCAAAACTAGAAGACAGATGGTTGTTGTTAATAATGATGTATACATTATTGATAGTGGAACTACACACACCATACTAAAAAATGAGAAATATTTTTCTGATCTCAAAATGGGAGAAATAAATATTTATACGATAAACGATAGTGCAAATGTGATTGAGGGTTCCGGAAGAGCTAGTATATTGTTGCCTAAAGGAACAACAATTATTACTGATAAGACACTATTTTCCTCAAAATCCAGAAGAAATTTATTGAGTTTTAAAGATATCCACAGAAATGGGTATCATGTTGAAACAAATGAGGAAAATGGGATTGAGCATCTTTTTATTGCTCAAATGCATTTGGGTAAGAAATCGGTATTAGAAAAACTGCCGTCTTTTTCTACTGGTCTATATTTTGTAAAAATACGTACAATTGAAATTCATCATCTAGTAAACCAGAAGTTTACTGATCCTATTACTTTTAGCATTTGGCATGACCGGTTGGGTCATCCGGGATCTACCATGATGAGAAGAATCATTGAGAATACACATGGTCATCCTTTAAAAAATAAAAGGATATTAACATTAGAAAAATTCGCATGTACTGCATGTTCCCTAGGAAAATTAATTGTTAAACCATCACCAGTAAAAGTAGGAGCTGAAAGTCCTACATTTCTCGCACGGATTCACGGAGATATTTGTGGACCTATTGATCCACCATGTGGACCGTTCAAATATTTTATGATCTTAATTGATGCATCATCCCGATGGTCACATGTATGTTTATTATCTATTCGCAACCTGGCGTTTGCGAGATTACTTGCTCAAATAATTAAATTACGAGCATAATTTCCTGACCATCACATTAAAAATATCCGTTTGGATAATGCTGGTAAATTTTCATCACATGCTTTTGATGCATATTGCATGTCAATTGGGATTAATGTTGAACATCCTGTAGCTCATGTTCACACACAAAATGGTCTTGCTGAATCTTTGATTAAATGATTACAATTAATTGTTAGACCATTATTAATGAAAACAAATCTCCCAACGATCTCGCTCGGGGACATGCTATTCTACATGCTGCAACACTTGTACGCATAAGACCAGCTAGTTATCATAAATTCTCTCATTTACAATTGGCTTTTGGGTCAGAACCAAATATTGCTCATTTAAGAATTTTTGGGTGTGCTGTATATGTTCCAATTGCACCAAACCAACGTACAAAGATGGGTCCTCAAAGAAGAAAGGGGATATACGTTGGATATGATTCTCCCTCTATTATCAGGTATGTTGAACCCCTGACAGGAGATGTATTCACATCAAGATTTGCTGATTGTCATTTTGATGAATCATTATTCCCTAAATTAAGGGGAGAACCAAAACAGCATAAAAAGGATCTTGCTTGGACAACATCATTAAATTATCTTGATCCGCGCACAAGCGCATGTGAACTTGAAGTTCAAAAGATAATTCATTTGCAAAGCATTGCAAATCAAATGCCAGACGCTTTTGTTGACTCCAGAAGAGTTACAAAATCGCATATTCCAGCTATAAATGCTCATATTCGAATTGAAGTTCCAGCAGAACAAAATATTATACCTATAGCCGCTGAGTCAAAAACACGCCAGAAGCGTGGCCGACCTCTTGGTTCTAAAGATAAAAATCCTCGAAAGAAAAGAGGATTAAATGATCCAGAAGATCATATTGAAGAAAAGAATGATAAAGACCAAGAGAGAACTGATGACAAAGAACCAGAAGTTGTTGAAAGTAACACTGAGATTTCTATCAATTATACCACTTCCGGTAGAAGTTGGAATCGGATAGAAACTGTTATTGATAATATATTTTCATATAATATATTTCTTGATGTTACACAGGATAATGATGATCCTGAACCAATATCAGTTGATAAATGTCGGCATAGAAAAGATTGGCTGCAATGAAAAGATGCGATTCAATCGGAGTTAAATGCACTGACAAAACGTGAAGTCTTCGGACCCTGCAGTCCGAACACCAGAAGGTGTAAAACCTATTGGCTACAAATGGATATTTGTGCGAAAGCGCAATGAAAAGAGTGAAATCGTTCGATTTAAAGCGCGATTAATAGCCCAAGGTTTTTCACAAAGACCAGGTATTGACTATGATGAAACTTATTCTCCTGTTGTTGATGCTATTACACTCCGATATCTTATCAGTTTGGCAGTACATGAAAAGATAGATATGCGCCTATTAGATGTTGTCACTGCTTACTTGTATAGAAATTTAGAAAATGATGTTTACATGAAAATCCCCGAAGGATTTCATATGCCTGAAGTATATAAACATTATCCTCGTGAAAATTACTCTATCAAGTTGCAGAAATCATTATATGGCCTGAAGAAATCTGGGTGCATGTGGTTCACACGTCTTAGTGAATATTTATTGAAAGCGGGATTTAAAATGACCAGGTATGTCCATGCGTTTTTATTAAGAAATCTGGTTCTAAATTTGTGATATTAGCTATATATGTTGATAATTTTAATCTTATTGGAACTCTTGAAGAGCTCCAAGAAATAATTGATTATTTAAAAAGAGAATTCGAAATCAAGGATTTTGGTAAAACCAAAATTTGCCTTGGTTTACAAATTGAACATCTGGAAAGTGGAACATTTATTCATCAATCAACATATACAACAAAAGTGCTAAAAAGATTTTACATGGACAAAGCACATCCATTGAGTATTCCAATGATCGTCCGATCATTAAATGTGGATAAAGATCCTTTCCGACCTCAAGAAAATGATGAAGAACTCCTTGGTCCTGAAGTACCATATCTCAGTGCAATTGGTGCATTGATGTATCTTGCTCAGAATACACGACCTGATATTGCTTTTGCTGTCAATTTATTAGCAAGATTTAGTTCTTCACCAACACGACGACATTGGAATGGAATTAAACAAGTCCTTTGATATCTCCAAGCCATTTATGAAGCAAGTCGAGAATGTGTATGGCTAAGATCCATGATTCATTATATCCGAGAAAGTTGTGGATTATCATCAATCAAAGATATTCCAACTCCTCTTTATGAAGATAATGCAGCTTGCATAACTCAATTACTAGGAGGATATATTAAAGGAGATCGGACAAAACATATTTCACCAAAATTCTTCTTTACTCATGAACTCCAGAAGAAATGTGAAATTGATGTGCTACAAATTCGGTCATGTGATAACCTCGTAGATATTTTCACGAAGACTTTACCGACTGCAACATTTGAGAAGTTGAGATATAAAATCGGTATGTGTCGGTTTAAAGATTTAAAGGAATCATCTCATCAGGGGGGAGTAATAAACAGACATATAGAATAGTGTACTCTTTTTCCTTCACTAGATTTTTTTTCCCACTGGGTTTTTATCTAGTAAGGTTTTAATGAGGCATATTCTTTATGTAATGGATGGACATCCAAGGGGGAGTGTTATGAATTATTGGAATTTTTATTAATTAGTGGAGGCTCCACTAATTATGGATTTATGTGAATTATTATAGAAGATTTTTATGTATGTCCACCATTTAGTGGAGACACCACTAATTAAGATTAGTGGAAGATGATGTATGCCATGATGTAATCCACTAATTAGAGCTCTATAAATAGAGCTCTAATTAGTGGATTACATGAGCTATTCTCTAAGCTTGTAATATACCATTATTTTGTGAAAGAAAGATTAGAGAAAATTGTGAGAGAAAAGAAAGAGAGAAATTCTTGTGCAAAGAATAGTTAGAATTTTATTAGTGTGTAGTGTGAAGATTTTATTCTAACACTATCTTAATTTTATAACAAGACTCTAATTTTTTGATAAAAATACTATTTTCTCCGTTTTCTTTTATTTATGAAAGTTATTTATTATGGGAAAAGATAAAAAAGAAAGAGAATGAGAAGTGACTGTCCATCCCCTTGCCGATACTTTCTCCATTGTTTCTCCTTAACCATTATGTTGAAAAGTGAAGGAGAAGCAAAATGTTTAAAAAGGAGTAAAAAGGGTGAATTTAATTATATCCTAACTCCTACGTCTCCATTATATCATTATTTTTTTCTTCTAAATCAATGAGATCAACATAGAGCAAATTTGCTGTTCAATAAAGACGTGGATTTGGCATCTTCATAATTTCCGTAAGCTGGGGGTGGGGGTGCCCGGGGGGGGGGGAAGAGAAGTGACTGTCCATCCCTTTTGTCGATACCATATTTTTCTTAATGCATATTTCTATTATATTTACATAATTATATTTGTTAAAATAATAATTTTGATGGAAAAATAAAATTTACTATTACGGAGTAGAAAACTAAATGTCCTAATATCAATACATTTTCATTCATTCTTTGCATCTTTATTCAATCTCCAATCCCCCCAACCATTGGAAATTCATTCAAAATGGAGTTTGATGAACGTGTGGATGGGTTTTATCTCTATTACACTAAGAAAGTAAATAAAATAGAATCCAATCTATTTAAAGTTATTTATTAAATGGATTAACATAAATAGACTTGGAGCAATCTATTTAAAGACATTTTCTTGAACATAACTGGATACTAAACTTCACCAAACTTTGAAGTGGCATGATATTGTTTTGTTTCGGCAAATGCAGAGCCATTTTAGTGGTCCTTCGAATTTCATGGAACATAAAACTAGAAACTTCCCAGAAAGAAATTAACATAGCCATTGAACTAGAGAAATCATAACATTTTAAATGATGTTTTGTAAGTACTGTAGTATGGCACCTGAGTCTTTTCATACCTTATACACTTAGGAATGATAATTTTTCTATTTCAGTTGAGCACTCAATCCAACCTGATATTAATTAGAGGGCCAGAGATGAAAATGGGACTGGCTCCTATCCTTCAATCCGCCAAGTTGGGATAGATTGGAGATGAGGATTGTACAGTTTTTGCCCGCCCTGACCCATTTTTGGCCGTCTCTTAATTTATTATATTTACGTAGATTTATCTTATGTTAATATATATATATATATATATATAGATTTTAAAAAATTATATAAATATATTTACACGTATAAAAGAATTTATTATTAATATATTTTAATATTATAATCACATAATTTAAATATTCTAAATGATCAAATACTTTTAAATTTATCTAAAAGATATATAATAACATCTAATTTGAAAGAGAGAGACAGGGGGAGAGAGATGTAGCATCTTTGAAAAGTAATTCGAATTGTTATGAAAGTATATGATATTTTATTTTAAAAGTATAATATAAAAAAAGTTTGATTGTATAAAATCAAACCATCTTTCATATTTGTTTTTTTTTTTAACTAGTCTTCTTAATCTTAAATGAATGAAAATATATTGGGAGATTGTGCTCTATTTTCATGATTTTTTAATATTTTTATTATTTTACTATGAATTTTTTGAATTTTCAAATTATAAATTTGTGAATTTTCTAATATTTAGTTTTTTCTATTTACTTTAATTTTTAGATTCTATTAGGGATTTTTTCCCTTTTAATCCATTGCATCCCCACTTCTCCACCTAGGGATGGGCTGAAAGTGGGGATGATTTGTTGCTCGCAGGCCGAGAATGGAGATCTCTACCTATCTTGTTGTGGGGCTGGATTGGAGGCAGAAAGAGACATTAGAAGGTAGGGGTCGAATTTCAAGTCCCTAACCCATCTCAACCCAATTGTCATCTCTAAATGTACTTTTTTTAAAAAATACCATTTAAGTTTTGATGTATAATTAATTAAGCAAATTATTAAATCTATGGAATTATTAAATCAATTATTATGTAAGTGTGAAAATTAGTTACGAGCTGATATCACTACTAGAAAAAAGGGCTTTAATGACGCTAAAAAGCGTTATTATAGAGAGCTATAGTGACGCTTTTTAGCTGTTGACGCTTTCAAAGAGCGTCATGCATATAGCCGTCACAATAGGTTCCGTGACGCTTTTCAGCGTCATAATATGTGTTTTAAGTGACAAAAAATTGTGTCAGTAAACTCATGTTATTATGACAAAATTTTTGGTTACAATAGATAAGTTTCGATGACACATTTATACGTGACATATTTATTGGTTACAATAGGTTGTTTGGATAACAGAATTGGGTGTCATGAAACATAGCAAATATGTCACACTATACCATCATAATAGAGCTTTGAAATAACGTTTTTATGTGTCAGGAAAGGCCGAAAAAATGACAAAATGAAGCGTTACGATAGACTTCTGAAATGACGGGCTTTTAGTGTCATGAAACGTTGGAACGGATGACCAAAAAAGCGTCACAATAGATTCTCCATCTGAATAATTAAATCAAATATTTGACAAAAGATTATAATAATAATTTAGATTTTATCCAAAAAGTATGTTTTTTATCCCTGTCATATATATATATATATATATATATATATTATATAGCACACAATTGTTAAATAGACATCATTAAAACTAAAAAACAATCAAATATATCACACCATGTTAAAGAATAAGTCAATAAATTTCATAATGTTCAAAAGTTGTTCAAACATGAGTATTAAGTATTTAGATACATGCATAAAGCCAAGTATTAGGCCTTCAAAAAAATATAGTATCATTAATTTAGCTTGTCCCAATCCCAAATGGCTTCGATACTGGAATATGTATTTAATCTGCTTCGCGAATCTTCACCTACAATAATAATTTCAACAAAATCTCCTTGTGAGGTAATAATTTCAACATAGAAATAATAATAATAATAATAATAATAATAATAATAATAATAATAATAATAATAATAATAATAATAATAACTGCCAAATGAGAATTCAAACTTGTTAGGAAAGAGTATAAAGAAGCAATAAGTAAAGAAACTTGGGGAGAACATACTAAACAAAAATAGATGACTCGAGCTGATAACAATATGGTCAGATGAACTCAATCAAGACAATCAAAGTGCACATCAATTGGGAATTTTATGAAATCAAGGAATAAAGAAATCAGGAATTGCCTGGATTACCGTTTGCTGTACAATTGCAACACCTTTGATTCCATCCTTTCAGATCTGACGATGAATCCCCCATCTTGTAACCTGGTGAGAGGTAATTGAATTTATAACCAAGACATAGGAAGAGAATTAAGTATAATGATATTGGTATAAACTTACCTTTCACGATATTGAACTGGGTATATTCTCAAAATTCCAACCAATGTGCTCGGTACAACTCCTCCAATACTCTTTATGGACCTAAATGCCAGTGGAAAACCAGCACCCTTGCCTGAGAATCCATGTTGGAAACAGCACATATGCAGGTTAGGGAGGAAAACAAGATACAAGAAGCAACCAGGATGACTCAACTATAAGAAAATATTAATGCATCAGGACATTTCAAAAACTTACAAAATCCTAAACGATCAGCCCAGTGAGCTCTATATGTCCCATTTATATGCAATGATAAGTAGTTAGTTGACCTTGACACCTGAAATCAAAATATCCCTATCAAAATTGCTATAAAATAGGGGATCAAAAACCCACTACCAATTGACAAGTTGAACAACTAATACCTCAAGAGGTGAAACTAGACCGACCCACCCACATAATCCAGACTCCCCGCATCTTCGGATGAAAACATAAATTGTAAGCAATAGGAAAATTTGGACTGAAGACATGTAGAGAAAAGGAGAAACTATAGCCAAGAAAAAAGACAATACCCTGAGTTTTTGCCCTACAAACAATTCCCCAGCTGCCAGCTTCTGGGATAGTATTACATCCAGAAGAGCATAGACCGAGTACCTGACAAGCAGCTAAGTTCATGCTAACAGGGACTTCAACCTCATAGTGCAACCACCATTAACTGAAAGTCTCCTTACCATCCATCAGTTAATTCTATTTCTACTGCTGCTCCATTTTCAGCACCAATTGATGCAACTGATTGATGGCTGGACTTTGATTCCCAATTTGAACACACAGATGAAATGCACAGCACCATCCTAGTTTTTATTCATTCTTTCTAGATAATGCATTCACTAATCTTTGTTCTCTATTTACCATCAAGTTCAGTAAGAAGAGAACCTAAATGGTTTTCTTTCACAATTTCCTTTTCAAATATTGCTTAAGGAAATTATAATGTTGAGCAACATGTTCTTTCAGAAACTTTGTAACAGCTCAATCTATGACTCTGCCAAAGAAACAAAGCACTAACTGGCAGCAGTTTCCACTTTCCTTCTTGATTTTCTATCTGCATAAACAACTGCTTATTTTATCCAAGTTATTCTTCATCTCAACCTCATTCTTTCATCCTTCTAAACCACACACACACACACACACACACACACACACACACACACTAAGTTAATTCAAGCATTTTACTAAGCCACACACACACACTGCCACAATAAGCTCAACATCAAGTACCAGAACAAAAGCTGCATACACACACTACCGCATGTTTTCCTTTGAAGGAGATTAAATAAAACAACTCACTACTTTCATGACGTTTGTGAATATAGGAGTAGTAGATTATTCTATTGGAGTAGTAGTAGTAATATTTTGGTTTTATGCGAGAATCTGTGAAATTAGACACAAGCAAATAGGGGCATTATAAGGACAAACCAGTAAGGTGTTCATTTTTGTTTTCAATTAGAGAATCTCAATAATTAGGGGAAAATAATACGCTCAACAACATGTGCAGCACCACAAAAACTTTCTTTGTCCTCACTTCACCGTCCTATTCTACTGACTTCCGACTGCAACTTAGACCAATATTATTTAAGTACACCACTTGACCCTAACCCCCCCACCCCCCAAACACCAAAAAAAAAAAAAAAAAGAGAGAGAGAGAGAAAAAATCAAATACTTGAAGCTTTGCAGTACGGATTTTTTCTGTCCCCCAGTGCCAAAGAGAGAAGGGGGCTGGGGGAGACTAGAATCAAATATAGGTCAATTTTCTTGCCTCATTGTACCTTTGTAAGCAAGCATGCTGAGTGATGTCATGATGCATGCAAATAAAAGGAAAAACAAGACAAGAAAAGTAACAATCTTTTCCAGGTTTTCTGTTACTAATGCAGTCAAATTGGGATCCTCAAATCCAAGCTCTGAGCCAAGTCTGCAACATATACAAACAGGAAACCAAATTCAAGAAACCAAAAACAGAGGAAATGATGACACAATTCTCTATCTGTTGTTTCCCATCGTCGTCCTAGGGGGAGAATTTTTTATGCTATCAGACTACTACGTTTGATAACTGGACAAAAACAAAGACCGCTGGAAAATTCTTGAGCTTAAATTTGAAAACTAAGCTACTTTGTAGGCTGCCCTTGTAATTATCTGCTAAGGTCTATGAGCCTTGGATACATCCCAATGCCAGCTACTAACTACTAAAATGTGGTAGGTCATAAGACTTGTACAAATCTCAGTACCCTAGTAACAGAGTATTAGAGACTATATGGATTGTGACTGTACCACTGAAAGGTAAAAGTTCTACTAAGTAAGTACTGCGAGCCAGACAGCAATGCAGATAAGGATTCCAATGTCTAACCTCCAGTATTTGAAGCTTTGCCTCATGGTCATTTGGAAGGCCACGGATTTCATCAGCCAACCTATTGGCCTCAGTTAAACTCTCAGGAGAGAGAAAATCAAGACTCAGTTGAACTGTGGACTGCATATTCGAATAAAAAAGGAATCAGAACAGAAGAAAATAAATTGAACCAAATATAATGCGAATTAACCCACCAAATTTCATAAACCGTTATGAAACAAGTAGATGACTAAAGAAGATAATCAGATTTTGCCCTTTCTGAGGAGACTATCACGCAGCTAACAAGATTTAAGAAGGATAAATCTTTGATAAGGCCCCAAACAACAACAAAAACACAACATGCAGTAATCTATAAATTACTGAAACAAACAGCATCTATTGCTGAAACAGAAAATCCACAAGCACCCCAAAATTACTGAAACAGACAGCATCTATTCCCTAGACATTTTATAGAACAAACTTCACAGAACTATCAAACAACAACATGTCAAATGACCAAAAATGCCCATTACCATATCTTATAGTCTGGATCTCACCCTAAAATTAACCCCAGATTTACAAATTTTCTCTTTGCAAAGGGAGATAGAAACCTAACTTTCTAAAGGTTAGCACAAGAAAACCCAAAAACAACTTAACTCACTTAAAACTTACTCTTATGCACAAAGCAGAGAGAAATTTCAAAAGTTGACTGATTAACGGGATGAGTGAGCAAAATATATTGTTCAAAAACAGATTCACAACAACAACCCACCAATTTTTTCACAACAACAAAATGCCAACAACAATATGCACAGAAAATCGAATTCAACTTGGGCAAATTTAAGCCTCCGAATTTCAGAGGTAAACCGCCTCAACCACAACAAAATTAAACAAACAGATGCACAGAAATGCAAATCGACCTAAGAATACTTACCAGTCTAAAGAGCGGTGTACAAACCGTAGCTAAATAATGCCCCTCAGCCTCTGCGATGCCGATACCGCTTCACACAGTAGCAGAGCCGACAGAACCGATTGTGCAGAGAAGATGCTGTGACTCGCGCAGAGGAGTTTAGGCTGAAGAACCTGCGAATCAAGCTCTATTTCGTCCGATTTCCCTCACTGATTTGAAGGAAAAATCCGCCATTGTTGTTGCTCGGCGCTTCTTGAAACACAGTCCTCGTTTTTTTTCTTCCCTCTAATGACTCGCACGATTTTTTTTTTGGCAAAGTGTTATGTGTGCCTGAGGATCCTAAAGTGTTAGGAAAAATCTATTTTTTTTTTCTTGACACAAAATTGTGTCATAACAGTGTGTTACTTTAAATGAAACTAATAAAACTACGTAGTATTGATTTAATATAATAACACTTAAAAAACTAGTACCATTATAAGTATTATATTATTACACTTTATAAAAAGTGTCATTAAAAATATGTTAGTAAAACCTTTTTTTCTAGTAGTGTATTGGATCTCTTTGTATTGGAAATAGTATATTTAATTTCAAAAATTAAAAATTAATTAATATTATAGTTTAATAAAGTATTAAAAGAGAAAGGTAATATTTCGGGAGTTTGTAGTAACTGTGTTCTTGTTTTTTAGATGACTTATAATATAAAGAAGAAATTATTCTAAAAAGATAGTAAAAAAAAAAAAATCAAGTGTTATGAATTATTGGAATCTTTATTAATTAGTGGAGGCTCCACTAATTATAGATTTATATGAATTATTATAGAAGATTTTTATGGATGTCCACAATTTAGTGGAGACACCACTAATTGAGATTAGTGGAAGATGATGTATGCCATGATGTATTCCACTAATTAGAGCTCTATAAATAGAGCTATTCTCTAAGCTTGTAATACACCATCATTTTGTGAAAGAAAGATTAGAGAAAGAATTGTGAGAGAAAGAAAAGAGACAAGTTTGAACAGAAATTCTTGTGCAAAGAATAGTTAGAATTTTCTTAGTGTGTAGTGTGTAGATTTTATTCTAACACTACCCTAATTTTATAACACGTTATCAGCACGAGTCTCTATCGGTATAAAAGTCAGAAGACTAAACACGAGTTTCTGCCGTTACCAAAACCAGAAGACAGGTACGCATTTATTGATCTCTATGGCTAATCTCGCTAAATTCGAATTTGTAACCCTTGATATTTCTGGAAAAAATTATATGTCATGGGTTCTCGATGCAGAAATGCATCTAAATGCTGAAGGCCTTAGTGAAACTATTCAAGCAAATAATATTGCATCTGCACAACATAAGGCTAAAGCTTTGATTTTTATTCGTCGACATCTCGATGAAAATTTGAAAATGGAATATCTTACCGAAAAAGATCCATATGTCATGTGGGTAAATTTAAAAGAAAGATTTGACTACCTGAAGATGGTCGTACTACCCACTGCACGGTATGAATGGTTGCACCTGAGGTTGCAAGATTTTAAAACCGTGAATGAATATAGCTCCGCAATGTATAAAATTACATATCAATTAAAATTATGCAGAGAAAAAGTGACTGATGAAGTTATATTGGAGAAGACATTCTTCACCTTTCATGCCTCGAATATTGTCCTGCGGCAACAATATCGAGAAAAGGGGTATACAAAATTTACAGATTTAATTACTACACTCCTCATTGCAGAGAAGAATAATGAGTTATTATTGAGAAATCATGAAGCCAGACCAACTGGCTCAACAGCACTCCCAGAAGTGAATGTTGTTGGCTCTAGTAGAAGCCATCGTTATATTCGTGGTCGTGGCCATGGCCGTGGCCGTGGTCGTGGTTATGGTCGTAGACACGCTCGATATTTCCCTTATCACAATTATAATCAAACTGTGAGAAATACTGGCCACCTGAAGTAGAACAGAAAAGATCATAAGGGAAAAGAAAAAGAAATTGAAGAAAAGCATGAGGATATATGTTATAGATGTGGCATGAAAGGTCATTGGTCACGAAACTGTCGTACAGCTAAGCATTTAGTTGAATTATATCAAGTTTCATTGAAAAATAAAAATGTGGAAGCAAATTTTTTTCAACATCCAATAAATGATGCTGATGATGATGATATTGATCCTGAAGATCTTAATATCAATATTACCCATATGGATGTATAAGATTTTTCCGAACATCTAAATGGTAGGATAGACCATTTAATTGGTGATGGCAGTGTCTAGAAGAACTAAAGCATCACCCTGATATTTTTGTATTTTCATTTTCATTCTATTTTAATAATATTTACGTTTGCATATATATATTTGTGTTCAGATGGCTATTGTTAATGATGATGTATGCATTATTGATAGTGGAACTATACACACCATACTATGATATCAAAACGGGAGAAATAAATATTTATACGATAAACGGTAGTGCAAATGTGATTGAGGGCTCCGGAAGAGCTAGTATATTGTTGCCTAAAGGAACAACAATTATTATTGATAGGACATTATTTTTCTCAAAATCCAGAAGAAATTTATTGAGTTTTAAAGATATCCACAGAAATGGGTATCATGTTGAAACAAATGAGGAAAATGTGATTGAGCATCTTTATTTTATTCAAATTCATTTGGGTAAGAAATCTGTATTAGAAAAACTGCAGTCTTTTTTTATTGGCCTATATTTTGTAAAAATACGTACAATTGAAATTCATCATCTAGTAAATCAGAAGTTTACTGATCCTATTACTTTTAGCATTTGGCATGACCGGTTGGGTTATCCGGGATCTACCATGATGAGAAGAATCATTGAGAATATGGTCATCCTTTAAAAAATAAAAGGATATTAACATCAGAAAAATTCGCATGTACAGCATGTTCCCTAGGAAAATTAATTGTTAAACCATCACCAGTAAAAGTAGGAGCTGAAAGTCCTACATTTCTCGAACGGATTCACGGAGATATTTGTGGACCTATTGATCCACCATGTGGACCGTTCAAATATTTTATGGTCTTAATTGATGCATCATCCCGATGGTCACATGTATGTTTATTATCTACTCGCAACCTAGCGTTTGCGAGATTATTGCTCAAATAATTAAATTACGAGTATAATTTCCTGACCATCACATTAAAAATATCCGTTTGGATAATATTGGTGAATTTTTATCACATGCTTTTGATGCATATTGCATGTCAATTGGGATTAATGTTGAACATCTTGTAGCTCATGTTCACACACAAAATGGTCTTGCTGAATCTTTGATTAAACGATTACAATTAATTGCTAGACGATTATTAATGAAAACAAATCTCCCAACATCTGCCTGAGGACATGCTATTTTACATGCTACAACATTTGTACGTATAAGACCAACTAGTTATCATAAATTCTCTCATTTACAATTGGCTATTGGGTCAGAACCAAATATTGCTCATTTAAGAATTTTTGAGTGTGCTGTATATGTTCCAATTGCACCAAACCAACGTACAAAGATGGGTCTTCAAAGAAGAAAGGGGATATACGTTGGATATGATTCTCCTTCTATTATCAGGTATGTTGAACCCCTGACAGGAGATGTATTCACAGCAAGATTTGCTGATTGTCATTTTGATGAATCATTATTCCCTAAATTAGGGGGAGAACCAAAACAACATAAAAAGGATCTTGCTTGGATAACATCATTAAATTATCTTGATCCGCGCACAAGCGCATGTGAACTGGAAGTTCAAAAGATAATTCATTTGCAAAGCATTGCAAATCAAATGCCAGACGCTTTTGTTGACTCCAGAAGAGTTACAAAATCGCATATTCCAGCTATAAATGCTCATATTCGAATTGAAGTTCCAACAGAACAAAATACTATACCTATAGCTGCTGAGTCAAAAACACGCCAGAAGCGTGGCCGACCTCTTGGTTCTAAAGATAAAAATCCTCGAAAGAAAAGAGGATTAAATAATCCAGAAGATCATATTGAAGAAAAGAATGATAAAGACCAAGAGAGAACTGATGACAAGGAACCAGAAGTTGATGAAAGTAATACTGAAATTTCTATCAATTATACCACTTCCGGTAGAAGTTGGAATCGGATAGAAACTGTTATTGATAATATATTTGCATACAATATATCTCTTGATGTTACATAGGATAATGATGATCCTGAACCAATATCAGTTGATGAATGTCGGCATAGAAAAGATTGGCTGCAATGGAAAGATGCGATTCAATCGGAGTTAAATGCACTAACAAAACGTGAAGTCTTCGGACCTGCAGTCCGAACACCAGAAGGTGTAAAACCTGTTGGCTACAAATGGATATTTGTGCGAAAACGCAATGAAAAGAGTGAAATCGTTCCATATAAAGCGCGATTAGTAGCCCAAGGTTTTTCACAAAGACCAGGTATTGACTATGATGAAACTTATTCTCCTGTTGTTGATGTTATTACTCTTCGATATCTTATCAGTTTGGCAGTACATGAAAAGATAGATATGTGCCTATTAGATGTTGTCACTGCTTACTTGTATGGAAATTTAGAAAATGATGTTTACATGAAAATCCCCGAAGGATTTCATATGCCTGAAGCATATAAACATTATCCTCGTGAAAATTACTCCATCAAGTTGCAGAAATCATTATATGGCTCGAAGCAATACGGCGCATGTGGTTCACACGTCTTAGTGAATATTTATTGAAAGCGGGATTTAAAAATGACCAGGTATGTCCATGTATTTTTATTAAAAAATATGGTTCTAAATTTGTGATATTAGCTATATATGTTGATGATATTAATCTTATTGGAACTCCTGAAGAGCTCCAAGAAACAATTGATTATTTAAAAAGAGAATTCGAAATCAAAGATTTTGGTAAAACCAAATTTTGCCTTGGTTTACAAATTGAACATCTGGAAAGTGGAACATTTATTTATCAATCAACATATACATCAAAAGTGCTAAAAAGATTTTACTTGGACAAAGCACATCCATTGAGTATTCCAATGATCGTCCGATCATTAAATGTGGATAAAGATCCTTTTCGACCTCAAGAAAATGATGAAGAACTCCTTGGTCCTGAAGTACCATATCTCAGTGCAATTGGTGCATTGATGTATCTTGCTAATAATACACGACCTGATATTGCTTTTGCTGTCAATTTATTAGTAAGATTTAGTTCTTCACCAACACGACGACATTGGAATGGAATTAAACAAGTCATTCGATATCTCTAAGGTACAATTGATCTCGAATTATTTTATTCAAATAAAACCAGTCCAACATTGATAGGTTATGCAGATGCTGGTTATTTATCTGATCCACATAAAGCACGTTCTCAAACGGGCTATCTATTTACATGTGGAAATACTGCTATATCGTGGAGTTCTACGAAACAATCTATAACAGCTACTTCTTCAAATCATGCTGAAATTATAGCCATTCATGAAGCAAGTCGAGAATGTGTATGGCTAAGATCCATGATTCATTATATCCGAGAAAGTTGTGGATTATCATCAATCAAAGATATTCCAACTTCTCTTTATGAAGACAATGCAGCTTGCATAGCTCAATTACGAGGAGGATATATTAAAGGAGATCGGACAAAACATATTTCACCAAAATTCTTCTTTACTCATGAACTCCAGAAGAAAGGTGAAATTGATGTGCTACAAATTCGGTCATGTGATAACCTCGCAGATATTTTCACGAAGACTTTACCGACTGCAACATTTGAGAAGTTGAGAAATAAAATCGGTATGCGTCGGTTTAAAGATTTAAAGGAATCATCTCATCAGGGGGAGTAATAAACAGACATATAGAATAGTGTACTCTTTTTTCTTCACTAGATTTTTTTTCCCACTGGATTTTTATCTAGTAAGGTTTTAACGAGGCATATTTTTTATGTAATGGATGGACATCGAAGGGGAAGTATTATGAATTATTGGAATCTTTATTAATTAGTGGAGGCTCCACTAATTATGGATTTATGTGAATTATTATAGAAGATTTTTATGGATGTCCACCATTTAGTGGAGACACCACTACTTGAGATTAGTGGAAGATGATGTATGCCATGATGTATTCCACTAATTAGAGCTCTATAAATAGAGCTATTCTCTAAGCTTGTAATACACCATCATTTTGTGAAAGAAAGGTTAGAGAAAGAATTGTGAGAGAAAGAAAAGAGACAAGTTTGAACAGAAATTCTTGTGCAAAGAATATTTAGAATTTTCTTAGTGTGTAGTGTGTAGATTTTATTCTAACACTACCCTAATTTTATAACATCAAGGGTGTAATTGCCAATCTTTAATGATAATCTTTGATTTTTTTCCCCTAAAGAAATTATTCTAAAAGTATAGGTAAAAGATCGAGGGACTAATTGCTAATGTTTATTTTTTTTTACGGCATATTCCTTGAATTTGACTAAAAGAATTATTTTGTCATTTGCATGAAAGTTACTTGAACAATTGAAAAATAGCTCCGACAACAACCTCAGCCTTATCCTTTCCCTCAAACAACACTCTTTTTCGATGCGCATGAACATGCATTGAATAATTTATTTCAATGAAAGTTGTCTACGATAATAATGCAACATTATTATATATATATATACATAAATTAATCTTGGTGCAACAAAGAATCTCCCTTTCCTTTCTTACAATGAAGCCTCGACCGTAGAACTCTAGAGAAGCTGCTCAGTCAACTATGGAGATCTGTACTTCCTCTGGTGATCTATGTAAGTTCATCTCTTCTCTTTGAAGGACATTTTTCTACTTAGTTCATCAAAGAACTCTTCAAAGTCACGCCAGAGATCAACGGTGCTTTGTCTCTTAGTGTTCTGCAGATGTTCTTCACCTTTGGTCTGGGTTTTGGGCAGATGAAGATTAAGCAAGGCATTGATTCTTCCTCTTCTGATCATTGTGAGTATTTTTCAATGCGTGTGACTCAGAAACCCATCAAAATCCCACGCCCGATTTACTTCAATCATGTTTTGAGTAATTGATTTTCCTTCTACATCTTCTCTTCTAATCCACTATGCAAAAAGCTAAATTATTTCATGTTGTGTCATAAATGTTTTAATACATTTCTAATATGTTTAAGTAACTAAATTTGTTAAAATAAGATTTTTTTTTAAAGGAATAGAATCTTGACTATTATGGACGGAGTGTCAATAACTCATCAACTGGTAACTTTTGTGTGGTTGTTAACTTATTCTTTGTTAGCCATCTGAAAGCCTGTCAAAATGGATGCTCCGACGACTACGGATGAACTTGAAGCTATTGTGTTCAATCAAATTAATGCAACAGAAACCAATGAGAACGAAATTGCTTATAATCGTTGGTATTCAAAACATTGGGCATGGTATTGGACAATTTGGACGGCCGGGGATTTTCCTGATTTGAATGGTCCAATTGATCGTGATGATCGGGCCCGTGATGCTGCGTGTTATGCTGCTTATAAGTCTTTTAAGGATGTTATCGAGCAAATTCATCAACCAAGCTCACTTCGCTATTTTAGTACCAAAAAACCAATCAAATCTCTTTGTAAAAGACTCCTTGCTTCTTTCGATTTGGTTTGCAAGGATCTTTTGATTGAAACCTCTGCAGATGCTCTTTGCTTAAAAGAGACCATTCAAATAGTTGCAAACTTGGTAGAGGAATATATCCGTCAGCACGAATATGCAAATCTACTACCAGATGAAGGGACTTATTTTGATGACGATGTTTTAACTCTCGTGCAAGTGGGCTTAAGAGGAAAAATCATTCCAACGGATATCACAAGATCAAAGGCTACCCTGGGTGACGACCTGGTGGGAATTGAAGGTGACATGAAGGAAATTAAGGAACAGCTCATAGGACCTGAATCAAAGCTCCAAATGGTCCCTATAGTTGGTATGGGCGGAATTGGAAAAACAGCACTTGCACGAAGAATTTATGAGGATTCTCTGATTGTGCATCACTTCCATATTCGTGCTTGGGTTATAGCATCTTTGGAATATCGTGAGAGAGATATTCTACTCGGTATATTGGAGTCAATTGCTTCACTTGCTGAAGAAGTGTATAAGGAGGACATTGGAGATTTAGCTCAACGGTTGTTTAAAAGATTAAAGGGTCAGAGGTACTTGATTGTTATCGATGACATTTGGACTCCTAACGCTTGGGATGATGTAAAGGTATGTTTCCCTGATGACAAAAGTGGCAGCCGCATTGTATTTACAAGTAGGGTCGCTGAACTGGCTTCTTACCTTAACCCTGATGGACCTATTCATTTCATCAAATTTCTCGGCCTGGAAGATAGTTGGGACCTTCTGCGGAAACAAGTGTTTGGGCAGGAAGTTTGCCCACCTCAGCTGGCAAATGTCGGAAAGCGAATAGCAGAAAAATGCCAAGGATTACCGCTGGCAATTAAAGTCATGGCAGGGCATCTGTCTAGCATTAGCAAAACAAAAGACTCTTGGAATATTGTTGCTGAAACAGTGGGTTTATCAGCAGAAGTAACGCAGATAGAGTCAGTCGTCAACATTCTTTCTTTCAGCTATAATAACTTGCCCAAACACTTGAAAGCCTGCTTCCTTTCTTTGGTAAATTTTCCCAGGAACTATGAGTTCCAAGCCGGGGAACTAATTTTGTTGTGGACTTCTATGGGATTCTTGTACCCAAAATGGGCAAACAACGTGGAAGAGGTAGCTGAGAGGTGTCTGGAGGATCTCAGTAGCAGAAACTTAATTATGGTGAGAGAGAGGAAATTTGACGGTAAAATTAGCTTATGCGCTATCCATGATCTCTTATGGGATCTAAGCATGACTGAGGCCAGAAAAAATGGCGATCTTATTTTTGGCCAATCTCCTTTGAGCCATGCTTACTTCCATACAGGTGATGACATGAAGTATGTAATGGGCCTCACCCATAGTTTACTCTATTTTGATGAATCTTTTGAATCAGATTGTCCTATTAGTTCTGCTGGATTCAAATTACTCAGGGTTTTGAAGATTGTATCTCAACCTTTCGACAATTTCCCAGTTGAGATAACAGAATTAGTTAATTTGAGGTATCTCTCGTTGACCACAGATGGTGATATTCCTGATTCAGTGGCCAAACTTTGTAACTTGGTGATCCTAATAATATTCAGCAATGATAAAGAGGCAGGTCCAAGTTTACCAAAAGAAATTTGGTTATTGGCGCGATTGAGGCATCTGTATATAGGAACTTTCACTTGCATGCCTGATACACCTAGGGTTGAAATTGCGGGAAGTTGTACTTCAGTTCTCTGTGATCTTCAAACGCTAAAATTTATATGTTCTTCCAGTTGCACCAAGGAAGTCTTTGTACAGATCCCAAGTTTGAAAGAACTAGGGATTCATGAAAACGAAGATGATGATACTGGCAATGAGATATTTAATTCCCTCATCAATGTTGTCTTCTTGGATAAACTTCAAAAACTGAAGTTGTGCTGCAATGTTGAAGTTGAAAAACCAAGACGCATTCCTCAGTGGAATAGTTTCATACCAAATATCAAGCATTTGGTTTTAATCGGAAGCCATCTACCATGGAGTGAAATCAATGCTTTAGCGGCGCTGCCCAATCTTGAAGTGCTGAAACTAAAAGAAAATGCGACTATGGGTGAAGAATGGGAAATGGATGAAGTGTTCATCCAATTGAAGTATCTGTTGCTCGAATCCTTAGATCTGGAGTGCTGGAAACTAAACGCAGATCATCTCCCTAACTTGCAACATCTAGTTATCAAGGAATGTGCTGACTTCGAGGGGGTACCTATTGAATTGGGAGAAGTACTTACCCTGCAGTTAATTGATATGGATTATTGTTCCCCTGATGCCTTTTCCTCTTTAAAGTATATTCGTAAAGAACAACGACAAATGGGAAATGATAAATTCACCATTCGTGAAGGTTATGTGCATTCTCAGGTACAAGTTCATCTTAAATGTAATTTCTATTTTAATTGTATTGTGTCTTTACTTTTGTTAATGTTTTTGTTCTTGAAAACTGCTAACTTTTGTTTATTTCTTCGTTTCATATTGAGAGTATCCGATTTGCTTTCTCTTGCAGATACAACTTGGGGGGTTTTTTTTGGCCTTTGTTTACATGGATTCGCTACTGAAGATGAAAAGAAAGCGCAACAAAAGGAAGGGAAAAATGGCTCTTCGGTAATTGGATTCATCGCTAGGGCCTAGTTGATGATGTTGAAATATGAATATTTACGTATGAATATTAAGTATTGAATTATAAAACTTGAAACTTGAATCTTGAAGATAAATTAATTATATTTTTTTTACAATTTAAATTAAATAATAGAGAATAATTATAATTAAATATTCAAAAATTTATAATACGATTTCACGACATCTTAATTAATGAAGTTGTAGAAAAAAATATATTACCAAACGTGCTAAAATAATTAAGTATATATCAGTATCGGTAACTAAAATATATTAAATTAAAAAAATCCTTTATTAAACTTGAATATTGAAGATTAAATTGACTATAATTCTTTTTTTTTTTTAACAATCTGGATGAAATAATAGAGAATAATTATAATTAGATTATCAAAGACACGCACACACACATATATATATAATATTCATATTTCATAGTTAATGAACTTTTATTTCACTTAAAAAACGATTTTAGGACATCTTAACTAATGAAATTGTAGCCAAAACATATTACCAAATGTACTGAAGTATTTAAGTGTTTATCAGTGTCTATTATTAAAACATACTGAATTAAACAAATATTTAATTAATTAATTTAGTTACTTAATTGAGTACTCATACAAATCTTTAAAGTCATTTTGACTTCTTTCATTCCTCTCTCTCCACCCCTCCCTCCCTCCTTCCCTCCCTCCTCAGAGAAAACATTTGTCTTATTTTGTTTTTTAAAATTCTTGTTTCAAAGTTATGTGTTATGTGAAATTCCTGCAATTTTCGACATCTTGCACTGTAAGCATTTTTGTGATGTTAAATTGGTTTATCTTGCACTGTCAGAATTTTTTTAAAGTTAAATTGGTTTGCATTTTAGCACGTGACCGTTCATAATTTACTTGTTGAGGAAGGCAAAGGTGTGATCATATGAAATGTATTTACAGTTCAAAGTGAAACAAGTCCAATACAATTTTGCTGACACTAAGAATGTGTTGTGCATGCTGGTTTTGTCCTCTTTTTTATTTTATTTTTATGTAAATGTGATATCGGGCAAAATTATTAATTTATAAATTAAAAGAAAAAAAATAAGTGTGTGTCACCTTTTTAGCTATTCATAATACCTTTTGGGAGCTTAATTTGCTAAATGAATATCAATTTACAATATTTATTATCTACGTGAATTTCTTGATATTTATATTGTAAAAGTTGGACACGGAATATAAAAATATAATATTGATTCTTATGATTGTAAATGAAGCTGATGTTGTCTAGATTGTAATCAAGATTACTTTTAAAAGATAACGAGTCTTTTTCATCCCATCAAATGCAATGCAACAACCAATGAAACATTATTAGAGAGTTACGTTGCCAATTGTAATTCAGTGGGCATGATAGATATATATATATATATATATATATATATATATATATTTGTTTTAAGTGATACTATGATGATCTTAAGTTGAAAATAATAATACTTCTGTTCTTTTTTCAGGAAAACAGAAGTTCATGGTGATGAGTCTGTGAGCAATTCTTCATTCACAGGAGCAAATTAAAAATGATATTGATTGTTTATGGCCGAAGCAGTCTTTGCTTCTGTTTTGTTCTAAAAGTTTGCATATGTTGTTGATTGTATCTTTTTTATCTAAAAGTTCTGGGGATCTATTGATTGTTTATTGGGGTACGTCACCAATTTTCAAACTAGTTATTCTATCAAAGCTGGTATGTTGATCTTCATGCCTTCGCCTAACCTTGTTCCTTGTGCCATGTTTTGCTTTCTTTTTGTAGTTGCCCGTTGGTTTGTAAAAGCGGCTTTATACCACGAATTGATCGAAAGCTTGAAAGGTGGCAGATGAAGCTGTGTGTGTTATGCCAGCGGGAAGAAGAAAAATTGTGAAATGTGTATTACATTTGGAGGTTTTTATAGAAAGATGTGGTGAGGTTGCAATGTGTGATTGAAGGCTAGTCTGTTACATTGGAGCATCATTTTCAATTGTAATTCTGGGAAGTTTGTTTGTCTATGTTCCAAGGCCTTACTTTTATTTGGTATTTATTCTGGTTGTGGATTTGTTGGCATTGGAATGCCAGCCCAAAATCCTATACCTCTTGGATGACCTTTGATACTATGTTAATTTCCAACTATGTGTGAAGAAAAATACTGAAAATCCGTCAGACTCTGTTGAAACTAAACATTAGAGAAAGCAGCAGCAGAGAAAGCAACAGACTATGAAAGCTATTGCTGAATCTGATGCCAAGTCAGCTGCTGCATCATGAAAGAAAGTTGCCAGATCAGCCACTTCAGATGATGCAATTTCCATATCATATGCTGAGTCATCAAAGTTCTATTTTGATCCCGGATGAATTTTTCTTCTTGGCGCCAATAGTAAAGATTGTTAACAGCTGTAAATTAAGTAGTTAGATGTACTTTAATTTTCATTAGAATTAGTTGATAGTTTGATTGAAATCCAAAATGTCAAATGTGTATATATATACAAATCAATGTACAGATTCTTCATTGAAGAAGAAAGAAATAAAAACTTTCTGTTCATTCTTCATCTTTTGTGTATTGCAATCGGTCTACATTGCTATTTTCTTCATGGTATCAGAGCAATTTTAACTGCTCATGTTGCTCGTGATCTGTTGACAATGAGAACTGAATTCAGAAATTCCTTTTCTCTGAATGTGTATCCTTTGTTTGCATGAGGTAATTTTGTCCGCTTATCCACATAGTCTCTGAAAATTGGTGTCTGAACATTCTGATTGAATTGGTATTAGATTTTTTTTTTTTTGATGAATTGAATTGATGATTTACAATTTCTCAATTGTTGCTGAGGCGATTGATACTTGAATCTGGTTGAAAGATTGGCATCTTATATCTTTGATTATTGAAGCAGTGACAGTTGTGCATTCTGGTTTTGAGCATCTATGGCTAATCAGGAATTTACAGTGTCAAGTCCATTTTATATGCATCCGAACGAAAATCCATCTTTAATTCTGGTGCAACCTGCTTTGAATGAAAGGAATTATCATCAGTGGTGTAGAGCTATGCGGATGGCTTTAATCTCTAAAAACAAATTAGGATTTGTTAATGGTAGCATAAAAGCACCTGTTTGAACTCATACTTCATATGCAGCTTGGGAACAATGCAATAACATGGTTCTGTCATGGATTTTGAATTCTATATCATCATCCATAGCTCAAAGTGTGATTTGGATGGACAATGCCTATGATGTTTGGAATGATCTTTGTGAAAGGTTTTCTCAAGGTGATTCTTTTAGAATCTCAGACCTACAAGAAGACATTTATAACTTGAAACAAGGATCACTAACTGTTAATGAGTATTATACAAATCTGAAGACTTTATGGGAAGAATTGTTGAATTTGAGGCCTCTTCCCATTGGTCACTGTGATCCTAAGTGTCAATGTCCAGCATTGCCCGAGGTCAAAACAAACAATGATGCTGACTTTGTTATCAGATTTATAAAAGGATTGAAGGAGGAATTTGTTGGGATAAAGTCTCAGATTCTGTTGACAAAGCCATTTCCAACTATAAACCCGGCTTTCTCTATGGTTTCCACTCATGAAAGATCCCTTAATTACCATACTGCACATAGTGATAGTTCAGCTTCTGTAAATTCTCAAGTATTTTCTGCAAGGAACAATGTGATTGCTTCATCTTCACAATTTGAACATGGTCCCAAACATGAGCTCATATCAAATGCAGTTGGAAATGTTACTGGAAAGAATGTTCAGAATGCTGGATACTAAGGTTTCAAAAAGGGGAATAATATGAATAGAAGGTTACAATGTAGCTTTTGTGGAATGCAGGGACATACAGTAGATAGATGCTATAAGAAACATGGATTTCCAGCAAGTTACATAAATAGAAACGTAAATTTGGGGAATCAGAATTTTTTGTCACAAGCTAATGTCGTTGTAGACAGTAATGCTTTTCAACATGTTTCTAATGGAGTGAACTCAGTTTCAAGCTGCTCAACAACTTCAATGGATTCTCAGTCCTCACAATATGTTACTCAAGAACAATATCAACAGTTGTTGAAATTAGTTCAATCACAACTTGCTTCATCCTCCAAGATCTCAGCTATATCTGATCATGAACATTCAATCAACCAAGCCACTTTACAACCAAAGTTCTCAAATCCAAATCCATCTTCTTCAGTTCAAAATACAGGTATATACTCTCCAGTTTGGATTTTGGATTCAGGAGCAACAGATCATATTTGCTCCTGTTTGAACTCTTTCACTGATTATCATTTTGTACACAATGTGTCCATAAAACTACCAACTGGAGACATAGTTCATGTTTCACACATAGGCACAGTACAACTAAGTAATTCCCTGGTTTTGGATCAAGTCTTGTTCATTCCTAAATTCTCTTTCAATTTGATATCTGTTAGTAAACTTCTTCAGCAATTAAAATGTGTTGTAACCTTCAGCAATAATTCTTGTTTCATTCAGGATCCACATCATGGTCGGATGATTGGATCAGTTAGTCTATCTGGAGGCCTTTTTCAACTTGATCCAGACCAACTGTCATCTTTTGTGAATTCAATCTATGACATTTCCAGTGGTGAACTCTACAATAAGACATTGTTATGGCATTTTAGGTTAGGTCATTTGTCTACTAAACAGTTAGCTGAAGTGAAAAAGCTTGATCCTTCTATTGTTTTACCCGCTGTTGACACTTTCTGTCCAATTTGTCCATTAGCAAAACAACACAAATCTTCTTTTCCTTTACATCAAGGCACTGTAGAATCTGTTTTTGATTTGATTCATATGGACATTTGGGAACCTTTTAACACTAGTACCATTCATGGACACAGATATTTTTTGACTATTGTTGATGATTTTAGCAGATTTACTTGGGTATTTTTGTTGAAACAAAAATCTGAAGTAAGATCTTTGATTCAGCACTTTGTTGTCTATATTAATACTCAATTTCATAAGAAGGTTAAAACCTTAAGATCTGACAATGGTCTTGAATTTCAGATTGCAGATTTTTATCATTCAAATGGCATAGTTCATCAAACATCATGTCCTTATACACCTGAACGTAATGGAATTGTAGAGAGAAAACATCAACACATTCTTAATATTGCTAGAGCACTTAGATTTCAATCCCGTATACCTCTTGCCTCATCAGGGTTATTGTGTTCAACATGTCTGTACACCTTATAAATCTCACTCCTACTCCTGTATTAAATCAACAAACTCCATTTGAAAAATTGTATCACAAGTCTCCAACTTATAGCAGTCTCAAGGTCTTTGGTTGTTTGGCTTATGCTTGTATACAATTGCCACACAAAAGTAAATTTGATTCTAGGAGCAAACCATGTATTTTTCTTGGTTATTCTTCCACCACAAAAGGCTTTCTATTACTGGATTTATTCTCCATAGAAATCTTTATTTCCATAAATGTATATTTTGTAGAGTATTACTTTCCATTTGTTCATCAATCTACTTCATCTAGTTCAGTTCCAAACAAACCTGTGTTACCATTGCCTTATACTACATCTGTTCAAATGCCTCATATTTCTCCTCAGCAAGAAACACATTTACCTTGCACCTCTACTTCGCAGCTCCTATCAGAAGATCCACTAGAACTATCATCGACTCTGCTCATTTTTCTGATTATGTTTGCTCTAAAGTACATAAAATTACCACACCACATTTCCTTTCTTCTTCCATTGCTTCATCAGCTTTTTTATGCAATGCTAACAAACACTTTGAACCAAAACATTATTTTGAGGCTGTGAAATTCAAGGAATGGTGTCAAGCAATGAGAACCGAGATTACCGCTTTAGAAGAAAACAAAACTCGGCACTTAGTTCCCTTACCTCGCTGGAAAGAAAACTGTTGGATGCAAATGGGTGTATCGAATCAAATATAAGGCTGATGGATCAATTGATAGGTATAAGGCAAGACTTGTTGCCAAGGGTTACACACAACAAGAGGGAATTGATTTTCTGGATACATTCTCTCCTGTGGTGAAGATCACAACTATTAGATTGATGCTGGCTCTTGCTGCAAAATCAAATTGGTACATTCATCAATTAGATGTGAATAATGCTTTTTTGCATGGTGACTTACTTGAAGAAGTTTATATGGATTTGCCTCCAGGTTTTGTCACTGCAGATAGTTCTTTAGTTTGCAGGCTTGACAAATCATTATATGGTCTAAAACAGGCTAGTAGGCAGTGGAATGCCAAACTTACTGGCTATCTGATTTCACTTGGTTTTTGTCAGTCAAGGAGTGACTATAGTTTGTTTTTTAAGAGGACTAAAGACTTGTTTATTGCTATCTTGGTGTATGTTGATGACATTCTTATTTTAAGTCCTCATTTTGATGCTATTACTGAAGTTAAAAATCAGCTGCACCATCAGTTTCAAATCAAAGATCTGGGAGATCTTCACTACTTTCTTGGTTTTGAAATCCATAGAGATTCACATGGCATTGTTTTATCTCAGCAGAAATACATTTTAGATATGCTTCAAACACATGGATACATTGGATGTAAACCAATATCTACTCCTTTAGACAGCAAAGTAAAATTGGTAGATGGAGATTCAGAGTTATTCTCTGATGTTTCATTTTACAGAAGCTTGGTTGGAAAGCTATTATATTTGACTAACAGTCGTCCAGATATTGCTTTTGCAATTCAGCAATTCAGCAGTTCAGTCAATTTCTCACAGCTCCAACAATCTTTCACATGCAAGCAGTTTATAGACTGCTTAGATATCTAAAGGGTACTATTGATTTTGGATTTCATTTTCCAACTAACACTTCATTTGATTTGCAAGTTTATGCTGATTTAGATTGGGTTGGATGCATGGATACTCGAAGATCCATCACTGGTTATTGCATCTATTTTGGTTCTGCTCTTGTAGCTTGGAAATCCAAGAAGCAGTCAGTGGCTGCTAGAAGTTCTGTTGAGGCAGAGTATAGAGCTTTAGCTCAGTCAGTTTGTCAGTTACAATGGCTTCTTCATTTCTTCAATGAACTAGGTTTTCATTGTGTTTTGCCTGTTCCTTTATTCTGTGACAACAGAAGTGCCATATACTTGGTTGAAAATCCAGTATTTCATGAAAATACTAAACACATAGAGTTGGATTGTCATTTTGTTAGAGATCAACATCAAGCTGGTTACATTAAACCATTACCAGTATCTTCTGCACAGCAATTAGCAGACATTTTTACAAAAGCTTTAAGCCCTGGTCCTTTCACTCTCCTTTTATCACATCTAGGAGTTCTTTCTGCCTCTAGCTTGAGGGGGCTGTTGAAACTAAACATCAGAGAAAGCAGCAGCAGAGAAAGCAACAGACTATGAAAGCTATTGCTGAATCTGATGCCAAGTTAGCTGCTGCATCATTAAAGAAAGTTGCCAGATCAGCCACTTCAGATGATGCAATTTCCATATCATATGCTGAGTCATCAAAGTTCTATTTTGATCCCGGATGAATTTTTCTTCTTGGCGCCAATAGTAAAGATTGTTAACAGCTGTAAATTAAGTAGTTAGATATACTTTAATTTTCATTAGAATTAGTTGATAGTTTGATTGAAATCCAAAATGTCAAATGTATATATATACAAATCAATGTACAGATTCTTCATTGAAGAAGAAAGAAATAAAAACTTTCTGTTCATTCTTCATCTTTTGTGTACTGCAATCGGTCTACATTGCTATTTTCTTTAGACTCTGCAGCACTATCCGGATGAAGTGGTGGACAACCATCTATTTTTCTTAGCAGAGATCAGCCACAGCAAACCAATCAGCAACAACTCGTGCAATATCAAGGTAGAGCCCTTTGCAAATAGAGAAGTAGAAAAGGTCAAAAAACCTAAAAAGGAACATCCGTTTCCGGTATCTCTTATATATATTTTTATAGTGGGGCGAAAGGTGCCGGCTGTCCTAGAACTATTAAAAATTTTGGTTTTTGTCTTTTAGTTATTAAACTCACTGAATTTATCATCAAACTGTATGAAAGTAGTAGAATACTCCCTTCTCCATCTTAGCTGTTAGAAGGATAACAGAATAAGGTTTTGAGGGTACTTTAATAACTAAATTCAAAATTCATTTGACTAATTTGACTAATTTGACTTATATTTAAAATTATTTTACCCATCAAACCCATTTTCTAAAAGCATTTTGGTCCATCTAACCCTCATTTTCACCCTTTATTTGTATCCATCCGAACGCATGGACATCCAACTCTAGCAGAGCCACCGGTGGTCTTCATCCAATTGATGAAGGCAGTGACCGCCTCCTCTTTTCTCTTTCCTCTGTACTCCCAAAGTCCCACCTCAAATTTACTCGCTTCTTCCCCTATCTTTCTCGCTCCACCTATGAAATCCACCTCTTGTCACTTTCAGCAACGACTAGCTTGCCACCAAATACTTATTTAACTTTTAATTTTGTAAATGTTTTAGATTGTAATTTTTTCATTAAATAGTGATTAAATCTTATACAGTCGCTAATAGATCATTATTTTATTCATAAAATAGTATTTTAATTTCTTTATAATATTTCGATCGCTAATTAGCAATCATTATTTTAAAAATAGCTTTTCACCTTTTTTTTATTTACAATTAAAATTAATTAGTGACCGAATTAGTAACTGATATTAGAATATTCAAATAAATAAATAAACCAAGTCAGACGTCATCCCATGCAAGAGATTTATTATTTTCTAGATTAATTTTGCTATTCCCAATCAAAAAATATAATTATAATAAAAATTTTAGAGCAACTGAAATAATTAGAGGGTTACATAATAAGTTTTTAATATGATAAACTATTAATTTCGAAGTTATAAAAGCAATAAGTGTCATTTTCGTTTTTCCTTATGCTTTTTGGTTGGTTATCTTGGGAACAGGAAGGTGAAACTCAAAGAAATGGTGATGTATTATTTGTAGTTCATTAATAATGGGATAAATATGTGACAATATGTCAAATCTGAATGACAGGGCAACTAAAATAATTAGGTTGGCCATTGGACTAATAAGGAAGGATAATGTCTCAAAGTCACTACAAGAAAAACATTAAATTAGCGACGGATTTTTGCGATAGGTTCTAGGCTGTTGCTAATTTGCAATGGAATAGCAACGGAAGCAAAAATTTTGAAAATAAATTAATTTTTTTAAATTTTCATCGCTAATCTGTCGGTAATTGCAATGGATTAGTGATGGAAATCTAGCCCTCGCAAATGAGACGGCCATCTAAAATTTAAAAATAAATTTATTTTTTTAAAAAAATTAAAAAATAAGCCGTCGCAATTTGCAATGGATTTGTGACGGCAATGTAAATTAAAAAATAAATTAATTTTTTTAAAATTAAAAAAAACCCTCCAAATCCTGCGACGGATTTTGACGGTCATCTAAAATTAAAAAATAAATAAATTTTTTTAAATTGAAAAAATGCCCTCGCAAATCCGTCTCAAATTTGTGAGGGATTTGCGACAGTCATTCAAAATCTAAAAATAAATTAAATTTTTTAAAATTAAAAAAAGGCCCTTGCAAATTTGCGAGGAATTTGCAATGACCATCTAAAATTAAAAATAAAATTATTTTTTAAAAATTAAAAAAAGCCCTCGCAAATCCGTCGCAATATTGTGAGGGATTTACGACGGCCATTCAAAATTTAAAAATAAATCTAGTTTTTAAAAATTAAAAAAATACCCTCGCAAAATTCGTCACAAATTTGTGAAGGATTCGCGACGGCCATTCAAAATTGAAAAATAAATTTATTTTTTAAAAATAAAAAAAAATGGCCTTGCAAATCTGTCACAAATTTGTGAGAGATTTGCGACGGCCATCTAAAAATTCTCATAATATTAATATGTATATATATATATATATATATATATACACACATATAAATATATACACATATATATACATATATTAATATAGCATTTTTATATACATATAACTATGTTAATATACTTTTTAATATAAAAATAAATATATATACATATATATATATACATATTTATTTATGTTAGTATGTGGGTGTCTATATATATATATTAATATATTTATAATACTTTTTAAATATATTAATATATATATATACATACATATTTTTATATATACAATGTATATATATATTTGCACATATATATATATGCAAATATATATATATATATATATATATACACACATTGTATACATATATTTGCATATATATATATTTGCATATATATATGTATATATATATATATACATACATTATATATATATCTATATATATTTAATAGCAACAGATGCATATATGTCATATTTTTACATATATACATGCATATATATACTTAATAATATCATATGTATATTATATATATAAATATTTCAACTTACTAATGTCTTTTTGCGTATTCTACTATTTCAACACACACACATATTATATCATACGTATATATAATCAAATATTAAATTTTTTTGGGTGAATTTTTTAGATTAGTGATGGATTTGCAACGGATCAGGGTTTCATAAACCCTGATCCGTCGCAAGTACATCGCAATTAGCGAGGAATTTGTGACGAGATTATAAAATTTAAAAATAAATTAATTTTTTAAAATTAAAAAAAACAAGCCCTCGCAAATTTGTCGCAATTTGCGACAGATTTGAGATGGCCATCTAAAATTAAAAAATAAATGTATTTTTTTAATTAAAAAAATAAGTCGTCACAATTTGCGACGAATTTTCCACGGCAATGTAAAATTTTAAAATAAATTTATTTTTTAAAATTAAAAAAACAAGCCGTTGCAAATCCGTCACAATTTGCGACGGCTATCTAAAATTAAAAAAAAATTTATTTTTTTAAATTAAAAAAATAAAGCTCTCGCAAATTCGTCACAAATTGCAAGAGATTTGCGACGGCCATCCGAAATTTAAAAATATTTTTTTTAAATCTTGAAAAATTAGCAATCGCAAATCCGTGGCTAATTAGCCATGGATTTGTGACGGCCATCTAAAATTTAAAAATAAATATATTTTTTTAAATTAAAAAAATAAGCCCTCAAAAATCCGTCGCAAATTGCGAGGGATTTACGACAGCCATCCAAAATTTAAAAATATTTTTTTAAAAATCTTGAAAAATTAGCCCTCGCAAATCTGTGTCTAATTAGCAATGGATTTGCGATGAAAAATTTTATTGTCACAGATCCATCGTAAAGTCCTTGCAAATCTGTCGCTAATTCACAAAAAAAATTTACTATATAATTAATATATAGCACAATAAATCATAAGAACTTCAATAGCTTAGTGGTGGAATGCGTGTTCCCCACAATAAGGATGCGGGTTCGAGCCCCAAATTCGACATATTCTCATAATATTCTTGGTGGGTCGAGTTGCGGATCGGGTTCTCGGTGGGTTGGGTCGGGTCGATCGACGGTGGGCCGAGTAGCTAATTAATTAATTTTTTTAATTAAAATTTTTGCCGTCTCAAATCCGTCACAAAATTAATTAAATTTTTAAATAAAAAATTTTCGCTACCACAAATTGATTTCTAAATTAATTAATTTTTTAAAAATAATTTTTTCCATTGCAAAACCGTCGCTAAATTATTTTAATTTTTGCAAATAAAAAACTTTTGGCCGTCACAAATCTGTTGCTAAATTAATTGATTTTTTCAAAATTTAAAAATTTTTTACCGTCGCAAATCCATTCCTAAATTAATTTATTTTTGTAATTAAAAAAAATTTTGTCGTCCCAAACCTGTCGCTAAATTATTTAATTTTTTTAAAATAAAAGTTTTTGGCCGTCGCAAATCCATTGTTAAATTAATTAATTTTTTGTAAATAAAATTTTTTTGGTCGGCGCAAATTCGTTGCTAAATTAATTAATTATTTTAAAAAATAATTTTTTTTGCTGTCGCAAATCCATCACTATATTGATTATAAACTTAATTAAAATGTCATCAATTAAATGACCATCGCAAATCCGTCGTTGTTTGTGACGGATTTTCTTTCCGTCGCAAATTGCGACGCCCTTTTTAGCTACGGACACAATCCGTTGCTAAACGTGATTAGCGACAGATTTGACCGTCGCTAATTTGGTTTTTTCTTGTAGTGAGTTCTAGCCGTTTCTCTTTCTCTATTGGCATCTAATATTCCTCTGTCAAAAGAAAAATAAAAAAAATAGATGGCATGCTTACATTTGAATATATTTGGCATAATGCTTTGAACCCTATCTCCTTGGTCCTTTTATTTTTTTAGTTTCCAAATAAAAAGTATTACGTTAATGCTATATATTAGACTATCTTTTACATAAATAAGTTTAGTTTTAAAAATAAATGAATTATTTTTTTCCTTTGATAGTGGCTTATAAATTAAAATTTTTTCCAAAATCTTAAAAAAAAAACAAAAATTATTTTTTGCTCATTCAATTTTTTTTATTTTTAATATATTTTTATTGATTTATCTTTTTAATTTCTTCACTGCTTTTTCATTCTTATTAAGCTGATATCATAATTTTTTATGTTAATCGAAATGATTAATATTAAAAATTTTACAAAATTTTATTAAAATATAAATTATGTGTGCATTTTTGAGTACGAGTCTTATGAGAATTTTTTTTTTAAAAAAAGTCGACATCACGGCTCCATCTTTAGCCTTTGCGGTGTTTGCATTAACTTTGGGCGGCTGCTTTTAGGGTTTTGCCAAAATTATGCTCGTGCTAAAAATACAAAAATCTTCTTATTGTTATGAATATCTTAAAATTATTAGAAGCTCCATTAATTAGTGGAGGCTCCACTAATTATGGATTTATGTGAATTATTAGAGAAGATTTTTATGGATGTCCACCATTTAGTGGAGATACCACTAATTAAGATTAGTAAAAGATTATGTATGCCATGATGTATTCCACTAATTAGAGCTCTATAAATAGAGCTATTCTCTAAGCTTGTAATACACCATTATTTTTTGAAAGAAAGATTAGTGAAAGAAAGATTAGAGAAAATTGTAAGAGAAAAGAAAGAGAGAAATTCTTGTGCAAAGAATAGTTAGAGTTTTATTAGTGTGTATTGTGTAGATTTTATTCTAACACTACCCAAATTTTACAATACATTATCAGCATGAGTCTCTACCGTTACAAAAGTCAGAAGACTAAGCACGAGTTTCTGCCGTTACCAAAGCCAGAAGACAGGTACGCATTTATTGATCTCTATGGCTAACCTCGCTAAACTCGAATTTGTAACCCTTGATATTTCTGGAAAAAATTATATGTCATGGGTTCTCGATGCAAAAATGCATCTAAATGCTGAAGGCCTTAGTGAAACTATTCAAGCAAATAATAGTGCATCTGCACAACACAAGGCTAAAGCTTTGATTTTTATTTGTCGTCATCTCGATGAAAATTTGAAAATGGAATATCTTACTGAAAAAGATCCATATGTCCTCTGGGTAAATTTAAAAGAAAGATTTGACCACCTGAAGATGGTCGTACTACCTACTGCACGGTATGAATGGTTGCACCTGAGGTTGCAAGATTTTAAAACTGTGAATGAATATAGCTCCGCAATGTATAAAATTACATCTCAGTTAAAATTATGCGGAGGAAAAGTGACTGATGAAGATATGTTGGAGAAGACATTCACCACCTTTCATGCCTCGAATATTGTCCTGCAGCAACAACATCGAGAAAAAGGGTATACACAATTTATAGATTTAATTACTGCCCTCCTCATTGTAGAGAAGAATAATGAGTTATTATTAAGAAATCATGAAGCCAGACCAATTGGCTCAATAGCACTCCCAGAAGTGAATGTTGTTGGCTCCAGCAGAAGCCATCGTTATAGTTGTGGTCGTGGCCGTGGCCGTGGTCGTGGTTATGGTCGTAGACACGCTCGATATTTCCCTTATCACAATCATAATCAAACTGTGAGTAATACTGGCCACCTGAAGTGGAACAGAAAAGATCATAAGGGAAAAGAAAAAGAAATTGAAGAAAAGCATGAGGATATATGTTATAGATGTGGCATGAAAGGTTATTGGTCACGAAACTGTCATACGGCTAAGCATTTAGTTGAATTGTATCAAGCTTCATTGAAAAATAAAAATGTGGAAGCAAATTTTTCTCAACATCCAATAAATAATGCTGAGGATGATGATATTGATCATGAAGATCTTAATATCAATATTACCCATATGGATGTATCAAATTTTTTTGAACACCCAGACGGTAGAATAGACCATTTAATTGGTGATGGCAGTGTCCAGAAGAACTAAAGCCTCACCCTGATATTTTTGTATTTTCATTTTCATTATATTCTAATAATATTTACATTTACATATATATATTTGTGTTCAAATGGCTATTATTAATGATGATGTATGCATTATTAATAGTGGAACTACACACACTATACTAAAAAATGAGAAATATTTTTCTGATCTCAAAATGGGAGAAATAAATATTTATACGATAAACGGTAGTGCAAATGTGATTGAAGGCTCCGGAAGAGATAGTATATTATTGCCTAAAGGAACAACAATTATTATTGATAAATCACTATTTTCCTCAAAATTCAGAAGAAATTTATTGAGTTTTAAAGATATCCGCAGACATGGGTATCATGTTGAAACAAATGAGGAAAATGGGATTGAGCATCTTTATATTACTCAAATGCATTTGGGTAAGAAATCTGTATTAGAAAAATGCCAGTTTTTTTTACTGGCCAATATTTTGTAAAAATACGTACAATTGAAATTCATCATCTAGTAAACCAGAAGTTTACTGATCCTATTACTTTTAGCATTTGGCATGACTGGTTGGGTCATCCGGGATCTACCATGATGAGAAGAATCATTGAGAATACATATGGTCATCCTTTAAAAAATAAAAGGATATTAACATCAGAAAAATTCGCATGTACTGCATGTTCTCTAGGAAAATTAATTGTTAAACCATCACCAGTAAAAATAGGAGCTGAAAGTCCTACATTTCTCGAACGGATTCACGGAGATATTTGTGGACCTATTGATCCACCATGTGGACCGTTCAAATATTTTATAATCTTAATTGATGCATCATCCCGATGGTCACATGTATGTTTATTATCTACTCGCAACCTGGCATTTGCGAGATTACTTGCTGAAATAATTAAATTACGAGCACAATTTTCTGACCATCACATTAAAAATATCCGTTTGGATAATGCTGGTGAATTTTCATCACATGCTTTTGATGCATATTGTATGTCAATTGGGTTTAATGTTGAACATCCTGTAGCTCATGTTCACACACAAAATGGTCTTGCTGAATCTTTGATTAAACGATTACAATTAATTGGTATACCATTATTAATGAAAACAAATCTCCCAACATCTGCCTGGGGACATGCTATTTTACATGCTGCAGCACTTGTACGCATAAGACCAGCTAGTTATTATAAATTCTCTCCTTTGCAATTGGCTTTTGGGTCAGAACCAAATAGTGCTCATTTAAGAATTTTTGGGTGTGCTGTATATGTTCCGATTGCACCAAACCAACGTACAAAGATGGGTCCTCAAAGAAGAAAGGGATATACGCTGGATATGATTCTCCCTCTATTATCAGGTATGTTGAATCCCTGACAGGAGATGTATTCACAGCAAGATTTGCTGATTGTCATTTTGATGAATCATTATTCCTTAAATTAGGGGGAGATCTAAAACAGCATAAAAAGGATCTTGCTTGGACAACATCATTAAATTATCTTGATCCGCGCACAAGCGCATGTGAACTTGAAGTTCAAAAGATAATTCATTTGCAAAGCATTGCAAATCAAAAGCCAGATGCTTTTGTTGACTTCAGAAGAGTTACAAAATCGCATATTCCAACTATAAATGCTCCTATTCGAATTGATGTTCCAGCAGAACAAAATATTATACCTATAGCTGCTGAGTCGTGGCCGACCTCTTGGTTCTAAAGATAAAAATCCTCGAAAGAAAAGAGGATTAAATAATCCAGAAGATCATATTGAAGAAAAGAATGATAAAGACCAAGAGAGAACTGATGATAAAGAACCAGAAGTTGAAGAAAGTAACACTGAAATTTCTATCAATTATACCACTTCCGGTAGAAGTTGGAATCGGATAGAAACTGTTATTGATAATATATTTGTATACAATATATCTCTTGATGTTACACAGGATAATGATGATCCTGAACCAATATCAGTTGATGAATGTCGGCATAGAAAAGATTGGCTGCAATGGAAAGATGCGATTCAATTGGAGTTAAATGCACTGACAAAACGTGAAGTCTTTGGACCTGCAGTCCGAACACCAGAAGGTGTAAAACTTGTTGGTTACAAATGGATATTTGTGCGAAAGCGCAATGAAAAGAGTGAAATCGTTCGATATAAAGCGCGATTAGTAGCCCAAGGTTTTTCACAAAGACCAGGTATTGATTATGATGAAACTTATTCTCCTATTGTTGATGTTATTACACTCCGATATCTTATCAGTTTGGCAGTACATGAAAAGATAGATATACGCCTATTAGATGTTGTCACTGCTTACTTGTATGGAAATTTAGAAAATGATGTTTAAATGAAAATCCCCGAAGGATTTCATTTGCCTGAAGCATATAAACATTATTCTCGTGAAAATTACTCCATCAAGTTGCAGAAATCATTATATGGCCTGAAGCAATCTGGGCGCATGTGGTTCACACGTCTTAGTGAATATTTATTGAAAGCGGGATTTAAAAATGACCAGGTATGTCCATGTGTTTTTATTAAGAAATCTGGTTCTAAATTTGTGATATTAGCTATATATATTGATGATATTAATCTTATTGGAACTCCTGAAGAGCTCCAAGAAACAATTGATTATTTAAAAAGAGAATTTGAAATCAAGGATTTTGGTAAAACCAAATTTTTCCTTGGTTTACAAATTGAACATCTGGAAAGTGGAACATTTATTCTTCAATCAACATATACAGCAAAAGTGCTAAAAAGATTTTACATGGACAAAGCACATACATTGAGTATTCCAATGATCGTCTGATCATTAAATGTGGATAAAGATCCTTTCCGACCTCAAGAAAATGATGAAGAACTCCTTTGTCCTGAAGTACCATATTTCAGTGCAATTGGTACATTGATGTATCTTACTAATAATACACGACCTGATATTGCTTTTGCTGTCAATTTATTAGCAAGATTTAGTTCTTCACCAACACGACGACATTGGAATGGAATTAAACAAGTCCTTCGATATCTCCAAGGTACAATTGATCTCAGATTATTTTATTCAAATAAAACCAGTCCAACATTGATTGGTTATGCAGATGCTGGTTATTTATCCGATCCACATAAAGCACGTTCTCAAACGCGCTATCTATTTACATGTTGAAATACTGTTATATCATGGCGTTCTATAAAATAATCTATAGCAGCTACTTCTTCAAATCATGCTGAAATTATAGCCATTCATGAAGCAAGTCGAGAATGTGTATGGCTAAGATCCATGATTCATTATATCCGAGAAAGTTGTAGATTATCATCGATCAAAGATATTCCAACTCTTCTTTATGAAGACAATGCAGCTTGCATAACTCAATTACGAGGAGGATATATTAAAGGAGATCGGACAAAACATATTTCACCAAAATTCTTCTTTACTCATGAACTCCAGAAGAAAGGTGAAATTGATGTGCTACAAATTCGATCATATGACAACCTCGTAGATATTTTCACGAAGACTTTACCGACTGTAACATTTGAGAAGTTGAGATATAAAATCGGTATGCGTCGGTTTAAAGATTTAAAAGAATTATCTCATCAGGAGGAGTAATAAACAAACATATAGAATAGTGTATTCTTTTTCCTTCACTAGATTTTTTCCCACTGGGTTTTTATCTAGTACGGTTTTAACGAAGCATATTCTTTATATAATGGATGGACATCTGAGGGGGAGTGTTATGAATATCTTAAAATTATTGGAAGTTCCATTAATTAGTGGAGGCTCCACTAATTATGGATTTATGTGAATTATTAGAGATGATTTTTATGGATGTCCACCATTTAGTGGAGACACCACTAATTAAGATTAGTGGAAGATGATGTATGCCATGATGTATTCCACCAATTAGAGCTCTATAAATAGAGCTATTCTCTAAGCTTGTAATACACCATTATTTTGTGAAAGAAATATTAGAGAAAATTGTGAGAGAAAAGAAAGAGAGAAATTCTTGTGCAAAGAATAGTTAGAGTTTTATTAGTGTGTAGTGTGTAGATTTTATTCTAACATTATCCAAATTTTATAACACTTATTTTATTTTTTAATTATATATAATTCCCTCCATCCATAAATAATTGGCATAAATGTAAAAACTATGCATATTAGAGAATTGTAGAATTTTATAGTAAAAATGATTAAAATGTCCACTATACTCTTTGGAGTATTTTTATTATCTTTTTTACTTCATTAATTTGAATCCCACTACTTCTTTAATTATATCACTCTAATAATTACATATGTGTCTCTCTTCTCACCTGTGTCATTTGTCTCTCTCTTCCCACTCTTTGTTTTAGAGTATTCTTTTCATCCATATCACCTCATTAAATTACACTTTTGACTATTTTTATTCGATAACGTAATTTTATTATTAGTTAAAATAACTTCAATATGGGTAATTGTAATACTAATTAATTGATAGAAAATTGTGCTAGGGGTAAATTTGAAAAAAAATTATTAAATACAACCTACATTTAGAAATTGGACAGTTATTTTTGAACAAACCAACAAGGAAATTAGGTCAGTTAATGGTGGACGGAGGGAGTATGTGGGATGGATCAAATTGTTCAAAGGAAAAAAGAAAAATGGTTTCATTATACTAGTGTATATATGTAGTAGAAGAATCATTATTAATCAAAGGTTCCATCAAAATTAAACCTTAAGAATTAACAAAATCTCTTAATTTATAATATTTAATTTAAAACTAAATCTATAAAAAACTTTTCTATCATATAAAATTAAAGAGCGAAGAAAATATTTTAACTATATATATATATAGTAAAAGAATCATATTCATAATAAATTTTATCAAATTAAACCTTAAAATTAACAAAGATCATTGTTTCTAATATTTAATTTAAAAATTATTGATTCGAGTTTATAATACTCTTCTACACTGTATAAAATAGAGAGTGGGGAGAGTGGGGTAGGGGAGGAGAAGTTTCTAGTATTGCTAGTTGTTGTTTGTCACATGGGCTAGAAGAAACGCTGGCCGAGACTTGTGCCACTGGAAACTATGATTTCTTCAATTTAGCATTTCTTGCTACATTTGGTGATGGAAAGACACCAATGATCAGCCTTGCTGGTCATTGTGATCCATATAGTATTGCATGCACAGGCTTAAGCACTGATGTAAAATCATGTCAGGCAAAAGGGATCAAATTGACTCTGTCTATAGGAGATGGAGCTGGCAGCTATTCCCTTTCTTCCTCGGCTGATGCTAGACAAATTCCTACTTTCCTATAGAACAAATTTCTTGGGGGACATTCCAAACGCGTCCTCTAGGAGACGCAGTTTTAGATGGAATCGACTTTGATATCGAACAAGAAACAGGCCAATATTGGGACGACCTTGCCAGGTATATATCTGTCTAGATACAGCAAGCACGGTAAGAAGGTTTACTTAACTGCAGTACCTCAGCGTCAATTTCCTGATTCTTGGATTGGAGCTGCTCTGAAACAGGCGTGTTCGACTACATTTGGATTCAATTTTATCTTTCTTGAAACAAGGCGATTTAACATGCTAAATACCGAAACAAAACAGCCTTGGCTGTCATTTTTGGGCAACATTCTCCTTTTTCCTAGAACTATTTTTCACCCTTTTCACTTCCTCTCCAGTGCCGCCTATCTTCCTCACTTACCCATCCATTATTTTCTTCAAACAACATCAAACTCCTACGATACTCGAAAAGCCATCATCATGTTCTTTTAGTCCTTCACTCTCGGCTCTTCATATTCCCCGTACATCTTTTGAAATTCCACCACCAATCCTTACACCCATTCATCTAAAGATCACATTTTTCACCCGCCTACACAAACCCATCGAAGTTCTTGAAGCATCCGAGGTCAAGAAATACGGAATGCATTTACTTATTGCATTTAAATTCAAATACTCCACCCAATTTAAATTCAAATTGCATTTACTTTTTAAAAAAAAGAGAGAAGAAAAAAAGTGAGAGAAAAGAAATGCAAATGCCAATGCAAAATTTTTAACTCCATTTCCTTTGAAAAAAGACAGAGTGAAAAGAAAGAGTGAGTGAGAATTAATAACAAAAAGAGGATGCAAGTGTCGAAACTGGTTGCATTACTTTAAGAGCAATATCCTATTTACTACTTAGATTGCAATAGTTTGGAAGGTGTAGAATTTGAATTGCTTTATTATTTTAAAATTATATAAGTTATATTTTTTGCATTCTTGACTTAAGAAGTGGGATGATTCACGTTGAATAGATATAAATTTATTTAATCCAATTTCAATCGCTTAGTTATATCTATTATAATATATAAGTTTACATGAACTTGGCATGGTTGAATAGGTGTTGAGTTTAGTTCTTAAATTGAAAGAAGCATCATATTTGCCAAAGATCTATTTTGTTAGTTAGTTGTTTGCTTGTTGTGGATAATTGTAATTTACTTGAGGACAAGTAAAAGTTTAAGTGTGGGGGAGTGATGAACACTTTATTTGTCTAATTTTTTTCTATATTATTTATGTTATAATTGTAATAAAATCTTATTTAGATGACTACTAAACAGAAGCCAAGCAGTGCCACTCAAGTTGACCTAGGCAGCACCGTTCAAGCCTGCAAATTTCAAAGACCCAAAGTACTGGACTTGGCAGCGCTGGTCAATAGAAAATTTTCATCTAGCTAGAACTACGGAAGTTAGGTGGCATTGCTCATCTCAGCACCATGAAGAAAAACAAATAGAGAGAGGTGGTGCCGCTTAGCAGATTTAAGCAAGGCCGTTCAACATCACAGAAAATCCCTGTTTAGCATAATTTGATGACTTGGTCTATGGAAAACTATAAATGCCCAATCTTAAACTGTAAAGAGAAGGTAGGAAGTCTTTGGGTGGCCAACAACAGAGAGAACCCAAAAAAACACCAAGAGAGGAAGGATCAAGGTGATTCTTGGAAGAGATGAAGTAGGTTGTTCAAGAGATTCATTAAAGAAGAAGAGAGCTTATACTACAAGAAAAAACCAAATTAATGACGGCTAAATTCATCGCTAATCACGTTTAGTAACAGATTACGTCCGTCGCTAAAAAGGGCGTCGCAATTTGCGACGAAAAGAAAATCGGTCGCAAACAGTGACGAATTTGTGACGGCAAAAAATTTTTATTTTAAAAAATTAATTAATTTAGCAATGGATTTGCGATGGCAAAAAAATTTTAAAATTTGAAAAAATTAATTAATTTAGCAACAGATTAGTGATGGCCAAAAAATTTTTTATTTACAAAAATTAAAATAATTTAGCGACGATTTTTTGAAGGGAAAAAAATTATTTTTAAAAAATTAATTAATTTAGAAATGAATTTGTGTTAACGAAAAAATTTTATTTAAAAAATTAATTAATTTTGCAATGGCAAAAAATTTTTATTAAAAATTTAATTAATTAGCTATTCAGTCCGCTCGTTCATCGGCCCGACCGACCCACCAAGAATCCAATCCGCAACCCAACCCGCCAAGAATATTATGAGATTATGTCGGACTTGGGGCTCGAAGTCGCATCCTTGTTGTGGGGGAACACGCGTTCCACTATTGAGCTATTGAAGTTCTTATGATTTATTGTGGTATATATTAATTATATAGTAAATTTTTTTGTGAATTAGCGACGGATTTGCAAGGGCTTTACGACGGATCAGCGACGACTGAATTTTCCGTCGCAAATCCATTGCTAATTAGCCACGGATTTGCGACTGCTAATTTTTCAAGATTTAAAAAAAATTATTTTTAAATTTTGGATGGTCGTCGCAAATTCCTTACAATTTGCGACTAATTTGCGAGGGCTTATTTTTTAATTTAAAAATAAATTTATATTTTAATTTTAGATGGCCGTTGCAAATCCATCGCAATTTGTGTTATGTTGAGATCCAGAAGCTCTCCAGATTTTCTCCAAAACTTAATTTTATCTCTTGCTACAATGTTGTCAAAATATTTTGAGGTGAGCGAGAAGCAGCAACAAACATGAGATGGGAGACAAATAAAGGAAGAACAGAGAGAGGAAATTGCTCGATGGGCTTCAGAGAGGAGAGAGAAGATGATCGAGAGAGATAGAGATTGGAGGTGGTTGGCTTGGTGGTGGAGTAAAGAGGTCCATTATGATAAAGAAAATATTACCGGAGCAATTAATAAGAGGGAAAGAGATGTCATTAGAAAAATTATTGTAATGATGGGAAATAATTTGCTACTATATTAATATTGTTATAAAATTTGGGTAGTGTTAGAATAAAATCTACACACTACACACTAATAAAACTCTAACTATTCTTTGCACAAGAATTTCTCTCTTTCTTTTCTCTCACAATTTTCTCTAATCTTTCTTTCACAAAATAATGGTGTATTACAAGTTTAGAGAATAACTCTATTTATAGAGCTTTAATTAGTGGAATACATCATGGCATACATCATCTTCCACTAATCTTAATTAGTGGTGTCTCCACTAAATGGTGGACATCCATAAAAATCTTCTCTAATAATTCACATAAATCCATAATTAGTGGAGCCTCCACTAATTAATGGAGCTTCCAATAATTTTAAGATATTCATAACACTCCCCCTTAGATATCCATCAATTACATAAAGAATATGCCTCGTTAAAACCTTACTAGATAAAAACCCAGTGGGAAAAAAAATCTAGTGAAGGAAAAAGAGTACACTATTCTATATGTCTATTTATTACTCCCCCTAATGAGCTGATTCCTTTAAATCTTTAAACTGACGCATACTGATTTTATATCTCAACTTCTCAAATGTTGCAGTCAGTAAAGTCTTCGTGAAAATATCTGCGAGGTTGTCACATGACCGAATTTTTAGCACATCAATTTCACTTTTCTTCTGGAGTTCATGAGAAAAGAAGAATTTTGGTGAACTATATTTTGTCCAATCTCCTTTAATATATCCTCCTCGTAATTGAGCAATGCAAGCTGCATTGTCTTCATAAAGAGAAGTTGGAATATCTTTGATCGATGATAATCCACAACTTTCTCGGATATAATGAATCATGGATCTTAGCCATACACATTCTTGACTTGCTTCATGAATGACTATAATTTCAACATGATTTGAAGAAGTAGCTTGGAGATATCGAAGGACTTGTTTAATTCCATTTCAATGCCGTCGTGTTAGTGAAGAACTAAATATTGCTAATAAATGGATAGCAAAAGTAATATCAGGTCGTGTATTATTAGCAAGATACATCAATGCACCAATTGCACTGAGATATGGTACTTCAGGACCAAGGAGTTCTTCATCATTTTTTTGAGGTCGGAAAGGATCTTTATCCACATTTAATGATCGGACGATCATTGGAATACTCAATGGATGTGCTTTGTCCATGTAAAATCTTTTTAACACTTTTGTTGTATATGTTGATTGATGAATAAATGTTCCACTTTCCAGATGTTCAATTTGTAAACCAAGGCAAAATTTGGTTTTACCAAAATCCTTGATTTCGAATTCTCTTTTTAAATAATCAATTGTTTCTTGGAGCTCTTCAGGAGTTCCAATAAGATTAATATCATCAACATATATAGCTAATATCACAAATTTAGAACTAGATTTCTTAATAAAAACACATGGACATACCTGATCATTTTTAAATCCCGCTTTTAATAAATATTCACTAAGACGTGTGAACCACATGCACCCAAATTGCTTCAGGCCATATAATGATTTCTGCAACTTGATTGAGTAATTTTCATGAGGATAATGTTTATATGCTTCAGGCATATGAAATCCTTCGGGGATTTTCATGTAAACATCATTTTCTAAATTTCCATACAAGTAAGCAGTGACAACATCTAATAGGCACATATCTATCTTTTCATGTATTGCCAAACTGATAAGATATCGGAGTGTAATAGCATCAACAACAGGAGAATAAGTTTCATCATAATCAATACCTAGTCTTTGTGAAAAACCTTGGGCTACTAATCGCGCTTTATATCGAACGATTTCACTCTTTTTATTACGCTTTCGCACAAATATCCATTTGTAGCCAACAGGTTTTACACCTTCTGGTGTTCAGACTACAGGTCCGAAGACTTCACGTTTTGTCAGTGCATTTAACTCTGATTGAATTGCATCTTTCCATTGCAGTCAATCTTTTCTATGCCGACATTCATCAACTGATATTGGTTCAGGATCATCATTATCCTGTGTAACATCAAAAGATATATTGTATACAAATATATTATCAATAACAGTTTTCTATCCGATTCCAACTTCTACCGAAGTGGTATAATTGATAGAAATTTCAGTGTTACTTTCATCAACTTCTGGTTCTTTGTCATCAGTTCTCTCTTGGTCTTTATCATTCTTTTCTTCAATATGATCTTTTGGATCATTTAATCCTCTTTTCTTTTGAGGATTTTTATCTTTAGAACCAAGAGGTCGGCCACGCTTCTGGCGTGTTTTTGACTCAGCAGCTATAGGTATAATATTTTGTTCTGCTGGAACTTCAATTCGAATAGGAGCATTTATAACTGGAATATGCGATTTTGTAACTCTTCTGGAGTCAACAAAAGCGTCTGGCATTTGATTTGCAATGCTTTGCAAATGAATTATCTTTTGAACTTCAAGTTCACATGCGCTTGTGCGCGGATCAAGATAATTTAATGGTGTTGTCCAAGCAAGATCCTTTTTATGCTATTTTGGTTCTCCCCCTAATTTAAGGAATAATGATTCATCAAAATGACAATTAGAAAATCTTGCTGTGAATACATCTCCTGTCAGGGGTTCAACATACCTGATAATAGAGGGAGAATCATATCCAACGTATATCCCTTTCTTCTTTGAGGACCCATCTTTGTACGTTGGTTTGGTGCAATCGGAACATATACAACACACCCAAAAATTCTTAAATGAGTAATATTTGGTTCTGACCCAAAAGCCAATTGCAAAGGAGAGAATTTATAATAACTAGCTGGTCTTATACGTACAAGTGCTGCAGCATGTAAAATTGTATGTCCCCAGGCAGATGTTGGGAGATTTGTTTTCATTAATAATGGTCTAGCAATTAATTGTAATCGTTTAATAAAAGATTCAACAAGACCATTTTGTGTGTGAACATGAGCTACATGTTGTTCAACATTAAACCCAATTGACATGCAATATGTATCAAAATTATGTGATGAAAATTCACCAGCATTATCCAAACGGATATTTTTAATGTGATGGTCAGGAAATTGTGCTCGTAATTTAATTATTTGAGCAAGTAATCTTGCAAACGTCAGGTTGCGAGTAGATAATAAACATACATGTGACCATCGGGATGATGCATCAATTAAGATTATAAAATATTTGAACGGTCCACATGGTGGATCAATAGGTCCACAAATATCTCCGTGAATCCGTTCGAGAAATGTAGGACTTTCAGCTCCTACTTTTACTGGTGATGGTTTAACAATTAATTTTCCTAGGCAACATGCAGTACATGCGAATTTTTCTGATGTTAATATCCTTTTATTTTTTAAAGGATGACCATGTGTATTCTCAATGATTCTTCTCATCATGGTAGATCCCGGATGACCCAACCAGTCATGCCAAATGCTAAAAGTAATAGGATCAGTAAACTTCTGATTTATTAGATGATGAATTTCAATTGTACGTATTTTTACAAAATATAGGCCAGTAAAAAAAAACGGCATTTTTCTAATACAGATTTCTTACCCAAATGCATTTGAGTAATATAAAGATGCTCAATCCCATTTTCCTCATTTGTTTCAACATGATACCCATGTATGCGGATATCTTTAAAACTCAATAAATTTCTTCTGGATTTTGAGGAAAATAGTACATTATCAATAATAATTGTTGTTCCTTTAGGCAACAATATACTAGCTCTTCCGGAGCCCTCAATCACATTTGCACTACCGTTTATCGTATAAATATTTATTTCTCCCATTTTGAGATCAGAAAAATATTTCTCATTTTTTAGTATGGTGTGTGTAGTTCCACTATCAATAATGCATACATCATCATTAATAACAGCCATTTGAACACAAATATATATGTAAACGTAAATATTATTAGAATATAATGAAAATGCAAATACAAAAATATCGGGGTGAGGCTTTAGTTCTTCTAGACACTGCCATCACTAATTAAATAGTCTGTCCTACCGTTTGAGTGTTCAAAAAAATCTGATACATCCATATAGGTAATATTGATATTAAGACCTTCAGGATCAATATCATCATCTTCAGCATCATTTATTGGATGTTGAGAAAAATTTGCTTCCACATTTTTATTTTTCAATAAAGTTTGATACAATTCAACTAAATGCTTAGCCATACGACAGTTTCGTGACCAATGACCTTTCATGCCACATCTGTAACAAATATCCTCATGCTTTTCTTCAATTTCTTTTTCTTTTCTCTTATTATCTTTTCTGTTCCACTTTAGGTGGCCAGTATTTCTCACAGTTTGATTATGATTGTGATAAGGGAAATATCTAGTGTGTCTACGACTATAACCACGACCACGGCCACGGCCACGACCACGACCACGACTATAACGATGGTTTCTACTGGAGCCAACAACATTCACTTTTGGGAGTGTTGTTGAGCCAGTTGGTCTGGCTTCATGATTTCTCAATAATAACTCATTATTTTTCTTTGCAATGAGGAGGGCAGTAATTAAATCTGTAAATTTTGTATGCCCTTTTTTCTCGATATTGTTGCTGCAAGACAATATTCGAGGCATGAAATGTGGAGAATGTCTTCTCCAACATATCATCATCAGTCACTTTTTCTCCGCATAATTTTAACTGAGATGTAATTTTATACATTGCGGAGCTATATTCATTCACGGTTTTAAAATCTTGCAACCTCATGTGCAACCATTCATACCGTGCAGCGGGTAGTACGACCATCTTCAGGTGGTCAAATCTTTCTTTTAAATTTATCCAAAGGACATATGGATCTTTTTCGGTAAGATATTCCATTTTCAAATTTTCATCGAGATGACGACGAATAAAAATCAAAGCTTTAGCCTTGTGTTGTGCAGATGCACTATTATTTGCTTGAATAGTTTCACTAAAGCCATCAGCATTTAGATGCATTTCTGCATCGAGAACCCATAACATATAATTTTTTCAGAAATATCAAGGGTTACAAATTCGAGTTTAGCGAGGTTAGCCATAGAGATCAATAAATGCGTACCTGTCTTCTGGCTTTGGTAATGGCAGAAACTCGTGCTTAGTCTTCTGGCTTTTATACTGGTAGAGGCTCGTACTGATAACGTGTTATAAAATTTGGGTAATGTTAGAATAAAATCTACACACTACACACTAATAAAACTCTAACTATACTTTGCACAAGAATTTCTCTCTTTCTTTTCTCTCACAATTTTCTCTTATCTTTCTTTCACTAATCTTTCTTTCACAAAATAATGGTGTATTACAAGTTTAGAGAATAACTCTATTTATAGAGCTCTAATTAGTGGAATATATCACGGCATACATCATCTTCCACTAATCTTAATTAGTGGCGTCTCCACTAAATGGTGGACATCCATAAAAATCTCCTCTAATAATTCACATAAATCTATAATTAGTGGAGCCTCCACTAATTAATAGAGCTTCTAATAATTTTAAGATATTCATAACAAATATCACTATGGTTTAATATTTTCAAAAAAAATATAATCTTATTTATGAAAGTTATTTGTTATGGGAAAAAAAAAAAAAAAAAAGAGAGTGAGAAGTGACTCCCAATCCCCTTGACGATGCTTTCTCCAATTATTATGTTTTTCCTCCTTAACCATTATGTTGAGAAGTGCAAGAGATGCAAAAGGTTTAAAAAGGAGTAAAAAGGGCAAATTTAATTATATCATAAGTCTCCATTATATCATTATTTTTTTTTCTTCGAAATCAATAAGATCAGCATAGAGCAAATTTGCCATTCAATAAAGACGTGGATTTGGCATCTTCATAATTTCCATCTTGTCTATACCTTCTTCTTTGCTTAATGCATATTTCTATTATATTTACATAATTATATTTGTTAAAATAACAATTTTGATAGAAAAGTAAAATTTACTATTACGGAATGAAAAACTAAATGTCCTAATATCAATACACTTTCATTTATTCTTTGCTTTTTTCAATCTCCAAACCCCACAACCACTGGAAAGTCACTCAAAGTGGAGTTTGATGAGCGTGTGGATGAGTTTTACCTATATTACTACGGTAAGAAAGAGAGGGGTATCTATTTAAAATAAAAACCTATTACTTCGTAATAATAAGTTCTGCTAACCAATGAAGCTATCAGTTTAGAGAATGAAAAGGACAATAATTGGGGAGAGAGAAATCACTGTTATAAAATTAGGGTAGTGTTAGAATAAAATCTACACACTACACACTAAGAAAATTCTAACTATTCTTTGCACAAGAATTTCTCTTCAAACTTCTCTCTTTCTTTCTCTCACAATTCTTTCTCTAATCTTTCTTTCACTAATCTTTCTTTCACAAAATAATGGTGTATTACAAGCTTAGAGAATAACTCTATTTATAGAGCTCTAATTAGTGGATTACATCATGGCATATATCATCTTCCACTAATCTTAATTAGTGGTGTCTCCACTAAATGGTGGACATCCATAAAAATCTTCTAATAATTCACATAAATCCATAATTAGTGGAGCCTCCACTAATTAATAAAGATTCCAATAATTCATAATACTCCCCCTTGGATGTCCATCCATTACATAAAGAATATGCCTCGTTAAAACCTTACTAGATAAAAACCCAGTGGGAAAAAAAATCTAGTGAAGGAAAAAGAGTACACTATTCTATATGTCTATTTATTACTCCCCCGATGAGATGATTCCTTTAAATCCTTAAACCGAAGCATACCGATTTTATATCTCAACTTCTCAAATGTTGCAATCGGTAAAGTCTTTGTGAAAATATCTTGCGAGGTTATCACATGACCGAATTTGTAGCACATCAATTTCACATTTCTTCTGGAGTTCATGAGTAAAGAAGAATTTTGGTGAAATATGTTTTGTCCGATCTCCTTTAATATATCCTCCTCGTAATTGAGCTATGCAAGCTGCATTGTCTTCATAAAGAGGAGTTGGAATATCTTTGATTGATGATAATCCACAACTTTCTCGGATATAATGAATCATGGATCTTAACCATACACATTCTCGACTTGCTTCATGAATGGCTATAATTTCAGCATGATTTGAATAAGTAGCTGCTATAGATTGTTTCGTAGAACGCCATGATATAGCAAGTATTTCCACATGTAAATAGATAGCCCGTTTGAGAACGTGCTTTATGTGGATCGATAAATAACCAAAGATCTCGCATAACCTATCAATGTTGGACTGGTTTTATTTGAATAAAATAATCCGAGATCAATTGTACCTTGGAGATATCGAAGGATTTGTTTAATTCCATTCCAATGTCGTCGTGTTGGTGAAGAACTAAATCTTGCTAATAAATTGACAAGCAAAAGCAATATCAGGTCGTGTATTATTAGCAAGATACATCAATGCACCAATTGCACCGAGATATGGTACTTCAGACCAAGGAGTTCTTCATCATTTTCTTGAGGTCGGAAAGGATCTTTATCCACATTTAATGATCGGACGATCATTGGAATACTCAATGGATGTGCTTTGTCCATGTAAAATCTTTTTAGCACTTTTGTCGTATATGTTGATTGATGAATAAATGTTCCACTCTCCAAATGTTCAATTTGTAAACCAAGGCAAAATTTGGTTTTATCAAAATCCTTGATTTCGAATTCTCTTTTTAAATAATCAATTGTTTCTTGGAGCTCTTCAGGAGTTCCAATAAGATTAATATCATCAACATATATAGCTAATATCACAAATTTAGAACCAGATTTCTTAATAAAAACATATGGACATACCTGGTCATTTTTAAATCCCGCTTTCAATAAATATTCACTAAGACGTGTGAACCACATGCACCCGTATTGCTTCGAGCCATATAATGATTTCTGCAACTTGATGGAGTAATTTTCACGAGGATAATGTTTATATGCTTCGTGCATATGAAATCATTCGGGATTTTCATGTAAATATCATTTTCTAAATTTCCATACAAGTAAGCAAAGTGACAACATCTAATAGGCGCATATCTATCTTTTCATGTACTCGCCAAACCGATAAGATATCTGAGTGTAATAGCATCAACAACAGGAGAATAAGTTTCATCATAATCAATACCTGGTCTTTGTGAAAAACTTTGGGCTACTAATCGCGCTTTATATCGAACGATTTCACTCTTTTCATTGCGCTTTCGCACAAATATCCATTTGTAGCCAACAGGTTTTACACCTTCTGGTGTTCGGACTGCAGGTCCAAAGATTTCACATTTTGCCAGTGCATTGAACTCCGATTGAATCGCATCTTTCCATTGCAGCCAATCTTTTCTATGCCGACATTCATCAACCGATATTGGTTCAGGATCATCATTATCCCGTGTAACATCAAGAGATATATTGTATGCAAATATATTATCAATAACAGCTTCTATCCGATTCCAACTTCTACCTGAAGTGGTATAATTGATAGAAATTTCAGTGTTACTTTCATCAACTTCGGTTCTTTGTCATCAGTTCTCTCTTGGTCTTTATCATTCTTTTCTTCAATATGATCTTCTGGATCATTTAATCCTCTTTTCTTTCGAGGATTTTTATCTTTAGAACCAAGAGGTCGGCCATGCTTCTGGCGTGTTTTTGACTCAGCAGCTATAGGTATAATATTTTGTTCTGCTGGAACTTTAATTCAAATAGGAGCATTTATCGTTGGAATATGCGATTTTGTAACTCTTCTGGAGTCAACAAAAGCGTCTGGCATTTGATTTGCAATGCTTTGCAAATGAATTATCTTGTGAACTTCAAGTTCACATGCACTTGTGCGCGGATCAAGATAATTTAATGATGTTGTCCAATCACGATCTTTCTTGTACTATTTCTGTTCTCCCCCTAATTTAGGGAATAATGATTTCACAAGAGAATAAGAAAAGAAATATAAGAAAATGATGACAAGCAGGAAATGCTAAGAAAAATATCTCCTTTTTTTTTTTACTCTTTCCGGTACCGACTTTTCCTCTTCCTCTCTTGTCTTTTCTTCTCCTCTGACCCTCTACCTACCATCTACCTCTTCTTCTTCCTCATACAGATATATATATATATATATATATGTATCGATATATATCTCAGTTATCAGTCATTAGTAAACATCAAAAACAAAAATAACAAAGCAGATATGGAGACTCGTAATTCATTTGAGACCTGGTCAAATTTTGACTCGGTTTCTATAGCAGATGTTGATGTATTTTTCTTTCCAAACCAACCGCTTCTGCCTAATTCAAACACAGAAGATTTTGATATGTTTTCCTTTCCAAACCAACCGCTTCTGCCTAATTCGAACGCAGAAGATTTTGATATGTTTTCCTTTTCAAACCAACCACTTCCTCCTAATTTCAGGTGAGATATCTTTGAGGGCTTCCATTTGTTTTAGTGTGCTTGATAATGAAATTAAACTCTCTTTTGGTTTGTTTTTTGATGTAAATCAGTGGAAGTTTTCAACATACTGCTTTGGACCAAGTTGATCTGCCCCTACAAGAGACTGCTTTTGATACTGTTCCTCTTGATGCTATTCCTTTGAATGAGGATATGCTTGTGCATGATCCTTTCTACTCTCTAATGGATTTTGAACAAAGCCAAAATATGTTTCCAGGTTATTATACATTTAAACATGGATTTTGAATGGTATTACCTTTACTGATATTATTTTCTTTTTCTAGGAGAAATAATGAGTGGTCTTGGAAACGAAGTCGGAGTAAGTACTCATGAAATGCATAATATCGAAGTTCAAGATATTATTGCAGACAAAATTCCCGGGGAGAAGAAGATGATTAAGAGGCAGAGAGAGAAGAAGGGCAATAACTCCCAGACACTATCAAGAGAAACAATTTCGCAGTATTTTTACCTACCAATCAAGAGCGCAGCCAAAGAACTGAATATTGGCATAACCCGTCTCAAGAAAAGATGTAGGGAGTTAGGAATTCGTCGATGGCCTCACAGGAAATTGGTGAGCTTGGAGACCATAATCAAGAATGTTCAGGTTCTCTCTCATACATACTTATAATTTGCAAGTATGAAACTATGAAAGAGTTATAAGTAAATAACCGATTATATCACTTCGATTTACAGGAGATGCAAAATAAAGAAGAAGGAGGACATATGGCTGAGAAGAAGTTGAAAGAAGCCATTGCGATACTCGGAATGTGAAAAACAGCTTGGTGGAAGAAAGTCCTAATACGCAGCTAGAAGACCAAACACGTAAATTGAGACAAGCATGCTTCAAGGCCAAATATAATAAGAAATATAATAAACTTAAGGAGATCATAAAATCTCAAGACTCATTTCGCAGTAATTTTACGGCTAATTCTCGTCGCTAGTCTCGATGTCGGCTCAAAGGGGAAAGAAAAGGAGGAGGATGTTGAAAAAGAGGAGCTGAAGTCCATAATTACTAATTGTTTGTCTTCCTCTAATGTAAATATTAAAAAAGAACAATTACAAACCTTCATCTTACATTTGTCAGCTCAATTACAAAAGAGCAACTATAATCATGTATCCTCAAGTTCATATGAACACTAATGATATGCATAAAAGATGTGATGCTTATTATTAATGGAAATATCTTTTTCCCTTATTATCTTTTCTGTTCCACTTTAGGTGGCCAATATTTCTCTGTGATAAGGGAAATATCGAGTGTGTCCATGACCATAACCACGGCCATTGCCACAACTACGACTATAACGATGGCTTATGCTGGAGCCAACAGCATTCACTTCTGGGAGTGCTGTTGAGCCAGTTCATCTGGCTTCATGATTTCTCAATAATAACTCATGTTAAAGCTGTCAATTTTGGATACCCTTTTTCTCAATATTGTTACTGTAGAACATGAAAAGTGGAGAATGTCTTCTTCAATATAACTTCATCAGTAACTTTTTCTCCGTAAAATTTTTAACTAAGATGTAGTTTTATACATCACGGAGTTCACGATTTTACAATCTTGCAACTTCAGGTGCAACCATTCATACCGTACAATGGGTAGTACGACCATCTTCAGGTGGTCAAATCTTTCTTTTTATCCACATGACATATGGATCTCCTTTTTTTAGCATTTAGATGCATTTCGTATGACATATATTTTTTTTCGTAAATATAAAGGGCTACAAATTCGAATTTAGCGAGATCAATAAATGCATACCTGTCTTCTGGCTTTAATAACGGCAGAGACTCGTGCTGATAACGTGTTATAAAATTAGGGTAGTGTTAGAATAAAATCTACACACTACACACTAAGAAAATTCTAACTATTCTTTGCACAAGAATTTCTCTTCAAACTTCTCTCTTTCTTTCTCTCACAATTCTTTCTCTAATCTTTCTTTCACTAATCTTTCTTTCACAAAATAATGGTGTATTACAAGCTTAGAGAGTAGCTCTATTTATAGAGCTCTAATTAATGGATTACATCATGGCATATATCATCTTCCACTAATCTTAATTAGTGGTGTCTCCACTAAATGGTGGACATCCATAAAAATCTTCTAATAATTCACATAAATCCATAATTAGTGGAGCCTCCACTAATTAATAAAGATTCCAATAATTCATAATAATCACAACATTTTAACTGATGTTTTACACGACACATGAGTTTTAATACCTTATATACTTAGGAATGGAAATTTTCTTATGTGGGTCAGGGATGAAAATGGGACTGGCTCCTATCCCTCAATCTGCCAAGTTGGGGTAGATTGGAGATGAGGATTGTACAGTTCTTACCCGTCTCTTAGTTTTTTATTTTTTATATTTACATAGATTTATCTTATCTTAATATATATACAGATATATAGACTTTTTAAAAAGTATATAAGTATATTTACATGTATAAAAGAATTTATTATTAATACATTGTAATATTATAATCACATAATTTAAGTATTCTAAATGATTGAACACTTTTAAATCTTTCTAAAAGATATATAATAACATCTAATTTGAGGGAGAGAGAAAGGGATGTAGGATCTTTGAAAAATAATTCAACTTTTTACGAAAGTATATAATATTTTATTTTTAAAGTAAAATATAAAAAAAAAGTTTGATTGTATAAAATAAAAACATCTTTTATATTTGTTTTTTTTAAAACTAGTCTTCTTGAATCTTAAATGAATGAAAATATATTGGGAGATTTAATTTTTTTAAAATTGTGCTCTATTTTCTTGATTTTTTATATTTTTATTATTTTATTAGGAATTTTTTAAATTTTTTAAATTATAAATTTGTGAATTTTCTAATATTCAATTTTTTTCTTTTTTCTTTAGTTTTTAGATTCTATTAGGAATTTTTGCCCTTTTAACCCATTGCACCCCCACTTCTCCACTTAGGGATGGGCCGAAAGTGAGGATGATTTGTTCCTTGGTCGAGAGTGGGGATTTCTACCTATCTTGTTGCAGGGGCTGGGTTGGAGGTTGGAAGAGACATTAGAAGGTAGGGATCGAAATTTCTAATTTTTTTTAAAAAAATACCATTTAAGTTTTGATGAATAATTAATTAAGCAAATTATTAAATTTATGGAATTGTTAAATCAACTATTATGTAAGTGTGGTAACTAGTTACGAGCTGATATTCGATACTCTTTATATTGGAAATAATATATTTAATTTCAAAAATTAAAAATTAATTAATATTATAGTTTAATAAAGTATTAAAAGAAAAAAGTAATATTAGGGGAGTTTGTAATAACTGTGTTCTTGTTTTTTAGATGAATTATAAAATAAAAAAGAAATTATTCTAAAAAGATAGTTAAAAAAAATCAAGGGAGTACTTGCTAATCTTTAATGATAATCCTTGATTTTTTTTCCCTCAAGAAATTATTCTAAAAGTATAGTTAAAAGATCGAGGGACTAATTGCTAATGTTTATTTATTTTTTTTTTTACGGCATATTCCTTGAATTTGACTAAAAGAATTATTTTGTCATTTGCATGAAAATTTACTTGAACAATAGAAAAATAGCTCCGACAATAACCTCAGCCTTATCCTTTCCGTCAAACAACACTCTTTTTAATGCGATGAATATGCATTGAATACTCATTCGTCATAAAAAAATTTTATGTACAAATTAGATTAAAAGTGTTGAAATTAATACTATAATTTAAATAAATTTAAATAAAATATTTATTTTATCTATATTAAAAATATGGTAATTATTAATTGATAAAAATTTTTAAAAATAAAAAAAAGAAGAATTTTAAAACGTTATCCAATTGATTTATAATAAATAAAAATAAAATTAAAAAAATTAATCATTATTTATAAATATATATATATATGAATAAATATAAAAAAATTTTATAAATAAGTATTGTAAAAGGAAAAAGTAATTTTTTCAATGAAAACTGTCTACTATAATAGTGCAACAGTATTATATATATATATATATATATAAATTAATCTTGGTGCAACAAAGAATCTCCCTTTTGCTTTCTTACAATAAAGTTCCGACCGTAGAACTCTGGCGAAGCTGCTCAGTCAACTATGGAGATCTGTACTTCCTCTGGTAATCTATGTAAGTTCATCTCTTCTCTTTGAAGGACATTTTTCTACTTAGTTCATCAAAGAACTCTTCAAAAGTCACGCCAGAGATCGACGGTGTTTTGTCTCTTAGTGTTCTGCAGATTTTCTTCACCTTTGGTCTGGGTTTTGGGCAGATGAAGATTAAGCAAGGCATTGATTCTTCCTCTTCTGATCATTGTGAGTATTTTTCAATGCGTGTGACTCAGAAACCCATCAAAATTCCACACCCGATTCACTTCAATCATGTTTTGAGTAATTGATTTTGCTTCTGCATCTTCTCTTCTAATCTACTATGCAAAAAGCTAAATTATTTCATCTTGTGTCTTAAATGTTTTAATACATTTCTAATATGTTTAAGTAACTAAATTTGTTAAAATAAGGTTTTTTTTTTAAGGAATAGAATCTTGACTATTATGGACGGAGTGTCAATAACTCATCAACTGGTAACTTTTGTGCGGTTGTTAACTTATTCTTTCACTTATTCTTTGTTAGCCATCTGAAAGCCTGTCAAAATGGATGCTCCGACGACTAGGGATGAACTTGAAGCTCTTGTGTTCAATAAAATGAATGCAACAGAAACCAATGAGAACGAAATTGCTTATAATCGTTGGTATTCAAAACATTGGGCATGGTATTGGACAATTTTGATGGCCGGGGACTTTCCTGATTTGAATGTTCCAATTGATCGTGATGATCGGGCCCGTGATGCTGCGTGTTATGCTGCTTATAAGTCTTTTAAGGATGTTATCGAGCAAATTCATCAACCAAGCTCACTTCGCTATTTCAGTGCCAAAAAACCAATCAAATCTCTTTGTAAAAGACTTCTTGCTTCTTTCGATTTGGTTTGCAAGGATCTTTTGATTGAAACCTCTGCAGATGCTGTTTGCTTAAAAGAGATCATTCAAATAGTTGCAAACTTGGTAGAGGAATATATCCGTCAGCACGAATATGCAAATCTACTACCAGATGAAGGGATTTATTTTGATGACGATGTTTTAATTCTCATGCAAGTGAGCTTAAGAGGAAAAATCATTCCAACGGATATCACAAGATCAAAGGCTACCTTGGATGACGACCTGGTGGGAATTGAAGGTGACATGAAGGAAATTAAGGAACAGCTCATAGGACCTGAATCAAAGCTCCAAATGGTCCCTATAGTTGGTATGGGCGGAATTGGAAAAACAGCACTTGCACGAAGAATTTATGAGGATCCTCTGATCGTGCATCACTTCCATATTCGTGCTTGGGTTATAGCGTCTTTGGAATATCGTGAGAGAGATATTCTACTCGGTATATTGGAGTCAATTGCTTCACTTGCTGAAGAAGTGTACAAGGAGGACAATGGAGATTTAGCTCAACGGTTGTTTAAAAGATTAAAGGGTCAGAGGTACTTGATTGTTATCGATGACATTTGGACTCCTAACGCTTGGGATGATGTAAAGGTATGTTTCCCTGATGACAAAAGTGGCAGCCGCATTGTATTTACAAGTAGGATCGCTGAACTGGCTTCTTACCTTAACCCTGATGGACCTATTCATTTCATCAAATTTCTCGGCCTGGAAGATAGTTGGGACCTTCTGCGGAAACAAGTGTTTGGGCAGGAAGTTTGCCACCTCAGCTGGCAAATGTCGGAAAGCGAATAGCAGAAAAATGCCAAGGATTACCGCTGGGAATTAAAGTCATGGCAGGGCATCTTTCTAGCATTAGCAAAACAAAAGACTCTTGGAATATTGCTGCTGAAACAGTGGGTTTGTCAGCAGAAGTAACGCAGATAGAGTCAGTCATCAACATTCTTTCTTTCAGCTATAATAACTTGTTTGGTAAATTTTCCCAGGAACTATGAGTTCCAAGCGGGAGAACTAATTTTGTTGTGGACTTCTATGGGATTCTTGTATCCAAAATCGGCAAACAACGTGGAAGAGGTAGCTGAGAGGTGTCTGGAGGATCTCAGTAGCAGAAACTTAATTATGGTGAGAGAGAGGAAATTTGACGGTAAAATTAGCTTATGCGCTATCCATGATCTCTTATGGGATCTAAGCATGACTGAGGCCAGAAAAAATGGTGATCTTATTTTTGGCCAATCTCCTTTGAGCCATGCTTACTTCCATACAGGTGATGACACGAAGTGTGTAATGGGCCTCACCCATAGTTTACTCTATTTTGATGAATCTTTTGAATCAGATTGTCCTATTAGTTCTGATGGATTCAAATTACTCAGGGTTTTGAATATTGTATCTCAACATTTCGACAATTTCCCAGTTGAGATAACAGAATTAGTTAATTTGAGGTATCTCTCGTTGACCACAGATGGTGATATTCCTGATTCAGTGGCCAAACTTTGTAACTTGGTGATCCTAATAATATTCAGCAATGATAAAGAGGCAGGTCCAAGTTTACCAAAAGAAATTTGGTTATTGGCACGGTTGAGGCATCTGTATATAGGAACTTTCACTTCCATGCCTTACCCACATAGTGTTGAAATTGAGGGAAGTTGTACCTCAGTTCTCTGAGATCTTCAAAAGCTAAAATTTATATGTTCTTCCAGTTGCACCAAGGAAGTCCTTTTACAAATCCCTAGTTTGAAGGAACTAGGGATTCATGAAAACGAAGATGATGATACTGGCAATGAGATATTTAATTCCCTTATCAATGTTGTCTTCTTGGATAAACTTCAAAAACTGAAGTTGTGCTGCAATGTTGAAGTTAAAAAACCAAGACGCAATCCTCAGTGGGATAGTTTCATCCCAAATATCAAGCATTTGGTATTAATCGGAAGCCATCTACCATGGAGTGAAATAAATGCTTTAGCGGTGCTACCCCATCTTGAAGTGCTGAAACTAAAACTAAATGCGACTGTGGGCAAGGAATGGGAAGTCGATGAGGTGTTCATCCAATTGAAGTATCTGTTGCTCGAAACCTTAGATCTGAAGTGTTGGAAAGTAAACTCAGATCATCTCCCTAACTTGCAACATCTAGTTATCAAGTACTGTGCTGCCTTCGAGGGGTTACCTATTGAATTGGGAGAAATACCTACCCTGCAGTTAATTGATATCGATTATTGTTCCGTTGGTGCCTTTTCCTCTTTAAAGTATATTCGTAAAGAACAACAAGAAATGGGAAATGATAAATTCACCATTCGTGAAGGCTATGTGCATTTTCAGGTACAAGTTCATCTTAAATGTAATTTCTATTTTAATTGTATTGTGTCTTTACTTTTGTTAATGTTTTTGTCCTTGAAAACTTCTAGCTTTTGTTTGTTTCTTCGTTTCATATTGAGAGTATCCAGTTTGCTTTCTCTTGCAGCAACAACTTGGGGGGTTTTTTTTGGCCTTTGTTTACATGGATTCGCTTCTGAAGATGAAAAGAGACCGCAACAAAAGGAAGGGAAAAAAGGCTCTTAGGTAATGGGATTCATGGCTAGGGCCTAATTGATGAAGTTGAAATATGAACATTAAGTCTGAATATTAAGTATTGAATTATGAAATTTAAAACTTGAATATTGAAGATTAAATTTTCTATAATTCTTTTTTTTTTTTTAACAAATAGAGAATAATTATAATTAGATTATCTCTCTCTCTCTCTCTCTCTCTCTCTCTCTCTACACACACACACACACACACATATATATATATATATAATATCCATATTTCATAGTTAATGAACTTTTATTTCATTTAAAAATTTATAATACAATTTCAAGACATCTTAACTGATGAAATTATAGCCAAAATATATTACCAAATGTACTGAAGTAATTAAGTGTTTATGAGTATCTATTATTAAAACATACTAAATTAAACAAATACTTAATTAATTAATTTAGTTACTTAATTGAGCAATCATACAAATCTTTAAAGTCACGTTGACTTCTTTCATTCCTCTCTCCCCCACCCCCTCGCTCCCTCCCTCCCTCCCTCCTTCTCAGACAAAACATTGTCTTATTTTTATTTTTTTAAATTCTTGTTTCAAAGTTATGTGTTATGTGAAATTCCTGCAATTTTTTGGCATCTTGCACTGAAAGCTTTTTTGTGATGTTAAATTGGTTTATCTTGCACTGTCAGAAATTTTTTGATGTTAAATTGGTTTGCATTTTAGCACGTGACCGTTCATGTTCATAGTTTACTTCAATGTTTTCAGAATCGGACCGATCATTGAACCGAAAAAATTACTAATTTACGATTTAATGATCCAACCGTAATTAGATCGTAATTGAATCGATAATATTATAATTTAAAAATTAAAAATATAATTATTTTTAAAAAAATTGATCAAAATGTAGTGTAATTTAAGTCTATAAAAATATAAATATTCAAATTCATGATTAAAAGTAGTCATTTTTACTTTATAACTAACAATCTAACATATTAAAGTAGTTTATTGCATTATATAATTTAATTTATCCCTCAAAAATTATAAAATTTATCCCATTTTTTTTAAAGAAACCGGTTCAATGTTAGACCGGCCGGTCTAATATTGTTCTCTAAAAAATCACCGATTTTGACAGAACCGGTCTGAAGTGCCAGACCGGACCGATTGGAGGACTGGTCCACGGTCGGTCCGACCGGTCCGGTCCGACCCCAACAACAATGGTTTACCTGTTGAGGAAGGCATAGGTGTGATCATATGAAATGTATTTACAGTTCAAAGTGAAACAAGTCCAATACAATTTTGCCAACACTAAGAATGTGTTGTGCATGCTGGTTTTGTCCCTTTTTTTTCTTTTTTTATGTAAATGTGATGTCGGGCAAAATTATTAATTTATAAACAAAAAGGGAAAAAAAACAATAACGCGTGTCACCTTTCTAGCTATTCATAACACCTTTTGGGAGCTTAATTTGCTAAATGAATATCAATTTACAATATTTATTATCTATGTGAATTTCTTAATATTTATGGTGTAAAAGTAGGACACAGAATTGAAAATATAATATTGATTCTTACGATTGTAAATGAAGCTGATGTAGTCTAGATTGTAATCTAGTAAGATATCAAGATTATTTTTAAAAGATAATGAGTCTTTTTCATCCCATCAAATGCAATGCAACAACCAATGAAATATTATTAGAGTTACGTTGCCAACTGTAATTCAGTGGAAATGATTTTTTTTTTTTTTTTGTTCAAAGTGATACTATGATGATATTAAGTTGAAAATAATAATACTTCTGTTCTTTTTTCAGGAAAACAGAAGTTCATGGTGATGAGTCTGCGAGCAATTCTTCATTCACAGGAGCAAATTAAAAATGATATTGATTGTTTATGGCCGAAGCAGTCTTTGCTTCTGTTTTGTTCTAAAAGTTTGCATATGTTGTTGATTGTATCTTTTTTATCTAAAAGTTCTGGGGATGATGGGGATCTATTGGGGTACATCACCAATTTTCAAACTAGTTATTCTATTAAAGCTGGTATGTGGATCTTCATGCCTTCACCTAACCTTGTTCCTTGTGCCATGTTTTGCTTTCTTTTCGTAGTTACCGGTTGGTTTGTAAAAGCGACTTTATACCGCGAATTGATCGAAAGCTTGAAAGGTGGCAGATGAAGCTGTGTGTGTTATGCCAGAGGGAAGAAGAAAAATTGTGAAACGTATATTACATTTGGAGGTTTTATAGAAAGATGTAGTGAGGTTGTCATGTGTGATTGAAGGCTAGTCTGTTACATTGGAATATCATTTTCAATTGTAGTTCTGGGAAGTTTGTTTGTCTACGTTTCAAGGCCTTACTCTTATTTGGTATTTATTCTGTTTGAAATGAAAGGAGTATTTAGATTCATATTGCAATAGCTTTGTCTATAGAAGTTGCAGGTTGCCGATTTGTTGGCATTGGAATGCCAGCCCAAAATCCTATACCTCTTGGATGACCTTTGATACTATGTTTCCAACTATGTGTGAAGAAAAATACTGAAAATCCATCAGATTCTGCAGCACTATCCAGATGAGGTGGTGGACAACCATCTATTTTGCTTAGCAGAGATCAGCCACAGCAAACCAATCAGCAACAACTCGTGCAATATCAAGGTAGAGCCCTTTGCAAATAGAGAAGTAGAAAAGGTCAAAGAACCTAAAAATGAACTTTCGTTTCCTGTATCTCTTATATATAGTTTTATAGTGGGGCGAAAGGTACCGGCTGTCCTAGAACCATTAAAAATTTTGGTTTTTGTCTTTCAGTTATTAAGCTCACTGATTTTGTCATCAAACTGTATGAAAGTAGTAGAATACTCCCTTCTCCATCTTAGCTGTAAGAAAGATAACAGAATAAGTTTTCGAGGGTACTTTAATAACTTAATTCAAAGTTCATTTAACTAATTTGACTTATTTTTAAAATTATTTTACCCATCTAACCCATTTTCTAAAAGCATTTTGGTCCATCTAGCCCTCTTTTTCATCCTTTATTTTTATCCATCCGAACGCATGGAGATCCATCTCTAGCAGAGCCACCCATGGTCTTCATCCAATTGATGAAGGCAGTGACCGCCCTCTTCTCTCTTTCCTCTGTACCCCCGCCTCAAATTCACTCGCTTCTTCCCCTATCTTTCTCGCTCCTCCTATGAAATCCGCCTCTTGTCACTTTCAGCAGCAACCAGCTTGCGACCAAATACTTATTTAGCTTTTAATTTTGTAATTTTTTTTGGGTTGCAAGTTTGCCACTAAATAGCGACCAAATCTTATATAGCCGCTAATAGGTCTCTATTTTATTCAAAAAACAGTATTTTTAAAATAGCTTTTCATTTTTTTCTTATTTGCAACTGAAATTAATTAGTGACCGAATTAGTGATTGAAATTAAAATATTCTAAAAAAATAAATAAATAAACCAAGTCAGTTGTCGTCCCTATGTTGGCCACGAAACATTTCCTCTTCTTCTTCCTTTCTCTGCTTCTCTCTTGCTTTCCTATTGCCGTGAAACCACTTCAATCCCTGTCCACGTTTCTGCTATGAGTTTGTATAAATTTGATGTATTACTGGGAATGACGAACGAAAGTTTGCAATAGTAAGTAAATATCTTCGGAATACCAGAAATACTGCTGTTTTTGCTTTGCAGGGTGAATGGTTTGTGCTGGTGTGAATAAAATTTATTGTTATCCGAGTAAATATTGTAGCTACAGCTGATTTCATATAAAAGTTGCATGGTCTCGTGCTAGTAATTATTCGTGCATATTTCTTTGAGTTGATATTTGGAGAGGAAAATTTTGTTCATATTCTTGTTAATATTGTTTAGTACTGCTTTGGATCTAAGCAATTTGAGAAATATAGAAACAGCTTTTGAGTGCCTGACTATAACTTAGGAGATTCAAGGTTCGATTTTGCAGTATCAGAAAAAAAAAAAAAAAAAAGATTTGAAATGGTTAAAGTGTTCTGGCTGGATTTATTGAATCATACACAATAATGCAAGTGTAGCTTCCATAGAATGTAGCATTCCCATTTCTATTTTGAAATATCTTAAAATGAATGTTTATTTATTTATTTTTCTATTTAATATTCAATTAACAATTTTGATTTAACAGATATGAATTCTAATAATTACATGAGTCCTTTTACTAATCTTCATAATCAATAAGTGCAATGTGATAATTTAAATGTGGTCAAATACTTTAAAAAAACTTTTATGCCAACACAAATGTGAAGACTTTAAATTTCATTGGAAAAATCATTTATAAAAAAAAAAATCTTTTCTTTTCATTGAGAATAAAGAAAACAGAGAGAAAAGGGAAATTGTCAAGAAAAAAAAGTTAAAGGCAAATTGAGGGGGGAGGGGGGGGGGGCACATTTTGATGACTAAAAAGAGACATAGAAAGGAAGTCATGGTGAGCTGTGAGATGCTCAGCCTCATAGACTCATAGTCCAATTCCAACAAATACAAGTGGCAATGTTAAATTTGACTTTTCAATCTCTTGTGGTTTTGTTAAATTTTCTATTAAGGTTATGTCAATTTGACAGATAATAATATAAAGAGTCTAACAAATATAGCAAATTTGGATGAAGTCCATATAGGATCACTTGATGTTTTAGATAAATATAATCCTTGTACTTTGATTAAAGTTATAGTAGATTTCGTTACTGGTATACGACCTGCATACGTAAACTTGTTAGCTGAACTGTGTTATCAATTTGTTGTATTTATTAAACTCTTTATATTATTATCTTTTAAACTGACATAACCTTAATAGGAAGTTTAAAAAAATCACAGGAGATTGATGAGACAAACATAACAAGAGTCATCTAATCCACCTGCACCTGTTGAACCTCCTTAAGTAAAATAGTCACCTGAGAAGTAAGAGAATCAACATAGGCTTGGAGATGTTTGAGAGAATCCAAAACAGAAGAATAATTTACAGGTGGTGAAGGCATAGTCTTAGCAGGAGCAATTGGTGTTGCAGATTTAAAAAAAGCCTGTCCTCCAAGACAAGAAAACTTCCTCAGAGGGGTCTGAGAAAAAGTAAATGATTTTAACACTATTATTTTCTTCAAAGGCGGATGCAGACACTTTAAGTCCTTAACAATAATGTCAAAGGACAATTGGACGTGACTTAGATAAGCATGTAGGTATCTATCAATAAACATGGATATGGAAGCAACAGCATGCCGGCAGAAGAAAGATCAGCATAACAAATAATCTATTAAAAGATGAGATCTCCAAGATCAAACTGCATTCCTCCCCCTATCTTGTAGAGTAAAATTTCTCGTTTCTTCAACAGAATGGAAACATTGTTGGTAGATATCCAGTTGTAATAAGAGATTTTATAGAATAAGAAGTAAAATCTAGTCAACTGTGAGGATTTTAAGTATCCAATTGCAGGCCAACTAACAATCGTGTCCCTCATCAAAATGTTACCAACATCATCTAAATCTACTTCATCGCCTAGTCCTTCTATATCCTTTAAATAAGGAATGTCAAATAACTCGGATAAAGATGCAAGAGAAAAGGTAACTAGGGCTCCTTGCACAAAAAACTATGGTAAAATGGTCCTTTGGTGTTTATAATGGACATCTTCAAATTTCCATAGAACTCCCTTACAAGCGTATCATTGTACTCTTTATGTAGTCCACAATGCCCAATAGTCATGCATCCAATAATACCTCATGTAAACCAAAATGATGACATTTTAACAAACCAATCTTTCGTTCTTCCAACACTCCTTTGATAGAGATAACACAGAACTGCTCCTAACTTGCATCATCACAAAAATGATACACAACAACATCATCTTGCTGAGTTTTTGCTTTCTTGTTAGGCTTAGTTTCTTCTGGTTTTTTACTGTATTACCTTGTTTTCCTTTTTGTTGTTGTTGTTTTCTTGATCTCCACTACCTTAACCTCATCTTTTAGTTCCATATCAGATAAGTCAGCTTCAAGAATTTTCTTGCCTTTTGACCACTCCTCAATAGGTTCATCTATACTATGAGAATCAGAATCAAGAAAATCGATAGCAATTTCTGCTTCAATTGGTCCACATTATTTGTCGGTTTGGCAGAGGTTCCTGTGTTACCATACTCACCCTCACACTGTCTAATAGTAGAGAACAATTTCTCTCGTCTTTCTAAGACACTTTGCAATTGATCAGAAGATAGACAAGATTTAAATGCATGCATTAGCATATAATCAACAGAATATATATGATCTTCAAAGACCTTAGATAATGCTAAAGATTCCCCTTTGTGAGACAAAATGTTAACATTTGACCCCATTACTGAATAAAGAACGTCTCTTTTAGTATTAATTTCTTTAAACATTTGAACTAGAGAGGGGTCCACAACAAAAGATAGAGTTTCTACAGTCTTATTATTGCCCCCTTTTTCATTCTTTTTTGCAAAAGTCTTTGGAATAGAAAATTTATGCCCTATTTTTTGTTCGATTTTACCTTTATAAACACAGTACTCAATAAATTGTGGAGTATCCCCAAACAATAAGATGATCTCAGGGCAAGAATTAACAAAAACATTAAGAAATGGTTGATTAGTGATGTTTGTACCAATCTCCATAGTTGCCTATATTCTCGATATATAGATGTCATAAGAGGATGACTGTTTGTCCGAGAAATCTTTGGCGGCCAACGCTCGACTCAGCTTGGCGTTAGGGCTTGCCCAGGCTTCCCTTAGCACTATGTGTGCTGGGACTACAGTGCCGGGGCCAGCACGAGATAGAATGAGGTTAGCCAAGTTAGAACTGAAAGGAGCTAAGTCCGAGACCCACGAGAACAATGTTTGAGCTAGGACCAAGGTTGGTGCCCAGGCCGAGTAGAGGTATACACGGACGGACCATAGGTTGGTGACCCAAGTGCACGGATGGTGCACGGACTATTGCATAAGATGCATGGTTGGAACATGGGTTGGTGCCCAGAGAGCCGAGATGCACCTAGACGATTTCTATGACAACGGTTGCCAGACAGTTGCTCAATCTATTTCGGCAGTTCTTTGGGCAAACTAGACTTTCGTGGGAAGCTTGTGATCTAGTTGGCTCAGTCATAGCTAGAGAGTTAGTTTTGGTTCTTATCTTCACAACCTCAAGGCATGCTTGCCAAAGGTATGAGTTGATGTGTGAGAGTGTTCTTTATAATATTAGTCTTAGACAGGGAGTGCGATAAGGTTCTAGTTTGGGCATTATAAAAATGTCTCTTGTAACATGCTTATGGTAGTGAAGTAAGGTTAGACAAATTACTCGTAAATATTGTGTCCTATTTATGTAATTTGATTTACTTAATTATAAGTACCTAAAAATATAGTGAAAGGCTGACTAGCAAAGGGTGCATGGTTAGGTCGTGTGTGATGAAAAAAAGACCTTATATAATAATTAGTATCAGAGCCTGATTGGCTCATGTTGGCTTGTGTATGCTTATGTTGGTTCATTCGTAGCCCAAGTGTGGCTTGGTTATAGCATTAGTTGGCTTATGTTGGTGCTACTTTTATGACCCATTGCTACTTCTACAAATGGCCAAATAACATAATGAATTTTTGCCTTAGAGAATCATGTTAGGGCTATCTTTAAGGCACTAGATGGCCATAAATAGCTAACCTCCTACTCATTGTTGGCTGAATGTCTTGAGGAAGTCAACAATAGACTGGTCAGCTCCAGGAGTTCGAGTCTCGATTAAAGTCCCTTGAGGATACGTGGGTATCTCGACTAACAACCGCTTCAGATGTGGGGCAGTGCTAGGACAGAGACTGTAGCCTTGAAACGTCCTTTGGTTGGGTTTGAGGGTGTTCAAGAGGAACTTAACTTGTTAAAGAATGTTGTGGCTTAATCAGACGGACTGATAGACCAAGGTAAGTCCTGTGTTAAAATACCAAAACCTAAATCTTTCTGTGGTGTTTATAGTGCAAAGGAACTCTAGAATTTCTTATGGGATATGAAGCAGTACTTCCAGACTACCCATGTTTCTATGGTGAAGCGGGTCTTTTTTTATAGCATGTATTTGTCAGGTGATACTAAGCTTTGGTGGCAAACCAAAGCCTCGAAAAAGTCCCTTCCGAAAATCGAAATATGGGAAGATTTCAAACAAGAAATGAATGATCAGTTTCTTCCCACCAACACTTCTTGGGTGGCTCGTGAAACACTCTAGAAACTTAAACATATTGGCACGGTTTAGGAATATGTCAATGAGTTCAACTTGCTACTATTAGATATTCATAAAACATCCAAGGAAGACAAATTGTTCAACTTCTTGGCTAATTTATAACATTGGACACAAGTTGAACTCCGAAGATAAGGTGTCTAGGTTTTTTATAAGCCGTTACAGTGACTGATTGGTTTGTGGACTACAAAATATCCTTGGGCCAAGTGGAAAAATAGAAACCTACATGGAAAGACAAAGAAAAAAAAAACCAAAAGAGGGTAAGACCATTAGCAAGAAGAATGATAAAATGGTCAAGACATCAGCCAGTAAGACCACCTATGACAGAGATAAGCCATCTACCAATAAGACTAAAGGTGTTGGATGCTTCATTCGTGGTGACCCTTTTGTTACGAAGAATTATCCTAAGAAGGAAAAACTGAATGTATTAGTTTTGGAAGAGGATGATTTGGGAGAAGTAAAAGCCCCACGGGTGAACCTAATTCAGTTATTAAATGCTATCATCTCTGAGGAAGAGAACTCTCCAGAATAATATAGTTTAATATACGTGAACGTACTGGTAAAGGGGTACGAGCCTTAGCCATGTTGGGTACAAGTGTCACTCACAACTTTGTGGCAGAATGTGAGGTTGGCCGGCTAAAGCTCAGTATAAAATGGTCTACGTGCAGAATGAAGGTGGTGAATTTAGGTGCCTTGCTAGTTATTAGATCATCAAGGTCTTAACTTTCTGTCGATCCTTGAAGAGGTATTTGTAATTTAATGGTTGTTCCTCTTGATGATTTCGATTTAATTCTTGTTATTGATTTTATATTAGAAAATAAAATTTCTATCTCTCCATATCTTGGTAGATTCACTATCAGTGAGGGCCGAAACCCAGCCTTTATTAGTGTTGCCTATAGCCAGACACCATCGTTTATAGAGAAAGGCATCATTTTTGCCTTGCAAATGAAGGCATGTATAAAAAAAAGAGATGAAATATATTTAGCTACTTTAATGTAAGTGAAGCTGGATCAATTCCAAGAAGTCCCTAATCAGATTGCAGATGTCCATGATGAGTTTGAGGATATATCATGCCCCTAATTATGAAAACAACTCCCATCCTAACGTCCCATAGACCATCAAATTAACTTGGTGCCTGGTTTCCGTCTACTGGCCCAAGCTTCTTATAGAATGTCCCCTGCAAAGTTGATAGAACTAAAGAAGCAGTTGGATGAGTTGCTTAAAGGTGAACTAATATAACTATCAAAGGCCCCTTATGATACTCTTGCCTAATTCCAAAAAAAGGCCAATCAGGCATTGAACAAGATCACAACAAAAAATAAGTATCCTATCCCTAACACTTCTGGTTTGTTTAATAGATTTGTTCATGCCAGGTTCTACACAAAGATTGACCTATGTTCTAAGTATTGGCAAGTTCGAATTGCTAAGGGAAACGAAGCCAAGATAACGATTATCACATGATATGGTTCATTTGAGTTTCTAGTTATGCTGTTCAACTTAACTAATGCCCTTACTACTTTTTGTAATTTGATGAATGATATAGTGTATATATGATTTTTCTAGATAGATTTGTGGTTGTACATCTAAGCGTATCCAATAATTCTTTAGTTCTTCTGGCTGGCTATCATATAATGCCTCAAGAACTCCTCCAACAGGTTATTGATCCATTCCATCTGCCCGTCAATTTATGAGTGTACAACAGTGGAGAACTTGAACTTTGAACCAAGCAACTTGTTCTATAAAGGTCTAATGAATCTAGGGTCCCAATCACTGACTATATTTATGGAAGTCCAAAATATTTCACCATGTTTTTCAAGAAAAACTTTACAACAACATCAGCTAAACATGGTTCTGGGCAAGAATAAAGACTCTATACTTCGAAAACCTATCAACAACAACTAGAACATTAGAAATATTGCGGTCAATCAAGGATAGGAAAAGGCTACAAGAAACCGGCCTCTTTATGTTTTTCAACCTTGTTTTGGTGGCAGATTGACAAGACCTCACATAAACCTCGATTTCTTCCTCCATCTTTGGGTAAATGAATCTCCAAGTTAATAAGGCACAGGTCTATTCCATATCTAAGTCTTAATGTAGATTATAACATTATCTAGATAAACAACCACAAATCTATCTAGAAAATAATACAGTACATTATTCATCAGATTACAAAAGGTAGCAAGGGCATTGGTTAAGCTAAATAGTATAACCAAAAACTCAAACGAACCATATCGTGTGACAGCCGTTGTTATGGCTTCATCTCCTTCAACAATACGAATTTGCCAATATCCAGAATAGAGGTCAAGCTTTGTGTAGAACCTAGCATGAGCAATTCTATTAATCAAATCAAAAGTGTTAGGGATAGAATACTTTTTTTTTATTGTGATCTTGTTCAGTGCCCGATAGTTAACACATAATTGAAGGGCCCCGTTGGCTTTTTTCTAGAACAAGGCAGCAGTACTATAAAGTGCCTTCGATAGTTACATGAGCCCACTTTTAAGCAACTCATCTAACTGTTTTCTCAATTCTGTTAACTCTGCAAGGGACATTCTATAAGAGGCTTAGGCTGATGGACGGGAACCAAGTACTAAGTCAATCTGATGGTCTATGAGATGTCGAGACAGGAGTTGTTTTGGCAATTCTAAGTGTATGATAGCCTTGAACTCATTAAGGACTTCTACAATCTGATCAGGGACTTCTTCGAACTAATTTGGCTGCATGTTCAGCCAAATATGTTTCTTCTTCTTTCTTTAACCCAACCTTCACCTGCAAGGTAGAAAAGGATTCATTTTTTTGCAAACGGTGGAATCTATTCATAGGCAGCACTAATAAAAGTTGGGTTCCGATGCTCACTGATGGTGAATCCACCAAGATATAGAGAAACAGAAACTTTGTTTTCCAATATAAAATTAATGCCAAAAATTAAATCAAAATCATTACGGGGAACAACCATTTAATTACAAATATCTCTCCAAGGACGAACTAAAAGCCAAGACCTTGATGATCTAATAACCGGCAAGGTACTCGAATTCACTACCTTTATTCTACATGTAAACCATTTCACGCAAAGCTTTAGCTGGTTAACCTCACGTTCAGCCACAAAGTTGTGAGTGACACCAGTATCTAACATTATTAATGCTCTTACCCCATTCACTAGCATGTTCACGTATATTAAACCATACCATTCTTGAGGCTTCTTCCTCCTAAATCGTCCTTTTCCTCCAAAACCAAAGTATTCAGCTTGTTCCTCTTGGGACAACTTTTCATGATATAAGGGCCACTACAAATAAAGCAGATAGCATGTCTCTGTCATATGTGGTCTCACTGATTGATGTCTTGATCACCTTATTCTTTTTTTTGCCAAAGGTCTTGCCCTCCTTCAGCTTCTTCTCTTTATCTTTCTATACAAGCTTCTGTTTTTCCACTTAGCCTAAGGCTATTTTATAGTTCACAAGCCGATCAGCCGCTATAATAGCTTGTAACAAAGTTTAGACACCTTATCTCTAGAGTGTAGCTTGTGCCCAAGGTTACAAACTAGCCAAGAAATTGAATAGTTTGTCTTCCTCAGACATCTTATGGACATTCAACAGTAACGAGCTGAACTCCTTAACATATTCCCAAACCGTGCCAACATGTTTAAATTTCTGGAGTGCTTCACGGGCCACCTAAGAAGTTTTGGTGGGAAAAAATTAATTTTCATCTCTCGTTTGAAATCTTCCTACGTTTCGATCTTTGGAAGGGACTTCTCTGAGGCTCTGGTTTGCCACCAAAATTTAGCAGTACCTGACAAATACATGCTAGCAAAGAAGACTTACTCTGCCATAGGAACATGGGTAGTCTAAAAGTATTGTTTCATATTCTATAGGAAATTCTCGAGTTCCTTAACACTGTGAGCACCATAGAAAAGCACTTTAACATGGAGTTCCCTTGGTTTACCGGTTCGTCTGATTAAGCCACGGCCTTCTTCAACAAGTTGAGTTCTTCTTGGACATCCTCAAACCTAACTAAGGCACGTAATAAGACTACAATCTATGTCTCAGCACTACCCATATCTAAAACGATTGTTAGCCGAGATATCCACATATCCTTAAGGGACTTTAATCAGAACTCGAACTCCTGAAGCCAACTAACAACATTGTTGACTTGCTTAAGACGTTCAGCAAATAATGAGTAGGAGGTTACTTGCTTATAGCCACCTAGTGACTTAAAGATAGCCCTAACATGATCCTTCAATACAGATATCTGGTCTATCGTTCGGCCACCTATAGAAGTAGCCATGGGTCACGAACAATAGCATCAACACAAGCCAACCAGTGCCACAACCGAGCCATACCTAGGCTATGAATGAACTAGCACGAATAGACGCAAGCCAAAATGAGCCAACCTGGGTCTGATACTAACTGTTACGCGGGGTCTTTTTTCTTTACGCACGGCCTATCTAAGCACCTTTAGCTAGTCAGCCTTTCAATCTGTTTTTAGGTACTTAGAATTAACCAAAGCACAAAACGTAAACATGACACAATATTTACAAGTAATTTTTCTAACCTTGCTTCACTACTATAAAAACGTTACAAGGAACGTTTTTATAGTACCAAGACTAGAGCCTTACCACACTCCCTGTCTAAGCCTAGTGTTACAAAAAACTCTCTCATGCATTAATTCATACCTCTGGCAAGCATGCCTTAAGGTTGTACATATAGGAACCAAAACCAACTGCCTACCAAGAATTGAGCCAATTAACTCACAAGCTTCCCACATAAGTCTGGTCTATCCAAGGAACTACCAAAGCTGACTGAGCAACTGTCTAGCAACTGCCATGATGTATCCGTTGTCATAGAAGTCATCTAAATGCATCCCGGCTTTCTTAGCACCAACTATGTTCCAACCATGTGTCATAGGCACTGGTCTATGTGCCATCCGTGCACTTGAGTCACTAACCCATAGTTCGTTACTCAGCCTAGGCACTAGCCTGTGTCTGCCTCTACTCGACCTTGGCACCAATTCCAGGTGCCTAGTTCAATACTGTTCTCATAGGTCTTTGACTTAGCTCTTTTTGGTTCTGACTTGACCAGCCTCGTTTCATCTCGTACTGACCTCAGGACATATAGCACCAAGGAAAGCGCAGGCCCCACCCAGGCACCAAGGGCCGATGGGCATTTCACTCCTCCCTTATAAACTTCCCTTACTTAATTACTTGACACCCTCGTCAAAAGGTTTTGCTTGGCCTGCCAATACTCTCTTAGCTTGTCCTCAAATTGCCACAAATGCTCAGCTAGTTCTAATATTGTGTTCACCACATTACCTTTCCACTAAACCAAATCATCTGTTATCTAATTAGGAGTCCTTGGGGCTTAGGTCTTATGAGCCAACACTTTAGTAATCTTCTAGTCATATTATTTTCTGACTGTAGGAGGAGCTCATCTCATCAATTGCCTGTCTGTGTCCAGCATAGCATTGGCAAGTGGGTCGGGCTCGGGCCGAATCGGCCACTGTTCACCGGGCCGGTCCTAGGGTTAGTCTAGGCTAGGGATAAAAATCTCTGGCCCGCACTTGAGAGCCGTTGCAGCAATGGCTCTCAAGTTTTTTTTTTTTTTTCCATTTTGGTCCCTAAAACGGTTATTTATGTTTTTTTTTTTTTTTTTGGTAATTTAGTCCCTAACGGCTATGTTCTCCCCCTAACTCTCAAAACTCTATAAATCCCCCCAATTCACCCAAAACTCATCAAACACTCTCTAACTCTCTTATTTTCATTCATCTTTTTCTCATAATCCTCAAATCTCTTCATTTCCTCTATAAAAATTGTTGGAATATAATTTTTTTTAATATACTTTTTTAATTCTTCAAGAAAGTCTTCATATTTTGGAAGATTGTTGAGTGGCGGAATAGTGGCTACAAGAAGTAAAGTTCTACAAAGTATTGTTGTTCTTGGTCATCAACTAGTTAGTATTTCTTAATCTTACATTCTTATTTTTTAGCTTTATTAATTATTTATTTGCTTTAGTTATTTGTTTAATTTGTAAATTAATTTGTTATTTATATTTTTCAATTCTCTTATTTTATTATTTGTTAATACTTTATTTTATTTTTTTGAACTTTTATTTGAATTTTGATTGATTATTTTTTTTTTAGAAATAATGAATCCAAATCAATATAATCATTTTTCTTCATCATAATCATCTGCACATTTTGATTTCAATATAGATCCAACCTTAAATTTAATAAATAATGAAATAGGTAATGAAGATGAAGGCTCTAGTAGGCCTAACGTTAGTATTTCACAATCACAACCAACTCCAACTATTAATCCTAATAAATCTAATATAGGCCAGGAAGATGTTGAAACTGCGGATGTTATAGCTAAAGCAAAAACATCTATGGTTTGGAATCTTTTTGAAAAAGAATAATGATAATGATAGGGTAACATGTAAAATTTGTAAGGTGGTATATGCACATAAGAAGTGAGGAGGGACAGAAACGTTAGTTAGACATATGAAAATGTCACATAATGATTGGTTAAAAAATCTAATTAAACAACAATAAATCCATACTACAGGAGGTCAAATTAATAGTAATTTTCAATATGATCATAGAAAAAATAGAAGTGGATTTGCTAAAATGATTGTTCAAACTAAATTATCTTTTAATTTTGCAGAAAATCCATATTATGAATAATACATGTAAAACAATTGTCAACCATCATTGAAAAGTATTCCTAGAACAACGTTAAAAAATTATATAATAAAGATATATAAAGAAATAAAATAGTATTTAATTACTATTGATTCTTGTAATTGAAAATTTGTTCTTACTTGTGATAGTTGGACTGCAATTACTAATAAATCTTATTTGTGCATTACATGTCATTGGATAGATCATGATCGGTTAGCATAAAAAAGAACTATTTGTTTTAAAGTATTTGAATATCCTCATGTAGGTAGTAGTAGTATAGAAAGAATGATTACTCAAACATGTTGTGAATATATGATTTTTAAAAAAAATTATTTCTATTTCTTTAGAGAACGCTTTAAATAATGATTCTGCCATAACAATTTTGAAAAATACTATGAATCTCATCTTAGATGGTATTTTTATTTCATACTAGGTGTGCTTGTTATATACTTAATTTGTGTGTTAAGAAATAATATAAATATGTTGATGATATTGTTAATATAATTAGAAATATTGTTTTATTTATTAAAATTTTCCTAGTTAGGCAACAAAATTTTAAGGATTTATGCCGAGAATAAAGTGTATCTTTTAAAAATTTTAAATTAGGTTGTAAAATTAAATGAAACTCAACTTTAGATATGTTTAAAAGTGTTATACCTTTTCAAAATCAACTTATTGAATTTTATAATAGTAACAGTTTTCAACCTCAACTAACTAAAATTTATTCTTGAAAATTATATTGCACTTTCAACATTTTTATTTACTTTCAAATAAATAACTAAACTTTTATCGAGATATTATTATCCTACTACTCATCATATTCTTCCAACACTTGCTAAGGTAGCAGATATTTTTTGGGAGTATATGGACCATCCCCAATATGGTTATTTTATGATAAGTATATTTGAAAAATATAAAAAATATTATGAAAATATTCTTATTTTATATTGTATGGCATTGTGTATGGATCCTCGAGTAAAAACGGCTGGAATCATAGTATTATTGAATATCTATATGAAATATTAAATTTTGATGAATCTCAAACACTTGGGCAATGTATGATAAAAGATAGAAAAGATAAAACAGCTAAAATTCTATCTGACATGCATAATTTGTAGGAGTTTGAGTTTTCTTGTTCTAGTTCTCCTAGTTTAAGTAGGCAAGCCTTATCATCATCTACCAATCATTTTCGACTACCACGAAAATTTACCTCTTCGATTTCATCAGTATTTAATCAATAGGATATTATAAAATGTAAAAAAATATCATTTACCACCTACAATAAGATGGCAATTTATGAGATGCAACCCTTGGTAAAAAATGAAGATAAACATTTTGATATTTATGATTGGTGGAAGGTTCATGTAAGTCAATACCTCATTTTATCTAAAATAGCACATGATCTTTTGATACCACCTGTCTCCACAGTACCATCGAAAAGCATCTTCAATAGAAGCACTCGAACAATCGATGAAAGAAGATCTCGATTGGCTCCTCATACTTTAGAGATGTTAATATGTTGCAATAGTTGGTTCGCAGTCAAGATAGGACGGTTAATTCGTGGATTATTGATGATGACTCAGATGATGAATGGGGCGAGCCAAATAGTTAGTTTAGTATTCAAATAATTAGGAACTTAGGATAAGTAATATTATGTATTTAATTTTACTTTTAGGATATTTATTTTATTTTTAAATTTTGATCATTGTAATATTTTTAAGAGGTTTAGGCATCAAGTCTCCCTCTTATATAATCTTTATTTTATCAAATAATAAAACAGGTAGGAGTCCAAGCCAAACCTCCCACCACTTCAAGGTAGCTTTTTTATAATTTTAAAAAATTATATTATTTAAATAATACTAAAAAATTATAAAATAATTGAATATCAAAATTTTTAATTGAATTAAGTGGAAAAAAATAAAGAATGAGAGACTAAGGTCCGGGACTGGCCAAGGGCCTCACGGGTGCCGGGCCGGGGCCGTGCCGGGCCTAGGGCTTCTGACTTAGGGCCCGGCATGGCCGGTCCTCGAGCTCGATCCGGCTCGAAACCGTGCAGGCCAACTCAAATGTCATTGCTAGTCCAAATCATCTTTGTTAAATGGCTTGAGGAAACTCATATAGAACATTAGATGAATCCTCAACCGATCAAGGAACTTGAACTGGTAGGCCACTCTTCCTACTCTTTGCAATACCTCAAATGGACTATTATATCTCTGAATCAGGTTACGATGCACATCGACGAAAAGGAAAAGGCACCTTCCAACTGACAAGAAGATTGCAAATATATTGGCTCATAAGACCCAAGCCCCAAGCACCCCTAATTAGAAAATAGATTATTTGGTTCAGTGAAAAGGTTACATGGTGAACACAACATGGGAACGAGTTGAGCATTTGTGGCAATTTAAAGACAAACTCAAAAAGAATTTACAGGCCACGTAAAATCCCTTAACGAGGGTGTCAAGCACTCAAGCAAGGGGAGGGAGGGAGTTTATAAGGGGGGAATATTCTTTATAACATGCTTATGGTAGTGAAGTAAGGTTGGGCAAATTACTTGTAAAATTGTATCCCATTTATTTTTTCTGCTTTAGTTAATTTTAAGTATCTAAAAACGAAGTGAAAAGTGACTAGCCAGGGGTGCTTGGTTAAGCCCTGCGTGAGGGAAGAAAGATCCTACATAACAATTGGTATTAAAGCCTAGTTGGCTCGTGTCGACTCGCGTCTGCTCATGCTAGTTCGTCCATGGCCCAGGTATGGCTTAGTTGTAGCACCAATTAGCTTATATTAGTGTTGTTGTTCATGATCTATGGCTACTTCTACAAATGGCAAAACGACAAAGTGGATTTCTGCCTTGGAGGATCATATTGGAGCTATTTTTAAGGCACTGGGTGGCCATGAACAGGTAACCTCCTACCCATTGTTGGTTGAACGTCTTGAGCAACTTAACAATGTTACTGGTAGGCTCTAGGAGTTGCTTTCATACCCTTCCACCATCTCAGTGATTCTCCGACTAAGAATGACACTGCTACTACTTGTGGTTTTGCATCCTTCGGAACCTCCATAATCTCAAAGTAGTGTTCCAATTCTTCTATCCATTCCTCAGCTCTCTCTGGGCCCCCAATCCCATTGAATATTAGCAGACCCATCTTTTTTATTCTCTCATACAAAGCCTTTGCCCCAGAATCTTTTCTCCGATATCTCTGTTCCTAGTTCTGTTGTAGTTTACGTTGTTCAGCCTGCAATCTATCAACTGTTCCTACTGTACCCTCATCTGTTTCTACTAAAACAGTTGTTGGCTTTGCATAGCCTGAGCTACCATTGCCAATACAGTAGGCACATCAATAGGTGAGTTGAATCCCAACATAGTTGATGGAACATAAGTGGGCATCCTAGTTGGCAAATTCATTGAAGAGATGGCTCTGTGGTAGCTAATGATGGTATAAAAGGTGGAGGTAGAGGTAAATTGACTTCAGTGGAAGGTGCCCCCTGAAGTTCTATGTGGGGCCAATATTGTAGTAGATAAACTCTGTCCCCGACCTCACGTGGCTGCAAGTCTATCCCTATCACTATCCCCTACACCCTCTTGTGTATTCCTCATATTCCTGCATGCCATCTAGAATATATCTCAAGTTCTCAACTAGAATAATAATAAGAAAAGATAAATAACGATTACAACAACATTGATCACACAAGAACAACAAGCATAGCTTATTCCTCTACTCAACATAGATTTCAAATGTAACCCATTACATACAATTTCTGAACATATCTAACTTATAGCTGAAACTTATAGAGATCATAACCTATTTGGGTCTCCAATACCACTAAATGTCATGCCTGAAATCCGAGGATGATATGGTAGTATCTTAAAATGGAATGCCGGACCCAGACCCGAACTCAGACAACTCAAATCTAAACAACCTAATAAGCATAAATTGCACAATTAAATACTTAGTCTTCTAAGTACCAAGCAACACATATCCAAATGAAGGGTCTCATAATTAAACTCAATAAAACTTAACACTTCTGAAATCTAACAAGAACTAACATGAGTTTATCAATCTAAGGATAACACCAAGTATTTCACTCCAGATCCTCCTTGAACCACTTGTCTAGTTTGTCCCCCTCTAATTGGGATCCTACAAAATGTTAATAAAAGGGTAAGCTCACTAACTCAGTAAGGAAAACAAAGCTTACCTAGGATTGAGCATATTACGTACTATCTATCCTTTTAAAAAACGTTTTAAATACACACATTATCTACTAAAGATAATCTTTTGGTGAGTTTTTTGCATCCCAAAGAACAAAGAATTGGCAATGGCAAATCACAAAAACTAGCATGAAGGAACCATCTATAATGCCTTGAAAAGAATCCGCCGCCGCTTAGAGCAACGAGATCGATGCTGGAAAAACACTGGACTAACCAGGTGTCGGACAATAGAGAGCAACGGACGCCTGTCTGAAGAGATGAAATGGCGCCGGTTCAACACTGGAACTGCAAAGCATAAAATAATAGGGAGTAGCCGGCACCGGTCAGAAGGGGTGAAACAACGTCGGCTCACTTCAGGAAAAATAGAACAACAGTACAGAAACAGTGCAGAATAGAACCAAGGAAAACATGGCTTTCACCTAGATTATTCCCACATAGTTTTCTCCCTCAGAACACCCAGCAACCAACTCAAACAACCCTCTTTTATAAAAAACCTTTACACTACACAACACCCCCCCCCCTAAAAAAAAAAACATTGGACAACACATGCTAAAACATCTAAACCTGAATCATTCTTGGGAAAAAGTTTGGCTAACAGATATAAATCCCCTAATTACTATATCTCGTTAGGAAAAGGGCCAATACACAGATTTAGTGGGAGAGTCCCCACCATCACCTCCCCCAAACATCAGACATAACATGAAACTAAACTCAATACTAGAACAAAAATTCCATGAAATTCATAACACCATACAATATATTGTAGTAACATTATCATTGAAAGTATCTAATCACAATACTCAATCCAATTTTTGTATATAAACATAGCTTTTTTTCATGAATTTCAAAATAGTAGAGATTTTGTTTAGAAACCAAACAAAAAATAATAGAAAAGCAAAAAAAGCTAGAATCTCTTACCAGATAATGCCAAAAATTACAACTCATCAATTCAAACAACTTCCAAACACCACTACAATTCCTTAAGCACCTACAAACTCGACATCAAGAATCCTATCAAAATTAACAAAACCCAATAATTCCCAAAACAAAATTCTACAACCCCATACCCAAAACTTAGAATTAAAGACCCTAGTAACATATTAAATCTAATCCAAAGCACTATTGAATTAGAGTTTATATAGATTCGAAGCCTCTAACTCCTTTTCTTCCCTTGTCACCTCTTCTCTGATGTCCTTCCGCTCTTTCTAAATTGCCCTTGCAATGTTGATAGGATGAAGTAAAAAATAACGTAATTGACAAAACCCACTTAGCATAAATCCGGAATTTCCGTGAAGTGGTGCTAATTTCATTGAAAATTCCGGGAGAGGGGCTGCCTCAGCCAGAATTCCAAAAGTAGTGAGGTCGTATTCCTTAAATGTGACCTCAGCAATTTTATTATTATTTTTTTTTATAATGCAACCTTGAGGTCGCATTCCAGGAATGCGACCTCAACCTGCTACTTATCTAATCGAATCAAACAACCTGCAAGAATTTTCCTATGGAACATGAATTTTCTCATACTTGGAAGAAGTTTCGCCTCCTGTACTTCCTAATAATTGTTTGAGAAAAAAAAAACTTTTACACAGAATTTGTAGAAACTTTTGACTTCTGTTGTTCTGTCGTAAAAGACTAGTATTGCATAATTCTGAATCTTGTACAAATGCTAATGATTTCCATTCTCCACAAAATTATGACAAGGAAAAGGAAAAAAGAAATAACAATCATGAACCAATCAAAATTTGTACTTTGTCCTCCTTTTACCTTCCTCTCTACATATCTTCAACCCCTGCAAAGGTCTTTGATCTTCATGATGAATTACTCTGGAAGCAAATAATGAGCAGAAACCGAGGTCACTTGTATTCTTTCTTGGATGGAACTGCCGCTGAGACCTTTTACAATGAGCAATTGCATCCTATATTGGATTCTCAATGTCTGAGTTAACACTGTTACTTCTCTTGAAAAATTGCATTTCTCGGAATCCATTGGAATCAGTTGAACTTTCTATCTCTCTGTACTCTCTCTCACATTTGAGAGAGAGAGAGTACAGAGAGATAGAAAGAGTGAGAGTCAAAGAAAATGGCTGCAAAACGCCATTCTTGTGACCATGCAGAAGAAGATTATATTAGCATGGAAGTTGGCTCACAATCAGCCATCTTCAACTGCCCAAAAAGCTCTTCACCTAATGCCAGAGAATTTGAGTTTCAATTGTCAAGTTTCTCAGAAAGAGACACAGCGCCTTCGCCTGCTGACGAACTCTTCTACAAAGGGAAACTCCTTCATCTTCATCTCCCACCTCGATTACAAATGGTAGAAACTTCTCCAAAATGCCACCTCCTATGATTGCAAAGCATACTATAACTTCAAAGAGTCTTTTGGCCCACCATTATTCACGCTACCAACAACACCCCAACAGCAAACAACACTCCATTTGAATCCTGCAACATCTCACCAGCGGAGTCATGCCAAGTTAGCATAATGGCCACAAGAAGGTCGCATTCCATGAATGCAACCTCAGGGTTGCATAATTAAAAAAAAAAATTTGCGGAATGCGACTACATTTTAATAGGTCGCATTCACAGAATGTAATCTCACCACTTTTGGAATTCCGGCAGAAAGGTGACCTCAACCGGAATTTCCAATGAAAATAACACCATTTCACGGAAATTCCGGCATAAATCAAACTTCAATAAGAGTTAATTGCTAACTAACCCCTAACTTATTGGCTCTATGAATTTAGCCCCTACACCATATGGGTTCAAGCCTAAGGGAAATTCTTATATGAACCTGATGCACATGCATCGGGTGCATTGAAGTGTTGTACTACATGCAACACTTATTGTACACCAAATTCTGTGTACAACCTTACCTGCATGTGATACAATACTTCAATGCACTGGTGCACGTGCACCCAGTGCATATAAGAATTTCCCCAAGCCTAAACAAAAAGTAAACTATAAAAAGAAAAGGCCCAAGGTGAAAAAGGGCTTAGGGCTCACATTAGGACGGAGACAAATCAATTGTAATACTTTCTATATTTTTGAATTAATGTTTTTGTTTTTATTTTTCGAAATGTTAAGAAATAAGGTTTACTTTCTTTCTGAAATTGTTATTATTACTATAACTGCTTTTCTTTTTGAAGTTGATATTTATTTGAAACTCTTATCACAATAAAGCTAATGATGACCCCGTATAAGTAAAATGTGTGACATTTAAAACATGTACATTAAAAATATTAATGATATATATAATGTTAAAGGATAGAACTTGTGTTAAAGAATGAAACTTGTATTTTAAATTTAAAAGTGTAGAATAATAAAAAATAAAAGGATAGAGAATAATGTAATAAAATTTTAAAACTTTAATGATTTGAAAGGTAAAATTTATAAAGATTTTTTAAAATTCATTTTTTCAAAGAAAATAAATAATTTTCAAAAAGTTTAGAGGGATGGAGACGCCATCCCTACCTCCTAAATTCGTCTCCATAAATCAGATAGAGTAATTGAACACATTGATTACGTTAATCGTGTACAAAAGATACATGCATGCTGTAAATATCAATATGTAATCCTATTTCAATAGTATGGAAAGCAAATCCAATCCCACGGAAGAGGGAAGAATCGAAAATTATACAAATAGCTTTGGCATTCCTCAATAGATATATTGTTCAAAAACTGAAATTATTCGCACGTACTCATATCATATCACATGTAGGTAAGGTAAGGAAGAAGTGTAAATGTTGGAGATTGGATAGTATGATAGAGATCGATATTATATGTATTTTAAAATAATTATAAAAAATTTTATGTAGATGAATGTATAAAGAAAGACACATATATACGTATAAAAAGGACATATATTTCATTTCATATTTTGTGAAATATATACAAGCGCACAAATTTACACATTAAATTGTTTGTAAAAAAAAATGCATGTAATTATTATTTTTAACTTATTACGACAAATCCTATTTGGGGGAACTTTAAAAATTAAAATTAAGAAATAGGATTTTTCCAGATAAAAATAAGGAATAAACTAAAATAAATTATGGATAAATCTATACGATATTTTCTTCAATCCAAGCGATCTTTTCATAGGAATCGGGGGATTGGATTGATTATAGAAATATGAATTTAATTAGTCGATTTATTAGTGAACAAGAAAAAATATTATCTAGACAAGTGAATAAATTGACCTTGAAACAATAACGGTTAATTTCTATTACTATAAAACAAGTTCGTACTTTATATTGATGAGTTGAGAATATTTATATTTTATTTAAATTGTGCACATGAATATGTGAAAGAAGACGTTGCATTCACCTAAATACCATAATTTGTTATGACAAATCAAACTCGTGCTGTAATGACTTATTATTATTATTATTATTATTATTATTATTATTATTATTATTATTATTATTATTATTATTATTATTATTTGCTAAATAAAATCTCAATTATATAAATGTATATAAATTTGTAGAAAAGACGAGGAAGCATCCAAAGTGCCTCCTCTATGACAAAGAACAGAAGGTGGGATTAGGGAAGGGGGAATGTCTCCAAAGACATTACGTTGCCTAACCCATTGAGCTAAATTGTGAAAGCCCTCATTACAGCTTCTAGGCATATAAAGAAATTATTCAGAGAGGCCAGTGTTTTAGAATCCCCCGAGCTCTGTCAATGGTTACTCGAGCAGTCCAATCTAGAGTCCCAGAATGACCATCAAGGGAGTGCACTACCTCCAGGGAATCCCCCTCAATGATAGCTCTAGTGAGCCTTAATTCCTCTGTTAACTCAACTGCATGGAAAGCTGCAATGGCTTGTGCCCCCAAAACAGTAAAAGACTCTTCACGGCCAGATCATACCTTAAATATATTCCCATGATCATCCCTGATTATGCAAGCAAAAACCATCTCTCCAGTAACAAAGGATGCATCAAAATTTGTTTTAAACAAACCATTGGGAGGGGGGCCAGGGGGCAACCATGTTGAATGAGTGACAGATCACTGATGTCGCATCTTTTTTCTAACTGATGCATCCCAGCACAGTTTAGCCATTTGATTAATACAACAAGAGACAACTTCCCAATTATCCTCCCCATCTCCATGTTTTAATCGGTTTCTGTACTGTCAAATACTGTCTACAGAGGTAATTGCAAAATGAAGTACTTTTTCCTTTTCAAGTGTAGAAAGTTCTTGAAAAATTTCCTGAGTACCAAAAAGCATGTCAAACCAGCAATCAATATGCCAATACAAGAAATAATCAATTCTGATTTGCCACTTCGAATTAAACCAAATAAAGCGAGCCAAAGGACAGTTCAAAAACAAATGCTCCAAAGGCTCCCGCCACCACCACAGATGATACAATTTTCCTCATGAACAGGAAAAATATGGGAAAGTCTAGAGTGAGTAGGAAGGATACCAGCCAGAATTTTCCAAAACAATAATTTATAGGTACAAATACAGAATTAAATCTTATATATAGATGTACAGAAAAAGATGATGTGTTTGGTAATAAACAACGTATTATGTTATGATTCTGTCAAGTAAAAATTTGATTATTTATTGTGTTTAGTAAAAATCATTAATATATTATGATATGTCAATTTATATATGGATATGTGCAAATTCGGTGTATGGCTGCCAAAGGGATGAAACACAATTTGCACATAAAATGCACGTATCCAAAAAGCGCACATTATTTCAGCGTTAACAAGCATGAAATCATCAAATAAAAATAGACAGATTCATGAACTTGAGCTCCGTCGGTACAAAAACCTGAAAAGAACAACTTTCCACAATCCCTTAAAGACTTGTCCATACAGAGACAAATGAAGAAACAGACCTATCCATATGGTAAGAGCAACACAACACTATTCAAAGAGAGCAACTTCCAACCCTACACAGGCATGCTTTTTAAGCATTTCCATTTCTACACCCATGCATAAACAATTTATCATCCAAGCTGCAAATCTCTAAACATGAATTGCAATGATTAATTGGAAAAACTGAACCATAAATTGCAAAGAAAATGGCGAAGCAGAAGTTTAACTAGTCATGATGTTAATTTTGCATTTTCTTTCACAAGTAACTATCTACAAACAAATAGAACCTTATGCTAATCAGTTCATGGACTTTGAGGACAAAGTTTGAACAATTACACACGAGCTAAGAATTCCGTGTTCAGGATAACTCCTCCTCCTGCTCAATTTCCTGCATTTAAATCTTGTAATGGTGCATGGAAATTGTGAACTCAGGGCAGGTCTTGGTTCCAATCCTCTACCTGCGGTTTCCAGTTGCTTTGTTTAAAGAAGTGAAGTTCAACCTGTAAAATTCACGAAGAAATCAGCTAGGCATCTTGTGATTTGAGTCAAAGGCAGTAAAGAATTGAGCAGATTCAATTCATTTAACACAGTACCATAAACACAATACCTGAGAAGAGGCTTCTGCGGAGCCTCAGAACTTGAAATGGATGCTAAGCTGGGGCGTATTTCAGTCAACTCAAATGGCTTTGGATAGGTTACGTTGCAATAGCAGGATAAAAGGAAAAAATCAGCAGGTTTTTAATAGCATATCTCCCAAAATAACACTATATAACTCACTTCACATGCTGAAATTCATGGCCCAAAGTTCAGTATTCTCCCATAAGTAGCCATTCATGCAAATGCATAAATGCAGGGGTGCAAAATCAGTCTGTCTTGTACATGCAAAATGCACAAATCGCTTGAATGGTCATTCATGAAACATCCATAAAGCAAGGGTTTAGAATATGTATGCCTTAGCACACAAACTGCACGAATTGCATAAATAGCCATTTGTGTAATGTGTATAAGCAAAGTTGCTCAATCAAAGTACAGGACACACACACAAGAACCATAGTGCTGAAACTACACAATGATGCTCTAAAAACAGAGAAGCGGAAAAATGCTTAAGAATAAAGATTCAGAATAAATCTGTAGAGAAAATTTATTTCTAGGACTACCATTCACCCATTCGAATTCGATCATAAAGAATAAGACATCTAAACATGCACGATATATCATCAATAGCACATAATATGGTCTATATACAAAGCATAGCATATCAATATCCAAGCAAGATTAGGAGTTGCACACTAGAATTCTCGGTGCTGTTCCTAAATTGGATATGCTTCTATCCTTTAATTGATTAATTTTCAACCCCAGAAAAGAACTTTTTCGACACAACTTACTAGTAAAAGAGAAAAAAATTTCCTTCCTATTTTGGTTCTGTTTTCCTTTTCTCATCCTCTCATGAATATGATCCAAAGAGGGCCTAAAAAATAGAGATAAAGAAGAAACAAAATGCCAAGCAACAACCTATCCTAACAAGAAACGACCACAAAAGGCAAGCTGGCAGCACCTCAAGCTCTTCCAAGCCCTCAACCTGTAGGATATTGGAGTAAGGATTACCACACTCTTTGCCTGCTGTCGCTATTTTAACCTGTTGCTCTCTTCTGCAGACTGTAGCAAGCTATCCTCTTTAACTCCACAAAATTTTTTTACTTTACGTTGCTCTATTCTTCAGGACTGTAGCAAGCTGTCCTCTTTAACACCACAAAAATTTTTTACTTCACTATTCATTTCTGGATCAATTACATTTAAAGAACCCTGGTGACCTGCAACTAGTGCAGAAGATTGCTGCTTGAAATTCTCTGTCAGTTTTGCACCAGACGAACCAGAAGATGAAGGCCATTTAAAAAGGGAAAAAAAGTCAGAAGTGTTTTAAATAAAATAATACATATGAAAATCAGATCCAATTTAACGCCATTAAACTTAATGTCACGTGCATTGAAATTCATGGCTGCAAGTTCAGTTTTCTCTACTTTCTTAGCCTGCCTATCTGTCTTATACAAGGACTGCAGAAATTGCATAAACAGTCACTCATGTAATATAAATAAAGCAAGGATGAAAAATCTATATTTCCTGTGCACACAAACTGCACAAATCACATAAATATACATTCATCAAACAGACATAAAAGCAATGGTGATATTCATTCATGCAACATACATAAAGCAAGGGTGCAAAACTCTATGTCCTATACACATAAGCTGCACAAATTGTAAAAAAACAGATATTCATGCAACCTGTCTTACACACAAATCATTCTTGATTTCATCAATTATATTTGAAGAACCCCGGTGACCTACAACTAGTGCAGAAGACTGCTGCTTGAAATTCTGTGCCAGTTTTGTACCAGATGAACCAGAAGATGAAGGCTCTTTAAAAGGTGGGGGAACAAAAAGGTCAAAAGTGTTTTAATAATATAATACATATAAAAATCGAATCCAGTTTTACGCCATTTAACTTATTTCACATGCATTGAAATTCACGGCTACAAGTGCAATTTTCTCTACTTTCGTAGTCTGCCTATCTATCTTATACAAGCAAACTGCAGAAATTGAATTAACAGTCACTCATGTAATATACATAAAGCAAGGATGCAAATCCATATTTCCTATGCACATAAACTGCACGAATCAAATAAATATAAGTTCATGAAACAGACAGAAAAGCAAGGGTGAAAAATCTGTATGTTTACACATGCAAACTGCACAAATTGTGTAAATAGTCATGCTACATAAAGCAAGTGTGCAGAACTGTATGTCTTATACATGCAAGCTGCACAAATTGCAAAAGTTTAGTCATTCAGGCAACATGTCTTACACACACAAATCATTCTTGATCTCAACAATTACATTTGAAGAACCCTGGTGACCCACAATTAGTGCAGAAGATTGCTGTATGAAATTTTCCATCAGTTTTGCACCAGATGAACCAGAAGATAAAGGCCTGACTGGAGATCTGCATTTAAGAGATCCCTCATCCTCCTGATCAAGGAAAGTAAGATTTTCAAGACACTTATCATTACAGATAGTACCAGCAAACATCAACTTCGCATTGTTTTCTGCCTCTTTCTTGAGAAAGCAAACCTGCAGCACTATGCTCCTGGCCAAGAGCAAGGACTCTCCTGAGTCTTCTCCATCTTGTCTTCTCCTCTTTTCACTAATAGCACTTGTTTTTTATCCAGGCAATTTTGGGGGCTTGACTCCTTCAGGGAAGACAAAAGTAGGTAGATCCTTCCGCCTTATATGGCATGCCTGTAACGACATTGTTGATTTCCAATGAAAATAAAAATATACATCACCCTTGAACTCTTTAATTGTCATCCTTATATCAAACCATGTAGCTCCTTGAGGATTACTACCTTGCTTCCTTTGTAACCACATAAAATAACAGTAATGATGGCATTTAGAATGGTCAGTGAATTGACCAGGGTAAGGATGGCAATGGAGATAACCGTAGGTGTCTCTCTCTATCTGATTGATTTTTTGAAAGCAAATGAGTGACATTTCTAAATGGAAGCTTAGTATGTAACCGAGCAAATGAACAAAAACTTACAACATACCTTTAAAGTAAGCAAGAGTGCTCTAGATTCAACCCAGCCCTTCCAATTTCTCATGTCATCATCACACTGCTAATATTTCTATCTGCAAATAATTTGCATATGCTCTAAAAAATGCGAAAGGCTCAAAAGGAGTTGCCCAGATATCTCTGTTTCCCTCAATTGCCTGTAGACATGATAGTCAAAGTTGAAAGGAGACAAATTCAACAAAAGCACAAAATTTCAGATGATCACAGAAAATTGTATTTCAACTTGGACAACATTTAAGGCACTTAGCATATATAGCTGCACATATTTAGGAATTATAACTGTAATTATTTCCTGTCATTGTTTCTATATTTGTAACGTATAGTTGGCTTACCTTAAATAGGTCTAAGTATCTTGTATAAATACCTTGAGATATATGGAATAAACATAAGAGTGTTTTTCAGCCAATTATTAATTTGGTATCAGAGACAAAGAAAAGACTTCCGCTGCCTCCTTTTCCCAAACCCTAGCCGTCATTGTCTCTTCCAAAACCAGCGCGGCACTGTGGTGACACTGTAGCGGTGGCGACACTGTAGCGCGCGGGTACTGTAGTGAATCGCGCTGGTTATCATCTATCATGGCTACCAAAACTGACAATGAAGCGATCCCCGATAGCAAGAAACTCTCGACAGTGACCATTCATGAAACCTCTTCTCCAATCCATATTAAATTGGATGGTACTAATTATCGTGTTTGGTCAAAGATTTTAGAGATACATATTGCTGGCAGAAAGAAGAAGGGTTATATTACTGGACGAAAGGCTGCACCTGCAGAAGATGATCCGGGTTATGATGAATGGGAAGCTGAAGATGCTCTTGTCAAGTCTTGGCTTATTAATTCCATGACTGATAATCTGATGTCACACTTTGTTCAGTGTGGGACATCTAAAGAAGTTTGGGATGCGGTTAAGAGGAGCTATCTTGATGTGTCTGACTCCTCCCAAGTCTATGAACTGATGAAGAGGTCATTCCAATTGCACCAGGGTGGTCGACCTCTGCCGGAATATTACAACGAGTTGAATTCAATTTTCATGGAACTTGATTATCATAGCCCAATGACATGACATGTGCTGCTGATATCGAGAAACAAAGGAAGCGTATTGCAGAGGATCGCATCTATATGTTTCTTGCAGGTCTTGATCACCATTTGGATCAAGCTAGTAGTCGTGTTTTGGCTATTTCCCCTCTACCAAGCTTGGAAGAAGCCTACTCTTTAGTTCGTCGTGAAGTGCAGAGACAGGTCACTATGGGAATAGAAAATCATTCTGAAGCTTCAGCTCTAACGATTCAAAAGAGCACCTCTCAATTGACTCCTTCTGTTCCTGTGAATTCTGTCGCTTCCAATTCTCGCTTCTGCACTCATTGCAATAGTCTCAGGCATACCATAGAGGTTTGTTAGAAGAAGCATGGATATCCGGAGTGGTATAAACTTAAACAAGCTGAGAGGAAAAATAAGAAATCTGCTCAGATTGCTGTTATTGATACTTCTCCACCTTCTGCTTCTCATGTCTCTCACGTGTCTGCTCACCAAGGTAATTCTAACATTTGGGTTATTGATTCAGGGGCCATTGACCATATGACTAGTAATTCTTCTATCCTTGCCTCTCTAATGTCTTCACCTGTTAAGTCTGTACAGGTTGCTAATGGGACCTCTATGCCCATTACAGGAGTCGGGAGTGTCTCAATTTCTCCTACATTCTCCATGTCATCTGTCTTACTTGCACCTGCTATTTCTAATAGTCTCCTTTCCATTAGTAAGATTACCAGAAGTCTTAATTGTTCTGCAATATTTGATTCCACTCATTGTATCTTTCAAGACAAACGTACGAAGAGGACGATTGGCATTGGTAGGGAAAGAGGCGGTCTTTATTACTTAGAGGGGGCTACGCAGTTTCAATCTGAACCTAGCCATGGCCTTCAAGTAGAGAGCAAGTCATTTGATAGAGAGAAGATTCTTTTATGGCATTGTCGTCTAGGGCATCCATCTTTTCCTTATTTAGAGCGTTTATTTCCAAAATTGTTTCACAATGTTGCTATCTCTAGTTTAAGATGTGAACAATGCATTAATGCTAAAAACCATCGTGTTCCTTTCAAAACTAGTTTCAATAAAAGTTCTATTCCTTTTTCGTGTGTTTACACTGATGTATGGGGTCCTTTTTCTACTCCATCTGCTTCTGGCCATAAATACTTTGTCTTTTATTGATGACTGCACTAGAGTGAACTGGGTATATTTGATGAAATCTAAAAGTGATGTTATACAAGTGATTCCTCAATTTTACCAAATGATTGTGACACAGTTTCATACTCAGGTCCAAGTTTTTTATTCTGATAATGGTCATGAATTTGTAAATCAATCTCTTACCCAATTCTTCCTAGAACATGGCATCCTCCACCAAACAACTTGTGCCTACACACCACAACAAAATGGGGTAGCAGAGCGTAAGAATCGTCATATCCTTGACGTTGCTTGGGCTTTGAGCTTTACTATGCATGTTCCTAAACGTTTTTGGGCTGAGGCTGTCATCACTGCTGTCTTTCTTATTAATCGCATGCCCGCTCGTATCCTTAATTTTCAAACCCCTTTACGGATGTTGTCACAATTTCACTCTATCCCTTCTGCTCTAAATATTTGTCCTAAAGTCTTTGGTTGTGTATGCTATGTTCATGTCCACTCTATATATCGGGATAAGCTTGATCCACGTGCTCTCAAATGTGTTTTTCTTGGTTACTCTAATTCTCAAAAAGGCTATAAATGTTTTCATCCTCCTACAGGTAAATATTATGTTTCCATGGATGTTCGGTTTTGTGAACAAGAGTCGTATTTTACTGGAGATGTCTCTATGATTCCTCTTCGAGGGGAGATTAGTAGTAAGGAAGAGGAACGGTTATGGTTAGAAGAGAAGAAGTTGTGGATGTCGAGTAAGGGGAGAACTCGGCTATTGTGGAGAATAAGGAATCTTTAGATGATACTTGTTCGGTGAGGTTGAGTACTGAATTTAAAGAGGGAAAGGATGAAAGACCAGCTAGGTTATTTCAAAAAGGCTATACAAGAAGAAAACGAGAATACCATTTGTTATGCCTCCTCTTGATTCTAGTGCCCCTCTTGATGATGCTACCATGCCATCGGATGACTCTTCTACTATTAACCCTGAGGTATGTGTTCCTTCTCTTCCCACTTCAACTTCAGAGATAGATTATACTACTTTGACTCTACTAGTTATGGATCACGATCACGGTAGAAGATATCCCCTTCGTGAACGTAGAGAACTTGATAGGTTAGGTTTTTCCAAGTCATCTTTTAATATCACTTATCCTATTTCTGATTTTATCTCTTATCACTGTTTGTCTAAGGCTCATCTAGCTTTTGCTCTTCAGTTGTCTTCTGTGTCTATTCCTAGTCATTTTCAGGAAGCCCTTGGAGACCCCTAAGTGGAAGATTGCTATGGAAGAGGAGATGAAGGCCCTTCAAAAAATTCTACTTGGGAGATGGTTGAGTTGCCACGGGAGAAGAGGACGGTAGGATGCAAGTGGGTGTTTACGAGTGAAATACAAGTCGGATGGGACAGTTGAAAGGTATAAGGCTAGGCTGGTGGCCAAGGGTTACACTCGAGCCCATGGGATTGACTATCATGAGACTTTTGCTCCTGTGGCTAAGATGAACACCGTTCGAGTCATTCTATCTCTTGCGGTCAATCTAGACTGGCCATTACGCCAATTTGATGTAAAAAATGCTTTTCTCCATGGTGATTTGACCGAGGAGGTGTATATGGATCCTCCTCCAGGATTTACACTAGGGAAATGTAAGGTGTGTAAGCTGAAAAAGGCATTGTATAGGTTGAAACAATCGCCAAGGGCATGGTTTGGCAAGTTGAGCTACTCGATGAAGGCGTATGGTTTTAAGCAAGCTTTAGCGGATCATATTTTGTTTTATAAGCGGGAGAATGATGATATTACCTTGCTTATTGTTTATGTTGATGATATGATTGTTACAGGTAGTAATGCTGATGAGATAGAGAAACTTCGAAGCTATTTGGCCAAGGAATTTGAGATGAAGGACTTGGGGGTTCTAAAATACTTCTTGGGTGTTGAAGTATCTCGGTCCAAGCAAGAACTTTTCCTCTCTCAACGGAAGTATATTTTAGATCTCTTAGCTGAAGCTGGTAATTACTGCTGTGAACCTGTAAATACTCCTATTGAGATGAATCATGGCCTGGCTATCTATCCTGATCAGGTTCCAACTAACAAGGAGAGATATTAGAGACTAGTGGGGAAGTTGATTTATCTGACTCATACTAGGCCTGGTCTATCATATGCAGTTAGTGTTGTCAGTCAGTTTATGCACAATCTAAGTGATAGACACATGAATGCAGTGAATCGTATTTTGGCTTATCTTAAGTCCTCTCCAGGTAAAGGTATTATGTTCTCCAAACATGGGCACTTGGATATTGTTGGTTATACAGACTCTGACTTTGCTGGCTCTAAGTCAGATAGAAAGTCTACTTCAGGCTATGTGTCATTTGTTGGAGGTAATTTGGTGACTTGGAGGAGAAAGAAACAGAATGTAGTGTCATTATCTAGTGCAGAAGCTGAATACAGGGCTCTTCATCATGCAACCACGAGATCTTGCTTGGTTAAAAATTCTCTTGATGGAACTCGGGTTTAGTCCGAAGAAACCTATGGTGCTTGTATTGTGATAACACTGCAGCTATTGAGATCGCTAACAATCCGAGTTCAACATGATCGAACTAAGCACATTGAACTTGACGGGAATTATATCAAGGATAGTACGGATTACAGTATGATAGAGGTTCAGTACATTAAGAGTGCGAGCAAGCTGGCTGACATAATGACTCAATGCTTGTTACTAGTGGACCATTTTATGCATCATTTTCCAAGTTGGGCATGTGTGATATCTATGTACCAACTTGAGGGGGAGACTTAGCATATATAGCTGCACATATTTAGGAATTATAGCTGTAATTATTTCCTATAATTGTTTCTTGTTATGAATTATTGGAATCTCCATTAGTTAGTGGAGGCTCCACTAATTATGGATTTATGTGAATTATTAGAAGATTTTTATGGATGTCCACCATTTAGTGGAGACACCATTAATTGAAGATGATGTATGCCATGATGTATTTCACTAATTAGAGCTCTATAAATAGAGCTATTCTCTAAGCTTGTAATACACCATCATTTTGTGAAAGAAAGATTAGTGAAAGAAAGATTAGAGAAAGAATTGTGAGAGAAAGAAAGAGAGAAGTTTGAAGAGAAATTCTTGTGCAAAGAATAGTTAGAATTTTCTTAGTGTGTAGTGTGTAGATTTTATTCTAACACTACCCTAATTTTATAACATTTCTATATTTGTAATGTATAGTTGGCTTACCTTAAATAGGTCTAGGTATCTTGTATAAATACCTTGAGATATATGGAATAAACATAAGAGTGTTTTTCAGCCAATTATTAATTAAGGCTTGGTTTATTTTCATCTGAAGTCTGTATAACTATTTGTGTTTTCTTCAATGTTCAAAATATTTCAAACCTTTGTTTACCTACAATTGATTTTTTAAATGAATTCAGTCATATTGTACTCCCTTAGGTTTTTCCAGAATTTAAGGTTCAGATTTCCCCTCCCAAATTTTACATACTTCCACCTTAAGCAATCACATTATGACATAGTGTAATCAGCAGGTTTTGAATACAGTGCGGAGCAAATATCAGGACGGCAGGAGAAGGCAACTTTTGCCACCACCAGTAGCACGCTGGCACCTAAAAAAGGTCCTAGAAATAATCTGATCATTTACATCTAAGAGTCCTACATACTATAATTCCTATTACCAACATACCTAGCATGTCTTTGAGGCAAGGAATTCTCATATCTATGCACAAATCATGTAGTGCTACTACAATACCAATTTTCTAGAAGGAAAATATCGAACTGTCATAGTCCAAAATGATGATGTTTTACCCGTTGCAACATGTATAATCTAGAATATACATAGTATGGAAGCCTAGCAACAGAATTACAAAATATTAGGGCTGACTACATTGTTCCCCCCCCCCCCAAGCTTTGAACATACATCAGGTTTGGTAAAACTACAAATCCTCCTTCAAGCTTACATAATCAGGAGCATTCCTTGCAACTAACTTTTGACTGTTCAAAACAGTTGATAACAGTTAGTATCAACAAACAGATCTAACGAAAATCCCAAAAAAAACCCATAGGAACTTCAAAAAGCATCACCGGCCTTTTGTAAACTATCAAAAATCTATCTAGCAACTAACCCCGTCTGCAACCATCAGCTACTCAAAATTTATCACAAAACCTCACACAATAAACACCATTGTCAATCATATTAATATTAATAGCAATCCCAAGACACACTCATTTCCCTTATAGGCTCTATCTCTTCACTTCCTGCTTTCAAAGCTACAAGAGAGACTCAGTAGGCAGATGAAAAGCCAGGAGCAGGAGCCCAAACTAGAATAGGTGAATTGTTAACCAACTATTCCACTTCTGTTGGGGTAAATCCCTTGCTTGGTCTGTTGCAGCTCCTCTTCCAGTTAGAGTGGGAGTTTCCGGTGTTGAAACATCATGCTTTCGCTAGCGAAGTTGTGGAATTTGGTAGATGGAAAAGAGTATATTAATATTACAGAGCCTGTTTGGACAAAGTGTAGATCCTAATACTAGGGATATACTTTTGTTCACTTCTATGTCCAATTTGAATTTAAGGGGAAGGCAGCATCAGGGAGCTCTTCCAATAAGTGGAAGCTGGGGTGCAGGCCATTCCATCTAGTACAGAAGATCTCACTCTTTCTGCGCTGCTCAACAAGCAGTGCTTCTCAGCTAATCCAGTAAGTAAGCAGGCCGTAGAAGACTAAGGAAAGAAAGTCACACAACAAACACAATTGTCTATGCCACTTTCCGCTGCAGAATGAACCATTGTTGAACTTGATCTATCTAATCTGTCCTACCCTTTAATTGTTAATGAGGAATTATCACATATAAAGTGAAACTTCTTCTCTTTTTTTTTTTCCCCTCCTCCTTTCTTGCCTCGCGAGGGTGCATCTTAACCAACTAAGCTACCACCTTAACAGAAGGAATTGTCACATAAAATATTTATCAAACAATTGATGATCAAGACTGGATTGGGATACAGTAGTGTAAAATTCGTTAAGTTCTCAATTTTTATGCACATTCTGATTCTATATTTTGTACCCGGGTATAGTTGGTGAGTTGAAAAAAAGAGGATCAGTATGGTATGTGTTAGTTGTTCAGAAATTCTTGCTTCAATGGAGGAGTAATGGAGGGAGATTGAGAAGAGGGAAAAGAAGCTCAGAGGACTGGCAGAGGGGAAGAGATTGAGAAACAGAGAAAAAAGGAAGAGGAAGGAATAGAGTGAGGCTAGGAGGAAAGGGACAGAGTGGATTCAACCAAGGGGCCAGAAAGAGAAACTTACAGGAGAAAAAAAGGGGAGGGAGAACCAAAGTACAGCAAGGCTAGACTGGGTCTAGAGAAATGAGCTATGGAGACTACAAAGAGGGAAGATGAGATGACAAAAAGGAGAGGAAAATTGTGGTGTGAGTCAGGGTGGATGGGTGCATCACAGCTTGTTTCAAAAGCACAAAGCCTCAATCATGGTAAATTTACAAATGCATTCTATGTAGTCGGCAAACAAGAAGACAGAACATAATATTTTTAACTCTCCATTGGATCAGCTCAACAGTACAAAACTTGGAAATGGAAAGAAAAAAAAAACGAGGATATTGTGTTATTGACCAAGATAATAGATTATAAATAGAGTTGTATTGGAGAGTGTCAGACTTTAGGTTTCATAATACATTTAGATAAATGCATCGAGTATAAACTTATCCACACCAAGAATGTCAAACAATGAAACTGTCACGTGATTACACAAATCTTCTCCTTTTGAAGAACTTTTCAAGCTACAAGATCCTTTGCAGTTTATAATTCTAGAAACAGATACAAGTGGGACGCACAGTCTTTTGATAATACAAGTTAAAAAATTACTCACTTTCTCGCTTTAATTACCCAAAAATTATCGGCTTTTAATACATCCTGGTGGAAAAAGCAGTAGAAAGGAGGAGGAAAAATCCTCAGAAGCACAAAAGAATTTGACAAAAAAACATTATCAGCAGAACATGTTCATACGAATACAACCATCCCCTGAAAATCCTGCTACAGCAATCATAAGAAACATAGAAGATAACAGAAGGGGATCGATGCAGTGGCAGAATACATCCACAAAATGATACCAACAGCAAATCCAAACATCAGAGACCTTATGTTTTAGCCGCTTCCAGCATATCAAAATGACTAATCAGAATTCGGTTCATCAAATTCATCGTTGGTTAGATAAACACACAGGCCTTTACAAAGAACATGAAAAAATTTTCTCAAATCCTTCCGCAAAGCCCAAAAGTATATCTGAATGAAATTAACAATAGCACACCATTTAAGTACAACATTCACCCATGCAGAACCTTACAAAATGATAATGATCAGACTTAAAAGTCATTCAACATAAATGAGCACAAAGGCTTTATTATCTTTAACGGTCAAAAGAAAAGAAATAAAAAAACTCAACATGTTATTATTGCAACACAAAGTTACCTCACAAATCTCATTCCCCCTCCAAAATTCTTCCTTCCTGAAGCGCAATGTGCTTTGTGAAACATTGTAGCTAGAGTTCATGCAAGGATACGCTGGAGTTATAATAGGCATCAGGTTCTTTCTGTCTATGTAGTTTCTTCTGGGATCCCCAAACAGCAGATTTAGTCTTAGAGAACCTTCTTGAATTGGACACAGCATTACTGGATTTGGCCACGGCCACAAATTATAGATTTTGAAAAGCCGAGAGACCAACATGCTACGCAGGGCATTTGGGTATAGCTGGCAAATGCGAGCAATAAGTACTGCCCAATTAATACGACCAAGAAATCCTGTGACCTGGTCATAACAGAAATAACAGGTTATGCCATGCACTGGATAGAAGAAATAATGAAGCACTCGACTACTTGTACAATTTTTTCCTCACATTCAAATAAAATCCACGCCGCCTGGCACACAGTCTCAGACATCTATGTGCAGTGCGAAAATTCTAGAGAACAAAGAACAGAAACACCATTCTTAGCAAATTAACAATTCACATAGACACATGTTAACATATTCAAGTCAGTTAGAACCTGTATATTCGGGATCAAACGCAAAATCTGATCAGTAACCCTGCACCCCTTAAGACTACGAACCATCTGCTCATCCACATTCCGCAATATGGATTCCTCTACAAGATCCAAGTCCTGCAAGGAGATGCAACATCTGAAATTATTGAATGTTCAAACAGTAACAATCAGGACAACCACATGGAGCAAAGTCTGATACTTTGTGGAAAGAAGCAAAGAAGTAGGGGAGGATGTTAATCTTCAGCATAAGAAACAAAGGGTGTATCATATGTGAAAAGAGAAGGTACTGGAATATAAAAAAGGAAAAATTTTGAACTTTCATCTGGAAGAACTATTGTGCAATCCACTAACTTCATGCTCATTGCAGAGAAGTAAAAGCTGAGCGTATTCATTGGTGGCACTGCACTAGAATTAAGCAAGTGAAGAATAGATAAAGTTGGATTTCTACCATTTAAAAGTTATACCCGTGTTTGCGTGCTGACTCTGCTGAATGATGTTTTGTTTAGTAGATGTTTAACGTTATTGTTCAATACAAGAAATTGCATAGAGTAATTCAGGTCGTGCAGCAATTACAACTTCATACTGATGGAAAAGGAACAGCATATTTGTGTCAGGCCTTTCACAAGCCCTGAAGGGAACTGCATGCTTACTCACTGTTTTACGCCTTTTTTTCTTTCTTTTTTTTTTTTTTTTTTTGTGTGTGTGTATGTGGGCGGGGGGGAGGGGGGTGTTGGGGTGTTTGTGTTAAACTTAAGGGTGACAAATGTTTGACGCCCAGTATCCGGCATGTCCATTGAAGTCTCATCCCATTGGGTAGGGAGATAGGGTTGCCCCCTCATCCACTGGACCAGGAATTGGAAACTGCATCTATCAGGTAGAAGCAAATATCCCTGCTAATCTAGCCTGCCCACATTCGGAGGCTTATCTGTCACTCTATGACATAGTAACCATGCAGGCATATTATGTCACAGTGCTTTCTTATATCTTCCTCTATATGGTTAACTCACAAAGCCTCAAAAGTTTATACCTCCCACAAGCTGTTCTCTTCAGCCACCCCCCAAAAAATAGGATCTGTCTATGCACCATTCAACAATTATGACAAAATCAGCATTTGAACTATTATACTGAATACAAAGAAATATTAACACCAAAACCAAGGGCAAACCATGCCCGCATTCCCACCACTTTTAAACTACTATACCAAATACAAGGAAATATTATCTATTGCCTTCAAGGGATTTAAAAAGAAAATACAGACAAAGGCTTATCAAATTCAGTCAGTTCACGGGATTCTTTCCATGATTTCTACTTTTATAAGGCTATAGAGCATAAAACCATAAACTTAAAAGTGAAGAATTGGATACTCAATACTAAGTGAATTCATAACCTAATTGAACAAAATCACAAATTTTCCTTTGGAATATGGGAGTTCAAAAAGTATACCTAATTCAATTATGTAGAAACTGAAAGCTGCAGCAACTATCATTTACTTGCTGAAGCCAAATTCAAAAGTCAATCTTATGCACTGCATTTTTTCTTATCCAAGGTTGTTCAGGAAAGGAAAAATGGATTTAAGGGCACAGGAAACGTCACTAAGCTGAGAGCTTGATTCTTTAAGATATATTGAGCATGGACAGGTAATTCAATGAAGTTACCTCAAGATGAACCTTGACCCAGCCAAGGAATGAAAAATGTTCAAAATTTTGCACCTCCAATGAAATTAAGTCAATTGAATCAATTTAGACATTTAAAAGAAATTAAAGGGAAAGAAGCAAAACTAGTTTATCTTACGACCAAGGTAAAAATGAATTTGCTGGCTATGAGAAATCAATACAAATGCATGACTCTCAAATACATTAGAAAATGCACAAATTATCAGCTCCCTTTAAAGAAGAGTAAAATGACAGAGATAGTTGCAGAAAATATTCATACTTCAGGTATAACCCAAAGTGCCACATTTGCATAAAGAAGATATATAGACCCATCAAATTTGAACTTCATCACAGGGACACAAGCATCAGGCATGGGGTGCAGCTCCTGCACGTCGGGCATCTCTGCCAGCATCTTCTGCAGTCCTCCAAAAAAGTCTTCCTACAGAGATGGGAATAAGTGGTTCTTCAGCAATCTCTAATTATTTTCAAAAGATCATATGTGTGTAGAAAACAACAGTTGTCAACATACCTCGCAAGCAGCATGTCTAGGCCCCACACATAAGGTGTCTATATCTGCACCAGGACCATCTATTCAAATATGAAAAAGCAACAAAGTTTAGTGGATTTTGTCATTGGCAAGTTCGTTCTTCATCTTTGTTAAACTAAACAATTTTATCACATGACCTAAATTAATAAAGTACTATCCACACTGCGCTGTGGAACATATTTCAAAATGACAAAGCAAAATATTAGCAGATTGAAGTTGTTGACATTTTCATCCTGGAAAAGTAAATCATTTTATCCAATTACTTTTTAAAAAAATAAAATATTAACTATTCAGAGTTTTGTTGTTAAAACTGGACTTCCATTTGGAAACTGAATGACCAGAGAACTTTTTGCTCATATGAATCAAGAAACCATGAGGGCAAGAAAATTTACCACGCAACATTGTCAACATGCTTTGAACTTCCATCTAATCAAAGGAAAAATGGGTGGAACTGACATAATTGTCACTATTTCCATGTGTATAAGAAACATATATTTCATCATGATATTCTTCAACCCTGACAGGACCAGTTCCTTTTTCTTGTTTTTAAATGAATTAGTTTATCGCCAAATTCTATAATTTAGTGGAAATATTTTGACAGCCTCAGAAAACCAAATGTCTTGAAACATAACATCCACAAAAAAAATATTCCAGAGCAATAGGGCTTGCAAACTGCAATATCACTCATAAGACTAAAGCAATTTTCATATGTCCAAGGTATATTGACCAGCTCGCTGAGCAAGTTGCTGAGGGAGAGGGAACAAGAACTGCAGAATACAAGAAAATAGGGTTTCAAAGTATCCACAAAGCATCTAAATAGAAACATTGTTTATACACTATTATCTATTTATCATTATTCTGTGACAGATGCTAATATATTTTTAATATATCTGTAAGATTTAATGATACATCTTTGACAGATGTAGATTAGGAAGTAAAAGATTCCACAATGAGCAGGTAATTGGTACCACATCTTTTCTGCAGGAGGTTGAACAAGTAAGTTCAAATCCTAGGGATGAACCTTTTTTTGGGCAAACTTACAACTTTGACTTCAAAGCATGCATTGATCACACTCTACACATAAAGTGCAAAATTCGGAATGTAAACATTCCTTAAGGCTTAATTAGGTGACTTAGGGTAAGAGCTCCTCAAGAATAACTCATCCTTTATTCTTTTCGTTTCTTTTATTGCCACCCTTTATACTGGAAATTAACCAAAGAGCCAAAAACTTAAAACCAAAGATGATAACTAGCAGACATCTACTTCTAATTCCTTACAACCTTTTATTTCTATATTTTGGAAAACATAATTGTCGCCTACCGTCCCAAGTCCAATTTTTCACTTTACAATACAAACTTCTGTAATTGGCTCTAAAACCAGTAGCATATCAAACCACATCAAGACTAAAGTATTGGAAATTGTATTTAATTACTTACTCAATTGGGATTTTTTCAAATTAAGTCAGTGGCATGAAAATTTGTTTCTGTTTGCAGATATTTTTACTTTTGTCTCTCGTGTTATTGACAATGTGAAATGGGAGTTGATTTTTTCTTTTTTCCTTTTATTTATTTATTTATTTATTTTTATCCTTCCATATGCCCCCTTCCAATTATGTCTATGCAAGTAAAAATAACTCCACCATGATCTACATCTCAACCTAACTGGCAGTCTTGTTGCTTTCCTCTCTCAATCAAATAAAATTTGGAAGGTGGGAAAAGATTAAGTTCTGACAGTTTCGAAGACAGAAAACTGTTAGTCATTTGAAGAAATGCCATTCGCTGAATGAGATTTCTAAGCAGTTATTGAGATGAATGAACAAACCAAGGAGATAGTGCAAACCTTTCAATTAGTTATTTAAATGTTTAGTTCAAAGGTCATTACGTAAATGCCATAAAAAGGACTAAACAACGATTATTAGCATATAGTTGACCAGAACACAGAGAAAGTTTGCAAAGAAATAAGATTTTTACCCCAAGCCGATAAGAACCAAAACTGAAAATTTTGGCACTTACTTCTTGAACCACCTGTTCATTGAAAACTTTGGCATGCTAACATTTTTAACCCATTTCTGTACAATCTGTTCAACATCTCCACCATTAGCAACCATAATATGGCAGAAATAAAATTACTAGTAGGGAAATTAACGGTAAACCTGGTCCAATCTTCAAAGAACTTCGTCCCTTTTGCTAACTTCTTCCCGGCTTTCACGCACTCCTGCATCTGCAAGGAACTAAATACACAAACCCTGATTTGATATAAAGAACAAAGAATCCAACACAGCCACAATAATTCTCATAGCATGCATGTAGGAACTGAATTCAGAACCTAAAGGAGAAACTAGAATATAGAAAACAAAAATTCATGAAGTACAATCTAGTAAATGAACTTACAAATTTTCCCCGTACCAACATTAGCATTAAAACACACACACACACACACACACACACGGAGCAATTGAGGGCATTTTAAAATGCAAAGACAAGATAAATGGCCCACCATCCCAAAATTGCAAGAGGAATAAAAAGATATGGGTAAAACAGGCCCTGCCAAAAGCTTCAACACAGCCAAATGGAATGGGGATGCCCTTGATTTTGCAAGTTATATGATTTATAGCATTTAGGTTTGTGATCGTCTCCATTTCTCGTCTTTATCTTCAGCATGGTTTATACCAATTAGGTTTTGCAATCTTTTCCACTTCTTGTCATTTTCACCACCAAATCGCCAAGAATTGATTTCCAATTCTATCACCATTCTTGCTGAATAGGAAAGCAAAAGGAATCATACAAAACTGCATTTAAAATTAATCTGAGTTTTTCCCATTCACCAAATCAACACTATTTGTTTACAATTTAAAAAATTACTTCCAGACACCTTGCCTCTGCAAAACAACAACTGAATTAGAAAAAAAGAGGCATCAAAATCAATTTCTGCTCATCGAATTAAGAATATATAAACAATTTCAAAGGAAATGGCAAACCTCTTCCAATTCTCCATTCTTGATCACATCAAATTGAGTAGGTCCAGCTGTCAAAATTGGTTCTGACAATCCATACTTCTGATCAGAATTTCCTGATGAATTTCTCATGATGGTCGGGCAACAAACCAGTCTATGACTCTCACTTTCTCTCCACAACTCAATTTCCAATTTTTTTTTCCACAAAGCAAACATAAAGAAAAAAAAAACCTCGAAAAGCGACAAAACTTCCTTAGTGTACTCAAATGAGTAATGACAGTAATGTGCGTATGCATCATCAAATATAAAAGACGAGGTAAATAAAATAAAGTAACAGAAATATAAAGGGAACCTCTAACAATCCACAAAATTTTTCCATTAAAGCATCCATAGGTTACATTGAAATAAACCATACAATGACTGTAAAGCTACAAAATGCGAAGTATATAACTCCTCTTTTTGCTTTCTTTCTTTTTTTCTAGTACAAGGCGATTCCCAACTAATGGCAAATTCATCATCCTCTGTTTTCTTCCACTTTTACAGTGGATACCACAAATTTAACAGAATATGAAATAAAACCCTAGAAATACAGTACATTTTAGGGAAATCCGGTGCAAATTGTCTTGATCACCAAACACACGACCATGTTTGTTGTGGCTTCCCTCTCGTTCTTTGCATACGGTCTATCACCTCAGCACGTAAACAGTTACAAAGAACCGTCTCCATCGAAAAATTTGACACAATCTTTTGTCCTACGCAGAATGAAAACAAAAGCGGCAAATACTATTTACACTTTTGCCGATCTCAAAAGACAACCGAGCAATGGATATCAACGACTATTTAGCAACAATCTAGGCAAACAAAAGCTTGATAAAACATAAAAACTTTAAACAACAAACCTCAACGAAACAGCATAATATAGTCAAATTACTTTCGAATTCCCACAATAACTAAACTGCTTCGAGAAATTCATTGCGAAACAAGATAGGGAAGGGGGAAAAAAAACTCAACTTTACTAAGAAAAACGGTGCCTTTCTCGCAGATTATGCGATGATTGGTGAAGCTGGGAAGAAATGTTCAAGAGTGCGGAACCGCCAAAATGCAGGGCTGGCAGTTATGGCAATGAGGGCCGGAAGACATGCCCATTTACCAGTTCCGCATTCCCGATCCTAATAAAAAACCGTATTCCACAGTAACCCTCCATGGCTCCATTACAAAAAACAGCTGGGTGAACGAGGGAACGGGGATATCTCCCAAAAAATTACAGACCTTAGCCCACTGTGTCCGGCTGTGGGTTCCTAAATTACAAGTTGTAGAACAAATTTTTCATTGTGGCACTGGTATAAAATCCCCTAAGCTTCTTCTCTGCTTACCTTGGCATTTCACTCCATATCTCCGAATTGTCCATTGAGGGCTAGTTTGCGAGTTTTGGGAAGAAAAGAAAATTGAGAAATTTTAAGTTATGAAAAAACAGAAAAATGATATATGTATAAAGTTATTTAGGAGTTTTGGAGAGAAAATAAAAGATTTTTTTTTATTTGGAGAGTTTGGAAAGAAAATAAAAAATAATAATTAATTTATTAAAATATCTTTATTTGTTATGAATTATTGGAATCTCCATTAATTAGTGGAGGCTCCACTAATTATGGATTTATGTGAATTATTATAGAAGATTTTTATGGATGTCCACCATTTAGTGGAGACACCACTAATTGAGATTAGTGGAAGATGATGTATGCCATGATGTATTCCACTAATTAGAGCTCTATAAATAGAGCTATTCTCTAAACTTGTAATACACCATTATTTTGTGAAAGAAAGATATAAGAAGAGAAAATTGTGAGAGAAAGAAGAAAGAGAAGAAATTCTTGTGCAAAGAATAGTTAGAGTTTTATTAGTGTGTAGTGTGAAGATTTTATTCTAACACTACCCTAATTTTATAACACGTTATCAAGCACGAGTCTCTCGCCGTTATTAAAGCCGTAAGACAGTACACATTTATTGATCTCGCTAAATTCGAATTTGTAACCCTTGATATTTCTGAAAAAAAAATTATATATCATACAGAAATGCATCTAAATGCTAAAAAAAAGAAGATCCATATGTCATGTGGATAAAAAGAAAGATTTGACCACTTGAAGATGGTCGTACTACCCACTGCACGGTTGCACCTGAAGTTGCAAAATTGTAAAATCGTGAACTCCGTGATGTATAAAACTACATCTTAGTTAAAAATTTTGCAGAGAAAAAGTTACTGATGAAGTTATATTGGAGAAGACATTCTCCACTTTTCATACCTCGAATATTGTCCTACAGTAACAATATCAAGAAAAAGGGTATCCAAAATTGACAGATTTAACATGAGTTATTATTGAAAAATCATGAAGCCAGATGAACTGGCTCAACAGCGCTCCCAGAAGTGAATGTTGTTGGTTCCAGCAAAAGCCATCGTTATAGTCGTAGTTGTGGCAGTGGCCGTGGTTATGGTCATGGACACACTCGATATTTCCCTTATCACAGAGAAATACTGGCCACCTGAAGTGGAACAGAAAAGATAATAAGGGAAAAAGATATTTACATTAATAATAAACATCACATCTTTTATTCATATCACTAGTGTTCATATGAACTTGAGGATACATGATTATAGTTGCTCTTTTATAATTGAGCTGACAAATGTAAGATGACGGTTTGTAATTGTTCTTTTTCAATATTTACATTAGAGGAAGACAAACAATTAGTAATTATGAACTTCAGCTCCTCTTTTTCGACATCCTCCTCCTTTTCTTTCCCCTTTGAGACAACATCGAGACTAGCAGCAGAATTAGCCGTAAAATTACTGTGAAATGAGTCTTGGGATTTTATGATCTCCTTAAATTTATTATAATTAAATTTCTTATTATATTTGGCCTTGAAGTATGCTTGTCTCAATTTCTATGTTTGATCCTCTAACTGCGTATTAGGACTTTCTTCCACCAACTGTTTTTCACATTCCAGTATCGCAATGGCTTCTTTCAACTTCTTCTCACCCATATGTCCTCCTTCTTCTTTATTTTGCATCTCCTGTAAATCGAAATGATATCATCGGTTATTTACTTATAAATCTTTCATAGTTTCATACTTGCAAATTATAAGTATGTATGAGAGAGAACCTGAACATTCTTGATTATGGTCTCCAAGCTCACCAATTTCCTGTGAGGCCATCGACGAATTCCTAACTCCCTACATCTTTTCTTGAGACGGGTTATGCCAATATTCAGTTCTTTGGCTGCGCTCTTGATTGGTAGGTAAAAGTACCGCGAAATTGTTTCTCTTGATAGTGTCTGGGAGTTATTGTCCTTCTTCTCTCTCTGCCTCTTAATCATCTTCTTCTTCCCAGGAATTTTATCTGCAATAATATCTTGAACTTCGATATTATGCATTTCATGAGTATTTACTCCGACTTCGTTGCTAAGACCACTCATTATTTCTCCTAGAAAAAGAAAATAATATCAGTAAAGGTAATACCATTCAAAATCCATGTTTAAATATTTAATAACCTGGAATCATATTCTGGCTTTGTTCAAAATCCATTAGAGAGTAGAAAGGATCATGCACAAGCATATCCTCATTCAAAGGAATAGCATCAAGAGGAACAGTATCAAAAGCTATCTCTTGTAGGGGCAGATCAACTTGGTCAAAAGCAGTATGTTCAAAACTTCCACTGATTTACATAAAAAACAAACCAAAAGAGAGTTTAATTTCATTATCAAGCACACTAAAAATAAATGGAAGCCCTTAAAGGTATCTCACCTGAAATTAGAAGGAAACGGTTAGTTTGGAAAAGACAACATATCAAAATCTTCTACGTTCGAATTAGGCAGAAGCGGTTGGTTTGGACAGAAAAACATATCAAAATCTTCTGCGTTCGAATTAGGCAGAAGCGGTTGGTTTAGAAAGGAAACTACATCAAAATCTGTTGCAGAAACCGAGTCAACATTTGACCATGTCCCAAATGAATTACGAGTCTCCATATCTGCTTTGTGATTTTTGTTTTTGATGTTTACTAATGACTGATGACTGAGATATATATCGATACATATATATATATATATATATGTATGAGGAAGAAGAAGAGGTAGATGGTAGGTAGAGGGTCGGAGGAGAAGAAAAGACAAGAGAGGAAGAGGAAAAGTCGGTACGGGAAGAGTGAAAAAAAAAGGAGATATTTTTCTTGGCATTTCTCGCTTGTCATCATTTTCTTATATTTCTTTTCTTATTCTCTTGTGAAATCATTATTCCTTAAATTAGGGGGAGAACAGAAACAAGACAAGAAAGATCGTGATTGGACAACATCATTAAATTATCTTGATCCGCATACAAGCGCGTGTAAACTTGAAGTTCAAAAGATAATTCATTTGTAAAGCATTGCAAATCAAATGCCGTACGCTTTTGTTGACTCTAGAAGAGTAACAAAATCGCATATGTCACCTATAAATGCTCCTATTCGAATTGAAATTCCAAGCAGAACAAAATATTATACCTATAGCTCATCGAGTCAAAACCACGCCGTAAGCGTGGCCGACCTCTTGGTTCTAAAGATAAAAATCCTCGAAAGAAAAGAGGATTAAATGATCCGTAAGATCATATTGAAGAAAAGAATGATAAAGACCAAGAGAGAATTGATGACAAAGAACCGTAAGTTGATGAAAGTAACACCGAAATTTCTATCAATTATACCACTTCCGTAGAAGTTGGAATCGGATAGAAACCGTTATTGATAATATATTTGCATACAATATATCTCTTGATGTTACACAGGATAGTGATGATCCCGAACCAATATCGCTTGATGAATGTCGGTATAGAAAAGATTGGTCGCAATGGAAAGATGCGATTCAATCGGAGTTAAATGCACCGACACAACGTGAAGTCTTCGGACCTGCAATCCGAACACCGTAAGGTGTAAAACCCGTTGGCTACAAATGGATATTTGTGCGAAAGCGCAATGAAAAAAGTGAAATCATTCGATATAAAGCGCGATTAGTAGCTCAAGGTATTTCACAAAGACCAGGTATTGATTATGATGAAACTTATTCTCCTATTGTTGATACTATTACACTCCGATATCTTATCGACTTAGCAAGACATGAAAAGATAGATATGCACCTATTAGATGTTGTCACTCGCTTACTTGTATGGAAATTTAGAAAATGATGTTTACATGAAAATCCCCAAAGGATTTCATATGCTTGAAGCATATAAACATTATCCTCGTGAAAATTACTCCATCAAGTTGCGTAAATCATTACATGGCCTCGAAGCCATCTCGGGCGCATGTGGTTCAATTATCTTAGTGAATATTGATTGAAAGCGAGATTTAAAATGACCAGGTATGTCCATGCATTTTTATTAAGAAATCTGGTTCTAAATTTGTGATATTAGCTATATATGTTGATGATTTTAATCTTATTGGAACTCTTGAAGAGCCCCAAGAAACAATTGATTATTCGACATCAAGGATGGTCGTAAAAGTATACTTTGCCTTGGTTTACAAATTGAACATTTGGCAAGTAGAACATTTATTCAACATATACAGCAAAAGTTCTAAAAAGATTTGACATGGACAAAGCACATCCATTGAGTATTCCAATGATCGTCCGGTCATTTTCGACCTCAAGAAGATATTGAAGAACTTCTTGGTCCTGAAGTACCATATCTCAGTGCAATTGGTGCATTGATGTATGTTGCTAATAATACACGACCTGATATTACTTTTGCTGTCAATTTATTAACAAGATTTAGTTCTTCACCAACACGATGACATTAGAATGGAATTAAACAAGTCCTTCGATATCTCCAAGTAGCTACTTCTTCAAATCATGCTGAAATTATAGCTATTCATGAAGCAAGTCGAGAATGTGTATGGCTAAGATCCATGATTCATTATATCCGAGAAAGTTGTAGATTATCATCAATCAAAGATATTCCAACTCCTCTTTATGAAGACAATGCAGCTTGCATAGCTCAATTACGAGGAGGATATATTAAAGGAGATCGGACAAAACATATTTCACCAAAATTCTTCTTTACTCATGAATTCCAGAAGAAATGTGAAATTGATGTGCTACAAATTCAGTCATGTGACAACCTCGCAGATATTTTCACGAAGACTTTACCGACTGCAACATTTGAAAAGTTGAGATATAAAATCGGTATGCGTCGGTTTAAAAGGAATCATCTCATCAGGGGGAGTAATAAACAGACATATAGAATAGTGTACTCTTTTCCCTTCACTAGATTTTTTTTCCCACTGGGTTTTTATCTAGTAAGGTTTTAACGAGGCATATTCTTTATGTAATGGATGGACATCCAAGGGGGAGTGTTATGAATTATTGGAATCTCCATTAATTAGTGGAGGCTCCACTGATTATGGATTTATGTGAATAATTAGAGAAGATTTTTATGGATGTCCAGTATTTAGTGGAGACACCACTAATTAAGATTAGTGGAAGATGATGTATGCCATGATGTATTCCACTAATTAGAGCTCTATAAATAGAGCTATTCTCTAAGTTTGTAATACACCATTATTTTGTGAAAGAAAGATTAGAGAAAATTGTGAGAGAAGAGAAAGAGATAAATTCTTGTGCAAAATAGTTATAGTTTTATTAGTGTGTAGTGTGAAGATTTTATTCTAACACTACCCTAATTTTATAACATTATTATTATTTTTCTTTAATATATTTCTTTAGAACAAAATAGATAGAATCGTCATTTAAAAAAAAAAATTAAAGTGTAGCCAGAAGCCTTTCTATTTCTCTCCAAAATAAAGGAGCAGGGCCTTGGAGTGATCCTCCATCCCCGCCTACTTCTCTTCCTTTCCCTAAAAAAAACTCCCAAACAAGAGAAGAGAAGGCATTTCTTCCCAAATCTCTTCTCTTCTCTTCATTTTTCAACTCCCAAACTAAGCCTAAGAGTTTGCACCACGCCAAGTATTGTTCATGTACTAGTTCTTCTATCTTAAAATGATTATCGATTTAAAAACAATTTAAATATTTATCATGTTAAAATGTTAAATTATATATTTTTTAACTTTTCAACTAATACTTTTTTTTATTTATTATAATACTACATAAACCATTTTACTAATTAGTTTTTAATTTTCATAAATGAATAATATAATCATTTTACCCCATAATTAAGAATTTTTTATAATTTTCTTTATCCTTTGACAAAATATTTAAATGATAGTTATTTTAAAATAGGATAAGTATTTTTTTTTATTTGAATTTAACACTTATCTTATTTTTATGAAAAAACATGAGAATATATGATTAATTAGAAAGGTTTTTTAAAAAATTACAAAAATTACATGATTATTTATTTATTTTAAAGTTTTTTATTCTCATACATACGACAAGTTTTTGAACTAGTAACTTAACAACAAATAAAATAAATTTAATATTTCAATTATTTTTATTTCCTTTTAATATTAGATACATTTTCAATATTTTCAAACTCTATTACAAGAACTATCATACTAATTTTCAATATTTTCAAACCCTATTACAACTATTATCATACTAAAAACATTTAAGCTCTCGGGACATATGATGTAGCAACAAAAGATGAGCCTATAGATAGTGGTTTCTCCATAAGATCACGTATTTGATTCCTAACTCTACATTGCATGTTTTGTAATTTATATCCTATACTTTAGGGCAAGGGTTGTGGGGACGTTATCTTAAAAAAAAAAAAAAAAAAACATCTAACACCTACTTAGGATTTGTATAGTGTAGTATCTTTTTTTAAAATTATATTGTGTAATTTTTTTATATATTATATTACATTATATTATATTATATTATATTATATTATATTATATTATATTATGCAAGTTGGAGATCATATAATATGAAGCTCGATCTCATCTCCGTTTCTACTTAAATTGGAAAATTCTCGGTCCTACTAAATCGAAATGGACTGAAGTCTCTTTTTAAAAGGAAAAATTGCCATCATGGTCACTATCCAACTTATGTGGCTCCTTTAATATGTTGTCTACCCTATGGGGCTGACTCTGCCTTACTGTCAGACCCTTCAATTTGACCCAGAAGCACATGGGACGGCACCTGGACCACTTGCGAGCCAAATTATGCCACCGGAAAATGGACCTGAATAACAGGGAGGTTTTATTAAAAGTTGGTGCCAGGACAAGATGATAGAATCATGGAGGACTTAGATGCGAGACAGGCTATGGAGCTAGAACCAAGGCTAAGGCTTAAGCAAGGTTCTTGGACTTGCAAAATATTGTGCCAAGACACGATGGGTAGACTTAGTTGTGCATGCATGGGCCAGACGACATGATTCGCGTATAGGCCCAAGCTGTGGCATGGACTTGCAAATCGGTTCATAGTTAATAGGCTTGACCCTCAGGGAGGAGGCAGAGTCCAAGTGGGAGGTGGAGTCTTATCCAAGACTAAGTCTAAAACCTTATCCTAAGAGGATAGGGATGAGATGGGTTGATCCGGTGGAGATCTTCTGAGAATTAGGGAAAAGTCCCACGTAACTAAGTTCAAGTCGGAGTCAGTTTCCTGATGACTTGAGGACTACTCCAAGAAAGTTTTATAAATAGCTTAGGCATTCATTTGTAATTCATATCATTAGATCATCTCATTCATTGTTGTAGAGAGTTCTTGTATAGAGAGAATATACGAGAGACTAGATAGGTTTTGAGAGGAAGTCTAGTGCAGGTTGAGTGATTGCTTGTAGATATAAAGATTTGGCATTATCTCTTGTAATCTTTATTCATCATTAATAGAAATTAAGGTCGGGCGGGGCCGGTAATTGCTTTGTATTCTTTCTTCTCTACTATTTTATATACCGTGCACTGTGTTATTATGTAGGTTTGTGGTAATGATGAGTAGCTTGGTTTGACCATGATCAAGTTACTACTGGCGCAGGTGTATTGACTCTAGATAACGGACTCAACCCTGTGACAATTGTAGTATCAAAGCCTCGGTTCGTGTGGGAGAGCAATTCTATGGCAGAGTTGGCTGATCGACTTGTTTAGGTGGAAGCTACCTTAGCTTCCTTATCTCAAACTGTGAGCTTCGAAGATATTGGAGAAAATTCCCCATTGTTGGCCCCGAGAGGGAATTAACTCCACGTTTAGGTACAAAATTTGCAGGAGTGGTGCACCCAGGCTCAATGAGCAGACATGCTGAGGCCAGTCCGGGTAGATGGTTTAGATGCTCGGGTGCAAGACCTGACCTAGACCATTAATGTCTATTGTGAGCGGATCGCATACATGGATCATAGACTAGTTCAACTAGAGTTACGGGGTAATGGAACTAGTTCTAGCACAAGCCTAGAGCTTAAGGATATCAAAACTGATCTTACCTTGATCATGCAGACCTTAGCTATTGGAGCTGGTGAGAGGGCAATGGAGATGCCTAAATTGAAGGTGCCAAAACTGAAGGCATTTGGGAAACAACACAACACCAAAGAGCTCAAGAACTTCTTGTGGGACATGGAATAGCATTTCACAGTTGCCCATTCACCAGATGAAAAGAAGGTAACCATTGCTTCTATGTATTTGGTCGCAAATGCCAAACTGTGGTGGAGAACACGCTTGACAGATGAGAACCTGCCCAAGATCGTGGATTGGGGGAGCTCAAAGTGGAGTTGAAGCAGTAGTTCTTGCCAACAAACATATCGTGGTTCATAAGAGAGGCTTTGAGGAGCCTCAAGCACACTAGTTCCATGTAAGACTATATAAAAGAGTTCAGTTCATTGATGCTGGACATAAAGGAGATGTTCGAGGAGGATAAGCTCTTCAATTTCATGACGTGATTGCAAGCATAGGCTCAGACATAGTTGAGAGACAAGGAGTCCAAAACTTGGAACAGGCAATGGCGGCTGCGGATCATCTGGTGGACTACAAGGTAATGCCTAGTCCCAGCGAAGGTAAGAAAGGCGACTTGAAGAAACAGAAGAGTCAAGTCAAAGGGAAAGGAAAAGCTCCCCAAGATAAGGACATCAAGAAAGATACGGACGATGGTCCTAAATCCCGAGAGGCCCTGAAAGACGACTGCTATACTTGTGAGAGTCCTCATTATGTAGCATACTACCCTAAGAAAAATAAGAATTGTGGGAAGCTCAATGTGGTCCAAGTCCAGGAGGACCAAGGATTGGTGACACCGCTATGTCAATCTACTACAGTTGCTAAATACTATGTCTACGGAGAAGACTCTACCTCTTGGGCTGATGTATGTTAAGGCCCTATCAATGGGAATGAGATGCTAGCTATGGTGGACTTAAGAATAACTCACAATTTCGTGGTAGATCGTGAGTGAGACGGTTAGGGCTTAATGTTGCGGAGCATTTGAGCTAATTAAAGGTGGTGAACTCTAAAGCCAAACTAATGCAGGGGATGGCAAGTATAAATTTGCAAGTTGGGACTTGGCAAAGCAACATCAATCTTATGGCGGTTCCATTGGATAACTTTGATCTTATCCTAGGGAATGAGTTCCTGGTGGCAGCGAATGCGGAGTATGCCATATGTTGGAGAAGTGATGATCATGGATGAGTTAACCCCCTCTTTTGCTCAAAGTATCTATTTGGACAAGTGGAAATAGGAGCTTAGGATCGTATCCACCCTATAGATTAAGTCCAGACTGAAGCATGGTGAGCCGACTTACCTAGTCCTATTAGCATACATTAAGAAAGATGTTTAACAGGAGGTCCCGGATGAGGTAGCTAACATGTTAGATAATTTTATTGATGTAAGTGGGATGTCCTCCTCGGATTCAGATTCAGATTCTAAACATAAGAAACAGATGTGAGTCCCTCAATAATCACAAAAATCTAATAAATATGAGATGCACAAGTAAGCTCTTTATACATACCAAACTCTCTCCCTTCGTCCTCAGTGGCCCAGAAAAATTAGAGTCAAGGAGAAAAAGAAAATGCAAAGAGAAAAGGCTTTTCCATGCCAACATTAAAAACTATAAACAACAAGATGTGTATCATAGAATTGTTTACAATTTGGATAGAAAATGTAAAGGATATTCATCAAAAGGGTTAGCCGCCATATATCCATAGAAGTAGACACTGCCATTTTTCCAATTGTGTGATAGCTCAAAGTCTCTATCAAACACCAAATGAAATTGCTGTTGTTACACCAGACAGATTACATTTAGCTCAAGAGCTTCAAGAGGATGAAATAGGTAAAACAAAATGATGCATTGAAATGAACCATTTTGATGAGACTTTGAGCTATCATAGATCACATTAGTAAAACAGATTCATAGATCACATTAGTAAAAAAAAAAAAAAAAAAAAAAGGTATGGTGGTTGATCATAGATCACATTAGCAAAAAATAGGAAAAAAAGGAAAATTGATGAATTGATGTATATTATGTGTTCTAAACAAGTAAAAGTACAAAAATATTTGCATTTCACATTTGATTGCGGTTGTCTTCCAAAGACATATACATGATGGAAAAGTGGATGGTTTGCTATGATATATAGGGCATTGCGCGGGGGGGGGGGGGGGGGCACCGGTATTGAGAATGTGCATCATGTGCTTGACCAAAGAGTTGACAATAATCAGCCCCATGTGCATTGTGTTTGTATAAGCTAAGCTAAGCTAAGCATTTGCATTACTCCATTTCTTATTTAAGCTCTTAACATTACATTTGCAAACAAGCACACAGATTCACTGCCTTTTTCCTTTTTAATCTCACCTAGGGAAGCCTACAGTTACACTAGTTAATTTCACATTCTCTCGCAGAAAGAAATGAATACAGAAAATCATCAGCCTACAACCCATTCTACCTAAGAAAGATGCAAAACCATGCCTTCACCTAGCTGAACCTTGAAACATTCTCCACTTTTGACCTCTGAAGCTGGAAACATAAGAGAAACGTGAGCAAGTCAGTTATAAATGATGCATAAGTTGATAAAAGACATGACAACCCCAATGCATTACAACTTTAGATACACAAAATGAAGCTATTAGTGACACAGGGATGAATATATCATCAGAAAAATATAGCTTAACACATGACCATGTGTGTTGCAAAAGTGGGATAAGCGATGTTGTATACAAGGTGTTTTACATCATTTCAGTTGAGTATCATGGTTCTCTGAATATCAACAATTGTTTTTGTTTTGATCATAGAGCCACTTTGATCATTTTAAATGTTTAAATGTTTAGAATCCAACTTTCTCTTTCATCTCTTCTGCTTCAACTGTTTTGTTCTCTGAGATTTCTTCTCCATATTTGACAGTGCTTCATGTTCTTCTGCTTCCTTGCTGGCTTTTTTGATGACTTCTGCTTTTCTTTTTGAGAACCAATACTGACATTTTAATGGTTCCTTTAGGTCCAAGGTTGGTCTTAAGGACATCTTGCAAGCCCTTTGCAGCATTGATGTTCATGTGCAGGGCGTCCGATTTGTTGAGCACCTCTGCATTTGGATTAAAAACTCTGATAGACATCTTTGACTCTGCAATACATAAACTATCAGAAGATTTAAAAGTGTCATGTTCCTGTACGCGGTTGTTGTCTTCTTTGTAGGCCTTTGTTTAAGATTGGAGGCTGCAGAAGACCGAATAAAGCAATTCAAGCCCGCTTCTAATCTCAATAATGAACAAATTGAAGAACCTAATAGATCGAACTCATCCTTGGCTACTACGAAAGATATCGGCTTTGCGTTTTGGAAGGAAAGTTCTGTTCTTTTTTAGTTGAAGGCAAGAGCTTTTTCTTCAATAAAGGTTACTGAACGCCTTATTGAAGAAAAGAGAAAAGAGAGAGAGGAGATGCGACGGCCATGGAGGAGAAAAGAGAGAGAGAAGATGTGGCAGCCATGGGGGAATAGAGAAAGGCTCTGTTTTGGAATAATAAGGAGAAGATGAAGGCGATAGGGATTTGTTTTGGGGTTAAAATTACAATTGTGCCCTTGTATTGTTAAGTTGCCCGTGTTCTATTATTTAATGGTTGTTCCACCCCCAACCCCAACCCTTGAAGTGTTTATTGTATGTAACATTTTTTTGTAATTGTGTTTCAAAACAATTACAACCATGTCGCGGGTTGTAATCAATTAACAGGATATTATCATTAATGCTAATGATCATCTTTCCTGCGGACAAAAGGTTGATATTATTCATGGAGGTTTTATGTGCCTTATGCGGTTGAGATTATAATGCTTCTAGGTTGTGTGCCTGTTTTTTTTTTTCCCTTTTTTTTTGTAAGTAGAATGGAAAAGTGTAATAAATATTTTTTAATCTCTTAAAAATATAAAAAATTTGAGGATGCGTCAAGATTACTGGATTCAAAGAATTCACCTAAATTGAAATGATGGTAATGCAGTATTTATGAATTAATTATTCAGATAAAGGTCTGGATTCAATGCATCCAGATACTCTTGACATTTCCTTAAAAAAAAAAAAAACATTCATTTGATTTATTTAAATTCATTGAACTAATCATTATACTAGCCTTTTTGAACCTCCTAGAATTATATATATTTTTTTAATTTCTCATTTTTCATCTTCTTGGAAACTCTAAAAGTATTATTCTATATTTATACATTTCACTCCTCAAAAAATTTGAAGGTTTTTTTTTTTATTTAATATCATTGTTATTTGAATTGATTTTTTTTTTAAATCAGAGTTATCTGAATTTTTTATTCTTTTAAATATTAGAGTTATCTTTTTATTTAAATTATTTTTAAATGAAAGAAAATTAAGAAAATTACTGAAACTATCACATGCAACGCATGGGCACCAACCTAATTAAGTATAATATACAATGAACAAATCAAAAAATTAGTAACTTCCTTTTACAATATAAGACACTTTAAAAGGTTTTTCACAATATAAGTCATTTTACAAAATTTCATAAAATTTTATTATTTTTTTTTCAACTTTATTCCTCTTTACAATTTCTCTCTTTCCACTAATTATGACTCAACTCTTTTCAATTATAAAAGTAGACAAATACTTAATTAAGAATATTTACGGAGATTTAGTTTTAAAATTATCTAAAATTTATGAATCTTTAATTCTTGTGTATAAGTTTAAAATAACTTATTTGTGAAACAAAAATAGTAATAAATAAAAATATATTGACGTCATGATTAATGCAAAAGCTTTCCCTCTTCACAAACTCTTAAGATTCTCTACCCTACTCTTTCTTACTCCCTCCTGAACTCAACATGCTGTGGTTCCATAAAAATGGGGCAGAGCACGGGAAAGAAAATGGAAAAGAGCTTCAACGCTTCATGGGGGAGAAGGAAAGAGACAGTGGTTGAAGGAAATAGAGGAATTCTTACATGGACCGTGGACTCGTGGACCAAATGCATTGATGAGTTGTATCGTACAATTTATATTGCACGTAGTACAATTCATCAATGCAATTAGTCCATGGACCATGCTAGAATTTTTCAAGGGAATAAGAGAAAAGAAAGTTAAAATTTTCAGATTTAAATGCACTTTTTTTTTCCAGCACGGGACAGGTAGAGTGGCATTAAGTGAGCCAGAGGTTCCAAGGCAATGCACATGGATGCACTAAGTGAGTCATGTAAGATATTTTGATATAATCTTGTACAGTTTAAAAAACGGTCAATTCAACTTATGGTTTTGGTGTGAGTATCGATGCGTTTAGCTTAGACCTTGGTCTTGTAGGAACGGTCTGTGTTTGAGTAGAATTGTTGACCCATAGGTAGTCTTCGGTTAGCCTTTCGTGTACCTTGGCTCGTGGGCAGGATAGACTGGTGGTTGAGATAGTTATTAAGAGTCCATTTGATAATTTAATTAAATATTCAAAATTAAATTAAATAAATATTTATTTTATTAAGTATATTAATAATTATTAATATTAAATATTTAATTAATTAAATGTATTTAATAATAAATTTTTATTATTATTTAATTGATTAAGATTTATTAAAATTTTGTTATAAATTTTAAATAAATTAAAAATTACTTAAATTTGAAATTTAAATATATTAAATACTTATCTAATTATTAATATTTTTATATTTAATTTAAATTATAATAAAATATTCCATCCGTCCCATAATATAAGTTGTTTGATTTCATATCATACATATTAAGATTCTTAAAAATAAGGTGACTTTATGTTTTTTCTTCTTAAAATACCCCTATTTAAATGTTTTGGAAACAAGAGAAGAGATAAGAGAGAAAGAGAGGGAAAGAGAATAATAAATAAGGACAAAAATGTAAAAGCAGCTTCAAAACCTTCTTGAAAAGTCCCCAACGACTTATAATTTGGGACAATAAAAGTAATTTCAAATGACTTATATTATGGGATGGAGGGAGTATAATATAAAAATAAATTATAAGTATTTCAAACTTCAAATTTTAAATTCCGTTTTAAAACTTTAATTTTTGAAATTTAATATTTAAATATTAAAACTTTAATTTTTAATTTTATCAAATGAACTATAAGATAATTATCTAATCAGATGACAGTTACCATTAGTTACTAAATTTACAAAGTCCCTGAATCACAAGTTTGGCACCCATGAAGTGCTGCACTTCTAATTATGGATTCGTGGGATAGCGGATAGATGTGCCTATATTAATTAAAGTGTAACCAACTAGTTCTTTGATCTATGTATACTTGTATTCTTGTACTTGGTCGCGCTAAGTGAGTGTGGAACTAGTTTGCCGACATTTATATTGATCGTTTCCTAATTTATTCTATAGTAAATGCAAAGCTGGACTTTACTCGTAGTTTCGTGTGTTTTGTTTTGCATTCATTGCTAGTTTCATTTTATATTTGTTCCTTTTGTGAGTTTACTTAAACAAACATTAGTAAAGGCTGACTAATCTTGTTTGAGTAATGCCGGTTTACAGAGTTGTTGTTGATTCCAGATTAACTCTGTGACACCTACCATGGTTGCTACTAATGAAGAAGACTTTAAGTCGCCACTGCCAGCCCATCACAATAAATCTCTGTGAAGCTGACCAATCAACGTTCATGCATTCGAGGTTGCTTTTAGGATATGTATAATCTAGTCCACTTCTTTTTCCTCCGTTCATTAGAAGTTTTTCCCCTGGCACAGACTAGATGGCAAGGATGGGGTGACATGTCTGTAATGAATTGATCACATCATAGGTTTGATTTCTTTTGAAGCCGAATTTGTAAGTCTTCTCTTTCAAATACTTAATGTTGGTATAAATCCTGAATTTACATCCTATTCAATTGTAAGATCTCGATGTTCGAATGAGAGAGGTTCGCCGAGACTCCCTCCTTAATCCAAAAAAAGAAGTTTTTCTCCTTTTGTTTATTTGCCTAGCTTGGATACTTAATTAATATTGTATCCTTTTTATAATTTGCGATTAATGTGGTTCACTCATTCTGTCATTCGGTCGAACTTCTTGTAGGGACAAAGCTGTTGAAAATGGCAACTTTGGGAGTTAATATTTTTTAACTCATGATTAGTTAGCCTAAAACAATTAATGGGAATTGTTCTTGACATATTAGAGATTATTTTGATTGTGGTAGAAGCCATTTTCATGATGGGAATCCATAATTAAATGTTGTTAAAGTTGGGTGTTTAACCATTTGGGAACTCATGTTAGACATGAGTCCCACATGGGAAAAATAGAGAAGTGTGGAAGCCTTTATATACTAAAAGGCTTTTCTATAGACTTAATAGAAAAGCCCAAGGTATGGAGGATGCCACACGCGCGCGCCCCCCGCCCGGCTCGGCTCGGGCTTGGCCCATGTTTTCACGATCCTCTATTTTTATTTGGCCCAATTAACTCTAACTTGAAGAAGAATAGGAAAAAAATCTGATAAGGAATTAGGGGTTTTCCTAATCCGAATTGGGTTTTAATTTTTCCTAAGGCGAAATTAAAAGAGGGTGCAGAGCCGCTATTAGGGTGAATCCTTTTTCGTGCTTTTTGCTTCCTGCGAGAAAATTCGCCTCTTCGATTCTCTCCACGATTCATAGTTTTTGGCTTATCGGGACCGGTGAATTGAGGGGATTTTCGCGGTGATCACAGTTAGTGTGCGTCAACAGTGATCTGAGACCGTCTTATCCTGCAAGAAGAGTCGCTGTACCCATCGCACCGGAGTGGGGTGAATAACTTCTTGAAGGCAAACCAGTATTGGACTGGTGATTCGGTCAGCAGTACAGTACGTTGCAGTATAGCTTGTCCAGAGGAGTGCCGGCGCCGGTACGTTTTGGTAGAGCCGCGAGCAAGTCTCTCAGGTATACTACTGACTTATTTATTAAGTTTGAATTCTGTCTAGGTACATTACGTTTGGACTGTGTGACCTTGCCGGCATTGTTGATATTTGATAATTGCAATTGTTAAAGCCCTGGTCGGGTATAGGCGGTGTTTGTTCAATTCAGTTGAGTTGCCTGTCTGTGCTCGTAGGTACCCTGTATCTAACAGTCTTCAAGAAGTTAATTTGCAATTATCTGTGTGTGTGCAATGGCCAATTCGTCAGGTACTGCATCTGCTACGTATAAGCCTTTGGTTGACTTGAATGGTTTGCCGGACAAGTTTGGTCCAGGGCAGAATTTCAAGCGTTGGCAACAACGCATGAAAATTTGGTTGACCATGAGGGGCTTATTATCAAGCAGTGCAGGTAGACAGGCCTATACCAACTGAAAGGCATTCTAGAGTAGCTGAGATTGCTGCGTGGGATGAACGGAACAATGTAGGCAGAGGGGCAATACTGTCAGCATTGACAAATGCTCTCTTTGATGTCTACTGTTCTGAGTCATACACAGCAAAGATGCTATGGGATGAACTGGATAGGAAATATAATATCGAGGATCACGGTTTGGAAAGGTATTATATCTCCAAATTCCTGAAGTTTCAGAGGGTTGAGGGTAAGTCTGTGACTGAACAGACTCAAGTGTTGCAATTGATTATTCATTCTCTTCATGAATCGGATATGGAACTTCCTAAGAAGTTTCAAGTGATGTCAGTGATAGAGAAATTTCCTAAGCCTTGGGAGGACTTTGGCATATCCCTCAAATACAAGACGGAGAAGATTTCTCTAAACGATATGATGAAATCAATATCCATTGAGGAGCAACATAGAAAGAATAGTCATATTGTATATATGGAGTCTAATGTCCATGTGGTGACTATTGGGAAGAAGAGTAATAATCAGAGAAATGTGGGGGTTAAATCAAACTCTAAAACCATAAACAAGACAAAAGGCAAGGCCAAGAAGAAACCGAAAGCGAATAAACCTTGCTGGAATTGTGGTCAGGTTGGACATTGGGCTAAGGACTGTCCGTCTAAAAAGCCCAAAGTCAAACAAAGATCAAATTCTGAAGCACAAGTCAATGTGGTGGCAAAGGATACTAGTCAAGCGGAAGCTGATTTGAGTACTCACCTTGCTGAGGTTTGTACCATTAAGGTTGGGACTGGCATCACTACTTCCAATGATGATGAAAGGTATGTTTCTGTTAACCCAGAAGTCTTTTCTATTTATGAGCCACTTGAATGGCTGGTTGATACTGGAGCAAATGTGCACGTTTGTGCTGATAAATTGCTTTTTATGTCTTACCAGCCTATTAAAGGAAAAATTGTGAAGATGGGGAACTCAACTGCAGCCAATGTGTTGGGGATTGGACGCGTGGACTTGAAGTTTCCTTCAGGGCGTATTCTTTCTCTTCATAGGGTGCAACATGTTCCAACAATTTGTAGGAATATTCTTAGTGGTTCATATTTAGTTAGAGAGGGTTATGAATTGACTTTCAAATGTAATAAAGTAGTGATTATGCACTACAATTCTTTTGTTGGCAAAGGTTACTTGTCAGATGGTTTATTTAAATTAAGAGTTGAACCATGTACTTCTGATTTGAATAAAGCTTCTTCTGTTGAGAATTCTGTTTATCCCATGGTGCACATGATTGAATCCACTAATATTTGGCATAGCAGACTCGGACATTTAAATTTAGATTCTGTTAAAAGAATGATGAATTTAGACTTGATCCCTAAACATTCAATTGATAAGAAGAATAAATGTCAAGTGTGTGTGGAAGCTAAAACAACCAGGAAACCCTATCATTCAATTGAAAGGGATTCAGGAATACTTGATTTAGTTCACACAGACATTTGTGAATTCAATGGCTTGTTGACTAGGGATCATAAGAAATACTTCATTACTTTTATTGACGATTGCAGTAAATATTGCTATGTTTATTTACTTAAACATAAAGATGAAGCACTTAAAAAGTTTCTCATATTTAAAAATGAAGTCGAAACTCAAACTCGGCAAGAAACTTAAAAGGTTAAGATCTGATAGAGGTGGAGAGTATGGGTCTAATCCATTTGTTGAATATTGCCAAAGCAATGGCATAATTCATGAGGAGACACCCCTTATTCTCTCCAGTCTAACGGGATTGCTGAACGGAAAAATAGAACGTTTAAAGATATGATCAACAGCTTACTTTTGAATTCCGGATTGCCTAAGTATATGTGGGGTGAGGCTTTGAATACGACTTGCCATATTCTCGAATAGAGTCCCTCATAAATATAAAGAGGTAACTCCATTTGAAATCTGGAAAGGTAGGAAACCTAACTTAAAATACTTCCGTGTGTGGGGTTGTCTTGCAAAAGTTCTAATCCCTGAACATAAAAGGAAGAAGTTAGGACCAAAGACTGTTGATGCCATCTTTATTGGTTATGTGGAAACAAGCTATGCCATGAGGTTTTTGGTAATTAAGTCCGAAATACCTGGTATAGATTGTAACACTATAATTCAATACCGTGATGCTACATTCTTTGAGGATGTGTTTCCCATGAAAACCGGTTTGCCTCAAGATGTTTCTACTTTAGATTCAAACTCTTAACATTTGATTCCATTCCCGATCATGTGGAAAGGATGAAAGATGTGGGGGCAAGTCCAAATAGTTCCAATACTCAAATTGAGGAATTGGAAGAACCTAGAAGGAGTAAGAGAGCTAAGGTAGTCAAGGACTTTGGAAGTGATTTTGTCACTTACAATGTTGAGGATGAACCTTTAACTTTTCAAGTAGCTATGGCTTCCTCGTGATGTGGCATTAGAAAGGAGCTGTCAAAAGTGAGATGGATTCCATTGTCTCCAATGGGACATGGGAATTGGTAGATCTCCCTCCTGGGTGCAGCACAATTGGATGTAAATGGATATTTAAGAAGAAACTTAAACCAGACGGGACCATAGATAAGTATAAAGCCAAATTAGTTGCCAAAGGGTTTAGACAGAAAGAGGGAATAGACTATTTTGATACATACTCTCCTGTTGCTCATTTGACTACAATCCGAGTGCTAGTTGCTTTGGCTTCTATATATGGTCTCACCATCCACCAAATGGATGTGAAGACAGCTTTTCTTCATGGTGATCTTGAAGAAGAGATATATATGGATCAGCATGAGGGATTTGTAGCCAAAGGAAATGAATGGAAAGTTTGTAAACTTGTTAAATCCCTATATGGTCTAAAACATGCATCCAAACAATGGCATGAAAAATTTGATAAAACGATTTTATCATTTGGCTTCAACATAAATGAGAATGACAAGTGTGTTTACTGTAAGGTTAAAGGTAATGCTTGTATTATTCTATGCCTGTATGTGGATGACATTTTGCTATTTGGGTCCAATATTGAGATAATTAATGAGACTAAATCATTTTTAAAAAGTAAGTTTAAAATGAAGAATATGGGAGTAGCAAATGTGATTCTTGGCCTAAAGTTGATTCGCTCAACTGAGGGGATAACCATTTCTCAAACTCACTATGTTGAGAGTGTTCTTGAGAAATATGGGTATCAAAATTGTAGAATTGCTAAAACTCCAAGTGATCATTCTGTAGCTTTGTTCAAGAATGAAACTCTCAATTAAGATATTCTCAAATTATTGGTAGCTTGCAATATCTTGCAAATGGCTCAAGACCCAGATATTTCATTTTCTGTATCTAAGCTGTCAAGATATACAAGTTATCCAAATCGGACTCATTGGGAGGCCTTGGATAGAGTACTATGGTACTTGAAGGGAACAGTTTCCCTTGGGCTGCATTATGGGAAATTCCCTGCTGTACTTGAAGGGTATAGTGATGCAAGTCGGATAGCCAAGAACTCGGTAGCAATGGTTGCACTCGGATATGTGTTTACATTAGGTGGCGGAGCAGTCGCCTGGAAGTCTTGTAAACAGACTTTGATAACTCGGTCAACTTTTGAGTCTGAGTTATGTGCCTTAGATACTACTGGAACGGAAGCTGAATGGCTGTATGGACTATTGTCCTCTTTGTCAATGATCAGCAAGTCCGTTACCGCTATATCTCAGTGCATTGTGACAACCAAACCACAATTGCAAAGATAAAGAGTACCAAGTATAATCAAAAGACTAAGAGACACATCCAAGTTAGACTTAAGTCTATAAGGGAGTTGGTGTCTGAAAGGGTGGTGTCTGTTGACTTTGTTGGATCCAAAGATAACATTGCAGACCCCCTAACTAAGGGACTGGAAACATCATTATTCCTTAAATCCAGGTTGGGAATGAGACTGATAACCCAGAAATGATTCACCTGCAGTGGCAACCCAACTGACCAAGTGGAGATCCCACAAGGCAGTTCAATGTGGTATAAACAAGCTATTTGAGTGAATCTGACACCAATTCTGATACCTTTGTATCTAGGTCCTTTCCCTGAAAGCCTGTGGTGCGTTTACTGCAATGAGTAAGAGTTTTGACTCTGAATGGGATCAAATCTTTTAGACATGATGCTAGCAGTACATCCTTGGAGATCGCCAACTATGTGAGTGATGTTGTGTGGCCGCAACTAAAAGGTATTGGGTTTTCTCTGAATACACTCATGAGATAGGATCAGGACACATGGCCATAAAGTGTCAACCCTAAAGATTATCTCAATAGTCGATAGTCTGTTGTTACCAATGGACGCCGTCACATTCAAGGTTCAGATTCAAGGCTTAAGTCCATCTGTTCCTGTGGGGGCATAAGTTGGATAACTTAGGTAGTAGTTCAAACCAGAAGGTACTATTATCGAAAGTAGATTATGTAAATCCTGAATAGTCTTTAACTATGAATTTGTGGGGGATTGTTGAAAATGGCAACTTTGGGAGTTAATATTTTTTAACTCATGATTAGTTAGCCTAAAACAATTAATGGGAATTGTTCTTGACATATTAGAGATTGTTTTGATTGTGGTAGAAGCCATTTTCATGGTGGGAATCCATAATTAAATGTTGTTAAAGTTGTGTGTTTAACCATTTGGGAACTTATGTTAGACATGAGTCCCACATGGGAAAAATAGAGGAGTGTGGAAGCCTTTATATACTAAAAGGCTTTTCTATAGACTTAATAGAAAAGCCCAAGGTATGGAGGATGCCACACGCGCATGCCGCCCGGCCAGGCCCGGCTTGGCCCATGTTTTCACGATCCTCTATTTTTATTTGGCCCAATTAACTCTAACTTAAAGAAGAATAGGAAAAAAAATCTGATAAGGAATTAGGGGTTTTCCTAATCCGAATTGGGTTTTAATTTTTTCTAAGGCGAAATTAAAAGAGGGAGCAGAGCCGCCATTAGGGTGAATCCTTTTTCGTGCTTTTTGCTTCTTGCGAGAAAATTCGCCTCTTCGATTCTCTCCACGATCCATAGTTTTTGGCTTATCGGGACCGATGAACTGAGGGGATTTTCGAGGTGATCACAGTTGGTGTGCGTCAACAGTGATCTCTAACTTGAAGAAGAATAGGAAAAAAATCTGATAAGGAATTAGGGGTTTTCCTAATCCGAATTGGGTTTTAATTTTTTCTAAGGCGAAATTAAAAGAGGGAGCAGAGCCACCATTAGGGTGAATCCTTTTTCGTGCTTTTTGTTTCTTGCGAGAAAATTCGCCTCTTCGATTCTTTCCACGATCCATAGTTTTTGGCTTATCGGGACCGGTGAACTGAGGGGATTTTCGAGATGATCACAGTTGGTGTGCGTCAACAGTGATCTCTAACTTGAAGAAGAATAGGAAAAAAATCTGATAAGGAATTAGGGGTTTTCCTAATCCGAATTGGGTTTTAATTTTTCTTAAGGCGAAATTAAAAGAGGGAGCAGAACCGCCATTAGGGTGAATCCTTTTTCGTGCTTTTTGCTTCCTGCGAGAAAATTCGCCTCTTCGATTCTCTCCACGATCCATAGTTTTTTGCTTATCGAGACCGGTGAACTGAGGGGATTTTCAAGGTGATCACAGTTGGTGTGCGTCAACAGTGATTTGAGACCGTCTTATTCTACAAGAAGAGTCGCTGTACCCATCGCACCAGAGTGGAGCGAATAACTTCTTGAAGGTAAACCAGTATTGGACTGGTGATTCGGTCAGCAGTACAGTACGTTGGGGCGCAACTTGTTCAGAGGAGTGCCGGCGCCTGGTACGTTTTGGTAGAGCCGCGAGCAAGTCTCTCAGGTATACTACTGACTTATTTATTAAGTTTGAATTCTATCTAGGTACATTACGTTTGGATTGTATGACCTTGCCGGAATTGTTGGTATTTGATAATTGCAATTGTTAGAGCTCTGGTCGAGTATAGACGATGCTTATTCAATTCAGTTGAATTGTCTATCCGTGCGGTATTTCCTTCTTTTGATATTGTATTTAGATAATCATAAATATTGATGAATTATTTTGCTATTTAGTTTGCTAAATTCTCAAAATAAATATATGATTAACTAAGTTAAGATGCACAACTCTTGTCAACTCTTGTCGAAGAAACTTATTCTTTGCTATTATATTTAGATACATACCATATATATTATTCAATTATATTTACAAAATTTATTTTATTCGATACTTAAATTATGAGATATCTGATGAAAAAATAAAAGATAGACCAAGTCAAAATAAATAGACCATTGATTACTGTACTTAGTGGTTCGATGTTATTGTACTGAATAATTGTTCCTTCTAATGCTTTAGAAATTAAAGAGTAATTTTCTTAAATTATTATTTGTTTATTAGTGGGGATGGCATTTGAGGTGGGATATGTCTGGAAGTAGAAATTCAAACCTATCTTACCTTCTAATATCTTATCCTATTTCCATCTATTTTGACTCTGAAGAGAATATTAAGAAAATTACTCTTTAATTTCTAAAGCATTAGAAGGAACAAATAGAAATTTGGCAACTTTACTAACGAGAAGAGAAACATATACATCCCCTCTTTTATTTCAAATTTTATTCCAATCCAATCTTTTACTGTACGGGTAGCATCATTTCAAGACTAAATCATAAGAAAATAAATATTTAAAAATGCCGTTACAAAATTTGAAAAAAAATTTATAGGAACAAAAATTAAAATTTATACAAATTTTTAAATATTTTATTTTTTAAAAAATAAATAGTTGGGTAGACACTCTTTATTTCGCTTACACTAGCTGATGAAGAGAGGAAGAAAGGAAAGTTTTTCATATATATATATATATATATATATATATATATATATATATATATATATATGCTGTGTTTGTCGGCTAGTATATTCCTCAAGATAAGATTTCAAAGTATGAAAATCCTTCTTCTGTTTCTCTTCTTCAGCACTGCTGTGCCACAGACCATAGTTGAGACTCTACCAGGCTATCCTGGACCTCTTCCTTTCAAGCTCGAAACGGGGTAAGCTTACTGCATTCTTGGATTATAGTGAAGGTCTCATATCGAGTTCTTCTGGGTTCCTTTCTTTTTCTTTTACAGGTATATTGACCTGGACGAAGATGATGATGTGCATTTGTTCTACTACTTCATTGAGTCGGAGGGGGATCCAGTAAATGATCCTCTTGTGCTCTGGCTCACTGGTGGCCCTGGTTGCTCTGGTTTGTCCAATATTGTTTATGAGATCGGTATGAATGTTCTAAGATGTACAGTGTAAATTTTGTTGTATTCTTTCAATTTTAAAAATAAATTGAGACCTGAGGTTGAAATTGTAGGAATAATAATAGCGTTAACTTGGATTATGCATTACAAAATAGTTTTTTTTTTTTTTGTAATTTAATTCTTTTATTTTTTTCATTGAAAATAATCTTGTTATGGTACAAGAAATCTTCACAGAAATACAGAGATCATTTTAGGTATGTTAAATGTTGAAACAAAAAGGTATATACATATTTTTAAAATATTATTGAGAAATAAAACACTTTTTAAAAAATATTATTGATTATATGCAGGTCCTCTGAGATTTGAAGCCGAAGCTATTGACCCCTCATTTGTTCTGAATCCGTATTCATGGACAAAGGTGATATCTTCCACCTCCTTGAGACCAAATGTCATCTATTTAGTTACTATTTGAAGTTATTTATGTTAAAGCCTATAAAGGGGGAGAGGGGAAAAAAACTAGAGTTTGTTAAATGGAATATGGGTTATTTGATATTACTTTATTATGTCTTGATACTAATGATATACGGCTCTTTAATATAATAAAGGGTTTATTGTAATTTATTCTCATTAAGATACGGTAATAGTACTTTAATATTATAAACTGTAAAAAAAGTGTTAGAAATTTATTGGTCATTAGTCAATGACGATATTGACTAACAAAAATTATTTTTGTAATAATATATTATTTTTACTTATACTAATTATAAAATATCCAAAATAACCTTTTAGTAGAGGGAACTTGGCACATGAAGCATTTGTAGGCTTATAGTGTTCTTTTATAACTTTTGGTATTAAAGTGCATTATTCTAATTTTATAGGATAAAATGTAACAAATACATAAATTAAAGTTTCAATCAATTTCCTAAAATTAGACATATCAAACTTTGCCAAGACTTAAATAAGATACAAATTTAAGAATAACAAGTCCAAAATAAAATTACGAAATTGTACTAACATTCTTCTCACATAAAAAAAAAGGCAAAGCTGCCAAAAACATTATCATGAAAAACCATGAACTTAACTTACTTGGCATAACTTTTGAGAGGATGTTGACGGGAAATATGATAATTTTTTTGGTGGCTTTAGTGCTTTACTATACTTACCAGAATAATAATGACTTAATAGATTGGTTTGCTGTTGAATAGATTAGGGAAAGAAGATAAGCTTTTTTGTGGCTTTGCTTTTTTTTTTTAAAAGAAAATATTGATACAATTTCGTGATTTTATTTTAGATTTGTTATACTTGAATTTACATTGTATTCAAGTCTTGTCAAAGCTATATATATTGTGTCTAATTTCAAAAAGTTAATTGAAATTTTAGTTTATTTGTTTTTTTAATTTTATCCTATTAAGTTAGGATAATGATACTTTAATACCAAAAGTTATAAAGAAAGTATTATGGGTTCACAAATATTTCATGTGTCAAGTTTCCTATATTAAAAGATTATTTTGGACATCTTATAATTAATATAGGTAAAATAAATATTTTATTATAAAAATAACTTTTATTAGTTAATATCATCATTGACTAACGATTAGTGAATCTTTAATATTTTTTTAATTTATCGTATTAAAATGCTACTACCTCCAACTTATTAGAGATAAATTACAATAAACTTTATATTAAATTTTGTCATTATACATAAAATATTATTATAATATATAAGAAACTTTTCCAATACATTAAATTCTACGCTAACTTTAGCTCGTTTTTCCTTCTCTGAAAAAAGAAGCCAGAATTTCTAATATAAAATTCAAGAGATCCGAATCTTATTTAGATTGAGTTTACCAAATTGAGCTTGGAATAAATAACTAATATGACACACACACATATATATATATATATATATATATAATAAAAGAATTCGTAATCGCTATCCGAAAATACACACCAAGTTTATATAGAATACTCTCAATATCCTCCTATATTTAGTAATATATATTTGTACTTGATTAATTATATAATCTCTATCAATAGTGCGATAATCGAAATCTTTAACAAATCACTAGCAGGTGATTATTTTTGTCATTTGATTTTTCTTTTTTCTCAGATAGCCAATATTATATTTATAGATTCACCACCCGGCACTGGATTCTCGTATGCAACTATTACGACAGGTTACAATAACAGTGACACAAAAGTAGCAGAACAACTCTATATTTTTCTTCAAAAGGTTGTCGGTAAAATTTTAATTCATAACTAGAAATACTGATTTTTATTTTTTAATAATTCTCAATACTTTAAATTAAGCTTTAAATTTAGTAGAAAACTAATTTTATTAATTACGATTCAGTGGTTGCTGAAGCATCCCAATTTCATAAAAAATCGCCTATACATTTCTGGATCTTCATATGGAGGCATGTGGGTTCCGCTGACAGTCTTGAGAATATCAGAAGGTTTTTAATTTAATTTTTTTACAAATTATTATTATTATTATTATTATTATTATTATTATTATTATTATTATTATTATTATTATTATTATTATTATTATTATTATTATTATTAATGCAAAATAACGATCGCCACACAGGTAACGAGGCTGGCGATCAGCCACACATGGCTCTCGAGGTAAAAATTCGGGTATACTTGGATATGAATTATGTTAATATGAATTTATTTAAATATAATAAAAAATTATTAAATATGTAGGAATAGATGGAATTAGAAATTTTATATTGGGGAAGGTAAATTATATTAAGGAGATAGTGTTATAATTTTTAAAAAATTTTGAGAGAACGAGATATAAAATTTTTAAAAAAATTAAAAATTTTAAGGTAAATTTAAAAAAATTAAAAATTTGGAGGGGAGAGGGTGCCTCTTAGATCCTTCCATGTATGTGAAGTCAAAGTGGAGTTTAATGAGACTAAAGAAAAAGAATATAATGTGTTATAAGTTATAATAGTTTTTAAGAAATAAAAATTATTTAAATTAAAGTGAAATTTTAGATTAACCATCATCCCAATCCACTCAAATAGAAAGTGTATTAGATTTATTCTTTTTTTATATTAAACTTTCATTTTTTTCCCCTTTTTGAAAGAACACCAGTATTCTTACACGACGATGAGGAAAACAAAGATAGAGCCACAGGAGGCAAAAAGGATTTTTTTTTTTTTTTTAACTATTGAAAGTTTTTAATGGTTTATATGTTTTAGAAGTTTTTTGTAAGGTAAAAAAGTAAATTAAAAACGATTATTTTAAAATTTTAATTTTTAAAAGGAATACAAAATTTTTTCCTTCGTTGGTTGAGATGGTTTATTTGTTTAGATAAGTACTGTAACTCGTTGAGAAAACTACAACAAAATATTTTACTTTCTTAGCATTTTGCTATATAAAATTATAGAACTACTATTTTTTTTCTTTTTTTTTAATTATATCAAAACCACTAGTGTCTTTGTGGGGTTAGACAAACCTTTACCAATTTATTTTTTCTCTTTCTTTTCGTCTTGCTCACTGTTTTGCAAGTTCATATTATTACTTTAATTATAATTCATTAGTTGGTATTACTTCTTTGAAATTTAAGGTAATTAAACAAAAATTTATGATTGTAGACACATTTTATATTAGGTTTTTTTTTTTCAATCATGCAGTTTCCTTGGCTTTAATTTTGAATAAAACTAATTGATTTATGAAGATTAATTTCCTTGTAATTTAGCTTTGTTTCAATATTTGGATTAGGGATTCACAATGGGTAATCCAAAGACTGATGACTATTTTGACGTCAATTTACAAGTGCCGTTTGCTCACCGCCTAGGTCTTATATCCGATGAACATTACAAGGTTACTCTTTTATGAAAGCTTCTTTTAGAATTGTAAATAAGTAGAGGATTATTATATCTCTTGTTTGATAACGGATTACGTCCTATCATTTCCCTATCTCCTTCTCCTCCTCCCTCCCCCCTTTTAAAAAATTTAAACAAAGAAAGTAAAAAAAAAAAAAAGCTTCTTTTAGAGCTCATTTGATTTGCGACGTTAAACAAAATGACATGTGATTAAATTATTTAATACTTTAGGATCCTTCTTTTGGTTTTTTTTTTCATTCGAAATAAATAATTTTATTTAAATGAATTATCAATGTATGCGTAATAAAATAATCTCATGTCCAGTCAATAATGTTAAATAAGATTTATAAATATATAATTTATTATAATTTTAACTTTATTAAACACATTTTAAGCTTGTTGTAATTGATTATTTTGTAATTCATTTACGACTTTATCAGATGGCAAAGTCCAGTTGTAAAGAAAACTATGTGAATCCAGATCCAGCAAACACAATGCGTTTTCATGCTCTCCAACATTACAGAAAGGTATGAGAAGCATACTATTATACACCTAAGGACTATTCAATGAAATTAAAATCCAAATATTGACGTTTAAATATTTAATTTTTTTAAAATTTAAAATCTAGACTTATTAAATTAATTGTAATTCATTTTTACATGATATTTTGTTATAATTAGACTAATAAAAAAAGAATAAAGATACTTTTATATATATATATAGTTAAATATTAAATTTAAGTAACTTTGTTTTTATTTTAAAAAATAACACATCTTTTGTCATCATTTAATTGTTTAATATATATATATATATTTAAAAAATTATATAAAATATATTTTTATATTTTAAAAAAATTATTGTCGAGTTTTTTCAATTCTATAAAGTGGTATTAAAACATTTTTAGTTTCTACATTTCTGTTCCGGCACATTCGCATTTAGGTTTTAGTGCTAAATCACCAGGGCTAAATCTTCTTAAAAACGATCTTATACGTATGATTTTTTGTGTACTTAGTCAGCACATATAGTTTGGTACACAAATCAATATTTTGCAATTTTAAAAACAAAATGAAACATGCAATATATTTAGTACAATTTCTAATATGAAAATATATAAATTTTGAATATATCTAATATAAATATTTTTTCAATCCGAAATGCATTAAAGGTAACATGTAGGTTTCGAAATTGGACCATGGCAACTCTTTTAAGTTTCAAAATTTTACTTGGACCCCTAGGCTTTGTTACTACAATCTCTAAAATTAATTACCAAGCCCCCCTTTTGTCTTTTTTTTTGGTCTTATTTTGTTTTGATATTTTAAGAGTATAAATGCTTGAGTCATGATTAATTTATTAATTAAACTGCATATGGATCCTTTTTTTAATATAATATATTTTATTTTATTTGTCTTCCTAAGTATGTGTTTTTATTCTTAAAATTATTGCAAAAATATCAAGGACAGTGCACGGACAGGATAAATATGCAATATATTCTAGATCCTTGCTATCCAGAGTATTATACAAGCAAAGAAGAATTGGGATTTGAAAGAAGATTTTTGGGAGACGAATCAACAAGAATTACCATTCCACCCATAGCGGAACACAGTTTGTGTGAAGTACTAATATATTTCTCTTCCTTTTGCTCTTCCTAATTTTACTCAAAACAATTAAGAAAATTTTGCTTAATTTCTTTTTCCTGTTCTTTTTTTTTTTTCCATTTTAGGATAAAGATTATAGGCCCATTTCTATTTGGGGGAACGATCCAACTGTCCAAGAAACTCTTCAAGTTCGAAAAGTAAGAGTGCTTGTGTACAAACACACACATTATACATACATATACACATTATATAGGATTAATTATATTTTGCCCCCTAAGGTTTGTTCAACTTATAATTACAAATACATCCATATAATTTATTTGTTTATAATTAATTCATCTTTGTTGTTAACTGCATTCAAACTAACCGTTAGAAGTTGATAAAGTAATAAAAAAGTCTCTAATATCTCATATATATATATATATATATACACACACACACATCTATATATATACACATGACACATAATATATTAGGATAATAATATTCTTATTTGTAAATTAGATTTGCAACCATTTAGGCTTTTTTTTTCTTCTATCATTTAGGAATTAGATTTTTATACTACAAACTTGAACGATCCTTAACTTATTTTTAGGAATTAGATAGTTATGTCATAAATTTGTAAGATCCTTTTTTTTTTCTTTTGGGTCATTGGGAAACTTAAGGAATAAAGGCCCTTTTGTAATTTGAAAATGGAATCTTTTTAATTATTTATTTATAAATTATACATAGTAGGATATTTTTGCCTTTTTAAAATTTCTATCACATCATACGGATGTGTTTGTAATTTGTTTAAAATATAGGGATATAATGCAATTTGGACAAACTTGGGAGGATATATATTGTGATACTTTACTTCTATATGAGGAAGTGATATATGAACATAAATCTAAATATTTATTTTTAAATTGACATTTCTATATTTGCTTAAAGCAAATGATAGTTAAGTGGCTGTTTATAGATACTGTTAGACGCATAAATTGTATTATTGGGCACAAGGCATGATATATGTATTGGAATTGCAAATGATGAATGTTTAAGAGCTCAAAATTTTTGTTGTACCAGGGAACAGTTGAAGAGTGGAAAAGATGCAACTTTGACTTACCTTTTAATAATAATGTGAAGAGTGCAATTCCATATCATCACCTCCTGAGTAAAAAAGGCTATAAAGCATTGGTATACAGGTAAAGATTAATAGCAATAAAGTGTTTTGAAGATGATGTTTTTTGCCTTCTTCAAATTATGAGCAGGGAATCTAACCCCATTAGCACTAAAGTAATTCATTTTTTCAACATATTTATACTTGTTCTTATGCTATTTTTAATTTTAATTCTAAAATTATTTTTGAGTAACTAATTTAGTGTGACAATATAGTCATGATAGTTTGACTTGTAAAATAGTGGTATACGTACATCAAAGAATCAAATCTAAAAAGATATTTTAGTTCGAAAAATCCATTTTTGTCATAATTTTCTGTTTCACCTTATAAATTGGAGGGTAGAGAATTTTTTTTTGGACAAAAAATAAGCAAATTGTTAAGTTTAGTCTCTGAACTTTTTATGTTTAGTAAGATTGATCCCTCTTCTTTATTTTCAAACCCCTATCTTTTTTATTTTGAAAAATTAAGTACTTCAAACCAATTTTTGGTAAGTCAACGATCGGTTAATTAGTTAACTCCGGCGTTGATCAAATATAGAATGGCAAATTTGTCATTTTATAGTATACTCAACTTAAAAAATAGGTAAATTGTTATGTTTAGTCCCTAAACTTTTTTTTTGGCATAGTTGCTCTCACTTCTTTTTTTTTTTTCAATTTTTTAAATTCCCTATCTTTTTTTCTTTTGGCACATTAAATTCTTCAAACCACTTTCAGCAGGCCAACTCTAAATCAACCGAGCCTTTATATATACATTCTTAATCTAATAATGTTATTTCATACGAAAGTGGTTGATTTAGAGTTGGGCCGCCGAAAGTGGTTTGAAAGACCTAAAGTGCCAAAAGAAAAAAGATAGGGAACTTAAAAAGTAAAAAAAAAAAAAAAAGGAGGGACCAACCATGCCAAAAAAAGAGTTCAGAGATTAAACATAATAATTTACCTATATTTTAAGTTGGGTGTATAGTAAAATGACAAATTTACCCTTCTATATTTGGTCAATGCCAAAGTTGACTAATTGATCGATCGTTGACTTGTCAAATATTAGTTTGAAGGATTTAATTTACCAAAATAAAAAAGATAAAGATCAATATCTTGCCAAAAATAAAAAGTTTAGGGACTAAATTTAACAATTTGTCCAAAAAATATACTTATAATTTGGGCCATATGAGGTAAAGCATGCTGAGCTTTGCCCAAAAAACCACCTTATGTATTGTCTTCATATCTATATTGGCTCTGAAATAGTTTAGATCTGAAAAGGTTCAACAATAGTGTAAGAACAAAAGAACAGTATAAGAAGAAGTGTTATGAAATAAATATTTTAAAACCTAATTGGATTAATAGCTTCCCTTACAAGTAATCAGTTGGATCAAAGTAAAAGAGTACTAGTGAGACAATATGGTATGGGTAGGATTTGAAAGCAATCTCATAAATCTTAAAGAGGACAGCAATATAAATTGAATTTAACTCAAAGTCTATCATTGGGGAACTGATAAAATAAAATGTTTTTGTTATAAGTGAATAAATTTAGTGTATTGATTAGTTTCTCCTTGCAGTGGTGACCATGACATGACAATTCCACACTTTGGTACACTAGAATGGATACGACAACTCAATCTAACTCTTGTTGATGATTGGCGACCATTGTTTGTTCAAGATCAAATTGCAGGGTTAGATTTTCTGTTTATATTCTTCACATATGTCAATAACTATTTGTTACCATTTTTACCCAGTAACTTTGAGATTACCACTACAATTAATTTTTGCTACTTAATTCATCCATAACTCTAGTTCATGTTAATATTTATTATGTATAGATATACAGAAAAGTACGTAAATATAGAGAGTCGATACAATATCACTTTTGCAACCGTTAAGGTAAGAAAATTTTGATTAAAATTTTCCTTTTAATGATTTAGAAAAGCATTTTTTTTGTCACTGTATAATGCAATCTCGATCTTATTGTAGGGTGCCGGTCATACGGCTCCAGATTACAAGCCTAAAGAATGTCTAGCCATGTTCAAGCGATTTACATCCCATAATCCTCTATAGATTAATGGTCTAGAATGGTTTTTCAATCTTGTTACAATATCTGTTTCTCTACTTGATGGAAATAAGTGTTTATATTTATTGTAATATCCTTTTTGTTCTTCCCATCGAGCAAAGACAGCACCTACCCGTAAAACTTTTACAAATTTTGTTTTTGTTTTTGTCTGTATTTATATTACTCCAGAATGCTCCTGAAATTCGAAGTGAAAAAAAATGATCATTTTACTCTCAGTTTCAAAATAGTTATAACTTTTCCATATTTTATAGTTATCTTAAATTATCTATTATTTTATGAAATTAATAATATATTTATTATCTTTTTTCTAATTATACATTAATATTTATTACTCTATTAAACAATAGCATTAATTAATTTTCAAATTTGAAGACAACTCTACCATTTTGAATTAAGATAATTTAGTCATTTTTTTTAAAAACTCCATAAATATTATGAGTTTCCTAATTTATGTGATTTGTGTAATAAGAATAATTATTTTAACATAAAAAGAATATTACAAAGCCAGAAGATGCTTGATGCTTTGACTTAAACTTGCAGGTTTGCCGCAATAATTTCAGGAGCCAGTTTCTTCAATGTGCATGGCAATGCACACATCCAAATAGCAAAAAGAATTCTCAATGGATCCGTTCTTGGTATCCAAGAACCATATGCAGAGCAGCTTCCCTGCTCCTACCCCCCAAAATTAAAGAAAATCGTATAACCTCTAACTTTTAAACCGAAGCATACTCACACATACATAAACCATTAAACAAAAAAGAAAAAGAGCCTCCTAAAGTCTTATGCAGTGCATAGATTTATGCTATAACTACAGTATTCGGTGACAAAGCTTTTCCATTCAAATAAAGAAACAAAGGAATGAAAGAAAAATCTCTCACTATATATATATATTGAAAAATCTCATTAGATATAATTTAATATACATCTCATAATAAAATGGTTCGACAAATAAGCTACATTTGCAATGTTATGACTGCATTAAATTAGCAGCCACTGGCAACACAAAATATTTGCTTTTGATAACAAATGTCAACTCATGTAAGATATTCAAATAAAATCTAGTACAACGTTTCTAATAATTGTCTACATTGTCGGATTGATAATAAACAATTATTCTATACTTTAAGAAAATTATTCTTCAATTTCTAAAGTATTATATAAAAAAATAATATCTGGCAACATTTCTTAAAAGGAAAGAGAGACATTTACATCTTATCTTTGTTTTAAATTCATCCCAATCCAACTTTCCACATTCCGTATACACTGAAGGTAGTAGAGTGATTTTTTTTTAAAATTTGGCTTAAACAAGCAAATTCCGAGGTGCAGAATAATGAGTTGATGAAGAGAGGACATTTTCTCCTTATAATGAGCAGCAGTTGACTTATTCTCAATATTGACTTCGACACTCTTGTTATAGTACAAGAAAGCTTCATAGAAATTCAGTTGATCATTTTGGGAATGTTGCTTATTGAAATAAAAGTAATATTTTTCTAATATTATTGATTGTATGGAGGTCCTCTGCGATTTAATGCCGAAGCTATAGATTCCTCATTTGTTTCTGAACCAATTTTCGCCTGTTTAGTACTACTTGAGGTTACTACTGCAATAATGCATCAAAAAATTCTATAAAGAAAACCAAAAGAAATAGAGCTTGATTAATTAGATCTGGGTTACTTGAAATTTCTTTACCATAGTTGGTAATACAGATATTAGAAAATAATTTACGGTAACAATATTTGGCATATTAGAGAGTGAGACTTATCTGTAAGGAGAACAATTTAGGTGCTTAAATTGGGGGTCTTGCATAACCCTATAGGCAAGGAATTCTTTGATTTGAGTGGGGATGGGAGTGTTCATCTCTCGGCCGTCAACCAGAGTGGGGATTCATGAATCATCCTCGACCGACACACACACTACACCCGCACACGTCCACATACACATACACATACACACATATGTATGTGTGTGTGGGAGAGAAGAGAGGAGGCAGTTTGAGACACAGGTGGGTAAGGGGAATTGGTTGAGTAGTTTTACAATGGCAATTCTGCAATGATATGTTTTTCAAAGTTTTAGTAGATGTAGGTGGGAGAATTGGGGAGTGGGTTTATTAGCATATACTGTATATTGTATTTTAGGTACCTTTATGTCATTAGCTGTAAATTGGTATAATTAGTTTTATTTTAGATAATTAGTATAGCTGTAAATTAGTTTAATTTTTGGAAGGTACCATATGGGTATACATTAGGATTCTTGAAATTGTGTATATATTCATTCTTTGATAATGGGGGGAGCTCTTTTGGGGCCTCAGAATCGTTTCTTGACAGGGATAGCGAGTTTGCAGTGGTGGGGATAGGCTGCGGTTCTTATGAGAGATTGTGAGGAAGTTTTTTCATTTTAGATATTTAAAAAAGAAAAAAACAAATGACAGGAAATCAAATTATTATTTCAAGAAATGACGAGCAGGCTCACTTGAAGTTTGCCGCTTCAAAAACTTTTTAAAAATTATAGTTTTATCTTAGCAAAACTATTTTTTTTTAAAAAAATCCTTTTAAATTTTACTTTTCGCTATTTTAATTTTTTTAAAAAAATTATAACATTATTCTCTAACATATTTTTCATATAATTTACTCCAAACTCTAAGTTTTTAGTTGCTACTCACTTGATTGACTCATGATAATGTTTTGTAAAAACAGAAGCTTCAAGACTAAATTAATACAAGTATAACAAAAATGGTTAATGGATAAATATTGATTGTAAAAAATGTTTGAAGACCAATATATATATATATATATATATATATATATATATAATAGTAGTTGCGGAATGCTCTTGCAGCGACAACGGGTAGAGACCTATACTGACACATAGCTTGAATTCAATAGAAATTATAGAGATATGAGAGAATCCTATTCCAAAATCTATTAATTAGTGCATGTATTTATCTATTATTTTTCTAATTAAATCGCAAAGATCATGTAAATGAGAAGCCATTTATAGATTCATTGATTCTGGGTAATTCAAGGATTAACTTTCTACACGCAGCCTTCGCTCCCGTTTCTTGCAGAAGACAGTCGAACATACCCTCACTTTCATTCTTGGCTCCTTGATGTCGTCTCTGCATTAAATTTCCATTAAATCTCTCGGAAGTCGAAGCATCTGAAGAAGATGAAGCTGCTACAAGCAGATGAAACTCCTTATAGCTTGGGGTAAAATTCCTGTTCTTTATGGATGTTTCTGAGTCCATTTCTCTATAAATATGTGGGAGGTCTATTAAAAGATTATGAGTTGAGATTATAGTAAAGCATCAAAGAGTCCTTTTTAGGAGAGGGTTTATGGAATTAACAGAGTTTTTAGTTTTTTAAAGAAGGGTTCTGCTAGAGGTAGGGGGTATTACGAGGTGGAGCATGAGAAGGAAGGTGGGGAAAATGGTTTCTCTGATGGGTCTAAGAAAAATCGGAGAGAGGATGGCATTGACAGTGGTGGTGGTGGTGGTGATTGTTATGGCGATGGCTCGGGAGTTTTGGTTGATATGTACAAATCTTGATTTTTCTCCCCACCCCTTGAGTAATTGTAGGTTGAAAGTGATTTGAGGGATTACATTTTTATGGAGCCCTGAATCAACCTATAAACTAAAATGGAATCTGGGAAGTCTGATGACATTATCTACTTTTGAGCAAATGTTGGATGCTGGTGTTGAGCCCAATCGGATAACTATGGTGAATGCATTGGCCGCCTCTGCAAGTTTCGAGGTGCTCGACGTGGGTGTGTGGATACATGAATTTATAAAGCGGAGAGCTTGGAAATTGGACATGATCTTGGGCACTTCTTTGATAGATATGTATGGAAAGTGTGGGAGAATGGAAGATGGTCTAAAGGTTTTCCAAACCATGGAAGAGAAGAACGTTCTAACTTGGAATGCCCTTATCAAAGGACTTGATTTAGCTAAAAATGGCAACGTGACAGTATGGTTTTTTTTTTTCTTTTCAGAATGGAGGAAGGAGGAGTTAAGCCTGATGAGGTGACTTTAATGGGAGTGCTTTGTGCTTGCATTCACTCTGGTTTGGTACAAAGGGGTCGAGATATTTTTTCCTCACTGATAGGTGGGAAATATGAATTTGCACCTGGTGTCAAACATTATGCTTGCATAGTTGATCTTTTAGCACGTTTTGGGTCTTTGGAAGATGCTATTAGGACTATTGAACAAATGCCATTTGAGGCTACCAAGACTATTTGGGAATCTTTCCTTTCTAGTTGCAGAGCACATGGTAATTTGGATTTGAGTGAGCTTGCAGCTTGGAAATTAGTGGAGCTGGCACCAGAAAATCCTGCTTACTATGTTGTGTTATCTAATTTGTATGCTGAAATGGGAAAATGGTGTCATGTGGAAAAAATTTGAAGATTGATGAAAGAAAGGGAACTTAAGGACTCAGGTAGATAGTGCTTGGAAGAGACCCTCTTATGTAGTTGTTGGCTAGATACAACTCTTGAAGGTTTTGTAAACGTTCAAATGTTCTCGGGATGACTCTAGATAATTTGTTGTAAGAAAAGTCCAATAAAGAAACTTTACTAAGATTACCAATATCTTCTGGAATTTGGCCCCCAATTTTACATCTATATGCAACAAATTTCTGGAGTGAGGAAGACAAGTTACCAAGGGAAGATGGCAAAATGCCATTCAAGGGATTCTCACTAATGACAAGTTCTTTTAAATGAACACAATTTGTTAAAGAAGTGAGAAAACTCAACACTGAAGATGAAGGTTCAACTGTAAAGTTGTTGTCCCCCAAGTTCAGAAGTCCAAGTGAATTCGGTATTGGACCTGAGAAACTGTTGACAGACAGTTCTAAAGTTTTGAGCTTTGAAGAATTTGAGATGGAATCTGGAATATTTCCACTGAACTTATTCCGTGCAAGATAAAGTCATTCAAGATTTGGCAACCCTTTGCCTAAATTCAAAGGTAGAGCACCCGAGAATCCATTTTTGTCTGTTGCAAAGAATTGCAGTGTTGAAATATTAAAAATAGTTGCAGGAATAGAACCACTTAAGCCACTGTAACCTATTCCAAATATTTTCAGTCTTGGAAGATTACCAATCTCCATTGGTAGTGAACCTGCACATAGTCAAAACAGATGAACTTAAATCTTGAACCAAAATCTTGAAGTTTTTCACAATGTCCTAAAAGGAATCTGGTCATGTATTTAAAAAGAGATCGGGAAAAGCTGGGAAATTACAGGCATAATATATATCAGAGGTAAATTTACAGAATTAACCGTGAAAAATTGTTTAGCTTAGTAGGTATCAGGGTTATCTAAATTGAATTCAAATAGATACGAATCAATATTATACTAGCTTATCTAAATACAAACAGCTTTCTTAAACCTTTAGATTTTCGCTCCAAAATTTTTTTAGTTTCCACTTATCATCTATAAAGGGTTTGGAATTGGAGGCCTGGGCATAACTGCAATAGACCCAACTTCAATTTATAGAAGTTTAGAAATAAATTTTTACTCTTTTAAAATAAATAGGATTTATTATAATTTACCCATATTAAATTAGCGGTAATAATACTTTAGCACTATAAGTTGTAAAAAAGGCACACTGTAAGTTAATGACGATATTGATTAATAAAATTTGCTTTTTAAATCAAATACTTATTTTGCTAAAAACACAATAAATCAAAGCTGTAAGATCGAGAACATTGGTAATGCACCAACTTAAATTATAGTTTTTATGTTGTTTTTTATATCAATCAACATAATGCAAAATGAGTTCACCAAGAAGTCTCAATCCTTTAGAAGTAGGATTCACAGCTGCGCAATTTGTGTATATAAATTCACAAATAATTCATGATTGAAATTAAAAAGTTTAAAATTTAATAAAAATAGAATGATTGTATGTAATTTTTTTTAATAGAAAGATATTGATTTTGTGTATAGAGATTCTTTTGTTATTTTTTTTAATATTAACACAAGTTATACTCCGTGTATACTAAATAACAAATTGCACGGGTTATCAACATAGTGGTAATTGAAAGTGACAATCACCCGTTGGAATTTATAATATTTTTATAAATGAGAAAAATTTCAGGCTATATTGGCAAAGAAAAGAAAATTTTCTAGAAACACCAAACACTTTGCAGATTTGGGTTCAATTTTTCTCTATTCATTACTCAAAGTATTCCCATGTGTTTTCCTTACAGAGTTTTCGCAAATGATGTAGTTTTGAGGACCCCAAACTTGTGTTTTAATCTTATAAACTAAAGTTCTAATGAAATATAATGACTTGATTGCTATTGTATTGCATGAAATTTCTAATCCCCTTTGTCGTATTTTCCTTCATAGGTAGAAATTACCAAACAATTTTGAGAATACCAAATGGTTCTTTCCTATATTACTTCAATCTTTATCAACAATTCTTTATTCAACGCCTTCTCATTTAATTTCCTCACACAGCTTTCAGTAGAAGACTTCATGCAAGGTTCTCAAACGTGTGTTTTGGTCTCAAATTAAAGTTTTAATATGAAAAGAATTTTAATGACTTGACTGCCATTCGTGAGTAAGACGAAATTTAACGTTTTCCTCCATAGGTGGAAATTACCAAACAATTTCCAGGATACCAAATGTTTCTATCCTATATCACTTCCATCTCTCAACAATTCTTTATTCAACACCTTCTAATTTAATTTCCTCAGACAGCTTTCAACGGAAGACTTTGTGCAAAGTCCTCAAACGTGTATTTTGGTCTTAAATTAAAGTTGTAATATAGAAAGAAATTTAATGACTTGACTGCTATTCGTGAGTAAGACTTTCTCATAAATCAGTAATTATTTAAGTCAATCTCTGATAATCACTTATATATATATATATATATATATATATATATATATATAATAGGAGTTATGGAAGCCTCCTGTTATAACATATAACACTCTCCTGTATTCACACTTGTCATTGTGAATTTAAGATTTTTTAAAGTTTTTTTCCTGGGGAAGAAATTTAAAAGATTTTTTTTAATATTAAGATTATCTGAATTCAATGAATTCAGATACGATAGAACTAATCATTATGCTATATACTATAGCAACTACATCGTTGGTATTGAATAGACAGGTGGGACTTCTCAGCAGAGATTTGGGACGTTCGATATAGGCATTGGGACTCCTGAGTCTCCGAAATTCACCATCCTATACTGTAAGTTGACCTCGCTCCCTTCTAATGCTGAAACTGTTCTTGCACCATTTTTTCCCCCATTTTCTTTCTGGTAACAAAAGAGGATGTGCATACTTTACGTTTACATTGGTCGTGGTGCCAAGTGCAACTAAAAGACTGAAAATGCCTTCTTTTTCATATGTGGTCTGGGTTGCAGAAAGAATAATGGAGGGCTCGCGCATTGAGGATGCTCTGAGAAATGTATTATTCCAATTCTCTTGAGGTGAAAATGATGGCAAGAAAAAAAGAAACAAAACATAGAACCAATGATGATTTCTTACGTGATTAAAAATAGTAGCATCCCATTGCTTTGGAGCATTTTTTATGCCTTTTTAATCTCTGTGCACACTTGCTCAACCGATTGAATTTTTCAATTGGGAAGTCATGTAAATGAAGCCCAAATCTAAGACACCAATTGGTGCTACAAATGAAGGATAATCACATTACAGCTACTGTCAGTTTTTACTTGAAATTCTTGATGAAGGGAAAGGTTCAATGGGTGTGAAAATGCTTTTAAGATTAAGGAGACTTTCAATGTTAAATCATCATGGGGCAAATAGGTCAATAGCTAAATTTTGGAGGGTTGGGTTTGCAGTTCGCAGTTAATAATCAATCATCCAAGGATTCTAGAAAACCATAGACATGGCAGATATGTTGATTGTTACCAAGTATGATGATAGCTAAGAAATTTGGAACAACCGTTCTAGCTATGACATAATCCCTGCCACCGTTTGTATACGCCAGTTCCTCCATGAAAGCAGGTGTTGTTTTCTCCAACTTTGCCATCAATATCAAGAATTGGCCTGGCATAAGAAAAGTATTTTATCAAGGGAAATAATAGTAAGAAATAAGATGAACATCAAAATTTAATAAAAAGACAGAGCCAATAGAAAATGGAATATGTTTATCAGACGTCATACAACGACTTCCCCCTGTCAAGACTTAGAGAGTTATTTTTCAAATTGTCAACATAACAGTTAAAAAGAAAGGGGGAAAAAAGAAAAGGAGATTTTGAAAGAAGAGATTCCGATTACTAAGTTTTACCATAACTTTCATAATTGTAACTTGAAAATCTGAAAATTGTAGCTTTCAGGACCAACATTTGCCCCAGCCTCCATTTCGTAATCTCCACACACACAAAAAAAAAAAAAAAAAAAAAAAGCAAACAAATTAAGGTGAATTGCAATGAATAGATTATCCCAAAGGATAAAGCCAAATATTGCAGAAACAATTCTACCTAGAAAACCAACAATTCACGGATATAAATTGAAAAATAGTGGGAATGTAAGAACAAAATCTTTTTAAAGAATTGCCTGATAAGGGGAAGATTGAAGCATAAGCTGGAGGAGATTGGAGGTGGATTGAACAGCCTGTTTAATTCCTCTTGAGTAAAGCCCAAGATGGTAGCATCATCATCAACTAGAACTTCAGGCAACAACAGAGAAGGAAAAAGAGGAATAGAGGATTCATAACTGAGACTAAGGGAAAGGAAAAAGGAGATGACTTCGGGTGCAGTGGCGCTCCCATTGTAGAAGAAGAAACCACTTACCACTAATAGGGTTTCCGATAAAAGCCAAAATTACTACTATATCTTTTTTTTAATTCTTTTCTTTTTTTAGTTTTGAAAATTTAAAGACCTAATTTTCTAAATGAAAATCTGAAAAGAAAATTAACTAACTACTCAATGAATAATTTATGAAATATATCTTGAAATTACCAATTGTCAAAGAAAGAATAAAGAGGTATAAGTTCCAATGCATTTAAATAGTAATTTAAATTTAGAAGTATAAAATAATTTATATCTTTATACATATGTTTTATTATTTTATAAACTTATATATATAATATTTTATATTATAATTTTTGCATTATGGAATGTATCAAAGGAACCTACTTCTTAATGAATATTAATTTTTAAAATTAACGAATTGCGTCCCTATACCCGTACTGCGTATCGGAATGAACAACGAATCTGGTAACTATAATCAGGTGTTGACATTTGGAATTATTGAATTTAAAAGAGTTTTTTTCTTGGTTATTTTTTAAAAGAAAATATAAAAGTTATCTTCATTCACTAAATTCAAATAAATCAAATGAATGCATTTTTTTTTAAGAAAATGTCTGCATTACCTTCATTTCAATTTAGCTGGATTCTTTGAATCCATGTAATCTTGACATTTCCTTAAAAAAAAAAAAATAAAATCACACATTCACTTAAATTGAATTTAGATAATCAATGAATCTAAAGTACTCTTGACATTTTCTTAAAAATATATATATTCATTTGATTTATTTGAATTCATTGAACTAATCATTATGCTAGTTTTTTTGAACCTCCTAGAACTTTGTTCTTTTTAATTTCTCATTTTTCTTCTTTTTGGGAACTCTAAATGTATTATTCTATATTTATAAATTTCATCCCTCCCAAAATTTGAAGGTTTTTTTTTTTTTAAAAATATCCTTGTTATTTGAATTGGATTTTTTAAAAAAATTAGAGTTATCTGATTTTTTTGTTCTTTTAAATATTAGAGTTATCTTTTTATCTGAATTGTTTTTAAATGTAAGTAAATTGAAAAAAATTATGAAAACTATCTCGTGCAACGCACGGGCACCAACCTAGTATATATAAATGGAAAGAATTCCATTTATCATTTTTTTCCTTCACCGCTAAGAATTAATATAGGCTATATCGAAAAATGAACAAAAAAATCCAGAACACCAAACGCGACTTATCACTTCAAAATCTCTCTCCCAATTCATTAGCCAAAGTCCATTTGTTTTCTTGCAGTGCCTTCAAATAAATAGCAAAAACTATTGGCATTAATGAATATTTATTTATTTTCCTTTTTTGGACAACTTTTTCACTTTTATTTTCTGAAAAGCAGTATTCATATGTTAAGCACTAAATTGGGCACTTGAGCTAATTCTTAACATAAACAAAACCTTCTTCAAAGAATAATCGACTGATCATCTTGCAAGATTCCTTCACGTATACTTTCCTCACACAGATTTGGTAGCACATCCTCTGGTTCCAATATCTCCTTGACGCTGAGCAATCACTACAGATGAAGACAATTGCGCAGAAATTTCCTGTTTAGTCTTCGGAACTGAAGGTCGAACCTAAACAACAACTACTAAACCGACTTCCTCAACATCATGTTCCGAATAGCTGCAGTCTGACTCTCAAATCCATCAGGTTCCGCAACAACTAGTGCATGAGTCAAATCCGTGACCACAATATTCTTTTGACCAGTAGGAAACCTAGGACCCTGATCAATTCCAGCAGCAGACTACTGAATATCAGCAGAAACCCTAGGGCCCTGATCCACCTTATGCCTTCTATCATAACTTGACTCTATCACAGCACCCCTCTGACCATCATCAGGAATAGGGGCCCCTTCAGCAACAGCACAAGCCGTCTGCTGCAAATCCAAGACCCTAATATCAAGGATCCCAGGCACACTTTGATCAGCAGGATCCTAGCCAGTACTAATTCTAACAGGATTAGGTTCGTGATAATCTTCAGAATCAACCCCCTCCCCGAGACAGCAACAATAATTTCCTTTCCCTTCAATGATGACGGACCTGAATTAAGATTTTCAACAAATTTCTTTACCCACCGCTCTATAGTCTTGGAATCCTTCTACCTAACTAACTCTTTAGAGTGCATGCACAGATGATCACCACATTCAGAATCCGAATGTCCAATCCGATTACAACTTCTATAATACGAAGGCAACTTCTCATAATGCACGGATTGATAGAAGCCAATGCTACAACAAAAAAAGTATATTGCAACGTTTTTCACAAATGTCGTTTAAATGTCATGAGAGTGAATTATTGCGACATTTTATGTAAATATTGTTATAGTTGAATATTACACGATATTTTTAATGACATATATAATATCACTACAGGAAAAATTGTTTTTTGCGACGGCTAAAAAACGTTACAAATGGGTTTTGTGACAGTTTTGTCCGTAGCTAAAAAGGGCGTCGCTGTTTGCAACGGCAAAGAAAAACCGTCGTTATTTGCAATAGATTTTTTTTAGCGACGGATTTGCGGCGTTATTTAATTAACAACATTAAAATGAAGTTATAATTAATTTAGAAATGGTCATTTAATTAATGATATTATAATTAAAGTTATAATTATTTTGCGACGGCGAGTTAGCGATGGTTTTGCGACGGATTTTTATTTTTTTTAAAAATTAATTATTAAATTTTTATTTTTTAAAAATTATTTACTAAATTTACGATGGTTTTGCAAGGGTGAGTTAGTGATGGTTTTTTAATCCTTTAAAAAAAATTAATTATTAAAATTTATTAAAAAAATAACTTATTAAATTTTTTATGGCATTTTAGCTGCGGATTTGCGACGATCATCCAATTTTAAATTTAAAAAAATAATTATTAAATCGACTCCGACCTGATCGAGCAGCCCTCTCAACCCGAAACAGATTCCAACCCGATCCCAACTAGGAATCTATCCGGTAGGCCGTCGCAATCTCCCTCGCTAATAATTATTGAAATTGTTACTCGACCTGAAACAGATTCGACCCGGTTCCAACTTGGAATTGATCCGATAGGCCGCCACAATTTCCCTCGCTAATAATTATTGAAATTATTGCTGGATGCAGGGCTCGAACCTGCGTCTTTGTTATGGGAGAGTATGCGTTCCACTACTAGGCTATGTGAATTCTTGTACTTATTTTTTCACCTTATCTTAATTATATACTATATTATATTGTATAAAATATTAATAAATTCTTTTAATTAATAAAATATATTATATTATATATTATATATAATATACATTTAAATGTATTTTACTTAATAATGTCTTTTTGAGCATTCTATAATTCAATTAAACAAAGTAAAAACTCATATCTAAACTTTAGATATGAGATATAGTATAGTACATATCAATACTATATATATGATTTTTTTAGATACATAATATGTACTTTATATATATATATATATATATATTATCTAGTTCTTTTTAGATTATTAATATATATTAATATATATATATATATATATATTAATATAGCATATATATTATATGATTCTTTTTAGACACATAATATGTACATATAATATATATATATATATATATAATCATATAATACATATATGCTATATATATATTAATACTATATATATTAATATATATATATATATATATACACATATACATATTCATAAAAATTAATATATATATATATATACATACATATATACATATATTAATATAGTATATTTAAATAATATATATGCTATCTATTAATACATATATATATATATATATATATATATCAATACATATAGACATACACATACCAACATAAATAAATATATACATATGTATGTATATATTAATTTTTATATATTAATTCATAAAAATTAATATATATACATACATATGTATATATTTATTTATGTTGGTATGTCTATGTCTATATGTATATATACATATATATGTATGTATATATATACATATATATCCATATATATATATATATATTAATATAGCATATTTAAATTATATATACATATACATATATATATATTGATGTTAATATACTTTTAATATATTAATATATATATACACATACATATATATATATATACATATTCATACATTAATATATATATATATATATATACATACATATATATATATACATATTCATACATTAATATATATATATATATACATATATATATATATATTTTATTTATGTTAGTATGTATGTGTCTATATATATTAATATATACATATATATTTAATAATATTATATTTATATTATATATATAATCAAAATTTAAAATTTTTTAAAGATTTTTCTAGATTAGTGAAGGATTTGTGATGCCTTTTACAAGCCATTGCTAATTTGCAAGGATTTTGCGATGATTTTTTTGAAAATCTTTTAAAAAATAAATTTATTATTGAGCCGTCACAAATCCGTCGCAATTAGCAAGAGTTTTGTGAGATTTTTTTTGAAAATATTTTAAAAAATAAATTTATTATTGAGTCATTGCAAAATTGTCTCTAATTTGCGAGGGTTTTGCGACGGTTCTTTTAAAAATCTTTAAAAATTTAAATTTTTTATTGAGCCATCATAACGCAATTAACAAGGATTTTGTGACGGCTTTTACAAGTCGTTGCAAAACCCTTGCTAATTTTTGAAAATATTTAAAAATAAATTTATTATTGAGCTATCACAAAACGATCGCTAATTTGTCAGGATTTTGCGACAGTTTTTTTTCAAAATCTTAAAAAAATTAATGTATTATCAAGCCATCATTAGCGAGGGTTTTGTGATGATTTTTTAAAATATTTAAAAAATAAATTTATTATCGAGGTGTCGCAAAACCATCTTAATTAGCGAGGGTTTTGCAACAATTTTTTTTTTGAAAATCTTTAAAAAATAAATTTGTTATCGAGTCATCGCAAAATCATTGCTGATTTGTGAGGGTTTTGTAACGGTTTTTTTAAAAATATTTTAAAAATTAAATTTATTATCGAGCCATTACAAATCCGTTACAAGCCGTCGGAAAACCCTTGCTAATTAGTCATGATTTTGCAATGATTTTTTAAAAATCTTTAAAAAATAAATTTATTATCGAATCATCGCAAAACAATCTTTAATTTGCTAGGGTTTTGTGATGGTTCTTTTAAAAATCTTTTAAAAATTCAATTTATTATCAAGTTATCGCAAATCTATCGCAATTGACGAGGGTTTTGCAACGTCTTTTTTAATTATTTAGTGTAAAGTATAATTACCAAAAGCCCTCGCAAAACCATCACTAATTTGTGAGGATTTTGTGATGGTTTTTTTAAATTATTTAGTTTTAATATATAATTACAACATTCTGCTGCTAATCCGTCACAATTAACGAGGGTTTTGCAATAGCCATCGCAAATCTATCATTGCGACGGCTGATCAAACCTTGTCGATGTTTTCATTGCCGTCGCAATTAGTGACGATCATGTAGTTGTTGCAAATTGCAATTTTTCTCGTAGTGTATTTTTTTGAATAATATTATATTCTTCCAACATTTTTATATAATTTAGTGATGTTGGTTTTAAATGTTATTGAAACATTATTTTTTGTAACTCTAATACCAACACTTATGAAAAATGTCATAAGCACATGTGACATTTATTAAAAACATAATTATAAAAATGACTATTGCAATATTTTGTATCAATATATTCTCAAATGTCTCAAATGTCATATAAAATGAATAAAAGGAAGTTTAAATAACATTTTGACACAAATGTTAGAATATTTGAATTTTGAGCTACATTTTAAAATGACACTTATAAAGTATGTTGGAATAATATTGTTTGTTTTAACTTTTTTTTTTGGTATGACTTAACGACATTTGTACTAAATATTATTTTAGTGTTGCTTGCTACATTTATTTATAAATGTTGTTACAACAAATTATGTTTATTAGGAATATTTTTTAATATAGTGTAATTTAATTAAATTTTGTTAACATCTTAAAAATAATTTTAATTTTAATATCTTTAAAGAAAATTTTAATTAAATTTTATTTTTAACTGTAAATTAATAAATTTAGAAAAATATTAATAATTAAATGATTCGACTAAGATTTAAATCTAACTTATCAAAATAAATTTTTAGTCAAAATATTTCATCTGTTTGGAGACGTCATTAATTAAAAGTGACCCTATAATAAAGATATAGAGACAATAATAAATTTGTTTTGGACTGCTAATAAATTATAAGTGTTCCTATATGCGTTGCTAAAAGTGGTGTCACAAAGAAATTTTACGATACAAAACTTTGCGCCGATAAATTAAGTAGGTGACGTTTTTTCCTATAAGCATCTTTAAATTTACTATGCTTAGGTTCTCTAATATACATAACAACATTTTTTAAAAGTGTTTCAAAATTTACGACACAATTTTATTTCTGTTTGCTTTTTTTGCTACATTTTAATTATGTCTATAGCGTTTGGAATTTGGCAATACTTTATTTTATAAATGTTCTAAAAATAATGACATATAAATACAATTTTGTCCCCCCCCCCCTTTTTTTATCACAATCATAGTGTCCCAAAATTTAACACCCATATTTTTTAAAGCGTGACTAAATAACTACACATTTACTTATGCGTCCCTTTTTTGTTATACTATATAAATAGTGTCTGAATTTTGACTTCACTTTTTTTTAAAACGTCCTAAAGTTGAAAATTATTATTTTATTATTTGATATTTTTTTCTAATTTAAAATCTCATAACAAATGTTTCTTTTATATTGTATGATAGAAAGCTATAAAATAACGATAATTTTGAAACAAAATGAATAATATTTACTTAAATTAATCGCATAAATTAGAACAAATTTTAAATACTCATATTCAAAAGCATTTTAGCACATGTCTAACATATTGAAATAAAACTTAACTTATCCATTTAGAATGGTAAAAAACATTTGAAATCTTAACAATCCAAAAAGGGTTTTAGCTTGTAATACCTCAAAAAAGTATTTTTAAGAAGCATGAAAATAATGTTAATGTCAAGGTGTAATATCCAAAACTCTAGAATAAATAAATTGTCTCAGAATAAACACCTTGCTTTATATCCATCACTTCACTTCATCCAGGGGAAAAAAATTCAAATTAGTGAACAAAATTAATTAAATATCATTAATTTTTAGGAATCTTAAAAAAGTAAGTATTAAAATATTAGTTAGATGGGATATTTGCTTACCATTCTTCTCCTGATGAAGAATGATTTTTGGCATTATCTTCAAGAGCAACATCTCTACCATCTACATCATTTCTAACCCAAATAACTTCTTCAATTCCTGCATTGCATTCTTCCATTATCTCATTATCATCAAATTGGTGCTAACTATTTGATTTAAATGACAACTTATCTCCCATTTCATAAACATCTCTAGGCTTAGTTTTAACAACAACATGCCAGTCAGGTTGTGAGCAATCTCGTAGATAAAATACTTGTTAGACTTGTGATGCTAAAACGAATGGCTCATCAGTTAACTTTGCTCCAATATGAACTAATTTTGACAAATTCACAAGTGTAAATCTAAACGGGTCTTTCTTTTACTACAAAAAAATAATGTATTAGTGACAGAATTTAATGATGGCTAAAAGACCGTCGCTATTTAGCGAGGGTTTTCCGAGGGCAAGCAAGAAGTGGGACAGTTAACCGAGGGGGTGACCTACCGTAGCAAAACTCATGAAAATAGTGACGGTTAACTAATCCCTCTCTAATCAGCAAGGAGCTAGCTACGACAGCAAATTTATTGGTGACAAATCTTTTTAAAAAATTTAGGATAATATTGCCATCACTAAACCCTCGCTAAATAGCGAAGGCTTAGCTACGGCACTAAATATTTCTAAAAAATTATTTTGTAATATTACAATATTTGTAGCCGTTGCTAAGCTCTCACTAATTAGTGAGCGCTTAACAACGGCATTAATTTTTTTTTCTCAAAAAGAATTTATTGGAATTGTAAGATAAATGACCGAGCTACGCCCTCATTAATGAGTGAGGGTTTAGCTATTGCAGAAATTTTTTTTTCAAAAAATATTTTTAATTTATAGGATATAGAAGCCATAGCTAAACGGTCGCTAATTAGCAACAATTTAGCTATGAATTTAAATTTTTTCTCATATTGGCAGTTTTAAGGTATAGCGTTGTCATTAAACCGTCGCTACTATGGAGGTAAATGATTTCTCAGAAAATAGTTCGGAATATTATATGGTAAATGACTGTAGCAAAACCCTCACTCATTAGTGAGGGTATAGCTACGGTTATTAGGGTAAGGTTGCTAATTAGCGACGCTATAGCTACGATACTCTTAATCGTTGTTGAACCGTCTCTACACCATCTCTGATTAGCGACTATACCCTAAACCCTCTCGACGTTGTTGCTAAACTATTTACTAAAAAAACTTCAAAATTTAATTTCATTTATATGCAGATATATGTATAATTATAGTATGTGATTTTTATATCATATAGATTGCAAATTTACACATTTAAATATATATTATATATATATATAGGTAGAATATATAATTATTATAATATTAGATATATATAAACTAACACTCATACAATAATAAATACTAATGTATACATATGGACATATTAGATATATATATATGTATATATTTTTTTCACCATATATATTAATAATACTAATATTACAATGTTACATATATACATACTAATATATATATATATATATATATATATTAACATACCCTAATATACACTAATATGTACATTTATACAAATATCTTAGTATTTCTTAATAGTAATATATATATACACACACACACTCTCTCTAATATGTGTGTGTGTGCACGCGTGTGTGCACAATATGTTTATATATCCATAAAATATTTTTTAAATGCGATAAATATTATTTTTAATATTATGTGTATTATATTTTTGTGAAAATGGGAACATAATGAGCTTATCCATAAAAAAGGCTGTAGCTAATCCCTCTGAAATTGCTAGGGTATAGCTACAACCATTAATTTTTTTTTCTTAAATTTAATAGATTAGCGATAGTTTAGCTACGGATATGTACCGTAACTAAGTCCATGAAATCAATGAGAAAATTTAGCTATGGCAGTTTAAATTGTTAGTTTTGAATTTTGCCATCGTTAAACCCTTGCAGACAACGAGATATTAGCGACAGGAAAATGCCGTAGCTAAATTTAAGACAAAATCTAACACTTAGTCATTTTCGGCCAAACTTCATCATCTTCTCCCTTTCCACTCCCAACGGCTAATCTCCGATGCATTCTATTGGCTTTGTTTCCGACATCGTCGGTGGTCAGACTCTTGCCTTAATCTTCACCTGCACTGTATTTCATCTTCGGCACCTCACCTCTACCCGACTTTTCCTTGGAAGACAACGGTGCTCTACCCTTTGGTTTGTTCCTGTGGAGAACAACCAGTAGTAGAACAGCAACAGTGGCTGCCATTTGGTAATGGAGTTTGTAATCCCTTCTTGACATTTTATTGCAACTCCTGATTTGCACCTAATGTTGTTTGATTGCTGATTGTTGAGACTAGGCTATTTTTTTATGCACATAACAATATATCTAAAGGGTGTCTGTGATTTATCTAATTGTATGCCCCCATGTTATAGAAATAAGCTTCATACATCAATGAGATAAAGAATGTCTATGTTGGGTTTTTTCAAGATTAAAATTTTGTAGAATTTGAGGACATATACTAATTAAAAAGGTTTGCTTTCTCACTTGGTTGATTATGTGAAGCCACGACATTATTATATTGTACTTCTTTTTTTGGTTGATTGTATGAAGTTATGTTGTTTCCCTGTTTCTTTTCCTCCACTGAGTTACTTCTCTTTGTTTGGCACAATTCTTCTAGTTTAATGCTAAATTGAAGCTCATGTGGTTGATTTTGCAGACCTTAAAGCTTATGTTAGTCTCTTTTATGTTAACTGAATTGTTCAACAAAGCATTTCTAAACTGTTTGTTGAATTTGAACAATGGGAAGCAATAATTCTTATAGCTACAAGTTCATTACCCATTTAATATTGTTGACTTTTAACTTTGGGATTTGATTGGGCTAAGAACCTGAAAAATTTTCTAGTTTCCTCACTTTTAATGAAAATAAGAACCCCTTGTCAACTAAGTTGATCTTTTAGTCAATCTTAATTTAGTCAAATGAAGACCCAATTCAGGACTTTCATTGAAACCTAGTCTTGGCAAACATACTCTTATTTTTCCCTCATACCCGATAGCTCCCTTTTCCCCATTCCCCTTCTATTATTCTACAATATGCTTGAGACATCTTAGCCAAAAAAAAAAAAAAAATGGATTGAATCTTTAGGTTCCTAGGCTACCCAACCCTCTGTTCTCCTTAAAAAAGTATGGAATAAATTCTTCCCCCCCCCCCCCCCTCTCTCTAGTGCTGGTTGACATTCTTGCTATCTTGCTATTGAAATTTTTGCTTTGCATTTATGTGATGTTTTGTTGAGGAACTTGTTGAAATCATGTTTAGATGGGTTCATTCTAGCTTTATGAAGCTCTAAGGTGCATTATATCTACATGAAATTTGAGAAATTCTCCTTTCTAGTAGCCAACTAATGTTGTCCCTAATTGCTAGATACTAGAGTAGGAAATGTGGATGTTTTGGGCATATTTGAACCTAACATAAAGAATGGAGTGTTCTATATGATCGAGGGAAGATTTGTGAAGTTAGAAATTACCCAAACTATTTTTGGTGTCTTCTGGATAACCTAAGGAAATCCAACTCCGCATTGTTCTTGTGAATGTCCCTATTGTTATCGTTTGAGAAGAAAAAAATTCTGCAGTTTTCCTAGCTATATTTTGAGTGAGGCTTGTGTGAGAATTGGTATATATGTCTAACAAAGGTCTTGGAAGTATTGGTTCGATAAGAAAATCATAAAAATAAGGAAAAACTTCCCCATGAATAACCTGTTAATGCCAAACAGATTTCTACTAAAATTATGTCATTTATGTCACTATTTTGGCTGAATTAATGAATGAAACTTATTTAAACAATATTAATAATAACTTGGATTTGATTTAATTTCATTTGGATAGCTTGAAAAATGAAGGAATCATCCTTAAAGACTGTTGTCATATTGCTATGTTTTGTTGGGGAAAAAAATTGGCCAAATAATACACCAAGAATTTTTGGGAAGTTTAACTCTTCAAAGTGGTGTTTTGAATTGATGCAGTCTATTTGTGGCTTTTTCTCAAAGTTTTAAGGGAAATCTAAAAGTGTTTTTACAATATTTTTTACTCAGCTTTACTTAACTTGTTAAATTTTTAGGACTCTTAATTAGTTTGGACGAGCTTATTGTCTTTTGAATTCATTTGGCATATACTAAATAGAGTTTAATTGAGAAAGTTCAAGCTATTTTGTTTTGAGAATATATAGAGTTGTTATGGCATTTAGGGGTGAGACTGTGAAATTGACTGCATTGGTGTGTTAGAATTGTAAGTTGCATGCTTCCATACTTTATTATTCACAGGGATAGATTGCATTATCCTAATCATTTGATTTGAAATATCCAACTAATATAGACCCATCTGTTTTTCCTTCATTTACAATTCCTCTTTGTTTTTTGATAAGGAGAAGTTTTTGATCTAAAATCATTGGTGCTTTTTGATATAAGGTTCACTCTTAAGAATAGACACATTATTTATGAAATGAATGGATTCCTTGTTGATTTATTTGATGCAAGAATGAATAAATTACTAAGTTTGATTTATTTGTATACTCTTTGGCCATAAATTACTAAGTTTGATTTATTTGTATACTTGTTGGCCATGAATTAAATATGTGAGTATGAAGGCATGTTTAGAAGTCTTTAGAATTTAATATATGGATGAACTTACTTGCTACTCATAGGTTATGCGACCGCTACGTTTTTGTGATGACAATGTTTAGTATGCAATGTGAAGTCAAAAAACTTATGTTTATGTTGTTGTCTTGAATTGAACTAGGTGGCCTAGTTCAACTTGATTTCTATAATTTCTTGGATAGACGTGGGTAGATTTCAAGACTAAGAATTAATAGTATTATTATCTAAAATGTAGTGCTTGACATTACAAACTCTGTTTTTTACTGAGGTGCTTTATCATTAGCTTTGCTCGTCAAGTTAAAGGTACATGAGTTTATATGTTTCAACTTAAAATATTATTTGTTTAACTTATATGAATGAATCCTCGTGAGTATGGGTAATCATTCTCCACGAGTGCTGGGTGATCATTCCCTGTGGGTAATGAGTGATTACCCTTACGTTAGTTTTATTGAATAATTGTTATGATAGTTAATGTTTTTGTTTGTATTTTTTGTTGAATGTTAGTTGAATTTGTGGAGGCTTTGTACCTAGAAACGTCAAGTTTATAGGAGATACTCTGTCAAAATTTTCATTGGATCATCTTGATACTCCAAATAAGTTGATTACTCTTAGGCTTAACTTTATCCAACATATTTTAATGCCTAACCATCTTCTTAATGTAAAGAAAAGTTGGACAAAAATCATAAACTTGACCTTATGTAATTAAAGTAATTAGACTAAGGGAGAATTATTTTAATCTTTTCAGGAGATTAAGTGAAATTTGGAATTGATGTACTATATTTGTAGCACAACTTTCTACATTATGTGCCAAGGTGAAATATTCTTAGCAATGAGCAGGTTTTAGGATGCTGCTCCTATATTTGCCATTTACTTTAAACTACTAACTCTACAATGTTTTGGTAGGCAATGAGGAAGATGTAAACTAGAACTATGGAAAACACTGAATACCATTTATCTCAAGAAGGGGGGAGGGTTCCTTTCTTCTCTAAGGATTAAAAGCATTTCAAAAACTGTGCAATGGATAGGGATTTTTATAGCAATGAATTGATTGAGTTAAAAAAAGAAATTAACTTCATCTATATCAAGAACTTACATGAGCAAATATATTGGGACATTTACTGAGAACGGGAATTAATCAAATAGCATAAACTCTTAAGTGATATCTACAGTTAATCACAGTTAAGAATTTGTGATAATATTGTATAGGCATTATGATTTATGGCAATGTAGCTCTCCAAGTATTTTTATTGAAAGTTCTCTTCATTAGGGCTTCATAATTATGCATATTATTTATCTCATCTTTCTCTGTCTTCCTTTACTTGTAATTTGTTTTGTTCTTTTTTTTTTGCTTCTCATTTCTTCAACCCTTTTTTGGTGTTACACCAAACTAATAAGTAACTTTAATTGATTTTAGGTTAGTTTTATTAAATAATTGTTGTGGCAATTAATATTTTTATTTGTGTTTTTTGTTGAATGTTAGTTGATTATGTGGTGGCTTAGTGTCTAGAAACGTTCAGTTTATAGGAAAAACCCTATTGAAATTTTCATTGGTCATATTGATACTCCAAATAAGTTTATTACACTTACAGTTTGATTTTATCCAATGTCTAGCACAAACTACTAGAAAACTCATTCCCAAAATAGATGGATGTAACCAACATAGCAGTTTATAGTATAAAATAGTATAAACAGTAAACCCAAACTTAAGTGAGGTAAGTAGCAATGTATAAACCCGAACAAAACTCAACAACGTGAACATAACTAGAAATTGAACATTAATCAAAACCATTGCATCAACCCAATCAACATGGGCATATCTAGTAATTCAACAAATTCCCTATTTCTACTCTTACATTCTATTTCTTCAATACTTTTTTAACTAGCGGAGATGATCAAACCATTTATATCCTTCCTTCATATGCATTCTCATTCACATTACAAGATAAAAAGATGTATTTCATGTTGGGCTTTTTCTTTAGATTTGCTTGTCAACTAAAAATATTTTATGTTTAATTTCTAAAAGCAGAACGGTAATCATTAAAAAAAAAGTTCAAATCACATCAAAAAACAAAAGCTTTTAGATCTTTAAAATCCTTCTTCATCTCTTTCATGTACCCTTAATATGTAACTATCCTTCTTCATCTGGTAATTAGATAACCTACTTATCTTGGAAGTTTTCATCAGTTGGCAACTACTTTTCCTCATTTAATTGATACCTCAAAGATAACATGAACTATTGTTCTTTTTTTCCAAACTTTTCTGACTAGATTTGTAAGCACTACTTCACTACGAAGGATAATATGATTTCATGCTTCAAGTCTCTGGATAGACAAGAAAATAGCAAGTTAGAATTCTGACTCTCTGTCATTAGTACAATTGTTCTTATACCAGAGAGCCGGATAACTGCTGGCTATTTTCTTATCTGTTTGAAGATTTGAAGTATGAACTCACATTCATCCTTCGTAGTAAAGTAATCATTCGCAAATCTAGCAGGAAAAGTCTAGAGAAAAAAGAACAATATACCGATTCTCTTTGAGATATCAATTGAATGAGGAAAAGTAGTCGCCAACTGATGAAAACTATCAAGATAAGTGGGTAGTCTAATTATCGGATAACAGAGATAATAAATTCAAATAAAGGGTATATGAAAGAGATGAAAAAGGGTTTTGAAGATCTAAAGACAAAACATTTTTTATATGATTGGATTTTTTTTTTAATGATCACCGTTCTATTTTTAGAAATTAATAGATTAAGTTAGGCCTGGAAAATGTCCATTTCTTATCTTATACTCCATTTCTTCAACGATCTTTTAACAATGACTTCTATGACCAAGTCTTTTACATATATCTTTAATCCTTCTATTCTTCTTCAAAAATCGAGGCTTACACAATTGGTTAGATTTATTTCTGGTGTTGATTTCAGATAGACAATTGAAGTTGAATGTACAGAAGGCATGTTCCTGGTATCAAGGGTATTACTATTGAATTTGAATGGGGAATTAAAGAATTTCTGACATTTGCAACTTCGAATGTTATGTCATCCAAGAAAAGATGTCCATGCTCAGAATGCATGAATAAGGGTGTTCGAGTCACTCGCAGCTTTTACTTATCTCTCGGTTGTTAAATATCAAGTCCAAAAATAATATGTCCGAGAGATATTTCAACTAAGTTGTTCAGCTCATGAAAGAGGTCGTACCAGAATCCAATAAAATTCCTGATGATTTCTATGAGTTTAAGAAATTAGTATCTAGTCTTGGCTTACCTATTTAAAAGGTAGATGTATGCTTTATTGGAAAGATGATCTTACCCGTAGAGAATGTAAATTTTGCAATCATTCAGGTACATACAAAGGAGGGGCCAAGGGAGTAGCAGGTAGAAAGAGATACCCGATAAGAAGATATATTATTTTCTAATAACACCTCGATTGCAGTGGTTGTATGCGTCTAAAACGATGGTATCACACATGAGATAGCATGCGGAGAGCATTGGGGAGGATGGATACATAAGTCATCCTCGTGATAGCGAGGCTTGGAAACAGTTTAATAAAAGTCATCTTAAATTTTCAAAGGAGGTGCGAAATGTAAGGCTTGAAATATGCACAAATGGGTTTGCTCTATTCGGGATGTTTGGAAAACAGTATTCATGTTGGCCAGTTATACTTACTTCATATAATCTCCCCCCTATGGATGTGCATGAAGAAACTAGTAATGTTCTTGACTGTCATTATTCCAAGCCCAAAGAATCCTAAACATAAAGTTAATGTTTATCTACAACCATTGATAGATGAACTGAGTAAGTTATAGTCTGATAGTATCTCCACATATGACAAATTCAAGAAACAAAATTTTCAATTATAGGTTGCACTTCTGTGGACAATAAATGAATTTTCATCTTATGGAATACTAAATGGGTGGAACAATGTAGGTAGATTTGCATGTCCATATTGCATGGAACGCACCAAGTTTTTTCAGTTATAGTTCAGGGATAAAACTTTTTGATTCAATTTTCATTGCTATTTCTTACTGTCGGATCATCTATTTAGGAGGGACACATGATTATTTAGAAGGAACAGAGGCCAAGAAACCTCACCGCTGGCGGCCTATCTAATAGGAGACCAAGTATGGTTTAGAGTGTGTCATTTTCCAAGAATAATAGACTCAGAATGCGAACTGAGAAGGGGTGACAGTAGAGGTGTAAATCATAATTGGGTAAAAAGGAGCATTTTCTGGGACTTCCTTAATGGCGCACTCTACTAGTGCCCCATAATATAGATATCATGCAGAATGAAAAAAAACATGTGCGACAATATTTTTAATACTGTTATGGATGTGAAGGGAAAAATAAAAGATAATTTAAAGGCACAGTGTGATGTTGAGATACAATGCCATAGGTCTGAACTAAGAGTTTGTAGAGCAAGTGAAGAAAAGGTGTCCATGCCAAAAGCATGTTATTCATTGGTTGTAGAGTTTAAGTAAGTGCTGCTTGAAGGGGTGAAAAAGTTGCAACTTCTAGATGGATATGCTTCAAACTTATCAAGATATGTTGGTTTGAAAGAATTGAAGATGTCTGGCATGAAAAGTTATGATTGTCATGTGTTTATAAAATGGTTACTTCCAATTGCTTTAAGAGAATTTCTTCCTGTCAATGTTCGGAACGTGCTGATAGAATTGAGTCTATTTTATAAGGATTTGTGCTCACCTAAATTGTTAGTGGCTCATATTTTATGAAATTGAAGAATGAAATTCCTGGGCTTATATGTAATCTAGAAAAAATATTTCCTCCAAGTTTCTTCAATGTGATAGATCTTCTATGGTTCACTACCCTTATGAAGCTCTTGTTTGTAGTCCAACTCAATATAGATGGATGTATCCCTTTGAAAGGTACGTAGACATTCAATATATTAGTTATTGACGTTATAGTACATGATAGTAATATTGGCCGCAAAATTGTGATCAAATTTGCCTTGTTTCAAGTAACAGGTTCTTTGCATCGTTTAAAGATCAAAGTAAAAAATAAGGTAAGGGTAGAAGGATCAATTTGTAATGCATATCTAGGCAAAGAAGCATCAACGTTCTTTTCCTACTACTTTGAGCCACATGTTTAAACAAGACATACATAAGTGGCACGTAATGAAGATGAAATAACTAAGCACATGCATGAACGATCTTTGTGCAATGTTACATGAAGGGAATTGGGGAGGATATAAACTCAATTTTTGACATCCGAGGAATTCCATGCTGCCATAAATTATATTTTGATGAACTGCGATGAGGAGCAACTATATGTGAGAATTTTTTCTGCAATGTTAAACTCCTATCACATTTGTGTTACAGAGTTGGAAGTCGAGAGAAGGATCGAGAATGAATTTATTGGATGGTTCAAAAATTATGTAAGTTCTTAAAGGGTTCGATTGTCAGTGAATGTGTTTTTATAGAGTTGACTTCTGCATCTATATCTCAAAAGGCATACTTACGAAATACAACTTTCTTGTAGGTGCGTGACCTAACCAATGGAGTGACAAACAAATATTTGCAAAACCTTTCGTTGGGATCATCGAGATAGGTGAAATCATTTCAAGGATACGTAATTAATAGTTATTGATTTCACACAAGTGACCATGCAAAACATGGAAAAAGTGTTAACCACAGAGTTTATGTTAAAGGCGTCGAGAACGAGTATGGCAGTGTTGATTATTATGGGGTCTTAAAGGAGATTCTTGAACTTCAATTTTCTGGTCATCCAATCTAGAAAGTTGTGTTTTTTAAGTGTGATTGGTTTGACCTTACACCAAATTGGGGATTAAGGGTATACCCTCATATAAGTGAGTTGATATTAATCATAAGATACGTTATCCTAAATATGACCCTTTTGTATTGGTCCAGCAAGCACATCAAGTATACTTTGCTATATGTCCTTCAATTAAAAGACAAAAATCTAAATGGATGGTAGTATGCAAAACAAAAGGATGATATGTGTTTGATATACCTATTGTTGACATGGCTTATCAAGAAGTTAACGACAATGTTGCAATAAGTATATCTCTGACGGCCGATCTTGGGCCCTTAACACACATGGAAGGCATAAATGAGATGTTGGATGTTCAGGAAGAGATATTAGATCGGGATTGAAACTTACATGAGGATGAGGATGATGATGAAGGCAATTGGGAGATAGATTCTGAGGCAGAAGTTGATTTAGATGAGTACCTTTTAGAGAACAACGCAAGCAAATAGTACAGACTATATATTAACTATTTTATTTTCATTTTTTTATCTTCTTAATTACTTATTATACTTCTTAAAATATTTCTCTTAATTTTTGAGACTTTTTAAGTATAAGAATATTTTCTAATTTCTTTACATTGAAATACAAAATTGTAACAATTTTCTTCCTCTACCTAGATATGTCTACTGGAGAGTAGCTGCCTACTAATGACTCATAGCGTACTTGGTCACGGGACTGAACGCCATCACCTTCGTAGACTTCTTAGATATTACTTGCCAAGCAGGATAGAGATTCCCCTACAGTTTCATCGTCCTCAGTATTGCATCATCCTTATTGATTATATCACGAGCGGACGAGTATGTTCAAAGTCTATAAGGCTTGTATTAAATTAATTTGTAATATTTTTTGCTTAATTATAAGAAATATTTATGTACACTATTACTTTATGAATATACTTTTCAATTTAATAGTATTTGATTTATATATTTGACTATATTATGATTTTGATGTGAACTAATGAGGGTTTTGCATTACGTTATTTTTCATATTTAATGAGTCTTATTACTACTAATAGTTTTGCATTACTTTTGAAGATTTGCTAGTTTCGATAGATGTGTATGGGAGATCACATCTATTTTCCAGAGGTATTTCGACGGGCCTTACATGTCATATAATGATGTCCCTTTCAGAGTGAAAAATGTTTGGTTTGAGGAGTTTGGGTTAAGTGACTAATTATTGTAGAAATTATGCTAAATTATTTTTTTTACTTCATATATATATTTTTAATCATTTGTTTTGAACTAACAACTTGGATATACTTCTAATTTTTTTTTTTGTAGAAACTATTTTATTGGATTGATGAGTATAGTGCGAAGATTCGGTCCAATTGATAGCATAAGTGTCGAACCCACTTTTTCAACACCCTATCGAGGCTGCAGAGGACGACCCCGACTGGAAAGACTCCCTCTTGGATCAACTCTTGGTATTGGGATGTGATGCAGCAGAACTGGAGCACACAGTAGTTTCAGTCAGGCCTTCTCTACTGCTCGAAGGAACAGGGGTCAAAGAACCTCCACTCATACTGGAGGCTCAATCTCATTTACAATCCACGAGGAAGGTATAGTAAATTACATCAATTATTTACATATTTTTTAATTTTATTTCACACAATTTATTTTCGGGACACTTTTTATGAATTAAATTTTAAATTGTAGCGACAGTAGATGGGCGATTACTTTAGCCACATTGAGTGGTACAAGAGGATGCACACATTTTAGGGTAGGGAGAGATAAGGACAGCATGTCAGTAAGCGCTTTCGCAAGATACTAGTAATTATTTATAATTTCAATACTTTAAAATACTTTTCAATTATTTACATTTTACTAAATAAAATACTTCGAATTGGATTTCAGGAGGACATGATGGCTGAGAGGGAGCGTTTTACTTAGGCATCTTCCTCCTTCTCTATTAGTGTTACGTCTTAAGTTGTCCTAGACGATAGGGCACTATTTCTCTAGGCGGCAAGTGGGTACAATCGAGGACGAGTGTATGGACCGGGGTCCGAGACTTCGCGTGTTAGACAACAGCTCAACTAGGCTTCTTTGCTATCCACATCCTCTACACCCGCTGAGATAGAGAACATAGTAGAAATGAGGGTTGAGGAGAGGGTGCATGCTATGAGAGATGAGTTGAAGAAGGATTTCGAGAAGAAGGTGAATGAGATGCAGCATCAGATTGGTGGATTTATGAGCATGATGTCAGAAAAGTTTGGGATAGTACTTCCACTGTTTTAGCTGATTCAGGAGGACGATAAGGCGAATAAGACGGGAGGCAGTTTTATTTTGCCACCAAATCCCCATACTTCGAGACATTCTCGTCCTCATTCTTCTCCCCCACCTCCTTCAGCTAGCGCTACTACTTCCGTAGTGTAAGATTTTATTATAGACATTATCTTGTATATTACATTTAATTCATATAATACATTTATGTTGAATAAATATATTTTCTATTATTGAGAAGATTATTTATTTTTGCATTTTAATAAAATCTGTCTATATTTTATTGTGAATTAAAATTTGTGTGGTATACATTATTTGATATATGGTTCAAAGGGTTCAAGATAAATACAAAATGACCCTGTAATAGGGAAAAACATTAGTGACAGTTTAGCTACAGATTAGCTAGGCTACAAATTAGCAACGGCGTAGCTACGACAATAAATTAGCTAGGTTAATAACATCGTTGCAACGCCATCACTAACCTTGCGATGGTTTAGCAATGGCTTATATTTTCCATTTTAAATTTTGAAAGTAAACCGTCACTAAACCCTCACACATTTAGCTACGGCTTAGTGATGGGATACCCTTAACTGTAGGCACACCATTTCAAATTCAGAGATGGATTAGTGATGGTGTAAAATTACTAATTATCTGTAATTCGAAGTCTTCTATATCGTCGCTATACCGTTACTAATCTGAACTTTGACTGGTCACTGGTCTAGCCATTTTCCGTTGCAAAGCCATCGCTACTAGCGACAACTTTTTCATTCTGTCGCAAAAATTTTATTTAATGACTAGGATTTCAGCTACTATTTTGGCTATCGCTATGCCATCACTGAACTTGTTTAGCGACTATTTGGCTACGCTTTTGGCCCTCGCTAATTTCCTATTTTCTTGTAGTGTTTACCCTTTTTTTCCCCCTCCACATCTACCCAATTACATTTGAATAACACAATTTTAAAACTCTCATAATAATTTAGTTCAATTATATCATTCAACACTCCATAGTAAACAATATCACCATTAACGAAGGATGTCTTTGTTGCAACACCACCACCACTACTTTGAGTTTTTCTCTTTTCCTCAATTTCTTTCACATGAAACCTTACCACCCCCCCCTAATAGTGTATCCTTTAAATCTTCTTCCCATCTTATTTGGACCTTGAGCTAGCCACTCAACATGATCAGTGACTTTTGAACCTTTCAATTCTAATATATTTGCAATCTAATAAATCAAATAAATAATACTCCATCAAATATCAAGTGTAAAACTAATTTATTTTGTATTAATTTACAAATAAAAGAAATCAAACTTACATGAGATCGAAACCAATTGCAAAAGGTTAAGTTATGAATTCTTTCTATCTCTATTTAGTTCAAAGCTCGCATTCTATTTCAACTTCGTTGTTGTCTCTTGATCTTATTGTGGTGCTCCCTAGTTATTACAAATTTTGTAACTTTAGACTTAAATAAATAAATGAGTAAAAATATTAATTATAAATTTGGTATACTTTAAACTTAATACATTCACGTGTATGACTTGTATAAAATGTAGTGAAATAGATACTTACTCAATAAATGGAGTGACCAAATCACAATTATACAAGACATATCGATGTACTTGCATAATTGTTGTTTCATCATGAATAGCATTCTTTGTTTTACCCACTGGACGACCAAAAATTATATGCAAATAAGCATCTTGCCATGGAGTTAGTTCTATGGCATCATCATTTCTTCTTGGTCGATTGAATCTTGTTTCTACATCTTCAAATTATCTTGAACGATGAGTTGTGCATTCATCTGCAATGGATCCCTTGAGATAATTTCATACTTTTAGAATGTTTTCCAATTGGTTACATTTTACGTAATAAAATACTAATTTTGAAATCGATTTTAGGAGGATATGATGGCTGCCAAGGAGCACCTTACTTAGGAATCTTCCTCTTTATCTGCCAATGTTACCTCTTCTGTCATTCCAGACGAGAGGGCTCTATTTATCTAGGTGATAGGCAGGTATAATCGAGGATAGGTGTATGGAATGGGCTTTGAGGCTTCACAAGTTAGACAACAGTTCCAACAGAGTTCCATGCTATCCACATCCTCTACACCCACTGAGATAAAGAATATAGTAAATAGGAGGGTTGAGGAAAGAGTACATGTAGTGAGAGACAAGTTGAAGAAGAATTTCGAGAAGAAGATGGATCAGATGCAAAATTAAGTTGCTAGATTTCTTACACTGATGTCAGAGAAGTTCAGTGTGCAGCTTCCACATTGCAGTCGATTCAGAAAGATGGTGAGGCAGAGAGGATAGGGGACAGCTTTATTCCACCCCAAGATCCTCACCCTTTGATATATTCTCGTCCTCATTCTCCACCCCGTCCTCCTTCAGTTGGCGATCCTACTCCCGTAGTGTAGGGATTCTATTATAGACATTATTGTGTATATTACATTTTCATTACATTGCACATTTATAATTATAAATGTATTTCCTATTATTGAGATGATTATATTTATTTCAATTTAATGAGACCAATTTTATTATGAACTTAAATTTGGTATGACATATATTGTTCGATACATGATGTATGGAGTTTAAAATAATTAATAAATGGGCCTTGTAATAGGAAAAGAGATTAGCTATAGATTAGCGACAGTTTAGCTATAGAAAAAATGATTTTTAATTGAAATTAGCCGTCTCTAAATCCTAGCAAAATTAGCTAAGATTTAGCTATGGACCATCACTAATCCCTAGCAAACTTTGCTAGGGTTTAGCTACAATTTGGTAATTCACGTTTGAAAATAGAATTATATGTCGTCGCTAAGCCCTAGCTAATTTTGTGAGGGTTTAGCGACAGCTGTCAAATTTGCTACTGACATAATCAATTGTCACTAAACTATTGCAGTATTAGTGATGGTTCATAGATGGATGGTATAAATGCTCAAATACCGATAAATAGAAATTTTTTCCTTCACCGTCGCTATGCTCTCGCTAATATGAAGTTTGACTCCTACCTATCTTACGTTGTGTGCACTTAGCAATGACTTTTCCATGCCGTCGCAAATGTTTTATGTAGCGACTAGCATTTTTACTACTATTTTTTTCTGTCACTAAGCCATCACTAAGTGTGGTTAGCGATGGAATATCCTATTTTCTTGCAGTGTTATTTTGATATGTGGGGTATTGATTTCATGGGACCTTTTCTTTCTTCTTATAACAATAAATATATTCTAGTTGTTGTTGATTATGTATCAAAGTGGGTTGAAACAATTGCTACACCAACAAATAATTCTAGGGTGGTGGTGAAATTATTGAAGAAAAACTTCTTTTCTCATTTTGTTACACCTAGAGCATTGATTAATGATGAGGGCACTCACTTTTGTAATAAACAACTAGGAAATTTGTTGCAAAAGTGTGGTATGTATCATAAGATTGCTACTTCTTATCATCATCAGACTAGTGGGCAAGTTGAAGTTTCGAATAGAGAATTAAAAAAAATTTGGAAAAAAACTATTAATGCTTCTAGGAAAGATTGGTCATTGAAACTTGATGATACTTTATAGGTTTATAGGACTACTTTCAAAACCCCTATTGGCATGATACCTTATTGTCTAGTTTATGGAAAAACATGTTATTTACCTGTTGAACTAGAGCATAAGGTATATTGGGCAATTAATTTTCTTAATTTTGACATGCATGCCATAGGAGAAAAGCGACTCTTACAATTTAATGAATTAGATGAGTTTCATTCTCATGCTTATGAGAATGTAAAGCTCTTCAAGGAATGACCAAAAAATTTCCATGATAAACGTATCATGGTTCGTGAGTTCAAAATTGGTGATAAAATTTTGCTTTATAACCCTCGTTTGAGGCTTTTCCAGGGAAATTAAGATCTAGATGGTATAGCCCCTTTGAGGTGAAGTATTCCCAAGTGGAGCCATTAGGATCTTACACAATGAAAAGGGAACATTTACTATTAAAGGTCAAAGGTTGAAGCACTTTTTTGGAGATGCAACACCTACATATCAAGAGAGGCTTAGCTTCTTAAAGATCTCCTTTCTTCAATTTGAATAACAAAGGAAGTCAACCTTGATACTATAAACGAGAACTACTTTTTTCTTCCTTTTTTTTTTTTTTTTTGGAAATTCTTTGTTTTTCATGTTTTTTAGATTCTAGTTTCTTTTGTTTCTTAATTTAAAAAAATAAAGAAAAGGGGGGGGGAAGCAAATTTAGGGACACTTGTTTTTGTATTGATCATATCTTGCACATCATTGAACACAATGCTACATTTTAAAGTAGGGGATAGGACAGGTTTTGAAAATATTTTTTTTGAAAAGTTTTAGATTTTGTGGTTTTAATGCTATATTTTAAGAAAATTTTCTAGAAAATCTCTTGAACGTTAGGCATTGAAATTGTTTTCTCGTGTGATTAAATTTTATCTCCCAATTTTTTTTTTTAATCATCTATATGTATTGATTTGAGAAGTTTTGAAAGGGATATAACCATACATAATTTCTTTGTTAGTTCTTCTTAACTATGGAACCTAAATTATTTTGGGTATAATCTTGTGATTTGATGAGATATTGAGGCTTTATTATGCATTTGATGCTACTTGTAGTCACTTTATACACACTATAACCTGTTTATTTGCATTCTTGAGGTGAAATTTTAAGGTTATTCTGATTTACTCGGGGATAACATTAAGCCTTCTTTGAATCGTTTGTGCTTTTTAAACCTGATTCTATTTTATATCATTTGATCCTTTTTTGAGCTTTTTGTGAAAGGGTGGTTGAAGTCACCACCCACTTATTCTTATTAAACTAGCCTATTTACCTATTTTTATAACTTCATTATTATTATTATTTTCCATTCCCTTATGAGAGAGGTAGGTGCACACCTCTTAAGTGAGGGGTTGGTTCATTTTTGAATGGGTTATGAGGAGGTAGTATAGTATAGAAAAGAGATGGCTTGAATTGTTGGAAAGCTAAAGATTTGGAAAAAAAAATAGGAAGTACAAAAATGGCTTGTGATGTGGAAAAAGAACATCAAAAAGCAAAACAAAGAGAAAAAGGAAAACATTCTGGAAATTTTTTATTAAAAAAAAATGTTCATTCTATTTGGCTAAGTTTGGGCATGTTTGAATCCTCTCAAGAAGTTAAATGAAGTATTAAGTGAGGGATTCATAAGTATGTAACGGACGGGAAGAATATGCTTTTAGTTCATTTGCTTTCTCTCTCTCTCTCTCTTTTTGTTGCATATTTCCTTAGCCTAACATTACAAGCCAAGAAAGTCCTATTAGACCCAAGTAAATCATTCAAGTCTCCATTAGTGGAGAGTGTGTAAACTTACAAGCCTATAGTTATGTTATTCTTCAATCCTTATAATCAAGAATTCTTATTTGATGCATATCATTTCTTAAGTATTTAGTTAAATTGCTTAATTATGGCTGGATTTTCATTCAAGTTTCTATAGTAAGATTGCATTAATATTGATATTATTCTTGATTATTTTTCATTCTCTTCCTTTTAGGTTGATGTATATGGATGATTTTTTCCATTTTTTTTCATATGGGATATAGAGGTTGATTTCAAGATAAGATGATTCTATATTTAATGGTTTTAAGTTTTGTTTCTTTGCTTGAGGGTGATCAAAGTCCTAATTAGTGAGGGGTAGTTGATGGATTATATTTTCATAATATTTTTAATTACTATTTTCTCATTTAAATTGGGTTTAATTGATTAAATTATTATGATTTTGATTTGCTTAAGTGGATTAAATAATATTGTACGTAGTAGGGTTTAACTGAGATTTTTTTATTTATAAAGTACAATTCAATTCACTCAAATTATATTTATGGATGCAGGGATAAAATGGTAAATATAGAAAATAAGAGAATAATAAGAAGTAAAGAAGACAAAAGCTAGTGTGGGGAAAAAAAAAAGTCAAACTAGGATGCTTAGTTGGAGTTGGAATTGGACTTGGACTAGGACTTCAAATATGTATCAGAAGTCAGGGGTTGCTAATATAAAGAGGGGACTCTCGGGAAGGCCTAGAAAGAAAAAAAAAAAACAGAAGCCAAAGCAGAGACAAAAGAATAGAGGCGAACAGGGACTAGAGAGCTACAAAAATGAGGCTTAAATCCAGGCTTCTTCTCTATTTAATTTTTTTGTTTCTAGTTTATATTCATTAAATTCATGGCTTTGAATATTAAGATTATTGAGATTATGTGTAGTTAAGTCTCTCGAGACTAAGACCTTCAATAAAGGCTGAAACTTTTTATGTGTTTGGTTGATTTTAATTAAAAATTATATTTTTAGTCTCATTTTTTGTTAATTGTAATTATTGTTCTTAAAACTTGAAATTTTCTGGCTAATTATTGTATGAATTTAAATTTATTCTAATTTCATAGATATGCTAGATTAAATTGGATTATGGTAATAACAACACAATGTAAATTTGACTAGAGATAGATTCAATTTCTTTGTGTGGTTTCTAGTGAGTAGAAAACAAAAGTTACGGAAATCTATTGAGTTTTATGCTACTTTATTGATTAAAATCACATAGAAATATGATTTATTTATTAATTAAAATTAGGAACTTTTCACCAAGAGATTGGATTTAGATTTTATTTGAGAGTTCTACCATTAACCAATTCGAGAATTAATCAACCGTTCTTTATAAAAGAAGTAAGTTGGAATTGAAGTGTCATGGTCCATTCTTTGCCTTTGATTTAATTAAATAAAATTTGCTTTGTCGATTTTTATTGATCTTTTTTATTATTAATTAATTCTTAAATTAAAATATTTTTATTTTGTTGAGTTAGATTATAAACGAAAGAATTTTATAGTTAGGTAACAATCCTTGTTGAGAACGAATTGTACTCACTACTTTATTACTTGTTTGATATTTGCGCACTTACAAATTTTACATCACTTAGCCAACCTAGAGGGAAATGAGGGAAGTGTTTTTGCTACTAGAAAGAAGGAAAGAATGAGAGAGTAGAGAGTGGAGGCTGTCGATCATAGGAGAGAAAAATGAGGTGAAAATTTAACTTTTATATAAGGGCTTTTTCTCATCCAGTAGTTGAGACTTGTTTGTTTGAATATGCCCTAAATTCAAGTGTTAGCATTTAAATAACAAAAATGTGCAAGAAGTTTTGGTTAAACTATTTAAATGGGTCAAGTCAACATGGTTATGGAGCTAGTCAAAATAATTTGTCAAGTAGTCAAAATAATTTTATTCTTGAATTGACCAAGACTTTTTACTCGGTTTAAAATAAAAAATGGCTTAGAAATATAATTTGAATGTTCAAAGAATTATTTTTCCTTACCAAAATCATTGTAGTAATATTTATTTAGATACATTATATTAATTAAATCATAACAATTCAATTACCACTCATAAAATAAATAGCCACATAAACAATGACATTTTCTCCATAATACTCCAATAAGCACTCTTAAAACTCATATAAGATTTAAATAAAATAATCACATAAATAATTCAAATAATTTATAAGTTAAAATTGGTTATTTTAATTTTCCCAGAGGTGAAATTATAGGGGCATTACACTAAAGGGCTATTTTATAAAGTTGAAAATTGAATATTGAAATTTAAGTATTAAAGTTTTAAATTTTGAAATTTAAACCCTAAAGGTTGAAATAATACGATTTATTTTTACATTATATTTTGTTATTGTTTAGATTAAATAGAAAAGAATAAGTACGTAACATATTCACTTAATTAAGATTATGATGTTTAGATTAAACTCTTAAATAATTAAGTGATTGATTTTTTTAATAGAGTATTTGTTTACAAATATGCACACTAACCCTACCCAAAAAGACTGAAGAAATGGATTATCCAAGTCTTGAAAGATTTATTTTGACTCACTAATTAACTAGTTGATATGGAATAACTTAACTTATAGTCAGTGAGTCGAAACATTTTTATTGGGCGACAATGAACCAAAGTACTTTTTATAAGTTTTGGATACTCTTTCTCTAACGAAATATCCTTTAAAGTGAGGTTAGATATGCATATTTTTCAATATTAATATATATTTTTTGAGTATATCTGAATATTTTCCCACCCAAAATATATTAAAGGTAACATGCAGGTTTTGAAATTGGGTTATGGTCACTCCTTTTAACTTTCAAAAATTTACATGGCCCATTAATTATCTACAAAATTGATTGGCCGAGTCGAGCCCCTCTTTTGTCTTTTTCTGTCTTTTTTTAATACTTTAAAAGGTTGGTTGTCCAATTCTTGGCGTAAAACTCTACCATTAAACTATTACTAGTTTGATGCCCATATTTTGCATGGAGTAATTTATGTTAAATTATTCTTTTCAGTGAAAATAATATTAATTAGATACTTTATATGAAACTTCATTTTCTAAAATATATGAAACTTAAAAATCTATTATGCACTAACGGATATCCATTTAATCATTAACAAATTCGTTGTTGAAAGGAAATTATGTTGAAGAACATGGATCTTGACTTTTGACTATAGTTGTAAAGCATGGGGTTATACAATGGATCTTCTGCATTCTTTTGTCACCCACCTATGAATAAAAAAAAAAATTAAAGATTGGATGTCATTGGTGATCATGTGGGTTGTGCAAATTTGATAACCACAAAAAAACAAAAGGCAAGAAAAGGTCGAGCAGTCTTTGGACCAGAGATTTCTTGTTTGTTTGCTCCTGTTGTTGCTGTGGCTGCTAATCAGGGTCCACAATATTTGAGCGCATTCTTTGTGTGCTGAGTTTCTATTCTTTTGTCTCATCATTGTAGTTTTGCTTGTTATGAGTTTTTTTTTTTTTTTTAGGCAAATGATCTTTTTATTGTGAATTAAAATTTTATGATAGTCTTGACTTGAGTTCTCCAAAATATACTTTCTAAAAATCGCAAAAGTTTTACACATCATGACCAATATAAAATTACTTTATCTGTCACGATAACTTTGTCCAATTGTTAGGTTCATTTGCTACTATACTAGTAATTCACTGATTTCACTTTAAATTCATTTGCTCTTTCTCTTTTGATTTCTTTCCCTTTTTTCAATGGGAATGCAAAATATGTAATGATCTTTTAAAAAAACAGGTGAACCTCCTAAGAGAAACTGAAATTGAGAGATGAACCTATTCTCAGATCCTAAAATAAATTGAAATAAACTATATTTAAAAATAAAATTCCTCATATACTAAAGTTTCTGAGATCCTTCAATGCCCTCACTAATGGATGCAGTAAATATACCAAAAATCCTCATATAATGCAGTAAATATACCAAAATTATCATGATCCTTCATTGCCCTCATGGTACATTAATTACTATCATAATTTTATTCAAACTAATAGTTTTCTTATTAATAGCATTATCCACGACTTAAGATTAGAAAAAACCATTCCTATATCCTCAGACATCATCATCTCATCATGTAGTAGACCCTCAAAATTATCACCAAATTTTAGAATTTCAAAGGTTATTCAACTGGCGAACCTCTAAATCCAGATTAACCTATCCTCTTCCTCCTACAAAAGTATAACTCGCAGATTTGGATGTGTTTCCTAGATTAGAAATTTCACATTGCCTTTACGGCCTGCAAACATGAATTAGAAGCAGAATAAATAATTGGACCAAAAGAAGAAGCAAATCATGAGAATCACATACTGATTCGCATCAAACAAATAAAGACCATTAAATCGGTGCAGAAATCTCTTGCAAAAGCCAATTCCAGTGAAACAACCAAATATCGACCTGAAGATCAAAAGAAAACATTAAACAACCAAATTTTACCAGTGTAGCACAAAATCTTTTCCAAAGAAGATTAATATCTAAAATGTTATTTGATTCCTCTATTCGTGGTACCACATTCCATCCTTCTTAAGAAAGATTTGTACTTCATTGAAAAAGAAAAAAAGGACAGCCATAGCTAAACTTTGTTAGTTATTTGTCTACAGGCTAAATTATAGTTGAAGATGAATTTGAAGATGAATAAAAAGCTAACACATTGACAAAATATATTAAGCCCCAATTGTGTATAAATTGGGGAGAAGAACCCATCCACAAAATGAATGAACCACCAAGTGACATAAAATATGAAGGATATGGGAAACAAAACGACACTGCAAAATAATAACAATATCATGTCAATATAAATCCAAGAAATAATTTGTCAAGAGTCTACTCATAAAAAAGGGGGGGGGGCTATGCTCCTTAGGGCTTATGGAGTATATAATATCTTCCTTTGAACCGATTAGCCCAAAATTTTAACATTTTCCAAAATAAAAATGAACGGCCCATAACCACAAAGTGTATAATAACTCGAAGAAAAGTTTTACATTTCATGTCAACTCAATGGAGTTTAGGTCCATTCTCACTTGCAATTTCCCATATAGCATATGATACTTATGATTCTGTCAAATACAATGTTATAACCATTGGATGGTATTACTAGATGATCTTTATATAATTAGTTTTTCTAGTTGGAAGATATATCATTGGATTGGCATGCATCAAATATAGACTGCCATAACTTTGCTAAAGTAGAAGAGAACTGATCACCTAGACATAAATTTCTTAGAGGCCCAACTCCTAAAAACTTTACTAAATGCCTGCAACATAGAAAAAGTAAATGAAAGATCTGCTAATAGCACTATCACTATGACAATTTGTTTCATGCCTTCGCACATAAGGCTCCACTTCCATTTGTGAGTCAAATGGTAGTGAAAATTCAAGCTATCTAGCTTGCAAAATAACAAATGAAAATCCTAATGTTGTAGTATTACTGACTATTATTTGGCTATCCCTTCAACTTCTAAATCACTAAGCTAAAGAGGTATTTTATTCATATAACATAAAAGAACATATTGAATCAAAACAATGTTCACTTTAAAAAAAAAAAACCTACAAAAATAGCAATATTCAGGAAGTTTGGGGACAAATAAGTATTAATTAGCCAAGAGCAGGGAAAGCTTAAGCCATGACTTGGTACCTTTGTAAGAGCCAAAGGGTATTAGTGACAAATCCGGTGATGCATTGGATCCTGCTCATAATTTGAAGAAAAAAAAATTGTTTCATGACTTCAGATACCAAGGTATTATGCTTTTGTTTATGTAATAATTTAAAATAAGAAGTTATAGATCTTCAAGTTTCGACATAACAATAATTATATAGCCTTTTTCCATCCATGGCCTCAAAACATCCATTACTTCATCATGGATAACAAAATTGGAATTCCCATCCAATAGCCTTATATGATAAGCTAACCAGTCCCTTACTCTATGTGGACTCAACTAAATAGTGATCAAATTTGTGGAGGTTACATACCTGCAACATTTATGTAACTGTCCCAAAACATGTTAAACAGCAAGTCAGATATAAGATCGTTGCACATAAAAGAATTCTCAGTAACTAAAAATAGGGAAACAATTGAAATAAACCTCTGTGTGGATGATAAGGAAATCCAACAGGTGATGAAACTGTATGAACAAATACAACTAAGGATTAATGGAAGTATAAATTATTTAACAGATAATCAAAAGTGCAAGATTAAATCTATTGGACACACATCAAGAATGATTTCCCAAATTTGGGAATAAACCAAGTATGCTACAAAAAAAACCCCTGCAAGCAAAATTAAGATTGCTACACCAAACTTCCATCACACAAATCATGTTTGGTTATTCAAATACACACATAAAAATTAAGATTGCTATATCAAACTTTCCATCCAGTATTAAAGCTTATGTAAGTAGTATATTTGTCGTACCTGGAAATTCATCCAACATGAGGTCGAGATCGATATAATTCAGTTCCTGGAAATTCAACAAATCATCCAAAACCAACATTGAAAAAAAAAATTAGTAACCATTTGCAAAATTTTGGGGTAATACTAAATCAACAAATCTTAGATTTGAACTCCTGAAAAGATTTTGAAGCCAGAAAAAAAAAATCTGATTCTCGTAAAAAAGAAGAATATGCAACTATAATGTAAAAAAGAAAGGAAAAGAAAAAAAAAATGGAAGAAGCAAACTCATTGCTTTGTGAATATGCATATCTGATTCTTGTGCATCACTCCCGATTGAATACCATTCCAGTATAAAATTATCCAAAACCAAAATTAAAAAAAATCAATAACCATTTGTAAAATTTTGGGATAATACTAAATCAACAAATCTCGGGCTTGAACTCCTAAAAAGATTTTAGAGCAAAAAAAAAAAACTAATTCTTGTAAAAAAGAAGAATATGCATATGTAGTGTAAAAAAGAAAGGAAAAGGAAAAACAAAAAAAATGGAAGAAGCAAACTCACTACTTTGTGAATATGCATATCTAATTCTTGTGTATCACTCCTGGTTAAACACCATTCCAATACATAAAATGTGGGAAAAACCTTTTTATCTACTCCAATTTTCACACATTATTACAGCAAGAGTCATCAATCTTCTAAACAAAAAGGACTAATTCTTTTAGAGCAAATAGGGGAAACTGTATAGTTAGGGTCTTACAAAACTCTTGCAAGACACGGCCAAGTGAGAGGGTGACAGGATCATACAGATATTTGAAGCTATTGAAGATTTCAACTGTGCGGCCTTTTTGGACCTTAATTACGCAGCCAAAGAATGTAGGAGCAGAAGGCTGTAGAGAAGTAGCGGCAGAGGAAGAATCAATCACTACCACCGTTGATGAGTTGAAGAATGAGACAGTAGTTGTGATTGTGACTTCGGTCTAGTATAGTCATTTGATATATTGAGTATGACCACGGGGTGGAGGTTGAACGTCAAACTGTTGCTGGAAGATGAAAAGAATTGCCATTTTTCCTCCAAAAAAAAAAAAGAAAAAAAATCCATTTGAGTACCAAACACCCCGTGTCAGTCCATTTAGAGTTCAAAACACTTATTAAATAATTTTCTTAATTATTTAATGAATTAAAATTTTAAATGAATTCTAATAACTTTAAGATCAAATTTCAATAAATTTTTATATGTATGAATATTAAATACATATATATCTTATTAGTTAATTTAATTAATTACTTAATTATTATGATTTTAAATAAATTTAAATAATTTTTTGAATTTAATATTAAGCTATGTGTCATATGAAGACAATACCACGTGTCAAAACATGACGTAAGGTTCTTCTGCAACTATATATATATATATATATATATATTATTGAGCTTTCTAAATATAATATATTAATATTTATTTTATTTTATTTTATTTATTCTCTTAAGTACGGGTTTTGATCTTTGAAATTATTGAAAATATATGGAATAGAGTGCACTTACAAGATAAATATAGAAAATATTTTGGATCCTTGCTATCCTAACTTGACAAGCCAAGAAGAATCGGGATTTGCTCGAAGGTTTTTGGGAGACCCATCAACAAGGATTAGCATTCCACCCCCAGATAAACGACCTTGGTTCTTGTAATTTCTTTCTTAACCTTTTGTTCTTTGTAATTCTACTCAAAAAATTCAACAAAAATTTGCTCATATCTTTTTGCTTTTTCTTTTTCTTTTTCTTTTTTTTCTTTGTCCCATTCTATTATAGATCTTACAGGCACTCTTCTATCTGGGCGAATGATCCAATTGTTCAGGAAGCTCTTCAAGTTCGAAAAGTAAGAAAACACACACACACACATATATATATATATGTATATTATTTGCATGGTTAATGTATTAGGAGCTGAAGATTTTTTATTTTTTTTTACTCTTTTGGACATTTTGTACCAGGGAACAGTTGAAGGGTGGAGAAGATGCAACGATGACTTAACTTTCGATTGTAATGTGAAGAGTGCTATTCCATATGATCACCTCCTGAGTAAGAAAGGTTATAGAACATTGGTATACAGCTAAATATTTGTAATAACAATAAATTGTTATGCGCAGGGAAACTAACCCTATTAGTACTAAACTAATTCCTATTTTCAATATATTGATACTTGTTCTTATTTTATTTTTAATACTTTCAATCCTGAAACTATTTTCTGGGTGATCAATTTAAATTTAAAAAAAAAATTACACTTAGATAGTATCACATGTAAATTCGTGGCATACTTATGTCAGATGATCGAATCTAAAAGATAGTTTTGTTCAAAAAAATCTTTTTTTTTCAAAATTGCCAGTTTCACCTTATAATTTTGGTCATATGAGTTAATCACGCTATGCTCTGCCCTAAAAACCACCAAAGGTATTGTCTTCAAACATAAATTGGCCGCTCCAAAATAGTTTAGGATTGAAAAGGTTCAAACAGTACTATATTTTATAATATAGTATAATTTTCATTTTTTTTACATATAAAGGGGACGAGATTATTAATTGAACTAATCTGATCTAGACTTATTACTTAGTTAAGAGATCCTAACTTATTAAGCAAAATGTTTTTGCTATCTATGAACAAATAAGGTATTGTTATGAATTATTGGAATCTTTATTAATTAGTGGAGGCTCCACTAATTATGGATTTATGTGAATTACTATAGAAGATTTTTATGGATGTCCACCATTTAGTGGAGACACCATTAATTGAGATTAGTGGAAGATGATGTATGCCATGATGTATTCCACTAATTAGAGCTCTATAAATAGAGCTATTCTCTAAGCTTGTAATACACCATTATTTTGTGAAAGAAAGATTAGAGAAAATTGTGAGAGAAGAGAAAGAGAGAAATTCTTGTGCAAAATAGTTAGAGTTTTATTAGTGTGTAGTGTGAAGATTTTATTCTAACACTACCCTAATTTTATAACACGTTATCAGCACGAGTCTCTACCGGTACAAAAGCCAGAAGACTAAGCACGAGTTTCTACCGTTAACAAAACCAGAAGACAGGTACGCATTTATTGATCTCTATGGCTAATCTCGCTAAACTCAAATTTGAAACTCTTGATATTTCTGGAAAAAATTATGTCATGGGTTCTCGATGCAGAAATGCATCTAAATGCTGAAGGCCTTAGTGAAACTATTCAAGCAAATAATAGTGCATCTGCACAACACAAGGCTAAAGCTTTGATTTTTATTCGTCGTCATCTCGATGAAAATTTGAAAATGGAATATCTTACCGAAAAAGATCCATATGTCCTGTGGATAAATTTAAAAGAAAGATTTGACCACCTGAAGATGGTTGTACTACCCACTGCACGGTATGAATGGTTGCACCTGAGGTTGCAAGATTTTAAAATCGTGAATGAATATAGCTCCGCAATGTATAAAATTACATCTCAATTAAAATTATGCGGAGAAAAAGTGACTGATGAAGATATGTTGGAGAAGACATTCTCCACATTTTATGCCTCAAATATTGTCCTGCAGCAACAATATCGAGAAAAGTGGTATACAAAATTTACAGATTTAATTACTGCCCTCCTCATTGCAGAGAAGAATAATGAGTTATTATTGAGAAATCATGAAGCCAGACCAACTGGCTCAATAGCACTCCCAGAAGTGAATGTTTTTGGCTCTAATAGAAGCCATCGTTATAATTGTGGTCGTGGCCGTGGCCGTGGTCGTGGTTATGGTCGTAGACACGCTCGATATTTCCCTTATCACAATCATAATCAAACTGTGAGAAATACTGGCCACCTGAAGTGGAACAGAAAAGATCATAAGGGAAAAGAAAAAGAAATTGAAGAAAAGCATGAGGATATATGTTGGCATGAAAGGTTATTGGTCACGAAACTGTCGTACGGCTAAGTATTTAGTTGAATTGTATCAAGCTTCATTGAAAAATAAAAATGTGGAAGCAAATTTTTCTCAACATCCAATAAATAATGCTGAGGATGATGATATTGATCCTGAAGATCTTAATATCAATATTACCCATATGGATGTATCGGATATTTTTGAACACCCAGACGGTAGGATAGACCATTTAATTGGTGATGGCAGTGTCCAGAAGAACTAAAGCCTAACACTGATATTTTTGTATTTTCATTTTCATTCTATTCTAATAATATTTACATTTGCATATATATACATATATATATATATATATATTTGTGTTCAGATGGCTGTTGTTAATGATGATGTATGCATTATTGATAGTGGAACTACACACACCATACTAAAAAATGAGAAATATTTTTCTGTTCTCAAAATGGGAGAAATAAATATTTATACGATAAATGGTAGTGCAAATGTAATTGAGGGCTCCGGAAGAGCTAGTATATTGTTGCCTAAAGAACAACAATTATTATTGATAAGGCACTAGTTTCCTCAAAATCCAGAAGAAATTTATTGAGTTTTAAAGATATCCGCAGAAATGGGTATCATGTTGAAACAAATGAGGAAAATGGGATTGAGTATCTTTTTATTACTCAAATGCATTTGGGTAAGAAATCTGTATTAGAAAAACTGCCGTCTTTTTCTACTGGCCTATATTTTGTAAAAATATGTACAATTGAAATTCATCATCTAGTAAACCAGAAGTTTACTGATCCCATTACTTTTAGCATTTGGCATGACCGGTTGGGTCATCCGGGATCTACCATGATGAGAAGAATCATTGAGAATACACATGGTCATCCTTTAAAAAATAAAAGCATATTAACATCACCAGTAAAATTAATTGTTAAACCATCACCAGTAAAAGTAGGAGCTGAAAGTCCTACATTCCTCGAACGGATTCACGGAGATATTTGTGGACATATTGATCCACCATGTGGACCGTTCAAATATTTTATGGTCTTAATTGATGCATCATCCCGATGGTCACATGTATGTTTATTATCTACTCGCAACCTGGCGTTTGCGAGATTACTTACTCAAATAATTAAATTACGAGCACAATTTCCTGACCATCACATTAAAAATATCCGTTTGGATAATGCTGGTGAATTTTCATCACATGCTTTTGATGCATATTGCATGTCAATTGGGATTAATGTTGAACATCATGTAGCTCATGTTCACACACAAAATGGTCTTGCTGAATCTTTAATTAAACGATTACAATTAATTGCTAGACCATTATTAATGAAAACAAATCTCCCAACATCTGCCTGGGGACATGCTATTCTACATCTTTGCAACACTTGTACGTATAAGACCAGCTAGTTATCATAAATTCTCTCCTTTGCAATTGGCTTTTGGGTCAAAACCAAATATTGCTCATTTAAGAATTTTTGGGTGTGCTGTATATATTCCAATTGCACCAAACCAACGTACAAAGATGGGTCCTCAAAGAAGAAAGGGGATATACGTTGGATATGATTCTCCCTCTATTATCGGGTATGTTGAACCCACGACGGGAAATGTATTCACGGCAAGATTGGCTGATTGTCATTTTGATGAATCATTATTCCCTAAATTAGGGGAGAACCAAAACGACATAAAAAGGATCTTGCTTGGACAACATCATTAAATTATCTTGATCCGCGTACAAGCGCATGTGAACTTGAAGTTCAAAAGATAATTCATTTGCAAAGCATTGCAAATCAAATGCCAGGACGCTTTTGTTGACTCCGAGAAGAGTTACAAAATCGCATATTCCGACTATAAATGCTCCTATTCGAATTGAAGTTCCAGCGAGAACAAAATATTATACCTATAGTTGCTTGAGTCAAAAACACGCCGGAAGCGTAGCCGACCTCTTGGTTCTAAAGATAAAAATCCTCGAAAGAAAAGAGGATTAAATGATCCGAGAAGATCATATTGAAGAAAATAATGATAAAGACCAAGAGAGAGCTGATGACAAAGAACCAGAAGTTGATGAAAGTAACACTGAAATTTCTATCAATTATACCACTTAGGTAGAAGTTGGAATCGGATAGAAGCTGTTATTGATAATATATTTGCATACCATATATCTCTTGATGTTACACGGGATAATGATGATCCTGAACCAATATCGATTGATGAATGTCGGCATAGAAAAGATTGGCTGCAATGGAAAGATGCGATTCAATCGGAGTTAAATGCAGCGACAAAACGTGAAGTCTTCGGACTTGCGGTCCGAACATCGAGAAGGTGTAAAACCTGTTGGCTACAAATGGATATTTGTGCGAAAGCGCAATGAAAAGAGTGAAATCGTTCGATATAAAGCGCGATTAGTAGCCCGAGGTTTTTCACAAAGACCAGGTATTGACTATGATGAAACTTATTCTCCTGTTGTTGATGCTATTACACTCCGATATCTTATCGGTTTGGCGGTACATGAAAAGATAGATATGCGCCTATTAGATGTTGTCACTTTGCTTACTTGTATGGAAATTTAGAAAATGATGTTTACATGAAAATCTCAGAAGGATTTCATATGCACGAAGCATATAAACATTATCCTCGTGAAAATTACTCCATCAAGTTCGCGAAATCATTATATGGCACGAAGCAATGCGGGCGCATGTGGTTCACACGTCTTAGTGAATATTTATTGAAAGCGGGATTTAAAAATGACCAGGTATGTCCTGTGTTTTTATTAAGAAATCTGGTTCTAAATTTGTGATATTAGCTATATATGTTGATGATATTAATCTTATTGGAACTCCTGAAGAGCTCCAAGAAACAATTGATTATTTAAAAAGAGAATTCGAAATCAAGGATTTTGGTAAAACCAAATTTTGCCTTGGTTTACAAATTGAACATCTGGAGAGTGGAACATTTATTCATCAATCAACATATACAGCAAAAGTGCTAAAAATATTTTATATGGACAAAGCACATCCATTGAGTATTCCAATGATCGTCTGATCATGAAATGTGGATAAAGATCCTTTCCGACCTCAAGAAAATGATGAAGAACTCCTTGGTCCTGAAGTACCATATCTCAGTGCAATTGGTGCATTGATGTATCTTGCTAATAATACACGACTTGATATTGCTTTTGCTGTCAATTTATTAGCAAGATTTAGTTTTTCACCAACACGACGACATTGGAATGGAATTAAACAAGTCCTTTGATATCTCCAAGGTACAATTGATCTCGGATTATTTTATTCAAATAAAACCAGTCCAACATTGATAGGTTATGCGAGATCTTTGGTTATTTATCTGATCCACATAAAGCACGTTCTCAAACGGGCTATCTATTTACATGTGGAAATATTGCTATATCATGGCGTTCTACGAAACAATCTATAGCAGCTACTTCTTCAAATCATGCTGAAATTATAGTCATTCATGAAGCAAGTCGAGAATGTGTATGGCTAAGATCCATGATTCATTATATCCGAGAAAGTTGTGGATTATCATCAATCAAAGATATTCCAACTCCTCTTTATGAAGATAATGCAGCTTGTATAGCTCAATTACGAGGAGGATATATTAAAGGAGATCGGACAAAACATATTTCACCAAAATTCTTCTTTACTCATGAACTCCAGAAGAAATGTGAAATTGATGTGCTACAAATTCGGTCATGTGATAACCTCGCAAATATTTTCACGAAGACTTTACCGACTGCAACATTTGAGAAGTTGAGATATAAAATCGGTATGCGTCGGTTTAAAGATTTAAAGGAATCATCTCATCAGGGGGAGTAATAAACAGACATATAGAATAGTGTACTCTTTTTCCTTCACTAGATTTTTTTCTCCCACTGGGTTTTATCTAGTAAGGTTTTAACGAGTCATATTCTTTATGTAATGGATGGACATCCAAGGGGGAGTGTTATGAATTATTGGAATCTTTATTAATTAGTGGAGGCTCCACTAATTATGGATTTATGTGAATTATTATAGAAGATTTTTATGGATGTCCACCATTTAGTGGAGACACCACTAGTTGAGATTAGTGGAAGATGATATATGCCATGATGTATTCCACTAATTAGAGCTCTATAAATAGAGCTATTCTCTAAGCTTGTAATACACCATTATTTTGTGAAAGAAATATTAGTGAAAGAAAGATTAGAGAAAATTGTGAGAGAAGAGAAAGAGAAAAATTCTTGTGCAAAGAATAGTTAGAATTTTCTTAGTGTGTAGTGTGTAGATTTTATTCTAACACTACCCTAATTTTATAACAGGTATATTAATACTTGGTTGCTCCCTTGCAGTGGTGACCATTGGAATTTCCACATTTTGGTACATTAGAATAGATACGCCAACCCAATCTAACTCTTGTTGAAGATTGTCGACCGTGGTTTGTTGAAGATCAAGTTTCTGGGTTAGACTATTTATATTCTTCACATCTAAATATGTCAATAACTATTACTTATTATTTCCCCCAAGAACTTTAAAATTACCATTAAATTAGTTCCTGCAATTAATTTTTACTCCTCAATCTATCAATAATTCTAGTTTGTGTTAATATTTTTCACTACAGGAAAAATCGCGATTTGCGACGGCTTCAATACCGTCGCTAATAGCGACCAATTTGCGACGATTTTCAAACAAGTAGCGAGTTGACCAAAACCGTCGCAAAACCGTCGCAATTGCGACGGTTTTGCGACGGCCAAAATACCCATCGCAATTCGTAGCAAAATCGTCGCTATTTGCGAGGGTTTTGCGACGGTATTTATGCCCTCGCAAATTGCGAGGGTTTTGCGACGGCGAGTTATTTTAAAAAAAATATTTTTAAATAAATTTTCGAACATCCATCGCAAAACCCTCGCAATTTGCGAGGATTTTGCGACGGCCAATAAACCCTCGCAAATTGCGAGTGTTTTGCGACGGCAAGTTATTTTTTAAAATAATATTTTTTAAAAAATTTTTTGAACGTCCATCTCAAAACCCTCGTAAAACCCTGCAAATTGCGAGGGTTTTGCGACGGCAAATAACACTCGCAATTTGCGAGGGTTTTACGACGACAAATTATTTTTTTAAAAAATATTTTTAAAATTTTTGAACGTCCATCGCAAAGTCCTCGCAATTTGCGAGGGTTTTACGACGGTAGTTAGCCCTCGCAATTTGCGAGGGTTTTGCGACGGTAATTTATTTTTTTAAAAATATTTTTTTTAAAAAAAATTGAACGTCCATCGCAAAACCCTCGCAATTTGCGAGGGTTTTGCGACGGATATTTAATTTTAAAAAATATTTTTAAAAAAAATTTGAACGTCCATCGCAAAACCCTCGCAATTTGCGACGGCCAATAAACCCTCGCAATTTGCGAGGGTTTTGCGACATGCAATTTATTTTTTAAAAAAATATTTTTAAAAAATTTTTTGAACTTCCATCGCAAAACCCTCGCAAATTGCGAGGGTTTTGCGACGGTAAATAACCCTCGCAATTTGCGATGGTTTTGCGACGACAAATTGTTTTTTATAAAATATTTTTAAAATTTTTGAACGTCCATCGCAAAGTCCTCGCAAATTGCGAGGGTTTTGCGACGGCTATTTATTTTTAAAAAAAATTGAACGTCCATCGCAAAACCCTCGCAAATTGCGAGGAGTTTGCGACGGCAAATAACCCTCGCAATTTGCGAGGGCTTTGCGACGATCGATTATTTTTTTAAAAAATATTTTAAAAATTTTTGAACATCCGTCGCAAAGTTCTCGCAATTTACAAGGGTTTTGAAACGGATTTTGGGCTCTCGCAATTTGCGAGGGTTTTGCGACGGTCAATATTTTTAATTAAAAAATAAATAAATGGCAAAATGTATAGAAAATCTCAAAACCCCAATTCGTCGCAAATACGTCACTAATTGCGACGAATTTACGAGGGTTTTACAACAAAATAGGGTTTTAATCTTTTTTTTAAAAAAATTTCTTTATGTGTTTATGTGATGGTGTATTTTGACAAATTTACGAAATATTTTTAATAACATGTCTCAATTAGTGCATTTTATTATAATTTTGTATATGTAATTATGTCATGTTATACACCTAATGTATTGCATAAGTAAATGTATATAGTTAATTATGTTATGTTATATACTTATTCTAATATATAAGTATATGTATATAATGTATATAAGTATCTGTTTAGTTTAATATATATATATATATATATATATATATATATATATACTATAACATGTAGGTATATATATATACATATGTCTAATTTTTTAATCTATCACTTTGATTAAGTAGTGTATAAAGAAAAATAATTCTTTATACTGTTATTATTGTTGATATCACTAAAAAAATTATGAAATTTATAATGTAGAGATCAATTTGTAATGTTCTTCGTCTCCTACATGTTAATATATATTATACTAATTTAGCTATGTATATACATATGTCCAATTTTTTAATATATCTATTTTGTTAAGTAGTGTATAAAATAAAATATGTAAAGAAAAACAATTCAAATACTGTTATTATTGTTGAGATTACTAAAAAAAATATTGAAAATTATAATGTAGAGATCGATTTGTAATGTTATTCACCTCCAACATATTAATATATATTATACTATATAGTTATATATATACATATATCTAATTTTTTTATCTATTTATTTGATTAAGTGGTGTATAAATTAAAATATATAAAGAAAAATAATTTACATAATAATATTATTATTAGAATCACTAAAAAATAATAAAAATTATAATGTATAGATCGATTTATAATATTATTCGTATTAATTTATGAGAAATTAGCGAGGGTTTTATTTTTTCGTCACAAATTGCGACGAAATAGCTAGAAATTTAAAAAAAATTAAAATTTTCCAAAATTTTTCACTCCCTCCTTTTTTTTTTCCCTCCTTCTTCCCCCATCCTTCTTCCTCCTCTTCCCCTTGCACCACCACCATCTCTCCCCCCTCCCTCTCCCCGCCGGCGACCTCCCTCAACGCCCCCCCATCCCGCGCCCCCCTCCCGCTCCCCCCTCCCTCATCCCGCGGCCCCCTCCCTCAACTCCCCCCATCCCGCAGCCCCCCCCCCCCCCTCAGCTCCCCTCCCTCAACTCCCCCACACCCCCGCGCCCCCCTCCCTCAACTCCCCCCACCCCCGCGCCCCCTCCCTCAACTCCCCCATCCCGCGGCGCCCCCCCCCTCAACTCCCCCACTGCTCTTCCTGCCCCCTTCGACCCGCCCCCTCGGTCGGCGCACTGCCATTCTGTGCTCTCTGCTTGTCTTTATTCTTTGAAGCTGATTCGTTTGGGTAAGTAGTTAGAATTTATCTCTTGAGCTACTTCATTATCTTATAAACTAAGTCCGTGTTGGGCAGATTTGCATTTCCCCTGAAGCTTTGAAATTTGGGTGATTATTTGTGAATGAGCGAGTTTGAATTGATGTATAAAAGTTGTATTGATGTTGGGGTTGAGTTTGAGGAGATTGTGAGTGACATGATGGTGGTTTGATGTGAGATTATTGATTTAAATTTGGAATTGTGAGCTGGAATTGCTGAATTGTTAGTTGGAATTGTTGTCCTTTTTAAACATTCAATGTGTTTTGATCTATACTTATAGTGCACTCTTTTTTACCCTGTTATAAAAAAATTACTACTTTGATCAAATTATATGGGAACTATGTTTTAGCTATATAAACCCTTATAAATTAATTTGATTGGTTATGATGCCATAATAGGAAGGTTGATTTCTGATTAGTTTAGTAATCTTATTACTTGATTATAATAATATATTAGTGTCTCTAGTGGAAGATTTAACTCTAGTAGAATGCTTTGAAGGCTCTTTTATGTGAGAAATCCGTTTCCTTAGATTATGAAGATGTAGGAGGTGCGTGTTGTTCATATAAATTGCCTTTTTGTTGAATTCAAATGTTGGATTCCCCGTGAGTAATGGGTGATTACTCCTCCTGGGTAATGGGTGATTACCCCTAGTTATCCTTTTATTTATTTATTTATTTTTTGTATAAATGAATGATCTGTCTTTGTTGTTTGCAATTGCATTTTGATTGTATAATTTTGAGGTGGCCTTGTGCCTGGAAAATGTCCAATTACGGGGAGACTACTGTCAAAATTTTTTCAAAATCTGCCGCTACTTAATGTGGAATAGAATAACTACCCTTATCTTGGAGTGTATTATTCGATTGAGCATGAGTATATATCCCATAATAGCATTATTATTAAAAATAATATTGCTAATAAGAATAAGAATAGGAGTAATGAAATGAGTAATAATAATAATAATTTCATATATAGGTCGATGTTAATAATAGCGGGAATAATATACGTTATAGAGAGAGTTTAAACAAATATAAACATTGGAATGAAAATAAATAAAATGTTATTATTTAACCATTGGAATGTGTAAAATAAGAATATAATTAGCTTTAATAGTATTTAATCTTAATCAAATTCCTCAATTAAGATTAAATACTTGGTTAAAACGTATATATTGAAGGTGTAAGCTGTATCCAAAGATAGCAATTGTAAATTCTATGTTTTGGACCTCTTTTTGTTAGATAATAGAAAGGAAAATGTAATTATACTTCTCTTCCTTTTGTTTAAGGGGTGATTTTAATTATTGAGTTGATTGTTCTTTTCTCTCATTTAGACGTCATGGAGGATCGTAGTTGGATGTATAGAAGGCACGCTTCAGGTGTAAAAGGGATCACTATTGAATTTGAGGAAGGGGTTAAGGCTTTTTTGACATTTGCCTTATCAAATGCAATGTCAAGCGTAATTAGATGCCCGTGTGCAAAATGTAAGAATAAAAAGTACCGGATCCGGCACAAGTTAAGCTCCACTGTGGAAGTCCGGATTTGTGCCTAGGTATTACCGGTGGACATGTCATGGTGAGCCATTCGAGTGTCCCTCAAGTGTGTCTACCTCAATCCCAGAATCGATTCACATCAAGAAAATGCTGTCTCGCGAAATGGTCTTAGACGTAGCGGGACTCGACTTTCCCCACGAAGCTCCATCAGCAGTTCATTTTGAAGAGCCACCTAATGTGGAGGCACAAAGGTTTTACGATATGTTAAAGGCGGCGAGAGACTCCTATATGGGATGGATGCACACAACATTCGCGAGCTTTCAACGGCTTCAAGGTTATTAAACATTAAGTGCGAAAATAACCTCTCGCGTAAAGCCTTTAACGATGTTGTGCAATTGATGAAAGAGGTTGTGCCTAGCGATAATACGATTCTCGATGATTTCTATCGGATGAAAAAATTAGTGGTTGGGTTGGGTTTGCCGGTACAAAAAATAGATGTATGCAATAATGGATGCATGCTTTCTTGGAAAGATGACATGAATCGTAGAGAGTGTAAATTTTGTGGCCATCCTCGATATGCACGAGAAAAAGGTTGGGAAGAACACAAGTAGAAGGGAAATTTCATTCAAGAAGATGTATTACTTCCCGATAACACCGAGGCTACAAAGATTGTACACTTCCAAAACAACGGTGAACACATGAGATGGCATGGAGAGAGCGAGATCGGAGAAAGGCACAATGAGTCACCCTCGTGATACTTGAAGCATGGCAACACTTTGATCGAATATATCCCGAGTTTGCAAAAGAAGTACGGAATGTCAAACTTGGTTTATGTACGAGATGGATTCTCACCATTTGGGATGTCGGGTAAGCAATATTCATCCTAGCCGGTCATTCTCACACCGTATAATCTCCCCCGTGGATGTGTATGAAGGATCCAGTCATGTTTTTAACAATCATTATCCCGGGCCCCAAGAATCCAAAGCACCAAGTGGATGTTTATTTACAACCCTTGATAGACGAATTAACCAAATTGTGGTTTAAAGGTGTCACCACATACAATTTTGTTTCACAATTTTGTCTAATTGTCGGGAATCTCATCTCCTTCTTTTTTTTGCAGGAATCTTTCGTTTAGACTTGTACGACCGGAGGATTTTTGTTATTCCTTATTATATTCTTTTGTGGTGTAAACAACAAGGTAGTTTATATATTGTATTGTTCTTTGTATTGACGAGACAATTCACAAGGACGAGAGGCATTTATAATTTTTAGCTTGATTTTAACTATATCTAACATTTTAATTGGAACCCCGTGAGTGATGGGTGATCATTCCCAGTGAGTGATGGGTGATCATTCCTCTTGGGTAATGGGTGATTACCCCTAGTTATCTTTTGAATTTTTCTATATTTAAAAGATCTGTCTTTGTTGTTTGTAACGACGTTTTGGTTGTCAAATCTTGAGGTGGCCTTGTGCACGGGAAATGTCCAATTATAGGGGAGACTTTGTCAAATTTTTTTAAAATTCAATTTACAAGTACAATGTTTATTTTGACATATCCATCATCAGCAAAGCATTATTATTGTATTACTTTAAACTAGCGAATAGATATAACGTTTCAATGTTATTATTCTTTTATCATTTTTATTCACGGTTATTTACATCCTTCTTTTGGAGTGGGCTTCGTCTTTATTGGTTACTTATTTTTCTTTTTTCATCTCCTTTAGCAATGTCTTCTAATGAAGGATCATTGAGGGAGGGGAGTCGGGAGGGTCGGGAGCCTTATACTCCATCCCCTACTCGGCTACAAAGGCTTTCGGTGCCTCATTCATTACATGGCTCTATTGGAGATGAGGGAGTACCATCCCCGGCTTTTCAATCATCCGTTGCTTGACTTCGCATTCGTTGGGTTGCAAGTTACGGACTCCCGACCTTGGATTGTTCCACGGGGAAACGGGTAAGTAACATATTCATACTTTGTAAGATGTTGATTATTAGTTCAATTATTATTATTATTTTTGAGATTAACATAACTATATTGTACATTGTCATTGCACCAAAAATAGGTTCGCCGGCTCGGACAAATGTGTCGAGAAATTTCAAATATAATACGACGGTACTTCACTGGTTCGTATCAGACATACACGCACGTCCCGATAACCGTGCGAGACTTATGGTTTCAAGAATTTGGGGTAAGCAATTTTTGAGTATTTTTTATCGTTTAAGTACTATGTTATATGTTAATCGAAATCTTAATCATGATCATGCGAAATATTTTCGGTGGAGGGAAGAGTATGCTTCGCTAATTCGATCAACTTGGGAAAAGAAGTGTCGGACGCGATTTTCGGACATAATGTCTAGGGTGAGGAAGAGGGATGATTGGGTATGTCCTCATTGGATAGAGGCACGATATTGGAATGACATTTGCGAGTGCTTGGAGATCGAGAGAAGTATCGAAGCTCTCATCCACCAACAAAAAGAATCGTGGGAGTAGTTGCACCCATACTTGGAGGGTCTATTTCGTTCACGAGAACACGAGGACCGTTTGGTAATTCACCTTCACCTTAATTAATTATTAATCTAAATTGTTTTATTACAAATTTATGTAAGATTGTAATGATTACATTGTGTTAACATAAATGTAGCGGGCCAAGGAGGGAGTTCTTTTAGCTACACGGACATGTTTGAGACATTACATGTCTTTCGGAGCGGAGCCACAAAAGGGTCGGTTTGTCGATGAGCGATCTCGCCGGACATTGGTACTATATAGATTAAATATGTTGAAATTCTTTATACTTGTGTGGAATTTGTATTTTATTTTGATAATTACTATTGACAATTCTTTTTTTTTTTTTTTAGGATGAGGTGCGAAATCTCATACGAGCACTCCTCGATCCGAGTCTAGTGACTACGTAAACTCTGTTGTTCCTCTTGATGAAAAAGCCATGTTTGTAAAGGCACAAGGCGGGTTCAAAAGGGGACGAGTTTTGGGTTAGGCTCGGAGGCGACACATGTTCGAACTAGGCTGTCTCAAAGTGGATGCATGCATCTTCTCCTACACAAGTTGATATTGGACATCTAGTAGAGCAAAGGGTTCAACGAGGTGAGCGGAGATTCAATCGACAAATAGACTTGTACAGGGACTTCATGAGGCAACAACGAGTCTACATTTGGTGGTTGGATGGCAGCTATGTCGGACAAAATGGGTATTCTGCACCATCTATGCCATCCATAGAGGAGATAGAAGCGCGCATTGCGGTGCTAATGCTGAAGATGAAGATCCAAATGTTGACGATGGATTTGATCCAGTGATGAGCACCGGGCCCACGTAGGGGCTCTCGTTCCCCTCCTCCACCCCTTCTGCAATTGCTCCTTCATTACTTACATAGACTTGTTATATTTATTTTTATACTCTTTATACACTATTACTTATTTTTGTGAATTATTTTACTTTTTTAGATACTTATTATGTATTTTATATTATATTTTAATATTTAATTATATTTATTTGGGTTTATTTTTAATTTTTTATAGTATTTTTTTGGATTATGAACATAGTGTTGATATTTATTTGTATAATATTTCAGGGTTGATTTATAGGGAATTAATAATTTAAAATAAATATAATAATAAAAAAAATTACCCTCGCAAATTGCGAGGGTATTGCGACGGTCAAAATCGCGGGTTTGATTGGGCCCTCGCAAAACCGTCGCAATTTGCGAGGGTTTTGCGAGGGTCATGACTTGGGGGTTAATTCTCCCCTCGCAAAACCGTCGCAATTTGCGAGGGTTTTGCGAGGGCACAAGGTTGGGCCCTCGCAAAACCCTCGCAAATTGCGACGGTTTTGCGAGAGTCACGACTTGGGGTTAATTCTCCCCTCGCAAAACCGTCGCAATTTGCGAGGGTTTTGCGAGGGCCAACCTTGTGCCCTCGCAAAACCCTCGCAAATTGCGATGGTTTTGCGAGAGTCACGACTTGGGGTTAATTCTCCCTCGCAAAATCGTCGCAATTTGCTAGGGTTTTGCGAGGGCACAAGGTTGGCCCTCGCAAATTGCGACGGTTTTGCGAGGGTCCAAACCGTAGCCCTCGCAAAACCCTCGCAAATTTGCGACGGTTTTGCGAGGGTCACTGTTTTTCGTCGCAAAATCCTCGCAAAACCGTCGTAAATAGCAACAAATTTTTTTGTCCCTCGCAAAACCGTCGCAATTTGCGACGGTTTCCCATGGCCGTCGCAAATTGCGACATCATTTTTTGCGACGGCTAAAACCGTCGCAAAAACGGTCAGCGACGGTTTTGCGAGGGTTTTTGGCCGTCGCAAATGGCGATTTTTCCTGTTGTGTGTGACATGTAGATATACAGAAAGATATATAGATAGTGAAAGTCAAAGCAGCATCCCCTTTGCAACTGTGAAGGTAAGAAGATTTTAATTAAAATTTCTCTTTTAATATTTAGAAAAATATTTATCGTTAGTGTATAATGTAATCATGTTTTGATTGTAGGGTGCTGGTCGTACTGCTCCAGATTACAAGCCTAAAGAATGTCAAGCCATGTTCAAGCGATTTATATCCCATAATGCCCTATAGATTGGTTTAGAATGGTTTTCCATCTTGATCCAATATCTGTTTCTCTACTTGATGAAAATAAGTGTTTATTCGTAATATAATATGTCATTTTTCTCCTGCTCATTGAGGGAACCCTAAACTATAAGTGTTTATTTTTTTTTTTTTTTTTTTTGTGGGAGGGGAGAGGGGTCTCATAGTCATTTGCTATAGTTATAACCACTTTTAGCATGAGATAAGTTGAATAAAATCCTTGCACTCATTCAAAATGGAAAAGCTTTTTCGTTTTTTAATTTCCACATTATTTTATAAGACATTGATAGAAGAAAAAATGTTTTTTTTTCTTTTTTTTGGGAGGCTGGAATGTTAGTTTCCTCCCCTCATTAAGTGAAACAGGAGGGAAAGAAATTAGAAATGCCAGCCTTATATGATTTGACAAGTTTGTCAATATGCCCATTTGAAAATTGTGATAGACCGCTTGAATTTGATGAAAATCATTTGTCACTGCTTCGGTCATCACTTTCCCCCAAGGTAGCCATACTTCTCTTGACCTCTTTCCTGTCTTTGTCAAATTATGTGAAAATTCCAATTTAGGAGGTAGCCAAAATCTGTTTGGCTTCCTGCATGTCTTGTCAAAAACCAAAACGACCAATTTAGATATCAAATTCTGACCGTTCTAAATTACAAATTTAGGGTGAAATTGGATTGAAACGTTTTCTTTTTAAAAAATCTTTAAATATATTTTGAGAGAAAAAATAGATTTAATGTAAATTAATTTTATTTATAAAAATTTAATAATTTTATTATTCACTTCAAGTAAATTGCAATGTTGATTTTTTAGTCTGACTTTTGAATAAAAATTAAATTTTATACTTACTTTTTTATTAAAAAAATAATATAATCCCAACTTAATTACACCCTTACGTTTTTATCAAATTCTGTATTTTTCAAAACTAGGAATAAAATAATTAAACGGAGGCATGCATTTGTGAAACTATAATAATTCCAAAACAATGCCATTATATATAAAACTAATACATAACCTCGTAAAAGAGGGGAGGAGTCATTTTCTACACCATTTGTTTTCCGAAGAAGGTAAGTGGATGAACAATAGAGTTTCTCTCCTCTGATCTGGAACAATCTATGACACAACTTGAAGCTGCGGTTGCCGTTTACTTTCTAGGGTTCTCGGGGTGTAAGTTAATCAGGCTAAAATCTCTATGTATAATTACACTTCTTCTCTTTCTCCTCTGCACCGATGCTGTCTCACAATCCATTGTTGAGACTCTACCGGGGTATCCAGGGCCTCTTCCATTCAAGCTCGAAACAGGGTGAGCTTCTGCTGTTTTCTTTGTTTTGGATTAGTTTCTTGGTTTTCTGCAGAACTAAAGAAGGTGACAAATTGAGTTATAGGCTTTTTCCTTGATTGATGTTTTGGTGCCTTCTGAACCACGGGTTGATCTATGAACTGGTGCCTTAGTTGCCTTCTGGGCTCGAGAAGGCATGGATTTCTTGTTTTTGTTGATGGAGTTCATCAATTTATATAGGTATATTGGAGTGGACGAAGACGATGATGTGCAGCTCTTCTACTACTTCATTGAGTCGGAGAGGGATCCGGTGAATGACCCTCTTGCCCTCTGGATCACCGGTGGCCCTGGCTGCTCTGGTTTTAGTGGTCTTGTGTATGAAATCGGTATGTTTATTCTTCCATTATATTATTAATAACTTTGACTAACTTTCTAAATATGAAAAATTTCACCGTGGAGAGGTTGACTAGACTGGTTAAAATGATAAAACAATAATTTAATTAATTAAAAATATTCTTATCAGACAATTGATAACAGAAATACAGTGCCAATACAGTTAAGGCAATAACTTAGAGCCTCCCCCCCCTTCTTTTTTTTAGAGAAATACAATGCTTATATAATACTATTTACTGTTCTATTGATCAGTTGACTGGGTTCACTCCCACCTCATCCCAATTTTTTTAAAATAAAATTTTTAAAACTATTCTTTTAAATTTTGCCTTTCACCTCTAAATTTTTTTAATAAATTATGATACTATTATTTTCTAACATATGTTTTTATTGTAGTTTGTCTTGTTCCAAATTTCTGATTCTGTTCTTATATTAATAAAAAAAATCTTTAAATATGCATACGAGAAATTTGCTTCTTTAGTCCTTGAAGTATTGATTCATCTCTTTTTAGTTTTAGGACCACATTTAAATTACCAATTTAGGCCTACACATGACATCCATGGTATTTTTGGTTGAAGTTGGGAATTCTTATCTTATATTTACAGGGTATCCCTTGTTAGTTAATAGAATCGATATGTTTATGTGTCTACCAGATTAAATCTTGAGAGTCCGTGAAAACTAATCATACCTTTGTAGATATCGTCTCCACCAATACGATTCTTGAAGTCTTTGGCCTTCTGATAATGTTCCAAACCCCCAAGTCTTCTTCAATGTAATCTCCTTAGATCAGAAAAATGCTAATTGTATTTTGTTTCTCTCTTTGTTGAGGGTGGACTCATACAAAAATTGAGAGAAAAACTCAGAGAACAACAACGATGTTTCTCACGTATCTCTAAAATAGAGTTATATCCCATATGTATATTGGACTCTATCTCATAATACAAATCCTGATAGAATAAGAAAAGTATAGTTGAATACAACTATTTCCACTTATCCTATTCCATGTAAAATACGATTTTTTATTTCCTACAATTTTCATTAATAAATTATAAATAAATTATAATTTATTATTGTCCCATAATTAGGAGCCACTGAAGGGACCTGACCGGATACAATTAGACTAAGCTCCAATAAATTATTTTATCAATAAAAATAATTTATTAATTACGTTCCACTCCACTAAAAGAACGTAACTGCACTCTTAGTCTAATCGCAATTACTGGAGTCAATAATTATATCCATTGATTGATCGATCCAACAAATTACCCCCGTCGATCAATATAATACTTTGAATGAGGCAGTATGACCACAGTGCCCCTCATTCAAATCCCCAATTCTCATCTTCAATTTGATAGTACCATGTGACCATGTCACACTTACAAATTGAATTCAATAGATACTATTGAATTACTGAGCTCAGATTTAACTGTCCCTTAGAAGAACTCATGAGGAAATGATCTTGCCTATTAAAGGTGACGGATTCCATATTGCATAACAATTATTTCATATTTATTTTACTTTAATTCCCAAGATGCCGAGATATTGATTATTTAGTTAATCTCACTCTTTGGCAACTCAAAGAACTTCAAGTTAGTAAATATAAATAATTAGTTGCTCATGATTAAGGTATTATGTACGACAATCTTTTAATATTTTATTTGTATGACCTATTCCACAAATAAATATTGATGGTCCATCTAATATATCAAAATATATCCTTAATTTTATTACCAAAGTCAAAGACAGACTTCAATAAAATTAAGACGATCTTCCAAAATAAATTGCCCAAATTTATTTTAGATCGCGGATAATTTATTTCAAATTAAATTATAAATCAAGTCTTTCTATGTTTAACAAATAAACACTTGATTTATAATATCTAAATAATTCGTGGACAAAACAGGCTCATATAAAATTCATACATATAAATATATAAAGACATACTTTATTTAATTTCAAAAATACAAATATTGTATTTACTCGATGGGCATATCTAACAAAAATCCTCCCACTTGTCCTAGAGTAAATAGGACATGTCAGAAATACCCATACTTTCTATATGACTTTCAAAAACAGTTACAGGTAAACATTTAGTAAAAGTATCAGCAAGATTTTCAGCAGAAGAAATCTTGCACACTTTTACATCTCCACGTTGAACGATCTCCCTAAGTAGGTGATATTTACGTTCAATGTGTTTACCACGCTGATGGCTGCGTGGTTCTTTTGCATTTGCCACTGCACCACTGTTGTCACAGTATAAACTAATGGCTTGAGATGCAGAAGGAACCACTTCAAGTTCTATCAAGAACTTCTTCAACCATACTGCCTCTTTAACTGCTTCACAAGCTGCCACATATTCAACTTCCATTGTAAAGTCAGCAATACAAGATTGTCTGATACTTCTCCACACAACTGCACCACCACCTAAGGTGAAAACAGAACCTGAGGTGGACTTGCGAAGATCTCTATCAGCTTGAAAATCAAAATTAGTGTAACCTATAGGTACTAACTCTGGAGCTGAGTAAACTAGCATATATCCTCAAGTTTTGCGAAGATACTTGAATATATGTTTGACTGTTGTCCAATGTTCTGGTCCTGGGTTTGACTGATATCTACTGACCATCCCAACAGCATGCCAAATGTCTAGACGAGTACAAAGCATAGCATACATGAGACTTCCTACAGCTGATGCATAAGGAACTCGTTTCATGTACTCAACCTCATTAGGAGTTTTAGGACCATGCTTCTGAGATAACTGAATTCCATGTCTGAAAGGCAATTGACCTTTCTTGGAATTTTGCATAGAAAATCTCGTCAGTATTTTGTCAATATATGAAGCTTGGGATAAAGCTATCTGTTTGTTCTTTCTATCCCAAAGGATCTGAATGCCCAGAACATATCTTTCTTCTCACAAGTCCTTCATATCAAACTATTTACCAAACCAACTTTTCACCAATGTTAATGTTCTTACATCATTTCCAATGAGAAGGATGTCATCAACATACAATATGAGAAAAATCACCTTACCATCTATAATTCTCTTGTAGACACAAGGTTCATCAGGATGCTGATCAAAACCATAAGTTTTAATGGCTTGATCAAATCTGATATTCCAAGATCTAGACGCTTGTTTAAGCCCATATATGGACCTATTCAGCTTACAAACTTTTTGTTCTTGACTTTCTTGGATAAAACCATCTGGCTGTACCATGTAAATACATTCGTCAAGATTTCCATTAAGGAAAGCTGTCTTGACGTCCATTTGCCATACTTCATAATCGAAGTGAGCTGCAATGGATAAGAGGATTCTTATAGACTTTAGCATGGTCACAGGCAAAAAGGTTTCCTCATAGTCAATACCTTCTCGTTGGGTATAACCCTTAACAACCAATCTAGCTTTGAAAGTTTCTACTTTCCCGTCTACTCTCTTTCTTTTGTAGACCCATTTGCACCCAATAGGTTTTACCCCATTAGGCAGGTCCACAAGTTCCCAGACGGAGTTAGTGTACATGGAATTCATTTCTGAATCCATTGCACTCTTCTAATGGTCTGCGTCTATGTCCTCTACAGTTTCTTTATACGTGGCGGGATCCTCTTCTTCCTCAAAAGAGACTGCTTGAAAAGCTTCTCCATAGAGTAAGTATCTAGAGGGACGTCGAATGACTCTCCCACTACGTCTAAGCTGTGGAGGTTCCTGGATGATTGGACTTTCCTCCTCCTCGTTGACTGGAACTAGATCTGCTGATTCCTCAACAACTGGATTTTGAATAGGGGTAGGAGGTTCTTCCACTCTATGTGCCAAAGAGCCAGTGGGTATAGAAGGTGTAACATCTATTTCTCTCCCGCGGGAATCTGGCATGTTAAGCGGTATAGATACGAATCCTTCATGTGAATCTTGAGTATAGGTTTCAGTAACCATTTGCTTGGGATTATCTCCCTTGGTTTCTTCCAAAATAACCCTACTCTTAGATCCTTGTTCTTCTATGTACTTGTCCTCTAAGAAAATTGCATTTGTACTTACAAATATTTTCTTATCTTAAGGACTATAGAAGTAGTATCCCCTTGTTCCTTTTGGATACCCAACAAACAAACATAAATTTGATCGTGATTCCATCTTATCCATCTTTCCTTTTAGCACATATGCAAGACAACCCCAAATCTGGATGTGTGTCAAATTAGGCTTTCGCCCATTCCACAATTCCAATGGAGTCTTAGGGACAGACTTTGATGGAACCATATTCAATATATATGTCGCAGTTTGTATAGCATACCCCCAAAAGGATGTATTGAGTGTAGAGAAGCCTAGCATTGTTCTGACCATGTCTAACAAGGTCCTATTTCTCCTTTCTGCCACTCCATTTTGTTGAGGAGTGCCAGGTGCACTTAGTTGGGATAAAATCTCATTTTTTGACAAATATGATCTAAAGTCATGGGATAGATATTCTCCACCTCGATCTGATCGAAGTGTCTTAATGTTCTTTCCTTACTGCTTCTCAGTCTCAGCCTTAAATTCTTTGTATTTTTCTAAGGCATCAGACTTATGAGTCATTAGGTAAACGTAGTCATATCTTGAGTAATCATCAGTAAAAGTAATGAAATACTCATACCCACCTCTAGCTTGGACACTAATTGGTCCACATACATCAGAGTGCACTAATTCTAAGACTTCCTTTACTCTATTTTCTTTGGAAGGAAATGATCTTTTAGTCATTTTACCTTCCAAACAAGATTCGCAAACTTGAAGAGGTTCCACCTTTAAGTCACTTAAAGGACCTTCTTTTACAAGTCTTTGAATCCTATTTAGATTAATATGATCAAGTCTAAGAGGCCATAGGAGAGTCTCATTAGTAGGAGATAACTTAATGCGTTTATTAGTTTCAGTATGATATAATGAACTGTTGGTAGGTTTCAATACATACAGATCATTATTTAAATTTCCACGACATATCAAGGAGTTATTCAAAAATATCTCTACTGAAAATTTATAATATTTAACAGAATATTTTTGTTTGAATAACAAAGAAACCGAAATCAAATTTCGATAAATGTCGGGAACATAATAACAATCTCTCAAAACCAAGTGTTTATTATTAAAATAAAGACAAACATCTCCAACAGCTCTTGCAGATATCACTGATCCTGTGCCAACCCTTAGAGTATGCTCTCCTTCATTGAGATGTCTGGTTACTTGGAACCCCTACAATGAATTGCAAACAAGGGTAGTGGCTCCAGAATCTACTATCCAAGTATTTGTAGAATCAACCACTAAACAAGTTTCAATGTAAGATAACTCACCAGTACCTTGCTTGCGTTTAGCTAAGTAATCTGGGCACTGTGACTTCCAATGTCCCTTTTGCTTGCAGTGGAAATATTTGCCTTTGAGCTTTTCATTCACTTTTGCTTTCTTAACCTGCTGCTTAGGCCCTTTATTATGCTTCCTCTTATTTCCTCCTTTGCCCTTAGGCTTGAAAGAGAAAGATCCAGCATGAGATAGAACAAGAGCGTTGCCACTTCCCACTTTTAGGGTAGCCTCGGCGCTCTCAAACTCCTTCATTAACTCTGTAAGAGACATATCCATCTTATTCATGTTATAATTAACTTTGAACTATGAAAATATCTCTGGGAGAGTTTCTAGAGCCATGTCAACCTGAGTCTCAGGCTTAATTTCATCCGCTAAGACCTCTGCCACGTTAAACTGAGCGATCAATTCTAACATATGATCTCTCACGGGCGTTCCAGGTTTCATGCGCATATTCATTATACGCCTCATTGCTACTTGATGAGCCTGACGTCTCTTGTGCTCAAACATTTGCTGGATGCTTCTCATGATGTCTGTAGCAGTTGTCATGTTCTCATGTTTCTGTTGCAACACATTTGAGATAGATCCCAAAATGTAGTAACGAGCCATCTCATCAGAACTCAACCACTTATCATAAGCCTCCTTTTGTTCGCGCGTGGACTGTTCAGTAGGCTTAGCAGGACACGGTTCAGTTAGCACGTATTTGAGCTTCTCTGCAGTAAGTACAATTATGAGGTTCCTTTTCCAATCAATAAAATTTTCTCCGACCAGTTGGTTCTTTGTTAAAATTTGAGATAAAGTGTTGGAAGTCATTTTTCTAAAATTAAATAAAATAAAACATATGAGTCATTTATCATATCATGATGCATGATCAATATAAAATGGTATGATGCATGATCAATATGATAATATTTTAAGTAATAATAGAAATTACTATAAAAAATGACAACCTAAAACTCTATAGTAACATGTACCTCTATAGGAGATAACAATGTAACTTATAGTTAGGTCAAGATCCACAACCTAAAACCCCAAAGTAAAAGTAATATGCACCTCTATAGGAGATAACAATATAACTTATAGTTAGGCCTGAATCATCCCACTAAAATAATATATCTTGCATCTAAATGCAATATTAGTTTTAGTGATATTAATATTTTGGCCATCGTAGACATTATTTGGATATTCTATAGGAAGTCCTTATAATGTCTTTGATTTAAGTGTAACCCCTATATTCAAAATTTATTATTATTATTTTTAATATAAAGTTTCCAATCCAATCACATCACCTATAGGGTAATTATGAATGAATTAAACTTAAATAATAATAATAATAATAATTAAAGTTTTGATGCCCAATCTAGTAACCAATAAAACGTAGCATTCCTATAGGGAGGCCATTTAAAATGGTACGAAGCAAACGTCAATTTTACTAATGGGCTTATAGGGGAGGCCAAAGGTTAATTAAAATTAACCATTTCACACTTAATTTTTTTTAATAAATTAATAAAAATATTAATTTATTTATGCATAACTAAATAATACCTAGAGCGGTGTTAATGCAAACTATATGGCATGTTAACATGAATGATACATAATTCAATCGAAATTAAATAGTAAAAACTATAAAATAAAAATAATTTTATGGCCAACCTAGACTCAAAAATAAAATTACAAAATTACAATTGAAAATAATAATTAGCTAACAATATAGCTAATTCTTCAATCTTCTGCAATATAATTATGTTGGAGCAAATCCTTGGCATATGACCTTCATTGGTGCAGTGGTAAGTTGCTTGAAGTTCCTCCAAGGTAACCAGGCATCAAAATCCCAGATCTGTCACCTTTTCCCCATTTTTTTTTTTTTAAATAGGGAGCATGCCGGATGCTGGATTTGCTAACCCAAATGGGTCAGCCCAGCATGCCTTGCATGCCCAGCATGCCTAGCATGCCCGGGCGCTGGGGAGCAGGCGCGCCCAGGCCAGGCGCTGGCCTAGCATGCGCCACGCCCAGGCATGCCCAAGCGCGCCCAGCATGCACTGGCTGAACAGGCACTATTCTCTTCTTCGTCCGCCATTTGTCCGCCACCGCCAAGCTTCAGTACAATTACAATTCTTTTTTTTATTCTTAATAACATAAAAATAAAATAAATCAAAAGAAAAATCAAAAGGGAAACATGGAGACGTAATCCACCTCTTTTGTTACAAGACTCGATAATACTTATACATATTCACCGAATAAAAAACTATGGCCATAAAATTATTTTGAACAGAATTAATCAAATCATTCACCATGAACATAAATGCATTATTCCTACATCGCTCAACTAAATATATGCATAAAAGATTTAATCTTAACACATAAACACATATCAAAACCTGGCTCTGATACCAATTGTTAGTTAATAGGATCGATATACTTATGTGCCTACCAGATTAAATATTGAGAGTCCGTGAAAACTAATCATACATTTGTAGATATCGTCTCCACCAATACGATTATTGAAGTCTTTGGCCTTCTGGTAATGTTCCAAACCCCCAAGTCTTCTTCAATGTAATCTCCTTAGATCAGAAAAATACTAATCGTATTTTGTTTCTCTCTTTGTTGAAGGTGGACTCACACAAAAATTGAGAGAAAAACTCAGAGAACAACAATGATGTTTCTCACGTATCTCTGAAATAGAGTTATATCCCATATGTATATTGGACTCTATCTCATAATACAAATCTTGATAGAATAAGAAAAGTATAGTTGAATACAACTATTTCCACTTATCCTATTCCATCTAAAATACGATTTTTTATTTCCTACAATTTTCATTAATAAATTATAAATAAAGTATAATTTATTATTGTCCCATAATTAGGAGCCACTGAAGGGACCTGACCGGATACAATTAGATTAAGCTCTAATAAATTATTTTGTCAATAAAAATAATTTATTAATTACGTTCCACTCCACTAAAAGAACGTAACTGCACTCTTAATCTAATCGCAATTATTGGAGTCAATAATTATATTCATTAATTGATCGATCCAACATCCCTGTCCCAAAATAACCATTTCCCTTCAAAATTTTCCACACCATACTACCCTTGCTATTTTGGACACGTGAGATAAACATATTGAGTTTTTGGTGATATATATTACTGGTGCAATATTTTTTTTTTCTTTTACTACACTGTTTGATTCACAAAAAAAGAAGAGAAAGGACATATTTCCTTTTATTAAAAAAAGTAAATATATTTTACTTTTATCTTATTCTTTTAAAGTAAAAAATCAGTAAATTTTGAACACTTTTCAACTCCTATAATTTTAGAAGGTTGTTTTACTGATACAGTGGGAAAGCCTCCCCTTTCTAAAAATAGTTGTATCTTGAAATGCTGGGAAACGCGACCTTTTTAATTTTTCATCAATGGCTTATATATGTAGGTCCTCTGAACTACGATCCCGAAAGTATTGAAGGGCATTTACCATCGTTTGTTGTGAATCCATATTCATGGACTAAGGTGAAATCTTTTCATGGTCACCCACAATAGATATTTTTAGTTTAATTATGCTGAGGCAAATTGATAACTTTAGTCCTTTAACTATTTTTAATTGTCAAAATTAATTCCAAAATTATTTTAAAATTTTTTAGTCCTAAAACATTTTTTGATTGTTTAAACTAATCCTAAAATTGTTTTTTTTTAAAACTTTTTTTAGTCGTTAAAAAGTTTTCAATTTAACTTTTTAAATTCTCAAATAATTTTTAATTATTTAAACTAGTCCTAAATCAATATTTTTATTTTTTTTAAGTCCTCAAATAATTTTTTGAAAAACGAAAATTGCAATGTTTCTTAAAACTTCGCTATTTAATCTTGCAGGTAGCCAACATTATATTTTTAGATTCACCGGGAGGTACTGGATTTTCATATGCAAATACTTCAGAAAGTTATAATGTTACGGATACAAAAACAGCAGAAGGAGTCTATGTTTTTCTTCAAAAGGTTTCAAGCCAAATTTTAATTCTTAATTTAAATTCGAATAACATTTAGTTCTTGAATTATTTTATAGGTCTTAAAATTAACCTCTAAATTTACAAGAAAACTAATATTAAAATGGTTACTTACCTATAAGTCAGTGGCTGCTGAAGCATCCCAATTTCATAAAGAATCGCCTGTACATTATTGGAGATTCGTATGGAGCTGTATGGATTCCGATGGTCACTTGGAAAATATCAAAAGGTGTGTTTAATTTTTTTAATTTAAAAAAATTAATATTCTTTTATTGAATTTTAGCAGTTAAAAAAAAACAAACAAAGCTGAAGCTGCAAAATTATGATATCCCTATGCAGGTAATGAGGATGGTGTTATGCCACACATGGCTCTTGAGGTAAAAATTCATGAATTAGACTTTTTTTTCTTCCTTTTTTTTTTTGTTGGGTTTCAATTTTTTTAGATAATTTATTTGTTTCATCTCAGTATTCATGAGGAATTTCTATCAAAATAAACACTTTTTTTTTTAATATATATTTTTGGATTAGGGATACATGGCTGGCAATCCGAAAACAGATGACTATTTTGATCACAATTCACAAGTGAGATTTGCCCACCGCTTAGGTCTTCTATCCGATGGATATTACAAGGTATGTACGATTTAAACCCTTTCTTTCAAGTACTTTTTATTAGGGACGAAATTAAGAATTTAGGGTTAATTAAGGGAAGGATAGACAAGTTATATTAAAGGAATAATGTTAAAATTCTTTTAAAAAATTAAAGGAATGAAATATAAAACTTTAATTTTTTTGAAAAAATTATTTTTTAAGATTCATTTCAAATTTTTAAAAAATTTTGGAGGTGGCCATTCCCCCTGGTTGCATCCCTACTTTTTTATATATGCAATTAGAGATGAAACCAGGGGTGGTTGTGGCATCCAGCCCATTTTTTTTTTTTAATTGTATTTGTAGTAAAAAATTCAAAAAATTTTAAAATGATCTTTTTAAGTTTTAAATGTTCTCATAAATTTTTTTTTTAAAAGTTATCAATTTATCCTTTGATATATTTTTTATGCAGTTTGACCCCTCAACTCTAAATTTTTGGTTTCATCCCTATATGCAATGGATTTTTTAATTAACTTTTAGTTTCAAAAGCTATCGGAAACCAATGTTAAAAACCCATTTCTCATAAATAATATGAGCCCTACAGATATATATATATATATATATATATATATATATATATATTGGTTTTGTTAAATGTTTAGAAGGTGAGATTCTTCTGCAGGTGTGGTATTGTGAAGTAAACTTGTCGCATAAATAAATAAATTATTTCTACTTTTTTCATTTTTTGTTTTAGAAGATAAATATCCATATCATTTAACGAAGTCTTTTTGAGGAAAGAAGTTACAAGAAGAAATGTTAAATTAGGCTTATTTCAGATGGCAGAGATGCATTGTAATGGGAACTATGCGAATCCAGATCCCACAAATGCTTTGTGTAATTATTCTCTTCAACATTTCTATGAGGTATGATGGACATGTTTTAGTCATTTTCTTGCAAATAATGGCCATATATAGTTAGTAGTCATTCCAAACATCATGTGCATGCACAAAATAGTCAAATGTTTATCTTAGTCTTAAAAAACACCAAATATACGTTATCATATTCGAAATCATTGTTTTTTGGACCAGATCGGTTGAATCAGTTGGACCTTGACCAGTCTCCAAATCGGTCCGGTCCAACCTTTTGAGCCAAAAATCTCAAAAATCGGCATATTTTGTTTAAATCGATTTGGACTGACCGGTTCAACCAATTGAACCGGCCCTTCTTTTTTTTTCTCCTAAATAAGATAATATATTCATAAGAAAAAAAATAAGCTAGACAAATAGAATAAATAGTCTATAGTAATAGAGAAAATATTATATTTTCTTGTAATTTTGTTATTTATGCATTTATGGACTTGAATTATACTATATTATTGATCAATTTTATTTTTAAAATATTATATTTTTAATTTTTAAATAATAATATTATCGGTTTAATTACGGTTCAATTGCGGTTCAATTACGATTGGATCATTAAACGTGAATCAATAAATTTTTCGGTTCGATGTTCGGTCCGATTCTAAAAACAATGCTTGAAACTTTCCTATAGATGAATCAACATAATTTGCACTTACTCCAATTTACCTATTCTTTAAAACGTCTCAAAATAATTAATACTCTTTTTGTATTTAAATAATTGTTACTTTCAAAAAAATGACTCATATTACAAAAATTTTAATATATATATATATATTTTAAAAAAAACAAAGATTGAATTACTATTTTTAAAAATTATAGAATTAGCTTGAAAATTAATGGATTAATGAGTAACAAATAATAATTAAGATATAGTTGAAAAAAATTAATATAAAATAACAAATAATTATAAATAAAAATAAAAATCTTTAAAAGTGATAGTTATATGAGAATGAAGGAAAGAACATTAAAAAGTTAATGTCCCCTAGTGCCCCCATACATGAACTTTCTAAATATAAATTTCACATAAAATAGTCACGGACTCGTATATTTTTCTTATTTTATTATATATTATTATTATTTTAATTTTTACATTAAATGTCATATTAAATTGAACACTATTAATATTAATAAAATAAAAAGTATATTATTCTTATATCACTGTCGCTCCTTAATTTATCACTATTTTCAAATACAGTGCATTGCCAACATATATGCATATCATGTTTTGGAACCCGCTTGCAAATCTAGCTCTCTCAGGCAAGAAGAATTAGGATTTGCTCAAACAATTTTGAAAGAGGAATCAATATGGATTAGCCTTCCCTCAAAACAAGAACAACTTTGCTTGCGGGTAAAATACCTTTTATATCCCTTGTTCTTTTTTATTGTTTTCTAAAATTTAAGAAATTTGCTAAAAACTTCTCTGTCTATATTATTTGTAGGAGAAAATTTATTTGATGTGTCGTATTTGGGCAAATGATCCAACCGTTCAAGAAGCTCTTCATATTCGTAAAGTATTGATTTTTGTGTTTTATTTTCCATTAGTAATATTTTTTTCTTTTATTTTATATATGATTAAATTTTTATAAGCTCACTTTTTTTTTTTTTTTGGGTAATCTTCTGATGTTTTTGGCCACTAGGGAACAACTCAACAGTGGAAAAGATGTGCTTATGAAGATATACATTTTGAACAAAATGTACAGAGTGTCGTTGAATATCATCGACTTCTGACTTCGAAAGGCTACCGAGCATTGGTATATAGGTAAAGTCTTCTCCAAGGAAGAAAATAGGACATTAAACTTGGGAGACAAAGCCATAGTTATACCCAAAAAAAAAGATAGAAAATAATGTTATAAAATTTAAAAGATTTTTTGAGAGGATAAAAAGTAAATTTTATATAAACTTTTTTTAAAAAAAATTCAATTTTTTAAAAAGAAATAAGTAGTTTTTTAAACTTTTAGGGTTAGATGCTTCTATAAATCTGTCTTTCGTCTTAACTATGAATTATGATTAATGATGAGTTAAAACAGTAATTTAATACTTGTTTGATAATTTAATTAAGTAATTAAATATTTATTTAATTAAGTATGTTTAATAACGAATATTATTAAATATTTAACTACTTACTTAATTGATTAAAATATATTGAAATTTTATTATAAATTTTAAATAAATTGAATTCTAAAATATAAGTATATTATAAAAATTTTATAATTTGATACTTCAATATTTAAATTTAAACCTTTATCAAATGGGGCCTCAATTAATAATTTGTCTATAGAACCAAAAATCTTAAATTTGAATAGTTATTGAGCTCATATATATCCATCAGTTAGCTTTTTCTCTTTGTCTAGAAAAGAAAAAAAAAATGATGAATTTATTTATTAGTTGATGCATGGTCTTCTTGCAGTGGCGACCATGACCTGGCAATTCCATACATTGGTACATTAGAATGGATACGCCAACTCAATCTAACTATTGATGATGACTGGCGACCATGGTCTGTTGAAAATGAAGTTGCAGGGTTAGACTTTCTATTTATATATTTATATTCACTTATGTGATTATATACTTTCTTTTCAAGAATAATATTCAAATATAAGTGAAGTATATATATATATATATATATATATATATATATATATAATAAAAATTATTTGAATTAACTGATATCATAATTATAACTACCTCTAAAATACCCATAAATAAATAACTTTTATTATTTTCGTGCTTGAACTGCTTAATTGGGATTCAAGTTTCTTGATTGCTTTTGAACTTAAACTGTAAAATTTTTTCCAACTCGTTAAGCAAAATGGAATTGCATTTCCTTTTGAATGTTAAGAATTACTGATTTTAGTCCAAGATTACTTTTTTTTTTTCAACTTATAATCCCTAAATCAACTATAAATCATGTTAATATTTGTTGTATGTAGGTATACAGAAAGATACATAAACACAGAAAGTCAATACAACCTCACCTTCGCAACAGTAAAGGTAAAAATGTCTTTTACCATGATTTCTCTTCTTTTGCTATGCTATGGACGACGATGACAATAATAATAATAATTATTATTATTAAAAAATTTTAAAAAATCAGGAATTGACATTGAATTCTCTCTCTCTTGTTGTAGGGTGGGGGTCACACGGCTGCAGAGTACAGGCGCAAAGAATGTCTGGCTATGTTTGAGAGATTTTTGTCATATAATCCATTATAGATTAACCTAGGATGGTTTCTTTCCACTTCTTACAATTAGTGATAGATCAATAATGTAATTCTTTTAAACTCCTGTCTCCCTTCCCTAGCCATGTTATTTAATGATGTTTTAATTCATTAGACAACATCTCACGGAAATAAATTGTATTATGATTTTTATAAATACTCAAATATATAAGTCTCGTGTCATTCACATAGCTACCATTATTGTTTACGGTTGAATAAGTTCGATCCCTGAAATTCAAATCCAACACAAGTTGTATGAACCCTTTTTGATAAAATTTCATTTGAAATCTGAACATTTTAGATTTGAATATAATAGAGATGAATGTCCAAAAACAGACAAAAAAAGAAAAAGAGAACACAAATATTGATATTTGCAATCCAAATGAAGATTTATGAACTACAATTCTAACAATGAGCCCACAAAAAAAATTTTAAAAAAAAATGTGTGCATGAAGACTTTTATGAAGTACAATTATTAGCTTGAAAAAGAAAATATTGGAAACCATAGAAGACAAAAAGCTAATTCATCTTTATAAATAAGAAAGCAAATAGTACATAATAGGTTGTAAGTGATGCATGCCCAGCAGCATAACAAGCTTTAATTCCATACAAACAAAGTCCCCCGTCTGAAAGACCAAAAGAAAGCAAGAACTCCAAAACCACAAACCTATTTCTAAAACAGACCAAACCTTAATTGTTCAAAACCAAAGATCACAGCTACCTCGTATGCATCTCTTACATCCCATGTCTCTTATGTGATTAAAATACTACAAACCCAAAGAGAAAGGGGAGGGGGGGAAAAAAGCAAGGACTACGATGGAATAAAGATAAAGTAGCAACTAGCAAGGTTAAAAGTGGAATTAAAAGACCTAGCTTAAAGCAAATTCGGACCGCTACCCTCAATTCCCCGCGATGCAATAATACCGCTCTCCCGATTCTGCCCTTTCTAACAAAAAGCAAGAAACTCGGGAGAGCGAAATTGCAAAGCTTTGTTCTTGTTCTGCTCCATAGCACACATATATTTACGCTAGTGCTCTCCTCCTCCTCCTCCTCCTCCTCCTCTTCCGCCGCTGTTGCTGCCGTGGCCAGCCTCCACGTCCGCACAAACTGTCACCTGACTTCCAGAGCTGACAACCAATCATTGCAAAATTAGCTCCGGAAATGAACGGGAAAGGAGAATTTGGATCGGAAGAGAGGAGGAAATGAGCAAAGTTGGCTTAAGTGTTTGAGCAGGAAAGTGAGTCTAGAAAGAAGGTAAACGTAGGTATGAAAGAAGGGGACATGATGGGTCGTATATAAAGGCGATAATGGAGCTTTTGGTTGGATGTGAGAATAGGATTTATTAGCAGTGCACTGTGCAGTTAGCAGTCCTATACTCCTATCCTTACATATAGTATTTTTTTTTTTTTCTATTTTATATAACAATTTTATTCATTATGAATGAAAATTTTAAAAAAATATATGAACTATATCTAAAGATGAAATCAGGAAGGAAAGTTATATAAAAAAAATGTTAAAAATAATATTATAATTAAAAAAATTAAAAGACGAAAGGAGCACAGACACTGCCCTTTACCCTTTTAGTTCTATCTTTCAAAGGAACGGTGCACGTAATCAACCAGTCTTAATCTATGGCAAGTAGTGTTGAAATTGTAGTCTAAACATTGGTTAAGGGCATGTTTGTGGGGAATGGAAAAGAAGTCCACTAACTCGATTTCCAAGGCTCTTGGAATTTTCATTCATATTATTCCCATGGAGCCATGGAGGAGAGGAAAAGTGGCTATTGATTGGGTTGGGTTTGTCTGTGTATGTGAACGTGGCTTGGCTTCTTCTTTAGCTTTTGTAGATGGATTGTTAATGTTGGCTGTGTTTCTTATCTATCACACTCAGCTCTGCCTCTGCTCAAGACAAAAGTTTTCATGACTAACTTTTGAGTTTTATTTTGTGTGTGTGTGTGTGTGAAAATTGTTTAGGGCATGGCTGGCTTTTGACTTCCTTGGACAATGTGAGTAGTGAAAGAATTTGCAAGCAGATATACCTTTGAGCTGAAAGTGAATATCACACAACCATGCATTAGTCACAATTAAGATAATAAATTGGTCTTTAATGACAACTTATAATACAAAATAGATTAGATTTCGATCTTAAAAGTAATTTTAAAAAAAAGAAGAGAAAACTATGCATTATAAGTGGTAAAGAACTCAAGAACTCTTCCAGTTTTTGTATATAAATATCTAAATTGCTAATGGATTTCTGTTTCTTATAATAGCTATATAAAGCATCAATGATAACAATAATGACTCAGACAACAACCCTCCTAAGTTTTCATTTTGCATAATTTGTAGCCGAAAAGTCTTGAAGTTTTGGTGGTATTAGAGTAATCTTATACCAATACAGAATGTCTAGCACGCATGAGCTACAAATCTATGACTTTAACAAGGTTATTAAAAAAAGTGAGCACTGTCATGAGTGTAAAGGGAGCTTTTGATTTCATAAAGAAGTGGTGCTATTAATATATATTCTTGGTGAGGGAAGAAGTCATAGTTATTAGGTTAGAAATATTTATATGTAATTTGAATCATATACTTGAAATGAATATCAGATGATATATAGCATTTGTTTGGAGGCATGCACGTTATGGATGTAATTTCTAAGTTCCTAGAAGTACAAAATATTATTCATTACCACAAGATTAATTAGGCTAAGAAATAGTGTAATGATTTAGTGGAAAAGTTCTCCTTTTTCTTGAAAAGAAATTACAAAAATAAAAATAACATTTATAATTTGTATTTTATAGCATTGACAACATATTCAACTGAAAACATGTTCATTAATTAACAAACTCCAGTTTAGGTTACAACGTTATGGTTAGAAATACACATTACTAATAGACAGTTCAAATCAAATTATTTAACTCGTAAATTGACTTACTAGTATATAAAATGTACTTAGTAAAAGATAATATACATATTCTTCAAATATTAATAAATGTATCAAGATAACATGCATAAAATGGTGATATTTTCTCTGTGAATTCTGAGTTACAAATCGTAATACACACTTAGTCAAAATATCTCAAAGAAAGATACAAAATTGACATGACACGGAGTAATTCATAAGATATTCTTACTTAAGCGAGTAAATAAAACAAGTGCGTTTAGTAACTGCTTGAAATGAACTCAAGACAGCCCTATATTGTCAAACCAAAGCACCAGAAACTGTTGAAAAATTGCACTCATTTTGATCAAGAAAGTGGACTACATAGAAACAAAACAGACCTAAGAATTTTCAAGACATAATTTGCATTGTTTACTGTCTAGTCCCTTCAAGCCAAAAGAGATATTCTCAGTGGAAACAACTCTCTCTCTCTCTCTCTCTCTATATATATATACATATATATAGTGTGGAAGAAGGTAGAAAAGTAGAAACTTAATGGCACACAAAGGAAATTGGAGAATGGGTTGTTATAATCACTTTTGCTGTGGATTTGTCTAACACCATGAAAAAGCGTTTGCAAAAGCTGAAATTTGATCATAAGTCAGCGATAGATTGGATTTTGATTCTCCCATGCGTTTTTTTTTTTTTTTTTTTTTTTTTGAATTGGTAAGACAATGAGCTGCCACTGATAACAAGAAAGTTGATGGGTTGTATTGTCTAAGTGATAAGCCACATTATTGGTTTTAGTCTTTTAGTACTGCTTTTTATCTTTTTGAGCACTGCTAAACCTCGTAAAGCATCTTTCATGCAAAAGGCCTTGCAATAATGCAATAGAATTCCATTATCCAGAGTCACTCCATAGATAAATGAGTTAATTTCAATTTGGCCCTTTAAAAATAGACCGTTTTGAAACTAAACCTCTAGCAGTCTTGCCTCTAGAAGATTTTGAAATTTTTAAGTAAACCATTTAGTCTCTTTATTAATGGATCCATTCACATTTGATGTTTAATCTGATTCATACATTAAAAAAAAAAAAATCTCCAGAGAAAATCCTTCATCTCAAGCTACCTAAAATGGCGTTTTCAACAAATTGATCCATCACAACTAATAAGAAATTGAAAGATGGAAGAAGCAAACAAAAAAAAAAAAAAAGTAAATAGATGAAAGTATATAAAATCACACATTTGCCCGAAAAAGAGTTCTTGTTATTCATTTGTCAAATTTGGATCCATCCGTTAAAAAAAAGAATAATTTATTTGAGAATTTTAAAATTTTTAAAAATATGATAGCTCAATTTAGATCGAAAAGAATTTAATTGTAAAATATGTTTTTTTTAAATGATCAAACTAAAATTAATCCTTGATGTATTAAAAATGTTTATGAGGACCGCATTCATATATCAGCAATTCTACAGTGTGACAATTAATCAAGTTCTTTAGTTTGTCACTTCACTAGCTCAATACAAGACTATACCTTAACTAAAACATTAAAAACTATTAGGATATATATATATATATATATAATTACGGGTTTGGCTTATATATCATACTTTCCCAAACTGTGAGTAGAATATATACCCAAACCTTATCAACTCAACAATTAAATAGAGGGCAACATACACGTAGAGAAAAGGAAATGCACCAAATTAATTTGTAGTTTCTTGTGCTATCAATAGAAAATATTAGAGACGCAGGAAGATGGGGCAGGGGATGGCATCCATGCCCGTAATTTTTTTCTTTAAAAAAATATTTTTATCTTAATAAAATTAAATTTTTTTAAAAAGTCATATTGAATTTTATTTTTTGTTCTTAATTTTTTTTAAAAATTAGAATACTCTAATATATTTTGTTCATATAATTTGTCTCTCAAAGATATATTTGGATACTCAAATTCATTCCAATTCAAAAATATTTTAATTAAAAAATTATTATTTTTTATATTTTTGTTTTCTAAAAATTTTAAACACCCTTAAAATTTTTTAAACTTTTGAAAAAAAAATTATTTTAAATTTTATTCTTTATACTTAAAAAATTTTAAAAATTATAATATTATTACTAAATATATTTTTTATATAATTTATCTCCATACTGACTCATCCAAGTTTGACTGAATTGTTCGTGGTTTCCTCTCATGATAAAGTAATTATACAATGGGCGGGGCCCCATTAGTTTGAAACCCGAAAAGCCCTAAGACTACTATCAATCAATCTCCCACGTGTTTTCTTTTTCCGCTTTAGTTAGTGCTCCACTTTAGCATTCTACTTCTTAATTCGAAACATGAGATCCAATCACAGCCGTACGTCTCCTCTGGACAGTAGATTCTTCTTGCGATTTAACCTAGGACTCTTTTTTTTCACATCATGCCTGCGCCACCCCTACGTCATAAATAATTAATCACTTCTTCTGTTATTAATTAATTATTTGAACCACCGGTACTCCCAGTCATTAATTGCTTATTATGGTACCATACAATCACATTAGACAGGCACCTGCCAAGAGCCGCAGACGACCGTACTTCGTTGCCCAGCTTTGGTTGCCCGGTCAATTTTCAAAACCTTTTTCTTTTAATTATTTAAAAAAATCTTTATTATTTTGAATAATACACTGATATTTTTATTATTATGAAAAAATAAATTACGAAATATATAATATAAGTATAGCTATTTATATTTTTGTTTTTTGTTCTTGTGTTATATATTTCTAGACAAAAAAATTTTATTTTACTTGTGGGTTGTGATGACAAATTTTACTTGTAGATTGTGGATCGAAAATTCTTTTTAATAAAGTCTGTGATTGGGTTCAATTCTTGTATTTTAGAACGATAGGATTCAATTTAATTAGATTTTGATATAAATATATAATTTTAAAATTTAATATTATAATATTTCTATTTAAAAATCTCTTTTTTAACTTATTGTTACCATTGGATATTTATTACGATCAATAATACTTATTATGAATTTGATTAGTAGTTATACCAATATTATACCATTAGTTTTATTGATTATTAACAATGCATTAATATTGATTGATTAAGTATTACAATAAAAATTAGATTATTTAAATAAACACTTATATATAATTTAGAACTTTAAAAAAAATAGCTTATTTAATTTCTAAAGTTTAGTATTTTAAATGTTTGCATCCTTAATATTTTTTCTTCCATTATAGTCACTAATAATTTTTCTATCATTATAATCCATAATCTTTTGTTTTTAGAGACTGTAATGGCTATTTTTTGGTAGAAAAATAAAACACTAGGAACTATAGTGGAAAAAAATTATTAAGGATGATAATGATTAAAAAAATTACGAACGAAAATATTAAAAACAATAAATTTTAAAAGCCAAATAAGCTAATTTTTTATTTTTATCCCTTTAAATTAAAAGACACTGTTTGGCGTGAGATTAACGAGCCTATAACCGCGTTGACGTAGATTTCAATCTAGGAAAAAAAATTTATCGAAAAATTCAATCATTAGGGACTCGACGGCCTAATCTACGCCTCATGTCTCGTTTGCAAAATCCAAAGTCTATAAAAAGCGATCCCCTTTAGATCTCCTGACTGTCCATTCGCTGTCCACTCATTCGCAGACAAAAAACGGCGCGTGACCTTGAGACTCTAAATTTTACCAACCCCCTCAATTTCTACGGGCCCCACTATGCGTTGGCCGTTTCTAGCAGTCCCATTTTACAGAGGTGAATTTCTGGATTCTGATACCCTTTTTGTTTTTTTTACTTTTCACTTTTTCTCTTTATCCTTTTTGGTTTTTTTCACGCAAGACTAATGAGAAAAGGTTCACGTGTGTTTCACACTGTTAGAAAGACAAGAGAGGCCATTAATAAATAAGCCTAGTGAATATTGAACTCGAAAAGTCTAGTAAAAAGAATTTCTTGTTATAAATTATTGGAATCTTTATTAATTAGTGGAGGCTCCATTAATTGTGAATTTATGTGAATTATTATAGAAGATTTTTATGGATGTCCACCATTTAGTGGAGACACCACTAATTGAGATTAGTGGAAGATAATGTATGCCATGATGTATTCCACTAATTAGAGCTCTATAAATAGAACTATTCTCTAAGCTTGTAATACACTATTATTTTGTGAAAGAAAGATTAGTGAAAGAAAGATTAGATAAAATTGTGAGAGAAAAGAAAGAGATAAATTCTTGTGCAAAGAATAGTTAGAATTTTATTAGTGTGTAGTGTGAAGATTTTATTCTAACACTACCCTAATTTTATAACACGTTATCAGCACGAGTCTCTACCGGTACAAAAGCCAGAAGATTAAGCACGAGTTTATGTCGTTAACAAAACCAGAAGACAGGTACGCATTTATTGATCTCTATGGCTAATCTCGCTAAACTCGAATTTGTAACCCTTGATATTTCTGGAAAAAATTATATGTCATGGATTCTCGATACAGAAATGCATCTAAATGCTGAAGGCCTTAGTGAAACTATTCAAGCAAATAATAGTGCATCTGCACAACACAAGGCTAAAGCTTTGATTTTTATTCGTCGTCATCTCGATGAAAATTTGAAAATGGAATATCTTACCGAAAAAGATCCATATGTCCTGTGGGCAAATTTAAAAGAAAGATTTGACCATCTGAAGATGGTCGTACTACCCACTGCACGGTATGAATGATTGCACCTGAGGTTGCAAGATTTTAAAACTGTGAATGAATATAGCTCCGCAATGTATAAAATTACATCTCAATTAAAATTATGCGGAGAAAAAGTGATGGATGAAGATATGTTGGAGAAGACATTCTCCACCTTTCATGCCTCAAATATTGTCCTGCAGCAACAATATCGAGAAAAGGGGTATACAAAATTTACAAATTTAATTACTGCCCTCCTCATTGCAAAGAAGAATAATGAGTTATCATTGAGAAATCATGAAGCCAGACCAACTGGCTCAACAGCACTCCCAGAAGTGAATGCTATTGGCTCTAGCAGAAGCCATCGTTATAGTCGTGGTCGTGGCCATGGCCGTGGCCGTGGTCATGGTTATGGCCGTAGACACACTCGATATTTCCCTTATCACAATCATAATCAAATTGTGAAAAATACTGGCCACCTGAAGTGGAACAGAAAAGATCATAAGGGAAAAGAAAAAGAAATTGAAGAAAAGCATGAGGATATATGTTATAGATGTGGCATAAAAGGTCATTTGTCACGAAACTGTCGTACGGCTAAGCATTTAGTTGAATTGTGTCAAGCTTCATTGAAAAATAAAAATGTGGAAGCAAATTTTTTTCAACATCCAATAAATGATGCTGATGATGATGATGATATTGATCCTGAAGATCTTAATATCAATATTACCCATATGGATGTATCGGATTTTTTTGAACACTCAGACGGTAGGATAGACCATTTAATTGGTGATGGCAGTGTCCAAAAGAACTAAAGTCTCACCCTGATATTTTTGTATTTTCATTTTCATTCTATTTTAATAATATTTACGTTTGTATATATATATTTGTGTTCAGATGGCTATTGTTAATGATGATGTATGCATTATTGATAGTGGAACTACACACACCATACTAAAAAATGAGAAATATTTTTCTGATCTCAAAATGGGAGAAATAAATATTTATACGATAAACGGTAGTGCAAATGTAATTGAGGGCTCCGGAAGAGCTAGTATATTGTTGCCTAAAGGAACAACAATTATTATTGATAAGGCACTATTTTCCTCAAAATCCAGAAGAAATTTATTGAGTTTTAAATATATCCGCAGAAATGGGTATCATGTTGAAACAAATGAGGAAAATGGGATTGAGCATCTTTTTATTACTCAAATGCATTTGGGTAAGAAATCTGTATTAGAAAAACTGTCGTTTTCTTCTACTGGCCTATATTTTGTAAAAATACGTACAATTGAAATTCATCATCTAGTAAACCAGAAGTTTACTGATCCTATTACTTTTAGCATTTGGCATGACCGGTTGGGTCATTCGGGATCTACCATGATGAGAAGAATCATTGAGAATATATATGGTCATCCTTTAAAAAATAAAAGGATATTAACATCAGAAAAATTCGCATGTACTGCATGTTCCCTAGGAAAATTAATTGTTAAACCATCACCAGTAAAAGTAGGAGCTGAAAATCCTACATTTCTCGAACGGATTCACGGAGATATTTGTGGACCTATTGATCCACCATGTGGACCGTTCAAATATTTTATGGTCTTCATTGATGCATCATCCCGATGGTCACATGTATGTTTATTATCTACTCGCAACCTGGCGTTTGTGAGATTACTTGCTCAAATAATTAAATTACGACCACAATTTCCTGACCATCACATTAAAAATATCCGTTTGGATAATGCTGGTGAATTTTCATCACATGCTTTTGATGCATATTGCATGTCAATTAGGATTAATGTTGAACATTATGTAGCTCATGTTCACACACAAAATAGTCTTGTTGAATCTTTGATTAAACGATTACAATTAATTGCTAGACCATTATTAATGAAAACAAATCTCCCAACATCTGCTTGGGGACATGCTATTCTACATGTTGCAACACTTGTACGTATAAGACCAGCTAGTTATCATAAATTCTCTCATTTGCAATTGGCTTTTGGGTCAGAACCAAATATTGCTCATTTAAGAATTTTTGGGTGTGCTGTATATGTTCCAATTGTACCAAACCAACGTACAAAGATGGGTCCTCAAAGAAGAAAGGGGATCTACGTTGGATATGATTCTCCCTCTATTATCGGGTATGTTGAACCCCGACGGAGATGTATTCACGGCAAGATTTGCTTGATTGTCATTTTGATGAATCATTATTCCCTAAATTAGGGGAGAACCAAAACAACATAAAAAGGATCTTACTTGGACAACATCATTAAATTATCTTGATCCGCGCACAAGCGCATGTGAACTTGAAGTTCAAAAGATAATTCATTTGCAAAGCATTGCAAATCAAATGTCGAACGCTTTTGTTGACTCCGGAAGAGTTACAAAATCGCATATTTCAGACTATAAATACTCCTATTCGAATTGAAGTTACAGTAGAACAAAATATTATACCTATAGTCTGCTGAGTCAAAAACACGCGAAGCGTGGCCGACCTCTTGGTTCTAAAGATAAAAATCCTCGAAAGAAAAGAGGGTTAAATGATCCGGAAGATCATATTGAAGAAAAGAATGATAAAGACCAAGAGAGAACTGATGACAAAGAACCAGAAGTTGATGAAAGTAACACTTGAAATTTCTATCAATTATACCACTTCGGTAGAAGTTGGAATCGGATAGAAAGCTGTTATTGATAATATATTTGCATACAATATATCTCTTGATGTTACACGGATAATGATGATCCTGAACCAATATCAATTGATGAATGTCGGCATAGAAAAGATTGGTTGCAATAGAAAGATGCGATTCAATCGGAGTTAAATGCAACGACAAAACGTGAAGTCTTCGGACTGCAGTCCGAACACCAGAAGGTGTAAAACCTGTTGGCTACAAATGGATATTTGTGCGAAAGCGCAATGAAAAGAGTGAAGTCGTTCGATATAAAGCGCGATTAGTAGCCCAAGGTTTTTCACAAAGATCAGGTATTGATTATGATGAAACTTATTCTCCTGTTGTTGATGGTATTACACTCCGATATCTTATCAGTTTGGCAATACATTAAAAGATAGATATGCGCCTATTAGATGTTGTCACTGCTTACTTGTATGGAAATTTAGAAAATGATGTTTACATGAAAATCCCCGAAAGATTTCATATGCCGAAGCATATAAACATTATCCTCGTGAAAATTACTCCATCAAGTTGCAGAAATCATTATATGGCCTGAAGCAATCTGGGCGCATGTGGTTCACACGTCTTAGTGAATATTTATTGAAAGCGGGATTTAAAATGACCAGGTATGTCCATGCGTTTTTATTAAGAAATCTGGTACTAAATTTGTGATATTAGCTATATATGTTGATGATTTTAATCTTATTGGAACTCTTGAAGAGCTCCAAGAAACAATTGATTATTCGACATCAAGGATGGTCGTAAAAGTATACTTTGTATTGGTTTACAAATTGAACATTTGGCAAGTAGAACATTTATTCATCAATCAACATATACAGCAAAAGTGCTAAAAAGATTTTACATGGACAAAGCACATCCATTGAGTATTTCAATGATCGTGCGATCATTAAATGTGGATAAAGATCCTTTCCGACCTCAAGAAAATGATGAAGAACTCCTTGGTCCTGAAGTACCATATCTCACTGCAATTGGTGCATTGATATATCTTACTAATAATATACGACCTGATATTACTTTTGCTGTCAATTTATTAGCAAGATTTAGTTCTTCACCAACACGACGACATTGGAATGGAATTAAACAAGTCCTTCGATATCTCCAAGCCATTCATGAAGCAAGTCGAGAATGTGTATGGCTAAGATCCATGATTCATTATATCCGAGAAAGTTGTGGATTATCATCAATTAAAGATATTCCAACTCCTCTTTATGAAGATAATACAGCTTGCATAGCTCAATTACGAGGAGGATATATTAAAGGAGATCAGACAAAATATATTTCACCAAAATTCTTCTTTACTCATGAACTCCGGAAGAAATGTGAAATTGATGTGCTACAAATTCGGTCATGTGATAACCTCGCAGATATTTTCACGAAGACTTTACCGACTGCAACATTTGAGAAATTGAGATATAAAATCGGTATGCGTCGGTTTAAAGATTTAAAGGAATCATCTCATCAGGGGGAGTAATAAACAGACATATAGAATAGTGTACTCTTTTTCCTTCACTAGATTTTTTTTCCCACTGGGTTTTTATCTAGTAAGGTTTTAACGAGGCATATTCTTTATGTAATGGATGGACATCCAAGGGGGAGTGTTATGAATTATTGGAATCTTTATTAATTAGTGGAGGCTCCACTAATTGTGAATTTATATGAATTATTATAGAAGATTTTTATGGATGTCCACCATTTAGTGGAGACACCACTAATTGAGATTAATGGAATATGATGTATGCCATGATGTATTCCACTAATTAGAGCTCTATAAATAGAGCTATTCTCTAAGCTTGTAATACACCATTATTTTGTGAAAGAAAGATTAGAGAAAATTGTGAGAGAAAAGAAAGAGAGAAATTCTTGTGCAAAGAATAGTTAGAATTTTATTAGTGTGTAGTGTGAAGATTTTATTCTAACACTACCCTAATTTTATAACATTTCTTTATTTTTTTTAAGCATCATTTTTATTGTTGTATATAAATTAATAAAGTTCTAAAATTTATAAAGCTTTTAAGAAAATTAAATTAACATTTTTTTAAAGTAATAAAACAATTAATATTATGATCTTGTATAGTAACAAAGGATATGAGTAAAATTTGAAAAATAATTATCTTATTAATTTTTCAAAATAACAAAAACTATAAATAAGAAAAGTTTTAGAAAGTAACAATTAAAAAAATAGAGGGAGTATGTGAGCATTCACTTGTCTCGCGTCTTGTACAATATTCTCTCCATCCATAATTGAATATCTATATCTTTATTTTAATATTTAGAAACTAAAATTTATTTTCTCAAAATAAACATATTTTTCATTTAAACTTTTACAAATAACTTCTTTAATTTAAGAAACACCGGTTCCATTTACTCATAGATTCTACCATTAACTTTTTTAATTAATAGGGGTCGTTAGGTGGTAATATTTTTTGGATTATATACTCTTTTAAATTTTTTACTCCTTTCGTTCAAAATATTTATTCATAAAACCTTTTGCACACAGATTAAGAATATTGAAAACAATACTACAATTTAAAAAAAGTTTCTATTCTACTTATATTAAAAATATGATAGATATTGGTTAGTGAAAATTTCAAAGAAGCAAGAAGAAAGAAGAGTTTTGAAAAGTTGTACAATTGGCTTAGAATAAATAAGTATAAAATGAGAAGAAACTAATCATTAGTTATAGAAATATGCATATGAATAAATATTTTGAAACAAAATAAAAAAGTTTTGTGAATAAGTATTTTGAAACGAAATGAATACTAAGTTTAAAAAAAAATAGATACTCAAAAATTTTGATGAAAAAAGTACTCCCTCCATCCCTATTTACCTGTCACAATTGAAATTTTTGTATCCCTTTTTATCTGTCACAATGAAAAAATTTAGGTGCTATTAATGTTAATTTTATTGTTATACTCTTATATTAAATAATTTTGAAAAATGAAAATGTAATAACTTTAGAAAGAGAGTTGAATAAATAAAGTAAGAAAACATTTGTGGAGAACATTAAATCTAAGGGTACTTTTGGAATGTATGAATAAAATTGTATAAATTTAAAAGACTAGTTAATTTTTTTAAATTGTATAAAGTAATTAATTGTGATAAATAAATAAAGACGAAGGAAGTATTTGATAACGACCACAATATTCTAGATAGAAAATAAAGCTAGAATTTATTGGATTAAAAGTTGATTCTTTCTCTCAATTTTTGGTGGCAACACAGCTACTAATATGCACCTCCCTAGGTTTGAAGTTTGACTTGAATTCATATGTTTACCCTCCTAATTTGGTTGAATAGCAACTCTTAATGAGCTGCTATTACCATGAGATTACCTAATAATGACTGAATGATATTCATTCCATTTTAAATTATTTATCTCATTTAACTAATTATGTAAATATTAAAATAAGTAAATTTTTTAATTAATTAAATTATTTTTTCTATTTTTATTCTTAAAATTCAATTTGTTCTATATATATATATATATATATATATATATATATATATGACGCATGAATAAAATAAATGTAATACACCATAGTTTAAAACAGGTATCGATTACTCAAACTATATAAGATCTCAATATTTGGTGGCATTGGATCTAGTAAGGTTTTCACCGTTTGTTGATATAGTGGGGAGAAATTCAAGTTGGAGGCCCCAAGGATTTGATTAATTTTGTCATATTTCTTTCTTGCATTACCAAACCGTAGAAACTCATTCCAAAGCACGAAGCTGATTGGGTAATCTGTTTCGGGTTGACCCGCTAAAAGCATGTCCCTCTCTTTTTGTTGGCTGCTTGTCCGCAATTGTCCATTTTCTAAGTTCGGTTGGCAAAGGGAAGGGAAAGAGAAAAGAGGAGAAAAAGTAACATATTTTATTTTTATTAGGAGAAATAAATATTTTTATTTTTATTTTTTTTAGTTGGAGTGTAAGGAAAATTAATATGATTTACTTTTTTTTGTTTGGTTATAAAGAAAATAGAGACGAAAAAATTATTAAATTATTATTATACTGTTATAAAATTAGGGTAGTGTTAGAATAAAATCTACACACTACACACTAAGAAAATTCTAACTATTCTTTGCACAAGAATTTCTCTTCAAACTTCTCTCTTTCTTTCTCTCACAATTCTTTCTCTAATCTTTCTTTCACTAATCTTTCTTTCACAAAATGATGGTGTATTACAAGCTTAGAGAATAGCTCTATTTATAGAGCTCTAATTAGTGAAATACATCATGGCATACATCATCTTCAATTAATGGTGTCTCCACTAAATGGTGGACATCCATAAAAATCTTCTAATAATTCACATAAATCCATAATTAGTGGAGCCTCCACTAATTAATGGAGATTCCAATAATTCATAACACTCCCCCTTGGATGTCCATCCATACATAAAGAATATGCCTCGTTAAAACCTTACTAGATAAAAACCCAGTGGGAAAAAAAAATCTAGTGAAGGAAAAAGAGTACACTATTCTATATGTATGTTTATTACTCCCCCTGATGAGATGATTCCTTTAAATCTTTAAACCGACGCATACCGATTTTATATCTCAACTTTTCAAATGTTGCCGTCGGTAAAGTCTTCGTGAAAATATCTGCGAGGTTGTTACATGACCGAATTTGTAGCACATCAATTTCACATTTCTTCTGGAGTTCATGAGTAAAGAAGAATTTTGGTGAAATATGTTTTGTCCGATCTCCTTTAATATATCCTCCTCGTAATTGAGCTATGCAAGCTGCATTGTCTTCATAAAGAGGAGTTGGAATACCTTTGATTGATGATAATCCACAACTTTTTCGGATATAATGAATCATGGATCTTAGCCATACACATTCTCGACTTGCTTCATGAATGGCTATAATTTCAGCATGATTTGAAGAAGTAGCTGCTATAGATTGTTTCGTAGAACGCCATGATATAGCAGTATTTTCACATGTAAATAGATAGCCCGTTTGAGAACGTGCTTTATGTAGATCAGATAAATAACCAGCATCTGCATAACCTATCAATGTTGGACTGTTTTTATTTGAATAAAATAATCCGAGATCAATTGTACCTTGGAGATATCGAAGGACTTGTTTAATTCCATTCCAATGTCGTCGTGTTGGTGAAGAACTAAATCTTGCTAATAAATTGACAGCGAAAGCAATATCAGGCCGTGTGTTATTAGCAAGATACATCAATGCACCAATTGCACTGAGATATGGTACTTCAAGACCAAGGAGTTCTTCATCATTTTCTTGAGGTCGGAAAGGATCTTTATCCACATTTAATGATCGGACGATCATTGGAATACTCAATGGATGTGCTTTGTCCATGTAAAATCTTTTTAGCACTTTTGCTGTATATGTTGATTGATGAATAAATGTTCCACTCTCCAAATGTTCAATTTGTAAACCAAGGCAAAATTTGGTTTTACCAAAATCCTTGATTTCGAATTCTCTTTTTAAATAATCAATTGTTTCTTGGAGCTCTTCAGGAGTTCCAATAAGATTAATATCATCAACATATATAGCTAATATCACAAATTTAGAACCAGATTTCTTAATAAAAACACATGGACATACCTGGTCATTTTTAAATCCCGCTTTCAATAAATATTCACTAAGACGTGTGAACCACATGCGCTCGGATTGCTTCAGGCCATATAATGATTTACGCAACTTGATGGAGTAATTTTCACGAGGATAATGTTTATATGCTTCGGGCATATGAAATCCTTCGAGAATTTTCATGTAAACATCATTTTCTAAATTTCCATACAAGTAAGCGAGTGACAACATCTAATAGGCGCATATCTATCTTTTCATGTACTTGCTAAACCGATAAGATATTGGAGTGTAATAGCATCAACAACGGGAGAATAAGTTTCATCATAATCAATACCTGGTCTTTGTGAAAAACCTTGGGCTACTAATCGCGCTTTATATCGAACGATTTCACTCTTTTCATTGCGCTTTCGCACAAATATCCATTTGTAGCCAATAGGTTTTATACCTTACGGTGTTCGGACTGCAGTCCGAAGACTTCACGTTTTGCCGGTGCATTTAACTCCGATTGAATCGCATCTTTCCATTGCGACCAATCTTTTCTATGCCGACATTCATCAAGCGATATTGGTTCGGGATCATCATTATCCTGTGTAACATCAAGAGATATATTGTATGCAAATATATTATCAATAACAGTTTCTATCCGATTCCAACTTCTACCGAAGTGGTATAATTGATAGAAATTTCGGTGTTACTTTCATCAACTTCGGTTCTTTGTCATCGGTTCTCTCTTGGTCTTTATCATTCTTTTCTTCAATATGATCTTCGGATCATTTAATCCTCTTTTCTTTCGAGGATTTTTATCTTTAGAACCAAGAGGTCGGCCACGCTTCGGCGTGTTTTTGACTCAATGACTATAGGTATAATATTTTGTTCTGCTGGAACTTCAATTTGAATAGGAGCATTTATAGGCTGGAATATGCGATTTTGTAACTCTTCCGGAGTCAACAAAAGCGTCCGGCATTTGATTTGCAATGCTTTGCAAATGAATTATCTTTTGAACTTCAAGTTCACATGCGCTTGTGCGCGGATCAAGATAATTTAATGATGTTGTCCAAGCAAGATTCTTTTTATCTTGTTTTGGTTCTCCCCTAATTTAGGGAATAATGATTCATCAAAATGACAATCGAGCAAATCTTCGTTGTGAATACATCTCTGTCGGGGGTTCAACATACCCGATAATAGAGGGAGAATCATATCCAACGTATATCCCCTTTCTTCTTTGAGGACCCATCTTTGTACGTTGGTTTGGTGCAATTGGAATATATACGACACACCCAAAAATTCTTAAATGAGCAATATTTGGTTCGACACAAAAGCCAATTGCAAAGGAGAGAATTTATGATAACTAGGCTGGTCTTATACGTACAAGTGTTGCGGCATGTAGAATAGCATGTCCCCAGGCGAGATGTTGGGAGATTTGTTTTCATTAATAATGGTCTAGCAATTAATTGTAATCGTTTAATCAAAGATTCGAGCAAGACCATTACGTGTGTGAACATGAGCTACGGGATGTTCAACATTAATCCCAATTGACATGCAATATGCATCAAAAGCATGTGATGAAAATTCACCGACATTATCCAAACGGATATTTTTAATGTGATGGTCCGGAAATTGTGCTCGTAATTTAATTATTTGAGCAAGTAATCTCGCAAACGCCGGGTTGCGAGTAGATAATAAACATACATGTGACCATCGGGATGATGCATCAATTAAGACCATAAAATATTTGAACGGTCCACATGGTGGATCAATAGGTCCACAAATATCTCCGTGAATCCGTTCGAGAAATGTAGGACTTTCGGCTCCTACTTTTCTCGGTGATGGTTTAACAATTAATTTTCCTAGGGAACATGCGGTACATGCGAATTTTTCGATGTTAATATCCTTTTATTTTTTAAAGGATGACCATGTGTATTCTCAATGATTCTTCTCATCATGGTAGATCCCGGATGACCCAACCGGTCATGCCAAATGCTAAAAGTAATAGGATCGGTAAACTTACGGTTTACTAGATGATGAATTTCAATTGTACGTATTTTTACAAAATATAGACCGAGTAGAAAAAGACGGCAGTTTTTCTAATACCGATTTCTTACCCAAATGCATTTGAGTAATAAAAAGATGCTCAATCCCATTTTCCTCATTTGTTTCAACATGATACCCATTTCTGCGGATATCTTTAAAACTCAATAAATTTCTTACGGATTTTGAGGAAAATAGTGCCTTATCAATAATAATTGTTGTTCCTTTAGGCAACAATATACTAGCTCTTCCGGAGCCCTCAATTACATTTGCACTACCGTTTATTGTATAAATATTTATTTCTCCCATTTTGAGATCAGAAAAATATTTCTCATTTTTTAGTATGGTGTGTGTAGTTCCACTATCAATAATGCATACATCATCATTAATAATAGCCATCTGAACACAAATATATATATGAAAACGTAAATATTATTAGAATAGAATGAAAATGAAAATACAAAAATATCAGGGTGAGACTTTAGTTCTTTTGGACACTGCCATCACCAATTAAATGGTCTATCCTACCGTCTGGGTGTTCAAAAAAATCCGATACATCCATATGGGTAATATTGATATTAAAATCTTCAGAATCACTATCGTCATCCTCAACATTATTTATTGGATGTTGAGAAAAATTTGCTTCCACATTTTTATTTTTCAATGAAGCTTGATACAATTCAACTAAATGCTTAGCCGTACGACAGTTTCGTGACCAATGACCTTTCATGCCACATCTATAACATATATCCTCATGCTTTTCTTCAATTTCTTTTTCTTTTCCCTTTTGATCTTTTCTATTCCACTTCAGGTGGCCAGTATTTCTCACAGTTTGATTATAATTGTGATAAGGGAAATATCGAGCGTGACTACGACCATAACCACGACCACGGCCACGGCCACGGCCACGACTACGACTATAACGATGGCTTCTGCTGGAGCCAACGACATTCACTTCGGGAGTGTTGTAGAGTCGATTGATCCGGCTTCATGATTTCTCAATAATAACTCATTATTTTTCTCCGCAATGAGGAGGGCAGTAATTAAATCAGTAAATTTTGTATACCCCTTTTCTCGATATTGTTGTCTGCAGGACAATATTCGAGGCATGAAAGGTGGAGAATGTCTTCTCCAACATATCTTCATCGATCACTTTTTCTCCGCATAATTTTAATTGAGATGTAATTTTATACATTGCGGAGCTATATTCATTCACGGTTTTAAAATCTTGCAACCTCGGGTGCAACCATTCATACCGTGCGAGTAGGTAGTATGACCATCTTCGGGTGGTCAAATCTTTCTTTTAAATTTACCCACGAGACCATATGGATCTTTTTCGGTAAGATATTCCATTTTCAAATTTTCATCGAGATGACGACGAATAAAAATCAAAGCTTTAGCCTTGTGTTGTGCGAGATGCACTATTATGTGCTTGAATAGTTTCACTAAGGCCTTCGACATTTAGATGCATTTACGCATCGAGAACCCATGACATATAATTTTTTCCAGAAATATCAAGGGCTACAAATTCGAGTTTAGCGAGATTAGCCATAGAGATCAATAAATGCGTACCTGTCTTCTGGCTTTAATAACGGCAGAGACTCGTGCTGTCTTTTGGCTTTAATAACGGTAGAGACTCGTGCTGATAACGTGTTATAAAATTAGGGTAGTGTTAGAATAAAATCTACACACTACACACTAAGAAAATTCTAACTATTCTTTGCACAAGAATTTCTCTTCAAACTTCTCTCTTTCTTTCTCTCACAATTCTTTCTCTAATCTTTCTTTCACTAATCTTTCTTTCACAAAATGATGGTGTATTACAAGCTTAGAGAATAGCTCTATTTATAGAGCTCTAATTAGTGAAATACATCATGGCATACATCATCTTCAATTAATGGTGTCTCCACTAAATGGTGGACATCCATAAAAATCTTCTAATAATTCACATAAATCCATAATTAGTGGAGCCTCCACTAATTAATGGAGATTCCAATAATTCATAACATATACTTATTTTTTATTATTTTAAATATTATTTGATGACATAATTGTAATAAGAGAAGAACCAATGATGGATTTAGGTACCAAAGGGTCTCCAGAAAACACCTTTTTTCAACTTAGCTACCAATGATGGATTTAGGTGGGTTGGCATCTGCCTACTCAAATTTTTTGGAGACCCTTTGTTTTTCTTTTAAAATTCGAAAAATTTTCAAAAAGTCTTTATAAATTTTAGTTTCATTTCCAATTTTTTTTAAAAAAATTATTATGTCTATTCATATTTGAATGCTCTATCTTAATTTGATATAAAGACTGAATAGAGTATTATTATATTATCTTTACCACTAGAGAGGCTACAAGTGCGACCCACGAAATTTATATGTCTTGCTTTAGCTGTGAAAATTTAGAAGAGGAATACGTTTATTTAAAAATAAATATTTATTTTTGGACATTTCAAATTAAAAATATAGACATTTAATTCCGTAAAGAAAATATATAATATTATCCTTTGTCACACACTTTCTTACGTCTTTGTCCCCAACTTCAATTTCCTAACATCATTCTTGTTACCTAGTGTCTTCTCGTAGTTGAGTCAAGGTTTTTATCCGTCTATTTCGACTTAAATTCGAATATTACTATTAGATTCGAATTTTTAATTGAATCGAATTCAAATAATTAAATATTTGATTTGAAAACTCACAAATATATTCAATTATATATATACATATACATATACATATTTACATATATATATATATATATATATATATTACATGTTTATTTTATATTATTTTTATATACCTTTAATATTTTTTAATAATTTAAATTCGAACTTAAATTTTAAACTTCAAACTTATTAATCAAAATTTGAATCGAGCTCAAATTTCAAATATTTTATCAGATAAATTTAATCTGAAACTCGAATCGGATTCGAATCTTGCCAACAAACATCAAACTCCGCTTAATTATCTCGAAGTTCTATTGTCACTCCATTCGAGTTCAATCTTTAATTCTATTGTTTTCCCTCTCGTTGCTATTGAAGGAGATAACATTCTACAATATGGGTTCTTTCTCCCAAGCCCCAGCATTGGGCTTCCTGCTTTCCTAATACAAATAAATAGTGCAACTGGGCTGACCATATTATGGGTAGCCCTTTACCCTTTTTGGTCTTAGGATGAGAGTGGGCCCATTTTGCTTCTTGGGCCACATTTGGACGCCTCGACCAATTCAAAGCCTTAAAATAATAATAATAAAAAACACACACAGAGAACAAAATGAAATAAATGTTATAAAATTTTAACAATATCAAAATAAAATTTATACAGAATAATTTCTTCAAATTTCTCTCTTTTTTTTTCTCTCACAATTTTCTCACAATTGGTATATGTCTCAAGTTTGAGGTATAGTGCTCTTATTAGTGGAGTTAATAATTTATTTTCACTAATTTCAATAATATATATTAGTGGTATTAATAGTGGACATCTATATACATTTTTTTACTAATGGAATTAGTAAATTCATAACTTTCACTAATGTATTCACAACACTCCCCATTAGATGTCCATTACATAAAGAATATGTCTCGTTAAAATCTTATTAGATAAAAACTCGGTAGGAAAAAAAATCTAGTGAAAGAAAAAAAGTACACTATTCTATATGTCTGCTTATTACTCCCCTTGATGAGATGATTCCTTTATATCTTTGAATCGACGTATATCGATTTTTCAACTTCTCAAATGTTGTAATTAGTAAAGTCTTCGTGAAAATATCTGTTAAGTTGTCATATGATCGAATTTGTAACATATCAATTTTACATTTCTTCTGAAGTTCATGAGTAAAGAAGAATTTTTGGTGAAATATGTTTTTTTCGATTCATTTAATATATCCTCCTCGTAATTGAGCTATGCAAGTTGCATTATCTTTATAAAGAGGAGTTGAAATATCTATTCTAGATAATAATCCACAACTTTCTCGAAAATAATGAATCACTGATCTTAACTATACACATTCTCGACTTGCTTCATGAATGACTATAATTTCAGCATGATTTGAAGAAGTAACTACTATAAATTACTAGGTTATAAGTGCCCGTGCATTGCATGGGATAATTTCAGTAATATTCTCAATTTTCTTATATTCAAAAATAATTCAGATAAGAAGATAATTGTAATATTTTAAAAAACAAAAAATTCATATAACTTTGATTTGGTGATGCACTTGTTGAAAGATTAATTTCATAATGAAAATAGATTATTGTTCAAGAGTGTAAATGGATTATTCATTAATTCCATAATGAATTTGTTTTTCTTTTGAAAGGAATGAAATGTATGTGAAGTCAATAAGTAAAAGGAGCCATACAAAACCATGACTTCAAATATCGTTCGGCATCACCAATGAATCTCATGTATAACTATTAAATAGAGTAAACAAAAGGACTCACCTATCGATGTACGGATTTCACTTCAAGAAAATCTTTCATGGATTTCCCTACTTCATGGGTAGCTTCATCTTGGTTGCCACAAAAAATCCTTGGTAATAATTTATAGATGAGGAACTTTATAACTGTATCAGTAGGGAAATCCTTGGCTAAAATAGTTCTTGATGATGGTTCTTCCAATATTCAGAGTCCAACTGGTGACTATTCATTACATTTTGATCCATGTAATGCTCAATTTGCGTAAAAATTCTAATGAGATTATGCGTTGGGACATCATCAGTTGTTGGGAATGATTTGTCTGTACTGCACCATGTTTGTTACCTTAGGTGGGATGGAAAATGTTGTGGCGATAGGCCTCCAAAGATCGGCAATGGTGTCCTGATTGGGGCTGCCGTAGCCATATTAATTAGGAAATGTAAGGATTGGTGAGGGGGTAGAAATTGGGCAGGCTCATCAGTGCTAATTAAGTGCCGTCTTGGAAGACTGCAGTTGGGAATCCGGGAAGGTTGATTGGTGAGAAGGAAAAACCTCAAATACATGAAGACATAGCCGGGGAGTCGATGGAGCATACCTCATTCATTTCTCAACAGTCCGATTATGTTATATAAATGAATGTAGTAATTCTCTGGAGAGTAATATGCTTGATCATGCTTCCTTGTGGCAATGCAACTTTGTTCTGGTATCAGGATATCACTGAATTCATTATCCAAGAACAATTCTATCAAATTCAGACAACCGATAACACTTCTTATAAAGGAACGGATAGATGCGAATGAAGAGTGATGCGTAGGTGAACATAACTTTGATTACGTCCATCTTATCTGAATTCATTGAATTCAGATAATCCTAATATTAAAAAAAAACTCTTTAAAATTTCTTCACTAGGAAAAAAAAAAAGAGTGCCATGTGTCATAACTGAAGGCTTCTACAGCTCCTATTATATAAGTTGCATTATCTTTATAAAGAGGAGTTGGAATATCTCTTCTAGATGATAATCCACAACTTTCTCGAAAATAATGAATCACTGATCTTAACCATACACATTCTCGACTTGCTTCATGAATGGCTATAATTTCAACATGATTTGAAGAAGTAACTGCTAAAAATTATTTTGTAGAATGTCATGATATAACAATATTTCTACATGTAAATAGATAACCCGTTTGAAAACATGCTTTATGTGGATAAGATAAATAACCAGTATCTACATAACCTATCAATGTTGAGTTGGGTTTATTTGAATAAAATAATTCGAGATCAATTGTACCTTGGAGATATCAAATGACTTGTTTAATTCTATTCCAATGTCGTCGTATTAGCAAAGAACTAAATCTTACTAATAAATTGACAGCAAATGTAATATCAGGTCATGTATTATTAACAAGATAATCAATGCACCAATTGCACAGAGATATGATATTTCAGGACCAAGGAGTTCTTCATCATCTTCTTGGAGTCAGAAAAGATCTTTATTTATATCTAATGACTGAACATTCATTAGAATACTCAGTGGATGTGCTTTGTTCATGTAAAATCCTTTTAGAATTTTTGCTGTATATATTGATTGATAAATAAATATTTCACTTTCCAGATGTTCAATTTGTAAACCAAGGTAAAATTTAATTTTACCAAAATTCTTGGTTTTAAATTCTATTTTTCAATAATTAATTATTTCTTGGAGCTCTTCTGGAGTTCCAATAAGATTAATTTCATCAACATATATAATTAATATTACAAATTTAGAACCAAATTTCTTAATAAAAACACATGGACATGTCTGGTAATTTTTAAATCCCGCTTTCAATAAATATTCACTAGGACGATTGAACCACATAAGCCTAAATTGCTTCGGGCTATATAATGATTTCTGCAACTTGATAGAGTAATTTTCATAAGGATAGTGTTTATATGCTTCAGGCATGAGAAATCTTTCAGGAATTTTTATGTAAATATCATTTTCTAAATTTTCATACAAGTAAGCAGTGACAACATCTAATAGGCGCATATCTATCTTTTTATGTACTGTCAAACTGATAAGATATCGGAGTGTAATAGCATCAATAACAGGACAATAAGTTTCATTATAATCAATAACTGGTCTTTGTGAAAAACTTTGGGCTACTAACTGTGCTTTATATCATACAATTTTACTATTTTCATTGCACTTTCGCACAAATATCTATTTGTAGCCAATAGATTTTACACCTTTCGGTATTCGGACTGCAGATCCGAAGAGTTTACGTTTTGTAAGTGCATTTAATTTCGATTGAATTGCATCTTTCTATTGTATCTAATCTTTTTTATACCGATATTTATCAATTAATATTGGTTTAGAATCATCATTATCCTATATAACATCAAAAGATATATTGTATGCAAACATATTATCAATAACTGTTTCTATCTGATTCCAACTTCTACCGGAAGTGGTATAATTGATAGAAATTTCAGTATTACTTTCATCAACTTCTGATTTTTTTATTTTGTCATTAGTTCTCTCTTGTTCTTTATCATTCTTTTCTTCAATATGATCACCTGGATCATTTAATCCTCTTTTCTTTCGAGAATTTTTATCTTTAGAATCAAAAGTTCGGTCATGCTTCTGGCGTGCTTTTAACTCAACAGTTATAAGTATAATCTTTTGTTCTGCTGGAACTTCAATTTGAATAGGAGCATTTATAGTTGGAATATGTGATTTGTTACTCTTCTAGAGTCAACAAAAGCGTATGGCATTTGATTTGCAATTTTTTTGCAAATGAATTATCTTTTGAACTTCAAGTTCACATGCACTTGTGTGCGAATCAAGATAATTTAATAATATTGTCCAAGCAAAAACTTCTTATGCTGTTTATGTTCTCCCCCTAATTTAGGGAATAGTGATTTATCAAAATGACAATCAACAAATCTTACTATGAATACATCTCTGAAGGATGAAAATGACAAAAATGATGAAACTGAAAGCATGCTTACAGAACGAAAAAATTTATCTCTGTGTTTGAATGACTTTATTGGCACTGAAGAAGATGTCTGTATCAAGATACTTGAAGCTATTGGATCACGTCCTTGTAAACGTCGACTTCATCTCCTTCACACGAAACTTTTGAGCTTCCGAAATAATGCTCTTTCCTCTGTCGGTAAAACTCACAGAATGTTGGATTTGCTATATCCTTAGCCTGTGAATGCCTCCGAGAAAATGGGTTTCCCATGAAAATGAAATCAAAGCTATTGTTTTGATTTCCTCTTCATTTCTTTTCATGCATTCACTGAGAGAGAGAGACCAATAGCATAAAACAAAAAGCACCATACTTTCTGTTATCTTTCACACAAAATAACACGAGATCCATCTCATATTATTTTTTTAATTAATTAATTAATTAATTAATTTTTTTAATTTTATTTTACTCTTGGTCCTATTCATTAGGCCAGATAAAATTATTTACTCTTGGATTTGAACACCCATAAATAATAAGTCTCGATTATTTATTTTTTGGGCTTCATTAAACAGCCCAATAAATAATTAACAAGACAAAATAAACCAATATAAAATATCAGGCATTTTATCTAGTTTATACCTAGATTAATTTTCTAATTATTCAATCTAGGCCTTGAGCCCTAAATAATTAATTAACCAATTAAACTAGATAAAATATATACTCTCTCGGGTCTTTTATTTTATTCTATTCCAATAATAAATTAGACTATTTAAATAAAATAAAATAAAATTCATAATTATCAAGATCAATTCCTTAATCCAAATTTGTCAGGACTTAAGGGTTATTTCAGAAACCAAAAGACACATCGCCTTGGCTACTAAAATGACCAAAATACTCCTACTATATAAATAGCTATATTTTGTATTTTAAGTATTTTCTAATATCACCATAAGAAAATATTGACCTTAAGGATAATACTACGTTAGGAAAGTCTTCAACCTACATGTGTAATGACTAAAATACCCCTCTACGCATCGTCGTGCATTTAGAGAGAATGAGTGTACTAATACATCTCTAATAGATATCTACCATCCTTAAACTTCTAGTCCAATAATTTTAGGAAATAGTGGGCAGGTTTAGCTACATTAGGGGGAGTACCCTTGCTTTGAATTCCTTACCCAAGGAATCATCCACAACTCCTGGAATATTTTCACTTTCTAAGGGAGCTACCCTAAAGTAAACATCAATGTCATGTTCTCCAGGGCCCTAGATAATTAGATCATTTGAACAGTCACAAGGGGCAATATAGCGCAGAAGCTATTTTGTACAAGTCTGTCTTAAATAACTAATCACATACACCCAACATACAAGTATATCGGCTCCACGAAAGAACCTCAACTATAGCATATCAAAGTATATGCTTCTAGCTTCATCAGACCACAAACTCATACTCAAGTGGTAGAGTATTAGTCTACGCTGTAGCAGTAATAGTTTGGGCTTATTCTAAATAGTACTTTTAGAAACTACTATTACAGGTCATATTCTACGTATTCGAAATATGCTCATACTATGAAGTGAGTGGATTGCTCATTGACTAAAGATAAGACATTCCCCATTTAGAATTCATAGCACAATAATCTAAATATGATGAGATTTTTATTCTTATCAATCAGCTAAGAACAAACATTTACATGTTAAGTAACCCGTGATCTATACCTTACTGTGAAAGACCACCATTCACATGGATCACTTACTTAAACACAATAGGTCATTTCCAAACGAAAATCATGCACAAATAAAATGTAAACTCACAGACAAATTTTGAGAATAAATTCTTTTATTAATAAATTCGATAATTATAGCAGATAAAATTAGTCTAAAAGGCATATATTCCAACAATCTCTCACTTGTACTCTAAGGCTAAAAAAGCCCGTAGGTGCCGACCTCTATGGTGTGTAAGTGTCTCTTGAAGACTCTCTCAGCCAAAGGCTTGATAAAGGGATCTGCTAGGTTGTTCTCCTAAGCTATCTGTTCTACTACGATTTTCTGTCTCTTGAATGAAATCCCGAATCAGGTAGTACTTTATTTGGGTGTGCTTTCCTTTCTTGTGGTTCCTGTATTCTTTGGATTGCGAGACTGCTCCAGAGTTGTCGCAATACACTACAATCGGTCTGTCCATGTGTAGCACAACTCCAAGTTCTGAAAGAAAATTTCAGAGCCAAACTGCTTCCTTAGATACTTCCGAAGCTTCCATATACTCAACTTCCATAGTTGAGTCAGTAATACAAGTTTGCTTGATACTCCTCCATAAAACAGCTCTTCCAGACAAAGTGAAGACATATCCATTAGTGAATTTTCTCTCATCCTTATCTGCCTAGAAATTTGAGTCTGTATATCCAGTAGGAACCAAGTCATCAGCTCTATAAACCAACATATAATCTTTCATACCATTGAGGTACTTAAAAATATATTTTACATCTTACCAATAAACTTCCCTAGGATTTAACTAATATCTGCTAACTATGCTTACGGCAAAGCAGACATCTAGTCTAGTGCAGAGCTTGGCGTACATAAGACTTCCCACAGCCGAAGCGTAGAGAATCTTACTCATCCTGCTTTTTTCCTCTCGAGACTTAGGACAATCCTTAGAACAAAAAGACAACTCATGTTTGCAAGGGATTAGAGCTCCCTTGCATGAGTCCATACTAAACTTGGTTAGCATCTTGGCAATGTATATTGTTTGGGATAATCTTAATATTCTCTACTTCTTATTTCTAAGAAGCTTAATCCCGAGAATGTAACTAGCTTCTCCCAAATTTTTTATACTAAATTAACTAGATAACCAAACATTAGTAGATGATAATATTCCTATATCATTTCCAATGAATAGAATATCATCCACATATAAGATAAGAAAAATCACATTTATGCCTTCCCATTTCCTGTACACGCATGGTTTATCATCGTTTTAAATGAAACCGTAAAGTCTTTTTCTTCTTACTTAAAGGTTCAGATTGAGTATTATTTATTTGATTGTTTGTAAGATTTAAAAAGAATAAGTTTCCATACATGTGCCATGTACATAAATCTTCTCTATTTCTACTGATAGTAACAATAGAATATGGAAAGAAATAGAATATTCATGATTTATTAGCTTTTGCAATTGAAATTAAATTCTGTCTAAAATCAGGTACATATAAAATATCTTTCAAAATAATTACTTTATTACAATAAAAAATAAGATCCAACTCTCCCACTACAAGGGCCCATACTTGTACTATATTTCCTACTCGTAGTCCATGCTCACCATTCTGAAGTCTTCTTATCTTCCTAAACCCCTACAAGGAGTTACAAATATGATCAATGGCACTAGAATCAACAATCCAAGTGAAAGTTGATCTAACCATTAAAATTGACTCTAAATAGAGAACAATATCTGTAGGGTTTTTTCTGGGCCTGAAATTCTGGACACTCATTTTTCCAGTGTCCCTTCTGCCCGCACTTGAAGCATTTGCCTTTGGGCTTGTTGGGCTGGTTCTTGGGTTGAGCCGGTGCATTTCTCTTCTTTTTCTTGAATTTCCTGGGTTTGGGCGCAGTTTTAGAAGAAAAAGTCCTAGCAATCATAGCCTTGAACTGTGGCTTCATGACCTTCTCTGCTACCTGGAGCTCTTTATTAACTCGGTTAAACTCATATTTAACTTATTCATATTATAATTTAACTTGAATTGAGTAAATGAGCCCGAAAAAGATTCGAGAATCATATGCACTTAGCTCCAGAGTCAATTATAGCCCCTAAGACTTCTGCTTTCTCGAAAGCAGCAATCATCTTGAGTATATGCTTTCTAACTAATGCTCCCTCAGCCATCTTAGTGTTGATGATTGTCCTAAGAGCCTCCTACCTTGCGGGCCGACTCTTATCTGCGAACATCGTGGCTAGTGATTGGCTAATATCGTACGCAATGGCCATGTGCTCATGTTTAAATTAGAGCACATTAGACATGGAAGCCAACATGTAGCATCGAGCTATCTCGTTGGCCTTCTTCCATACTTTCTCAACCTCTCGTTTCTCAACGGTGGAACCTTCCCCGATAACAGAGCAAGTGTTAAAGAGGACATATTTATACTTTTCAGTAGTGAGTATTATGTTCAAGTTCCTTTTTTAGCCCACATAATTTGGACCTGTTAATTTATTCTCACGGAGAATAACAGCCAAAAGATTAAAAGAACCTCCACCAACTATTTCTAAAAAATCGAAAATAAAAAAAACCTCAATTTGTGAAAAATAAAATAATTTGTGACTTTATCCTCATATTAAATCCGATAATAGTTAACCCTATCACTATTATCTTTAATATGATTAATTTGGCTCTTAGAAAAATTGACATAACTTCTTGGAAAAATTAACAATTTCCTACGTTAAGTGTATTAACCACTACAAATTAATTTCCCTTCTAGGTAATGATCTAGAAGATAACTCCATCGTGGGATGGTCGTTTCTTCTCATTTTCGATGGACATTTCTCGCACTATAACGTCCAACGTGGGTTGACCAATTATAGCACGTGTCTCGAGTTATTAATTACATTCATCCATTAGTTCTAGATCTTTGTGGTATTCCCATCCTATACGGGTTCACTCACAATGTGACGTGAGGGGACCCACGATCTTTAATGAGGATCGTGATGGAAGCCATGGGGCCATTGGAACCCCTCTCCCGCTTAATATTTTAAAATAAGGGTTTTCTTGAAAAATATCTTTTGAAAATTTCAATTAAATTTTCTTTTAACTCAAAAATAAAATATCTAAACCCAAAAAAATTTCTATGCCAAGGTTTATACCATTTGAGAAATTTTTCTATGGATTAATTTTATTTAAGTTAATAAACTTAATAATTTCAAAAATTTCCAATAAAACTTTTCAGAGATTTTGATCTCAAGTTTAATTTGACAAAAATAATTTTTCTTGTTAAAATTAAATCAAAATAGTTTTCTATTTTAATTCACAAAGATATCTAAATTCAAAATATTTTCTATGTCAAGGATAAAATCTTTTGAGAAAATAACCAAGAATTAATTTTTGTTCAAATTAAAATTAACCATTTGATTTAGAAAAAATATTTTTCTTTGTCAAATTCCCAAAGACTTTAGACTTTCAGAAAACACGCACATAGGATAAAAAAAGAAATAAGCATGGTAGAAAAATGTAAACGTTTTCATATTTTTTTTATTCTTTTAACCTAAGTATCCAAATAATAGAATTAAATATATTAATTAATTAATAATTTTGTTTAATCCTAAATTTTCTTTACTATTATTTTTTATACAAAATATTCAAAGAATATTAACTATTGTAATAAAAATAACTTCGCTTAGTATGAGACAAAAAATAAAAAAATGTTATGAATTATTGGAATTTCCATTAATTAGTGGAGGCTCCACTAATTATGGATTTATGTGAATTATTAGAAGATTTTTATGGATGTCCACCATTTAGTGGAGACACCATTAATTGAGATTAGTTGAAGATGATGTATGCCATGATGTATTTCACTAATTAGAGCTCTATAAATAGAGCTATTCTCTAAGCTTGTAATACACCATCATTTTGTGAAAGAAAGATTAGTGAAAGAAAGATTAGAGAAAGAATTGTGAGAGAAAGAAAGAGAGAAGTTTGAAGAGAAATTCTTGTGCAAAGAATAGTTAGAATTTTCTTAGTGTGTAGTGTGTAGATTTTATTCTAACACTACCCTAATTTTATAACACGTTATCAGCACGAGTCTCTACCGTTATTAAAGCCAGAAGACAGGTACGCATTTATTGATCTCGCTAAATTCGAATTTGTAGCCCTTGATATTTCTGAAAAAAAAATTATATGTCATACAGAAATGTATCTAAATGCTAAAAAAAAAAGGAGATCCATATGTCATGTGGATAAAAAGAAAGATTTGACCACCTGAAGATGGTCGTACTACCCACTGCACGGTATGAATGGTTGCACCTGAAGTTGCAAGATTGTAAAACCGTGAACTCCGTGATGTATAAAACTACATCTTAGTTAAAAAAAATTTTGCGGAGAAAAAGTTACTGATAAAGTTATATTGGAGAAGACATTCTCCACTTTTCATACCTCGAATATTGTCCTGCAGTAACAATATCGAGAAAAATGGTATCCCAAATTGACAAATTTAACATGAGTTATTATTGAGAAATCATGAAGCCAGATGAAGCGGCTCAACGAGCACTCCGAAGTGAATGCTTTGTTGGCTCCAGCGAAAGCCATCGTTATAGTCGTAGTTGTGGCGGTGGCCGTGGTTATGGTCATGGACACACTCGATATTTCCTTATCACGAGAGAAATACTGGCCACTGAAGTGGAACAGAAAAGATAATAAGGGAAAAAGATATTTCCATTAATAATAAGCATCACATCTTTTATTCATAGCACTAGTGTTCATATGAACTTAATGATACATGCTTATAGTTGCTCTTTTGTAATTGAGTGACAAATGTAAGATGAAGGTTTGTAATTGTTCTTTTTCAATATTTACATTAGAGGACGACAAACAATTAGTAATTATGGACTTCAACTCCTCTTTTTCGACATCCTCCTCCTTTTCTTTCCCTTTTGAGCCGAGCATCGAGACTAGCAGCGAAGTAGCCAGTAAAATTACTGCGAAATGAGTCTTGAGATTTTATGATCTCCTTAAGTTTATTATATTTCTTATTATATTTGGCCTTGAAACATGCTTGTCTCAATTTACTGTGTTTGGTCCTCTAACTGCGTATTAGGACTTTCTTCCACCAAGCTGTTTTTCACATTCCGATATCGCAATGGCTTCTTGTAATTTCTTCTCAGCCATATGTCCTCCTTCTTCTTTATTTTGCATATCCTGTAAATCGAAGTGATATCATCGGTTATTTACTTATAAATCTTTCATAGTTTCATACTTACAAATTATAAGTATGTATGAGAGAGAACCTGAACATTCTTGATTATGGTCTCCAAGCTCACCAATTTCTGTGAGGCCATCGACGAATTCCTAACTCCCTACATCTTTTCTTGAGACGGGTTATGCCAATATTCGAGTTCTTTGACTGTGCTTTTGATTGGTAGGTAAAAGTACTTGCGAAATTGTTTCTCTTGATAGTGTCTGGGAGTTATTGCCCTTCTTCTCTCTCTGCCTCTTAATCATCTTCTTCTCCCCAGGAATTTTGTCTGCAATAATATCTTGAACTTCGATATTATGCATTTCATGAGTACTTACTCCGACTTCGTTGCCAAGACCACTCATTATTTCTCCTAGAAAAAGAAAATAATATCAGTAAAGGTAATACCATTCAAAATCCATGTTTAAATGTATAATAACCTGGAAACATATTATGGCTTTGTTCAAAATCCATTAGAGAGTAGAAAGGATCATGCACAAGCATATCCTCATTCAAAGGAATAGCATCAAGAAGAACAGTATCAAAAGCAGTCTCTTGTAGGGGCAGATCAACTTGGTCCAAAGCGGTATGTTCAAAACTTCCACTGATTTACATCAAAAACAAACCAAAAGAGAGTTTAATTTCATTATCAAGCACACTAAAAACAAATGGAAGCCATCAAAGGTATCTCACCTGAAATTAGGAGGAAGTGGTTGGTTTGGAAAGGAAAATATATCAAAATCTTCTGCGTTCGAATTAGGCAGAAGCGGTTGGTTTGGAAAGGAAAACATATCAAAATCTTCTGTGTTCGAATTAGGCAAAAGCGGTTGGTTTGGAAATGAAAATACATCAACATCTGCTGCAGAAACTAAGTCAAAATTTGACCATGTCTCAAATGAATTACGAGTCTCCATATCTGCTTTGTGATTTTTGTTTTTGATGTTTACTAATGACTGATAACTGAGATATATATCGATACATATATATATATATATATATATATATATATATATGTATGAAGAAGAAGAAGAGGTAGATGGTAGGTAGAGGGTCGGAGGAGAAGAAAAGACAAGAGAGGAAGATGAAAAGTCGATGCGGGAAGAGTGAAAAAAAATAGATATTTTTCTTGGCATTTCCTGCTTGTCATCATTTTCTTATATTTATTTTCTTATTCTCTTATGAAATCATTATTCCCTAAATTAAGGGGAGAACAGAAACAGTACAAGAAAGATCGTGATTGGACAACATCATTAAATTATCTTGATCCGCATACAAGCGCATGTGAACTTGAAGTTCAAAAGATAATTCATTTGTAAAGCATTGCAAATCAAATGCCAGACGCTTTTGTTGACTCTAGAAGAGTAACAAAATCGCATATGCCAGCTATAAATGCTCCTATTCGAATTGAAGTTCCAGTAGAACAAAATATTATACCTATAGCTGCTGAGCCAAAAGCATGCCAGAAGCATGGCCGACCTCTTGGTTCTAAAGATAAAAATCCTCGAAAGAAAAGAGGATTAAATGATCCAGAAGATCATATTGAAGAAAAGAATGATAAAGACCAAGAAAGAAGCTGATGACAAAGAACCGGAAGTTGATGAAAGTAACACTGAAATTTCTATCAATTATACCACTTACGGTAGAAGTTGGAATCGGATAGAAAGCTGTTATTGATGATATATTTGCATACAATATATCTCTTGATGTTACACAGGATAATGATGATCTCGAACCAATATCGGTTGATGAATGTCGGCATAGAAAAGATTGGCTGCAATGGAAAGATGCGATTCAATCGGAGTTAAATGCAACGACAAAACGTGAAGTCTTCGGACTGCGGTCCGAATACCGGAAGGTGTAAAACCTGTTGGCTACAAATGGATATTTGTGCGAAAGCGCAATGAAAAGAGTGAAATCGTTCGATATAAAGCGCGATTAGTAGCCCAAGGTTTTTCACAAAGACCAGGTATTGACTATGATGAAACTTATTCTCCTGTTGTTGATGCTATTACACTCCGATATCTTATCGGTTTGGCGAGTACATGAAAAGATAGATATGCGCCTATTAGATGTTGTCACTTTGCTTACTTGTATGGAAATTTAGAAAATGATGTTTACATGAAAATCCTCGAAGGATTTCATATGCACGAAGCATATAAACATTATCCTCGTGAAAATTACTCCATCAAGTTGCGAAATCATTATATGGCACTGAAGCAATGCGGGCGCATGTGGTTTACACGTCTTAGTGAATATTTATTGAAAGCGGGATTTAAAAATGACCAGGTATGTCCATGCGTTTTTATTAAGAAATGCTGGTTCTAAATTTGTGATATTAGCTATATATGTTGATGATATTAATCTTATTGGAACTCTGAAGAGCTCCAAGAAACAATTGATTATTTAAAAGAGAATTCGAAATCAAGGATTTTGGTAAAACCAAATTTTGCCTTGGTTTACAAATTGAACATTTGGAGAGTGGAACATTTATTCATCAATCAACATATACGACAAAAGTGCTAAAAAGATTTTACATGGACAAAGCACATCCATTGAGTATTCCAATGATCGTGCGATCATTAAATGTGGATAAAGATCCTTTCAGACCTCAAGAAAATGATGAAGAACTCCTTGGTCCTGAAGTACCATATCTCGAGTGCAATTGGTGCATTGATGTATCTTGCTAATAATACACGACTCGATATTGCTTTTCGTTGTCAATTTATTAGCAAGATTTAGTTCTTCACCAACACGACGACATTGGAATGGAATTAAACAAGTCCTTCGATATCTCCAAGCCACTTCTTTAAATCATGCTTGAAATTATAGCCATTCATGAAGCAAGTCGAGAATGTGTATGGCTAAGATCCATGATTCATTATATCCGAGAAAGTTGTGGATTATCATCAATCAAAGGTATTCCAACTCCTCTTTATGAAGACAATGCAGCTTGCATAGCTCAATTACGAGGAGGATATATTAAAGGAGATCGGACAAAACATATTTCACCAAAATTCTTCTTTACTCATGAACTCCGGAAGAAATGTGAAATTGATGTGCTACAAATTCGGTCATGTGACAACCTCGCGAGATATTTTCACGAAGACTTTACCGATTGCAACATTTGAGAAGTTGAGATATAAAATCGGTATGCGTCGGTTTAAAGATTTAAAAGAATCATCTTATCAGGGGGAGTAATAAACAGACATATAGAATAGTGTACTCTTTTTCCTTCACTAGATTTTTTTTCCCACTGGGTTTTTATCTAGTAAGGTTTTAACGAGGCATATTCTTTATGTAATGGATGGACATCCAAGGGGGAGTGTTATGAATTATTGGAATTTCCATTAATTAGTGGAGGCTCCACTAATTATGGATTTATGTGAATTATTAGAAGATTTTTATGGATGTCCACCATTTAGTGGAGACACCATTAATTGAGATTAGTTGAAGATGATGTATGCCATGATGTATTTCACTAATTAGAGCTCTATAAATAGAGCTATTCTCTAAGCTTGTAATACACCATCATTTTGTGAAAGAAAGATTAGTGAAAGAAAGATTAGAGAAAGAATTGTGAGAGAAAGAAAGAGAGAAGTTTGAAGAGAAATTCTTGTGCAAAGAATAGTTAGAATTTTCTTAGTGTGTAGTGTGTAGATTTTATTCTAACACTACCCTAATTTTATAACAAAAAAATAATTTTTTTAATTGATGGTCCAGTGCACCCGCCACTTTGGATCATGGCCCATGAGAAAACTTATAGGCCGCGATTCGGGCAACTGCCTTCAACCCGGACCGAAGAGCAGCCCCCGCAACCCACCAAGTTCGGTCAAAATCATTGACCGAATTTGGCACAATTTGCATTTGCAAAATGCAAATTGCTTCCTCACGGAGGCTTCCTCGCAGCGCAAAGGCTTCTGCGAGGAAGCAATCCTTGCTAGCCAGCGCGGCGTGGGCTCCAAGCCACGGCCCGCTTGGCTCCTCATACATCTTCTGCTCGGCCCGACTTGGCTCGGTTCATCTTTTCTAACTTTTCCTACGATCTTTCTACTGTGATTTTTCATTTCTTCTTCTGGTTCTTTCATCCACACCGCATGTAAAGCTACTTAACAATCTCCTTTACCCTTAAAAATAGTGGGCTTATATGTTTCATCTAAGAAAGTAGTAAATTACAGTGTTTCTATACTTCCACTAGCAAAACTTACACATAAACTATCCCATAACAAAAATGCGAAGGTTCACAAAAAATATCAAAAACAAGTATTTTCTTATTTTAGTTAAGCCTAACATACTTCTTATATTTGCCAAACCATGACTTTGATACCATTTGAAGGACGAAAATGTCAAAAATGATGAAACCGAAAGCATGCTTATAGAACGAAAAAATTTACCTTTGTATTTGAATGACCTTATTGGCATTGAAGAAGATATATGTACCAAGATGCTTGGAGCTATTATATCACATCCTTATAAATGTCGACTTCATCCCATTCACGTGAAACTTTTGTGCTTCCGAAATGATGCCCTTTCCTCTGTCCGTGAAGCTCACAGAATGTTGGGTTTGCTACATCCTTAGCCTGTGAAAGCCTCTGAGAAAATGGGTTTCCTATGAAAATGAAATCAAACCTATTGTTTTGATTTCCTCTTTATTTCTTTTCATGCCTTCTCTGAGAGAGAGAGAGAGACTAACAGCATGAGACAAAAAGCACCATACTTTCTATTATCTTTCATGCCAAACAATACGGGATCCATCTCGTGTTATTTTTTTAAAATTTAATTAATTAATTTTTTAAATTTTATTTTACCCTTAGACTTATTCATTGGGCCAGATAAAATTATTTACTCTTAGGCTTGAACAATCATAAATAATAAGTCTCAATTATTTATTTTTTAGGTTTCATTAAACTGCCCAATAAATAATTAACAAACTCAAATAGACCAATATAAAATATTAGGCCTTTTATCTAATTTATACATAGATTAATTTTTTAATTATTCAATCTGGGCCTTGGGCCTTGAATAATTAATTAACTAATTAAACTAGATAAAATATATACTCTTTCTCAGGCCTTTTATTTTATTTTAATTTAATAATAAATTAGACTACTTAAATAAAATAAAATAAAGCTCATAATTATCAAGACCAATTCCTTAACCCAAATCTGTCAGGACTTAAGAGCTATTTCGGGAACCAAAAGACACATCGCATTGGCTACTAAAATGATCGAAATATCCCGACTATATAAATAGTTATATTTTACATTTTAAATATTTTCTAATATCACCATAAGGAAATATTGACCCTAAGGATAATGTTGTGTTAGCAAAGTCTTCGACCTACATGTATAATGACTAAAATACCCCTCTATACATCACCGTGCATTTAGAGAGGAAGAGTGTGCTAACACCTCTCTAATAGACATCTACCATTCTTACACCTCTAGTCCAATGATTCACGACTCCTGGAATATTTTCACTTTCCAAGGGAGCTACCCTAAAATAAACATTCAAGTTATGTTCCCCACGGTCATGGATAATTAGATTATTTGAACAGTCACAAATGGTGATATAGCACAGAAGCTATCTTATACAAGTCTGTCTTAACTAACTAGTCACATATACCCAACATACAAGTATATCGACTCTACGAAAGAACTTCAATTACAGCATATCAAAGTATATACTTCTAGTTTCATCAGACCACCAACTCATACTCAAACGGTAGAGTATTAGTCTACACTGTAGCAGTAATAGTTTGGGTTTCTTCTAAATAGTACTTTTAGAAACCACTATTATAGGTCCTATTCTATGTATTTGAAATATGCTCATTCTATGAAGTGAATGGACTACTCACTAGCTAAAGGTAAACCATTCTTCATTTGGAATTCATCACATTATAACCTAAACATGATGAAATTCTCATTTTCATCAATTGGTTAAGAACAAATATTTATGTGTTAAGTAACCCGTGGTCCATACCTTATTGTGAAATACCACCATTTACATGTATCACTTACTTAAATACAATGAGTCCTTTCCAAACGAAAATCATACATAAATAAAATGTAAATTCATAAACAAATTTTGAGAATAAATTCTTTTATTAATAAATTCGATAATTACATCAGATAAAGCTAATCTGGAGGGCATATATTCCAACGATCTCCTATTATGAGTTCAACATACCTGATAAGAGAGGGATAACTATATCTGATGTAATCTCGCAGGAAATTGTGCTTGTAATTAATTATTTGAGCAAGTAATCTCGCAAACGTCAGGTTGCGAGTATCATATCCAACGTATATCCCATTTCTTCTTTGATGACCTATCTTTGTATGTTGGTTTGGTGTAAACGGATATTTTTAATTTGATGGTCAGGAAATTGTGCTCGTAATTAATTGTTTGAGCAAGTAATCTCGCAAACGCCAGGTTGCGAGTATCATGTCCAACGTATATCCCATTTCTTCTTTGAGGACCTATCTTTGTAGGTTGGTTTGGTGCAAAAGGATATTTTTAATTTGATGGTCAGGAAATTGTGTTCGTAATTAATTATTTGAGTAAGTAATCTCGCAAATGTTAGGTTGCGAGAATCATATCCAACGTATATCTCTTTTTTTCTTTGAGGACCTATCTTTGCACGTTAGTTTGGTGCAATTAGAACATATATAATACACCTAAAAATTCTTAAATGAGTCATATTTGGTTCTGAACCAAAAGCTAATTGTAAATGAGAGAATTAATGATAACTAGTTGGCCTTATACGTACAAGTGTTGCAGCATATAAAATAACATATCCCCAGGCATATGTTGGGAGATTTATTTTCATTAATAATGATTTAGTAATTAATTGTAATATTTTAATATAAGATTAAGTAAGACTATTTTATGTATAAACATAAGTTACATGATGTTCAATATTAATCCCAATTGATATGCAATATGCATCAAAAGTATGTGATGAAAATTTACCAGTTTTATCCAAATAGATATTTTTAATTTGATGGTCAGGAAATGATGCTAATTAATTATTTGAGTAAGTAATCTCACAGACGCCAGGTTGCAAGTAGATAATAAACGCACATATGACCATCGGGATGATGCATCAATTAAGACCATAAAATATTTGAATGATCCACATGGTGGATGAATAGGTCCACAAATGTCTCCGTGAATCTGTTCAAGACATGTAGGACTTTCAGCTCCCACTTTTACCAATAATGGTCTAATAATTAATTTTCCTACGCAATATGCAGTACATAAGAATTTTTCTAATATCAATATCTTTTTATTTTTTAATAGATGAACATGTGTATTCTCAATTATTCTTCTCAACATGGTAAATCTCGGATGACCCAACCGGTCATGCTAAATGGTAAAAATAGTAGGATCAATAAACTTTTGATTTACTAGATAATGAATTTTAATTGTACATATTTTTACAAAATACAGACCAGTAGAAAACGACGGTAGTTTTTCTAATATAGATTTCTTACCCAAATTAATTTGAGTAATATAAAGATGATCAATATCATTTTCCTCATTTGTTTCAACATGATACCTATTTCTGCGAATATCTTTAAAACTCAATAAAATTTTTCTGGATTTTGAGAAAAATAGTGTCTTATCAATATTAATTGTTGTTCCTTCAGGCAATAATATACTAGTTCTTCTGGAGCCTTTAATAAAATTTGTACTACGGTTTATAGTATAAATATTTATTTCTCTCATTTTAAAATAAGTAAAATATTTCTTATTTTTTAGTATGGTGTGTGTAGTTCTACTATCAATAATGCATACATCATCATTAAAAACAGTCATTTGAACAAAAATATGTATATACAAATGTAAATATTATTAGAATATAATGAAAATTTACAAAAATATCGGAGTGAAACATTAGATCTTCTGGACACTGCCATCACCAATTAAATAGTTTATCATATCATTTGGGTATTCGAAAAAAATTAGATATATCCATATATGTAATATTGATATTAAGATCTTCCGAATCAATATCATCGTCGTCAGTATCATTAACTGGATGTTGAGAAAAATTTACTTCAACATTTTTATTTTTCTTTGCCAGTGAAGCTTGATATAATTTTACTTAATGCTTGGTCATATGACAGTTACTTGACCAATGACCTTTCATGCAACATTTATAACACTTATCCTCATAATTTTTTTGCATTTCTTTTTCTTTTCACTTATTATCTTTTCTTTCCCACTTCAGGTGGCCAGTATTTCTCACAACTTGATTATTACTATGATAAGGAAAATATCGAGTGTGTCCATGACCATAACCATGGCCACGGCCACGACTACGACTATGGCTTCTACTACAGCCAATAACATTCACTTCTGAGAGTGCTGTTGAGCCAGTTGGTTTGACTTCATGATTTTTTAATAATAACTCATTATTTTTTTCTATAATGAGGAGGGCAGTAATTAAATCAGTAGATTTTGTATACCATTTTTTTTTTGCTATTGTTGTTGCGGGATAATATTCGAGATATGAAAGGTAGAGAATGTCTTCTCCAGCATATCTTCATCAGTAACTTTTTATCCGCATAATTTTAATTGAGATATAATTTTATACATGATGGAGCTATATTTATTCACTATTTTACAATCTTGCAACCTCATGTGCAACTATTTATACAGTGCAATTAGTAGTATGACTATGTTCAGGTAGTCAAATCTTTCTTTTAAATTTACCTATATGACATATGGATTTTTTTCGGTAAGATATTCTATTTTCAAATTTTCGTCGAGATGATGACGGATAAAAATAAAAAATTTTGACCTTTTGTTGTGCAGATGCACTATTTTTTTTCTTTAATAGTTTCACTAAGGCCTTCAGCATTAGATGCATTTCTGTATCGAAAACCCATGATATATAATTTTTTTTAGAAATATCAAGAACTACAAATTCGAGTTTAGTAAGGTTAGCCATAGGGATCAATAAATACGTACATTTAGTCTTCTAACTTTTGTAACGGCAAAAACTTGTACTTTAATCTTCTAGATTTGGAAACAACAAAGACTCATGCTGATAACGTATTATAAAATTTTGATAGTGTTAGAATAAAATCTACACACAATAAATCTCTGATTATTATTTGTACAATAATTTCTTCAAACTTCTCTCTTTCTTTTCTCTCACAATTTTCTCTAACAATTCTCTCAGAATTAGTATATGTCTCAAGTTTGGAGAAGAGCTCTATTTATGAAGCTCTATTAGTAGAGTTAATTATCTATTGCTACTAATTCCACTAATATGTATTAGTGGTATTAATAGTGGACATCTATATATGTTTTTCCACTAATAAAATTAGTGAATTCACAACAATAAATGAATTAATGGAAAACAAATATATTCTCTTTGGTTGGTTTGCAGAAAATAAGTAGTATGCCCTTTGTCTCATATTGAATATTGATATATGTTGTAATACAAACATTTTAAAAAGTATTCAATCATATTAAAATAAAAATATATTTAATATTAGAAATATAGATGTCTATTTTGGAATATAAATCCAAAGTTAGAATGTGAACACTGAACAATGAAGAGAGTATTTTACTAGTTAATTTTCATCGACAACATTGATTTTATTTAGACATTCAACTATGTTTTTTATGCTTTTTTTTTTTCAAGAAATATGTTTTTATGCTACTTGTTCTTTTCTTTTCTCTTATTTAGAAAAAAAGGATTTCTTTAAATTAATTATCTTGTTTCCAATCATAGTAAAAAAATATTTAAGATGAAAATTTAATTTTGAGAGGAGAAAATATGTTTTCCTTTTATCTTCTTTCCTCTTTCCCTTGTATCATAAAATTCATGGCTTAAAACCATGGCTCAATATTGGAACAGCAGAGTCTACACAAGGTACCCCTTATTTCCTTCGCTCCAGATGAGATTGGCATATTAATTTAGATAGTAATTGTTTTGAAATATTTTTTTAATATAACAAATATTATAAAATATGCAAGGGTAAAATAAGACTAAAATAGAATTAAAGAGAAAAATATATATATTGTGAATACACGATAATTTTTTTAAAATAAATAATTATTTATATTAAAAATATTTTTAATTAAATTGAAAACTTAAATTGGGTTAAATATCAATCTAAATATTCAATTCAATTAAAAATAATTCTTAAAATAAATAATTTTTAATTTTAAAATTAATTTCTAAAAAACGACAACATAGTTTTTTTTTTTTTTTTATAAAAACCATATAGTTAATAAAATCTTTAATTCTTGTCCAGAAACTCAAAAAAGTAGTAATATATTCTAGCAGGGTTTCATCATAAGTTGTCTTTTCCTTGAAGGACCATACGGACATGAGGAAGCTCAAATCACCATCCTTCCATATTATGAACCTTTTCCACCCCTTTTTCTCCATGATCAATCTGTGGTTCAATAACTTCAGTTAGGTGGATTTCATCTTAATAACTTGATTGCAGATGGTTATTGTTTTGAGAAATGATTTACATGGATTTTGGCTTTCGAAACAGTGAAAATGTGTTTGGTAAGTTCAAGAAAATATCTGATTAGTCCATACAATCAATCTTCCAAGTCATGATTTTGAAGCCAAAAATTCCCAAAATCTCTATACTCAAATTCCCTTTTGGTATCCAAATCCATCATCCATAAACTTCTATATCAACTCATGGCCTAATTAATCAGATCAAGTCAAAGATGTGCACAGCACAGAGCTTTCTTTGCCAAGATTTTACTCTATCAAACATTATTTTCTGGCAAGAACAATCAAATCTTTAAAGGGATGGAAGAAAAAACAACATATCCAAAAGAGGATAATCCCATCAAAACAGCTGACAAATGATTCGAGGGGAAAAAAAAACAGAGAAAAAAATCAAGAAAAAGTGATATACCTTGTTCCAAGCATCAAGCTTCAACCATGAAAAGCAAAGGAAGGTAAGGGAAGGGGAGGAACCACAGGAAACCATAGGAATGGGCGGGCTAGGAAAGGAGTCTACATTCTTTTAGCCAAAAAATTTCCATTCCTAGCAACCCATTCCCACAGCTTCCTGCAGATCTATCTGCCTTTCCCTCTTACTACCACATAAGTTCCCTAACTAAAGCCTTTCCATCATGGCCCTTACTTATAGTACAACAAAGAAGAAGATTGACATACCGAAAATTCGGAGCAGGTTCAAGTCGACCGCACACTTATATAGAATTATATATTACTATTTTTATTTTATAATATAAATTATTTTAGATTTATATACAAAAGATTAAGAGTTTTAAATTTAACATAATTTTAAAATTAAATTTTCAAAAATTATCTATTTTGGTAATTAGAAAAAGTTGAGTCATAATTAGTGAAAAGAGAGAGATTGCAAAGAAGGATAAAATTAGAAAAAAGATACTCCCTCCGTCTCATAACATGACTCGTTAGAAACTACTTTTACTATCCCAAATTATAAATCATTGGGCACTTTTCAAGAAGGTTTTAAAGTTACTTTTATATTTTTATTTTTATTTATTATTTTCTTTTATTCTCTTTCTCTCTCCGCTCTTCTTTTGTTTCCAAGACATTTAAATAGAGGTATTTTAAGAAGAAAAAATATAAAGTCACATTATTTTTAAGAATCTTAATATATGTGAAATTAAGTCAAACGACTTATATTATAGTACGAAGGGGGTAATAAATATTTATAAAATTTTATAAAATTATGAAAAAACTTTTCAATTCAAAATAATTTATATTATAAAATGAATATAGTATATTTTGTTTGTAGCGCGATGTGGCTTGCAATTAAGTCCACATTAAAATTGACACATTGCCCATAGAGAACGCAGCAGAGGGTCTGGGGATGCTATGTCGTGGGTAGCCACTAGCCACACGGCATTGGGTATTTCCAGGAAGGAGGTGCCTTTATCACTTTGGCCTTTTCCCCGTCAGCGTGGGCTCGAGGTGTCAATTTTTGCTTAGGATGCTCTCCTGCTTTTCACTCTTTTACAGTGCAATATTGACGAAGACTTTGACTACTTCAAGAATGGGCCACATAATTAAAAGAAAGATAAATTAATAGATTTAGTTTTTAAAAATATTTCAATTAGTAAGTTTAGTTTTAAATTTTTATTTTAAATTTTTTTTTGTCTTTCTCCTTTTCTTAATAAAATATTTAGTCATTTTATCTATTATATAATCGTCAATGCAAAATTAACTTTTATTTTTTAAGACCAAACTTGTCAATTGTCGTATATATTGGTAATAGATTATGAATTAAATATAAAATTTATTATTTAATAAATAGTATTTTAAAGTAATTAAATATTATTTTTGTATGAACTTACATATTTTATTATTAATAGATTGATAAAAGTTAATGATAGACATTTATAGAGAAATATATTTATTTTAAAAAAGTAAATATTTATTTTAACACAATTAAATTAAGAAAAGAGATATGACGTTTAATTTTGAATTAAGAGTGTACTTTTTCAATTTTTTTATCTATCATAATTTATAGTTGTTTTTTTAATTTATATAGTTATCTTAATTAAATCTTAATAAGGGTATATAATAATTATATCTTTTAAAGGTTTAACAAATTTGATATATAAAGTAATTATTGTAAATATTCTCATTTATTTAAATTAATGGATGTATAAAAAAATATTTTTTGTCACAAATATTTGTTATTATAAAAAATTTAAAAATTCTTCTAATCTTAATATTTTCATTATGCAAATGACGATTTTTTTCGAGTCTAATGTGTTTGTAGATGATCAATATAGTGTAAGATAAGCATTGTATGGCCAATCAAGAGGAGGAAAGAATGGGTAATACTTCCACAATTTTTTCATTGTTGAAGTAAAGTTTTAATATTAAAGAAGTTATTAAATTTATAATTTTATTTTTTAAAAAATTTCATTTAAAATTTTCTTAATTTAAATTATTTAATTAACACTCTCTCTATCTTTCTCTTTTCACTTTAAAATCTATAATAATAAGAATAATAATAACAACAACAAATTATTATTATTATTATTATTATTATTATTATTATTATTATTATTATTATTATTATTATTATTATTATGTAAGTTTGAAAAAATTGCGTTTTTAGTTAATAATATTTTTTTATTGTTTAAAAAAAGTAAGATTCGAATTAAATGTTAATATTAGGTAATATTGTATTGAAAATAATAAAATTAATTTGAAAAATTAATAATCAATTGATGTCATAATAATAATAATATTATTATTAAAATTGAAAGAATTTTTTAATTTTTATAATGACAAATATTTATGATAAAATAATTTTTATATTTAAATAAATATGAATATTTGCAATAATTAATTTATATATCAAATTTGTCAAAACCTTTAAAATATATAATTTTATTAAGATTTATTTAAAATAATTATATAAATTAAAAAATCAATTATAAATTATGACAGATAAAAAATTGAGAAAGTATACTCTCAATAAAAAATTAAATACCTATATCTCTTTTCCTAATTTAATTGTGTTAAAATAAATATTTATTTTTTAAATAAATATATTTCTCTTTAAATTTTTATCAATAACTTTTATCAATCTATCAATAATAAGATATATAAGTTCATACACAAATAACATTTAGTTACTTTAAAACACTATTTATTAAGTAATAGATTTTATATTTAATTCATAATCTATTACCATATATATATTTATATATATATATATATATATATATATATTGGCAATTGATTATAAATATATAGGTAAATTGACAGATTTACTCTCTAAACTTTTTTTGATTAGCAAACTTGATCTGTAAAAATAGACATTAACTTTACATTGATGGTCACATGGTAGACAAAAGGAAGAGATATTTTATTCAAAAAAAGAAGAAGGACTAAAAAATTTAAAAATAAAGCTCAAAGACTAAACTTCCTAATTTAAAAAAGTTTAGGGACCAAATACCCTAATTCACCTTAAAAGAAAAACAAATTCCGAGATAAAGAATGTATGTGGGATGCGTGGATTGCATTTCTATCTTAATTTAAAATTTATTTTAATTTAAATTAATAATTTAAGTAATTTTTATTTTTAAAATATTATTATACATTTATAATATATTTTGGATGTATTTGGACACAATTTTTAATTCAATCCAAAATCACTTTAAATAATTTTTATATATTTTTATTTTGTAAAAACTCTCATATATTTACAATAAATCATATTTTTTTAACTCCACTTTAGGTTCTACTTAACATCACATATTTAATAATTTTTTATTATATTCTCACAAACTCATCTCAATTTAATTATTGTCCACTTATACCTTATTTCCTCTCTCTTTGGTTCCACTTTAAGTCCAACCCGACCCCATATATTTCATAAATTTTTACTATTTTTAAACAAACTAATCTCACTACAATCTCTATCCACTTATACTTTTCAATAGATCACTTCATTAAAGACTTATTTTAATAAATACATTTAATAATATAATATTAAATAATTAATTAATTAAATATATTTAATAATAGAGTTTTATTATTACTTAATTGATTAAGACATATTAACATCTTATTGTAAATTTTAAGTAAAATAAAATTACTCAAACTTGAAATTTAAATATGCTAAATATTTATCTATTTATTAATATTCTTTTATATTTAACATAAATTATAAAAAATATAATATAAAAATAAATTATAATTAATTCAATTTTTTATTTTTTATTTTCAAATTTCAATATTTAAATTTTAATATTAGTATTCTAATTTTATCAAATCAGTCCTCCGGGACTAAAGAATATGGTATAAATTTACTTACCACTTTCAGTTGAATCAAATTCTGTTGTTTAATTTTGATCGATCGTGAAAATTAACATAAATTGCCTTTGTGGGTTAAAAAAAAACCAAAAAATTATTTAACCTTAGTGTTTTATTGTCCTTGTGGCACACCAAACCAAACCAGTATTCATTAATCATAAAATCCGCCACAGTGGATACGAATTTTGACCTCCAAGACTCACCTCTAGTCTCAAGGAATGTAAATTACTCATTCTATTTCAAAATAATTTTTTATGAAATCTTTTGTACACAAATTAAGAGTATTGAAAATAATGTTACAATTTAGATAAAATTCATATTATACTCATATTAAAAATATAATAATTATTGATTGGTAAAAATTTCTCAAAAATAAGAAGAAAGAAGAAAGAAGAAATTTGAAAAGTTGTACAGTTATTTAGAATAAATTATGGTAAATTGGAAAGAAACTAATCATTAGTTTTAAAAATATGTACATAAATAAGTATTTTAAAATAAAATAAAAAATTTTTATAAATAAATATTTTGAAACGAAATAAATACAAGATATGCTCTAAGTGATATCAAGTTTCCTATAATATCTTATGCTCTCTCGTCTCAAAATATCTGTCCACTTTAACCGATTACGCAGAGATTAAGAAAAGTAAATTTTTTAATTAATTAAACATTTTTTTTTCATTTTTATCCTTAAAATTCAATAATTAGTATCATTCTTTATATTAAGAAGTACACAAACTCTAAAATTTTAATATAACTTTAAATTATTTCTCTTTCATAATTATTTAATTCTTGCTAGACAATGGGTCAAAATATTGATGAATATTTAATTCTCTCTCTAAGTTGCTATTGATATTTCTTGGGAATTAACGAAGTGTGCATGAATATCATAACTCATAAAATGAGTTTTTGACTATATTTTAATATTTGAGAAATAAAATATTATTAAATAAAGATAAATTTAAAATATTAAATCTTAATATCCTAAAAAGACATATAATTTGAAATACGAATTAAAGTAAAAAATAAACTGATAATTTGAGATGAAGAGAATATACCACTACGCACAAAAACACTGATTAGTCAACCTTCTCCACCTCACAACCCCCCCCCCCCCCCCCAATGCTGTTGATGGTGAGATCTATCATAAATTGGTCAGTCTTAAACCTCTACACTGCTATTGATGGTGGAATTTATCATAAATTGATCAGCCAGTTAAGATATGCCCTTGAGTGACTAAAATTTGTTCTTTTGGTTCGACCATCAGAGGAGGCAGGTTAATGCCGTCACCCCCAACAAAATGTTTTCCATACATAAAGTCTTTATTTATTTATTTATTTTTATTATTCATAAAAGGAGGGAAAAGGAAAGAGGAGAGAGAGTGGCACATTCATTTCACAAAAATGATGAATTGGTGAAATAACTTGTACTATCTTGTTTGGTTGGAAAAACTAAAAGGAAATGAAAATTTTCTCATTACATTAAATTTATTATTACATAAATTATATTTAGTATTTTAATCACTAAAAAATAAAATAAAAAATATATTTATATATTAACATCATCTCCTTCCCAATCATTCCAAAATTAGAGAAGAATATTTATTGATGCAAAGAGACTTTCCTCTCAATTTACTTTTTTTTTTTCACATTTATTTCTAATCAAACATAAGATTTTTCCCATTTACTTTCGTATCTACTTCACTCTTTAATAATTTTACTCTTCACTCCAACTAAACCATTAACCAAACACAATTCTTTTTTTTTTTCCATTTACTTCCATATTTACTTTCGATTCTCTTATATTTTAGCAAATATAAAGCAAATAGACGACTTTACTTGAGATCCTTCCACTTGAGTCAACTCTGGTGGGCAATTTATAGTTTAGTTGATATGAACATTTGTTATTGAGCAGTTTACCCCAATAGTTTAAAGTTCTCCTTACGAAGAATCAAAACCCGATTTTTAATTTTCCAATCGAAAAATTTACTAATTTATATTCAATAGTCCAACCACAATTAAATCGATAATATTATATTTAAAAATTAAAAATATAATTATTATTAAAAATAAAATTAATTAATAATATAATATAAATTCAAATTCATAAAAACATAAACATTTAAACTCATAATAATATAATGTACTAAAATAACAAATTAACAGTCTGACCAACCAGGCCAGTTCAAAGAACAATGCTATAATCTCTGCTGTAACAGTAATGAAAATTCCTCTTTCCCTACCTCTGTAACGCACAGGAAAATATAAGTTCGATTGACAACCATTTCCCATGTCCATGGTAAAAGGTAATTGACATGTTTCAAAAATAATTTGAAAAAAAAAATCTAAAATGAAACAAACTTGAGATAGAGTTATTATTAAGTTATTAACCACATGCACATAATGGTTGATTTTTTTTAAACATATTAATTTCACTTGATTTATTGCAGAAGGAGTAGAAAAACTGAAAAAATAATACAATCATAAAAAAAAAAGAAAGAAAGAACATAAATTAGACTTTTTTTTAAAAAGAGTATTTACATCTTACACAGCCCCGTCGTGAGAATCAACTTTGAAACCTATTAATTTAAACCAACTAAACAACTTCTTGACTCAGAAATTAGATGTTACTAACCATGAAAACAAGAAGAGGAGACTCCATTTTTGCCTTTTCACTTCCATCCTAACCCCAATGTCACCACAAATCCATCTTCTTTTAAGTCCAATTTGTTTGAAGTGTTTATTTGATCATGTTGAGAAGTGCCTTGCATCCCACATCGGTTGGCAAGGCATTTCCACCGTCTTGATTTTAAAACTCTTGATAAAACTTAATCAGATACTTTTGTTAATTACTCTAATTTGAAGATTTTTACATGTCTAATATATATATGCATGTAAACAATAAAAATATTAAAACCTGGAGCTAAGAAATATTTTTTCTCTTTTAAAATATGCTTCCGAGAGTGAAAAAATACAATTATAGTGCATTAATCTCAAATTAGCAAAATTTGTATCAGAGATGTTATATTTAATAAATTATCTATATTTAATTCCAAAAAGAAATCTTCTATACAAATTATGGTTCTTTGATCCCAAATCATCAAAATTTGTAATCTCCAATCACCAAAATTTGTAATAAAAAAGATATTATATTTAATAAATTATCTATATTAAATTCCAAAAAGAAATTTTCTAACTCTCTTTGTACAGATGAATAAATTTAGTACAAGTACCTATAGTTTTTTATGAAGGTGTAATTTCTAATGAAATAGAGTTCATTGTATATGCCTTGTTAGTTCTAAAAGAAATAAGTAAAGTTAGTAAGCTGTTCAAACAATGTTCTGCTCATGATTTATAATCTTCGGGCTTTTAAAACACAACTACTATGTTTAGATTTAAAATGCAAATTAAGGTGGAAATTTCTTATGAGATGCCTTGCATCCCATATCCTACATCGACTGCCAAAATAATATTCATTGCCTTGTTGCCCTATATATTTGGAGCTTTGATTGGTAACCGTACTTGGAGCTTTGATTGTGAGTACATAATTTAGGATTCCCGTCAACATTCATCCTAACCATTGCTTTACTTGGGACCCTTCGTGCCAAAATCTTTGTGTCATCTTTTTTGTAAATTGTGTGCATATTTTGTAATTCTTGTACAAGAATTTTTGGCGATCTTATGCAGGCCCATATCCCAATCTAGGCCTCAAAATCCATAGCTGCGCAAGTGTGGTCTTTCTATAAAACAAGGGAGAAGTGTGGGCTAGTATTGTCCCGAGCCTATTGGATTCGGTCTCCCTTACCCTCTCACACATGAGGAGAAGGAAAAGAATAGCTGATCTTTTACTAACTATCTCAGTTTTACCATGTAAAAATGCCTCCTACTCTTGGCATCTGGCCAAAAGAAAAAAGCTTTTGGGATGGCGTTCTTGGGATTTGTTGATAATTCTGCTTGGAAAAGCCATCAAGAACTGGAAAACCATATTGCAGTTAAGGAAATGATAAGGTGTATACTAGTTGCACAAAAATGACTCCACTGAGAGTCTGATATGCAGCATTCAGCTATCAATTTTAGTCCTAAATCGAAAAACACATGAAATTGCAGGAAATGATAAGGAAAAAAGATGCCAACTTTACCTCAGCAAGCGCAGTAAACAAAAGAAATTAACATCCAGGCAGGAGGAGAAGTAAAGGAAAGGGAGGAACCTCATGAAATCACCGGCATGGCTGGCTTCGGAAAGGATCATATTCATCACTGTAAAATCGAGAAACGGAAACAAAAATCCTTCCCGAGCCAGGCCATGCCCATAACTTCATGGAGATCTAGCTCCCTTTCCCTCTTACCCATTCCAAATTTTCCATTTCCTAGCAACCCATTCCCAGAACTTCCTGCAGATCTATCTCCCTTTCCCTCTTTCTCCCATATAAGTTTAACCAAAATCTTTCCACCATGGCCACTGCTTATAGCACCACAGAGGAAGAAGATGACACACAGCCCATAGAAAACGGGGCAGAAAGTCCAAGAGCTTCTGTCCTGAGCACACGGCATTGGGTATTTCTAGGAAGACGGTGGCTCTATCACTTTGGCCCTTTCCTCGTCAGGGCGGGACCCTCGAGGTATCGAATTGTGCTTAGGATGCTCTGCTGCTTTTCTCCATTTTACAGTGCAATGAATATTGGGGAAGACTTTGACTGCCTACTTGAAGAATGGGCTTGAAATCTTTACAATTTTCAAAAATTTTCAATAAAAAAAGTAAATAAAAGAATATAATTTTTAAAAAAATAATTACTCCATTCGTTTCAAAATATTTATTTATAATTTTTTTTATTTTGTTTCAAAATACTTGTTCATGTACATATTTCTAAAATTAATGATTTTTTCATGTTCATTGTTCAAGTATTTTGAAATATGTATATGAACAAGTTTCTTCTCATTGTACCCTCATTTGTTCTAAGTCAACTGCATAACTTTTCAAAATTTTTCTTTCTTCTTACTTCTTGAATTACTAGTCAATTATTATTATATTTTTAATATAGGTAGAATCGAAACTTTATCTAAATTATAGTATTGATTTCAACACTATTAATTTGTGTGTAAAATGCTTCATGAACAAGTATTTTGAAACGAAAAGAGTAGTAAATTCTTTAATATTTATTTTTAAATTTTTTGTCTTTAGTTTAAATAAAAAATTCCGTCCACTGTACCATGATCAATGCAAAATTAACATCTATTTATAAAGACTAAATACTAAAAAATGTTTAGAGACTAAATTCGCTAATTTGTTTAGTATTAAAATGTTAAAAAATGATAAATTTTTTACAAATTTAATATGTATAAATAATAAATACAATATAAAATAAGCATTACGTTGTTAATTTTTTATATATTAGAAATTTGATATTAAAGAAGTTATTAAATTTATAAATTTATTTTTTAAAAAATTTCTAATTTATTTAAATTAAATTATTTAATTAATACTCTAATTTTCTCTTTTCATTTCAGAATTTGTATGATTTATTATTATTATTATTATTATTATTATTATTATTATTATTATTATTATTATTATTATTATTATTATTATGATGATGATGATGATGATGATGATGATGATGATGATGATGACGATGACGACGACGAGCGACGACGAGGATGATGATGATGATGTAAGTTTGAAAAGAATTATATTTTTGTTAATAATATTTTTTATTATTTAAAATTAAAAATAAAAAGCAGAATTAAGTGTTAACATTAGATAACTTTATATTAGAAATAATAAAATTAATTAAAAAATTAATAAGCAACTAATGTCATGATTTACAAAAATAATAATGTTATTAAAATTTGATGTTTTTTTTATTTTTTATAATAACAAATATTTGTGAGAAAAAAGATCTTTTATGCATACATTAATTTAGTTAAATAAAAATATTTATGATAACTAATTTATATATAAATTCATTAAATATTTAAAAGATATAATTATTATATATTTTTATTAATATTTATTTAAAATAACTACATAAATTATAACAAATAAAAAAAATCGAGAGAGTATACTCTCAATTCAAAATTAAATAGTGTCTCTTTTATTAATTTAATTGTATTACAATAAATATTTATTTTTTTAAAATGAAAATATATTTCCCTTTAAATTTCTATCATTAACTTCTCTTAATCTACTAATAATTAGATATATAAATGCATATAAAGATAATATTTTGTTACTTAAAAATACTATTTAAGTAATAGATTGTATGTTTCAATTCATAATCTATTACCAATATATATACAAATTGAAAAATTTAATCCATAATTTTTGTTTAGTAACAAATTTTACCCCTAAAAATAAATGTTAACATTGCACTGACCGTCACATAATAGATTGAAAGACTAAACGTTTTACTCAAAAAAAGAAGAAGGATAAAAAAATTTAAAAATAAAGATAAAAGACCAAACTTACCAATTAAAAAAAAAAATAAAGGCTAAATCCGACAATTTGTCCAAAAATAATTTGAAAAAAAAAAGAAATCTAAAATGAATCTTACTTGAGAATAAAGGTAGCACATAACGGTTGATTTTTTTTTTTTTAAGTCACATTTGGTTATAAATGGATTTGGATTCTTTTCACTGCAAAACTTCAATTTATTTTAAAATAATTATAATTTACATAACTTTAGTTTCTCAATAACTTTTATATATCCATACCTATTGTATTCTCTATCTTCAATTCTACTTAGACTTTACATTTACCTCATGTATTATAAATAAATTCATCTCAAAATAATTATTATCCAAGTATACATTTCTTTTAATGAAATTTACATGAAATGGGAAAATATTTAGCCTAAAAGTAGTGGAAAAATTAATACAGTCGTGAAAAAAAAGAGCCATTTTAAAAATAGTATTACGTCTTATATAATACTACATGAGTATTAAATCTAAGACCTTTTAATCTAAACCAACAAAACAACTTCCTTGACTTTGAAATTAGACTTAACTAACCATGTGAATCTTAAGGTGTTCTTGAGTGGCAATCTATTTCAGAAAAATTAATTTGAATATAATATTTTATAAATATATAACAATTTTCGAGAATTAAAAATAATTTCAAAAATTAAAAATTACTTACATTTAAATTCTTTTGAAATGACTTGATTTTCTTTTAATAAAATTATTATCTAAATACACCCTTAGATGTAGGCAAGAAAAGGAGACTCTATTTCTGTCTAACCCTTGCCCTTTCCTCTCATTGCCATCCTTTCCCCAAAGTCGCCCCTATCTCTACCCCCAATGTAACCAGGAGGCACTTGTGCCGCTCCCTCGGCGTGGCCATTAGTAGAACTTATTTATTAAAGGGCAGCCATTTAAAGAATCATTCACTTATGTTCCTATATTATTTACAAATAGAATATCCATATAACTCTTCCTATATGTATCTTAATTCAAAATTCAAACATAGTAACTTTGACAAAGAGAACCAATCCATCCAAAATGGACCAGAGACTAGAGATGTAGTTGAAGACAAACCAGCATAAGGGGAGAAAAATGTAGAGAGAAGAATGAGAAAATATTAAGACTCTCTCACTACATAATATTTTCTCTCTCTTTCCCTCGAAAGGTCTTTTCCCTTCATTTAATATACCTCTTCTTTTTTTTGGGTTGTATTACTACAGGAAAAATCGAGATTTGCGACGAATTTTTTACGACTGCTTCAAAACCGTTGCTAATAGCGACCAATTTGCGACGATTTTCAATTAACTCGCGTGTTGACCAACACCGTCGCAAAACGGTCGCAATTTGCGACGGTTTTGCGACGGCTAAAATACCCGTCGCAATTCGTAGCAAAATCGTCGCAATTTGCAAGGGTTTTGCGACGGCCATTTATTTTTTAAAAAAATATTTTCAAAAATTTTTTTGAACGTCCATCGCAAAACCCTCGCAATTTGCGAGGATTTTGCTACGGCCAATAAACCCTCACAAATTGCGAAGGTTTTGCGACGACCAATTGTTTTTTAAAAAAATATTTTAAAAAAATTTAAATGTCCATCGCAAAGTCCTCGCAATTTGTGAGGGTTTTGCGACGGCTAATAAGCCCTCGCAAATTGCGAGGGTTTTGCGACGACCATTTATTTTTAAAAAAATATTTTTTTAAAAATTTTTGAACGTTGTGAGGGTTTTGCGACGACCAATTATTTTTTTTAAAAATAGTTTTAAAATTTATGAACGTCCATCGCAAAGTCTTCGCAATTTGCGAAGGTTTTGCGATGGCCAATAAGCCTTCGCAAATTGCGAGGGTTTTGCGACGGCCATTTATTTTTAAAAAAAATATTTTTCAAAAATTTTTGAATGTCCTCGCAAAACCCTTGCAATTTGCGAGGGTTTTGCGACGGCCATTAAACCCTCGCAAATTGAGAGGGTTTTGCGACGGCCATTTATTTTTTTTAAATATTTTTTTAAAAAAATTTGAATGTCCATCGCAAAGTCGTCGCAATTTGTGAGGGTTTTGCGACGGAGTAGAAACTCTCTCAAATTGCGAGGATTTTGCGACGGTCGATTATTTTTTAAAAAATATAAGTTAAAAAAATGAATATACATCGCAAAGCCCTCGCAATTTGCGAGGGTTTTGCGACGGTCAATATTTTTAATTAAAAAATAAATAAATGAAATTTTTTTTGGAAAATCTCAAAACCCTAATTCATCGCAAATCCGTCACTAATTGCGACGAATTTGCGAGGGTTTTGCGACAAAATTTTAATCTTTTTTTTTTATTTTTAAATTTTTCTTTATGTGTTTGTGTGGTGGTGTATTTTGACAAATTTACTGAAATATTTTTAATAACATGTCTCAATTAGTGCATTTTATTATAATTTTGTATATGTAATTATGTCATGTTATACACCTAATGTATTGCATAAGTAAATATATATAGTTAATTATGTTATGTTATATACTTACTCTAATATATAAGTATATATATACAATGTATATAAGTATCTATTTAGTTTCATATATATATTATAACATGTAGGTATATATATACATATGTCTAATTTTTTAATCTATCATTTTGATTTAGTAGTGTATAAATTAAAATATATAAAGAAAAATAATTCAAATACTTTATTATTGTTGATATCACTAAAAAAAATGGTGAAATTTATAATGTAGAGATCAATTTTTAATGTTCTTCGTCTCCTACATGTTTAATAAATATTATACTATATAGCTATGTATATACATATGTCCAATTTTTTAATCTATCTATTTGGTTAAGTGATGTATAAAGTAAAATATATAAAGAAAAAGAATTCAAATATTGTTATTATTGTTGAGATCACTAAAAAAATAGTGAAAATTATAATGTAGAGATCTATTTGTAATGTTATTCATCTCCTACATATTAATATATATTATACTATATAGTTATATATATACATATATCTAATTTTTTGATCTATTTATTTGGTTAAGTGATGTATAAATTAAAATATATAAAGAAAAATAATTTAAATATTATTATTATTATTAAAATTACTAAAAAATAATAAAAATTATAATGTATAGATCGATTTATAATGTTATTCGTATTAATTTATGAGAAATTAGCGAGGGTTTCATTTTTTTGTCACAAATTGCGACGAAATAGCTAGGAATTTAAAAAAAAAAAACTAACATTTTCCAAAATTTTTCACTCCCTCCTTTTTTTTTTTTTTCCCTTCCTTCTTCCTCACACCCTTCTTCCCTTCCTACACGATCCGCCACCCCCTCCCCTTCCCAACCTCGGTGCCGCGCATCTCCCCTCCCCATCCCTCCCCCCTCCCCCCCATCGGCAACCTCCCCCGCAGCTCCCCCATCCTTGCGCCCCCCTCCCTCAACTCCCCCCATCCCGAGCCCCCTGCACCCCGCCAAGCCCCCTCTCTCCCCAGCGCTCCCTCCCCTGCAGCTCTCCCCTCCCCGTGCCCCCCACCCGCGAGGGCCCTCCCCCGCGCCCCCCCACCCCGCGTCGGCCCTCCCCTGCAGCTCCCCCTCCCTGCGCCCCCTCCTGTAGATCCCCCCTCAGCCCGCCCCCTACCGCCAAACTCTTCTTTCGTACCCGCATCTGTGACCCATCCAAACCATAAACTCACAACTACTTCCCTACCGCCAGAAGTTTCAGTACCGAAGGCCGAAGGCGGAGACTTTTGTTTCCCACGAAAGTACTGATTGACCAATTTTTTCCCGAGTCGTCCGAGGCTCAGGTGAACTGCAAAAGGTTTATTTTATTGCTTTTCTCGTAATCCCTTGTCTACTATTTCTAATCAATTCGTGAGTTCATGTAAATTTTATACCTTCTTTCTCTGTTACATTTGCAGCTGATATTTACTTGAGAATAGACAGAACACAGAAGAATAGCACTATAAGAATAGGCCACTCTAATCTGGGTGATTGACTGATTCATACTTTTAAATAGAAATTATAACATATGGATGTTCAGGGAAACCAGATTAAAGGAATGTGGCCCAATTTGTTTGGTTTCTAGATTAGAGGAATGTGGAGACTGGGCACGCTTAAAATAACAAGTTCATAATGTTAGGATTCGTGGACTCCTAAACGCGGAAAACATCTACGAATCTCTCCCGAGGATCCAAGTAAACGATTAAGAAGATCTAAGCTTTAAGAATTACCTCTGGTTGCTGTAATCGAAATCCTTCGATTCTGGTTGCGCTGTTGTATGTTCAACCCGAACAATCACCAGACGCTGCAGTATGCGAACGTCCTCTATCGGATACACACCACGAACTCACTAGATACCCGGGGAGTGCTAGCGCCTAGGGTTTGAGAGGTTTTTTTTTCCCTTCTGGTAGAGAATGGCACGAATGTTCTCAACCGAAAAATTGGACTATTGAAAAGACGGCTAGGGTTTTCTTAAAAACCCTCGAACCTCTTAGAGTCCAACCCTAATAATATCTTATCATATTCTAATTTAAATTCAAATTAAATTAAAACTGATATGATAAGATTCTGCCATTATCTCGGTAATTTAACTAATTATTTTACCGAGTCAGATTCTTATAATCTGGATATCATCCAGATTCATCGAACTCTGGTCACCAGAAAAATAACCTAACAAGTTCGCTTATTGTGTGACCCTATAGGTTCATTTAACATCGGCGAGTGTGCCTAAATCATATTTAAATGGCCCACAAGTTATAAGCGGTTTCTAGCAAAACATTATAACTATCCAGGTTAAATGAAGATCGGTGATCTCTTTGAACCAAACCATAATTTTATATTTAGTCCTTTTGTCACACGATATCCAGATTAAGCATAAGGCACGGAGCATGTCATCCTTATTAAGCTTAATCAATTATTTCTTGATTTCATAGTAGACTGTTCAAACAAATGATATCAATATCTTAGATTGATATATTTGAGCACGGCCATACATTTTTAACAGTCTAACTTATCAAGGGGCCCATGGATATCTCTCCCATAGCTGAGAGGACAAATTCCTTCACAATCAATCATATTCCTCTTCTTGATTTATTCTATATCCAACGAGTAGTCTAATTTATTATCCGGTTAAAGACAACTTTAGACAATGTCAAAATATAGAATTTATCAAGTAAGAAACTATGATGAATTTAGGTCGAAGGACTTTCAATATTATTATGGCTAGAAAGTACTTATGACATATTCCATGAAGTACTCTTACAGTGGGTCATGTCCAATACAATGTTCTCTAACATTTATTTATGTCTTGACTCGATATCACAAATATCCATAGCCAGCAAAACATAGCCATCAAGTCACAAACATACTAATCTTAATTTATTATTATTCCAATAATAATAATCGATCAGGGACAGTTTTAGAATAGTCATTGTATTCATTGTAGAGTTTTACTATCAAGTCACGTACTTGATGACCAACAAAACAAAACTCACTATTCATGGAAAGGAAAGCCTCATATTATTATATAAAACATAATGACAATTGTATAAGTACAAATTGACTCTAGGGCATATCCCCAACACATAACTCAAAGATAAATTATTAGTTTCAGCGGATTGATTGTGGTAATTGTGTTTTGCTTTACATACACAACATTTCTTCTGCTTGTGATAATTCATTATTATTATTTTTTTAATTTTTAATTTCTTATTTTTAGATTTTAAGTGCAACCTCTTTGTTATTAAATTATTGAGAAAAAATGTCATCTCAAGGTAGTGAACTTGAGTCTCATGAGGAATGCCAGATATCTAGATGCTCAAACCAATTCTCAACTTGTACCTCTAGTCAAAATGCAAAGCCATCAACTCTAACTCTACAATGTGCTCCCAAGGGCATTAATATTGAGTCCAACTGGACCAACTCAATCCCTGGATATGAAAACACTAGTATAGTTTAGTATGAGAGAAAATTGACTAGTATTTTTTAGGATCATATGTAGGAAAAAAAAAGAAAGAAAAATGGAGTTGAAATTTGGGTGATTATTTGTGAATGAGCAGAGTTGGAATTGATGTATAAAAGTTGTATTGATGTTGGGGTTGAATTTGAGGAGATTGGAAGTGATATGATGGTGGTTTGATGTTGGATTTTTTATTTAAATTTGGAATTGTGAACTGGAATTGTTGAATTGTTAATTGGAATTGTTGTCCTTTTTTAACATTCTTGGTGTTTTGATCTGTACTTATATGTGATATACTTTGTACAAAGTGCACTATCTTTTACCCTATTATAAAAAAACTACTACTTTGATCAAATTATATGGAAACTATGTTTTAGCTATATAAACCCTTATAAATTAATTTGATTGGTTATGATGCCATAATAGGAAGGTTGATATCTGATTAGTTTAGTAATCTTATTACTTGATTATAACAATATATTAGTGTCTCTCAAAATAGTTAGTTTTAAGAAAATCATAGAATAAATGCATAAAATTGAAAAAAAAAAATATATTTGTTCTTCTCGTTTTCTCTTAAATTATATGATCAAAAACGAATATGAGACGCAAATGTATCAACACTATATTTAGTAGATATATTTTTCTAAATTTTAGTTTAGGTAAAGACAATTTAGCTTTAAATAATACCTTTCTATAAACAATAATTTAATGTATACTAACAGTAACAAGTGTATTAAGCGTGTGAATGAAGATTTAACTCTAGTGGAATGCTTTGAAGGCTCTTTTATGTGAGAAATTCGTTTCCTTGGATTATGAAGATGTAAGAGTTGCGTGTTGTTCATATAAATTGCCTTTGTGTTGAATTCAAATGTTGGATTCCCCGTGAGTAATGGGTGATTACTTTTCCTGGGTAATGGGTGATTACCCCTAGTTATCCTTTTATTTTTTTTCTATAAATGAATGATCTGTCTTTGTTGTTTGCAATTGCATTTTGATTGTCAAATTTTGAGGTGGCCCTGTACTTGGAAAATGTCCAATTACAGGGGAGACTCTGTCAAAATTTTTTTCAAAATCTGCCGCTATTTACTGTGGAGTAGAATAACTACCCTTATCTTGGAGTGTATTATTCAATTGAACATGAGTATATATCCCATAGTAGCATTATTATTAAAAATAATATTTCTAATAACAATAAGAATAGGACTAATGAAATAAGTAATAATAATAATAATATCATATATAATATGAATGTTAATAATAGTAGGAATAATATACGTTATAGAGAGAGTTTAAACAAATGTAAACATTGGAATGAAAATAAATAAAATGTTATTTTAACCATCGGAATGTGTAAAATAAGAATATAATTAGCTTTAATATTATTTATCTTAATCAAATAAAAAAATTTCTCATTTATTTCCACATTTATTTTCACTCTTCAAATAATTGTACTTTTCACCTCAAATAAATGTAAAATTAGGATAAAACGTAAATATTGAAGGTGTAACTGTATCCAAAGATAGCAATTGTATATTCTATGTTTTAGACATCTTTTTTTAGGATGAGGTGCGAAATCTCATACAGAGCACTCCTCAGTCTGAGTCTAGTGAGTCCGTAAACTCTATTGTTCCTTTTGATGAAAAAACCATATTCGTAAAGGCACAAGGCGGGTTCAAAAAGGGACGAGTTTTTGGCTTAGGCTCGAGGCGATACATGTTCGGACTAGACTGTCTCAAAGTGGACTCATGCATCTTCCACTACACCAGCTGATATTGGACATCTAGTAGAGCAAAGGGTTCAACAGGCCGAGCGGACGTTCAATCGACAAATAAACTTGTACCGGGATTTCATAAGGCAACGGCAGTCTACATTTGGTGGTTGGATGGCAGCTATGTCGGACAAGATGGGTATTCCTGCACTATCTATACCATCCATAGAGGAGATAGAAGCACGCATAGCGGCTGCTAATGCTGATGATGAAGATCCAAATGCCGATGATAGATTTGATCCAACTAATGAGCACCCGGGCCCACGTAGGGACTCTCGTTCCCCTTCTCCACCCCCTTTTGCAGCTGCTCCTTCATTAGTTACATAGACTTTGTTATATTTATTTTTATACTCTTTATACATTATTACTTATTTCTGTGAATTATTTTACTTTTTTAGATACTTATTATGTATTTATATTATATCACATTTTAGTATTTTAATTATATTTATTCGGACTTATTTTTAATTTTTATAGTATTTTTTTGGATTATGAACATAGTTTTGGCATTTATTTGTATAGTGTTTCAGGACTGATTTACAAGGAATTAATAATTTAAAATAAATATAATAATAGAAAAATAAAAAATCATCGCAAAATTCTCGCAATTTGTAACGATTTAGCGAGGGTTAGAAAATTTCGTTGCAAATTTTGACGATGTAATCAGGCGAAAAATTCCTTTCTTTGCGAGGGTCCAAAAAGACCCTCGCAAAACCGTCGCAAATTGCGACCGCCCTCGCAAAACCCTCGCAATTTGCGAGGGTTTTGTGAGGGCCATGACTTGGGGTTAATTCTCCCATCGCAAAACCATCGCAATTTGCGACAGTTTTGCGAGGGCCAAAGTCGACCCTCGCAATTTTGCGAGGGCCCAAAATGACCCTCGCAAAACCGTCACAATTTGCGACGATTTTGCGAGGGTCAAGACTGGCGGTCATTTTGGGCCCTCGCAAAACCGTTGCAATTTGCGACGATTTTGCGAGGGCCACGACTTGGGGGCCCTCGCAAAACCCTCGCAAGTTGCGAGGATTTTGCGACGGCCATATCCCTCACAAATAGCTACGGTTTTGCGAGGGCCTTTGCCCTTGTAATTAGCGACGCTCTGCAAAGACCCTCGTAAAACCGTCGCAATTTGCGAGGATTTTGCTACGATTCAATATTTTTCGTCGCAAAACGGTTGCAAATTTGCTTCTTTTGGCGAAATTTGACCAAAAATATTAGTCGCAAAACCGTCGCAAATAGCAACGAATTTTTTTTGCCCTCGCAAAACCGTCGCAAATAGCGACGTTTCCATTGGCCGTCGCAAATCGCGACGGTATTTTTTGCAACGGCCAAAACCGTCAAAAAATCGGTCAGTGATGGTTTTGCGACGGTTTTTGGCCGTCGCAAATCTTGATTTTTCGTGTAGTGTATCTTGCTATTTCACTCCCCATTTAATTCACAAGATACAATCACGTGCTTTCTTGACAGTTTTTTACAAAATTTATAATCACACGACATGACTGTTGTAATTGATATTTTAATTTTATAATTATATATAGATAAGAATTAATTTGAGATAAATTTTATAAAAAATATTAAATATATAAAATTAAGTAAAATCTAAAGAAAAGAATATGATATGATATTAATAAGTAATAATTCTCTAGAGATAAAAAAAATATAATAATATATTTAAATTAAAATAAAAATTTTTAATTTAAAATAAAATTGAAAATTTTCAATCCAAATACACCCGGTTCGCTTAAGTAAACCGGTCACTTGGGTCATGATTTGCATATTATTCACAAATAGACAATCCACTTAAAAGACCAATCTGAAATCCATCTCAGTATGCGTATACAAATGATTTAAGGTTGCATAATTTGTAGGCCAAATTTGTGTCACACCCATGATTTAATCAAGTACAAATTTGTGACACAATCGGGGTTACAAATCATCAAATTCGTGAATATGTATATATATGTATATAAAGGCCTTGATATTATTAAAAAATAAGGCCTTGCTATTCTGGTATAATTACTTTTTCATTTATAATCTTAACTTTAAAAAGCCAAAAAGGATATTTCGAAAAAAATGGAGATACTCCTCAAAAGTTACAATTGAGGTCATGGGATATTATAACACTTCCTAGAATAACATTTTTCATTAACAGCTAAAAAATGTTTTAATAACTAAAAATATTACAATTTCTTTTTCAAAATGAAAAGAAACTCCAAATTTGAATTTAAACTTTAAATTTTGAAGAGTTTATTGGTAGAAAGAATTTAAAATTTGAATGACTTTTGAATTTCTTGAGGAAAAAGAAAAATCCAAGCATAGTAACTTTGACGAAAAGTACCAATCCAAAATGAAAGAATCCAGCCTGAGAGTCAGAGCTGGAGACGAACCAACTCGAGTGGAGCAAAATGTGGGGGAAAAAGTGGATAAATATTACTCTATTTATCTTTATTTATATGTTACAATTAATTACTTCATATAATTTAAAAAAAATTATTTACTCTATTAAATTCATACAATTTTATTTATACATTTCAAAAGTACCTTTGGATTTAATATTCCCCACAACTATTTTCTTATTTTGTTTGCTCAACTCTCTCTCTAAAGTTGTTACACTTTTATTTTTCAAAATTACGTAACACAAGAATATAGTAGTAAAATTAACATTAATGGCAAGTAAATTTTTCAATATGACAGATAAAAAAGGACGTCAAAACTTTTCAATTATGACAGATAAATAGGAACGAATGAAGTATTACTTCTGTTTTACAATATAAATCGTTTTAGATTTATACATAAGAATTAAGGGTCTTAAATTTCACACAATTTAAAAACTAAACTTTTAAAAATACCTCTAATTAAGTCTTTATCTACTTTGATAATTGGAAAGAGTTGGATCATAATTAATAGAAAGAGAGAGATTGAAAGAAGGGGTAGAGTTAGAAAAAAGTAATAAAATTTTATAAAATTTTGTAAAACGACCTATATTGTGAAAAAAAATTTCAAGTCCAAAATGATTTATATTGTGAAACGGAGATAGTAAAGATTTTCTGTTACTGCCTAATATTATATTCTCCTTCCATTTCAAAATATTTGTTCATGAAACATTTTTATTTTGTTTCAAAATACTTGTTCATATACATATTTTTAGAACTAATAATTAATTTATTCCCATTTTACCCTAATTTATTTTAAGTCAACTGTACAATTTTTCAAAACTCTTCTTTTTTCTTGCTTCTTAGTAATTTTTACCAACCAATAACTATCATATTTTTACTATGGGTAGAATAAAAATTTTTATCTAATTATAGTGCTGTTTTCAACACTCCTTAATCTGTATGTAATAAGGAGTATAATTCTTCACGCAGCCCTTCATTTACTTAACATATAATTCTTTTTCTTGAAGGGTTTTGTTTATCCAGATCTAATTTGAAACTCTTCTTAACCTTTCCTTCCACCTCTTACATGAGTGATTTTTAAGGTTATTAATACACTAGCCATGATAATATAAGCATAGTCTTTTAAATCACTACTTTGCAAAAAATGAGAGAGAGCTAAATCTACTAGTAAATTTTCCTCCATACATTCTGTATTCACTTAGAATCTAAAGTATGGTATATTTATTACTATTGATCTATGAAATGTTGTATATTTCCAATTGTTTTATACAAGTTTTATTATTCCTGCTATAAAACCAATTTGCTTTTAGAAAAGATTGGAAGAGGAATCTCGGGGCTCTATAGATATAATGACCCTAATCATATTATCATTAATAAATAATTTCTTATGTAACACCAAAAAAAAAAAAAAAAATATGTACAATTTCTCTTTATTCAAAAATTACAAAATACAAATTCACAGGACCCAAAAACTGAACTGCTATGCAGCATTTAGCTCTATCACATTTTGTCCTAAATCGAAAAACACAAGAAATTGTGGGAAATAATAAGGAAAAAAAGATGCAAACTTTACCTCATGAAGCGCAGGAGACAAAGAATGAATATGCAGGTAGGATAAGTAAAGGGAAGGGAGGAATCCCATGAAATCACCGGCATGGCTGGCTTCTTGGAAAAGATCATTTCCATCACTATAAAGTCAAGAAACGGAAACAAAAATCCTTCCCGAACCAGGCCATACCCACAACTTCATGGAGATCTAGCTCTCTTTCCCTCTTACCCTTTCCAAATTTCACATACAATACCGCTCCCTCCCTCTGCTATGTTTGTTTTGGGCGAGAAAGAATGAATGAGAAGGAAAAATCATGAAATGGTCAATCGCCAACTTTACTCATTCGATGGCTTTTGAATCGCCAAGGCCATTCGGGCTTCACGGGTGACGATGATAAAGGGAAGGAAAAAGAGAGGAAGAGATGGATCTAGAAGAGGGAGGGAGAGAGGGGTGACAAGGAGTAGGGGCATTGTTGCAAAGAGACTAAGGGGGAAACGAAAAAAATATGGTGAGGCGGTTGCAAGGGCTGGTCTAGTGTTGATACATGGGCCGGCCCACACTCTTTCGGACCGTGCCAGGCCGAGGATCAGCCCATGAGTCTTGTTGGCCGGTCCCACAACTTGGCGGGCCGGTCTGTGCCGGGCCTTGGGCTAGAAACCCTAGGCCCGGCACAGCTCGAGCACTTGGCCTATAAGGCTTGCGGGCCGGGCAAGTCGGTCTCAGGCCTTAATCTCTCATTCTCTATTTTTTTTTCACTTAATTCGATTAAAAATTTTGATATTCAACTGTTTTGTAATTTTTTTATTGTTACTTAAATAACACAATTTTTTAAAATTATAAAAAAGTCACCTTGAAGTGGTGAGGCCCACGAGCTGGGCAGGCCGGTCTCGAGCCTTAGTCTCTCATTCTTTATTTTTTTCTCCACTTAATTCGATTAAAAATTTTGATATTCAACTGTTTTGTAATTTTTTTATTATTACTTAAATAACACGATTTTTTAAAATTATAAAAAAGCCACCTTGAAGGGGTGAATGGTTTGGCTTGGACCCCTACTTGTTTTATTAATTACATAAGAAGGGAATTTGATGCCTAAATCTCTTAAAAATATTACAATGATCAAAATTTAAAAATAGAATAAATATCTTAAAAATAAAATTAAATACATAATATTACTTATCCTAAATTTCTAATTATTTGAATACTAAACTAACTATTTGGCTCACCCTATTCATCATCTGAGTCATCATAAAAAATCTACAAATTAGCCATCCTATCTTCAGTTGCGAATCAACTACTGCAATATATTAACATCTCCAAAGTATGAGAAGCCAATCGAGATCTTCTTTCATCAATTGTTCGAGTGCTTTCACTGAAGACACTTTCTCATGGTACTGTAGAGACAGGTAGTGTCAAAAGATCACATGTCATTTTAGATACAATGAGGTATTGACTTACATGAGCCTTCCACCAACTACAAATATCAAAATGTTGATCCTCATTTTCTATTAAGGGCTGCATCTCATAAATTGTCATCTCGTTGTAGGTGGTAGAGGATTTTTTTTTACGCTTCATGATACCCCATGGATTAAATACTGATGAAATCGAAGAGGTAGATTTTCGTGGTGGTTAAAAGTGACTGCTAGATGATGATGAAACTTGCCTACTTAAATTAGGAGAACCAAAACAAGAAGATTCAAACTCGTACAAATTAGACATGTCATATAGAGTTTTAGCCGTTTTATCTTTTATATCTTTTATCATACATTACTTAAGTGTTTAAGATTCATCAAAATCTAATGTTTCATATATTCAATAATATTATGAAATCCAGCCATTTTTACTCGACGATCCGTATATAATGCCATACAATATAAAATATAAATATTTTTATAATATTTTTCGAACATACTTCTCATAAAATAACCATATTAGGATGATCCATATACCCACCAAAAATATGTGCTTCCTTAGCAAGTGTTGGAAGAATATGATGAGTAGTAGGATAATAAAATTCCGATAAAAGTTCAGTTGCTTCTTTGAAAATAAATAAAAATGTTGAAAGCGCAATTCAATTTTCAAAATGAGTTTCAGTTAGTTGAAGTTGAAAATTGTTACTATTACAAAATTCAATAAGTTGATTTTGAAAAGGTATAACACTTTTAAATATATCTAAAGTTGAGTTCTATCTAATTTTACAATTTAATCTAAATTTTTTAAAAGATACACCTTATTATCGGCATAAAGCCTTAAAATTTTGTTACCTAGTTGGGGAAGTTTTAATAAATAAAATAATATTTCTAATTATATTAATAATATTATCAACATATTTATATTATTTCTTAACACACAAATTAAGTATATGATAAGCACACCTAATATAAAATAAAATACCATCTAACATAAGATTAATAATATTTTTCAAAATTGCTATGACAGAATCATTATTTGAAGCGTTATCTAAAGAAATAAAAATAATTTTATTTAAAATCCTATATTCACGACATGTTTGAGTAATCATTCTAACTATACTACTACTTACATAAGGATATTCAAATAATTTAAAATAAATAGTTCTTTTTTGTACTAACTAATCATAATCTATCCAATGACATGTAATGCACAAATAAGACTCATTAGTAATTGCAGTCCAAAAATCACAAGTAAGAGCAAATTTTCAATTACAAGAATCAAACATAACAATTAGATATTAAACATGTAATGCACTTAGTTCCCATATGGAATTGAGGTGAGAAGTGTAAATGGTATATAAGAATGGATGCCCTCATTATGGGAACTAAGTGCTACACTGTGTACGGCAGTGGGACCCACCGCTTGGGTCTAAAGGAGGAATGAATGTGATACCCCAATCCCACATGGAATTAGGATGAGAAGTGTGAATGATATATAAGAATGGATGTGGGATTGAGTGAAGAGTGTGAATGGTATATAAGAATGAGCCTAAGTATCCATTGTCAACTTGGGATATCCATTTTAGCTCAGACAGCTGTGGAAGCCACCTCTAGAATCCCATGTCGCCTGGTTGGTCTTAGGTTTGGCCCCTAAAGTATGGGCCCAACGAAGACACTTAGGCCTAAAAGAGGGGTGAATGTGATACCCCAATCTAGGGCTGTAAACGGGTCTAATCGGGTCTGGGACGCCTTGTCCCGAACTCGATTAAAGAAAGGTAGTACCGAACCCGACCCGAATACCCTACAAATATGGATTGATAAGACCCATACTCGCATACGCGGGTATCGGGTCCGAGTCGGGTATACCCGGTCCGAATACACATGTAAAAATAATATTCCTATATTAAAAATTTAAAACAATTTAGTTCACATTTAAGCTAAAAAATATGAAATAGCCATAATATCAATAACAACTACAATTCCAAATTCTCAAAATTTTAAATTTACAACAATAAAAAGAAACTTCCAAATTCATAAATAACAATCTCATACAACATATAAAAATTAGAATGGAGTTGTGAGCTTTACAATGAAGAGAAAGAAACCCAAAGAGAAAGAAACCAAATCCTTTTTCTCACAATAAAGAGCTTTACAATGCACAAAACAGAAAACAACAAAGCTAGAAATTTGTAACATAAATATAGAATTTTCCCTTTTGCAAACAAAGCTAGAAGTCCATGTTGCAAACACCTTTTTGTGCTTAGCTAAAATTACATCCCCTAAACTTTATGGATGGAGTTGTGAGCTGTAGGAAATTTCAACATGGTTGGGCTGAAATTTCAACATTGTAGCACATAGTTGGGCTGAAATTTCAGGCCAGAATTTTGTTTTCCAACGGGCCAAGACCATGTAGGAAATGTTTTGTTAACTGCCATTTTGCAACACAATTTTTCCTTTTCCCCCTCTTGTGTGTAAAAAGTCAGGAATTAGGAAAGAGACTTAAAAAAAATTCTAAGCAGCACAAATATTGTTCTTCTTTTTCGAGCAGCACAAACCAGTTCTTTTGTACAATACAAACCCTGCATAAAATTCTCTAACAACATAATCCCAAGCATAAGAATTCAGCAACTGCCACCACCCCCCAACCCCTGCCCTCCCTTCTCCCTATCATACAGGGAATGAAGAAATCAAAATTTAATACCCAATGCTAGTACACCCACCTTACAGTACTTCCATGTCCTAATATACCAGTTCACATTCAAATCCACATGACTTGTCATAGCAAAGGTAAAGAGATAGACTTTCAGTTACCTCTACAGAGAGCACTCACAACTCGTCCTAAGAAAAATTGATGACTTCCTTTCTTTGCAGGACGAACACTTGAATTGCTTCAAGAAGAGGGGTGACCGTGTAATGAAGATGATGGTGTGTAAGCGCTAGCTTGACTGAGAAAATTTTGAAAAGTTTCAGAACAAGACAGAATTTGATAGGGAAGGTAAATGTGTTTTATTCATGAAGAAGGCTTACATATATATAGGATTACAGTCTTGTGAATCAGGAATAAATTTAGCCTCTATAAAAGAAAGAAAATCTCTACCTAATTAAGAGAATATTTTTCTTACTCTACAAGATTATACAGCTAATATACAGAGATTATTTCCTATTATAAAAGAAAGAAAATCTCTACCTAATTAAGAGAATATTTTTCTTGCTCTACAAGATTATACAGCTAATATACAGAGATTATTTCCTATTACCCCCCTCAAGTTGGAGCATGAAGATTAAGAATGCCCAACTTGCAAAAGAGATGTTCAAATTGACGACCACCCAATGCTTTTGTGAAGATATTAGCTAACTGAGAACCAGTGGGAATATACATTGGTCGAATAACCTCACGATGAACTGCATCATGAACAAAATGACAGTCAATCTCAATGTGTTTGGTGCGTTCATGGAATACTGGATTTGAGGCAATATGCAAGGCTGCCTGACTGTCACAATATAACTGTACAGGTGTTGAATGATGGACACCAAGATCAAGTAACAAACTTTGCAACCACTTTAATTCACAAGTAGTCATAGCCATAGAACGATATTTTGCTTCAGTCGATGACCGAGAAACAGTCTGTTGCTTCTTGGTCTTCTAGGAAATGGGAGAACCACTAAGATGAATGTACCAGCCTATCAAAGAACGATGAGTGAGAGGACAACTCACCCAATCAAAGTCACACCAAGCAGAAAGATGCAGATTATTCTGTGACCGTAGCAATATACCTTGACCAGGTTTCCCTTTCAAGTAACGAACTACTCTTAAGGCTGCCTCCCAATGTTCTTTGCGGGGTTGCTGCATGAACTAAGCCAACACATGCACACAATAGGATAATTCAGGTCGGGTGAACGAAAGATAAATAAGTCGACCCACCAACCGCCTATAACTTTCTGGATGAGGCAAAAAATCACCTTTTGCCATTGCCAAATTATGATGTTGTTCTATAGGGAAAGAAACTGGTCTAGCACCAAGTAAACCGGCTTGGGAAACAATATCCAAGGCATATTTTCGTTGACACAAATAAACTCCTTTAGAACTACGTGCAACTTCAATGCCCAAAAAATACTTCAAGACTCCCAAATCCTTCATATGAAAACAACTACTCAAATACTGTTTAAATATTTGTATAGCTGAGTGGTCGTTACCTGACACAATAATGTCATCAACATAAACAAGAACATGGATTTGCACTTGGTTTCGGTGCAAAGTGAAGAGAGAGTAGTCAGAATAAGATTGCTTGAAACCATATTTCTTCAACGTAGAAGCTAATTTTGCAAACCAACATTGAGGAGCCTGTCGTAGCCTGTACAAAGATTTCTTCAAATGACACACCATTCCTGGTTTGTGAGCATAAAAACCAAGAGGCATGCGCATGTACACCTCTTCTTGCAAATCCCCATGTAAAAATGCATTTTGCACATCCATCTGATGAAGTTCCCAATTTTTAGCTGCAGCAACTGTAAGAAAAGTGCTGACAGTAGTCATTTTTGCCATAGGTGCAAACGTCTCATAGTAATCTATTCCTTCAACTTGCCTATTTCCCAGAACAACTAATCGAGCCTTGTAATGTTCAATTGTTCCATCTACATTATACTTTATGCGATACACCTATTTGCATCCTATTGCTTGCTTTCCCGATGGTAATTTCTTTACTGTCCACGTTTTATTATCTTCCAAGGCTTGTATTTCCTTTGCCATAGCATCTCTCCACTATTTATCTTTCATAGCTTCAGCAAAAGAATTGGGTTCAACTCTTGTAGTAATTGCTGCCAAGAAAGCACGGTGACACAAAGAAAATTTATCACAGTTCACATAATGTGTAAGAGGATAATGACTACCTGAGGAATGCCGATGATCAAGTGATGTTGCAGAGGGGCTCATTACTTTCACAGTATGTAAGACAAATTCTCTTAACAAAACATTGCCACGTTTTTCCCTGTGACCACGGGCAAGCATCTCTTTGGGTTGCAATTCTTGACTTGTTTCAGTTTCAGTTGTACCCCCTGGCTGTAGTCATTCCTTGAGCTTGCTCATTGTTGGACTCAATGATTGCTTGATCTGCTCTATCATTATTCTTCTGTTCAAGCATTTTATTGAAGAAATCCAATTCTTTTTCAGTCAAAAGATCATCATGTGTATTGTTAGCCATTCTTGGTTCATCATCAGATTTTTGTATATAGGGGAACTGATTCTCTACAAAAATCACATCTCGAGAGACAAACAAGTCACCTATTTCAACATCATACAAAGTCCATCCTTTCTTTCCAAAAGGATATCCAACAAATACACATTTGCAGCTTCTACTGGCAAATTTATCTCCTTCTCGTCGTTGATTATGAGCATAAGCCAAGCAACCAAATACTCGAATATTTCCATATGATGGAGCTTGACCATACAATAATTCATAAGGCGTTTTTTCTTTTAACAACATCGATGGAGTCTTATTAATTAAATAGGCTGCAGTTAACACACATTCTCCCCAAAATTCGATAGGCAAGTTTGCCTGAAAACGAAGAGCACGAGCTACATTTAGTATGTGTCGGTGTTTTCGTTCTACTCTTCCATTTTGTTGAGGTGTCCCAACACAACTTGTTTGGTGCATTATACCATTCTCTTCAAAGTACTCATGTAGACAAGTGAATTCAATTCCATTGTCACTATGCACTATTTTCATATTTCCATTGAATTGTCTTCGTATTAATGCAAAAAAATTGCAAAGAGACTGTCCCACCTCAGATTTATTTCGTAACAAATAAACCCACACACTTCTTGAAAAATCATCAACTATCGTCAAGAAATAATGTGCACCACAAAGAGTTGGAGTTCTATAAGGACATCATAAATCACAATGTATCATTTCAAAAATGCTAGAAGCTTTGTTGTTACTAGATAAAAACTCTCCTCTAATCTGTTTTGCTAGAAAACAAATTTCACAACTATTACACTTATCACTACTAACATCAACAACAGGTAACAAACTAACAATCTTATTGGAAGGATGACCCAACCTGTGATGCCAAATTTCAAAGCTGTCATTTCGCACCTTTTTCAAAGCCATAGCACTCTTCATTCCTCTGATTTTCTTGAAGTAATAGAGCCCCTCATGCTTCTCACCCACACCAATCAACAATCTCGAATTGTGGTCCTGCATTACACAAAATGTATTAGTGAATAGAACTGTGCAATTCATTTCCTTAGTCAGTTGTGATACAAAAATCGAGTTACACTTCAAATCAGGAACATATAAAACTTTGTTCAATTTTAAATGTTTATTCAACATCACAGCTCCTTCTTTCTTCACCATAATCTCCTTTCTATCTGGCAATCCAACTGGGACGGAATGAGTATCTTTCCCATTATTCATCAATTCAAGACTTCCAGTCATATGGTGAGAAGCTCCGCTATCAATTATCCATCTCATGGTGTTATATGTACCATTCAATCTTCCTTGATTTCCATCTTTTTGTGCATTCAAAAGATTGATCAACGTGTTCCATTGCTCACCACTCAGTCCTCCTTTTTCTATATCAGTTGCATCATTACCCTATCCTGGTGTACATGTCGCATTAGCTCGAATTGATCCACCACGTCCTCTACCAGCTAGGTTAGTGGTCTGTTTTGATCCTTCCTGTCCACGATGTCCGCTGCCTTTTGGCCTATCTTCCCACCAGTCTAGATAACCAACAAGTTGGAAACATAACTCAACATTGTGGCCTATTTTGTTACAGTTGGTGTAGACTATGGACTTATCTTTATTTTCAGTTCGTCCTTTTGATGTCGAACTTGTTTGTACTGCGAAGGCCATGTGCACACTTTGTTGTTCCTTTCCACGAGTTATATTGCGAACTCGTTCTTCTTGAATCACCATAGCATATGCTTGATTCAGATTTGGCAATGGTTCAGTACTCAAAATGTTAGAATGTATTGTTCCATAAATTGAGTCATCTAATCCCATTAAGAATTAATGTAGCCTTTCTTCCTCTCGTTTCTTATCCAATTCTACAGCAATATTACAATTGCAGTTCCCACATTTGCACACTGGATTCTGCTAATAGTTTGCCAATTCTTCCCATATCATCTTCAATCTTCCATAATAGTTCACTATTGCCATTCCTTACTGTTTGCATTCTACCTACTCGGTTTTGAGCTGATGAATACGTGGTCCATTCACCACAGAAAATCGTTCTTCAATGTCATCCCAAAGATCTTTTGCGATTTCCATATATGAGATGGTTGATTGCAAACTTGGTTCTATTGTGTTTAACATCCATGAAACCAACATGGAGTTAATAGTCCACCAATCTTCCATCTCTGAAGAGTCTTCTATAGGTTGTTTTATAGCACCATCAATGAATCCATATTTCTTTTTGGCTCTGAGCACCGTTCTTATCGCTCTTGCCCATTCATCATAGTTCTCTCATTTTAGTTGAACTTGTGTAATGATATTTCCTGGGTTATCATTTGTTGAAAGAAAATATGGAGACATCATCTTTCTGATTGAGACATCACTGCCTCCCTTTTTATCACCACTCCTATCCCCATTCATGGCTCTGATACCATGAAAAGTTTCAAAACAAGACAGAATTTGATGGGGAAGGTAAGTATGTTTTATTCATAAAGAAGGCTTACATATATATAGGATTACAGTCCTGTGAATCAGGAATAAATTTAGCCTCTATAAAAGAAAGAAAATCTCTACCTAATTAAGAGAATATTTTTCTTACTCTACAAAATTATACAACTAATATACAGAGATTATTTCCTATTACAAAAGAAAGAAAATCTCTACCTAATTAAGAGAATATTTTTCTTACTCTACAAGATTATACAGCTAATATACATAGATTATTTCCTATTAAATTTGGATTTCATTTTTGGAGAAAATAAGGAAAATGTTAGTGGCTGCGGTGGCGGTTTGGTGCCAGAGAATCGAAGAGGTAGAGGTTGAAGATGAAGAGTGAAACAGAGCTTGTGTGTGTGTTATGTGCGGCGGCTGCTGCTAACTTCAAACTATAGTGGGTTAGCTATGGTAACATTCAAAATAAACCCAAAACATAATACTATATATATAATATAATATAATATATATTTTATATTTTATATAATATAATATAATATATAATTTATTAAACGGGTAATTAGATAATCGGGTATGGGTAATATAGTTCCATACCTAGACCCGATTATATATAATAAACGAGTAAGTAGGCCGGGTAAGAAAATAGGTGTACCAGACCCGTTATAAACGGATCCGGGTCTGGGTATACCTGACCCATTAACAGCCCTACCCCAATCCCATATAGGATTGTGATGAGAAGTGCGAATAGTATATAAGAATGAGCCTAAATACCCATTATCAACTTGAGATATTCATTTTGGCCTAGATGAGAAGTACGAATGGTATATAAGAATGGGTGTAAGTATCCATCGTCAACTTGCGATATCGAGACTACAACAGTTGGGTTGGAATTGGCCCTTGTGGTGCCCTTTGTTTCGCCAACAAAGAAGTCATCCTTGACGATTTCCCATTCCTTTCCTGCCGAGCCAACTCTCTTCACCATTCGATGCCTTTGCCTTCCCTTTCTATAACATACCCAGGCGCCCTCTTTTCCAATCACTAAGAAAAAATCAATACCAATCAAAGTCCTATCTAAGTAAAGCTTCGTCTGTTATTTTTTCGGCCCTGGGGGAGTTTACTTGACCCATTCCCCAGTCTCCTGCACTGCTCGAGTTTACGTAGCGAAAGGGTAAGTCATTTAGAAGCTTCCTCTTAACTCTTACGAGTAAGAAATATATAAGACTGAAAGGAGAATACTAACTATTAAGAGTACAACGTTCAATCTATCAGGGGTGCTTGTGGGGGAGGTGTGCCACGATGAAACAAGGGAATGAAAGGCCGTTTTGCGTTGGATGCTCTTTACCCTCCTCACAATGACGGCTCTGTTGTCTTTGGGAGTGTTGAAGCTTGCTTCTTCTCCAGAGTTTTCTTGGTCATCAATACGACCTGTCCTTAATAGAACCGATCTGATTCTCTGAACAATTAGAATTTCGTACGTCTGTTGGATCCTCCCTATCTCCTGATTTTTCTCCCAAGCTTCCTTCTATGCTGACAGAAGCGGATAGGCAGGTAATAAAGAAGAAGAAGAATGGCTAGGGACATGGTAGTAGCAGTCTATCTTCGATCCGTCTTATTTTATTGCGCTTCAGCTTCCTTCCCCTGATGGAATCTTTCTGCTCGAAGCTCTTTCTTCCAAGCACACGGAAGAAGCAAGACCAGGCAAGAGCTCATTCCAATCACAAGTCCTACTACGAGTCGTTTAAAAACCTTTTCAAAAACCACTTTGTTTCACGACTTTCCTATGGTATGCGTTTCTCTTTTGCAATCTTGGGGACAAGAAGGCTGTGATTGGCAGGAGTTACGACCTTGATTATTAATCAATACGTCAAAGTCGGGCTCTCCTAACCCCTACCTCCTGGAAGCGCCAGGTCACTTCCCCTTGAGAAAAAACACGTACGAAGACGCGAAAATTTCGGAAAATGGTGTTGTTTTTGCACCAAATTCCTGCAAAGGGGCAGCGAGAATTGTGATTTGATTTGTAGTGAGGTCTCACAATTAAGTTGAGGTCGCATTCACGGAATGCGACCTCTACGCGATTTCTTTTTTTTTTTTAATAACGGCTGAGCTTGAGGTCGCAATGCGACCTACAAACCAAGGTCGCATTCCTTGAATGCGACCTCAACCTGCAATTTTCCCAACATGCAACTCCAACCTTATTTAAACAACCTTATTCGAGCAACCTCAACCTACTACAATCTGCACCTGCAACCAACCCTCTACAATTACTTAATGTAGTTTGAGTAAAGACTGATAGTAGATCACGCATTTATCACATGAATAAAATTTAATATAATATCGCAAGTACATAGAGAAGCATCCAAAATAACAAGAACAATATTGTAAGTACATAGAGAAGCTGTATTGAAAATACAATTGAACAAAAAACGAACTAATAGTCCAGTGTCAATGGCTAGTCTCTCGAAACAGTAAAATTACTATTATTACAATTCCTTCTAGTATGTCCACTCCTATGACAATTGCTGCATCTTGGAGGAGAGTTGAGTGTCCGATAATCCATATCACAAGGTATCCTCGATATGCGCGGATGGCCAGGAACTTCATTTCGCATCATTTCTTTCACCGGTGCAAGAGTAAAATTAGAAGGCCTCCAATACTGTTCATCCGCCACAGGAAAGAACTAACCCTCATATGTCAACTCATAATTCCTTCTAGTGTAGAACTCCAAAACAAAGTCAATTGGGTTCCAACCTCTGTGACAACATGCTGCAAACACATGTGAACAAGGAATACCATATATACTCCATTTTTGGCACGTACATGATCTCTCTGTTAAATTGACACTATAAACATTTGGACTTCTACCCGCTTGTTGAACAAATGATTTAATCCCATATTTACCGGCATGTGCATTATATTCAGTTACTACATGCCCTCTGGATTTGTCCTCATAATAAGAATACAGCTTCCACATTTCAGATAGTAAAGGGTGTCTCAAATTAGATGCTTCATCTCTGTATTCATTAAAATATTTAACTAACTTCTGAAATGAAGTTTCAACCAAAACCTTCAGCGGAAGAGATTTTGCTTTCTTTAGCACACTATTCATACATTCAGACAAACTAGTAGTCATTGAACCATATCTGTGCCCTTCATCATATGACAAAGTCCATTTCTCCAAACCAATATCCATTAGATACTTAAATGCATCCTCTTTTCGAATCCTGATTTCATCCAAATATGACTGACACTTGGTCTTTTTGCGCTCTAAACCGGCAGCGTACATCAAACTTGTCAAATTAGTGTCCTTAAACTTGGCATGAAAATTTCCCTTTATGTGTCCGAGGCAATATCGATGAAAAGCCAAAGGTTCTTGCCACTTATTCATATGGCGTACAACATTTACAATACCTTTATATCTATTAGAAATAAGACATATATGTCTGTCCAAAATGACATGTTGACGTAGGAGTTTTAAGAACTAGCTCCAACTCTCCAGTGATTCCTCATCCACGATGGCAAAAGCAAGAGGGAATAGGTGACTATTCACATCCCAAGTGGATGCTACCAACAGTTTGCCCCGATAAAGTCCCCTTAAATGGGTTCCATCAATTGATACCACTGGACGACAATATTTGAAACTATCAATTGAAGGTTTGAATGACCAGAAAAGGAAACCAAAAGCTTTCAAATCACCCACACTAGTCCAATGGTGTCTCCACCTCACAATAGTCCTAAGATTGGAATCTTGTAAGGCAAGCATGTATTTTGGCAGGGCAATCCACGTTGAGGGCCAATCACCATATACAAGTTTCATAGCAACTTTTCGGGCTTCCCAAGATTTCTTATAAGAACAACCCGTTCTCCACAGTTTTTGAACTTCAGCAATAACATCACTGACATGGCATTCAGGGTCATTTAATACTAAATGTGTCACATTACGGGCTATGAACCGATGATCCATGTTCCTATGATCGTTGTTCACAACTGTAATGATGTATGTGTGTTCTTTGTTCAAGACTGTTATCTGCCACTGTCCATGAGTCTTCTTATGTATAATGCGAATATGCCAAGAACAATGATTGTCAGCACTTGAATGCTTACACTTAGCATACCAGCAATCTTTCTTACTCTCCAAGACTCTAAATTCCTGGCCTGTTTGAATAGACCACTTTCTGACTGCATATATAGCCTCCTTCTTGTTCTGAAATCTCATGTTTAGATGCAAATCAGTGTCAGTGTCAGACCAACTTCTTGTAACAGCGACTGAGTGCCTGTTGAGTGACTCGTTAGCACATGCACCAGAGCCGACATCATCAAATATTGGAAATCTTGCTGATTGAGACAAGGTATTAGAAGGCCCCGCTACATCACCCGCTTGTGGAAGTCTTACTGTTTGAGAAATGCTGTTAGAAGGCCCCGCTATGTCATTCATGTCATCTTGCACTTCATATGCGGGAATATTTGCTGCAATGTCACTTTCTTCACTCTCATCCGTGTCATGCCAATTCATTGGTCCTTCCGAGCCAGTGAAACAGTCACCGTCAGATGTATGCAACATTGAATCAAGATTTACTACACCTGTGGCCACATGCGACTGAGATGCTATATCTGTTGGGATAGTGCTAGTAGGCAGTCGGTTGTCGTCTGCTGGATACGTATCCACCTCCCGTCGACTTTGTGTTTGAACCAGTAGTTGCTCGGAGATGATCAAGTTATTCCTTTTTGCCAAACCTTCAGATGTGTGACCAACATCGACTGTCTCAGCATTACTACCTGTTGAACTAATATATCCAGTCCCGACAATGTTGAATGTTGCACCTGTTTTTTCCACCGGTTGGTAAAATGATTGGGGGCGTATGTTGTTCAAGTCTTCCATCGTTATGCCTGTAGGGAGTTGGGATAATGAATTCATCGTGTGCCCCAAACTCGTGACTTGGTTAAAGATTGCCAAGAATGAACCCGTTGGTGGAGACAATCCGGCCAAGTGACCTGTGTGTTGAAATGTCAAGTCTGAATAGCTAACATGAAGTTGGATGCTCTGTGACTTAAACTCATTCGGAAGCATCCATAAAACCTCCATATCATCATCATCACTCAACTCATTCGCAGCATATCGTTGATCAGATCCATACAGGAATGGATGTCGAAGTGTAATCTTGAATATCACGTTTCTCCCTCCCAATCCAAGATAGTTTCGGACATTTTCAAGTAGTTCAGAATACGATATCTGACGTCAGAGTATCCAAGTTTTTTTAATGGCCCCATCAAACCATATGCTGCCTCAATAATCTCGTTGTATTTGACAATCCCAAAAAAAACAGAGCACAATAGGGGGATCCAATGCATTCATCGTTACAATGTAGGCACAATCTGATAAATGTGATAAAATAATGAAAATGAGCAAGTAATGTGAAAGAATGACTTGTAAAATTATAAATAAAATCAACCGGAATGCATTGATTTTACCTTTTTAAGTAGATTGAAGTCCAAAATCAATAAGCCCAATCTGAGCTACCCACAAACACCCATAACCGCAGCAGCATTACAATGTCGCTGATTCTCCCCCGAAAATGAAAATCTCCAGATCTGGTCGTCGATGCTGGACTGGAGTGTAAAATGCTCGTTGACGTCGCATTCATTGAAAAATTACAATGCACACTGATTCTATTTTTTTTTTTTCACTTACTACCCAAAATTAAAAAATACTACCTGTACACAATAAGCAAAGTTAAAACGCAGAGTGCCAAATGAAATAAAATGCATAACCCGAACAACCATACTTAAAGTCCAAAAGCATAGTGCCAAACGAAATAAAATGCATAACCCGAACAACCGTACTCAAAGTCCATGACCTGTACACTATAAGCACTGACAACGAAAGCAGAGTATCAAAAAACAAAATCATCCCCTAACAAATGGTATATGAAATACATAGTGTCTCCTAAGATCAACTACAGCTAATGTGGTGAGAGCACACACGGACGGCGAGGTTTAATCTTTCGCCTTGGTCTCCCACCACCTGCTGGCTCGTCGCATGCCGGAGGCTGTTGTGGAGCTGGCCCGGGATCATCGAGATGCGGTGAAACTACCACGGGATCTGGTAGATGGTCTACTACCGGCACAGGAGCTGGCTCAGGATCATCGAGATGCTGTCCTGCTGCTGGTGCGCCGGGTCTACGCCGCCGGTGACATACTATCCCACGAAAGGGACGCACGGGAAGCTCCTCAATGCGCGAAGTGTCTGTCCCCTGGGCTTGGAAAGATGGGCCTGCATCCCCGCGATCGAACGCGCCGGCTGCGGTACGAGGAGAGTGAACGGGAATGACAACGAAGTCATGGCCAAGCAGATCATCCGGTGCAATATCAGTCCCAATCTCGAACTGCGTGCCATCTTCAGTCTGCTCCTTAACCTCCGGCTGCTGAGGCACCCCCTCCGGGGCGGAATCATGGTGTGGCGAATGCGCTCGAACTCGGGCCCTCCTGCCCCCACGCCTCAGCCCTGGGTGCATGCGTCCATCAACAGGATCCCGGGGCCTCAACGTAGGCTGCATCACTGGGATGACCGGCGTGCCTGAATCGATCGGTATTGGTCCAACATACCGCTCGTGATCCTGATGACTAGCTGCGAGTCCTCGGGCGCACATGTCTCGAATATCAATGAATGCTCTCCGGGACACCGAATCGGCACTATGAATGTGGCGTTCAGCCACTATCATACAACGTCGCATAATATCATCCTGAAATCATCATTCGAAAAATTTTGTGAATAATTAAAGGAATTATCAAATTATTAACTCCTACCATTACCAAATGAAATACATACCATGACAACTGTATTAGACCCGGTAGGATGATATCCCGAGATCAACGACTCACGAGTGGTGGGGTTCCCGATGCGTAGACGGGTACAGTCCCTATACCACTGCATATAATCCACTGTGACCGAAAAGCTCATCGTAGTAGTCTGGACAAAGTCTGCTCGAGTATCCCACATCTGAAGATACGGCCCATGATATATCCTGTAATCTCTGGAGGGATTGCTTCGCCTATCAACCAAGTGCAGGACAATCATCGTATCACAGTCTATCGGGATAGGCTGAGGCATCCCAAACTGCCGCATCACTCGATCTGGAAAATATAACTCGACGACCTCCCAGCTAATCAACGCTGTGCGTGACCTCCAGATATCGGGTGCCTCCAAACATACAGGGGGAAGACGGCTGACCAAATTAGTCTGATAAGGCCGCCAGATAAACTGTCACATTATTGTTCGGAATTGTTAGTGTCAAATACATAAAGAATATTAAATAAACTATTCATATATACTCACATCATCGTCTGATAGGGCATCTAGTTGGGAGCGATATGTCACGAGAATATATGCGGACGTCTGATAAAACTGTACTGGAACGTCCCATCGAGCACCGTAGGGTGCAAGGGGTGGGAGATCATCGAGAGGCAACTAACTCCACCAAAACCAGCTCTATCAACTAACTCCACAACTCTACCGGAAAGGGGCATATGCTCCCAAAATGCGAAATCGTATCGTCTATATACTAATGGAATCTCACAGGTGTGCTGATCACCGGACCATACCAAAGACGAACGATGGCTCGACTAAAGAGATAGTAAACCATCGACGAGAGGACCCGGATGAATATCTATGTGCATGTGATCCATTGTACCTATTTAAATTAGGATCACATAATTAAACTACGATTGTATATAATAGCCTAAGAAAAATGTATATATAGTTAAAATGTATTTCATCACAAAATTTTCATCATTTCACAAAGAATTACGTTTCACAATATTTTCAAAACCATAATCATGATTAACTCACTTATCTAGACTAACTCTATGTCATGCCTAATATCTAAGTGTACATAATAATAACTCTCCTAGAAAAGTCTTAAGTAGAATTTCTAAGAAAAAAATAAATAATATCTCCACTAAACTCATACATATCAATACATATACAAACAAGTCTTGAAAATTAACCTAACAATATGAAAAAATTCAAAAAACTTTGGCCCAAATGCAAAAACAATAAATTTTAGACCTAAAATAAGAAATTTGCCAAAATAAATAATACAAAAATCAAACAATATAAGCATTTTTAATAGGAATAAAAGAAAAAGGGAGAAGAAATACTCCCCCAAGCATCTTAAAGTTCAATGTGTCATAGGAGGGAGAGGAAAATGAATGTTGTTCAAAAGAAGAAAATCAACAATCCTACAAGCATAAAGAAAAATGCGGCCGCACTCCAAGACTAAAGAGATTATAATAAAAAGAATACAAAATGATAGATAAAGAATATAATTCAAAAGGTGAATATAAGTAGAAAGGATATAATGCGTTGTTACAAAAACTCATCAGTATCAATACTAATAACAATAAAACATCATATACCAAGATATATATACAAATATTATGAACAAGCAACAAAATCAAGTAATATAAAAAATACATTAACACCATGAACTAAACTAATACCGATACAACAAAGCCACTAAATAAATGAACAGCCTAATCATTTCACTAAAGCTACACTAAGTCAATATAGATATGTCAATACCTCAACATTAATAATTAAACTATGTATACAACATCAGCTAGGCAAACAAGAGAATTCCAACCTTAAGACAATAAGAGATCGGTGGGCTGTCGGCGGCGGCGATTAGGATGACCGCGGTGAAAGCTTTCCGGCAAAGAGGCGCAGTTTGGGAATTTTCCGGACTGCTGTATGTTTGCAGAAAAACCCGTTGAAGAAGGAGATGGGTGGTTATAATGCGACTTTGAGGTCGCATTCTATGAATGCGACATCATCTTAATAGGTCGCATTCTCAAGTTCTATCGTTGAAAAAAAAAAAAAATTCACAGGGAGGTCGCATTCACTCATTTTAACAGATGCGACCTCACTATAAAAGAAAAACCCATTGACGCTGCCTCTCTGTTAGAATTTGGTGCAAAAACAGCACCATTTTCCGGAATTTCTCACGAAGACGCCAGCTGCTCGCAAATCGATAAAAGACAGACAGCTGGCCGCTTCCTGGGGCCATGTAGGGGCTCCTAGCGTTATCCGGCATATCAGTTGGTCAAGGAAGTAGGTATGCCGTTGTGAAGAAGGTGGCTCCATACTGGAAATGTATCATTGGGTTATTAACGTCTAACGTTCGGAAGGCAAATCTTTGCTACAACAGTTGGGTTGGAGTTGACCGAACGAAGAGGTCTTTCACAAAGATGAATTCCGAATTTAGATCATCCTATTCTATCTTGGTGAAGGAGAGCAAGAGAGGTGATTTCGCTGCTGCCGATGGAGGTCGTGATTGTAACTGAACATGGTGAACATCTGTTTGGTGCTTCTGTTGGTATGTTCTTACTTTACCTGGATGAATCATTAGAAAATTATGCACTCTGAAAATTTCATTTCCAATTTGATTAATCCTCTCCTCTTAGGCCGTTGACACTTTTGTTTCTTGAATTCCAGTTTTTCCATGCTAGTGAGATTGCTTGGATTTTGCTTTTGTTGTTTTAGAATTGATCAAAAGGGCTGAGGGGTTGATATCCGGTGAGACAGATGGCTCATGCTGCTGCTGTTGTTTCGTCTGTCGTGCAATCTCTGGAATATTTGCTTCATTTTGCACGCATGACTCTTCGAATTCGAAAATTTCAGATCGAAACATTTACTGAGAAAGCTCGTGTAGTAGCAAGGCTTTTTGAAGAGCTCTCAAGCTCTACCCATCCAAGTCGGGCACTTCCTCTGAGGCAACTTGTGCAAAGCATAGGTTATGCAGAAATAGAATCTGAGACGACGAAATTGAGTGTTTTGAAGGCAATCACAGAGAAACTAGCATTTGATATTTATGGTAGTACACCAAGAATGGTAGGGTCCGTAGGGAGGATGTCGAAGAGTCAGAAGATGCAGAGGATGTATTAGAAGAAGTGCCCAAGACATTAAAAGAGATTGGTCTTGTCGAACGAGAGCTACAGGAATTCCGTGTTAGGCTGCCAGAAATATTGAAAGAGACTGATGTAGCAGACCTAAAGGACATCATTGATAGTAGGGCTTCTGAATGTTCTTATAATTGGGTACTGGTTCAACTGGAACATTTGCTTTCTGCCGTTGGCAAAGTTAAAGTAGAGACAACCTTTCTCCACGAAGAGGCTACGAAAATAAAGGGTCTCTGCCTTGATCTTGGTTTCTTGATGGCCTTTCTTAGCGATACTGCAAATCTATATAGAAACCATGATGAGATGAAAATTTTGGAGAAATGCATCAGTGTAATGGTGAGAAGAGCAGAAGATTTTGTTGAAGAAAAGTTGTTGGATATTTCACTTCAATCAAAGTTGTATTCTTTGATGCTTGAACCGTTAGGGTCAGTCCAAATACTGTCCATCACTAATACAGTAATGCGTGCAATTTTCCACAAGGAGAACGGCATCCTCTCTCTTCTGTTATCCAAATTTCAAGAGATTGAATCTCTGAAGGAAAAGGTGAAAACTGTGTGTGAAAAGACACCTGATATTGAGAATTTGCAATCATCAAGTATCTCAGCAAAAGTTTCAAAACCAACTTTAGTTAACGAGGATATGGTGGTTGGCCTTGAAGATGTTGCGAATGAAATTTTAGATAGACTAACTGGGCTGGGATCTGGCTTGGACACTGTGACAATTTCTGGGATGGGAGGGATTGGGAAAACAACCCTTGCCAGGAAAGCTTTTGATCATCCTTATGCAGTTTATCATTTCTATTGTCGGGCATGGGTGTCAGTATCTCAAGTTTGTCGAGTGAGAGATTTGCTGCTACGCCTTTTGTGCTCTGTTATAAAACCCACAGATCAAATATACAAAATGAGTAAGGAACAGTTAGCTGAATATCTGTACAAAAGACTAAAGGGTCAAAGATATCTGATTGTCATGGATGATTTTTGGAGTTTTAAGGCCTGGGATGATGTTAGGAGAATTTTTCCTGATGATAGGAATGGAAGTAGGATATTGTTGACCAGTCGTCTAAAAAGTGTGGCTGTCTATGTGAATCCAAAAAGCCCTCCTTATTGCATGAGTCTTCTAGGCATAGATGAAAGTTGGAAGCTGTTGGAACAGAAGGTCTTTGGAAAGGGAGGTTGTCCTCTTGAATTGGTTGAACACGGAAAGCATATAGCCAAAAAATGTCAAGGACTGCCTCTAGCCATTGTTGTTGTTGCTGGTTATCTCTCTCAGATCAAGAGGACACACGAATGCTGGAAAGATGCGGCAGCCAGTGTAAGCTCGCTATTAGTAACTGATCCAGAAAATTGCCTAGAAATACTAGCATTGAGTTACAACTGCTTGCCAAATCACCTGAAAGCCTGCTTCCTGTACATGGGAGCTTTCCCTGAAGTTTGGGAAATTGACGTTCAGAAGTTGATCAACTTATGGATTGCTGAGGGCCTCTTGCATTTCAGCTCTTCAAAAAGTCTGGAAGAGGCTGGGGAAGATTGTTTGAATGATCTTGTTGATAGAGGCTTGGTTTTGGTTGGAAAGAGGAGTTCCAGTGGGAAAATAAAAACATGTTGTCTGCATGATCTCCTGCGGGAGTTGTGCTTGCGAGAATCTCAGAAGGAGAATTTCATGCAAGTGATAAAAAGAGATTCCCATGGTTTTCCTGCAGGCGTAAGTGATAAGCATCTTCTCAGTTTCCACATGGAATTTGACGGGGATGTTCACTTAATTCCATCACTTCCATTGGTCCGGTCTTTTTTATGTTTCAGTGTGGGTTGTTTTTTCTCAGCTGATATATTTCTTTTACATCTACACTTTAAGTTGCTCAGAGTATTGGACATAGGACTTCTGCGTTTTGATCATTTTCCTGAGCAAATACTGAAGCTGGTCCTTTTAAGGTATCTTGAGCTTCGTCTTTCCTACAAGTTTCCTGGAAAACTTTTGTTACTTTCTAGCCTGCAGACCTTGGTTATTCATGGTGAGCAGGAATGGATCACAAAGGACTTTGGAATATTTCTTCCGCTAATATGTATGCCACGATTGAGGCACCTTCATATTATCACAGCAAGACATTCCCGTGTTCATGTCCTTCCAGCTTTACTTATGCTTTCTGACAAAGTACTCTTTCTGTTTGCTCCACAATTGCAAACATTATCCACAATTCCATTTTCTAGTTGCAAAAGGGAAATTTTTGATGTTATGCCTCAGCTGAAGAAACTTGGCATCTGTGAAACCAATGTCGATTATCGTCGTCAGTCATTCATATTTCTTTGCAATCTTGTCTACTTGAAACAACTTGAGATACTCAAGTGTTCCTTCTATATGCAAAATACAGTGGAAAGACGCAATTTGATCTGTGCTGCTTTCCCTTCATCTATCAGGCAATTGACTTTGAGTTGGAGCCGTCTGCCTTGGGAGGAAATGGTTTCGATTTCCAATTTACCAAACCTTGAGGTGTTAAAATTGAAAAACTATGCTTTTCAAGGGCGTGTATGGACACCAACTGAAGATGGCTTTTGTCGTCTAAGGTATCTCCTGATTGAGAAGACTGATCTAGAGATATGGGAAGCCTCCAGCATTCATTTTCCAAGTCTTCATCGCTTAATTTTGAGGTCTTGCAATGTCCTGAAAGAAATTTCTTTTGGTGTTGGGGAAATTCCTACCTTGGAGTTAATTGAGCTGCACAACTGTAGCAAATCTGCAGAGCTTTCAGCTGAAGAAATTAGAGCACAAATTGATGGCGTTGAAGTTCGTATCCAAAGTTTTGGATCCATAGAAAATGTTCTGAAAAGAACATTGAGTTCTGATTCTTGTTTTCTGTTGCCTCCTAAGAAGCAGGTGACTTCTTGACCAGTCAATGGGACGGGGATAATGGAACAATACAGTGTGTACTTCCTAAGATCCATGGTATGGCTAAATTTTCTTCTCTTGAAAATCAGTGTTACTTCCCACCTTGCTTTAGCAGTTGGCTAGTTGCTCCCTTCCTGTCTAATCTTGGCTGACAAATTTTAAAACTCTTATGGTATTTTGTCAGCCGTTTATATGTGCAAAATTGATAAAATATTCATTTTCATCAGCACAATCCATAAATGTCACTATTGATTTAGAAGCATTTGCTTGGTGATTGTGTATGACAGTTATTCCCTTTAGCTGTTTAGAGCATCTGATCATTTGTTTTAAGTTCTGTCTTGAACATATATTAACTAATTCTCTTACCATGGAAATTGTATCCTTTCTCATTCTTCAGGACGTCATTTTCAAACTGAGGTTGGTCTGAATGGGTACCTGGATTTGGGGACTAATGACACTGTACCAGATTCTGTGAGCACGCATCCATTTATTGCAGGATCATTACTCTTCAAAGTACTGGTATATACTACAATGTAACTTTATATCTCTCCTTGTACCTCATCCAATGCTTCTCCCTTCATATTTTAAGCCTCCCTTAGCTATCTTCAGTTCTTTAGGATTGTTGGATTGTTCAGGTTTATTCAGTTCACTTTCGACTTTAGCACTTGAACTGCTATGGCATTTCTTGGTCGTATGGCCTAGTTGTGGACTTTTACTCTTACCTTGCAAATCTAGGTTCACATTTGAGAAAGAATTATCGACTTTTATATGCTTTGTTTTATCTCTGCGGCAAAATGCTGGAGCTTCTGTTGTTCCTATTAATAAATTATAATTATACAAAATATATAATATTGTATTATAAGATAAAATCAGAACGAAACAAAAATAATAGAGTAACGTAGAGGTGGATTGAGACATGAATATATCACGATTTTTAAGGCAATTCACCCCACTGCAGAATGATTTAGCTTGTGTAGCAGTCTCCAGTCATGTCACTTGCACAACCTCGAACGTTGTAACTCTCGCTAACCTACACTATTAGGAGAGTTAAAGGTCTTATCTGTATACCCATTTCTTTTTACCCAATATTATATATATCAATAACAACTCTCTATGCACTTGTATACATTCCTATATAGGTATATAGGTGTATAGTCCTTAATATGCGTAGGTAGTAGGGAGGTTATAACCCCCAAACAATAACTATATTAACCCCCATTTATCGCAACATATTTGTAACTCCTAACATAATTATCATAAAATATAATTTGTAACTTCCACAAATAATAAGGATAATTTTGATTTTATTAAAATACTCTAACAATCCCCATTTATTGTAATAAAATAAAGTATATAATAATAATACTGAATAAGGACAGATCCCATTTATTGTAATAAGGACAGATCCGTTATGCATAATGTAGATAGCTATGCCTTGAACCTACACTTAGTGAGTCAGTAGCTCAAGTACTAGAATCATTAGTAAACTAATATCTTGAACCATAGCTGCTTGTAAGATACTAGAATTACTGAACACATTACAATCGAGGTGTCATTTGAAATTTTCCAACTGGCATATTATGGTCCTGTGCTTTATCCCAGGTTCAACTCGCATAGGTGAAATTTGTCAAGGGTGTTTTTGTAACTATGACAATCTACTCACAAGAGCTACAAATTTTATTAAGGGCAAATAACTCAACCTCAAATGTTACAGGATATATGCACTACACCTTAGGGATGGACATTGAGTCATAAACTCTAATTTGCATATTTCTCCACTAGCTACCCTATGATTCGTTTTTTTTTTTTTTTTCCTTTGAACTTGATTCTTGGGATCTCCAATCATTAAGTTGGGTATCCTCATAGGTAGCTATGTAAATATGGGCTTAAAGTCACATCCTCCTGGATGCAAAATTAATCTTTGTTTGGAACTCTATTATTCTTTTTCACAATAATATTGATCACAAAGGTTAATTTTACAAAATCTCAAAAAATATATGGCATTCACACATTTTGCAAATGTGCATAACACATATTATAACTTCAAGCTTTCTCATATTTGTCATCAATGATGGTAACAAAATTTACAATATCAATCTTTTTAAACCACCAACATCAATACCAAAAAAATATCACAAATATAAAAGCAACTACTCAGAGATACCATAATCTCTCAATATTTTTCTAATATAATGGCCAGTCGTCTACAAACCTTTTATAAATTATTTTACCTTATCAATCTCTTTATTTAGTTAATCGAATTTTAGCCATCATAGAATTTAATACATCAATTGCACATATCATAATTTAAGTGCAAGAATCACAAGAATGTCCATAGACTTCACATCAGTGTTCTCAAAATATTTTAATGATTATTTTATAAAGTGTGATGCCATAAGATAGATCAATCACAAAATGCTAGTATATATATATGTATATATATATAAGTTTAAAAAAAAAAATCTTCAGCGTGTTAAAATTGATATATTTCTGAATTGATATGTGTGAAGAGGATTATGCTCACATGGGTGGGTAATGGAGGGTAGTAATCGTCCAAACTGAAAAGTTTCTTCTAGTGTTATGCTCTTCATCTTTTGCATCTATTTTATTCTAGAAACTTCTCGGGTTTATGAGGATGATACTCTCAATGGAAAGCTTAATAGTGAAAAAATGTCAAGGACTGCCTTTAGCCATTGTTGTTGTTGCTGGTTATATCTCTGATCAGATCAAGTGGACATACGAATGCTGGAAAGATGCGGCAGCCAGTGTAAGCTCAATAGAAATAACTGATCCAGAAAACTACCTGGAAATACTAGCATTGAGTTACAACCGCTTGCCAAATCACCTGAAAGCCTGCTTCCTGTGCATGGGAGCATTCCCTGAAGATTGGGAAATTGACGTACAGAAGTTGATCAACTTATGGATTGCTGAGGGCCTTTTGAATTTTAGATCTTCAAAATGTCTGGAAGAGGTTGGGGAAGATTGTTTGAATGATCTTGTTGATAGAGGCTTGGTTTTGGTTGGAAAGAGGGGTTGCAATGGGAAAATCAAAACATGTTGGCTCCATGATCTCCTGCGGGAGTTGTGCTTGCAAGAATCTCAGAAGGAAAAGTTCATGCATGTGATAAAAAGAGATTCCCATGGTTTTCCTGCAGACTTAAGTGATAAGCGTCTTCTCAGTTTCCATATGGAATTTGACGGGGATGTTTACTTAATTCCATTGCTTCCATTGGTCTGGTCTTTTTTATGTTTTAGTGTGGGTTGCTTTTCCTCTGCTGATATATTTCTTTTACATTTGCACTTTAAGTGGCTCCGAGTATTAGACATAGGATTTCTGCGATTTGATCATTTCCCTGAGCAAATACTGAAGCTGGTCCTTTTAAGGTGTCTTGAGCTTCATCTTTCCTGCAAATTACGCAATCGCTACATTACGTACGCCACATTAGCCTTGCTTATGTGGTGCAACGTGGGGAAATTCATTGCTCAGGTACCCAAGTTGTCCACGTGGAAAAATTATTTTTTAGATTTTAATAAAAATATTTTTTGTCCTTTTTTGTCCTGTAAGTTCTTTTTTTAAGTAAGTAATAATAATAATAATAATAATAATAATAATAATAATAATAATAATAATTTTATATGTAACGAGTAAAAATCACACTCTAAGTAATAGAATATAAAGCCATAAAAGATAATAATACGAATAAGAAAACAAATACACACCAGCATGTCACAAGCCTTCTAGTCACCGTCTATACAGACCAAAGCATAGATTTCAGACTCTATCAGATCTATAAACAGTAATAGAAAAAAATTATGAGCATATCAACCGTTTCAACATTACTTGGAAAAAAGGAGGTATCCATAAAAGAGACCTAAAAAAAAGTGGATTTAACTAAAAGAGAAAGGATAGATGCCAAAAGACGAAGATCTGCATGAACACCATGTCATTAGGTCGTGAACTGCCATCGCAAAAAACAAATAAGAAACAGATTGATCTGTGGTGCTTTCCCTTCATCCATCAGGCAATTGACCTTGAGTTGGAGCCGTCAGCCATGGGAGAAAATCATTTCGATTTCCAGTTTACCAATCCCTGAGGTGTTGAAATTGAAACATTATGCTTTTCTTGGACGAATGGATGCCAACTGAAGATGGCTTTTGTCGTCTAAAGCATCTCCTAATTGAGAAGACAGATCTAGAGCATTGGGAAGCCTCTAGCATTCATTTTCCAAGCTTACAATGCTTGATTTTGAGGTCTTGCAACTTCCTGGAGGAAATTTCCTTTGGTATTGGGGAAATTCCTACACTGGACCTAATTGAGCTGCACTGCCGCAGTAAATCTTCTGAGCATTCAGCTGAAGAAATTAGAGCACAAATTGATGGGGTTGAAGTTCATATCCAAAGTAATGAATACGTAGAAAATGATCAGAAGAGAACCTTTTAAGTTCTCATTCTTGTTCTTTGTTGCATCCTAGAAAGCAGGTGACTTCTTGATCTGTCAATTGAATGGAATGATGGAACAACTGGAGTACATTTCTTAAGATTCAAGGTGGTTGAAGTTATATTTTCATTTTCACAATGTTTAGAATTTTCTCTATTCCTGTTTGTGTATTGTTTCCTCTTGCTTTTTGTTAACTTAGTTTTTCTACTACAGGTGTTTCTTCTTTTTGGTCTTTTTGCACACGTAACAGGCTTCTATCCTCTACACAAGTCAGGCTTCCAATTTATTGTGTGATATGGTTCTGCTTGTTAGTTTTGCTACTTATTCTGTCATCTAATTTTGAAAGGTACATGAAGTTCTTGCATGACTAAATTCTCTTCTCCATTATATCAGTGTTGATTTCCATCTTGGTTTAGCAGTTGACTAGTTGCTTCCTTCCATTCTAGTCTTGGCTGACAAACTTGAAGCGCTTCATGTTGTCTTGTATTGATTAGTACTGCTTAGTTTCATAGCCTAAATTTTTAACCTCAATTGGAATTTGTATTTGTTGGGGACAAACAGACCAAGGACAAGGGTACGTGCAAACAGCGGAACAACAACCTCCTATAAATCCCTATGCCTTATCAACCCCACACTTGAATGAACAATAGGAGCCCCAAGAAAATGAAAATGGCAGCAATAATGGAAGACAAAAACACAGCAAAAAAAAAAAAAAAAAAAAAAACAGTACAAGGCACGCCAAATTTTTACGTGGAAAACCTCTCCAATGTGAAGAGAAAAAACCACGGGACCTTCTAGTCCACGCTAAAAAGCTCCACTAATCAACATGAAAAATACAAGATATAGTTCCACCATATACAACTGAAAATACAGCCACAATGAAGCTACAACTTCATTAAAAACCCAAAAATATATAGAAGAAGAATTGGAGAAAATGCACCAATTTTCGTCACTATCCGGTGGCAGTATTTCTGAATCCGGCCGTCAAAAATTGATCTCCACCGTTAGAATGTAGTTACTGCCTCTCCTCTACAACATATCCAAAATTGAGCCAAATCGGAGAAGAACTCACCGTCCGATCGTCCAGTAGAAGTGGACTGCCCAACACAGAAATGCAATGCTCCCTCTCTCTCTCTATATTCTCCGACTGATTTTTTTTGTTTCTCTCTCTATATTCACTCAACACACACACACACCGGCTGCTGCCTCTTCTTTTTGCGTTGACCAGAAAAAAAAAAAAAAAAGAAACCTTTTCCCTTTTCCTCTTTTGTTGCTATGTGGTTGTCTAGATTCCACATGTTGGGAGCCAACTCAACAAATCTCCCCCCTCCCAACTATGTGGAGGAACTTGCCATCCCGGCAATGGAGCAACAAACCTCAAACTTCCATTTAGGCAATGCCTTTGTCATCATATCAGCCCCGTTATCACCTGTGTGAACCTTTTTAAGTTCCACCAATTTATCATCCAATACCTCACGTATCCAATGATACCTCACATCAATGTGTTTGGATCTTGAATGAAAAGTTGGATTCTTACCAAAATGAATAGCACTTTGACTATCACAATGTAGCACAAACTGCCCTTGAGAGTGACCAAGCTCCTGAAAAAACCTCTTCATCCAAAGTAACTCTTTACAAGCCTCTGTAGCTGCAATGAATTCAGCTTCTGTAGTAGACAATGCAACACATCTTTGCAATCGAGATTGCCATGATACAGCTCCCCCTGCAAAGGTAATCAAGTAGCCAGAAGTAGATTTTCTCGAATCAACATCTCCAGCCATATCTGAATCTGTATAGTCATCAAGAACAGGTTTCTCACTGCCAAAACATAGTCTCAAACTAGAAGTACCACGGAGATATCTCAAAATCCACTTCACAGCATCTCAATGTTCTCTTCCTGGATTAGAAAGAAAATGACTAACAATACCAACAACATAAGCTATATCAGGCTTTGTACAAACCATAGCATACATCAAACTACCAACTGCTGAGGCATAGGGAATTTTCTCCATATCTTGAGTGGAGGGACATTGTTTTACACTTAATTTGAAATGACTAGCAAGAGGAGTACTCATAGCTTTGGATTTGTCCATCTTGAATCTCTGGAGCACCTTTTGAATGTAGCTTTCCTGAGATAACCAAAGTTTCTTGGCATTTCTATCACGAAAAATCTTCACTCCAAGAATCTGCTTAGCTGGTCCTAAGTCTTTCATAGCAAAAGACTTACTCAACTCTTGCTTTAACTTGTCAATCCTGGAAGCATTTTTACCAACAATAAGCATGTCATCAACATAAAGCAAAAGAATAATAAAATCATCATCAGAAAACTTTTGCACAAATACACAATGGTCTGAAGTAGTCTTCCTGTAGCCTTACTTCCTCATAACAGACTCAAACTTCTTATACCACTATCTCGGTGCTTGTTTTAATCCATACAAACTTTTCTTCAGTTTGCAAACATAATCTTCTATTTCTTTTACTTGAAATCCCTCTGGCTGTTCCATGTAGATTTCTTTTTCAAGATCACCATAAAGAAAAGCTGTCTTCACATCCATCTGCTCAATCTCCAAGTTAAGACTAGCAGCTAAACTAAGCACAACTCTGATAGATGACATTTTTACAACTGGAGAAAATATTTTTGAAAAGTCTATACCTTTCCTCTGACTGAAGCCCTTGACAATTAATCTAGCTTTGTACCGTGGGTGAGAAGAATTCTCTTCCTGCTTCAATCTGTAAACCCATCTATTCTTCAAAGCCCTTTTGCCCTTAGGCAACTTCACCAAGTCAAAGGTGTGGTTGTCAAACAAAGACTTTATCTCATCTTTCATTGCATTGAACCACTGATCCTTTTGCTCACTTTCCATAGCTTCCTGATAGCATTCTGGTTCTCCCCCGTCAGTCAGCAGTATATACTCATTTGGAGAATACCTGGTAGAAGGTTGTCTATCTCTGGTAGATCTCCTGAGTAGAGTATCGTGTGGTTCCTCTAGCAAATCTGGAACCGCTAGAATTTGAATATCAGTAGCATCATCATCTGGGATGTCTAAATCACCATGATCATGCTGAACCTGTGACTCTGTCTTCTGAACTTTCTCAATGTCATCAATGGTTTGATTCTCGAAGAACACCACATCTCTACTTCTCACTAGCTTCTTCTTAACTGGATCATAAAGTCTATATCCAAACTCATCCTGGACATATCCAAGAAAGATACACTGTCTTGTTTTTGCATCCAATTTAGACCTTTCATCTTTTGGAATATGAACAAAAACCCTGCAGCCAAAGACACGCAAATGATCATAAGAAGCTTTCTTACCAGACTAAATATTCTCAGGAACATCCCCATCTAGAGCAACAGTAGGAGATAGATTAATGACATGAGCCACTGTATGCAACGCTTCACCCCAAAAGGAATTTGGTAACTTAGCCTCTGAAAGCAAACACCTAACTCTCTCAACTAGAGTTTTATTCATTCTTTCTGCCAAACCATTCAACTGAGGTGTCTTAGGAGGAGTCTTCTGATGTCTGATACCCTGCTGCCTGCAGTACTCATCAAACGGTCCACTGGACTCACTACCATTATCTGATCGGATGCACTTAATCTTCTTTTCAGTTTCTCGTTCAACAGAAGCCTGGAACTGCTTGAACTTATCTAAAACCTGATCTTTAGTTCTCAAGGTATAAACCCACAGTTTCCTTGAATGATCATCAATAAAAGTCACAAAGTAAGATGCACCACTGAATGACTATACCTTTAACGGACCACAAACATCAGAATGAATCAACTCCAACAACATATATTTTCTTGAAGGAGGGTTAGTCTTGAATGACACCTTATTTTGCTTTCCTACTAAACAATGAGTACATTTTTCTAGCTTTGCAGTACTGACTCCAGAAATTGCATTGTTTCTGATTAGACAATGATGTCCTTTCTCACTGCTGTGACTGAGCCGATTGTGCCATAGTTCATGTGAGATTTTGTTGTTCACCACATTAACACTAGCATCAGAAATCGAAGCCTGCATTAAATACAGATTCGAACATTTTTTCCCTCGAGCCACAATAAGAGAACCCTTAGAGAGTTTCCACTGTCCTCTATCAAAGTTGTTGCAGAAACCATCACTGTCAAGTCTGCCAACTGAAATCAGATTTAGTCGAACATCTGGAGCATGCCTGACATCTCTAAGCAATAACTGACTGCCATTATTGGTCTTCAAGCAATCATCACCCATGCCAATAACTTTCGATATACCATCATTGCCCATCCTTAAAACTCCAAAGTCACCAGGAGTATATGTAAGGAAGAAGTCTCTTCTAGCTGTAACATGAAGTGAAGCACCTGTATCTACTACCCAATCAGTGTCATGAGAGGTATAATTGATCACATCCTCATCATACACAAGAACAAGATCTCCTGAAGAAGTAGTAGTAGCAACTTCATTTCCACTATCATCCTTTACTTCTGAAGTACTTGCACCCTTCTTGTTTTCCCTCTTCCATTTGAAATAGTTTTTTTTAATGTGTCCCTTCTTGCCACAATGATGACCAACATTCTTGTACCTGGACCTAGACTTATTTCTGCTCTTATCTCTATTTGTCTGAACCTTACTTATACTCCTTCCTCGATTTTCAATAACAAGAACCTCGGATCGAGAAGATGAACATTCTGAAGCTCTCCTTCTAGCCTCTTCATTAAGGATACCATCTTTAGCATATTCTAAAGACGTGGCACAAACAGAAGCAGAGGTAGTATAAGAGACCCAAAATGTCTCCCAAGAATCAGGCAAACTGCTAAGCAACCAAAGTCCCATAATCTCATCATCAAATTTAATTAATTCCCACATTTGACAACTGATCAATAAGACACTGAAAGTCATTTACATGGTCCATCACAGGAGTTCCTTCTTTATATTTCAAATTTTTCATCTGCTTTAATAGGAACAGCTTGTTGTTACCAGTTTTTAAAGCATACAAGTGTTCAAGTTTCTTCCATAATTGCTTGGCATCAATTTCATTTGCAATATGGCTATGAACATTCTCCTCAGCCCAACATCTAACATAACTACAGACTTTTTGATGCTCAAAGGTCCATTCTTCATCAGACTTATTTTCAGGCTTTTGAGAAGCAAACACAGGCAAATGAAAACTCTTCACAAACAATAAATCTTTCATTTTTCCTTACCAACTATGATAGTTTGAACCATTTAAAAGAATCATTCGACTAGCAACATTCTCCATAATTCAAACAAGCACAATGCACCAAGCACCAAGCAACTCTCTAATACCACTTTGTTGGGGACAAACAGACCAAGGACAAGGGCACGTGCAAACAGCGGAACAACAACCTCCTGTAGATCCTTACGCTTTATCAACCCCACACTTGAATGGACAATAGGAGCCCCAAGAAAATGAAAATGGCAGCAATAATGGAAGACAAAAACACAGCCCAAAAAAAACAGTACAAGGCACGCCAAATTTTTACGTGGAAAACCTCTCCAATGTGAAGAGGAAAAACCACGGGACCTTCGAGTCCACACTAAAAAGCTCCACTAATCAACATGAAAAATACAAGATATAGTTCCACCATATACAACTGAAAATACAGCCACAATGAAGCTACAACTTCATTAAAAATGCAAAATATATATAGAAGAAGAATTGGAGAAAATGCACCAATTTTTGTCACTGTCCGGCGGCAGTATTTCTGAATCTGGCCGTCAAAAATTGATCTCCACCATTCAGAATGTAGTCCTGCCTCTCCTCTACAACATATCAAAAATGGAGCCAAATTGGTGAAGAACTCATCGTCAATCGTCCAGTAGAAATGGACTGCCCAACACAGAAATGCAATGCTCCCTCTCTCTCTCTATATTCTCCGGCTGATTTTTTTTTGTTTCTCTCTCTATATTCATTCACCACACACATACCGGCTGCTGCCTCTTCTTTTTGTGTTGACCAGAAAAAGAAAAGAAACATTTTCCCTTTTCCTCTTTTGTTGCTATGTGGTTGTCTAGATTCCACATGTTGGGAGCCAACTCAACAGTATTTTCCCTGCTGCTAGCATTGAGGTGCTTTTGTTTAGAACAAGTTCTTCGTTTTGAAAACCAAAAGGAAGTTTTCAAGCTTAATTTCCAAAACATCTTTCATAGTTGAAAGAACTTTGCAATACAGTTTTCAACAAAAGGAAGTGATGAGGAAATTTTTCCATTGGATATGGCAAATCTAAGCAAAATTTTATTATTCAACTGGCCACAACCGTGTAAAAATATATTCAGATGAAAGTCATTCTGTTTATTTGTTCAATTTTCCTGTTATCTATCAAACTTTGTTCCCCGGGACAGCATTTTCAAACTGGAGTTTGTGTTAATGGGAACCAGGAGTGGGAGATTGATCACAACACCACGGAATCCTGTGAGGCATCCATTTGTCAGTGTCATTACTCTTGGAGTACTGCTATATGCTACAATGTAATTTTATACCTTCCTTTGTATCTTATCTGGTGTCTCTATGTATTTGAAGGGGTTGATATTCACATACAAAGTAAGCATTATGAGGAAAATATTGAATGATCATTCTTCTTCCTGAGGCACCATAAGAGGCAAACAATCCATTGAGAGGGATATAGGCTCTATCAATTGTGCAATTCCTGAGAATATAAGTTGATATTGTGCAAACTAATTGTTCCCGCTGTTACCATTTGTGTACTTGTAATTCTTCTTTCTCCATGCACTTCTTGTCATTTGTTTGTCAACGCATGTTGGGACTTTGCACTTCTTGTCTCTTTTTTTTTTTTTTTTTCTTTTTGTTTTTTGACAGGCTTATACGTACTGCCCGCATAATGTAACTCTATTTATAACTTGTCATCCCTACAGACTCTTGAGCTGTTTGAGCTGCATCAATTGTAGCAAATCTGCTGAGCTTTCTGCTAAAGAAATTAAAAAACAAATTGAAGGGTTTGATATTCATATCCCAAGTAATGAACATGTGTAAGTCATTACGTACGCCACATTAGCCTTGCCTATGTGGTGCAACGTGGGGAAATTCATTGCTAAGGTACCCAAGTTGTTCACATGGAAAAATTATTTTTTAGATTTTAATAAAAATATTATTTGTCCTTTTTTGTCCTGTAAGTTTTTTTTTCAAAGTAAGTTAAATATATTCATAATAATAATCATTTTATAGGTAACGAGTAAAAATCACACTTTAAACAATAAAGTATAAAGATATAAAAGACAATAATACGAATAAGAAAATAAATACACAACAACAAGCCGCAAGTCTTCTAGTCACCATCTACAAAGAACAAAGTATAGATTGTAGATTCTACTAGATTTGTAAATAGTAATAGAGAAAAATTATGTTGATATTATGAGCATATCAACAGTCTTTAACATTACCGGAAAAAAGGGAGGTCTCTGGAAAAAAACCCAACTAGATTTAATTAAAAGAGAAAGGATAGACGCCAAAAGACAGAAGATCTGCATAAGCACTATGTCATTAGATCGTGAACGCCACCGCAAAAAACAAATGAGAGACAGATTGATCTGTGGTGCTTTCCCTTCATCCATCGGGCAATTGACCTTGAGTTGGAGCCGTCAGCCATGGGAGAAAATCATTTCGATTATTGTAAAGTCCAGCGCTGCCGAAAGCGGGTGGAGGGTGTTGCTTCTTCTTTATGGTTTTGGTACGTTGAGCCACTATTTATTTCTTGATCTTGCTGTTTAGATGAACATTATTGTAAAGTTCAGTGCTTTTGGATTCTCATATCTTGATGATGCCTTTTTGGGCTCCCAATTTCTTGAACGTAGTTTTTCTAGCTTTCATGGATCTTGTTTATGTTGCTACTTCAAGTCTAGTTTACGAATTGCCTTCATCGCCAGCTGCTTCATCTTCTTCACTATCCATTCTTAGTTTAATCTAATTTTTCTATGTTATGTGACAGTTTTTGTTATAGCTGCCTAAATTGTAGATGAATACTTTTTGTTGTTGTAGGAATAGAAACAAAGGTGCAGGAGATCATTTCCGAGATAGAAAGATGGCTTATGCTGTTGTTGCTTCTGTCAGCCAAAAGCTGGTGCACTTGCAAGATTCCCTATGTAGGATAATCCATACTAAGAAATCGCAGGTAAGAAGGTTCACTGCAATACTTCATCAATTAGCGAGCACCTCAAATTTCATCTCCTTCAGGAAATATATGCAAGAGGCCTTAGATGAGGCAAATAGAGTAGACATTGAAGAGGAGATCACAAAGGGGCTGGTAGTTGATAGTATTTATCGGTTAGAAAAGACACATAAAAGACATCGCATGGTGCAGGATGTAGAACAGGAGGTAAAAGAGAGTTACTTCCTTAAAATCGTGCCAGAGATAGGAGAAGAGATTTATCTTCTTGATGCAAAGCTTGAGAAACTTTCTGAAATATATGCCGAAGGAATGTCTACATTGTTCAATTGTTCATCCACCATTTCACAAGAATTATGTGGCGACAGCAGGTCTGAGCTACATTCTGTGTTATTGGCTGGAGTCAAGCTTAAAGACGAGACAACCTCCTTCCATGTGGAGAGTATGCAAGTAGAACATTTCTGCCAAGATCTTCGTATCTTGCGTGACTTTCTTAGGGATTCATCATATCTTTGGAAAAATCATGAAATGGTGAAACATTTGGAGGAATGCATCGGTAATATGGCAAACGAAGCAGAAGATTTTCTGGAAGAAAAGTTGTTGGATAATTACTTTGAATACCAGTGGTTTCACAAGGAGAACGGCATTCTTCCTGGTCTACGTTCCGCGTTTGAAAAGATTCACTCTGTCAAGCAAAAGGTGTTTCACTTATATGACGAGACAATTGGCATCCAAAATTTGCATTCAGGCAGTATTTCAATGAAAGGCGCAAGGCATGCTTCGATTAAGGAGGGTACTTTGGTGGGCCATAATGATGTTTTAGAAATTGTAGATGGATTGACCAAACAGCAATCTCGACTGGAAATTGTCACAATAGTGGGGATGGGGGCATCGGAAAAACAACTCTTGCCGGAAAAGTGTTCAACCATCCCTTTTCTGTTCACTATTTCCACAGCCGTGCATGGGTCACAGTATCTCAGGTTTACCAAGCGAGGGATTTGTTGCTACACCTTTTTCTCTCTTTTACACAACCGGTAGAAGAAATATATGAAAAGAACAAAGAACAATTAGCTGCATACCTGTACAGAAGTTTGATGGGTAATAGATATTTGATAGTCATGGATGATATATGGAGCATTAGGGCCTGGAATGATGTTAAGAACTCTCTTCCAGATGAAAAAACAGGGAGTAGAGTACTACTGACTAGCCGACTCAAAAGTGTAGCTGCCTCTGTAAATCCTAGAATGCCTCCTTATAGCTTGAATCTTCTAGATGTCGATGAAAGCTGGAAGCTGCTGCAGAGGTAGGTGTTTGGAAGAAAAACTTGTCCTCCTGAATTGAGTGATGTGGGAAAGGAAATAGCGAAAAAATGCCAAGGATTACCACTATCAATTGTTGTTATTGGTGGTCATCTCTCCCAGGTTAAGGGGACCTGGGAGAACAATGCCTAGAAATACTTGCTTTTAGTTACAACCAATTGCCGGATCACCTGAAGGCTTGTTACCTCTATATGGGAGCTTTCCCTGAAGATTGTAAGATTGAGGTTCAGAAAATGATCAACTTATGGGTTGCAGAGGGATTCTTGGACTTGGAGTATTCAAAAACTCCGAAAGAGATTGGGCAGGATTATTTGGAAGATCTTATTGATCGAAGCTTAGTTTTGGCTGGAAAGAGGAGTTCAAATGGGAGGATCAAAACATGTTGCCTTTGTTGGATCGATCAATTAATGGATATAATTATTGACTCCAGTAATTGCGATTAGACTAAGAGTGCAGTTACGTTCTTTTAGTGGAGTGGAACGTAATTAATAAATTATTTTTATTGACAAAATAATTTATTGAAGCTTAGTCTAATTGTATCCGGTCAGGTCCCTTCAGTGGCTCTTAATTATGGGACAATAATAAATTATAATTTATTAATGAAAATTGCATAAAACTAAAAATCGTATTTTAGATAGAATAGGATAAGTGGAAATAGTTGTATTCAACTATACTTTTCTTATTCTATCAGGATTTGTATTATGAGATAGAGTCCAATATACATATTGGGAGATAACTCTATTTCAGATATACGTGAGAATCATCGGTGTGGTTCTCTGGAGTTTTTTCTCTCAGTTTTTGTGTGAGTCCACCCTCAACAAAGAGAGAAACAAAATACGATTAGCAATTTTTGGTCCAAGGAGATTACATTGAAGAAGACTTGGGGGTCTGGAGCATTACCAGAAGGCCGAAGACTTCAAGAATCGTATTGGTGGAGACGATATCTACAAAGGTATGATTCGTTTCTCATATTCTCGAGATTTAATCTGGTTAACACATAAGCATGTCGATCCTATTAACTAACAATTGGTATCAGAACCAGGTTTTGATATGTGTTTATGTGTTAAGATTAAATCTTTTATGCATATATTTAGTTGAGCGGTGTAGGAATAATGCATTTATGTTCATGGTGAATGGTTTGATTAATTCTGTTCAAAATAATTTTATAGCCATAGTTTTTGATTCGGTGAATATGTATAAGTATTATCGAGTCTTGTAACAAAAGGGGTGGATTACGATTCCATGTTTCCCTTTTGATTTTTCTTTTGATTTATTTTATTTTTATGTTAAAAAAAAAAAAGAGGAAAACGGAATGTAATCAAAATAGACGCTGGCGAACGTGAAATTGGGCATGCAGAACTGTATAGAAGCCTTGGGCTTTCTATGCTTGCTTGGGCTGGCCTTGGGCCGGCCGTCCAGCAGCGACAAGGCAGCCAGACAGCTAAGCCGGTGCCTGGCACCGGGCTTGGCTGTGCTGGGCCGCTGGCCTTGGGCCAGCAACAGCAATCTCCCTCTAATAAAAAAAAAAAAAAGGGGAGAAAGTAACTAAAGTGGGATTTGATCCCATGACCACCAGCTTGGAGATGCAGCATTCTAACCACTAGTCCACTGCAGAACATGTGACAAGGACTTGCTCAAACAAAATTATATGGCAGAAGATTGAAGACTTGGCTATTTTGTTAGCCAATTAATTTTTCAATTGTAATTTTGCAATTTTATTGTTGAGTCTAGGTTGGCCATAAAATTATTTTTATTTTATAATTTTTACTATTTAATTTAGTTGAATTATATATCATTCATGTTAACATGCCATATAGTTTGCATTAACACCGCTCTAGGTACTATTTAGTTATGCATAAATAAATTAATATTTTTATTAATTAATTAATTAAAAAAATTAAGTGTGAGTTGGTTAATTTTAATTAACCTTTGGCCTCCCCTATTAGCCCATTAGTAAAATTAACGTTTGCTTTGTGCCATTTTAAATGGTCTCCCTATAGGAAGGCTACGTTTTATTGGTTACTAGATTGGGCATCAAAATTTTAATTATTTTTTAAGTTTAATTCATTCATAATTACCCTATAGGTGATGTGATTGGATTGGAAACTTTATAAAATAAAATAAATTTTGAATATAGGGGTTACACTTAAATCAAAGACATTATAAGGACTTCCTATAGAATATCCAAATAATATCTATGATGGCCAAAATATTAATAACGCTAAAATTAATATTGTGTTTTGACGCAAGATATATTAATTTTAGTGGGATGATCCAGGCCTAACTATAAGTTATATTGTTATCTCCTATAGAGGTGCATATTACTTTGGAGTTTTAGGTTGTGGATCTTGACCTAACTATAAGTTACATTGTTATCTCCTATAGAGGTACATGTTACTGTAGAGTTTTAGGTTGTCATATTTTGATAGTAGTTTCTATTACTACTTAAAATATTATCATATTGATCATGCATCATACCATTTTATATTGATCATGCATCATGATATGATAAATGGCTCATATGTTTTATTTTATTTAATTTCAGAAAAATGACTTCCAACACTTTATCCCAAATTTTAACAAAGAACCAAGCTGGTTGGAGAAAACTTTATTGATTGGAAAAGGAACCTCATAATTGTACTCACTGCTTGAGAAGCTCAAATATGTGCTAAGCTGAACCGTGTCCTGCTAAGCCTATCGAACAGTCCACGCGCGAACAAAAGGAGGCTTATGATAAGTGGTTGAGTTACGATGAGATGGCTCGTTGCTACATTTTGGGATCTATCTCAAATGTGTTGCAGCAGAAACATGAGAACATGACAACCGCTACGAGACATCATGAGAAGCCTCCAGCAAATGTTTGAGCACAAAGGACGTCGAGCCCGTCAAGCGAGCAATGAGGCGCATAATGAATATGCGCATGAAACCTGGAACGCCCGTGAGAGATCATATGTTAGAATTGATCGCTCGGTTTAACGTGGCGAGAGGTCTTAGGGGCTGAAATTAAGCCCGAGACTCGAGGTTGACATGGCTCTAGAAACTCTTCCGAGAGATGTTTTCACGGTTCAAAGTTAATTATAACATGAACAAGATGGAGATGTCTCTTACGAGTTAATGAAGGAGCTTGAGAGCGCCGAGGCTACCCTAAAAGTGGGAAGTGGCAACGCTCTTGTTTTATCTCATGCTTGGATCTTCCTCTTCCAAGCCTAAGGGCAAAGGAGGAAATAAGAGGAAGCGAGAATAATAATAAAGGGCCTAAGCGAGCAGAGTTAAGAAAGCAAGAGTGGATGAAAAGCCTAAAGGCAAATGTTTCCACTTGCAAGCAAAAGGGACATTGGAAGTCACGAGTGCCCAGATTACTTAGCTAAACGCAAGCAAGGTACTGGTGAGTTATCCTACATTGAAACTTGTTTAGTGGTTGATTCTACAAATACTTGGATAGTAGATTCTGGAGCCACTAACCATGTTTGCAATTCATTGCAGGGGTTCCAAGTAACCAGACATCTCAATGAAGGAGAGCATACTCTAAGGGTTGGCACAGGATCAGTGATATCTGCAAGAGCTGTTGGAGATGTTTATCTTTATTTTGATAATAAACATTTGGTTTTGAAAGATTGTTTTTATGTTCCCGACATTTATCGAAATTTGATTTCGGTTTCTTTGTTATTCAAACAAAAATATTCTGTTAAATTTTATAAATTTTCGGTAGAGATATTTTTGAATAACTCTTTGATATGTCGTGGAAATTTAAATAATGATCTGTATGTTTTGAAACCTACCAACGAGTTCATTATATCATACTTGAAACTAATAAACGCATTAAGTTATCTCCTACTAATGAGACTCTCCTATGGCATCTTAGACTTGGTCACATCAATCTAAATAGGATTCAAAGACTTGTAAAAGAAGGTCCTTTAAGTGACTTAAAGGTAGAACCTCTTCAAGTTTGCGAATCTTGTTTGGAAGGTAAAATGACCAAAAGATCATTTCCTTCCAAAGGAAATAGAGTAAAAGAAATCTTAGAATTAGTGCACTACGATGTATGTGGACCAATTAGTGTCCAAGCTAGAGGTGGGTATGAGTATTTCATTACTTTTACGGATGATTACTCAAGATATGGATATGTTTACCTAATGACTCATAAGTCCGATGCCTTAGAAAAATTCAAAGAATTTAAGGTCTGAGGCCGAGAAGCGATTAGGAAAGAACATTAAGACACTTCGATCGGATCGAGGTGGAGAATATCTATCCCATGACTTTAGATCTTACTTATCGAGAAAATGGGATTTTATCTCAACTAAGTGCACCTGGCACTCCTCAACAAAATGGAGTGGCGGAAAGGAGAAACGAGGACCTTGTTAGACATGGTCGGAACAATGCTAGGCTTCTCTACACTCAGTACATCCTTTTGGGAGTATGCTATACAAACTGCGACATACATATTGAATATGGTTCCATCAAAGTCTGTCCCTAAGACTCCATTGGAATTGTGGAATGGGCGGAAGCCTAATTTGACGCACATCCGGATTTGGGGTTGTCCTGCATATGTGCTAAAGGGAAAGATGGATAAAATGGAATCACGATCAAATTTATGTCTGTTTGTTGGATATCCAAAAGGAACAAGGGGATACTACTTCTATAGTCCTCAAGACAAGAAAATATTTGTAAGCACAAATGTAATTTTCTTAGAGGACAAGTACATAGAAGAACGAGGATCTAAGAGTAGGGTTATTTTGGAAGAAACCAAGGGAGATAATCCCAAGCAAATGGTTACTGAGACCCATACTCAAGATTCACGTGGAGGATTCGTATCTATGCCGCTTAACATGCCAGATTCCAGTGGGAGAGAAATAGATGTTACACCTTCTATACCCACTGACTCTTCGGGACATAGAGTGGAAGAATCTCCTGCCCCTGTTCAAAATCCGGTCGTTGAGGAATCGGCGAGATCTAGTTCCGATCAACGAGGAGGAGGAAAGTCCAATCGTCCAGGAACCTCCACAGCTTAGACGTAGTGGGAGAGTCATTCGACGTCCCTCTAGATACTTACTCTATGGAGAAGCTTTTCAAGCAGTCTCTTTTGAGGAAGAAGAGGACCCCACTACGTATAAAGAAGCTGTAGAGGACGTAGACGCAGACCATTGGAAGAGTGCAATGGATTCAGAAATGAAATCCATGTACACTAACTCCGTCTGGGATCTTGTGGACCTGCCTAATGGGGTAAAACCTATTGGGTGTAAATGGGTCTACAAAAGAAAGAGAGGAGTAGACGGGAAAGTGGAAACTTTCAAAGCAAGATTGGTTGCTAAGGGTTATACCCAACGAGAAGGTATTGACTATGAGGAAACTTTCTCGCCTGTGGCCATGCTAAAGTCTATAAGAATCCTCTTATCCATTGCAGCTCACTTCGACTATGAAGTATGGCAAATGGACGTCAAGACAGCTTTCCTTAATGGAAATCTTGACGAATGTATCTACATGGTACAACCAGATGGTTTTATCCAGGAAGGTCAAGAACAAAAAGTTTGTAAGTTGAATAGGTCCTTATATGGGCTTAAACAAGCGTCTAGATCTTGGAATATTAGATTTGATCAAGCCATTAAAACTTATGGTTTTGATCAGCATCATGATGAACCTTGTGTCTATAAGAGAATTATAGATGGTAAGGTGATTTTTCTCATACTGTATGTTGATGACATCCTTCTCATTGGAAATGATGTTAGAACATTAACATTGGTGAAAAGTTGGTTAGGTAAACAATTTGATATGAAGGACTTGGGAGAAGCAAGATATGTTACGGGCATTCGGATCCTTCGGGATAGAAAGAACAGGACGAGATAGCTTTATCTCAAGCTTCATATATTGACAAAATACTGACGAGATTTTCTATGCAAAATTCCAAGAAAGGTCAATTGCCTTTCAGACATGGAATTCAGTTATCTCAGAAGCATAGTCCTAAAACTCCTAACGAGGTTGAGTACATGAAACGAGTTCCTTATGCATCAGCTGTAGGAAGTCTCATGTATGCTATGCTTTGTACTCGTCCAGACATTTGTCATGCTGTTGGGATGGTCAGTAGATATCGAGTCAAACCCGGGTCCGGAACATCTGGACAGCGAGTCAAGCATATATTCAAGTATCTTCGTAGAACTCGAGGATATATGCTAGTTTACTCAACTCCGGAATTGGTACCTATAGGTTACACCGATTCCGATTTTCAAGTCGATAGAGATCTTCGCAAGTCCACCTCGAGCTCTGTTTTCACCTTAGGTGGTGGTGCGATTGTGTGGAGAAGTATCGGACAATCTTGTATTGTCGACTCTACAATGGAAGGCTGAATATGTGGCAGCTTGTGAAGCGACTAAAGAGGCGAGTATGGTTGAAGAAGTTCTTGATAGAACTTGAAGTGGTTCCTTCGCATCTCAAGCCATTAGTTTGTACTTGTGACAACAGTGGTGCGATGGCAAATGCAAAAGAACCACGCAGCCATCGAGCATGGTAAACACATTGAACGTAAATATCACCTACTTAGGGAGATTGTTCAACGTGGAGATGTAGAAGTGTGCAAGATTTCTTCTCATTGAAAATCTTGCTGATCCTTTTACTAAAAGTTTACCTGTAAATGTTTTTGGAAGTCATATAGAAAGTATGGGTATTTTTGACATGTCCCATTTACTCTAGGACAAGTGGGAGAATTTTTGTTAGATATGCCCATCGAGTAAATACAATGGTTGTATTTTTTGAAATTAAATAAAGTATGTTTTTATATATTTGTATGTATAAATTATGTATGAGCCTGTTTGTCCACGAATTATTTAGATATTATAAATCAAGTGTTTATTTGTTAAACACATAAAGACTTGGTTTACAATTTAGTTCGAAATAAATTATCCGCGATCTAAGATAAATTTGGCCAATTTATTTTGGAAGATCGTCTTAATTTTATTGAAGTCCTGTCTTTGACTTTGGTAATAAAATTAAGGATATATTTTGATATATTGGATCGGACCATCAATATTTATTTGTGGAATAGACCATACAAATAAAATATTAAAAGATTGTCGTACATAATACCTTAATCTTGAGCAAACAATTATTTATATTTACTAACTTGAAGTTCTTTGAGTTGCCAAAGAGTGAGATTAACTTAATAATCAATATCTCGACATCTTGGGAATTAAAGTGAAATAAATATGAAATAATTGTTATGCAATATGGAATCCGTCACCTTTAATAGGCAAGATCATTTCCTCATGAGTTCTTCTAAGGGACGAGTTAAATCGAGCTCGATAATTCAATAGTGACTATTGAATTCATTTTGTAAGTGTGACGTGGTCACATGATACTGTCAAATTGAAGATGAGAATTGAGGTTTTGAATGAGGGGCACTGTGGTCATACTGCCTCATTCAAAGTATTATATTGATCGACGGGGGTAATTTGTTGGATCGATCAATTAATGGATATAATTATTGACTCCAGTAATTGCGATTAGACTAAGAGTGCAGTTACGTTCTTTTAGTGGAGTGGAACGTAATTAATAAATTATTTTTATTGACAAAATAATTTATTGGAGCTTAGTCTAATTGTATCCGGTCAGGTCCCTTCAGTGGCTCTTAATTATGGGACAATAATAAATTATAATTTATTTATAATTTATTAATGAAAATTGCATAAAACTAAAAATCGTATTTTAGATAGAATAGGATAAGTGGAAATAGTTGTATTCAACTATACTTTTCTTATTCTATCGGGATTTGTATTATGAGATAGAGTCCAATATACATATTGGGAGATAACTCTATTTCAGATATACGTGAGAATCATCGGTGTGGTTCTCTGGAGTTTTTTCTTTCAGTTTTTGTGTGAGTCCACCCTCAACAAAGAGAGAAACAAAATACGATTAGCAATTTTTGGTCCAAGGAGATTACATTGAAGAAGACTTGGGGGTCTGGAGCATTACCAGAAGGCCGAAGACTTCAAGAATCGTATTGGTGGAGACGATATCTACAAAGGTATGATTCGTTTCTCATATTCTCGAGATTTAATCTGGTTAACACATAAGCATATCGATCCTATTAACTAACAGCCTTCATGATCTCCTGCATGAATTATGCTTGAGAGAAGCTAGGAAGAAAAAGTTCATGCAAGTGCCGAAAAGAGATTTCCAAGATTCTGTGGTATATGAAGAGACTCAACGTCGTCTTAGTATCCACTTCGATCTTTCTGGGGACATTCGTTCGTTGCCTTCAATCCCACTGCTCTGGTCTTTTCTGTATTTCTCTGTGGGTTCTGGTTTCACACCAGATATGCTTTTCTTACACTTGCGCTTCAAGTTGATCAGAGTGTTGGACATTAGTTTTCTGCGTTTTAGTTGTTTCCCTGTCCAAATACTAGAGTTGGTTCTCTTGAGGTATCTTGCACTCTGCGTTACTTATGAGCTTCCTGCATCCATTTTTGAACTTCTGAATCTTCGAACTTTAATTATCCATGGACCCTGGATCAAGAAGCAACAGAGCACTAGTGCGATTCTGTCCTTGGCATACTGGAATATGCCACGGTTGAGGCATCTCCATGTAAGTGTGCCAAGTTACTTGAAGGATGCTTCTGTTGGGGTGAAGATCCTCATCCTTTGTCTCCGCACTTGCAAACACTATCCACAATAAGATTTGCTTCTTGCACCAAGGAAGTCTTTGCACTTATGCCCCATCTTAAGAAATTAGGAATTTGTGAAACCAAGGATGACTACAATTCACTTTGGTCATCCAAATGCCTTAAAGATCTTGTTTATCTGCAACACCTTGAAAAGCTGAAGTGTGCCTTCTACAAACAAAGTGGAATTACTCGGCAGATATGTTTGGATGTTTTCCCATCAACTATCAAGCAATTGACTTTACGTTGGAGCTTTATGCCATGGGAGGACATGTCCCCAATTGCCATGCTACCCAACCTTGAGATGCTGAAATTGAAAAACTATGCCTTCTGAGGACCCGAATGGTCACCAGCTGAAGATGGATTTCATCATCTAAAGTATCTTCTAATTGAGAAGACTGATCTGAGGTACTGGAAAGCCTCAAGCTTTCACTTTCCAAGCCTTCAACGCCTAGTTCTGAGATCTTGTGAATTCTTGGAGGAGATTCCTTCCAGTTTTGCAGAAATTCCTTTCTTGGAGCTGATTGAGCTGTACCATTGCAGCAACTCTGCTGAGGTTTCTGCTCTAAAAATAAAGGAACAAATTGAAGACATTAACATCCATATCCAAAGTCGTCCATATGTGAAGAATCATCTAAAAAGATCCTCAAGTTATGATTCCGAATCCAACTTGCAGGATAAAAAACAGATGAGTTCTTGAAAGCAATTATAGTTTTCATGTTGGTCTTGGCTGATCAGTTGAAGCCTCTTGTTGTATTCTCTCCCCGTGATCCAAGGATGTTCTTATAGATTGAGATGTGTGATAATTTCTTTTGCATCCTTCCTGTTTCATAGTTGTACAACATTTTCCTGTGTTTCACAGTTGCATCAAACTAACGATTCTATCAGGCGAACACTTTTAATCAAACTTTTGTATCAAATTAAAATAAAATATTTAATTCAAAATAGATTTCAAATGAGAGGAGTTTAAATTTTGAAAATTTAAAATAAAAAATTTTATTTACCATCCAAAGGATCGTGAAATCAATCTCACAAGGTTTTGGAAGCAGGGAGTTAAAATCAATTTCGGTGACCATTTAACAGGTATAATTAAAATAAAAAAAATTATAATGGTGTGTGAATTAATTATATATTAAAATTTTTTTAATGAAACTAATAGAGTTTAAGTTGGATTGAAATATGCTTATTTGAATATAATAAAAAATTATTAAATATGTGAGATTAAATATAATTATAGTGATATTAAAAAATATATAATATGATATAAAAAAAGAAAATATATAAAATAATAAAATTTTAAATTGGAATAAATTTTTAAAAAAATCTTTGACCAATCACGGTAGTAAATGGTGATTATTATACATATCTTTATAAAGTTTATTTACATATAATTTATTGCCTAATTTGAACCGCACGGTTGTCCTCCAAATTACAGCATATCCGCTGTTGATATTCAACTTCGGTTTTGGCCCCCACTTTTTGCCGTCTGCTGGAAGGGTGAGTTCGTCCATCGGCTTTGCTTTTGCCGCAGTTGAGAATTTAGATCATGCTATTCTATCTTGGTGAAGGAGAGCTCGAGGGGTGATTTCGTTGCTGCCGATGAAGGTCGTGATTGTAACTGAACATTGTGAACATCTGTTTGGTGCTTCTGTTGGTATGTTCTCACTTTACCTGGATGAATCATTAGAATATTATGCACTCTGAAAATTTCATTTCCAATTTGATTAATCCTCTCCTCTTAGGCCTTTGACACTTTTGTTTCTTGAATTCCAGTTTTTCCACGCGAGTGAGATTGCTTAGACTTTGCTTTTGTTGTTTTAGAACCGATCAAAAGGGCTGAGGGGTTGATATACTGTGAGACAGATGGCTCATGCTGCTGCTGTTGTTTCGTCTGTCTTGCAATCTCTGGAATATTTGCTGCATTTTGCACGCATGACTCTTCGAATTAGAAAATTTCAGATCAAAACATTTACTGAGAAAGCTCGTGTAGTAGCAAGGCTTTTTGAAGAGCTCTCAAGCTCTACCCATCCAAGTCTTCGGGCACTTCCTCTGAGGCAACTTGTGCAAAGCATAGGTTCTGCAGAAAGAGAATCTGAGACAACGAAATTGGGTGTTTTGAAGGCTATCACAGAGAAACTAGCATTTGATATTTATGGTAGTACACCAAGAATGGTAGGGTCCGTAGGGAGGATATCGGAAGAGTCAGAAGATGCAGAGGATGTATTAGAAGAAGTGCCCAAGACATTAAAAGAGATTGGTCTTGTCGAACTACAGCTACAGGAATTCCGTGTTAAGCTGCCAGAAATATTGAAAGAGACTGATCTAGCAGACCTAAAGGACATCATTGATAGTAGGGCTTCTGAATGTTCTTATAATTGGGTACTGTTTCAGCTGGAACATTTGCTTTCTGAAATTGGCATAGTTAAAGTAGAGACGACCTTTCTCCACGAAGAGGCTACGAAAATGAAGGGTCTCTGCATTGATCTTGGTTTCTTGATGGCCTTTTTTAGCGATACTGCAAATCTATATAGAAACCATGATGAGATGAAAATTTTGGAGAAATGCATCAGTGTTATGGTGAGAAGAGCAGAAGATTTTGTTGAAGAAAAGTTGTTGGATATTTCACTTCAATCAAAGTTGGATTCTTTGATGCTTGAACCGTTAGGGTCATTCCAAATACTGTCCATCATTAATACAGCAACGCGTGCAATTTTCCACAAGGAGAACGGCATCCTCTCTCTTCTATTATCCAAATTTCAAGAGATTGAATCTCTGAAGGAAAAGGTGAAAACTGTGTGTGAAAAGACACCTGATATTGAGAATTTGCAATCATCAAGTATCTCAGCAAAAGTTTCAAAACCAACTTTTGTTAACGAGGATATGGTGGTTGGCCTCGACGATGTCTCGAATGAAATTTTAGATAGACTAACTGGGCATGGATCTGGCTTGGACATTGTGACAATAGTTGGGATGGGAGGGATTGGGAAAACAACGCTTGCCAGAAAAGCTTTTGATCATCCTTATGCAGTTTATCATTTCTATTGTCGGGCATGGGTGTCAGTATCTCAAGTTTATCGAGTGAGAGATTTGCTGCTACGCCTTTTGTGCTCTGTTACAAAACCCACAGATGAAATATACAGAATGAGTAAGGAACAGTTAGCTGAATATCTGTACAAAAGACTAAAGGGTCAAAGATATCTGATTGTCATGGATGATATTTGGAGTTTTAAGGCCTGGGATGATGTTAGGAGAATTTTTCCTGATGATAGGAATGGAAGTAGGATATTGTTGACCAGTCGTCTAAAAAGTGTTGCTGTCTATGTGAATCCTAAAAGCCCTCCTTATTGCATGAGTCTACTAGGCATAGATGAAAGTTGGAAGCTGCTGCAACAGAAGGTCTTTGGAAAGGGAGGTTGTCCTCTTGAATTGGTTGAATACGGAAAGCATATTGTGAAAAAATGTCAAGGACTGCCTCTAGCAATTATTGTTGTTGCTGGTTATCTCTCTCAGATCAAGAGGACACACGAATGCTGGAAAGATGCGGCAACCAGTGTAAGCTCGCTAGTAGTAACTGATCCAGAAAACTACCTAGAAATACTAGCATTGAGTTACAACCGCTTGCCAAATCACCTGAAAGGCTGCTTCCTGTACATGGGAGCTTTCCCTGAAGATTGGGAAATTGACGTTCAGAAGTTGATCAACTTATGGATTGCTGAGGGCCTCTTGCATTTCAGCTCTTCAAAAAGTCTGGAAGAGGCAGGGGAAGATTGTTTGAATGATCTTGTTGATAGAGGCTTGGTTTTGGTTGGAAAGAGGAGTTTCAGTGGGAAAATAAAAACATGTTGTCTCCATGATCTCCTGCGGGAGTTGTGCTTGCGAGAATCTCAGAAGGAGAAGTTCATGCAAGTGATAAAAAGAGATTCCCATGGTTTTCCTGCAGGCATAAGTGATAAGCATCTTCTCAGTTTCCACATGGAATTTGATGGGGATGTTCACTTAATTCCATCACTTCCATTGGTCCGGTCTTTTTTATGTTTCAGTGTGGGTTGTTTTTTCTCAGCTGATATATTTCTTTTACATCTACAATTTAAGTTGCTCAGAGTATTGGACATAGGATTTCTGCGTTTTGATAATTTCCCTGAGCAAATACTGAAGCTGGTCCTTTTAAGGTATCTTGAGCTTCATCTTTCCTACAGGTTTCCTGAACAACTTTCTGAACTTTCTAGCCTGCAGACCTTGGTTATTCATGGGGAGCAGGAATGGATCACAAAGCAACTTGGAAGACGTCCTCTGCAACTATATGCGCCACGATTGAGGCACCTCCACATTATAACAACAAGACATTCTCGTGATCCTGTCCTTCCAGGTTTACTTATGCTTTCTGGCAAAGTCTGTCAGTTTGCTCCACAATTGCAAACACTATCCACAATTCCATTTTCTTGTTGCAAAAGGGAAATTTTTGATGTTGTGCCCCAGCTGAAGAAACTTGGTATCTGTGAAACCATTGAGGATTATCGTAATCAATCATTCATATTTCTTCACAATCTTGTCTACTTGGAACAACTTGAGATACTCAAGTGCTCCTTCTATATGCAAAATACAGTGGAAAGACGCAATTTGATCTGTGGTGCTTTCCCTTCATCTATCAGGCAATTGACTTTGAGTTGGAGCCGTCTCCCTTGGGAGGAAATGACTTCGATTTCCAGTTTACCAAACCTTGAGGTATTAAAATTGAAAAACTATGCTTTTCAAGGGCGCGAATGGACCCCAACTGAAGATGGCTTTTGTCGTCTAAAGTATCTCCTGATTGAGAAGACTGATCTAGAGATCTGGGAAGCCTCCAGCATTCATTTTCCAAGTCTTCGACGCTTAATTTTGAGGTCTTGCAATGTCCTGAAAGAAATTCCTTTTGGTGTTGGGTAAATTCCTACCTTGGAATTAATTGAGCTGCACTACTGCGGCAAATCTGCAGAGCTTTCAGCTGAAGAAATTAGAGCACAAATTGATGGGGTTGAAGTTCGTATCCAAAGTAATGGATCCATAGAAAATGTTCTGAAAAGAACCTTGAGTTCTGATTCTCGTTTTCTGTTGCCTCCTAAGAAGCAGGTGACTTCTTGACCTGTCAATGGGACGGGGATAATGGAACAATCCAGTGTGTACTTCCTTAAGATACATGGTATGGCAAAATTTTCTTCTCTTGAAAACCAGTGTTACTTCCCACCTTGCTTTGGCAGTTGGCTAGTTGCTCCCTTCCTGTCATATCTTGGCTGACAAATTTTAGAACTCTTATTGTCACGCCCCGCGCCCGCAAGACGTGGCACACCCATACCACCGAGTCGTAACTCAATAATACGAAACCTTATATTAAAACTTAAATAATCAAATATATTTTCTTCTAAAATGATAACTAAATAATCTCATAATTAAAACTTCCTCAAAGAAACTATATCAAAACCCCATAAAATTAATTCTTACATTTGTCTCAACGAGTACAAAAACAATGGTAAAACTTAAAATAAATAAAATAACACCAGTCACTAAACAAAATCTTAGAATTAACTCCGTATTATACGTCCAACACAATCTTAGTAGAAAGGGTTTTCGCACCACTGATCATCATTACAATCTGAAAGGAGGAAATATTGAAGGGAGAGCCAACCACATCCTCAGTAAGTAGTAATGAATCATTTCTTCCGAACAAAGTTTATTACATGCATTTACATAATATACGTACATGTACACCATATTAACAATTACATTCACAAATAATAATAACATCAACTATTACCAAATATTTAGTTTTAAATCATTTTTATAACATACTAAAGAAAATAAAACTTTGGTTTATATAAAAAATAGCAAACTCAATAAATCTCAAATTATTTTCATGGGACATAAATTTTAAACATTAATATATATATATATATATATATATATATATATATATACTGACTAATTTCTTTTATTCCAAAACTCATACCATTTAATTTAACTAACTAATATAAGTATACTTAGCAAACTTCGTAAAAGTATGTAAAAATATCTTGGGTTGCAAACCATTAAATGTCAACCACTTAAAATACATTCAATTAATTTTTATTATCTACTTCTAAATTTTAAATTAAACAAATACAATAAGAAAAACCCATATTTATTATATATATATATATATATATATACTATATATACATACATCTAAGTGTTGCACATATATATAAAAAAGATTAGGCTACATGTAGCAAAACCTTGCAGGAAGTGAAGATCACTTCTGTTAACAATCATTGCTTTGGTGAGGGTTGCTTTTCGTGCAACCCTCTGACACAAAAAGAATTTTTTTTTTCAACACACCAGAATAGCATGAAATCATGCTTTGGCCACACACTCCCAACCTCTGACACGAAACACCACATTGCAAATCTCTTTTTTTTTTCTTTTTTTCCCCTCAATATTCCCTTCATCAACCTAGAAATAATCATGAATACAAAGCATATCGAAACATTCGTTCACATCAAATTCATACAACCATTACCTTCTTCTAACTGAATTAATTTATTCAGTTAGAAAAATCCAAAAAGGCTTAATCCGGCCTTAGCGGTCCAAAAAGATTAAAACTTCGTTTTGCATTAATTCTAAAAAGACGAATTCAAACTTAACATTATTCAAAAAGGTTTAGCCCACCTTTGAGGCATCATATTCAAATAAACATAGACAGATCCATCATGTACCAAATTCATTAAATATATTCGTACGGAAACATGTAACCATATAATATAAACATCAAAATACACACCACACATTAACCAATCAATAAAACTTATACTTTGGAAAATGCCATACTTTATTCAGAAATTTATAACCAAAATAATATTTTTTTTCATATTATTTGTACCAGAAATTAGAAGAGATTCATTCCCACTTACCTCTTAATTTCGACGCTTGAAAACTGTCGCAGCCTACAGTGTTCTTTACCTTCAAACCCTAGTTGAACTCTCTCCCCCTTTCCGTGTCTGATGACGGCTATTGGAAAACAACGATATTTTCTATAAGTTTTCCTATTTAATAAATCGTAGGGTGTCCTTAACTTTTAAATAATTTCAATTAGGTCCCTACTTACTTAAAATATTAACTCAATAGAATTCTACCTTAACAAATTTTAATATATCTTCATAAATAAAAAGTTTCTAAAAAGTGTGGGTTTTACACTTATGGTATTGATAAAATATTCATTTTCATCAGCACAATGCATGAATATCACTATTGATTTAGATGCATCTGCGTGATTGTGTACAACAGTTATTCCCTTTAGGTGTTTAGAGCACCTGATCATGTGTCTTAAATTCTGTCTTGAATATTTATTAACTAATTCTCTTCCCTTGGAAATGGTATCCTTTCTCATTCTTCAGGATAGCATTTTTCAAACCGAGTTTGGTCCGGATGGGAACTAATCACATTGTACCAGATTCTGTGAGCATTCATCCATTTATTGCAGGATCATTACTCTTTAAAGTACTGGTATATACTACAATGTAACTTTATCTGTCTCCTTGTACCTCATCCAATGCTTCTCCGTTCATATTTTAAGCCTCCCTTAGCTATCTTCAGTTCTTTAGGATTGTTGGATTGTTCTGGTTTATTCAATTCACTTTCAACCTCAGCACTTGAATTGCTATGGGATTTCTTGATTGTCTGGCCGAATTGTGGACTTCAACTCTTTTCTTGCAAATCTAGGTTCACATTTGAGAAAGAATTATTGGCTTAGACATGCTGTGTTTTATCTCTGCAGCAAAATGCTGGAGCTTCTGTTCCATCACCCTTGCAGATTCTGCAAAATTAAGAGAATGCAGGTCCAACTTTCTCTGAAAACTTGAGCAAATTCACCATCAAGATTTCTCTCCTGCTCTAGAAAACAGAGTGGAACTATTCGACGTCATCGCCTAAACCATTTTTCAGCATGGTTGGAAAAATGATGTTTGACATTTCTTGCAAAGCATCTGAAATGTAGGAAGAAATGCAAGAATTTTTAAAGTTGATTTCTTGCAAGAATCTTTAGATTCCTTGTCATCAGGGCAACATTTCCCATTGTCAATCTCAAAATTGATAGGAAGCAGATTCATTCTTATTAGGGCAAAATATAGCCCACTGTAGTCAGTACTGGCATTCTTGCTTCAACATTTTTTTTTCTGATTATGTCAAGGTTTGATTCATTCCCTTTTCCCCTTTTTATTTGACTAAAAAGAAAAAGAAATAATGCCATATAGTAATACCATAGAATTTTAAACTATATTCCTAATAAATGTTAAAATTTTTGTGTCAAGGTGATTCTTTAGGTTTGATCCATGATATTTATGATGAAAGGTTTGGTTTATTAAATAGACAAAATGTTATTAGGTTTGGTTTATTAAGGAGAAAAAATGTTATCTGTCTAGAAAAATAAAAAATAAACATAAGTCTTTTCTCTTCTATTTAAATGAAGTATAAAATATAATATGATATTAAGTTCATACATATACGATTTTTTAATAAATTTTTTATTAATAAAAGAATCTGCACTCACTACTCGAAGGTACGCATGAGACTATGTCCCATGAGATATTTGAACTTGGGACGTCATTGTGTAAATCTCAACACCAACCATCTTAGCCACTCAAAGGAACAATTATTTCAAAACTTGATTATATTTGAACTTTGACAATATTTGCTCCCAAAAAAAGACACACACACACAAACACAAAATTTTTTATTTTTATTATATTTAAATATAAAAATATAAATCAAACTAAAAATTTACTTAAAATACCAAACCTAATTATACTTAGAGGTATTGCTTGTGCAGGCAACTATTAAGGCAATGTTGGAAGAAACTTTTGGCGAGTATGGCATTTCCTAGGAAAAGGTGAAAACCAAATGTGAAAAATCACTTGGCACTAATAATCTCCAATTGGTGAGCATCTCAAAAGAACTTCCAACTTCCAAGGCATGCTCCGATTAAGAGAGGATTTGATCGAAATGGGTCAAAATCCATTTTGACAACCAAAAGTGGGTTGGAATGATTGGTGGTGGTGTACAAGAGGTTCTTCGCATTTGGTAAAAGCGAGCATTTGGTATAAGCGAGGTTGTCAGGAATCTTATATTTACCAAACGCGAGATGTTCCATGCTGGATCCAATAAAAAAAATTGAATACCTTGCGTTTGGCATTGGTGAGGTCCCTTATACCTCACCAATGCCAAACGCGAGGATTGCTAAACCACATGCGCCAGAGAAAGGCATTCTTCATGTTTGGGAGACACGAAATCTCATTTAACCTCGCCTCCCACAAACGCGAGATGCCATTTCATTCATTTTTTTTTTTTTTGCATTTTATTTTTCCTCTATTGTTTTTAAAACATTTTCCTCTCTTTTCTTCCATTTCATATTCATAAATTTCCTCTATTTCATTTTCATAAATTTTCAAATTTGTATTTTTAAAAAATTAATATTTTAAAATAACACAAAATATGTAAAGTTCTATATAAATTTAAATAATTCACAATTAAAATTATTAATTTAAATTTGATCTTAACAAGTAATATACGTATTTTTATTATATTGGATTTTCAAATAAAATTTTATTTTTTAATTTGAGTTTAATTTATAATATTTAATTATTTGCAAACATTATAAAAATTTAAATATTCAACTATCTAAATGTACTAAATCTATAGTTTCAACTATGTAAAATAATATTTAAATTTAAATCTCAATTATCTAAATTTCAAAATCCCCTTACGTTTTAATCCAAATAATTTATAATTTAATTGAATTCGAATAATGGATGAAATATTAAAGAAAATATGAAAATATTGATTTATATTTTAGTGAATAATAGTTGAATATTTTATGAAAATTTTGTGCATTTTTTGTTTTCCAAATCATTTAAAAATAAAGTTATATTGTATTTGACTTTAAAGTTTTATTATTATTAATTTTGTTTTCAAAGATGGCTAAACTAAATTGAAATTATTGTTTTCTCTTTAATTTTTAAATATAAATTATATATCATAAATTGGATAACGATATTTGACTAATTCTATTTTGACTTAAAATTTGAATGTAATTGTGACTGTCAATGAAATGTAATTGCATCTTTCATTCACATTGTGATTATCTTACTTGAGATATTTTGTATTTGTGAATTTATTAATATAGATATTTAATATTGGTTGAGTTGAGTTTTTAACATTGGTCCCAAATCTTTTGTGACTTTATGATATTAGTAGTGATCATCAATAATAGGTTATCCTGCATGATTGTCAGGATATGAAATTTAAAATCCGAAACAAACAATTAACTTTATTGCATATGAAATAATCTAAAAAAAAAAATTGATGATAGATAGTCCCACAATGAAATTTTTGACGATTTTTCTTGGAGGTTGAACTCGTCTCTGAGGTTGTTTTTTATATCGTTTTTCTGGTTGTCCTTTATCTTGCTCCTTAGTACGGTGGAATGGACCTTTATCTTCTATAGACTTCCTGTGCCATCTCCGAGACCATCCAGTCGATGGATCGACAACAAATTTATTAGCTAAAGATAGACATCCATTATTGAAGACTAGGTGATTCTGAGTAATAAAATCAGCATGCCTATTTTCAAATGCTGTAGGATCACCTAGTTCATAATCGTATTTTTCTTTGTGTACAGGTGAGTTGTGATCCTATTGAGGAATATCAGTTGTAGCACGTCTGCGTGCCAGTCTACCCCGTCTCCGCACCAGTGGTACCCTGCGATTGACTTCTTATGAGATCGGAGATATCGGATCAGCAGTTTAGCTTCGTTTAAATGGCTCGTATGATGGGTGGTTAAAATGACCTGCTTCATCAGTGACAGTCAATGAATGCGTGGTGAAATCCATTATCAATGCCAACACTTGTCTAGTCATAGTATCTGCATTTTGATATCTTTCATTGCCTAGATACAATATTTGTTGCATCGAATCAGCCTACATATATATTTCGAAATGTCAATAAAATATTTAAGTAGAAATTCTATATTTTATTGCTTAATATTATTAAAAAAATCTACGTACTAATATTTCAATTGCCCTACTGCTCGATTAGTAGCCAATAGGGTTAGGTTATGTTATAGTCGAATTACCAATTAGTCACCTAGTGTGAGTCCAAGTCAGGTGAAACTATATTCTGACCTTAACTGAGTTGTCCAATCAGAATAGTTGAATGCCTATTAATCCAATTGACAAGATGTATTGAATCAATCTCGTTCCACCCTGCAGCGGTAGTTTTCATGTCACGGGCATGCAAATTGTCATCGATGTCAACTGTAACATGGATTGTCTGTACCAATCTAAATTGTCGTATAACTTTATCTAGGCACGCAATGCACTTCTATTGTCTTTCAACAAATTAGGAATTTGATAGACCCCAAATATGTCACCCATGAGTGCAATTGGGGGGTAGATAGCCAACATGTGCTCATCATAAGGCTATTAAATAAACTATATAAAGATAAACTGTCAGTATAAATAATAAATAACAAATTTAAAATTATTGTTGATAGCAAATTGGTTGAAGTAATACTTACATGAACATGTTGCATCTTATCCAATTGATCCCCATAAGCAAGCAGCATATGTGTCAGGATTCGAAAGAACTCTAACGATCTCTCCTATACTAATCCTCTAGGGGCTTGTGGATCAATATTCTCAACCGGACGGACTTTAGTCGGTCTGATAATAAGAATACGCTTCCAAACCCATAACTATTTCAATATTAATAACCACTGCTTAGAAAAATTATATTCATTACTATTTTGAAATACTGATAAGATTTTTTAAAAAATATTCATTTTTTACCTAAACCAATAGTAATGGGCTACTGATAGTATGCGCTCTGTAGGATTTAGTGTTGCACAGATAACGGTACAAATGAGCCAAGGCTACACTTTCCCAACTAAGCGTGCCCGATAGTTCTAAATCACAGATATATATTAAGAAGTGCATATGTAATTTGTTGTCGGATTTGTTTGAGAATAAAAAGCTACCAATGAGCTGCATAATACGACACTGTGTATGCTGATCTATCATTTCTAGCGTCAAGTGTACAGGTAGTGGCTGACTTAATGCTCTCTCATAGGAAATGATCTTCAACCTATATCCATCAAAGTCTGTCGGAGTTGGTCGAAATCCTAATAGCTCGTCACACATGTCAATCAACTTTGCAGGAGTATGTATGAATTGACTATTACAGATAGGATCACCATCTACATGTAATCCAAAGAGAACCTCTATGTCATGGAGGGTGATGGTAGCCTCTCCAATAGTAAGGTAAAACATATGCGTCTCTTGACGCTATCTTTCCACTAATACTGTAATAAGTGGATGATAGATTTTCATATAACATAAACAATACAATCCACCGAAACCGGCAATATCCATGAGTTGTTCGATAGGTGATCAAATGGTCAAACTTTCCAAAATATGTTGTCATTTTGCTTTGCAGTAATAACGTCACTGTATAATTGTTCCTCCTAAATGTGTGACAATCTATGTCTACACTATAATATCAATACATCTAGTATAATAGGACCTGAATCCACTTCGTGAGAAGTAGGCTCATACATTATATTCTAATACAAATACACCGATATTATAGAAATTAAAAGTTAGTAAAAGATATATAACCAATATCAAATTAAGTACAGAAAAATAAACATAAAATTAAAGATAAACAATTCAAATTGATTGTTTTGAATAATAAAAATTTAATATTGAGATGAGAATAAGTAGGGATGACAATATTGAACATGATACGAAAATGAAATGGTTATAACAAGTTAGGTTTGGGGTTTCGTGGGTTAGGGTCGAAACGGGTCGACCCATTGAACTATAAATGTATTTGAGTCATAAACAGATTCAACCCGTTTTAACCCATTTCAACCCGTGAACATATTTAATTTTTTTTAATACTTATGTTTAATACTTTTTGTAATACCCTATAAATTTCACTGTAGAAAATTAGATAATTTAATTTTTTTGCATGAATTAATTGATTTAAATTTTATTGTATGAATTAATTGAATTGTTTGTGTGTCTATTTTGTTTAATTATATGAGACCTCTTAAGGAAAATAAATGATATTAATGTGGCTATTTGCTTGATATATGGTAAATGAATCATTCTTAATTAATTATTATTTAGCGTCTATGATAATAATAATATTATTATAACCACTTTCAGTTAGGGAAAATAATTTCTTAAATAATCCTATTTTATTGCAAAGCTACATTTGTTTAGATTTTTAAGATTAAATCTTATGAATTTATTGTGATCTCTAGATATTTAGTTGGATAGTTTGTTATTTTATTGGTTATTTAAGACTTTATAGGCTGTTTTATTGATTTTTTTAATTTTATATAGTTTGATTTGTTTTTTTTTTAATTTTTTGGTGTAATAGGTGAACAGATTGGTAGGTTTAGTAGGTATTCGAGTTGGTGGGTTTAGTAATTATTTATTTAATTTTTGTGTCTAATAATGTAATATCGTGTCAACCCATTTTATAACACGAACACGACACGAAAAATAAATGGGTTGATACGACACCACATGACATGTTTATTAATCGTATCATGTTCGGGTTGGCCTTTCGTGTGTAATTATCTTAAGTTGACACGACCTGTCAATCTGAATACGACACGATTGCCACCCCTAAGAATAAGCCTTAGGATCAAAACAAAGATTACATATTCAAGAAATATGCCTACAAGGTTAATCTGTGTTCATTTCACTCTATGATACCGTGAATGCAATTTTTCTTATTGTGACATAAGCCACAACGAAGAGGTGAATCAGGATTGCCCATCATATATACCTCTCAGAAATGTCCCGTCAACACTGACCATCGGTTTTATAGGAACAAATGCATCAATACAGAGTCCGAATGCGCTAAAAATATATCCAAAAGTCTTGTCCCCATTGGTGTCTATAGGCAAGAAGTGCCGTGACGGTATTAGGATTCACATCTTATAAGATTTGCATATATTGTGGTAGCTGTACTAATGAAGAAGGCCATTCTTTGTAGATCATCTTAATAGCATGCCTGCGTATGTTCTATCCTTGCCCATATGATGGGGTGAAATGCAATATATTATGAATATAACTATTTATTTCTCTGACTTTAATCTTTGAATTATTGTGAATCATTAACAAGATGTGATTCGCTATGAATTTTGCACTCAAGTTTCGATGGTTCCTGTCGATTGTCCGAACTAGACAAATGTGCTCTCCATTCCATCGAGTAATTTGCTATAGACCATAACTTTTCTTTTTTTGCGCACAAATCCATTAATAATAGGGATGCTGTGGAATTGAATTTTAACACTCGACAATCTAATATGCTCTCTTGCTTTCTACAACCATAAATTCACGACCTATTCTAATAGACCAAGACCGAACAACCCAAAGTAACTCATTCTTATCCCTAAACCATATGCCAACCCTCAAGTTATTGTTGTATTCTGACCATAAATCCATTCCCCTACTTGGTGCTAATCCATCAGCTTCGTTTTCTTTTTCTTATAAAGTATCTAACCGGTCAAGATAGATTGAATACGGTAGATTATACAAGCAGATCGGTTTAGAAGGTATATTAGCAGGTTGTTGCATTATAGAAGGACAGGGAATATCCTTTTCAATATTGCCATTCCCTTGGTCCTCGTCGGGTGAATCATCCGCAGGAGACCCATCAATGTCTGATGTAAGTCCTAGCCCATCCACAATGGCCTCCGGAGCACCTACCCACCCAGTTAGGCTCTCGAGCAACCCATTCATCAATTGGTGTTACATCTAATGGAACATCAATTTCAGCAGTTGAAAATAATGGTAGGCTCATCTATATTTGAAGGGATTAAATATGGTCATGAAGTGAAGGCGTAACAAACCCAGTTGAGGTTGATAAATATTGATTGTTAAGTCTAACGATTGGGGTACCCAAAATTGATGTATTGAAAAGGGATTGGAAAATGTCATTTTGGATATGTGGAGGATCATTGGCGACAGGTGTTGGGAAATTTAAATAAAAATTAGGCATATTGACAAGAACAATTGAATTAAGTAATACAGTGAATGATTCAACGATAGGAGTTGGGATGTTATACTCTAAAAGATCTATAGTTGTTGTATTCGAAATCTAGATGATCTCATGATGAATATGCAGATCAATTGGTTGTCCCTTCACAGTAGATCAATTAGTACCACAAATTTTCCATAGCATCGTCATTTGTTATAGGAATGGTTGTAGACCTTGTTACAATACCAATAACAGTGTCCTCCCTCATTGTGATTTGCAGCTTCATAGTGGGCTTGTCCAATCCTCAAATTGCACATATTTTATTGACTAAACCTAGAAACTAACTCAATTTCTAACAATCAATGCCTTGCAATAGGAACCATTAAAAAATTATCGTGTGCGGTATGTATAATTTCACAGTCCCAATATAACCGTAGTCTTAGAGGTTCTTCTAATGACATTATGTCTAGATAAATTAGGCAGAATTTTTCTATTTAAAAAATAAAGTATGTCACAACCTTGAATTACTATATCAATCAATATCAATTAATCAGCACAAATATATCTCCAAAAAACAAAATATTTAATATATGCTAAAATGAGTATTTAATATATCCCAAACAAATTACTAAACATTACATTATTTAATATATGAGCTGCATATTTTTAGTATTTTGATGTATTAAAATAATATATAACTTATTTAACTATTATAAAACTAATTAAGATTATTAAGATTAATTATTCAAGAAGTTAACATATATTTCATATTATTTACGTTTATATTAAAAAATTTAGTTACAGAATTTAAATGTACAAATTCAATTTGTACATAAAAAAAAGTTAAGGATTACTTTTTTTAATGTAATGAACCTAGAGAGAATAGTAAAAAAATCTATCATATTAAACAAATAATTTAATTGTTAAGAATTGTAAACATTTTTAGATAATTAAAAATTTGAATGTAAATTTATAAATTTATTTGAATGCAAATTTTATGTTTTGCAAAGAATATTACATTTCTGGTTTCAGACAATATACCTTAATTTATGTTTTTTTTTTTGGATTAACAGAAATAGAGAAAGGTAGTATCCAGAGATACATGCAAAAATTAACCCCTTCTTGTTGTATTTATCTTTACTACCCTATAGTCTATAGTATGTATAAGATTAAAATAGGGCAGCAATCCTAGTGTTTTGAGCCAAGCAGAGAACCCTTTATTTATTTATATTTTTATATGATTAAAACGTGCTATTGGTGTGTATTGATTGATAAATATAGCACAATTACTCCCTTTTGTTTTCCTTTTTTTTTTAAATATAAAAAGCTAAAAAGGCTTTTTTATTTTTCTAACAATAATATTGAAGTTTCAAGTTTTGCTTACTATATACTTGGCACAGTATATGAATCATTTTCAAGTTACTGATATATATTCTTTTTTCCAAACTAGTTTCTGATATAGTTTGTTGTCCAAATCAGTTTCGTTTTTTCTTTTGGGTCACTAATGATTTGTAATTTTACTTTTTCACTGTATTGGAAAAACTCTTTTCAACGACAAATTTCTCATACAAACTTGAGCAAAAAAATATAGTTTCATGATTATATAGAAATAGACTTCCTCTAATGATTTTGCTATTTTCTAACAATTAGGTCTCTTTTTTATCTCAATATTTCTTTAAATTGCTTTTTTGCAAGGGCTTAACTTTTTCTATTTTCTAACTTTTTGTTATTTTACTTCAAATTAATAATTTAATTGTTAAGAATTGTAAGAATTTTTAAATAATTAAAAATTTGAATGTGAATTTATAAATTTATTTGAATGTAATTTTAAAAATTTATAAGTGAAAGTATTTTTTAAATCTAACGTATTAAATTATTTTATTACAATTTAAAAAAGATGAATATTTTTTAGTTTGAATGTAAATTTAAAAGTACAACATTATAATAAGTTACTATTTAAAAATATAAAATTTACTAATTAATAAATCTCACTTTTTTTTAATAAGTTACTTGTAATCAAATAATTTGTAAATTATAAAATTTATGTAATTTATACACATAAGGGGTCTATATCCATATTATTTTAGGAGAGAGAGTGAACTGGATAAAATTTTAATTCCATAAAAATTCAAACTATTTATCACATGCCAAAATACTCATTCATCACAACACGGTACAAAACAAACCAATAATTCAATGAAATTTTAATCCCATATAGATCCAAGCTATTTAACACATGCCAAAATACTTATTCATCACAGCATAATACAAATCAAAATTTTAATTCTATATAGATCCATACTATTTATATATAATATATACATATTACTAAATAATTCAACATAATCTCAAATATATATTTGCTACAATTTAACAATAAATATCAATATTCTAATCAATTAAATTTCAATAAATACAGAATTCACTGCAACAAAAAATCTCTTCTAGCTACACTTTTTTTACGTCATTAATTAAAAGCGTCCCTATAATAATGACATTCTCGATGTTTAGAATAAAATGTTGCAAAATATAAAATTTAGCGTTATTTTTAATTAAAGTGTCGGCATTTTATATATTTTCCCGACATTAATGGAAATGCGTCGTAATATTAAAAAAAAATTCTCTTTTGGCTGCACTTTTTTTACGTCATTAATTACAAGCGTCCTTATAATAATAACATTTCCGACGTTTAAAATAAAATGTCACCAAATAAAAAATATAGCGTTATTTTTTAATTAAAGTGTCGGTATTTTATATATTTTTTCCGACGTTAATGGAAATGTGTCGTCATTTAAAAAAAAAAAAATCTCTTATGGCTACACTTTTTTTACATTTTTAATTAAAAAATCCCTATAATAATGACATTCTCGTCATTTAGAATAAAATGCTGAAAATTTAAAAATATAGCGTCATTTTTTAAAATATATCGAAATATACGTTTGTATTAAAATTAAAAATTTTAAAGAAATGATATAATTTTATTTTATTTCGATTGTAAAACCCAATGAAAATTGTTGTGAAAAACTATATAATAGTTGAGAGTATATGAATATGAATATATATATATATATATATATACATATGAATATGTGAACATATATATTTGTGCGTATATACATAAATATATATACATATATATATGTATAAATCATTTAATAAAAATATAATATAATTGATAATATATAAAAATTTAAATTTATATAACTATAAAAAATATTTTTTAATGAAATAATATAATTTTATATTAAATATAAATATACAAATTTTTGTTGTGTGTTCCGTAGCTAATTCGTGACTATTTACCACAGATTTACTACGGAATCACAAAATTACTACTAATCCCTCTATCACGGATTTGCCACGGCATTTTTTCTTTTTTTTTTCCAATTTTTTTGGGATAATCTATAAAAAAAAAACTTCTTTTTTTTTCAAACACTTAGAAATTTTTTTATTAGAACTCCCAATTTCTTCTTCTTCCCACTCCCTCCTCCTACTCTCTCGCTACCCCCCCTCCCCCTGCCTCCTACCTTCCCCTTCCCTCGGCGCCCCCCTGTCATGACTTCCCTTCCCCCGCGATAGCCACCCCCGCGAGTCCCCCGACTCCCCCTCCCGCCTCTGCCCCCTCGTCCCGATCTCCCCCCCCCAAGCGCCCCCCTGTCCGGACTTCCCTTCCCCCACGGCCAGCCACCCCCGCGCCCGCCATCCCCGTGAGTCCCTCGACTCCCGATCTCCCCTCCCGCCTCTGCCCCCTCATTCCGATCTCCTCCCCTGGCGCCCCCTAGTCCCGATCTCCTCCCCCGCGACCCCTTCTCCCTGTCCCCCACCCCGCGACCCCCTCCCACCTCATCCCCTTCCTGCCGCACCTTGTCCCCCTTCCGGTGCTAGACGGGCAGCTAGGGCCACCAGCGAAGTTCGCATATTTTTGAGCAAATAGCCCACTGCTGCTCAAAAACTCCGATTTTTTATGGTAAAAGCGAATTCCGACTTACACCAGTCAATATATCTGAATGAGATGTTGCTTCAAATAAAATCGTCATCTTTTTGTTCTTTATTTTTGGTTTAATTGTGTATATATTGTTTTGATTCACACAAAAGTGAATTGAATTTCTATGGTTTTGCTCTTACATACATCTCCTTTGTGCCAATGTGGTAATTTCTATTGTTTTGCTCTTACATACATCTCCTGGTTTTATTGACGGTGCTTACACCACATCATTAGGTGCAATGAAGACATTTGGTTCCTGCTGTAGTGAACTTCTTAAGGTGAGAGCTCAATTCATGGACTTGATTCATATATCTTTGTTTAGATTAATATTTAGGGACACATTTGCACATTTGCATCTTCAAGAACTGATCTGGGTCATGTTGTTCAATTTTTTGAATGGGATATCAGTGCATAGTTCTTCTAAATTATCTATGGAAGTTTTCTGTTAGGTCCTAAGGTCCTGTTCACGAAATATGTTTAGTGCAGTTTGGATGGGAGTGCATTTGGTCTTTACTATTGCTGACTTCTTGCTCTTGAATCTTTGAGGGAGAAGGAAATTGAATCTTTGCCTAAGTTTTTAAGATAGGAATAATGGGTACTCATTTCCTATGATTTACAATTCTGAAATAGGGGGGAATAAGAAGTCTTTGGAATTTTAGAACTTTTTAAGCTGTGTTTGTAATTTCATGATTCATATAGGATGGTAGTGGTTCATGATTCAGATAGGATGGTAGCTTGGGAGGGAAATTGCTTGAAGTTTACTTATGAAAACTAAGTAGCTGAATCATTTTCTGCTGAAATTATTTTGTCTCTTAATCATATGTATTCTCAAGTTTTTAATTCAATTGATACTAAACCACTATACCCTGCTATATTATTTTTGAGAATTCTAGATGCTAAGTGAAGCATGGGTCAATTTTTCTCCCCTCCCCCCTTTCCTGGGATACCCACTGCATCTTTTTTTCTCTTTTTTTAACTTATAAGAATAGATCCTCGTGAGTGATGGAGGAAAGTGACAAATCCTGATGGCACTACATCTGTAAGTACATTTGTGGATGCATTTTTATGAGAAACCTATTCATCTTATTCACCTGAACTAGAGGTGAAATTTTCCTTACATTTTCTCTTTTTGCTAGTTTGTTACATCTCTGCGTCTTTTCATGTCTATGTTTGCATGCTACTAATTTTGAGTCTTTGAAATGATACCATTAGTTGGGGGGTGTACTTGACTACATTCCTTAATTGGACATGGATCACATGCTTTGCAATGCTTATCTTGTTATTTTGCGCAGATGTCAACTCTGGGATGTTTGCAATGATTTTTAGTTGATCCCAAGTTATTTTGACATTTGGGATGCATTTTTTTTTTTCATTCTCTATTTAGGAATTTTAGTTCTTGACTTCTCAAGAACAAATTTGTTAGACTTGAGAGTTTTGGGGGTAAATCTTTTAAATGTTTACCATTGTCTTCTTTATTTGATGTGCAGGGCTATTGGACTTTCCATCAACTTGCAGAAATATGAAGACTTATTATTATTATTATTATTATTGTTGTTGTTGTTGTTGTTGTTGTTGTTGTTGTTGTTGTTGTTGTTGTTGTTGTTGTTGTTGTTGTTGTTGTTGTTGTTGTGTTGTTGTTGTTGTTGTTATTTTGTTTACCAATGAAATTGAACATTTATATGTAGTTTGATTTATATTGTAGTTAGACATTTGGTAAAATGCTTTTGAGTATGAGTATTTAAATTTTGTTTTAATTTTTACGATTTATTTCAATAAATATTATTTATTTTGTTTTAAAACTATGATTACTTTACAACTTTCTATTGTACAATGTAAAAAGAAACATTTCTTATGAGATTTTAAATTGGAAAAAAAATTCAACTAATAAAATATAATAATTGTCAACTTTGGGATGTTTAAAACAAAGTGAGGTCAAAATTGGGACATTATGATTGATTGCATGGCAAAAAAAGGGACAAAATTATATGCTAATTTTTGGGACATTTATAGAATAAAGTATCGTCAATTTCGAGACGCTCTAAACATAAAACGTAGTCAGAAAAGTAGAAACAATCAGAATTTTGTGTCAGTAATTTTGGGACACTTTTAAAAAATCTTGTTATGTTATTGACATTAGATAATTTAAGTGTAGGAAATTTAAAGACGCTCATAGGCAAAGCATCGGTAAATTTAGAGATGCTTATAAGCAAAGTATCGGTAAATTTAGAGACGTTTATAGGAAAAGTGTCGATAAATTTCGAGACATTTATAAGAGAAGCGTTGGTAAATTTAGAGACGCTTATGAGAAAAGCGTCGGTATCTTAATTTACCGACACAAACTCTTGCGTCGTAAAATTCTTTGGCGACACCACTTTTAGCAACGCTTGTGGGGACATTTATAAAAGCGTCAGTAAACTATCTCACAACACAAATTAGCATCCCAAAACAAATTAATTAGCATCCCTAAATGCTCAGATTGTTGTAGTGATTCTAGTATATTTTCTATTTTGTTGTTTGAAAAAAAAAAACTATTATTAGAGCACTTTGGTAGTGTTTCAGTGAATAAAAATTTCAGCAGTAACTCTTTCTTGTTGGTAGTATTCCAATAGTAATTTGGAAGTCTAGTTCTTCTTCAACAGTAATGAAAAAAAAAAAAATAGAGCAAAGCAAAGCAAAGAAGAAAATTAGAAAAATTAGGAGGAGATGAGAATAATTTCAAAACGTAAAGAAAAGCAGAGAAGTTAGGAGGAGTTGAGGTTTCAAATAAATTCAAAGAAGAAGTCGGGAGGACAAATAGTCGGTATAAATTGAAGGCAAATTACCTCTCGTGAATTGTGTTACCATTTCAGAGACTCCAAGAATCTCTGAAAACGTGAAGCCTTCTTTAGAGATTCTTGGAATCTCTCTGAAAAAAGGCTGAATTGATTCACGAGGCAATTGACCGCATATGGGACATCTCGCGTCTAGAGACGCAAGGTCATATGGACCTCGTGTTTGCTAGACGTGAACTGTCACAGTTCACCGCAAATGGTCTATTTTATCTTACCAAGGTTTGGACAATGTTTCTTGCATCTACAAAATGCGAGGTTCAAGGAAACCTCACGTTTCGCAGACGCGAGGTAACCCCTATCTGCCAAACTCCCATATTCCAACTGTGATACCCCAATCCCACATGGGATTGGGATGAGAAGTATGAATGGTATATAAGAATGAGTCTAAATACCCATTGTCAACTTAGGATATCCATTTTGGCCCAATGAGGACGGGCAGCCAAATAGTTGATAGTCGGTGCTGCCAGGCCTATAGTTACTCTCTCGAGTCTACGGGCATGGGGCGTGACAAATGTGATACCCCAATCCCACATGGGATTGGGATAAGAAGCGTGAATGGTATATAAGAATGTGCCTAAGTACCTATTGTCAACTTGGGATATCCATTTTGGCTCAGCGAGGATAGCGACTAAGTAGTTGACTGTAGTTGTTGCCAGGCCCATAGTCGCGTCCTGGGTCTGCCGGTACGGGGCGTGACATTTGGTATCAGAGCAGGTAACTAGCCCCCAGCATGGGAACTAAGTGCTACACTGTGCGTGGTGTAAGCCACCTCTAGAATCTTATACCGCCTGGTTGGTGCTGCCAGACTCATAGTCGCATCCTGGGTCTGCGGGTACGAGGCGTGACATTTGGTATGGGTACGGGGCGTGACATTCGGTATCAGAGCAGGTAACTAGCCCCCAGTATGAGAACTAAGTGCTACACTTGCGTGGTGGAAGCCACCTCTAAAATCCTATACTGCCTGGTTGATGCTGCCAGACTCATAGTCGCGTCCTGGGTCTGCAGGTACGATGCGTGACATTTGGTATCAGAGCAGATAACCAGCCTCCAGTATGAGAACTAAGTGCTACACTGTACATGGTAGAAGCCACCTCTAGAATCCTATATCGCCTGGTTGGTGCTGCCAGACTCATAGTCGCATTCTTGGGTCCGCTAGCACAGGACATGACATTTGATATCAGAGTAGGCAACCAGCCCCCGATATAAGAACTAAGTGTTACACTGTGTACGGTGGGGAGCCACCTCTAGAATCCCATACCGCATGGTTGGTCCTGGGTTTGGCCCCTAAAGTATGGGCTCAACGAGGATGTTTGGGCCTAAAGGAAAAGTAAATGTGATACCCCATTCCTTAAGATTGGAATAAGAAGTGTGAATGATATATAAGGATGAGATTAAGTACCCATTATCAACTTGGGATATCTATTTTGGCCCAACGAGGACGACGGCTAAGTAGTTGACTGTGAGTGCTACCAGACCCATAATTGTGTCCCGGGTCTGCAGGTACAGGATGTGACACCAACCGGCCAAAATGGATTTTGACCCATTTTTGTCAAATCCCCCCAATTAAGGACGATATTGTGGTGGATCTCAGCGATATCTCTTATAATATTGTAGACGAACTAACCAGACAGCCATCTCAACTGGAACTTGTAACCATTGTGGGTTGGGAAAATAACTCTTGCTAGAAAAGTTTTCAATCATTCATTTATTGTTTATCATTTCCTGAAATTTTCGTTAAATATGGCTTTTTTAAAAAAAAAATTCAGAAATGGGACGGTCCCAGTGAAAATTGACAATATGGGAAGGCCTACAAAATGAAAGTCGCAACTCTGCTAAATATAGTTTTCATAATAGCAAAAATAAAAATTTTGAAAATGGAAAAAAATAAAATTATAGAATGCGACTTAAAAAATGATAGTCACATTCTGAATGCCACCTCTAGAGGTACTCACGGTTCAAGATGGTTCGGATATTTAGAAATTTCAGTACCGTTTTGAAATTTTGATTCTATTATATCTTCAGTACCGGTCTCCAACTTTGGTGTCAAAATCTCCGTCTTGTCTCGAAATTTCGGGATAAGATGGGTTGAATATTTGAGTCTTTAGTTTTAACTAGATAAAGATGTTTCTAATTAAATTTTCATATATTTTTGAACATTTTTCACCAAAAAAAAAAATTATTATCTACAAATTTGAAAAATACATGTCAACAATTCTTAAATCTTAATCTAAAATAAGATTGTAAGATAAAATTAAAACAACCTCTATGACATGATCAATCACAGATTTAATATAAATTTCAATCTTAATATAAATCTTAACCATAATAAATAAAATACACAACTTAGTCTTAAAATATTGTCCTAGAAGGATTACATTTTTTGTTAACCAATCATTGTTAAAATAAATCTACACCTTGTGCATACTACTTCCATTCTTTCTTGGCATATAAAAGCAAGAATATAACCAATATTTGTCCCTAAAAATTAACAAATTTAAAGCATTTGTCTTATTTTATTTTTGTTATTTTTAAAAAGTAAATTTAGATTGTATTTTTAAATATAATTTAAATAATTTATTATGTTAAAAATTACAAGTATATTTGATAATCAATCTACTTATTCATTATTAAAGATTTGCCAAATATTATTTAAATTTCTTATAATCTGTTTATATTAAGGAAAACAGATAGGGAGAGAGGAGGAGGGCAAATAGAATGTTTGATTTAAGTTTTAGGTATGTAGAATAATTTTTAAAAAGGAAAAGAAATGAACGAGAGAGAAATGTAGGAATTAAATTTAATATAAAATTTTCAACGTCATTCTAGACTTCTAATCCAAAAGTGAGCATGAAATACAGAGGAATAAAACTTCATTTAGTGAACTTTTATTAAACAATTAAAATACTTTTAAATTAAAATATTATAATATTATAATATTAAATTAATATATAAAAATATAAATCCTAATTATATCATATCATTTCTTTTCCTTCCTTTCTTTTTTCCAACTCCTTTCTTCTGGAGTTCATGAGTAAAGAAGAATTTTTGGTGAAATATGTTTTTTCCGATTCCTTTAATATATCCTCCTCGTAGTTGAGCTATGCAAGTTGCATTATCTTTATAAAGAGGAGTTGGAATATCTCTTCTAGATGATAATCCACAACTTTCTCGAGAATAATGAATCACTAATCTTAACCATACACATTCTCGGCTTGCTTCATGAATGGCTATAATTTCAACATGATTTGAAGAAGTAGCTGCTATAAATTACTAGGTTAGTGCCTATGCATTGCACGGGATAATTTCAGTAATGTTCTCAATTTTCTTATATTAAAAAATAATTCAGATAAGAAGATAATTGTAATATTTTAAAAAATAAAAAATTCATATAATTTTGATTTGGTGATGCACCTGTTGAAAGATTAATTTCATAATGAAAATAGATTATTGTACAAGAGTGTAAATAGATTATTCATTAATTCCATAATGAATTTGTTTTTCTTTTGAAAGGAATGAAATGTATGTGAAGTCAATAAGTAAAAGGAGCCATACAAAACCATGACTTCAAATATCGTTCGGCATCACCAATGAATCTCATGTATAACTATTAAATAGAGTAAACAAAAGGACTCACCTATCAATGTACGAATTTCACTTTAAGAAAGTCTTTCATGGATTTCCCTACTTCATGGGTAGCTTCATCTTGGTTGCCACAAAAAATCCTTGGTAACAATTTATAACTGAGGAACTTTATAACTGCATCAGTAGGGGAATCTTTGGCTAAAATAGTTCTTGATGATGGTTCTTCCAATATTCAGAGTCTAACTGGTGACTATTCATTACATTTTGATCCATGTAATGCTCAATTTGCGTAACAATTCTAATGAGATTATGCGCTGGAACATCATCAGTTGTTGGAAACGATTTGTCTGTACTGCACCATGTTTGTTACCTTAGGTGGGATGGCAAATGTTGTGGTGATAGGCCTCCAAAGATGGGCAATGGTGTCCTGATTGGGGCTGCTGTAGCCATATTAGGAAATGTGAGGATTGGTGAGGGGGTAGAAACTGGGGCAGGCTCATCAGTGCTAATTAAGTGCCGTCTTGGAAGACTGCAATTGGGAATCCGGGAAGGTTGATTGGTGGGAAGGAGAAACTTCAAATACATGAAGACATAACCGGGGAGTCGATGGAGCATACCTCATTCATTTCTCAACGGTCCGATTATGTTGTATAAACGAAGGTAGTAATTCTCTGGAGAGTAATATACTTGATTATGCTTCCTTGTGGCAATACAACTTTGTTCTAGTATCAGGATATCACTGAATTCATTATCCAAGAACAATTCTATCAAATTCAGACAACCGATAACACTTCTTATAAAGGAACAGATAGATGCGAACGAAGAGTGATGCGTAGGTGAACATAACTTTGATTACGCCCATCTTATCTGAATTCATTGAATTCAGATAACTCTTATCTGGATTCATTGAATTCAAATAATCCTAATATTAAAAAAAGAAATCTTTAAATTTTTTTCACCTCTTATCTAAATTCATTGAATTCAGATAATCTTAATATTAAAAAAAAAAAACTCTTTAAAATTTCTTCACCAGGAAAAAAAGAGAGAGTGTCATGTGTCATAATAGGAGGCTTCCGCAGCTCCTATTATATATATATATATATATATATATATATATTCATTTCATCACAAAAACTTGACACATGAGTTTATATTATTTTGTTAAACTTTTATAATTTTAATGTTTAATGATCAAGTGTATGATATAGTATTTTTAGATATATTGATGTATAGAAGAATAGTTTGTTCTAGTAAATACTCAAAAAGGTAAAATCGGTAATTGACTTAAATGTTTTCTAACTTACGATGGATTTAAAAAAAAAATCAAGTTTTTACCATATACCATATTATTATTATTATTTTTAAATTTAAAATCTATGAAAGAGTACTAGGGAATCCAATAGGGTTTTTGACCAAAATGAGTCCAAATTCAAAAGAGACACCGAAAATAGGTTTTGAATTGGCTGCACGGCACAGAGGAGGTTTCTTGCAATTGACAGCCACAAGGTTAGCTCCGCTTATACCACTTGATCATGTGTCATTAAGTTCTGTTTTGTACATTAATTTACTAATTCTCTTGCCTTGGAAATGGTATCCTTTCTCTGTAACGCCCCAAATCCAAACCCGAAATAGAACTTGAGTCCATACCCGAAACGCAACACGACAGCATCTCCAGGAAGACACTAAGCCTCTAACTCAAGGAAATCACTTTAATTGAAACTAATTATCTCTAAAGAAAAATATATATATACATTCTGAAATAAAGTTCCATGAACAAAATATAAAACCTTTAATACAACCAATGTCTTGCTCAACCTTAACTAAGGATTAACACGAACAACACTGTCTAATCCAAAGTAAAAATAATAATAAATAAAAACTCTCAAAAAGTCAATCCATCTAAAAGTATAGTCTAATCCCATCCGTCTCCACAATTATCTTCATACTCCTAATTAAAATCTACGAAATGATAAATAGAGTGAGCTATACTAGCCCAATAAGCAGTCCAAACATCTTCTTGGGAAAGAGTATGTTACATATAATATTCTTTAAATAAACACCTCGAATAGTATCCCATAATTAGATGGACTGAGTTTTTTTTTGAAAAAAAAAAAATATATATATATATATACACACACACACACATACAAATGATATAGGACTTAGTCTAATATTAAATAAAATAAAACTATCACCTCAATAAAAAAATTATAATAAAGTAAAAATAAAGTATGATTTAATTGTAAAATAAAATTAATTAGCTTAGTCTAATCTTTAAAGCAAAACAAGTTGGCCCACAATTATACAAGAAAATAATATAAAAACAATTTGAATTTTTCTTTTTAAATGATTAATGTCTATTGAAATGGCCCACATCAAGCCTCAATCATTGGTAATCAATTGTGCCCACTTCAAAACCAAAATTCCCCAAGAAAGCTACTGTGTGCACGTTTAGTGAACAACACACGAATTATTGTATTTCTTTTCTTTTTTTTTTTTTGGGCGAGAGGACAACAACTATCCCCACACCAAAGCAAAACAACCAAAACACCCCTTGAAGAACGTGAACATAACACTGAAGACAATTCCATTTTTTTTACACTGCTGGCAAACCACAAAAGAAAGGAACAAGAGTCAACTGCAGTCGTACCTCTAATACCATTAACAAAAATCACCGAATAGAAAACCAAAGTCGCAACCGTAAATTTTTTTTTTTTATATTTCTTTTCAACACCCACACATAACCAATCACACATATGCTCATGAATTTCATATTAGAAAAAGATCACTAATATCAGTCCTGACTGTTTATCTCGTCAGGGAGGCCAAACTAAAATTTCTTATTAATTGAGAGGGATTTCAGTCACACATAAGTTTCAGAACATGTTCTTCCTTTCCTTCTCCTTAACCCATGAGCCATTACACACATATCACACACATATCACACACAACACACATAATCATATTATTTCAACACCAAGCCAAAATAACCAAACTCAATTCCCAATTTATACAAAAAATAACATTCATAGTATTCTTAAAAATAAAAGATATCAGAATGACCTATCTTAGAAGTCAGACTAATATCTCCAATCTAAGCTAATTACTCCACACAATCGCTCCTTAATATCAAACCACACAATACCAATATCAATCCAAGGAACTAAAACCCAATGAATCAATTAACCTTATTATCTAGAATTCCAGAAACAAAGAGGAAGAGAACCTCCTAATATTTACTCCTCAACCTCTAACTAAATTAATAGTCGAAATTCATAGAACACACCTTCATGATTGAAGTAAGTAAGAGCTTTCTTCCCCAGAGTTTGGAACCCTTGAATGATCGCTTTGACCAATTGATGATAAAACCAAAGAACGTTATTTAGATTAAGATGTAGGTTTAAATTTTAAAATATTAAATAACAAACACATCCATCAACTTAATTAAATCTCTCATGACCCCTAAAACCCTGTGGGCTATCTCATGAGCCATAATAAAAAGATTCACCTTATGGGTTGGTTAAAATACAAGACCCATAATCAATTGGGTTGGGTATTTACATTCCACCCCCCTTACAAAAGTTTTGTCCTCGAAACTTATACGTACCTTCTAGGTCAAACAAAGATGGATACTTCTTGCGCATGTCCTCCTCTAATTCCCATGTAACTTCGCGAGGTGTATGATTTGTCCATTGGACCTTGACATAAGGGATGATACGTCTTCGAAATACCTACTCCTTACAATCTACGATCCTCAAAGGGACCTCCGCGTATAACAAGTTTTCAATCACTTTTAATGGTTTAGCTTCTAGCACATGACTTGGATTTGAAATGTATCTCCTCAATTGAGAAACATGAAAAACGTCGTGCATCTTAAATAGTACCCGTGGTAAAGCCAAATGATAAGCAAGCTCCCCAACTCTTTCTAGAATCTCATAAGGACCTACGAAACGGGGACTTAACTTCCTACTCTTTCCAAATCTCATCACCCCCTTAGTAGGAGAAATTTGAAGATACACCTTCTCCCTTACCTTAAACTCCAATGGTCGCCTTTTACTGTCTGCCCAACTCTTTTATCTATCTTGTGCTACCTTAATTGGCTCGTGGATCAATGGCACTTTCTCCAAGGTAATTTGTACTAATTCCGGTCCAGCAATTATCCTCTCACCAACGTCATCCCAGCACACTGGTAATCTACATCTTCTCCGGTACAATGCCTCATATGGAGCCATCCTAATACTTGTCTGATAACTATTATTATAAGAGAACTCTACCAACATTAAATGATCAACCCAACTACCTTTGAAATCTATCACACATGCCCGCAATATATCCTCCAACGTTTGAACAGTACGTTCGGATTGCCCATCAGTTTGTGGGTGAAATGCAGTACTAAGTGCTATCGTAGTCCCCATAGCTTTATTAAACCTCTTCCAGAATCGTGAAACAAACCGTAGATCCCTATTAGACACAATGCTAACTGGTATGCCGTGTAATCACACTATTTCCTCCATGTACATCTTTGCCAACTCATCCATTATTGCTATAGCCTTCATTGACAAGAAATGTGCGGGTTTAGTCAGTCTATCCACAATCACTCAAATAGTATCCTTTTCCAACCTTGATCTTGGCAACCCAACAACAAAGTCCATAGTGATATGCTCCCATTTCCATATAGGTATCTCCAAAGATTGTAGCAATCCTCCTGCTCTTTGGTGTTCGACCTTCACTTGTTGACATACCATACACCGAGAGATATATTCCGCTATCTCCCTCTTCATTTCGCTCCACCAAAAGTTTCTCTTCAAGTCCCTATACATTTTAGTACCACCAAGATGTACCGACAACTTAGAGTTATGCGCTTCTTTCAAAATTTCAACTTTTAAACTTGGATAGTCAGATACACATAATCTTCCTCTAAATCTTAAATTCCTGTCATCATGAATTTGGAAATCTGCTTGCTGATCATCACGGACTTTCTTCTTCTTCTTCTATAAACTAGCATCCATACCTTGAGTCGTCTTTATACGTTCCACCAAAGTTAGTTGTAATGTCAAAGCTGCTACATATCCTTTTGCAGATCCCCCTACTTCTATCACCAATTTCTCAAATTCTAATATCAATTGCCTCTGTTGAGTGATCGTAGCTGCTAGGGTATTATTCTTCCTACTTAATCCATCAGCTACTTTATTTGCTTTCCTTGGATGATAGCTGATCTTCAGATCATAGTCCTTAAGCAGCTCTAGCCATCTCCGCTGGCGCATATTAAGTTCCTTTTGGGTGAACAAATATTTCAAACTTTGATGGTCCGTAAACACCTCACAAGGCTCTCCATACAGGTAGTTCCTGCAAATCTTTAGAGCAAAAATCATTGCAACTAACTCAAGATCGTGAGTGGGATAAATTTGTTTGTAAGGCTTTAATTGTCTTGATGCATAAGCTATAACCTTCCCATTCTGCATTAGCACACAGCCCAAGTCGTTCTTTGACGCGTCACTATAAATTACAAAACCTCCTGATCTAGATGGTAGTGTAAGTACAGGTGCGGACGTCAATCTTTTCTTCAACTCCTTAAAACTAGTCTCACATGCTGAACTCCACTCGAACTTGGTCTTTTTCTGGGTAAGTCGAGTTAACGGTCTTGAAATTTTTGAAAAATCCTCCCCAAACTTCCGATAATACCCAGCTAACCCTAAGGAACTTCTCACTTCAGATGCATTAGTTGGTCTAGCCCAATTTACAATGGCTTATACTTTCTTAGGATCTATAGCTACTCCATTTTCATATATGACATGACCCAAGAAAGTAACACTCCTAAGCCAAAATTCACACTTACTAAATTTCGCGTACAATTTCTCCTTTCGCAAAGTCTGCAAATCCACTGCCAAATGTTCCACATACTTTTCTTTGGACGATGAATATATCAGAATATCATTAATAAATACCACTACAAACTTGTCTAACTGAGGCTTGAAGACCCGGTTTATCAGGTCCATAAATGCTATTGCGGCATTAGTTATTCCAAATGGCATGACTAAAAACTCATAATGTCCTTAACGAGTCCGGAAAGCACTTTTGGGTATATCTTCTACGTTAATTCTTAACTGATGATATCCAGAGCGTAAGTCAATCTTGGAAAACACACAATCACCTTTCAGCTGGTCAAAAAGATCATCTATCCGGGGTAAGGGGTATCGATTCTTGATGGTGATCTTATTAAGTTTGCAGTAGTCAATACAAAGTCTCATACTACCATCCTTTTTCTTCACAAACAAAACTGGAGCTCCCCACGAGGACACACTTGGGCGTATAAATCCCATATCTAATAATTCTTGTAGTTGTGTCTTTAATTCTCGTAATTCAGCAGGTGTCATTCTGTACGATGCCTTCGAGATCGGTTCAGCTCCCGGTATCAAAACAATCTCAAACTCTACTTCTTGCTCAGGGGGTAGTCTTGGTAATTCTTTCTGGAATACATCTGGAAAGTCACAACCACTGGTATGTCTTCAAATGTTTGCCCATTCTTTTGAGTATCCAATACGTAAGCTAAGAAACCTTCAAATCCTTTTTGAAGATTTTTTCGTGCCTTTATGGCTGATATGATTGGTTTCAACTTACCCGTCTACTTCTCTAAACCTCCCAGAAAATGGAATTCGTCTTTTCCTGGAATTGCAAAATTTACCTTTTTGCCCTTTGCAGTTGATCATTGTACAGTTGCGAGAGAGCCAATCTATTCCGAGAATCACATTAAAATCCACCATTGGAATATGGATGAGATCAACATCTAACACTTTATTTCCAATCTTTACCTTACATCCCCTCAACACAAACTTGGAGACTAAAAATTTTTCGCTAGGAATAGATACATGAAAAGGATCAACTAAAGAGGTAGGGGCTAATTTTAGAGTTTTGGCAAAACATTGAGATACAAAAGAATGGGTAGCACCATAATTAAAGAACGTCAAAGCTAGTACATAATTAATTAGTAGGGTACTTGTAACCACATCATCTGCAGTCTCAGCCTCCTGTTGAGTTACTGCAAAAACCCTAGCATTCGGCTTCTTTTGCTCCGCTGGCCTCGTGATTGGTTGAGTAGCAGGTCTTGATGCTTCCTGAGCCATCATCGGACACTTCCCAATACGATGCCCTATCTTTCCACACTTAAAACAAGCCCCAGTCTTCCATCTGCATTCGCCGAGGTGTATACGCTGACAAGTCTCACAAAGCTTCTTTTTATCATAAGAAGCTACTGCCGGAGTAGTTTTGGGGCAGTGGACGCTTTTTTGCTGCTGGGGTTCCCGTTGGTCTTGAACTCTAGCCCTGACTGAATATTGGTCTCAGTCTCTTCTTCTCCCTTTCAGCATCACCTTTCTTAATCTCTGCCTCAATATGTAGACACTTGGTATAGGATTCTTTATAGTTCTTCGAGGGCATCGAGGATAACCAATCCTTAATTCTCCTTTGCAATCCACTTTCAAACCGTTGCAGCTTAAGTGTTTCACTGGCCATGATCTGTGGTGCAAACTGTCCCAGGGCATTAAATCGTGATGCATAGTGAACCACACTCATCCCTTTGTATTAAATCAAAGAATTCATTCTATTTTTGTAGTCTAATTGCCACAAAGAAGTAGTGATCAAGAAATGCCTTCTTGAATACCCCCCAAGTCATAAATCTCTCACCTTGAGTATACGCTGGTTTTGCCCCTCTCCACTATTGGTTTGCATCTCCAACCAGGAATGGAGGTATAATTTTCGGCTTGACATCATCAGGTATCTTCAGAATCTCAAAATTTTCCTCTAACTCTTCCAACCACTTGCTTCCCTTTAACGGATTTGCAATTCCATCAAAAGTAGGCATCCCCTCTTTCTTAAGTTGTTTATAATGTACTCTAGGCCCCAATGTCCGTCTTTGCTGCCTTTGTTCCTGATCTCGTTGCAATCTCTGTTGTTCTTGTTGCACCTATTGTTGATTTTGCATAACTTGTGCCATCATATTTAAAGTCGCCATTAATTCATATGACGTTAGCATAGGTATAGCTGTTGGCGTAACTTGCGGAGGAAGCGGGGTAGGTGGTATCGACACATGTTGACTGGTTCCACCTGTCGATTGACGTGGTATTCTTCGTCCCCATTCCGCCAGTGGCATGCTCATGTCATCTGATTCGCTATTGAGACCCTCACCATTGCTTCCATGCCTTCCCTCACGTGCCATCTATCTCGCACCCATAATTAGTAATTATGTGATAATTAATATCACCAGGATAAATAACTAAGTATTTAAATAAATAAGTATGCAGATAAAATAATTTAGGGAAAAAATTTATCAAATAAATAAATAAAACTACTAATAATAAACCATAATAGTTAGACATAAAACTTCTGATATTATATCCTATTTTAGGATTCGTAGTAAATCATAACTTAAGATTAAGGATCATGAACCTAGGTCTCTAATACCACTAATGTAACGCCCTGAATCGGAACCCAAAATAGAACTCGAATTTGTACCCGAAACGCAACATGACAGTATCTTCAGGAAGACACTAAGCCTCTAACTCAAGAAAATCACTTTAATTGAAACTAATTATCTCCAAAGAAAAGAAAAATATACATTCTGAAATAAAGTTCTATGAAGAAAATATAAAACCTTTAATACAACCAATGTCTTACTCAACCTTAATTAAGGATTAACGCGAACAACACTGTCTAATCCAAAGTAAAAATAATAATAAATAAAAACTCTCAAAAAGTTAATCAGTCTAAAAGTATAGTCTAATCCCATCCATCTCCACAATTATCTTCATACTCCTAATCAAAATCTACGAAATGATAAATGGAGTGAGCTACACTAGCCTAATAAGCAATGCAAATATCTTCTTGGGAAAGAGTATGTTACATATAATATTCTTTAAATAAACACCTCGAATAGTACCCCATAATTAGATGGACTGACTTTTTTTTAAATACATATATATACACACACACTTACATACATACAAATGATATAGAATTTAGTCTAGTATTAAATAAAATAAAACTATCACCTCAATAAAAAAATAATAAAGTAGAAATAAAGTATGATTTAATTGTAAAATAAAACTAAGTAGCTTAGTCTAATCTTTAAAGCAAAACAAGTTAGGCCCACAATTATACAAGAAAATAATATTAAAATAATTTGATTTTTTTATAAAATGATTAATGTCTATTGAAATGGCCCACATCAAGCTTGGTAATCAATTGTGCCCACTTCAAAACCAAAATTCCCCAAGAAAGCTACTGTGTGCACGTTTAGTGAACAACACACGAATTGTTGTTTTTCTTTTTTTTTTTTTTTTTTTTGGGCGAGAGGACAACAACCGTCCCCACACCAAAGTAAAACAACCAAACGCCCTTTGAAGAACGTGAACAGAACACTAAAGACAATTTCATTTTTTTTTTTACACTGCAGGCAAACCACAAAAGAAAGGAACAAGAGTCAATTGCAGTTGTACCTCTAATACCATTAACAAAAATCACCGAACAGAAAACCAAAGTCACAACCGTAAATTTTTTTTTTATATTTCTTTTCAACATCACAAAATCAACACCCACACATAACCAATCACACGTATGCTCATGAATTTCATATTAGAAAAAGGATTACTGATATCAATTCTGACTGTTTATCCCGTCAGGGAGGCCAAACTAAAATTCTTATTGACTGAGAGGGATTTCAGTCACACAAAAGTTTCAGAACATGTTCTTCCTTTCCTTCTCCTTAACCGATGAGCCATTACACACATATCACACACAACACACATAATCATATTATTTCAACACCAAACCAAAATAACCAAACTCAATTCCCAATTTGTGCAAAAAATAACATTCATAATATTCTTAAAAATAAAAGATATCAGAACCACATACCCCAGAAGTCAGACTAATATCTCCAATCCAAGCTAATTACTCCACACAATTGCTCCCTAATATCAAACCACACAATACCAATATCAATCCAAGGAACTAAAACCCAATGAATCAATTAACCTTATTATCTAGAATTCTAAAAACAAAGAGGAAGAGAACCTCCTAATATTTACTTCTCATCCTCTAACTAAATTAACAGTCGAAATCCATAGAATTCACCTTCACGATTGAAGCAAGTCAGAGCTTTCTTCCCCAGAGTCTGGAACCCTTGCTTTGACCAACTGATGATAAAACTAAAAAACGTCATTTAGATTAATACATACGTTTAAATTTTAAAATATTAAATAACAAATATATCCTCAATTTAATTAAATTTCTCATGACCCCTAAAACCCTGTGGGCTATCTTATGGGCCATAATAAAAAGAATTACATCATGAGTCAATTAAAATACAAGACCCATAATCAATTGGATTAGATATTTACATTCTCATTCTTCAGGACAGCATTTTCAAACCGAGGTTGGTCCGAGTGGGAACCTGGCGTTGGGTACCGATCACAATGTACCAGATTCTTTTAGCATGCATCTATTTATTGCAGGACCATTACTCCTTAGAGTACTGGTAGATACTACAATGTAACTTTATATCTTTCCTTGTACCTCATCCAGTGCTTCTCCTTTCATATTTTAGGCCTCCCTATACCATCTTCAGTTCTTAAGTTTGTTGGATTGATCTGGTTTATTCAGTTCACTTTCAACCTCAGTTCTTGAGTAGCTATACGACTTCTTTATCGGCTGGCCGGATTGTGGACTTTTACTCTTATCTTGCAAATCCAAGCTCACATTTGAGAAAGAATTATTGGCTTATATATGCTCTGTTTTATCTCTGCTGGAGTTTCCGTTCCATCACGCTTGCAGATTCTGCAAAATTAAGAGAATGCAGATCCAACTTTCTCTGAAAAACTTGAGCATTCACCATCAAGATTTCTGTCCTGCTCTAGTAAACACAGTGGAACTATTCGACTTCATCGCCTAAACCATTTTTCAGCACGGTTGGAGAAATGATATTTCACATTTCTTGCAAAGCACCAGAAATGCTGGAAGAAATGCAAAAGTTTTTAAGGATGATTTTCTTGCAAGAATGTTTAGATTCCTTGTCATCAGGCAGCATTTATTGTTTATACTACTCCTTTGCCCCATTGGCAATCTCAAAATTGATAGGAAGAAGATTCATTCTTATTTGGGCAAAAAATAGCCCACTGCAACATATTTTTTCCTGATTTATGTCACAAGGTTTGATTCATTCCCTTTTCTCCTTTTTATATGACTAAAAAGAAGAAATAATGCATATGGTAATACCATAGAATTTTAAACTGCTATATTCCTAATATACCTAAAAATTTTTGTATCGAGTTGGTTTTGTAAGTTAGATTCATGATATTTATGATGAGAGGTTTGACTTATTAAAGAGATAAAAATTTATTTTTTAAAAAAATAAAAAATTAAATATAAATCTGTTTTATTCTCTTTAAATGAAATATAAAAAGTAATATAATATTAAGTTCATATTTATATGATATAATAAATTAATTAAACAACTATTTCAAAATTTTATTATACTTAAACTTTGACAATATTTTATTAAAAAACCACAAAAATTTTCTTTTTTTTATTATATATAAATATAAAAATATATATCAAATCCAAAATTTAATTTGTCATTCCAATTCGAGGGCATGGCATTTGACTTTGGGTCATCTCAGGTTTGGCCCAGCAGTTGAACGGAAAACGATTTTTTCCGGTCAAATTTCCGCCCAGAAACTCTGTTTAGCACCTGAGCTAGAGAAGCAAGAAATATTTGATGACGGATAGCCCGGAGACATTCCCAAAGCCTGCAGGTTCTCAGCCGGCGACGTCCTAATTGTGACTGCGATGGGTAAAAATCCTCGTTTCTAGTGGGTATAAGCTCACTAATTGTTTTCTCTTCTTATTATTTGGAATTTGACAGACCTTATGCAAAGTTCTCTACTTTCTGATATACATTACCGAACCCTTGTTCTTGTTTATTTATTATTATTTTTTTATTTGGGCTTAGGGTTAGTTCTCTTCATTCAGAAATTCTGCTTTTTGATGATCCTATAAGTTGGAGTTTCATGAATTTCGGTGTTCATTCGTTTAGGCAAACGCAGGAGGTAAGGAACACTGCAGAATTCCCTCCAGAGAAATGGCCTATGCTGCTGTTTCTTGAAGACATTTTCTGAAAAGATTCATGCTGAAACATTTTTTCCATTGTTCCCCTGTTCATCTTCCAGTTCACAATATTTTGACATAGTGTCGGAGATGTCAGTTGTGTTTGCAGCCAGTTAGAAGCTCAAAAGAGAGACAGTTTTCCTTTACAAAGAATCTATGAGGATAAAGGATCTGGGCCAAGATCTTAGTTTCTTACTGGCTTTGCTTGGGGATTTTGCAAATCTAGGCAAATATCATGAAGACTTGAAAAGTATCGAGAAATGCATCAGCAACTTGGCAAGCAGTGCTGAAGATTTATTTGGAGATAAGTTGCTCGATACTTCATTGCAATCAATGTTGAATGCTGTAACGGTTAAAGGATTTTAGGTATTGCTTGTGCAGGCAACTATTAAGGCAATGTTGGAATAAATTTTCGGTGAGCATGGCATTCTCTTTGGTCCAGAAGAGATTGAGTCCATCAAGGAAAAGGTGAAAACCATATACTCCCTCCGTCCCAATAAAATTGACCTACTTACTATTTTAGGTTGTCCAAAAAAATTTGACACTTTCCTTAAAAAGAAAATTTTTACTATATAATTTATTATAAAATAATCAATATATCTCATATATATTATTTTTATATACTTAGATTTATATAAAGTATTGTGGGACCTATATATTTTTTATTTTTATTATATTATATTATATTATATTATTATTATATTTTAACTTTTACTTTTGTATAAAATATCGTGTCATGTCAACCACGGTCAATTTTAATGGGACGGAGGAAGTATTAAAAATCACTTGGGAATGATAATCCTCAATTGGTGAGCATCTCAAAAGAAGTTCCAAGGCATGCTCCGATTAAGGAGGATATTGTGATGGGTCTGAGTGATATCCCTGATGATATTGTAGACAGACTATCCCGATAGCCATCTCGACTGGAACTTGTAACCATTGTAGGGGAGGGGGCATCAGGAAAACAACTCTTGCCAGAAAAGTTTTCAACCATCCATTTACTGTTTATCATTTTCACTGCCGTGCATGGATCAGGGTATCGCAGGTTTACCAAGTGAGAGATTTGCTTCTATGGACTTTGCTTTCAGTTACACATCCCACGGATGAAATATATGGAAAGAACAAAGAACAATTAGTTGAATGCCTGCATAGAAGTTTGAGGGGTGGGAGATATCTGATTGTCATGGATGATATATGGAGCACTTAGGCCTGGGATGACATTATGAGATCATTTCCTGCTGACAAAAATGGAAGTAGGCTACTATTAACTAGGCGCATCAAAGGCGTGGCGGTCTCCATTAATCCTAGAAGACCTCCTATTTGCATGAGCCTTTTAAGTATAGATGAAAGCTGAAAGCTTTTGGAAAGGAAGGTGCTTGGTAAAGAAACTTGTCCTGCTGAACTGATGGATGTTGGAAAGTAAATAGTGAAAAAAAATGCCAAGGACTACTGCCAGCTATTGTTGTTGTTGCTGGCCATCTCTCCCAGATAGAAAGAACATGCAAATGCTGGAAAACTGTTGCATATAGTGTTAGTTCTCTGGTAATAACTGATCCGGAACAAGGCCAAGAAATACTTGCATTGAGTTACAAATTCTTACCACATCACCTGAAAGCCTGCTTGTTTTACACGGGAGCAGATTGAAGTTGGAAAATCGATCATCCCATGGTTTGCAAAGGGCTTCCATAAATCAAAATCTTCAAAATGCCTGGAAGAAGTTGGGGAGGATATTCTGGAAGATCTCACTGATAGAAGCTCAGTTTGGTTGGAAAGAGAAGTTTTGGTGGAAAAATCAAAACATATAAGCTGCATGACCTCCTACGAAAATTATGCTTGAGAGAAGCTGAGATGGACAAGTTCATGCATGTGATACGAAGAGAATCACAAGGTTTTCCATTAGACCTGTCTAATGAGCGTCGACTCAATTTCCACTCAGACTTCTATGGGGATGGTCACTTAGTGCCTTTAGTTTCATTGATGCGATCTTTTCTATGTTTCAGTGCTGGTTCTGGTTTTAGTCCTGATATAGTTTTCTTGCATCTAAATTTTAGGACGCTTAAGGTATTGGATATAAGTTTTCTTCGTCTTGATTATTTGCCTTCACAAATACTAAATTTGGTTCGTTTGAGGTACCTTGCCCTCACTGCTACTTTCGAAGAAAGACCTATTCTGTCATTGGCGTACTGGTTTATCCCTCCTTGGCTCCGGAGTGCCTTCAAACACTATCCAAAATAAGATTTGCCAATGGCACCAAGGAAGTTTTTGTTGTAATGCCAAATCTGAAGGAATTATTTATCTGTGAAACCAAAGAAGATTATGTTGCTCCCACCCCAGTCCTTGAAATGCTTTTAGCATCTTGTCTTCCTGCAACAACTTGAGACACTTGAAAAAAAAAGGCCAAGGTTTCAATTCTGCATTTGTCTGGCATGTTTCCACACACTATAAGTGAAGGTTTCATTTCATTCTATGATGTGGATTTGAGTCTTCATTTTGCTTTTATATTGCACATTTACGAGTACACATTGAGTCACATCTGTATATGTATTTATTTATATTGCAAGATTTTCTGGATGTTTATATGCACTTAATAATAATAATAATAATCAATTTGACTAGTTAGATCAGTTTTCTTAATATATTTGTGAATATTATATTTCTTTTGCTAGTAAATTTTAATAATACCAAGTCAATAAGAGGTACTGCTATGCTATTAATTTCAAGGGTGGGCAAAATTATTCATATTATAACTTCAAAGATTTTTACATATAACTTCCTCCAAATGATAGAGGCGGGGAAAAAGGCGTACGAAGACTATATTTAAATAGTTTCTTGATATATATATGGCAAATGTTTGCTTTATAAATACGGTTAAGTAATGGACATTGTTTTACTTTTTATGAATTATATATATAATTATATTTATCAACTTTCAACAGTTAAAACAAATTAAATATATGAATAATACTAGAAATATCCCGTAAGATTTGCTCGATATGATTTGAATTTCTTACAGCCTGTTTGGATTGAGGGAAACTGATGGGAGAGGGAGGGAGAGTAAATAGAGGGTTAAGTTTTAAATGTTTGAATTAATTTTTAAAAAGAAAAAGAAAGAAATGAAGGGGAAATGGAGAAATTAAATTTAATATAAAATTTTCAATGTAATTTCCATCCAAAAGTGAACATAAATTAGAGGGGAATGAAACTTCATTAAAAATACCTCTAATACATAAAAATATTTTTAATATTATATATCAAATTAATAAATCTAAATTGTATCACATCTTTCTATTTCCTTCCCATTCGTTTTCCAAATGATATAATTAATCTTTCATTTTTTATCCTTCTATGTCTAACTAAATATTATAAGTAAAAAATAATTCACTCTTATCCGCTTCATTTTTCTTTTAGTTATGTTCCTTTCTTTTCTTTACCTTTCTTTCAATCCAAACAAGCTATTAAGGTTTGAAAGATATCAATTGTCTAGCTTGGATGCGACATTTATGTGACAAAATATCAAATCCAATAATTGATTTCTAATTTTGCCCTTTATTTATAGTCCTATAATTTTATTCTTTGAAAATTTTGTATTATTATTTTTACATCTAAATATATAATTTATTTTTATATTTTTAATATCTTTTAATATTAGTTTTGTTAGTCAAATATTAAGATGTGTAAAGATGTTATAGGGATATGTTATAATTATTAGTAATTAAAAAAAAATCTAAAATAATGTCAATTTATTAAATGTTTTAAAAAGAATGTACTCTGTCTTTTCAACTTTTTTTAAAATTTTCATTTTATTGAAAAAAAACTGGACACGTGAGTTTAAATGATTTTGTTAAATCTTTATAATTCACATGTTTAATGATCAAGTGTATGATATAATATTTTTAGACACATTAATATATAGAAGAATAGTTTGTTCAGTAAATACTAATAAAAGGGGAAGGGGGGGGGGGGGAGAATCGGTAATTGAGTTTAATATTTTCTAACCTATGAGGGATTTGTTTTTTAAATCAAGTTTTTACCATACATTATTATTATTATTATTATTATTATTATTATTATTATTATTATTATTTAAAATTCCTGAAAGAATACCAGGAAAAAGACAAAGATAACAGAGGAAGAAATTTCTTAGTAGGGAAAAGAAAGTGGGGAAGAAAAGAGCTGCCCAATGGGAATGGAATGGAGCCCAGCAAGTTTTAAGCCATTGACTTTGAGCTTCGCTCACCGTCGGTGGGGTTCTGTGATTGGAGGTGTTCGACTTTGGTGTTGGCCAGAGGTGATTTGACTGTCGAAAACCGTCGTCCGCCGCTGCCAACGTCGTGATTGTCACTGAACATTGTGAGCATGTCTGGTGCTTCTGTTGGTAAGTTCTTACTTTACCGGGATGAATCATTAGTAAGTAATGCACTTTGAAAATTTCATTTGCAGTTTGATTAATCCTTTCCTCTTACGCCTTTGATTTCTTGAATTCCAGTTTTTCCACGTAGTGAGACTGCTTGTATTTTGCCTTTGAAGAAAATCAAGCTCTAATCACAGAGAATATTAAGGCAATGAAGAACTGCCAAAGAGCAGTTAGAGGATTTTGCAGAAGAATTGATTCTCATTATTATTGAAGAAGAACATCAGATGAGTTTTATATACATGGAACTGAAATAAGGACTAAACTACAATTAATAATTAACAGCTGGCAAAAGCAAACAAATTCCCTTGAGCTTGAGCTTGCTGAGAATATGGCGGTAAAATGAAACTTGAATTAAGTTCAATCTTGATCACAAGAAGCAGATGAAGATCTGTCATTGAGTGATCTGGCAAGTTTGTATGCTGAGTTGGAGTTGGAGATTAACGTGGCAGCTGAATGGATTGCTGAAGTGGCAGTTGTTGAGTTGGCATCTTCAACAGCCTTTGTAAGCCTAAGGTAGGCTCAGCACAAATAGAATCTGAGCCCAAGAAATTGTGTGTTTTGAAGGCAATCACAATGAAATTAGCATTAGATATTTATGGTAGTAAACCAAGAATGGTAGGGTCCGTAGGGAGTATGTCGGAAGAGTCAGAAAATGCAGAGGATGTATTAGAAGATGTGCCCAAAACATTAAAAGAGATTGGTCTTGTCGATCTAGATCTACAGGAATTCCGTGTTAAGCTGCCAGAAATATTGAAAGAGATTGATCTAGCAGACCTAGAGGACTTTCCGGATCGGGTATCCATCCTTGATAGTATAGCTTCTGAAAGTTCTTATAATAGGGAACTGTTTCCGCTGGAATATTTGTTCTCTGCCATTGCCAAATTTAGAGCAGAGATGATCTTTGTCCACGAAGAGGCTATGAAAATGAAGGGTCTCTGCCAAGATCTTAGTTTTTTGATGGCCTTTCTTTGCGATACTGCAAATCTATATAGAAATCATGAAGATGTGAAAATTTTGGAGAAATGCATCAGTGTTATGGCGAGAAGAGCAGAAGATTTTGTTGAAGAAAAGATGTTGGATGTTTCACTTCAGTCAAAGTTGGATTCCTTGATGCTTGAACAGTTAGGGTCATCCCAAATACTGTCCCTCACTACTACAGCAATACGTGAAATTTTCCACATGGAGAACGGCATCCTTTCCCTTCTATTATCCAAATTTCAAGAGATTGAATCTCTGAAGGAAAAGGTGAAAACTGTATATGATAAGACACCTGATATTGAGAATTTGCAATCATCAAGTATCTCAGTAAAAGTTTCAAAACCAACTTTAGTTAACGAGGATTTGGTGGTCGGCCTCGACGATGTCGCGAATGAAATTTTAGAAAGACTAACTGGGCAGGGATCTGGCTTGGACATTGTGACAATTGTTGGGATGGGAGGGATTGGGAAAACAACCCTTGCCAGGAAAGCTTTTGATCATCCTTATGCAGTTTATCATTTCTATCGTCGGGCATGGGTGTCAGTATCTCAAGTTTATCAAGTTAGAGATTTGCTGCTACGCCTTCTGTGCTGGGTTACACAACCCACGGATGAAATATACAAAATGAGCAAGGAACAGCTAGCTGAATATCTGTACAAAAGACTGAAGGGTCAAAGATATCTGATTGTCATGGATGATGTTTGGAGTTTTAAGGCCTGGGATGATTTTAGGAGAATTTTTCCAGATGATAGGAATGGAAGTAGGATATTATTGACCAGTCGTCTAAAAAGTGTAGCTGTTTATGTGAATCCTAAAAGCCCTCCTTATTGCATGAGTCTTCTAGGCATAGATGAAAGTTGGAAGTTGCTGCAACAGAAGGTCTTTGGAAAGGGAGATTGTCCTCTGGAATTGGTTGAATACGGAAAGCATATAGTGAAAAAATGTCAAGGACTGCCTCTAGCTATTGTTGTTGTTGCTGGTTATCTTTCTCAGATCAAGAGGACATACGAATGCTGGAAAGATGCGGCAGCCAGTTTAAGCTCAATAGTAATAACTGATCCAGAAAACTACCTGGAAATACTAGCATTGAGTTACAACCGCTTGCCAAATCACCTGACAGGCTGCTTCCTGTACATGGGAGCATTCCCTGAAGATTGGGAAATTGACGTGCAGAAGTTGATCAACTTATGGATTGCTGAGGGCCTCTTGCATTTCAAATCTTCAAAAAGTCCGGAAGAGGTTGGGGAAGATTGTTTGAATGATCTTGTTGATAGAGGCTTGGTTTTGGTTGGAAAGCGGAGTTTCAATGGGAAAATCAAAACATGTTGTCTCCATGATCTCCTCCGGGAGTTGTGCGTGCGAGAATCTCAGGAGGAGAAGTTCACGCATGTGATAAAAAGAGATTCCCATGGTTTTCCTGCAGACATAAGTGATAAGCGTCTTCTCAGTTTCCACTTGGAATTTGACGGGGATGTTTACTTAATTCCATCACTTCCACTGGTCCGGTCTTTTTTATGTCTTAGTGTGGGTTGTTTTTTCTCATCTGAAATATTTCTTTTACATTTGCACTTTAAGTTGCTCAGAGTATTGGACATAGGATTTCTGCGTTTTGATCATTTTCCTGAGCAAATACTGAAGCTGGTCCTTTTAAGGTATCTTGAGCTTCATCTTTCCTACAAGTTTCCCGAGCAACTTTCTGAACTTTCTAGCCTGCAAACCTTGGTTATTCATGGGGAGCTGGAATGGGTCACATTGCACATTGGAAGACATCATATGCCACGATTGAGGCACCTCCATATTATACCAACCAGACATTCTCGTGATCCTGTCCTCCTACGTTTGTTTTTGCTTTCTGGCAAAGTCTTTCAGTTTGCTCCACAATTGCAAACACTTTCCACAATTACATTTTCTAGTTGCAAAAGGGAAATTTTTTATGCTATGCCCCAGCTGAAGAAACTTGGTGTCTGTGAAACCATTGACAATTATCGTAATCAGTCATACATATTTCTTCGTAATCTTGTCTACCTGAAACAACTTGAGATACTCAAGTGTTCCTTCAATAGACAAAATACAGTGGAAAGACACAATTTGATCCGTGGTGATTTCCCTTCATCTATCAGGCGATTGACTTTGAGTTGGAGCCATCTGCCTTGGGAGGAAATGATCTCAATTTCCAGTTTACCAAACCTTGAGGTGTTAAAATTGAAAAATTATGCTTTTCAAGGACGAGAATGGGCACCAACTGAAGATGGCTTTTGTCGTCTAAAGTATCTCCTGATTGAGAAGACTGATCTAGAGATCTGGGAAGCCTCCTGCATTCATTTTCCAAGTCTTCAACGCTTAATTTTGAGGTCTTGCAATGTCCTGAAGGAAATTCCTTTTGGTGTTGGGGAAATTTCTACCTTGGAGCTAATTGAGCTTCACCACTGTGGCAAATCTGCAGAGCTTTCAGCTGAAGAAATTAGAGCACAAATTGATGGCGAAGAAGTTCGTATCCAAAGTTTTGAATCCATAGAAAACGTTCTGAAAAGAACCTTGAATTCTGATTCTTGTTTTCTGTTGCCTTCTAAAAAGCAGATGACTTCTTGACCTGTCAATCGGATGAGATAATGGAACAATCCAGTATGTACTTAAGATATACGGTATGGCTAAATTTCTTCTCTTGAATATCAGTGTTTCTTCCCACCTTGCTTTGGCAGTTGGCTAGTTGCTCCCTTCCTGTCTAATCCTAGTTGACAAATTTTAAAACTCTTATGGTATTTTGTCGACCATTTACATGTACAAAATTGAGAATCCATGAATGTCACTATTGATTTAGAGGCAATAGTTTGTTTTATAGTTCACACTTTGCCTCAGAGATGCATCTGCTTGGTGATTGTGTTTGATCCCTTAAGCTGTTTAGAGCACCTGATCATGGGTCTTAAGTTCTGTTTTGCACATTTATTAACTAATTCTCTTACCTTGGAAATGATATCCTTTCTCATTCTTCAGGACAGCATTTTCAAACCGAGGTTGGTCTGAATTGGAACCTGGAGTTGACTGATTGATCACAATGTACCAGATGAACATGCATCTATTTATTGCTGGATCATTACTCTTAAGAGTACTTGTATATACTACAATGTAACTGTTACGCCTCGCGCTCGGGCGTGGCACGGCCGTACTCACCGCAGTCGTAATCCGGAAATACGAAGCCTTACATCAAAAGTTAAACAACAAAACACTTTTTCTTTCAAAATGATAGCTAATGAGCGTCGACTCAATTTCCACTCAGACTTCTATGGGGATGGTCACTTAGTGCCTTTAGTTTCATTGATGCGATCTTTTCTATGTTTCAGTGCTGGTTCTGGTTTTAGTCCTGATATAGTTTTCTTGCATCTAAATTTTAGGACGCTTAAGGTATTGGATATAAGTTTTCTTCGTCTTGATTATTTGCCTTCACAAATACTAAATTTGGTTCGTTTGAGGTACCTTGCCCTCACTGCTACTTTCGAAGAAAGACCTATTCTGTCATTGGCGTACTGGTTTATCCCTCCTTGGCTCCGGAGTGCCTTCAAACACTATCCAAAATAAGATTTGCCAATGGCACCAAGGAAGTTTTTGTTGTAATGCCAAATCTGAAGGAATTATTTATCTGTGAAACCAAAGAAGATTATGTTGCTCCCACCCCAGTCCTTGAAATGCTTTTAGCATCTTGTCTTCCTGCAACAACTTGAGACACTTGAAAAAAAAAGGCCAAGGTTTCAATTCTGCATTTGTCTGGCATGTTTCCACACACTATAAGTGAAGGTTTCATTTCATTCTATGATGTGGATTTGAGTCTTCATTTTGCTTTTATATTGCACATTTACGAGTACACATTGAGTCACATCTGTATATGTATTTATTTATATTGCAAGATTTTCTGGATGTTTATATGCACTTAATAATAATAATAATAATCAATTTGACTAGTTAGATCAGTTTTCTTAATATATTTGTGAATATTATATTTCTTTTGCTAGTAAATTTTAATAATACCAAGTCAATAAGAGGTACTGCTATGCTATTAATTTCAAGGGTGGGCAAAATTATTCATATTATAACTTCAAAGATTTTTACATATAACTTCCTCCAAATGATAGAGGCGGGGAAAAAGGCGTACGAAGACTATATTTAAATAGTTTCTTGATATATATATGGCAAATGTTTGCTTTATAAATACGGTTAAGTAATGGACATTGTTTTACTTTTTATGAATTATATATATAATTATATTTATCAACTTTCAACAGTTAAAACAAATTAAATATATGAATAATACTAGAAATATCCCGTAAGATTTGCTCGATATGATTTGAATTTCTTACAGCCTGTTTGGATTGAGGGAAACTGATGGGAGAGGGAGGGAGAGTAAATAGAGGGTTAAGTTTTAAATGTTTGAATTAATTTTTAAAAAGAAAAAGAAAGAAATGAAGGGGAAATGGAGAAATTAAATTTAATATAAAATTTTCAATGTAATTTCCATCCAAAAGTGAACATAAATTAGAGGGGAATGAAACTTCATTAAAAATACCTCTAATACATAAAAATATTTTTAATATTATATATCAAATTAATAAATCTAAATTGTATCACATCTTTCTATTTCCTTCCCATTCGTTTTCCAAATGATATAATTAATCTTTCATTTTTTATCCTTCTATGTCTAACTAAATATTATAAGTAAAAAATAATTCACTCTTATCCGCTTCATTTTTCTTTTAGTTATGTTCCTTTCTTTTCTTTACCTTTCTTTCAATCCAAACAAGCTATTAAGGTTTGAAAGATATCAATTGTCTAGCTTGGATGCGACATTTATGTGACAAAATATCAAATCCAATAATTGATTTCTAATTTTGCCCTTTATTTATAGTCCTATAATTTTATTCTTTGAAAATTTTGTATTATTATTTTTACATCTAAATATATAATTTATTTTTATATTTTTAATATCTTTTAATATTAGTTTTGTTAGTCAAATATTAAGATGTGTAAAGATGTTATAGGGATATGTTATAATTATTAGTAATTAAAAAAAAATCTAAAATAATGTCAATTTATTAAATGTTTTAAAAAGAATGTACTCTGTCTTTTCAACTTTTTTTAAAATTTTCATTTTATTGAAAAAAAACTGGACACGTGAGTTTAAATGATTTTGTTAAATCTTTATAATTCACATGTTTAATGATCAAGTGTATGATATAATATTTTTAGACACATTAATATATAGAAGAATAGTTTGTTCAGTAAATACTAATAAAAGGGGAAGGGGGGGGGGGGGGAGAATCGGTAATTGAGTTTAATATTTTCTAACCTATGAGGGATTTGTTTTTTAAATCAAGTTTTTACCATACATTATTATTATTATTATTATTATTATTATTATTATTATTATTATTATTTAAAATTCCTGAAAGAATACCAGGAAAAAGACAAAGATAACAGAGGAAGAAATTTCTTAGTAGGGAAAAGAAAGTGGGGAAGAAAAGAGCTGCCCAATGGGAATGGAATGGAGCCCAGCAAGTTTTAAGCCATTGACTTTGAGCTTCGCTCACCGTCGGTGGGGTTCTGTGATTGGAGGTGTTCGACTTTGGTGTTGGCCAGAGGTGATTTGACTGTCGAAAACCGTCGTCCGCCGCTGCCAACGTCGTGATTGTCACTGAACATTGTGAGCATGTCTGGTGCTTCTGTTGGTAAGTTCTTACTTTACCGGGATGAATCATTAGTAAGTAATGCACTTTGAAAATTTCATTTGCAGTTTGATTAATCCTTTCCTCTTACGCCTTTGATTTCTTGAATTCCAGTTTTTCCACGTAGTGAGACTGCTTGTATTTTGCCTTTGAAGAAAATCAAGCTCTAATCACAGAGAATATTAAGGCAATGAAGAACTGCCAAAGAGCAGTTAGAGGATTTTGCAGAAGAATTGATTCTCATTATTATTGAAGAAGAACATCAGATGAGTTTTATATACATGGAACTGAAATAAGGACTAAACTACAATTAATAATTAACAGCTGGCAAAAGCAAACAAATTCCCTTGAGCTTGAGCTTGCTGAGAATATGGCGGTAAAATGAAACTTGAATTAAGTTCAATCTTGATCACAAGAAGCAGATGAAGATCTGTCATTGAGTGATCTGGCAAGTTTGTATGCTGAGTTGGAGTTGGAGATTAACGTGGCAGCTGAATGGATTGCTGAAGTGGCAGTTGTTGAGTTGGCATCTTCAACAGCCTTTGTAAGCCTAAGGTAGGCTCAGCACAAATAGAATCTGAGCCCAAGAAATTGTGTGTTTTGAAGGCAATCACAATGAAATTAGCATTAGATATTTATGGTAGTAAACCAAGAATGGTAGGGTCCGTAGGGAGTATGTCGGAAGAGTCAGAAAATGCAGAGGATGTATTAGAAGATGTGCCCAAAACATTAAAAGAGATTGGTCTTGTCGATCTAGATCTACAGGAATTCCGTGTTAAGCTGCCAGAAATATTGAAAGAGATTGATCTAGCAGACCTAGAGGACTTTCCGGATCGGGTATCCATCCTTGATAGTATAGCTTCTGAAAGTTCTTATAATAGGGAACTGTTTCCGCTGGAATATTTGTTCTCTGCCATTGCCAAATTTAGAGCAGAGATGATCTTTGTCCACGAAGAGGCTATGAAAATGAAGGGTCTCTGCCAAGATCTTAGTTTTTTGATGGCCTTTCTTTGCGATACTGCAAATCTATATAGAAATCATGAAGATGTGAAAATTTTGGAGAAATGCATCAGTGTTATGGCGAGAAGAGCAGAAGATTTTGTTGAAGAAAAGATGTTGGATGTTTCACTTCAGTCAAAGTTGGATTCCTTGATGCTTGAACAGTTAGGGTCATCCCAAATACTGTCCCTCACTACTACAGCAATACGTGAAATTTTCCACATGGAGAACGGCATCCTTTCCCTTCTATTATCCAAATTTCAAGAGATTGAATCTCTGAAGGAAAAGGTGAAAACTGTATATGATAAGACACCTGATATTGAGAATTTGCAATCATCAAGTATCTCAGTAAAAGTTTCAAAACCAACTTTAGTTAACGAGGATTTGGTGGTCGGCCTCGACGATGTCGCGAATGAAATTTTAGAAAGACTAACTGGGCAGGGATCTGGCTTGGACATTGTGACAATTGTTGGGATGGGAGGGATTGGGAAAACAACCCTTGCCAGGAAAGCTTTTGATCATCCTTATGCAGTTTATCATTTCTATCGTCGGGCATGGGTGTCAGTATCTCAAGTTTATCAAGTTAGAGATTTGCTGCTACGCCTTCTGTGCTGGGTTACACAACCCACGGATGAAATATACAAAATGAGCAAGGAACAGCTAGCTGAATATCTGTACAAAAGACTGAAGGGTCAAAGATATCTGATTGTCATGGATGATGTTTGGAGTTTTAAGGCCTGGGATGATTTTAGGAGAATTTTTCCAGATGATAGGAATGGAAGTAGGATATTATTGACCAGTCGTCTAAAAAGTGTAGCTGTTTATGTGAATCCTAAAAGCCCTCCTTATTGCATGAGTCTTCTAGGCATAGATGAAAGTTGGAAGTTGCTGCAACAGAAGGTCTTTGGAAAGGGAGATTGTCCTCTGGAATTGGTTGAATACGGAAAGCATATAGTGAAAAAATGTCAAGGACTGCCTCTAGCTATTGTTGTTGTTGCTGGTTATCTTTCTCAGATCAAGAGGACATACGAATGCTGGAAAGATGCGGCAGCCAGTTTAAGCTCAATAGTAATAACTGATCCAGAAAACTACCTGGAAATACTAGCATTGAGTTACAACCGCTTGCCAAATCACCTGACAGGCTGCTTCCTGTACATGGGAGCATTCCCTGAAGATTGGGAAATTGACGTGCAGAAGTTGATCAACTTATGGATTGCTGAGGGCCTCTTGCATTTCAAATCTTCAAAAAGTCCGGAAGAGGTTGGGGAAGATTGTTTGAATGATCTTGTTGATAGAGGCTTGGTTTTGGTTGGAAAGCGGAGTTTCAATGGGAAAATCAAAACATGTTGTCTCCATGATCTCCTCCGGGAGTTGTGCGTGCGAGAATCTCAGGAGGAGAAGTTCACGCATGTGATAAAAAGAGATTCCCATGGTTTTCCTGCAGACATAAGTGATAAGCGTCTTCTCAGTTTCCACTTGGAATTTGACGGGGATGTTTACTTAATTCCATCACTTCCACTGGTCCGGTCTTTTTTATGTCTTAGTGTGGGTTGTTTTTTCTCATCTGAAATATTTCTTTTACATTTGCACTTTAAGTTGCTCAGAGTATTGGACATAGGATTTCTGCGTTTTGATCATTTTCCTGAGCAAATACTGAAGCTGGTCCTTTTAAGGTATCTTGAGCTTCATCTTTCCTACAAGTTTCCCGAGCAACTTTCTGAACTTTCTAGCCTGCAAACCTTGGTTATTCATGGGGAGCTGGAATGGGTCACATTGCACATTGGAAGACATCATATGCCACGATTGAGGCACCTCCATATTATACCAACCAGACATTCTCGTGATCCTGTCCTCCTACGTTTGTTTTTGCTTTCTGGCAAAGTCTTTCAGTTTGCTCCACAATTGCAAACACTTTCCACAATTACATTTTCTAGTTGCAAAAGGGAAATTTTTTATGCTATGCCCCAGCTGAAGAAACTTGGTGTCTGTGAAACCATTGACAATTATCGTAATCAGTCATACATATTTCTTCGTAATCTTGTCTACCTGAAACAACTTGAGATACTCAAGTGTTCCTTCAATAGACAAAATACAGTGGAAAGACACAATTTGATCCGTGGTGATTTCCCTTCATCTATCAGGCGATTGACTTTGAGTTGGAGCCATCTGCCTTGGGAGGAAATGATCTCAATTTCCAGTTTACCAAACCTTGAGGTGTTAAAATTGAAAAATTATGCTTTTCAAGGACGAGAATGGGCACCAACTGAAGATGGCTTTTGTCGTCTAAAGTATCTCCTGATTGAGAAGACTGATCTAGAGATCTGGGAAGCCTCCTGCATTCATTTTCCAAGTCTTCAACGCTTAATTTTGAGGTCTTGCAATGTCCTGAAGGAAATTCCTTTTGGTGTTGGGGAAATTTCTACCTTGGAGCTAATTGAGCTTCACCACTGTGGCAAATCTGCAGAGCTTTCAGCTGAAGAAATTAGAGCACAAATTGATGGCGAAGAAGTTCGTATCCAAAGTTTTGAATCCATAGAAAACGTTCTGAAAAGAACCTTGAATTCTGATTCTTGTTTTCTGTTGCCTTCTAAAAAGCAGATGACTTCTTGACCTGTCAATCGGATGAGATAATGGAACAATCCAGTATGTACTTAAGATATACGGTATGGCTAAATTTCTTCTCTTGAATATCAGTGTTTCTTCCCACCTTGCTTTGGCAGTTGGCTAGTTGCTCCCTTCCTGTCTAATCCTAGTTGACAAATTTTAAAACTCTTATGGTATTTTGTCGACCATTTACATGTACAAAATTGAGAATCCATGAATGTCACTATTGATTTAGAGGCAATAGTTTGTTTTATAGTTCACACTTTGCCTCAGAGATGCATCTGCTTGGTGATTGTGTTTGATCCCTTAAGCTGTTTAGAGCACCTGATCATGGGTCTTAAGTTCTGTTTTGCACATTTATTAACTAATTCTCTTACCTTGGAAATGATATCCTTTCTCATTCTTCAGGACAGCATTTTCAAACCGAGGTTGGTCTGAATTGGAACCTGGAGTTGACTGATTGATCACAATGTACCAGATGAACATGCATCTATTTATTGCTGGATCATTACTCTTAAGAGTACTTGTATATACTACAATGTAACTGTTACGCCTCGCGCTCGGGCGTGGCACGGCCGTACCACCAGAGTCGTAATCCAGAAATACGAAGCCTTACATCAAAAGTTAAACAACAAAACACTTTTTCTTTCAAAATGATAGCTAATGAGCGTCGACTCAATTTCCACTCAGACTTCTATGGGGATGGTCACTTAGTGCCTTTAGTTTCATTGATGCGATCTTTTCTATGTTTCAGTGCTGGTTCTGGTTTTAGTCCTGATATAGTTTTCTTGCATCTAAATTTTAGGACGCTTAAGGTATTGGATATAAGTTTTCTTCGTCTTGATTATTTGCCTTCACAAATACTAAATTTGGTTCGTTTGAGGTACCTTGCCCTCACTGCTACTTTCGAAGAAAGACCTATTCTGTCATTGGCGTACTGGTTTATCCCTCCTTGGCTCCGGAGTGCCTTCAAACACTATCCAAAATAAGATTTGCCAATGGCACCAAGGAAGTTTTTGTTGTAATGCCAAATCTGAAGGAATTATTTATCTGTGAAACCAAAGAAGATTATGTTGCTCCCACCCCAGTCCTTGAAATGCTTTTAGCATCTTGTCTTCCTGCAACAACTTGAGACACTTGAAAAAAAAAGGCCAAGGTTTCAATTCTGCATTTGTCTGGCATGTTTCCACACACTATAAGTGAAGGTTTCATTTCATTCTATGATGTGGATTTGAGTCTTCATTTTGCTTTTATATTGCACATTTACGAGTACACATTGAGTCACATCTGTATATGTATTTATTTATATTGCAAGATTTTCTGGATGTTTATATGCACTTAATAATAATAATAATAATCAATTTGACTAGTTAGATCAGTTTTCTTAATATATTTGTGAATATTATATTTCTTTTGCTAGTAAATTTTAATAATACCAAGTCAATAAGAGGTACTGCTATGCTATTAATTTCAAGGGTGGGCAAAATTATTCATATTATAACTTCAAAGATTTTTACATATAACTTCCTCCAAATGATAGAGGCGGGGAAAAAGGCGTACGAAGACTATATTTAAATAGTTTCTTGATATATATATGGCAAATGTTTGCTTTATAAATACGGTTAAGTAATGGACATTGTTTTACTTTTTATGAATTATATATATAATTATATTTATCAACTTTCAACAGTTAAAACAAATTAAATATATGAATAATACTAGAAATATCCCGTAAGATTTGCTCGATATGATTTGAATTTCTTACAGCCTGTTTGGATTGAGGGAAACTGATGGGAGAGGGAGGGAGAGTAAATAGAGGGTTAAGTTTTAAATGTTTGAATTAATTTTTAAAAAGAAAAAGAAAGAAATGAAGGGGAAATGGAGAAATTAAATTTAATATAAAATTTTCAATGTAATTTCCATCCAAAAGTGAACATAAATTAGAGGGGAATGAAACTTCATTAAAAATACCTCTAATACATAAAAATATTTTTAATATTATATATCAAATTAATAAATCTAAATTGTATCACATCTTTCTATTTCCTTCCCATTCGTTTTCCAAATGATATAATTAATCTTTCATTTTTTATCCTTCTATGTCTAACTAAATATTATAAGTAAAAAATAATTCACTCTTATCCGCTTCATTTTTCTTTTAGTTATGTTCCTTTCTTTTCTTTACCTTTCTTTCAATCCAAACAAGCTATTAAGGTTTGAAAGATATCAATTGTCTAGCTTGGATGCGACATTTATGTGACAAAATATCAAATCCAATAATTGATTTCTAATTTTGCCCTTTATTTATAGTCCTATAATTTTATTCTTTGAAAATTTTGTATTATTATTTTTACATCTAAATATATAATTTATTTTTATATTTTTAATATCTTTTAATATTAGTTTTGTTAGTCAAATATTAAGATGTGTAAAGATGTTATAGGGATATGTTATAATTATTAGTAATTAAAAAAAAATCTAAAATAATGTCAATTTATTAAATGTTTTAAAAAGAATGTACTCTGTCTTTTCAACTTTTTTTAAAATTTTCATTTTATTGAAAAAAAACTGGACACGTGAGTTTAAATGATTTTGTTAAATCTTTATAATTCACATGTTTAATGATCAAGTGTATGATATAATATTTTTAGACACATTAATATATAGAAGAATAGTTTGTTCAGTAAATACTAATAAAAGGGGAAGGGGGGGGGGGGAGAATCGGTAATTGAGTTTAATATTTTCTAACCTATGAGGGATTTGTTTTTTAAATCAAGTTTTTACCATACATTATTATTATTATTATTATTATTATTATTATTATTATTATTATTATTTAAAATTCCTGAAAGAATACCAGGAAAAAGACAAAGATAACAGAGGAAGAAATTTCTTAGTAGGGAAAAGAAAGTGGGGAAGAAAAGAGCTGCCCAATGGGAATGGAATGGAGCCCAGCAAGTTTTAAGCCATTGACTTTGAGCTTCGCTCACCGTCGGTGGGGTTCTGTGATTGGAGGTGTTCGACTTTGGTGTTGGCCAGAGGTGATTTGACTGTCGAAAACCGTCGTCCGCCGCTGCCAACGTCGTGATTGTCACTGAACATTGTGAGCATGTCTGGTGCTTCTGTTGGTAAGTTCTTACTTTACCGGGATGAATCATTAGTAAGTAATGCACTTTGAAAATTTCATTTGCAGTTTGATTAATCCTTTCCTCTTACGCCTTTGATTTCTTGAATTCCAGTTTTTCCACGTAGTGAGACTGCTTGTATTTTGCCTTTGAAGAAAATCAAGCTCTAATCACAGAGAATATTAAGGCAATGAAGAACTGCCAAAGAGCAGTTAGAGGATTTTGCAGAAGAATTGATTCTCATTATTATTGAAGAAGAACATCAGATGAGTTTTATATACATGGAACTGAAATAAGGACTAAACTACAATTAATAATTAACAGCTGGCAAAAGCAAACAAATTCCCTTGAGCTTGAGCTTGCTGAGAATATGGCGGTAAAATGAAACTTGAATTAAGTTCAATCTTGATCACAAGAAGCAGATGAAGATCTGTCATTGAGTGATCTGGCAAGTTTGTATGCTGAGTTGGAGTTGGAGATTAACGTGGCAGCTGAATGGATTGCTGAAGTGGCAGTTGTTGAGTTGGCATCTTCAACAGCCTTTGTAAGCCTAAGGTAGGCTCAGCACAAATAGAATCTGAGCCCAAGAAATTGTGTGTTTTGAAGGCAATCACAATGAAATTAGCATTAGATATTTATGGTAGTAAACCAAGAATGGTAGGGTCCGTAGGGAGTATGTCGGAAGAGTCAGAAAATGCAGAGGATGTATTAGAAGATGTGCCCAAAACATTAAAAGAGATTGGTCTTGTCGATCTAGATCTACAGGAATTCCGTGTTAAGCTGCCAGAAATATTGAAAGAGATTGATCTAGCAGACCTAGAGGACTTTCCGGATCGGGTATCCATCCTTGATAGTATAGCTTCTGAAAGTTCTTATAATAGGGAACTGTTTCCGCTGGAATATTTGTTCTCTGCCATTGCCAAATTTAGAGCAGAGATGATCTTTGTCCACGAAGAGGCTATGAAAATGAAGGGTCTCTGCCAAGATCTTAGTTTTTTGATGGCCTTTCTTTGCGATACTGCAAATCTATATAGAAATCATGAAGATGTGAAAATTTTGGAGAAATGCATCAGTGTTATGGCGAGAAGAGCAGAAGATTTTGTTGAAGAAAAGATGTTGGATGTTTCACTTCAGTCAAAGTTGGATTCCTTGATGCTTGAACAGTTAGGGTCATCCCAAATACTGTCCCTCACTACTACAGCAATACGTGAAATTTTCCACATGGAGAACGGCATCCTTTCCCTTCTATTATCCAAATTTCAAGAGATTGAATCTCTGAAGGAAAAGGTGAAAACTGTATATGATAAGACACCTGATATTGAGAATTTGCAATCATCAAGTATCTCAGTAAAAGTTTCAAAACCAACTTTAGTTAACGAGGATTTGGTGGTCGGCCTCGACGATGTCGCGAATGAAATTTTAGAAAGACTAACTGGGCAGGGATCTGGCTTGGACATTGTGACAATTGTTGGGATGGGAGGGATTGGGAAAACAACCCTTGCCAGGAAAGCTTTTGATCATCCTTATGCAGTTTATCATTTCTATCGTCGGGCATGGGTGTCAGTATCTCAAGTTTATCAAGTTAGAGATTTGCTGCTACGCCTTCTGTGCTGGGTTACACAACCCACGGATGAAATATACAAAATGAGCAAGGAACAGCTAGCTGAATATCTGTACAAAAGACTGAAGGGTCAAAGATATCTGATTGTCATGGATGATGTTTGGAGTTTTAAGGCCTGGGATGATTTTAGGAGAATTTTTCCAGATGATAGGAATGGAAGTAGGATATTATTGACCAGTCGTCTAAAAAGTGTAGCTGTTTATGTGAATCCTAAAAGCCCTCCTTATTGCATGAGTCTTCTAGGCATAGATGAAAGTTGGAAGTTGCTGCAACAGAAGGTCTTTGGAAAGGGAGATTGTCCTCTGGAATTGGTTGAATACGGAAAGCATATAGTGAAAAAATGTCAAGGACTGCCTCTAGCTATTGTTGTTGTTGCTGGTTATCTTTCTCAGATCAAGAGGACATACGAATGCTGGAAAGATGCGGCAGCCAGTTTAAGCTCAATAGTAATAACTGATCCAGAAAACTACCTGGAAATACTAGCATTGAGTTACAACCGCTTGCCAAATCACCTGACAGGCTGCTTCCTGTACATGGGAGCATTCCCTGAAGATTGGGAAATTGACGTGCAGAAGTTGATCAACTTATGGATTGCTGAGGGCCTCTTGCATTTCAAATCTTCAAAAAGTCCGGAAGAGGTTGGGGAAGATTGTTTGAATGATCTTGTTGATAGAGGCTTGGTTTTGGTTGGAAAGCGGAGTTTCAATGGGAAAATCAAAACATGTTGTCTCCATGATCTCCTCCGGGAGTTGTGCGTGCGAGAATCTCAGGAGGAGAAGTTCACGCATGTGATAAAAAGAGATTCCCATGGTTTTCCTGCAGACATAAGTGATAAGCGTCTTCTCAGTTTCCACTTGGAATTTGACGGGGATGTTTACTTAATTCCATCACTTCCACTGGTCCGGTCTTTTTTATGTCTTAGTGTGGGTTGTTTTTTCTCATCTGAAATATTTCTTTTACATTTGCACTTTAAGTTGCTCAGAGTATTGGACATAGGATTTCTGCGTTTTGATCATTTTCCTGAGCAAATACTGAAGCTGGTCCTTTTAAGGTATCTTGAGCTTCATCTTTCCTACAAGTTTCCCGAGCAACTTTCTGAACTTTCTAGCCTGCAAACCTTGGTTATTCATGGGGAGCTGGAATGGGTCACATTGCACATTGGAAGACATCATATGCCACGATTGAGGCACCTCCATATTATACCAACCAGACATTCTCGTGATCCTGTCCTCCTACGTTTGTTTTTGCTTTCTGGCAAAGTCTTTCAGTTTGCTCCACAATTGCAAACACTTTCCACAATTACATTTTCTAGTTGCAAAAGGGAAATTTTTTATGCTATGCCCCAGCTGAAGAAACTTGGTGTCTGTGAAACCATTGACAATTATCGTAATCAGTCATACATATTTCTTCGTAATCTTGTCTACCTGAAACAACTTGAGATACTCAAGTGTTCCTTCAATAGACAAAATACAGTGGAAAGACACAATTTGATCCGTGGTGATTTCCTTCATCTATCAGGCGATTGACTTTGAGTTGGAGCCATCTGCCTTGGGAGGAAATGATCTCAATTTCCAGTTTACCAAACCTTGAGGTGTTAAAATTGAAAAATTATGCTTTTCAAGGACGAGAATGGGCACCAACTGAAGATGGCTTTTGTCGTCTAAAGTATCTCCTGATTGAGAAGACTGATCTAGAGATCTGGGAAGCCTCCTGCATTCATTTTCCAAGTCTTCAACGCTTAATTTTGAGGTCTTGCAATGTCCTGAAGGAAATTCCTTTTGGTGTTGGGGAAATTTCTACCTTGGAGCTAATTGAGCTTCACCACTGTGGCAAATCTGCAGAGCTTTCAGCTGAAGAAATTAGAGCACAAATTGATGGCGAAGAAGTTCGTATCCAAAGTTTTGAATCCATAGAAAACGTTCTGAAAAGAACCTTGAATTCTGATTCTTGTTTTCTGTTGCCTTCTAAAAAGCAGATGACTTCTTGACCTGTCAATCGGATGAGATAATGGAACAATCCAGTATGTACTTAAGATATACGGTATGGCTAAATTTCTTCTCTTGAATATCAGTGTTTCTTCCCACCTTGCTTTGGCAGTTGGCTAGTTGCTCCCTTCCTGTCTAATCCTAGTTGACAAATTTTAAAACTCTTATGGTATTTTGTCGACCATTTACATGTACAAAATTGAGAATCCATGAATGTCACTATTGATTTAGAGGCAATAGTTTGTTTTATAGTTCACACTTTGCCTCAGAGATGCATCTGCTTGGTGATTGTGTTTGATCCCTTAAGCTGTTTAGAGCACCTGATCATGGGTCTTAAGTTCTGTTTTGCACATTTATTAACTAATTCTCTTACCTTGGAAATGATATCCTTTCTCATTCTTCAGGACAGCATTTTCAAACCGAGGTTGGTCTGAATTGGAACCTGGAGTTGACTGATTGATCACAATGTACCAGATGAACATGCATCTATTTATTGCTGGATCATTACTCTTAAGAGTACTTGTATATACTACAATGTAACTGTTACGCCTCGCGCTCGGGCGTGGCACGGCCGTACCACCAGAGTCGTAATCCAGAAATACGAAGCCTTACATCAAAAGTTAAACAACAAAACACTTTTTCTTTCAAAATGATAGCTAAAAAAAAAAATACATAATTAAATCTTCCTCAAAGAATTTATATCAAAACCCATAAAACCAATTCTTACACTTGTCTCAACGAGTACTAAAGATATAGGTAGAACTTAAGACAATAAGATAATATAAGCCACTGATTAAAATCCTGAAATTCGACTTCGTGCTATACGTCCAACACACTCTTAGTAGAAAGGGCTTTCGCACTACTGATCATCATTACAATCTGAAAGGAGGAAATATTGAAAGGGTGAGCCAACCACATGCTAGTAAGTAGTAATGAATCACTTCTCCCGAATAAAGTTTATTACATACTTTTACATAACATACATACATGCACATTATATTAATACTTACTCTTACAAATAATAATAATAATAATACTAATAATAGCCAATAACTCCTATTAACTATTTAGTTTTAAAACATTCTTATAATATACTAAGAAGAATATCGCATTTGGAAAAAAACTCAACAAATCTCAAATTATTTTTATGAGACATAAGTTTTGGAATATTAAATCTACTGATTCATTTCTTTTGCTCTAAAACTCAAACCTATTAGTTTAACAACATTAATATAAGTATACTTAGTGACTTCGCAAAAGCATGCAACAATATCTTGGGTCGCAAACCAAACTTCTTGACACCTAATTAAATTATAAGATTTCAAATTATCCTCAATTCAAAAGAATGTCAAACACTTAAAATACCTTCAAGTAATTCTTATTATCTACTTTTAAAATTTAAATTAACCAAATACAATAAAGTAATTTTTATTATGGCCCATGAGATAGCCCATAGGTTTTAGGAGTATGTGAGGGATATAATTAAGTTGAGGGGTGTGTTTGTTATGTAGTATTTTTAAAAGTTAAACCTATGCCTTAACCTAAACGGCGTTCTTTGGTTTTATCATCAGTTGGCCAAGGCGATCATTCAAGGGTTCCAGACTCTGGGGAAGAAAGCCCTGATTTGCTTCAATCATGAAGGTGAGTTCTTTTGGCTTCGATTATTAATTTAGTTAGAGTTGAGGAGTAAATATATAGAGGTTCTCTTTGTTTTAGGATTCTAGATAATAAGGTTAATTGATTCATGGGATTTTAGTTCCTTGAATTGATATTGGTATTGTGTGGTTTGATATTAGGGAACGATTATGTGGAATGAGTGGCTTGGATTGGAGATATTAGTTTGACTTCTGAGGTAAGTGGTTCAGGCATCTTCTGTTTTTCGAAATATTCAACAATTATATTTTCTGTATAAAATTTGGGAATTGAGTTTGGTTATTTTCTTCTGATTTTGAGTAATACCATCATGTGTGCTATGTGTTTAATGGCTCATGGGTTAGAAGAAGGGAAGGAAGAACATGTTCTAAAATTCGTTTGTGTGACTGAAATCCCTCTCAATCAATAAGAAATATAAGTTTGGCCTCCCTGACGGGATAAACAGTCAGGACTGATATCAGTGATCATTTTTCCTAATTTGAGATTCATGAGCCTTTGTTTGTTGTTGTGTCTTCAGTTTGATCGCGATGTTGGAAAAAAAAAAAAAACGAATTCACTGTTCACCTTCACTGTTCACGCACTGTTCATGCGGTCAGTGGACATCTGCAGTTTTCGACTGTTGTTTTCAAGAACCAAAAAAAAAAAAAAAACAAAAACAAACTATTTTCGGCTCGGGTGACCCCCAAGGCTATTTCTATGAAATTGGAGATTTGATGTGGGGACTATTTGGTGTTCCCACAATTGATTGCAATGCTGGATCCTGTTTATATATATAAAAAAAAACAATCTGTAAATTGTTTATATACTGTTTTTGTATGATTGGAGCCCAAGTTTTTTTGGTTTAAAATTTTGAACTAAGTTAATTAGTTTTATTTTATAATTAAATCATATTTTATTTCTATTTTATTATCTTTATTGAGGTGATAGTTTTATTTTATTTAATATTAGATTAAGTCTTATATATATATATATATATATATATATATATATAAAAAAAAAGAGAGAGTAAAAATTCAGTTCATCTAAGTATGGTGTATTATTCGATGTGTTTTATTGTAAAGATATTATATGTAACATCCTCTTTCCCAAGAAGATGTTTGAACTACTTATTGGGCTAGTGTAGCTCATTCCATTTAACATTTCGCAGATTTTGACCAAGAATATGAAGGGAATTGTGAAGACGGATGGGATTAGACTACGTGTTTAGATTGCTTGGCGTTTTGAGAGTTTTACTTATTATGACTTTTATTTTGATTTAGACAGTGATGTTCGCATAAATCCTTAGTTAAGATTGAGCAAGACATTGGTTGTACTAAAGGTTTTATGTTTGGTTCATGGAATTATATTTCAGGATGTATATTTTTCCTTTTTTCTTGGAGGTGATTAGTTTAAATTAAAGTGACTTTTTTTTTAGTTAGAGGTTTAGTGTCTTCTTGGAGATGCTGCTGTATAGCGTTTCGGGTACGGACTCGGGTTCCATCTCGGGTTTCGGATTCGGGGCGCTACATAATTTGTGTAATGATGATAATTATTTTGAAATCGAAAAAATAATATACGAATTAGGCAACCTTTTCAAAATCAGGTTATACTTAAATCTTGACGATATTTCCTAAAAAAATAAAAACAAAAACAAAAATCTTGTTTTTATTATGTATAAATTAAACTCAAAGTATTACACAATTTTTTTTTATTATATACATAAATATAAAAATATAAATGAAACTCAAAATTTATTGTTTCATTTCCAAGGTGGGCAGGATTACAACACCATGTCACTGGCATTTGACTTTTAGGTCGTCTCGGGACTCTGGCCCATCAGTTGAAAACAGAAAATGATTTCCCTCGGTCAAAATTTCACCCTCATAAAGAAACTCTATTCAGCGCTGGCGATAAGCTTTCGTATAGTTTAGCCAAGCTAGAACTCTTTGATCAGGGATAGCCAGAGACATCTCCAAGACTGCAGGTTCTCTGCTGGCTGTTAAGATTCGAGATGATGCCACATCTACTGCGGTATCCAACTCAGCTGCCACGTCAATTTCCAGCACAACAACAACTGTTTCTGATTTTTTGTTTTATCCTGGTTAACATTTTCTTTTGGCTCCAATAGTTAATTTGGTTGCCAGCTGTTAATTATTGGAGTTTCAATTTAGTTCATAGAAGTTTTAATTCTAGATTCTGTATATATATACATATTGAGATGTATTGATTTTTTCTTGAATGAATGAAAGAAGAAAATTTCTCCTTCTCGCAATTTATTTCGCACTCTGTTCTTCTTTCAACTTTAGATATAGCTTTCAAAGGATAAGGTTGTTGATTTATCAGAGCTTATTTTGGCGATCAAGTGATAGATGTATTTGTGGTGATCAAGTGAATAGCAAAGGTGAATTTTTGAATTTCCAAATTCACGAGGTAATCATCAAGCATCTTCGAATCTATTATATGTTTTCTGGTTGTGAAGTTGTGCGAAATTATATGATTTGATTATGTGGCTATGACTAATCAAGAGATAACAGTTTCTAGTTCATTTATTTGTATCCAAATGAAAATCCCCCTCTGATTTTAGTTTAACCTGCTCTACATAAGAGAAACTATCATCGGTGGTGTCAAGTAATGAGGATGGCTTTGATTTCTAAAAATAAATTAGGATTTGTCAATGGTACAATCAAACTACCGAATCGTGTGCACAGCTCTTATGGAGTTTGGGAACAATGTAATAACATGGTTTTATCATGAATGTTAAACTCACTGTCATCTTCCATAGCTCAAAATGTTATTTGGATAGATACAACTTTTGAGATTTGGAATGATTTGTGTGAATATTTTTCACAAGGGGATTCCTTCAGAATTTCTAATCTTCAAGAGGATATATATAACCTAAAAAAAAGAACCCTAACTGTTAATGAATATTATACAAATTTGAAGACATTATGGGAGGAATTGTTAAATTTGAGACCACTTCCTGTTTGAGATGTAATTGTCCAGCATTGCTTGAGGTTAAGATAAACAGTTATGCAAATTTTGTTATTAGGTTCATAAAAGGATTGAAAGAGGAATTTAATGGAATCAGGTCCCAAGTCTTGTTAACTCAACCCTTTTCCCATAGTGAACTAAGCTTTTTCTATGGTTTCCACACATGAGAGATCACTTAACTGTAGTGCTAGACACTCTAATTCCATCAACCCTCAAGTTTTTGCTACAAGGAATGTTATGGTTGAATCATCTTTGCAAGCTACAAATACATCTAAAGCCGAACAACTATTGAATGTAGTTGGTAATGCAAGTAGGAGAAATGCTCAATATGCAGGAAATCGAGGTTACAGAAGGGAAGCAGTTTAAATAGAAAATTGCAGTGTACTTTTTGTGGGTTGCAAAGGTATACAGTTTATTGGTGTTACAGAAAACATGGCTTTCCAGCTAGCTACAGAAACAAAAATAAGAATTCAAGAAGTCAGGGTTTACGCCTTAAGTAAATGCTGTTGCTAACCATAATATTTTTCAGAGTTCTTCTAGTATTGTGAATCCAACTGCAGGTTGTTCAATTGTTCCAAAGGATTCACAGACCTTAAAATATGTGATTCAAGAGCAATATCAACAATTTCTGTATCTAATTCATTCAAGTCAATTTTCCTCCAATTCTAAATCCAATATTGATTTTGAACTTGTTCATTCTATCAATCAAGCCAGCCTTATACCAGATATCTCTAACTCTTCACTTGGTGCTCAAAATACAAGTATAAGTTCTTCCATCTGGATCTTAGATTCAGGGGTAACAGACCATATTTGCTCTTGCTTGGATTATTTTTCTGAGTATCATACTACTCAAAATATTTCTATTAAGTTGCCAACTGGAGACATAGTATATGTGTCATATGTAGGAACTATTCAGTTAGCCCCTTCTATAGTATTGCATCAAGTCCTTTATATTCCAAAGTTTTCCTTTAATGTAATATTTGTTGGTATTCTCAATTAGTTGAATTTTGTTATAACCTTTAAAAATGGTTACTATTTTATCAAGGATCCTTATCTTGAACAGATGATTGGAGTAGCTTTCTGGAGGCCTTTATCATTTTGATCTTCATCAGCCTACTTCTTCTAGTAACACAACTTGTGTAATACTTGATGGTGATTTCTGCAATAAATCTTTGTTGTGACATTTTAGACTTGGCCATTTATCTTCTAAATAGTTAGCAGAAGTTCTATTGTTTTGCCTGATGAAAAAGCTTTTTGTCCTATTTGTCCTTTAGTGAAGCAACCTAAAATGTCTTTTCTTTTACACCATGGCACTGTGAAATCTATTTTTGATTTAGTTCATATGGTATCTGAGACCCTTTAATGTTCACACAATTCATGGTTATAGATATTTCCTTACTGTAGTTGATGATTTTAGTAGATTTTCTTATGTTTTCTTGCTAAAACAAAAATCAAAAGTTAGACTGTCGATACATAATTTTATTGCCTATATTGAAATACAGTTTGACAAAAGAATTAAAGTGTTAAGATCTGATAAAAGCCTTGAATTTAAACTTACAAAATTTTATCATACCAAAGGTTTTATTCATCAAACTTCATGTCCTTATGCACCTAAGCAAAATGGCATTGTTGAGAAGAAACATCAACATATTCTCAATGTAGCGAGAGCACTTAGATTTTAATCACAAATACCACTTGCATATTGGGGATATTGTGTTAAACATGTTGTGTATCTGATAAATCTTACTCCTATTCCTGTGCTAAACCAACAAATACCCTTTGAGAAACTACATAAAAAATCTCCAAATTATGGTGTTCTCAAAATTTTTGGTAGTCTAGCCTATGCCTGTATCCAGCTGTCTCATAAAACCAAATTTGATCCTAGAAGTAGGCCTTGTGTTTTTCTTGGATATTCTTAATCCACCAAAGGTTTTCTTTTGTTAGATTACTTCTCCAGAGAGATTTTCATGTCCAGGAATGTATCTTTGTAGAATCATGCTTTCTTTTTGTACAAAAGCAATATTCATCTGATTTAAACATAGGCAAACTTGTGTTACCTTTACCTTATTCTTCCTAGTTCAATCCACTTGCTCATTCATCTAGACAAAATCATACTTTTGGTTCAATTTTGCCTTCCTTGTCAACTTCGCATATACATCCTAGAAGATCCACAAGAACTATTACTACACCAGCTTATTTGTCTGACTATGTTTGTTCTGAGATTCATAAAGTTACTACTTCACATCAGTTGCCTTCTTCTATTGGTTGCTCTTCCTTCCTTTGTAATGCCACTATGCATATTAAACCTAAGCATTCTTTTGAGGCTATGCAATCCAAAGAATGGAGTGCAACAATGCAAGCTGAAATTTCAGCTCTAGAAGCAAACAAAACATGAAATTTAGTTAAGTTGCCTCTAGGAAAGAAGACAGTTGGTTGTAAGTGGCTTTATCGGATTAAGTATAAAGCAGGTGGGTCCATTGATAGGTATAAAGCAAGACTTGTGGCTAAAGGATACACACACCAAGAAGGGGTGGATTTCCTCGATACATTTGCATCAGTTGTAAAAATTATCACCATTAGACTTATATTGGCTCTTGCAGCTAAATCTTATTGGCATATACATCAGCTAAATATTAACAATGCTTTCTTGTATGGTGATTTATTAGAGAATGCATATATGGATTTGCCACCTAGTTTTGGTATTGATACTAATCTGGTTTGTAAACTTGATAAGTCACTGTATGGGTTTAAACAGGCAAGTAGGCAGTGGGATGCTAAGATAACCGGATACTTAATATCTCTTGGTTTTCATCAATCAAAAAGTGATTATATTCTATTTTTCAGAATAATAATGTGTTTATTGCCCGCTTACCTGATATTGCATTTGCAGTCCAGTAGTTAAGTCAATTTTTGACTGCTCCTACTGTTTTGCAAATGCAAGCTGTGTACAAAATCATTAGATATCTAAATGGGTCTCTTGAATTTGGTTTGCACACTACAAGAAAAAAAAAAGTTAGTGACGGTCAAATCCATCGCTAATCGAGATTAGCGACGGATTACGACCGTCACAATTTGTGACGGAATGAAAATCCGTCATAGTGCGATAGCCACTTAATAGATGACAATATAATTAAGTTTATAATTAACATAGCGATGAATTTGCGATGGTAAAAAATTTTTATTTAAAAAATTAATTAATTTAGCGACAGATTTGCGATGGCAAAATTTTTTTATTTTAAAAAAAAAACCAATTAATTTAGCAAGGTATTTGTGAGGGCCAAACATTTTTCATTTATAAAAGTTAATTAATTTAGTGACAGATTTTGGGACGACCAAAATTTTTTATATTTTAAAAAATTAATTAATTTATCAATGGATTTGTGACGATTAAAAAAATTTTATTTTTTAAAAAATAATTAATTTAGTGACGGACTTGCATGACTGAAAAATTTTATTTAAAAAAATTAATTAATTAGCTCCCCGACCTGGCTAACTGAACGCTCCTCGATTGCCCCATCCGCCCGACCCACAAAGAATATTATAAGATTATGTCAGATGCGGAGCTCAAAACTGCGTTCTTGTTGTGGAGGAACACGTGTTCCACCGCTAACTATTAATGTTCTTGTGATTTATTGTGATATATATTAATTATATAGTATATTTTTTTGTGAAATAGAGACAGATTTGCGATGGATCTATGACGAACCAATTTTCCGTCGCAAATTCGTAGCTAATTATCGAGGGATTTGTGACAGCACATTTTTTAAATTTTTAAAAAAATTATTTTCAAATTTTGAAAAACCATCTCAAATCAGTTGTTAATTAGTGATGGCCATAAAAAAAAATTAAGAATAAATTAATTTTTAAAAAATTAAAAAAATAAGCCATCTCAAATCCGTTGCTAATTTGTAACGAATTTACAACGGCCACAAATCCATAACTAATTAGCGAGTGATTTGCGATGGCTTATTTTTTAAAATTTAAAAAAATAAATTTATTTTCAAAATTTGGAAAGCCATCACAAATTTGTTGCTAATTAGCGAGAGATTTGTGACGGTCATCAAAAATATAAAAATAAATTTTTAAATTTAAAAAATATGCCGTCGCAAATCTGTTGCTAATTAGGGAGGCATTTGTGATGGCTTATTTTTTGAAATTTTAAAAAATAAATTTCAAAAGTTGGAAGGCCGTCGCAAATCCATGCTAATTAGCGAAGGATTTGCGACGACTCATTTTTTTAAAATTTTAAAAAATAAATTTATTTTCAAAATTTAGAAGGCGGAATTAGCAAGGGATTTGCAATGACAAATCAAAATATAACAATAATTTTTTTTTGAAAATTTAAAAAATAAGCTGTTTTAAATCCGTTGCTAATTAGCGAGGAATTTGTGAAGACTGATTTTTTAAATTTTAAAAAATAATTTTAACTTTCAAAATTTGAAAGGCTGTCACAAATCCATTGCTAATTAGCGACAGATTTGCGACGACCATCCAAAATATAAAAATAAATTTATTTTTTTAAATTTGAAAAAATAAGTCATCACAAATTCGTTACTAATTAGCAAGGGATTTGCGATGGATCATTTTTTTTTCAAATTTTAAAAAATAAATTTATTTTCAAAATTTAGAAAGCCATAGCAAATCCGTTGCTAATTAGCAACGGATTTGGGTTGAATGAAGGACAAGTTTGTGTTTGAGGTTGGAAGAACATTATTCATTTATTATGGATGAATTTGCTAAGGAAAAGTTTGATAAATTGATTTGTCTTGTTCATGAGCTATTTGCGTGGTGTGTTTAATTCTTATTTGCTTAAGGACAAGCAAATTTTAAGCGTGGAGGAATGTGATAGGGGCTAAATATACCTATATTTTGAGAGTTATTTGTGTTGCTTTTATGTTCAAATAACTATTGATTCCTACTAAATTGCTATCTTTTGTGTAAAAGTGATTAAATAGGAAAAATATTGAAAAGATGGTGAAAAATGCCCAAAATCGAGCCGGGGATATCTTTTGTATTCTCTATATTTTGCCCAAAAACCAGCATTTGATATTCACGGTAGTACACGAAGAATGGTAGGGTCCGTAGGGAGGATATCGGAAGAGTCAGAAGCTGCAGAGGATGTATTAGAAGAAGTGTCCAAAGCATTAAAAGAGATTGGTCTTGTCGAACTAGAGCTACAGGAATTCCGTGTTAAGTTGCCAGAAGCATTGAAAGAGACTGATCCAGCAGATCTAAAGAACTTTCTGGATCGGGTGTCCATCATTGACAGTATGGCTTCTGAATGTTCTTACAATAGGGTTCTCTTTTGGTTGGAATATTTGCTCTCTCCCATCGCCGAACTTAAAGCACAGACGACGTATGTCCATGCACAGGCTATGAAAATAAAGGGTCTCTGCCAAGATCTTAGTTTCTTGAGGGCCTTTCTTAGCGATGCTGCAAATCTATATAGAAATCAAGATGAGGTGAAAATTTTGGAGAAATGCATGTGTTATGGAGAGAAGAGCAGAAGATTTTGTTGAAGAAAAGTTGTTGGACATTTCACTCCAGTTAAAGTTGGATTCCTTGATACTTGAATCGTTAGGGTCATTACAAATAATGTCCATCATTAACACAACAATGGGTGAAATTTTCCACATGGAGAATGGCATCCTCCCTCTTCTCTTATCCAAATTTCAAGAGATTGAATCTCTGAAGGAAAAGGTGAAAAATGTGTATGATAAGACACCTGATATTGAGAACTTGCAATCATCAAGTATCACTGCAAAAGTTTCAAAACCTCCTTTAGTTAAGGGGGATACGGTGGTGGGCCTCCACGATATCACGAATGAACTTTTAGATAGACTAACCAGACAGACATCTGGCTTGGATATCGTGACAATAGTAGGGATGGAAGGCATTGGGAAAACAACCCTTGCCAGGAATGTTTTTGATCATCCTTATGCAGTTTATCATTTCTATTGTCGGGCATGGGCATCAGTATCTCAAGTTTATCAAGTGAGAGATTTGCTGCTATGCCTTTTGTGCTCTGTTACACAACCCACGGATGAAATATACAAAATGAGCAAGGATCGGTTAGCTGAATATCTGTACAAAAGAATGAAAGGTCAAAGATATCTGATTGTCATGGATGATATTTGGAGTTTTAAGGCCTGGGATGATGTTAGGAGAATTTTTCCAGATGATAGGAATGGAAGCAGGATATTGTTGACCAGTCCTCTAAAAAGTGTTGCTGTCTATGTGAGTCCTAAAAGCCCTCCTTATTGCATGAGTCTTCTAGGCATAGATGAAAGTTGGAAGCTGCTGCAACAGAAGGTCTTTGGAAAGGGAGGTTGTCCTTTGGGATTGGTTGAATACGGAAAGCATATAGTGAAAGAATGTCTAGGACTGCCACTAGCCATTGTTGTTGTTGCTGGTTATCTCTCTCAGACCAAGAGGACCCACGAATACTGGAAAATTGCGGCAGCCAGTGTAAGCTCGCTAGTAGTAACTGATCCAGAAAACTACCTAGACATACTAGCATTGAATTACAACTGCTTGCCAAATCACCTGAAAGCCTGCTTGCTGTACATGGGAGCTTTCCCTGAATATTGGGAAATTGACGTTCAGAAGTTGCTCAACTTATGGATTGCTGAGGTCCTCTTTCATTTCAGCTCTTCAAAAACTCTGGAAGAGGCTGGGAAAGATTGTTTGAATGATCTTGTTGATAGAGGCTTGGTTTTGGTTGGAAAGAGGAGTTTTAATGGGAAAATAAAAACATGTTGTCTCCATGATCTCCTGCGGGAGTTGTGCTTGCGAGAATCTCAGAAGGAGAAGTTCATGCAAGTGATAAAAAGAGATTCCCATGGTTTTACTGCAGGCATAAGTGATAAGCATCTTCTCAGTTTCCACATGGAATTTGATGGGGATGTTCACTTAATTCCATCTCTTCCATTGGTCCGATCTTTTTTATGTTTCAGTGTGGGTTGTTTTTTCTCAGCTGATATATTTCTTTTGCATCTACACATTAAGTTGCTCAGAGTATTGGAAATATGATTTCTGCGTTTTGATCATTTCCCTGAGCAAATACTGAAGTTGGTCCTTTTTAGGTATCTTGAGCATCATTTTTCCCACATGTTTCCTGAACAACTTTCTAAACTTTCTAGCCTGCAGACCTTGGTTATTCATGGGGTGCAGGAATGGATCACAAAGCAACTTGGAAGACGTCCTCTGCAACTATATGCGCCACGATTGAGGCACCTCCACCTTCTAACAACAAGATATTCTCGTGATCCTGTCCTTCCAGGTTTTCTTATGCTTTCTGGCAAAGTCTGTTAGTTTGCTCCACATTGCAAACACTCTCCACAACTCCATTTTCTTGTTGCAAAATGGAAATTTTTTATTTTATGCCCCAGCTGAAGAAACTTGGTATCTGTGAAACCATAGAGGATAATCGTAATTATTCATTCATATTTCTTTACAATCTTGTCTGCTAGAGACAACTTGAGATACTCAAGTGTTCCTTCTATATGCAAAATGCAGTGGCAAGACGCAATTTTATCTGTGGCGCTTTCCCTTTATCTATCAAGCAATTGACTTTGAGTAGGAGCCGTCTCCCTTAGGAGGAAATGATTTCGATTTCCAGTTTACCAAACCTTGAGGTTTTAAAATTGAAAAACTATGCTTTTCAAGGGCGCGAATGGACCTCGACTGAAGATGGCTTTTGTCGTCTAAAGTATCTCCTGATTGAGAAGACTGATCTAGAGATCTGGGAACCCTCCAGCATTCATTTCCCAAGTCTTCATCGCTTAATTTTGAGGTCTTGCAATGTCCGGAAAGAAATTCCTTTTGGTGTTGGGGAAATTCCTACATTGGAGTTAATTGAGCTGCACTACTGCTGCAAATCTGCAGAGCTTTCAGCTGAAGAAATTAGAGCACAAATTGATGGGGTTGAAGTTCGTATCCAAAGTAATGGATCCATAGAAAATGTTCTGAAAAGAACCTTGAGTTCTGATTCTTGTTTTCTGTTGCCTCCTAAGAAGCAGGTGACTTCTTGACCTGTCAATGGGATGGGGATAATGGAACAATCCAGTGTGTACTTTCTTAAGATACATGGTATGGCAAAATTTTCTTCTCTTGAACATCTTTGTTACTTCCCACCTTGCTTTGGTAGTTGGCTAGTTTCTCCCTTCCTGTCTAATCATGGCTGATAAATTTTAGAACTCTTATGGTATGTTGTTGACCGTTTACACGTACAAAATTGTTAAAATATTCGTTTTCATCAGCACAATCCATGAATGTCACTATTGATTTGGATGCATCTGCTTGGTGATTGTGTACAACAGTTATTCACTTTAGGTGTTTAGAGCACCTGATCATGTGTCTTAAATTCTGTCTTAAACATTTATTAACTAATTCTCTTCCCTTGGAAATGGTATCCTTTCTTATTCTTCAGGACAGCATTTTCAAACCGAGTTTGGTCTGGATGGGAACTAATCACAGCCTTTGGGGACTAATCACACTGTACCAGATTCTGTGAGCATGCATCCATTTATTGCAGGATCATTACTCTTCAAAGTACTGGTATATACTACAATGTAACTTTATCTCTCTCCCTGTACCTCATCCAATGCTTCTCCCTTCATATTTTAAGCCTCCCTTAGCTATCTTCAGTTCTTTAGGATTGTTGGATTGTTCTGGTTTATTCCGTTCACTTTCAACTTCAGCACTTGAATTGCTATGGGATTTCTTGATCGTCTGGCCGAATTATGGACTTCTACTCTTATCTTGCAAATCTAGGTTCACATTTGAGAAAGAATTATCGTCTTATACATGCTGTGTTCTATCTCTGCAGCAAAATGCTGAAGCTTCTGTTCCATCACCCTTGCAGATTCTGCAAAATTAAGAGAATGCAGGTCCAACTTTCTCTGAAAACTCGAGCAAATTCACCATCAAGATTTCTCTTGTGCTCTAGCAAACACAGTGGAACTATTCGATTTCATCGCCTAAACCATTTTTCAGCATGGTTGGAGAAATGATCTTTGACATTTCCTACAAAGCACTAGAAATGTAGGAAGAAATGCAAGAATTTTTAAAGATGATTTTCTTGCAAGAATGTTTAGATTCCTTGTCATCAGGGCAACATTTATTGTTTATACTACTCCTTTGTCCCATTGGCAATCTCAAAATTGATTGGAATTAGATTCATTCTTATTAGGGCAAAATATAGTCCACTGCAATCAGTACTGTCATTCTTGCCACAACATAATTTTTTTCTGATGATGGCAAGGTTTGATTCATTCCCTTTTCCCCTTTTTATGTGACTAAAAAGTAAAAGAAATAATGCCATATGGTAATACCATAGAATTTTAAACTATATTCCTAATAAATGTTAAAAATTTTGTGTCAAGATGATTCTTTAGGTTTGATCCATGATATTTATGATGAAAGGTTTGGTTTATTAAAGAGACAAAATGTTATTAGATTTGGTTTATTAAAGAGACAAAATGTTATTTATCTAGAAAAATAAAAAATAAACATAAGTCTTTTCTCTTCTATTTAAATGAAGTATAAAATATAATATGATATTAAATTCATACATATACAATATTTTTTTATAATTTTTTTTATTAATAAAGGAATCCGCACTTGCTACTCGAAGGTACTAATGGGTTCATGTCTCAGGAGATATTTAAACTTAGGACGTCAGTGTAAAAATCTCAATATCAATCATTTTAGTCAACTCAAAGGAACAATTATTTCAAAACTTGATTATACTTGAACTTTGACAATATTTGCTCCAAAAAACACACACACACACACAATTTTTTATTTTTATTATATAAAATATAAAAATATAAATCAAACTAAAATTTTACTTGAAATACCAAACCTAATTATACTTAGAGGTATTGCTTGTGCAGGCAACTATTAAGGCAATGTTGGAAGAAATTTTCAATGAGTATGACATTTCCTAGGAAAAAGTGAAAACCATATGTGAAAAATCACTTGGCAGTGATAATCTCCAGTTGGTGAGCATTTCAAAAGAACTTCCAACTTCCAAGGCATGCTCCGATTAAGGGGGATTTGACCGAAATGGGTCAAAATCCATCTCGCATTTACCAGACGCAAAATGCTCTATGCTGAATCCGGTCAAAATAGCTGAATACCCTGCGTTTGTCATTGGCGAGGTTCCTTATACCTCGCCAGTGCCAGATGCAAGGATTGCTAAACCACATGCGCCACAGAAAGGCATTCTTCGCGTTTGGGAGATGCAAAATCTTGTTTAACCTCGCGTCCCACCAACGCGAGATGCCATTTCATTCTCTCTCTTTTTCTTTTTTTTTTGCATTATCTTTTTCCTCTATTGTTTTTAAAACTTTTTCCGCTCTTTTCTTCTGTTTCATATTCATAAATTTCCTCTATTTCATTTTCATAAATTTTCAAATTTGTTTCATAAATTTTCAAATTTGTATTTAAAAAGAATTAATATTTTAAAATAACACAAAAATATGTAAAGTCCTATATAAATTTAAATAATTCACAATTAAAATTTATTAATTTAAATTTGATCTTAACAAGTAATATACGTATTTTTATTGCAATTAATTCTTTATATTGGATTTTCATATAAATTTTTATTTTTTAATTTAAGTTTAATTTATAATATTTAATTATTTGCAAAAAAATTATAAAATTTTAAATTCTCAACTATCTAAATGTACTAAATTTATAATTTCAACTATCTAAAATAGCATTTAAATTTAAATCTCAATTATCTAAATTTCATAATCCCCTAATCCAAATAATTTATAATTTAACTGAATTCGAATAATGGGTGAAATATTAAAGAAAATATGCATATATTGATTTATATTTTAGTGAATAATAGTTGAATATTTCATGAAAAATTTGTACATTATTTGTTTTAAAAATCATTTAAAAATAAATTTATATTGTATTTGACTTTAAAGTTTTATTATTATTAAATTTATCTTCAAATATGGCCAAACTACATTGAAATTATTGTTTTCTATTTAATTTTTAAATATAAATTATTTATCATAAACTGGATAACGATATTTGATTAATTCTATTTTGACTTAAATTTTGAACGTAATTGTGACTGTTAATGAAATGTAATTTCCTCTTTCATTCACATTGTGATTATCTTACTTGAGGTATTTTGTATTCGCGAATTTATTAATATAGATATTTTAATATTGGTTGAGTTGAGTTTTTAACATTGGTCCCAAATCTTTTAACTTTATGATATTAGTTGCGATTATCAATAATAAGTTATCCTGCATAATTGTCAAGATATAAACTTGCCTAGTACTCCTCAGAGTCACTATCAGCATCCTCCTTAGCCTCGGAGTCCTCTTCAATCCTAGTTCTCTTTGCTGGTCTACTCTCCTTAGAGTCTTCTTCAGCCTCCACTCTTAGCTCCTCATACTCCATCTCTCTAGGACCCTCGCTCCCTGATAGTGGGGGTTCTTTATCTAGCTCTGCCTCAGGTTCGATAGCCACCTCATCTTCACTATCAGAAGATACCTTTATGATCTCGATCACATCCTCCTCTTCGGATTCTGAGGTAGAGGAATCCGAAAAGTCCTGGTCTACAATCTCTGGTGATGGTGCTCACCAACAATACGGGTTCATAGTCTTGCGAGCGGTGCACAACATCCTTGCCATTAGTCCCAAAAGGCTTACCAAAACAAATAATCAATTAAGTCAATATTAGTTTAGACCTAGGAGCTCCTGATTAGGAATCCAAATCCAAATTGGCTTCAAACATACACTAATCCGAATTTAAACCTAATTTACTCTATCATTAAGTTTTTAATTCACACCTAGGCATAATCTAAACTTAGACTCTGATGCCAATTGTAACACCCCCTAAAAAGTGGCCTAACGGCCAGGAATGTTGCCCTGTCATTTGGACCAGGAGTCTTTATAACGTAGTACGATAAAACAAAAAATCTAAGGAAAGATAGCAAAGGAAAGAGGATAAATATTAGTGCTTAATATTAAATTACATCATAAAGAATTTTCTAAGATCAGTGAAATAAAATTCTAACTTTGGCCATAAGAAAATCTAATTGTTCGTCCAGAATTAAAAAGTAACAAAAGCATCAAGACCTAACAATATTACAATGATAATCCTACCTTTTCCTGAAAATGTGATAATAATAAAAAAACATGAGATTATAAATAATCTCAGCAAGTCCATGGTGTGTAGACGTGGCACAATTTTTGAAATCTATGTCATGATGCATCAATAAAAATAATTTAAATGGATAGACTCATAATGCAATTTTCATTTATGCAAAATATAATTTTGGGAAGGAAATAAGTATATTGTAATATACTGCTTAAACAAAATCTTTAACGAGTAAAATTCTAGATTACACATCACAACCTTGGGACAGATTTTTCATTTATACAAAATTTTGAACCAGAATTCTCCACGTTATTCCTAATATGTCTCAACTGGCTAAGGCATAACCAAAGCCAATAATAGCATGTAGGGTGTACATCCCTACCAAGAGAATGTCCCAAGCATTTTTCTCGTCTAATCCATCAGGTGGATGTCCCACGTCCGTCCTCCGATTTCACCTATTGAAAATCATGTTGCTAGCTAAGGACCCGGCTTGGTCACCTAGGATTGACATCCCGTTTGGAAAAAGACAGACATCCAGAAATGACGAATCTAGGGTAGCCTCTCCTAAACTAACACGAGCTAGTCCTAGTACCTCGCTCATAGAGTACTCAGTGTCTAAGTTTAATGTGGTTAATGGAAAATTTCCCAATCCGATGTGGAATATTTAATTTTCATTCCCAAAAGAAAAATATTGCTCCAATCATAAATATCCATCTTCCAAAACTTCAATTTAATCAAAGCTTAAACATACTTTCCCCAAGATTTCCAAAAAAAAAATAAAAAAATCGCTATATCCGTCTAAACAATGCCACATTTTCTACTACATGAAGAAGACAAGAATGGTGGATGGTTTACCTTGAAGTTTTGAAGCTTGCTTCCAACCTTTCTACAACAAATAACAGCCCTTTTACACACAAAAAGGTGATGATTTCTTGAAGAGATATAAGAGGTATAATCATGGAAGAGGAAGTGCTGCACTATTTTCTTGAGAAGAATGCAAGAGGAGATAATTTTCTCCTTTCTCACCAAGGCTGTCGGTCAGCTGCTATGGAGGGAAGAATGGTGGCTGTTTTCCATGAAGAAAAGAGAGAAGGAATATGGAGAAATTGAGGTAGAGGTGACCAGTCAAATTGGAGAGAAAAGGAGGGGGAAAATAATATTTTATACTAGGGTAATTTCTAATATAATAGTGGAGAAAATTTTACCCTAAATTCAAAGGCTAAGATGAAAGATAATTTGGTGGGTCAAACTGATCCAGGATCTTGGGTTAAGTAATGAAATTGGGTCAAGTAGTTAAAATTGATCTTGACACGAAATTTGACCAAGAATTTTTAATTAACAAACAAGGTCAAACTCCTAATTAAAATTAAATTCGTTCAAGAGGAGAAATTCATTGTTATAATATTATTTAAGGTGTGATACCATAATTAATTTAACTAAGTTATCTACTACAAAATAATACATGTATATATAATACAACGATTAATTATGAATAAATCATTTACCACGAACTATACAAATAATTAACTTGATATACTTTTGTTCTCTAAGAGAATTCATATAAGGAGCACATGAAATAGCCACAAATAATGCATTTAGTTTATGAAGCGGGATTAATTTGATCAAGTAGTTAGTTCCCTAACTCTCAATTTAGTAGGGTGTTACATCCTCCCTTATTTAGAAAATTTCACCCTAGAAATTAAGCTACATCGTACCTTTCATCATGTTAGGATACTTCTTTCTCATCCATTCCTCGGTCTCCCAGGTGGCATCTCAAGCCCTATGATGTTCCCACAACATCTTGACCATAAGGATTTTCTTGTTCCTTAGTTCTTTCATGCTTTGCTCCAGTATCTTGATCGACTTCTCTACATATGTCAAATTCGGTTGCTGTTGTACGGCTCATCATTCAAGACATGCTCCGGATCTGAATTGTACTTCGTCAGTTGGGATATACGAAATACGTTGTGGATACCCGTTAATATGTCTGGAAGTTCTAACCTATATGCTACAGTTCTGATTCTCTCAACGATAAAAAATGGCCCAATATATTTGGGGCTAAGTTTCCCATCTTTCGGATGTCTCAAAATTCCTTGGCTCGGTGTTAGCTTCAAAAATACTTCTTCACCCACTTGAAACTCCAATTCCCTCATCCGATTGTCTGCGTAGCTTTTTTGCCTACTCTGAGCCACCCTTAGTCTGTCTTGGATTACCTTTACTTTATCAGTCATCTCCTGGATATTTATTCCCCTTTACTTTATCAGTCATCTTCGTTCAAACCCCAATACAACGGTGTTTGACATTTTTGCCCATACAAGGCCTTATATGGTGCCATGCCAGTAGATGCTTCATAACTGTTATTGTAGGCCAGTTTTGCAAAAAGAATACTATCGATCCATTTATCCCCAAAATTAAATACGCATGCCCTTAACATATCCTCAAGTATTTGTATTACGCGCTCCGATTATCCATCTGTCTAGGGGTGAGCGGAAGTACTAAACTTTAGAGTGGTCCCCAAGGATTCTTAAAATTTGGCCCATAATCTTAAAGTAAAACGGGGATCTCTATCGGACACTATGCTTATCGGTACTTCATGCAACCTCACGACTTTTTGTGTAAAAACCTGTGCTAGCTTTTCCATAGAATATCCCATGTTCACTGGTATAAAATGAGTGGTTTTGGTTAATCAATCTACTACTACCCAGACAGTATCCTTTTGCTTCCTACTCATCAGTAGTCCGATAACAAAGTTTATAGTGACACATTCCCATTTCCATTCCTGTATCGAAAGGGGTTGTAGTAATCCCGCAACTTTGCGCTCCGCCTTCACCTTTTGGTAGGTGAGGCATACAGATACAAATTGAGCTACGCCCTTCTTTATGTCTGGCCACCAAAATATTCTCTTCAAATCCTGATACATCTTAGTTTTCCCTGGATGAATAGTGTACCAGCTTTTAGGGGCCTCTCCCAAAAATTTCTTTTTCAACTCCCCTACATTCGGCACACATAATCGGCCCCTAAAATACACTATCCTTTGATCGTCTACTCTAAAGTCTGAGTTTTCTCTTCCAATTTCTTTTTCCTTAAAACTCTGAAATTTCGGGCTATTTGCTTGAGCGTCGTGTATTTCCTGCTTTAGATTAAGGACAACATTTAGATTTCTTATCCAAATCTTCTCCTTCTCTACTACGGCTTCTCCCATCAGTACTTCTTGTATCTCCTTCACCTCTTGAGCTCACAGTCTTGCCAATCTCACTTTTCTGCTCAATGCGTTAGCCACCACATTGGCCTTTCTTGGGTGCTAATTGATCAGGCAGCGATACTTCTCCAAAAATTCCATCCATCTTCTCTGCCTTAAGTTCAAGTCCTTATGTGTAAATATTATTTCAAACTCTTGTGGTCCGTGAATATGTCGTATTCAGCTCTATAAAAATAGTGCCACCATTTCTTTAGGGCAAACACGATAGCTACTAGCTCCAAGTTGTGCGTGGGATAATTCACCTTATACGGCTTAAGCTTTCTCGAGGTAAAGGCCACAACTTTCCTCTTCTGCATCAGTACTACTCCCAATCCTTCCTTTGATATGTCCGTGTACAGAGCATACGACTTCTTTTTTTTTTTTTTGGCAAAGTCAATACAGGTTCCATCATCAACCTCTTTTTCAACTCTTGAAAACTCATCTTCACACTTTTCATTCCATGAGAATGGCACATCTTTTCGCAGTAGCCTAGTCAAAGGCAAGGTAAAAGTTGAAAATCCTTTTATGAATTGCCTATAATATCTGGCTAATTCCAAGAAATTCCTAATTTCTGTAATGGTCTCAGATTTCTTCTAAGTTTCAATTTCTTCCACATTAGTAGGGTCTACCCTGATTCCTTCTTTAGTCACTACATGCCCTAAAAAGAAAATTGCATCTAACCAAAATTCACACTTACTGAACTTAGCATACAGTTGGTGCTCCCTCAACTTTTTCAAAACTAATTTGAGGTATTCTGCATGTTCCTCTGAGCCTTTGGAATAAATTAATATGTCATCGATAAAGATCATGACAAATTTGTCCAAGTAAGGTCAGAATATCTGGTGCACCAAGTCCATAAAGGTTGCAGGGGATTAGTCAATCCAAAGGGCATCACAACAAACTTATAGTGCCCATACCGGGTGTTAAATACAATCTTAGGAACATCTAGCTCCTGGATTCTCACTTGGTAATAACCTTGCCTCAGGTCAAGCTTAGAATAACAACAGACCCTCTTAATTGATCAAATAACTCGTCAATAAGTGGGAATGGATATTTTTTCTTAATTGTCAAGTTGTTTAAACCACAATAATCAATGGACAAACGCAGTAACCCATCCTTCTTTTTCACAAATAACACCAACGCTTCCCATGGTGAAGTACTTGGTCTAATGTACCCTTACCCCAACAACTCCTCCAATTATTCCTTCAACTCCTTGAGTTGTATAGGGGCCATACGATATGGCGTCTTGGAGATTGGTTCCGCTTTTGGTATAAGGTCAATAGTGAACTCTACTTCCCAATGTGGGGGTAAAGTTGACAATTCCTCGTGAAAGATGTCAACGAACTCTCGAACTAGGTTGGTGCTTCCTACAGTACTCTCATCCTTGGATTTGTTAATCAGATATGACAACTTGAGATTCCTTCTTCAGCATTTTCTAAGCCTTGGTCTCTGAAATTAAATATCTCAATTCCTTCACCTTACCCCCTTTTAATTTGAGGACATCATTCCTAGGTCTAACAAATTATACCAACTTCTTTTTTTTACAATCTACTAGAGCACCGTGTTTGGCCAACCAATCTATGCCTAAAATAACATCATAATCCTCAAATGGCATCACAATAAGGTTTCTCGGTAATTTTCCCCTCCCTACTTCAATTTTGCACACTTCTATAAATTTCCCCGCTTCTACAGATTTCCTAAAAGGGTACTAACTAATAAGATATAGGGAAGGTCTAAAGCAGTAAAATCCAAATGACATGCAAAAAGATCGTTCATATAAGAATGCATAGAACCAGGGTCTATCAGCACATTTACTTTATAGTTTCGGATAAAGAGCATACCTTCCACTATTGCAGGGTCTACACCCAATTCTCCACAATTTAGGGCATACACCTTAGCTTTCACTTAGGGCCTTTGCTTGTTTTCCCCATGATTCACACCATTTCCCTAATGGATTGGGTTTGCTAGTGGGGCTTAGTTGCCACGGTTGTTCTGAAATAGCTTAGGGCAGTTGTTCCTCATATGATTACGGTCCCCACAATTGAAACATTTCCTAGGTGCCTGCTTGTGCTAATAGTCCTTCTCCATATGTCCATTCCTCCCACAACAGCGGCATGTTATCATATTTTGAATTGTCCTAGTAGGGTTTGTGCTTGCTTACTTTCCTTTGTTTTTTCCTTGTACTTCGGTTGGCCTTTTTATCGGGAATTGCTTGAGAGTGGAATGGTTCTCCCAACAATTCTACTCTTATCCTCATTTTCTATCCTAGTAGCGGCATCCACTGTATTAGTATATGTAGTAGGTGGGAATGGGGCTAGTGCTCTTCTCAATTTTTTTCTCAGGACCTTAAAGAATTGGCACGCCCTATTTTGTTCCGTGTCCACAAGACGACGGGAGTACTTTGACAACTTGTTAAACTTTGCCGCATACTGTGCTACGAACATGCTTCTTTGCTTTAAGTTTTGAAATTCATCCTCCCTTTTTTCAATGATCCACTGTGGAATGAACTCTGCCCAAAAAATCTCCAAGAAGTGGTTCCAGCTCTATTCTTGTTCAGATTGCTCCTAAACTTCTTAAGCCCGTAACCATCAATCTTGAGATGGTTGCCTCAAGCAGAAGGCTGCGAACCTTACCATTCTCTCCTCCGTGCACTGCAAAGTGTGAAAGATATCCTCCAGTTGTTCAATCCATATCTTAGGTTTCTGCACTTGTTCTACCTCACCAAAATACAGTTGTGGTTGAAACTTGAAGAACCTTACAAGTGCCTCGTCATCACTTCGCAGGGCCTACATTCTATAGAATCTCTGTCATTCATCCAAAAGCTTGGGCAATAGTGACCTCCTTGGGTTCTACATTTTTTGGTTCCGCATCTTCAACTCTTGGTCCTTCATTTTGTTCGCCTAGCAGGGGGTTTGGAGTAGGGTTGTTACCATGGGGTAGTGGTCCTCCAGCCACGTCACCCACAAGATGTACCATTAGCCTCCGTCTTAGTGTCATGATAACGCTTTATTATGCAAATATTGTTGTTAGTGAGGCTAGTGAAAATTTATATGATTAAGGGTAGTGCATGCATGATATGATGTGCATAAGTGTAATATAATACAACAAATAAATGATCATAGAAACTATCATCATTTCATAATTGACTACCATCAAGCATGTGGACATGCATTCCATAGAAATATACCAAAAGAGCAGTGGTGTTTGAAACATCCATACTTAATAAGCCCTATAGTAGGCAAGTTCCTATCTAGTCAGGTTAGCAATTATGCACATAGATTAGGAATCCAAAAATAGGTGTCATATACATCACAAAATACGTTAGTTTCCTATCTTCCAATTTCCTTTCTAGTCAATAGCTTAGTACTCCTCAGAGTCACTATTAGCATCCTCCTCAAGCTCGGAGTCTTCTTCAATCCTAGCTCTCTTCGTGGGTCTATTCTTTTCAGAGTCTTTTTTAGCCCTCCACTCTTGACTCCTCATACTCCATCTCTCCAGGACCCTCACTCCCTGATGCTGGGGGTTCTTCAACTAGCTCTGCCTCAGGTTCGACAGCCACCCATCTTCATTCTCAGAAGATACTTCTATGATCTCTATAACATCTTCCTCTTCAAATTTCAAAATAGAGGAATCCGAAGAGTTCGAGTCTATAACCTCTGGGGGTGGTGGTCGCCAATGGTGCGGATTCTTGGTCTTGCGAGAAATGTGCAATAGCCTTGCTATCCTACAATAATTATCATTCACTTAGTCTCAAAAAGCTTACCAAAACAAATCATTAATTAAGTCAATATTAGTTTAGACCTAGGAGCTCCTAATTAGGAATCCAAATCCAAACTGGCTTCAAACATACACTAATCCGGATTTAAACTTAATTTACTCTATCCTTAAGTTTTTAATCCACACCTAGGCATAATCTAAACTTAGACTCTGATACCAATTGTAACACCCCCTAATAAGTGGCTTAACGGCCGGGGATGTCACCCCGTCCTTTGGACCATGGGTCTTTATAATGCGGTACGATAAAAAAAAAAAAAATCCAAGGAAAGATAGCAAAAGAGAAAGGACAAATCTTAGTGCTTAATCTTAAATTTCATCACAAAGAATTTTCTAAGATCAGCGAAATAAAATTCTAAATTCGGCCATAAGAAAATCTAATTGTTCATCTAGAATTAAAAGCAACAAAAGCATCAAGACCTAACATTATTACGAAAATAGAGTTTCAAGTCCTGATCTTGATAATCCTTCCTTCTCCTGAAAATGTGATAATAAAAAAAAAATGTGAGATTATAAATAATCTCAGTTGTTGGAATGTATGCCCTCTTAGACTAGATTTCTGATGTAATTTTGATTTGTATTAATAAAAGTTTTATTCTCAAAAATTATTTGTGAATTCTTCTTTACTTTTGTGCACAAGTTCACTGGAAAAGATCTATTGTGTTTAAGTAAATAGTTCATATGAATGGAAGTCCTTCACAGTAAGGTATGGACTATGGGTTACTTAACACATAAACTATAATTCTTAACTGAATGGTGAGAATGGAAATCTCATCATGGTAAGGTTATTGTGTTATAATTCAACATGTGGAATGACTTACCTTTAGCCAATGAGTAGTCTTCTCATTTCATAACACAAACATATTTCGAATACGTAGAACTGGACTTATAGTAGTGGTTTTTAAAAGAACTATATGGTAGAAATCTAGATTACTACTGCTACAACGTGGACTTATACTGTACAGCTTAAGTATGAGTTGGTGGTCTGACGAAACTGAAAACATATGTTTTGATGTACTATAGTTGAGATCCTATTGTAGGACCAATTTACTTGTATGTTGGGTACATGTAACTAATTAGTCAAGACAGACTTGTACAAAATAACTCCTATGCTATATGACCACTTGTAGTTGTCCAAATGATCTAAATATCTAGGGACCTAGGGAGCATAACTTGGATATTTGCTTTGAGGTATTTCATTTGGAAGCGAAAATATTCTAAGAAGTCGTGGATCATTAGACTAGAAGTTTAAGGATGGTAGATGATTTTTAGAGAGGTGTTAGTGCACTTTTTTCTCTCTGAATGAATGCTGATATTTAAAGAGATATTTTAGTTATTACACTTGTAGGTCAGAGACATTGCTAACACAACATTGTCCTTGAGGTCAATATTTTCTTATGATAGTATTAAGAAATATTTAAAATATAAAAAATAACTATTTATATAGCATGGGTATTTTGGTCATTTTAGTAGCTAAGGCGATGTGTCTTTTTGGTCTTTAGAATAACCCGTAAGTCTTAATTAATTTTAGATTGAAGAAATAGTCTCAATTAAAGAAGATTTTATTTTATTTAGGAAGTCTAATTTATTATTAGATTGGAATAAAATAAAAGGACGAGAGAAATTAAATTAAATTTATTATCTGGTTTAATTAGTTAATTAATTATTCAGGGCCTAAGCCCAGATTGAATAATAGAAAAATTAACCTGGGCCTAAACTAGATAAAAGGTTTGAATAATTATTCTGGTCTATTTGTGCTCATTAATTATTTATTGGGTTATTTTTATAAGCTCAAAAAATAATTAATTAATGTTTATTAATTTTGGATTCATTAGGTCTAGGAAAAATAATAAAAATATTAATGGCCCAATAGACTAGACCAAAAGGTTTTTTGTCATTCACAAAACAAAAGAATTTAGGATGAGCTAAACATCTTTTGTTGATAACTTCCGAGTGTTTTGAAATACCAAAACTCCGATGTTTTTGTTATCAAGTGTGTGAAGCCATGTGTATCAATAGGAATACACGTCTATGAACGAAAAAAAACCCAGACAATTCTTCTGTTTTCCTTCTCTCATTTTTCCCTTCTTGTTGTTCTTGATTCTGTTGATTAATAGCAAAGAATCAAGAGACACAAAGACTGTATTTTCTTGCCTAATTTGTTTCATATTTTTCTCGCCTGATTTGTTTCACCAACAAGGGTTAGGCGGTGGAATATACTGAGATTCAAGAGGTTTTGCATTCATGCCAAGGAGTAGACAAATTGTCAGTTTTGAACCAGAAGCTTTAGCAATAAAAAAAGCAAGCGTCCTTGTTGTTCAATCGACTCCGTCAGTACCAAAGAAATTATCTAAGCGCAGAGGTATAAAATTTTTTCCCTTCCGTTGTGTTCTCTGTGCATTTTTTTTTTTTTTTTTGCTTCTTTTAGTCTGCGTGCATGGTTTCTTATTTATTTTCAAGCTTCAAGTGGTATCAAAGCGTGAAGTTTGATTAGCTTAGGAAGGATGTATGCTAGTCGAATAAAATTGTCCAAATAATTGTCTGAAATTTGTTCCTGAGATCCTTCGCTTTTATGGTATCGGATAGTGGCCTGTGAGCCTCACCGTTGAGGTTTAGGAACTCTCTGTAATTTTAATTCTTTGCATAGCAATCGTGTAAACCCGAGTTTTAAGGGAATAGGCGGATGTTGTTTTTGTTTTGATTAAAATCTGTATAAACAATGCCGTCTATTGATGTCACGAATAAGAGTTACAGAAGAAATCTGGAGAAAAATCGCAGAAAAAAAACAAGGAAGAAGAACTGTGCAGCAAGCAGCTTGGATGAGCCAAGCCGCAACGTCGAAGCTGCGGCTCGGTATGCCTGGAGTCGTGGGATGGCTCGGCCGAGCCCCGACTCAAGAGCCGCAACATAGCATCGAGCCGACCCACGGCTCGGTGAATTTAAATGCATTCTGGGGAGGATGTGAAATTGTGGCCAGATTTCATGGGGCAGGTACAGGCACGCAAGTTGTGGTCCATAGGCTATGATCCGGTGTGGCGAGTACGCAAGACCGAGAACAAATTTATTATTTTTTCTTTTTTCCCTTGTAATTTTTGCGTAATTTCTTTTTTATTTTTTGTCCCATATCAGGCGAAGTTATTATTTTTGCAATAATTAATATTCATTGAATATTTTGCATGAAAATTAATATTAAAGGATTTTAGGATTAAACAAGACCATTAATTAATTTAATTAATATGTTTAATTCTATTTTTTGGGCACTTAGGTTTAAAAATAGAAAAGTATCGAAACATTTACAATTTTCTAGCATGATATTTATTTTGATCCCTATGTGCACGTTTTCTCAAAGACCAAAGTCTTTGGAATTTTTTTTAACAAGAAAAATATTTTTCTTTAATTAAATGATTATTTTTAACTTAAACAAAAATTAATCATTGGTTATTTTCTTAAAGGTTTTTTATCCTTGACATAGAAAATATTTTGGATTTAGAAATTTTTGTAAGTTAAAATGAAAAACTATTTTAATTTATTTTCACAAAGAAAATTTTTTTTTGTCAAATAAAAACTTGAGGCCAAAGTCTCTAGAAAGTTTTAATGAAAAATTTTGAAATTATTAAGTTTTTAACTTAAACAAAATCAATCCATAGAAAAATTTATCAAAGGGTATAAACATTGACATATAAATTTTTATGGGCTTAGATATTTTATTTTTGAGTTAAAAGAGAACTTGACGGAAATTTTCAAAGGATATTTTTTCGAGAAAACCGTTATTTTAAAAACTAAGTAGGAGAGGGGTTCTAACGGCCCTACGGCTTCCATCACAATCGTCATTAGAGATCGTAAGTCTCCTCGCATCACCCTGAGAGTGAACTCGTATAGGATGGAGATACCACAAGGGTCTAGAACTAATAGAAGGATGTAATTAATAACTCGAGACACGTACTATGATCGGACAACCCACATTAGAGGTTATAGTGCGAGGTATGTCCATAGAAAATGAGAAGAAACAACCATTTCCTTGATAGAGTTATCTTCTAGATTATTACCTTAAAGGAAAATTAATTTGTGGTAGTTAACACACTAAGCTTAGAAAATTGTTAATCTTTCCAAAAAAGCTATGTCAGTTTTCCTAAGAGCCAAATTACTCATGTTAAAGATAATAGTAATAGGGTTAAATATTATCAGTTTAATATGAGGATAAAATGCACAATTTTTTTTTTCACAAAACTAAGAATTGAATTTCTTTATTTTTTATTTTTAGAAATGGTTGGTGGAGGTTTTTTCAATTCCTTAGCCATTATTCTCTGAGAGAATAAGCAAATGGGTCCCAACTATGTGGTCTGGAAAAGGAACTTGAACATAATACTAACAGCCGAGGAGTATAAGTATGTCCTCTACAAAACATACCCTGTAATTGGGGAGGGTTCCACCATGAGGAGTGAGAGGCTGAGAAGGCGTGAAAGAAAGTTAACAAAATGACACGATACTATATGTTAGCCTCCATGTCTAATATGCTTCAGTCCAAACATGAGTACATGACAACTGCGAATGACATAAGTCCATCTTTAGCCACGATATTTGCAGGCAAGAGCCGGCCTGTGAGGCAAGAGGCTCTTCGAATGATCATCAATACCAAGATGGCTGGGGGAGCATTAGTCAGGGAGCATATGCTCAAAATCATTACTGCTTTCGAGGAAGCGGAAGTTTTGGAGGTAGTCATTGACTCCGAGATCCAAGTGGATATGGTTCTCGAATCTCTATCGGGATATTTTACTCAGTTCAAGCTGAACTATAACATGAACAAGTTAAGTTTAACTGAGTTAATGAAAGAGCTCTAGGTGGTGGAGAAGGTCATGAAGCCACAGGCTAAGGCTATGATGGCTTCTTCTTCAAGAACTGGACCTAAGCCCAGAAAGTTCAAGAAGAAGAAGGGTAATGCAGTGCTTCGGCTCAAGTCCCAACCCAAAGACAAACCCAAGGGCAAATGCTTCAAATTTGGAAAGAAGGAACACTGAAAAAAGGAATGTCCAGATCTTCAAACTAAGAAAAATCCCAAGGTAATGTTTTCTGCCTAGAGTCTATATCAATAGTTGGATCAATTTCTACTTGAATTATTGATTCAAGAATCACTGATCATATATGTAACTCCTTGTAAGGGTTTAGAAAGATAAGAAAACTCCAGAAAGGCGAACACGGATTACGCGTGGGAAATAGAGCACAAATATAGAGCCTTGCAATAGGAGAACCGGAACTAATTTTTTATTGTAATAGAATAGTAGTATTAAAGGATATTTTAATTGTTCCTGGTTTTAGACAGGATTTGGTTTCAGTTGCAAAACTAATAAATTAAGAATATTCCGTTTCTTTCCATTCTGGTATAACTATCAGTAGAAATGGAGAAGTTTTATATATTGGGCACATGTATGGAAACATATTCTTCATTAATCTTATTAACAATCAATTAAATAACGCTTAATCTGAATCTTTAAATAGGAAGATAAAGATCAATATTAATGACTCATATATTTGGCATCTAAGGTTGGGTCATATTAACTCAACTAGGATTTGGAGGTTAATCCATAATGGGCCTTTGGGCGCATTGAGATTGAAAAGTTGGTCTCAGTGTGAATCCTGTCTTATGAAAAAAATAACCAAAAGGTCATTTACCCAAAAGACGAATAAGGCTAATGAAATATTAAGTCTTGTTTACACTAATGTGTGTGGTCCTTTGTCTACACCAGCAATAGGGGGTTTGAATACTTCATCACCTTTATGGATGATTGTACTAGGTATAGTTATGTTTACCTGATAAGACACAAGTCTAACTTTTTTGACAAGTTCAAAGAGTTTAAGGCTGAAGTGGAGCATCAGATAGGTAAACTAATCAAGACCTTACAATCAGATCGTGGTGGAGAATACCTCATTGGTGAATTCAAAGACTACATAGTATATCATGAGTTAGTATCCCAACTCTCTGCGTCGGGAATACCCCAGTAGAATGGAGTAGTTAAGAGAAGGAATAAGACATTGATGGAAATTTTCCAAAGCATGATATCTCATGTTACTCTTTCGGTGTCTTTTTAAGGATATGCCTGGAAACAGCTGCATATATTCTAAATTTAGTACCTTCCAAGTTAGTACTTAGGACGCCCTATGAGATGTGGATTAGACATAAGCCAAGTCTAAATTATCTCAAGATATGGAGTTGTGCAACTTATGTACTGATCAAGGGAGACAAGTTAGAACCAAAATCAGAATTGTGCTATTTTGTTGGGTATCCAAAAGGAACAAAGGGTGGTTACTTTTATCATCTCAAGGAGCAAAAAGTACTTGTGAGTACTAATGCTAGATATTTGGAAGATGATCAAAGTATATCCGCTAAAGGTTCAACAAGATTAGAATTCGAGGAGAAGTTGTCTTTTGAATCGACTTTTTCTAACCTGATTATAGAATAAGAAAAGGCACAGCCTCAGGAACCTGTACAAACGGAGCCTCGTCATAATGGGAGGGTATCTAGGGTTCCAGATAGATGGATATGAGAGGTTTTTTTACCTAATCTCCAACCATCAGGAATAAGATCCCACTAGATACGAGGAGGCTATTGCTGATGCCAATGCAAACCTATGGCATGAAGCAATGAAAGTTAAGATTGAGTCTATGTACTTCAATCAGGTTTGGGATCTTGTAACTTCATCTGAAGGGATAAAATCCATTGGGTGTAAGTGGGTATACAAGAGGAAGAGAGGAGTGGATGAAAATGTGGAAACCTTCAAAGCTAGGCTTGTGGCGAAATGGTATACTCAGAAAGAAGGTATTGATTATGAGGAAACCTTTTTTTGGTAGCTACGCTTAAGTCTATCCGTATCCTTTTTGCCATCGCATGTTTTATGACTACGAGATATGGCAAATAGATGTCAAGACGATATTTTTAAATGGCCATTTTAGTGAAGCCATTTATATGTCCCAACCGAAAGGCTTTATTGCTGAGGGCTAGGAACATATAGTTTGTAAGTTTAAGAAATCCATTTATGAATTTAAGCAGGCATCCAAAGCATAGAACATCTGTTTTGATGAGATTGTAAAGTTTTATGGTTTCATTCAAAATGAGGATAAACCATGTGTGTACAGGAAACTGGAAGGCATAAATGTGATTTTTTTTGTACTATATGTGGATGACATTCTACTTATTGGGAATGATGTAGGGACACTGTTATCTACTAAGGTTTAGCTATCTAGTCAATTCAGTAGAAGGACTTGGGAGAAGCTAGTTACATTCTCGGGATTAAACTTCTTAGAAATAGGAAGTAAAGAATGTTAGGATTATTCCAAACTACATACATTGACAAGATGCTGGCCAAATTTAGCATAGACTCATGCAAGGAAGCATTAATCCCTTGTAGACATGGGTTGTCAGTTTCTTCAAAGGACTGTCCAAAGTATCAAGAAGAAAAAGATAAATGAGTAGGATTCCCTATGCTTCAGTTGTGGGAAGTCTCATGTATGCCATGATATGCACTAGGTCAGATATCTGTTTTGCCGTAGGCTTAGTTAGCAGATATTAGTCAAACCTAGGGGAAGCTCATTGGCAAGCTGTAAAGCATATTCTCAAGTACCTTAAAAGTATGAGAGATTATATGCTGGTTTATAGGACTGATGACTTGGTTTCTACAGAATACACAGACTCAGACTTTCAAGCGGATAAAGATGAGAGAAAATCTATTAGTGGATATGTCTTCACCTTGTCTGGAGGGGCTATTTTATAGAGGAGTATTAAGCAATCTTGCATTGCTAACTCAACCATGGAAGCTGAGTATGTGTCTATTTCACTAAAAAAATTTAGACTTCCAAATGGTCTCTCTCGTGAGATCTATAATACAGAGTTGCTATTACTAGAATATTCCTTCTCTCCTCTCCATTTACCTCATAATGCTCCTTTCCTCTTCACCCCTACACATAAGCCAACCAATCTCATATTGGAGGAGGACTATCTAATTCGACGGCAAAGATTCATCCAGATTAAAAGGGCTGCCAGACAAACTTCTACTAAACAGCGAGGTCTAATAATAGATGAAAATTTGGTGGATAGAGAAGACATGATACTTGCTTCTGATATGGTCGAGGAGGTGGGCCTAATCATGCCCCCAAGGTCAACATGATTCTTCTGTCTTGGAACTATCATGGAATATCACGACTGGCGGCAGTTCGAGCTTTGAGAAGCTATATAGCCTAACACAAACCCTCTATTATTTTGGTATCTGAACTTAAAACCCCTTTCACGACTAAGGTTTTTGGGATTTTGTCCTCTCTGGGATACAACAATTCTATTATTATTCCTTCGAGAAAGAGATCAGGAGGTCTTGCACTAGGCTGGAAAGATACTGTAGACCTCCAGGTTATCATTCAAACAGCCTTTTGTATAAATGTGTTCATTTTTGAAGACCCCACAAACAATCCATGGCAGCTCACTGGGGTTTCCGGCATTGAATTACAGTTGGGGATTTCAATTCTATTACCTCTCAGAAGAATAAACGTGGGGGGAGGCCTTTTGCAATTCCAAGTAATGGAGGTTTTAAATACTTAGTGGATTAGTTGGGTATAATTGATCTGGGTTATAAGGGACAACCTTTTACATGGAACAATAAACGAGCTGGTAAGGCCAACATCCAAGAACGCTTAGACCGAGGTTTTGCTAATGCTTCTTGGAGAATTCTTTTTCCCAATGCCAAGTTTTCCCATCTTGCTGCCTTACAATCTGATCACAAACCCGTCCTCCTAGAAACCAACCCTCCTAAAAATAAGCTTCATAGACCTTTCCATTTTAAGTCAATGTAGGCTAGAGATAGATCTGCTGGACTTGTTATTACCGAAGCTTGGCAAAAAGATGTTAAAAGTTCTTTTCTTTTGATTATATCAGGCAAAATCAAGAATGCCAGGGTAGCCTTGAAAAAATAGAATATCAACTATTTTGGTCATGTCCAAACGAGGATCAAACACCTTCTAGAAACTATAAATTGTCTTCAGATCCTAGATCAGACTGGTCTTGTTTTGGAACAGGAGAACCAGACACAGAGGGAATTAGGTGAATTATTAAAAAGACAGATTTTCCTGTGAAAGGATAAATCAAGGTTGCAGTGGATCGCTGAAGGGGATGAAAATACCAAGTTCTTCCATCTCACAACCATAATTCACCGCAGGTACAATTTTATAGATAGGATTTTTACTGATGATAAAAGCCAAAAAACAAATTGGGCAAGTATTGGGAATGAATTTCATAAATACTTTTCTAATCATTTTTCTTCCTCTATCTCTGATCTTCCACATCATCTGGATTCCTTTATTTCTCTCTCTATCACTCCTGCTAACAATGATTTTCTTTGTGCCATTCCTTCTTACGAGGAAATCATCAAAACAGTTTTTGATATGCCTTCCAATAAAAGTCCAAGCCCTGATGGTATGAGCTCCATTTTTTTTTAAAAACCCATTAGATTGTTCTTAAAACTTTTGTCATCTTGGCAATTTATGATTATTTCAAGACTGGGTGTATGCCTACTACCACAAATCACACCTTCATTGCTCTTATTCCTAAGCAAGATAAACCATCTAATGTTGAGCAATTCTGTCCCATTGCTCTTTGCAATGTTATGTACAAAATTATTGCAAAAAGACTTAAATTATTTTTGGATCAGATTATTACACCTTCACAATCTACATTTGTCCCAGGCCATTTCATCAGGAACTCATGCGCTATATGAACAGAAAAAAGAGTAAGACTGGATATATGGCCTTGAAGATTGATATGGTGAAAGCCTATGATAGGATTGAATAGCAATTGCTCTTTCACATTCTTAAATGTCATGGATTTTCTGATAGTTTTGTACATTTGATTCGTGGTTGTCTTTCAACTGTTTCTTTCTTTATTCTTATTAATAGTTCTCCCTATGGATTTTTCCAACCTACCAGAGGTATTCGACAAGGTGACCCCTTGTACCCTGTGCTCTTTTTGTTCTTTTCTTCGATTTATTTTCTAGAATTCTTAATCAGGCAGAAAAGAATTATTTTCTTCATGGCATTAATGTGAGTTGCACGAGTCCTAGTATCACCCATCTTATGTATAAGGACAATCTCACTAGCAAAGCAAATCTGGAAGAGGCCGATTCTGTTGCTTATTGTTTATCCAAATATTCTGAATGGTCAGGTCAAGTTCTAAATTGTGAATAATCTCACATCGATTTTAGTAGGAATATTGATACCATTTCTAGAAGGCATTTTTGTTCTTTTTGGAATATGCAGGAATATAATCATCTGTTGAAGTATCTAGGGCTCCCATTTTGTAAAGGGCCATCTCAAACTTAAGCATTTAGGGAAGTCTCTAATAGGGTGGGTCAAAAGTTGCGTGGGTGGAAGGCCAAACTTCTTTCCCAAGCTAGTCGAACTATTTTAACTTAATCAGTAGCTATGGCCATTCTTTTATACTCTATGCAAAATTTCTCCCTGCCTACCTCAGTGTGCAATAGAATAGATAGGTACTGCAAGGATCCCAGGATGAAGGCATGCACTTGTATCTTAAGGCTTGGGATACAATCTGCTTACCCAAAGTTTTTGGGGGATTGGGGTTCAGGAAAACATGTGATATGAACACGAAAGTTGCTTGGGTTGTTTGCACTAATCAGGAGAAACCATGGGTTAAACTCATATCTGCAAAGTATTTGAATGGTCGAAGGTTAGGTGATCTTGAACATAATATCAAGGGAGTTTCTTGGATTTGGAAAGCCATACTAAATTGTAAGGATTTTTGCCTCACAAATTTATCTACAAGATAGGGGATTGTCGTTCTATACACATTTGGATAACCTTTGGATAGAGGACCTGCGTGGATACAAACCTCTCTTGACAAGAAATGAATTTAACCCTCCATCTATGGTAGCTGATCTTATTAACACGAATACTCAGAGTTGGAAATTGCACAGGATTTGGGGTTTGTTTTCTAGTGTGACTTGTGCTGCCATTCAAAAAATTAAAATTCCACACAATGTGGAACCTGATCGGCTCATTTGGGTTCCCTCCAAGTCAAGGAATTTCTCGGACAAATCAGCCTACTGACAAATTCTAACCACTAGATTTTCGAACCTTCATCCTTCCATTACCTAAGTCTGGAATTTGTTGTACAAAGTATGAAGGATCAAAATGGAAAACATTAAAGAAAACGCAATGGAAAATTTTTTCAATTTTTCGAGCCACATCTAGGAGAGAGTACTTATTTTTCTTAATTGGCCGCAGATTAACCAACGAGGGGTCGGGTTGCATTGGAAAGGGAGAAGAAGGTGCCTGCTGTTCGACTGATATTCCTGCCAATCTTCTACTCTTACGCATCAAGTGTCTCCAAGCTTTCTCTCTTTGTCTTATGGAGTATAACTCTACCTTGCTCTTAGGTTAACTTGGTGAAAACTCCTTCTTTGGATAATCAAGATACTCTCCAAGAAAGAAAGAAGAGAAGAATGTGGAATAGAGAGAGTGTGAGAGATGGCACACCAGAGAGTGAAGCAAAAAAAAAAAAAAAAAAACGTCGCCTTTTTTTTCCTCTTAATTTCGGCCAGCCTTAGGCTTCCTCAAGCCCTAATGGCCAAAATCATTAGTGCTCATAAATCAGTCCAAGCCTGACCCAATCTTCTTAATTAATTAATTGTCTTTTTTGGACTTCATTAAATATCCAAGACTAATTAATTAATTATAATTAGACTCTTAATATATGTCAACATATATCAGCCTAATTAATTAATTTATTCTAGCCCAATCTTCTTAATTAATTAATTATCTTTTCTGGGCCTTATTAAAACCAAAGACTAATTACTCAATTCTAATTGAACTCTTAAAATAAATTTTATTTCTCTTCTAAATAATTATCCATCAAGCCCAGATTGTGTATAAACAACACCCAAATTGAGCTACTCCGGGGACCAAGAGCATATTATTCATAATTACTAAAATGATCAAAATATCCTTACTATTAAATAGCTGCATTTTACCATTTTAAACATTTCTATTTATCACCATATGAAAATATTAACCCCAAAAATAATATTGCTAAAGCAATGTCTTCAACCTATAGGTGAAATGACAGAAATACCCCTCTATGTAACACCCATCAATGAGACAAGATAAATGTACTAACACCCATCTCAAAAACATCTATCATCTTTAGATCTCTAGTCCAATAATCCATGACTCACTTAAATGTACTTGCTTATCATTAGAAGCTACCCAAAAGCACACATTCTAGAGTCACTTTCCCTGGGTTCTAGATCATTAGATTATCCAGGATAATCACAAGAGAGTGATTTAACTTCACTAAATGAAGTATAGAAACTATGTTGCATGAGTATACCTTTTATTTAATAAATACGCAAAATATATTATACAAATGATTAGTTTATGGCATAACACCAACAATCTCCCACTTGTACTAGACCCAATTATTCATGTATTAAATATTAAATGACAGAACATAACTATTATATTTCTTTTGGGGTAATTCTATTGTGAATGAATTAGTTATGTTCTGATCAGTAGGAACTCTCCCTATCTTTACATCTTTTTTATCAATGATCTCTCATATCAAGTAATAGCGCCTAAGTACATGCTTGGATCATTGATAAGACCATAGTTACCCAATTATTCATGTATCAAATACCAAATGACTAAATGTGACTATCATATTTCTTTTGGGGTAATATTTTTGTGAGTGGATTAATTATGTTTTGATCAGTGGGACTCTTTCTATCTTTATATCTTTTCTATCAATAATTTCTCGTACTATGTGATAGTGCCTAAGTACATGCTTAGATTATTGATGAGATCATGATTTTTTTATTTGTGCAATGGCTCCAATGTTATCACAATATAAAAGTATTGGATCAATTCCGTTATTAATTTCTTGATTCAAACTGCCTCTTTAACTTCTTCAAAAGTCACTATGCACTAAATTTCTGCAGTCGAATTGACAGTTGTATCTTATTTGGAACTTTTCCAAACTAACTGTCTCTCCACCTAAAACAAACACATAGCCTGATTGAAATTTGTAATCATCTTTATCAGATTAGAAACTAACATCAGTATACCTTTTGACTTGTAAGTCACCTTCTCTATATACCAAGAATACATCATTTGTCCTATTTAGATACTTAAGGATGTTCTTGACAGCCACCTAATAACTTTCTCTAGGGTCAAATTGATATCTACTCGTTAAATAAGAGCACATAATACATTGGACCTAGTACATATCATAGCATACATGATAGATCTAATTACCAAAGCATATGGTATTCTACTCATGCAATCCCTTTCATCTTATATCTGAGGACACATAAATTTTGAAAATCTTACCCCATGAGACATAAGTAAGAATCCTCTCTTGGCTATTGATCCATGCTAAATATTTTTAGTACTTTGTCTATGTATGTAGATTGTGAAAGACCAAGCAACCTTTTTTATCTATCTCTATAGATCCTTATCCTTAGAATGTTACATCTCCAAGGTCTTTCATGGAAAAGCTCTTTGATAGCCATATTTTGATAGATTGAAGAGCTGAGACATCATTCCCTATTAGCAATATGTCATCTACATATAGTAACAAGAAAATAGTTATACTCCTACTAACCTTCTTATACGCATAGAGTTCATCTATGTTTTGTATATAACCAAATTCATTAACTATTTCATCAAAACGGATATTCCAATTCTTAGAAACTTACTTTAGTTCATAAATAGACCTTTACAACTTGCACACTTTAGTTTCTTCTTTAGATATGAAACCCTCAGGTTATGTCATGTACACTTCCTTAACCAGATTTCCATTAAAGAAAGTCATTTTCATGTCCATTTGCCAAATATTATAATTATAATGAACGACAAGTACTAAAAGTATTCTAATGGATTTCAACATTACTACTAGTGAAAGAGTCTCGTCATAATCAATACCTTATTATTGATGATATCCTTTTGCAACCAGTTATGCCTTATTGGTAATTGCTTTACCATCCATGTCAGTTTTCTTCTTGAAAACCCATATACACCCTGTAAGTTTGATTCCTTCAAATGGATCAACTAAAGTCTAAACTTAGTTGTCATACATGAAATCCATTTCTGACTTCATGACTTCAAACCATTTATCAGATTCTAAACTTTTTAGAATTTTCTTATAAGTGGTAGGCTCATCTTCTTCAAAGAGTAATACGTCATTGCGGTCACTAATGAAAAATATGTATCTCTCAGAAACCACACATATCTTACTTGACCTACGAGATTTTTTGTATATGAAGATTCTTCTATTTTATTAATAGATATGAGATCAATCGGTTGATCAATATTTTTTATTTTTTTTAACTTCACTAAGTTCAATTTTATTCCTACTATCTTTCTTAAGCATGAATTCCTTTTCTAAGAAGATAATATGCTTTGAAACTAATACTTTGTTTTCTGAAGGAAGATAGAAATAATATCCGTGTGACTCTTTCGGATATCTAATAAACAAATACTTATCAGACTTATTTTTAAATTTGTTTAATTTTGTCCTCTTAACATAAGCAAGACACCCCCAAATTTTCAAATGAGCTAATTTTGGTCTCCTACCAAAAAATGATGCATAAGGAATGGTATCAACTATTTTTTATGGAACTCTATGTTAAATATAAATAGCAATTTTCAATGCATATCTCTAAAATGATTTGGGTAATTCTGCAAAAATGATCATGTTTTGAACCATATCTAGTACGGTTTGATTCATTCTTTCAGACACACCATTATGCTAGGATGTATGCAGAGGAGTCTACTGAGATAATATTTCATTATCTCTAAGATAATTTTGAAACTCTTAGACTGGTATGCCCTCTTAGACTAGTTTTTTGATGTAAAAATCGAATATTTTAATTAAAAGAATTGAGTTTCAGAAATCGTTTGTGAATTTACTTTTGTGCACAATGTCGTTTGGAAAAAACCCATTGTATTTAAATAAGTGGTCTATGTGAATGAAAGTCTTTCAAAGTAAGGTATGGATCATGGGTTACTTAACACATAAACGTTTGTTCTTAACCGATTGATGAGAATGTGAATCTCATCATGTCTAGGTTATTATGTTGTGAATTCCAAATGGGGAATGGCTTACCTTTAGCCAGTGAGTAGTCCACTCACTTCATAACATAAGCGTATTTTGAATACGTAGAACAGGACATGTAGTAGTGGTTTCTTAAAAGTACTATATGGTAGAAACCTAGACTACTACCGCTACAGCGTGGACTAGTACTCTACGACTTAAGTATGAGTTGGTGGTCTGACGAAGTTGGAAGTATACACTTTGATATGCTATAGTTAAGGTTCTATTGTAGGGCCAATATACTTGCATGTTGGGTATGTGTGACTAGTTAGTTAAGACAGACTTGTACAAGATAGTTTCTATACTATATTGCCCCTTGTGGTTGTTTGAATGATCTAAATATCCAGGACTCTGGGAAACATGACTTGGATGTTTACTTTAAGATAGCTCCCTTGGAAAGCGGAAACACTCCAGGAAGTCGTGGATCATTGGACTAGAGGCCTAAGGATGGTAGATGTCATTTAGAGAGGTGTTAGTACACTTCTTCCTCTCTGAATGTACGGCGATGTATAAATGGGTATTTTAGTCATTACATCTGTAGGTCGGAGACTTTGCTAATGCAACATTGTCCTTGGGGTCAATATTTTCTTATGGTGATATTAAGAAATATTTAAAATGCAAAATACAACTATTTGTATAGCAGGGGTATTTTGGTCATTTTAGTAGCCAATGCGATGTGTCTTTTTGGTCTTCGGAATAGCCTGTAAATCCTAATTAATTTTGGATTGAGGAATTGGTCTTGGTTAAAGAGGAATATATACTCAAAATGTTACTTGATAACATAGTGGAGTTTATTGTGAGAAAGAGAACTTGTTGTGGCCAAATTATAATTAGTGGGTTCCAATTGCAATTAGAGGATTGTTTGGAATTCTTATATCTAGTTTGTAGAGGCTTTTGGTTATATGAAAGGTGGTTTTATTGTTGTCAATTTCGTGGGACTTCATTGGTCACACAAGGAAAATGAAGGCATGAAAACCAAAGGTCATATAATCCAAACTACAAGAAACCAAAGGTCACAAGAGATTATATAATGATATGATCATGTTTTGTTCTCTTGACTAACTTCTCACTCACTCTCTTTCGTGTGTCTCTCCAAGAGAAGCACAAAGGGTCTTCTTCTTCATTATTCTCTGGTTTTTTGAAGAACAAGAAGAAAGAGATAAACCCTAGTTACTATTGTTGATCTTGAGTTCACCTTTTGGTTCAAGAAGGTTGAGAGGATTTTCCTCCTCAACGTGACTTCTTTGAAGAATCAAGAAGAAGGTTGAAACCATTCATTTCTCCTCTTGAGATCATTCCTCTTCACCCTTTTGTTTCACCAACAAGAGTTAGGCAGTGGAATATTCCGAGAACCAGAAAGCTTTGGCGTTCATTGTTCATACATGCCAAGACGAAGTAGGAGGCTTGCAGGGATCGCACCAGAGGCTTCTACCAGCACACCTACCCCAGTTGCACACGTTCTGGTCCAGCCAATCCTTAGAAGGAGAAAAAGAGGTTCGGAATTTTTTAACCTTAGGATTGGACAGAGGGCAACCGACGCCGGCTAGGGCTGCCGGAGCCAGCGCCGGCTCTGTTCTGTTTTCTTGTTCTTAAGTTTTTCCAATTTTTGTTGATCGCTTTTGCTACGTGATCCATGTTTTTCCTATTTTCACACCTTCAGTATGCGGAGAAGTCTACTGAGATAATATTTCATTATCTCTAAGATAATTTTGAAACTCTTGGCTTAAGTATTCCCCTTTATCGATCGGATCTTAATGTTTTAATACTTTTACGAAGTTGTTTTTCTATTTTATTCTTGAATTCTTTGAACTTGTCAAATGTTTCAAATTTATATTTTATTAAATACGAATACCCAAATAGTGAATAGTCATCGATAATTGTTCTGAAGTATCAATAACCTCATCTTGCTTGTAATGACATTGGGCCATACACATTTTATGTATAAGTTCTAATAACTGCTTAGCCCTTTCCTTTTTTCTAGAAAAAAATGTTTTTGTCATTTTATCAAGTAAACAAGATTCATGTGTATTATACGGTTTATAATCAAATGATCCTAAGTCACCAAACTTGTGCAACTTAGAAATGTAATTCTATTTTACATGGCCTAAACGACAATGCTATAAATAAGATAAGATTGCGTTATCTTGTTTTTTTTTTTTTATGTTGAGAATTTGATTATCCCTGTCTAAAACATACCAACCATTTATCAAAGTTGTAGTACCATAATAGATATCATTTAATGAAAAAGAATAATTTTTATTCTTAAAAATTAAATAAAAATCATCTATATCTAAACAAGCAATTGAGATAATATTTTTTAATAAAACTGGAACATAATTATAGTTTATAAGTTCTAGAATTAATCTAGAAGGCAAGTGCGGATGATAAGTCCGCACAGCAAGTGAAACAACCTTTTTTCCATTTGCAACTCGTAGGTCCACATCACTTCTTTCTAATCTACTACTGCTGTTTAGTCTCCGCATATTAATACATAAATGAGATCTACAATCGGGATCTAATATCTATATCTTATTTTTAAAAGTAATATTAATTTCAATTATAAACATAACAGGAGTAGAAGTAAAAGTGTCAGTAAACTTCTCATTCTCCTTCTTTTCTTTAATGGCTCCAAGTAACTTTTACAGTTGCACCTCCAATGGCCCATTTTACCATAATGGTGACATGGTCTCTTGGGTGCTGTCTCCTTATACTTTATTCTGCCTTTAGGTTTGGTTGGATTCTTTTTCTTCTTCTTAAGAACTTTCTTCTTCTTAGAAGCAGTTGAAGAATCAACCAACATCACTGCATTGTCCTCTTTCTTAATAGAGCTTTCTGTGATCTTGAAAAGATTGATTAACTCAGGTAAAGTAGATTCAATCTTGTTCATCTGGTAGTTTATTACAAATTGCAAAAAATTATTTGGCAAAGATTATAAAATTAAGTCAATACTTAATTCATGATCCATCACAACCCTAAGTGACCTAAGCTTCTCAATCAATCCTAACATTTTAAGTCCATGCATTGCCACTGAAGCACCATCTTCTATCTTAGAATGGAATAATTGCTTTGCGGTCTCGTACCTCTCCATTCTAGTTTATTGATCGAATAACTCCCTTAGATGAAAGATAATAGTGTATGTATCCATATGCTTACACTGTTTTTTAAGCTCAGAGTTCATTGACGCAAGTATGATACAAGATGTTGTGTCACTATTCTCTTGGTACTTCTTATGGATTTTATGCTCTTTGATGGGAGCATCAATAGCAGGAAGTGGTGGAACCAGAAGCATCTAGCATGTAGAGTAAACTTTTCAATTTGAGAACGATTCTCAAATTTCTATACCAACCCAAAAATTTGGACATGGTAAGCTTGTTCATTTCTAAAATGCTATGTAAATTCAAATGTGTAATCATGATACAAATGACCTAGATGAAAGATAAGAGATATTGAATATGTATATGCACATGTAATGTTATTTAATTATGTCTTCAATTAAACACATTTATTTTACTATTTTACTCAAATTAATAGCTCCCACTATTAGTTTGGAAAAACCTATTGGAAGCTTTCCTAGTGAACCAATATCCAAATTCTTTAAGAATGACCTTAGGTATGTCCAAAAAATTATTCTTAAGTTCAATGGTAGGTATCCAATATTAATTATATCAAATACAATTGCCAAATCATTGGGTGATTAATATCTTTTATTCTTAAAGCATATAGTGCTAACCCAACTTTGCCTATAATACTCTTTATGCTTAGGTATGCCCAATCGAGATAAAAATATTAGTTAAATCCAAACCATTAATCTAAAATCAAATTTCATAGCTTAAACATGCTTAAATGTCACGTAGGCTTAAGTGTGCCCAACTACCTAGTCTAAAAAATGAGCTCTTGTTCTTACTATATATTAATGGAAGGCTTTTAGATTTAATATTATTTGGGGAATTTTATTTTTTTTTATTAATAGTCTCATCATTTGGCATGCCTAATTATTAACAATCAATGTATTAATAAAAATGGTCATAATACAATTAACTGGCTTGATTATGGACTTTACTAAATTAATTTTCTTGAGCCAAGTAAGAAATTAATTTGGTCAAACCTATCTGTTCATGCATATTTAGAAGAAGGTCTAACCATTTTCTTGTTTTATTCTTGGTCGCCATTTCTAGAAGCTTGTATGTAATTTCTAATCATATCTAACCTGTGCAATCTAATTACATAAGTTCCTAATAGAGCAATCTCGAGCTACTTTCGAGGAGAATTAGATGAGAAGAAAAATTATACAAGAACTATAGAGAAAGGCAGGACATGCATGCCTTATTTATTTAAAACCAAAGCAATAAACATGCATGTAACAAAATTAAATTGGTCCAGTCCATAACCAAGCCACCATACCAAAATATGCTCCAAGCATAATTGACATACAATATAAATCTCAAGTTACAATTTTGGAAAAATGAAAAACAGTGAGTCCAAAATCAAATTTTGTTAAACTCTTAGGGTCCTTTTAGAAAAAAAGAAAAAAGTTTCAATGAATAAAAAAAATAAAATTTTTTTATAAGGGAAATCGGTGCCATGCTTTGTTAGGCAGTTACTGGCTTGAACATTTAGCCACCGATTTTTCATAGCAGGCACCGACTAGAAGAAACTCTAGCCGACCCGTGGTTATATGAAGCTAGGAGCCAGCTTGAACTTCTTCAAGCCAGCATTTTACCTTTACACTTGCAATTTCTTCATCTTTCATACTTCGAAACCCGATTCTGGATCAATTTGGATTATAGAAACACGTTAATTTGCATTAGCTTGATGTTATAATCATGATCAAAATAATTTTTGCAAATAAAAACACAGTTGCAACGTGCGCACAAGGATTTCATAAATCCTTTACTAAAACAAAATTTCAGTAACTTGCGTGCAAACCAAAACTCACAGAAACTAATTTTGTATGCAATCAAATGTATGATAAGATGATCTTATATATGTTTAATGATCATACAGAAATACATAATCAATAATAGTTCAAAACAGATCAACAAGAACCTACTGAAAAGAAGATTATTTACTGGAAACAGAGAGCATGCATGAAACAATTTTAAAATGCAGACACAGACCCATAAAATATATATGAGATCATTCTGATACCACTGTTCGATTTCTCTCATGTAAATCAGAGATTAGCAATGGAAAATTAAAACAACGAAACCTAAATCAATAAGATCACTCATTTTTGAATTAAAGGGCCAAGAAAGGTTGTAGATTACCTTAGATTTCAAAAATTTTCTGAAACCTTTGCTCCAAAGGCAATCTCTACCCGTCAGTGATCAACCTCCTTCTCTAATCTCGATTCCACGGTGTCATTGAACAGTCCTCACCAACTAGAGAATCGTTCTCCTCATTTTCTCTTTCGAGATCCACCACTGCGACCCAAGCGTAGGGGCGCCTCCAATAGTATCCACACAAGGATAGTACTTAAGACAATGCCTTGAACTACTGCTAGTAGGTTCTACGGCAGTTGGGGTTTTATTTTCTGGAGAAGAAAAAGAAAAAGCCTTTTGGTTTTCCGTGTGCTGAAGGTGGCTTTCATATTATCTCTGTTATGTCCAACAACCACTACAGACATGTAAAAGCCTTTTTTATAATTATTATAGGTTTCATAATTGTAATTAAACCCACAAAGATTTAATAATTACAATTTGATCTTAGTAGTTAAAGCCACTTTATAATTCGCCTATAAAATTATTTTTTCTCAAATATTAATCCCATAATATTATCATATAATATCTTGAGTACCATTTCATCTATTATGTATGACTTATTAGGTTTCTAGTCAATTGGTAGCAAAATATGAACTAATCCTAATCAACTATAGAATTAGTGTCAACTCCCTTTAGAATATTATCAATTCTAGCCCAAATACTTTAGTACTTATTTCCAAAATCCATTACTCAATTTGTATATCATTTAGAACTATTTCCAACATATAGTTGCATCGGTAAAAAACTTTTGAGCAATGATTCTCTACAAGTGGTCGTGAGATATACTCATCTACTATTAAGAGCGATGAACCCTTTATTAACCCTCTCAATTACTTTCGTTTACTTTATATTGTACACAATATCCATCCTATATAGGAAACTCTAAGAATTGGAATCAAAGTACAATACTTGGTAAACAAAATACCATGGAGATCTCAAGTCTAAGAATACTTGCGCATCTGCTATAATGAGATTTTATCACTAGTATTAAATAGTTATCCATGTGATTATCTCATGGTTAGGACGTCCAAAAAATTTATTCACCTAACAAGTATCTACATGATAGGGCTTAATTTTGTCTATATTTTCTTAGTTATTTGAGGATATTTTGTAGTACTTTTGATTTAATAACTAGTTATTTCCCCGTCCTATTTGATATTTTACTTGTAGAAAGTGTTATTGATAAATTTGTACAAGAATTGGATGATTTTGAGTGAAATTATAGATTTCCAAACTTGATTTGGTGCCTGCTCAAAGTGGTTGAACCGGTCGTAGCTCGGTTCTGAAAAAACAGAGGAAACAGAGCTCAAATCAGAAGAATTCCAGTGTTGAACTGGCACCGGTCCAGACGACATGACCGAGCACCAGCCCTTCTCTATTATGGTAGTTTATAGCCCTTTTTCAAGTTAAATTGGAAATTTCCAAAGAGGTTAACTTGCTTTCAACTTGTACTCAGCTCAAGGCTTTTGAAGGATGAATTTTAGTAACCAAGAGGCCTATGTAACAAAAAACAAGTGAAGATTAATGTGTCAATCCAAGCAGCTAAAGTTGAAAACACTCATTGAAGGAGAATTCATCACTCGAATGAGTATTGATTCAAGAAAGTTTTCAAATGAGAAGAAGATAGCATGTCTATGAGTTCTTTTTAAGACTTTTTTTTTTTTAACAATGATGAGATTAATGCTTTAATTGTAATTGAATGTAATTTTTAAATTCATGATATTGTAATTTATTTAATCTTTGATCAATTACTTATTATTTTTGGTATTTGATTACTTGTTTTTATTTGATAGATTGATGAAGTTGAATTTATGTCTAATAGACTTGGGAAACGAAGTTGGATTGAATTCAATTTAATTAATTCTATATATGTGTTATCTTAACTAGATTGGGAAAGAAGGTTAAGAATTTAACCTAAGTAATCAAAGGTTAGTTAATTTCACCAAGAGTATAGGGTCATCGACTAATTTCATATTTTATATTGCCTAGAGTATATGGATATTCATGAGGAATGAGTTTAATACAGTTCTTTGGTTATATTGGTTTGATTGAGAAATTTGCTAATTTAATCAGGAAATAGTGATTCCATGAATTGGGAAAGAAGTAGATTCTATCTTTATTCATTCATGATACTAAGCCAATGATTGATTGTGATAAGTGTTAAATAGGTCATGTCATGTTTTCAAGAATAAATTATTTAATTTCATGTTTTTCTCTCCAAGAGTTACTGTGAAACCCCAGTCAAGACCAACCTTAGAGTAAGGGGGTTGGGATGCATATCATGCTTTATTTCATGATTAAATATGTTTTCATATGATTTCTATGTACTTTGAATTTGATTTTATTATCTTGAAGTCTTGTTGGTGAGTGATGTGTGAGAGGGGCAAAATGGTAATTTTTGCCCGAGGTGAAAATAAGGAGATAGCTTGTGGATTGAATAGGAAATAATTTTTCTAGTAGAAATAGCAACAAGAGTTGTTGTGGTTTAGTGGTTAGAGCCTTGGAATTAATTCTTGAGGTCTTGGGTTCAAAGTCCATCATAGAAGCTTTAGCTTGAGTAAATTTTATTTTGCTTGGGAAAGGATGGTTTCGGCCTTAAGGGCCTAGATTAATGTGGTGATGATGTTCTATGAGAGACATGATAGAAGTAACCTCATTCCACTCATTTTACTCTTCTCGAAATTCTTATAGGGAAAATCATTCTTCCTTGATCTTTAATTTTCCTCAATTTTCAACTCATTAGTTTGATCAAGATGTTCTAGCCTTTTCCTTTCCAGAAAATTCAGTAAAGTACTGAGGTCTTTTAGGATCAAAATGTCTTGGTAAAAGACTCCTTATGGTCTAAAAAATATGGTAGCGTTGTGGGAAATTTCAAGAGGAAAAATCCCTCTAGTAAGCTTGCTGAAATTTTCCTCTAGCTTAGTTCATCTTTCTTCATAGAATGAGTTGGAATTTTTCAGCTTGTTGTACCTTCAAAAGGTCGAAATTTTTAGCTAACATTCCCTCCCAAATTCTGCCAGAAAAATGGTCTTTAGGATCAGTTTGAAACCTAAAAGTTCTTGTCCAATTTCGAAATGCTCAAGCTGGAGCAAAACAGGAAAAATTTCTGTACGAAAATCAGTTTTGAGAGCTCAAAACCAATCTGTTTTCTCCCAGATTTTGTGCAGCACCTTAGCCATGTTTTTCCTCCATAAAGAAGGCTGGAAACCAGCCTTGAATACCTCTAAAATCCCCTTCAAAACTCGCTGCAAAATGGCTGGAAGTGGCAGTCGAAATTCTGCCCAGCAAATTCCCTATGCAGCGAAATTTTGTGCAGGAAATTTTTCCAGCTTGTTTCCTATTTTTGCTCCAACCGAAACACTAGCCCTAATCTATCGAAACCTCCCTTAAACCTCCATTAACAGAGCTCCATTGTTTCCCTGGAGCTTCTGCACGAAATTCCATCAATGGCTGTCCAAAAATCTCTCAAACAAATCCCTGCAATTTAGCTTGATTGGTTTCCAAAATTTCAGCCATCCTATTTAGCAACCTTCCATAATATTTTGCTCAATGGACCAGACTTCTTCTTCATCATTGTACACCCTAAGCCTCCATAAGTCAGTATTAATCTCACGAAATTCTGCTCAAACAATCAGCCATGGCAGACTTCAAAGCTGTCCAAGCAATCAAAATATTCTTAGGATATTTACTTTCCAAATTCACTTCCTAAAAATATTCTACCAAGATTGTAACAACTAACCTTTCCTTTTCCCTTCCAAATCACAGAAACAACTCCCTAAACCCTACTGAAAATCGGCCAGCCCCTCTCTCACAGAAAATTTGGCAGCTGCAAATCCTTTCTCTCTCTCTCGCGATTTTCAGCAACCTCAAGAACACACACACACTACACCAAGAACACCTACTTCTTCTCTACACCTAATACCCCTCCAAACCATCTCAAACCCTCAAAAAAATCTCCAGATTGAGTCTACTCATTGCTGTGAATCCATCAACACCAATATTAACATCAAACTCCTCCAAACATCTTGCTACTTCGGATCAAAGCAGAAATTTCTGAACAAGAACATCTTCAAGGTAAATTCACTCTATCAACATCATCCTCTTCAAACTTGATCTCTAATGAAAACCTATATGAATAATCACACTAATGACTTCTTCTTCTTATTCTTCTTCTTCTTCTTCTCTCTCTCTCTCTCTCTCTCTCTCTCTCTCTCTCTCTCTCTCTCTCATGGACCGAAATTCCCTCTCTTGGCCGAATGGACTCTTCTTCCGTGACCATGCTTTCGCCACCTTTCTTGAACAAGATTAGCCATCTAGGAGTTGATATCTTCTCTAAACTCCTTCAAGTCATTCATCAATCAAGTAAGTACCTTCAATCCTCTTTTTAAAATTTTAGAATCATGTCTCTAGGATGATGTTGTGAGAAGATGATTGGCGATGGGATTGAGTATGTGATGTTGTTGATTGAAGCATGAGTATATGTATGATTGTGAAGGAGATGGGATTTATGTATGGAAGGATTATATTGGTGGATTGAATGATGAGTTGAGGCTTGATGCATGTCATAGGTAGTATTTGTGATTAAGCATGCTAGAGATTATGTCACCATTGGTGAATAGGATTATATGCATGATTAGATTATTGAAGCCATGATCATGTTTATGCTAGTAGAGGTTAAGTCATGTCTTAATAAATTTAGATATATGTCTATATGCAAGATTTGGATGATTTGATGAATTGAAGGATTGTATATGCTCATGATTGTGGTTAGCCATAGAAATATGATCATGACCTAGTTGTCCCTAAGATAATTTTTATTTCATGAATAAAATATTTCATAATGGGATTTTGCTAGTAATTTCCAAAAAACCCTAGGAGGGGTAAATTTCGATTATTATATATAATAAGGATATCTTAGTCAAATAAATAATAGCTTTTACTAGAAAATAAAATATATAGATATTATATATAGAATGATAATATGAAATAAAGCCTTTTATAGAAATAATCATAATTAGTAAAATATTTATTACTAAAAATTTAATTATTATCTTTTAATCAAAACCCATTAAAAATGTATTTATTATCTTTCAAGCAAGACTCATTAAATTTATTTTCAACTAATTTTAGTTATCAATTATTTTCTAACAACTAAATTATTAATAAATCATTATTTTACCTAATTCCACATAGGACTCTTCATCAAATAAACTCTAAATCTTTCTTAGCAAGATTTAAACATTCAACTTATTAGTACGTATTTTCCAAAACACTAATTATTTTAAATATCAAATTAGACTTAGCTTATAAACCCTTTTTATTTATTATCTGGCCTTAAAGCTTGGGACACTATGAACATGGTAGTAGTGAGTTGAGTTTGTTTTATTTGTGAAAGTCGATTTTGGACTTGATTTTCCTTTGGGATGATCTAGAAAGTGTTGTAATTAATTTCTATGAACTCTTTGATAGATTTAGAAGATTGTCAAGGGTATGGACCAACCTACTAGAGTTCATACCCTAAGCTTAAGGATAAGGTAAGTTCCCTTGCATTCATGAAATTGATTTTATTTTATTATCTTGGTTTGAAAGTAAGGTTGGTGAGTATCTTTTGCAAATACGAAATTTTTATCATGGTAGCTGATTTTGAAAACCTCTACATTTGGAACCTTCTTATTTTGGAAACTTTCTACATTTGGAAAACTTCTAATTTTAGAAACTTCTAGATTTATAAATTTTTAAAATGTGTCAGGCATGACTTAGGAGCCAAGCATCAAACATTTTGATTTGTTTTGAATATGCGAGAGATAAATTTTTGGGCATGCATCTAATTTTTGAAAATCACAGCATGACTTATTTGAGCATGTGGCTCCTCCACTATGAATTTGTGGAATAAATTATTGACTTAAAACCATGCCTTCTAAAATTTTTGTACGAGTTGAAAAATGTTGTTTGGAACTGTATTGAGCTAACTTTGTAGGTTCCACTATGGAGCCTTATGAATTGTGAAGATTGAATAACGTTGAGTACTCAATGGGGGCTAAGCCTTTATACTAGCCTTTGGTTGGTTTAGGGATATCTCTCGGCAGGTGGCCACCTCCGAGAGGTTGACTCTTTTCGATCGGGCGTCAGTATAGAAGGTTGAGCCGTCCTCAGCTAGCGACGGGGTTCTGGTAGAATCGACGGCCGGAAGTGGAAAAACCAGTTTGGATTGAGTGAGAGAGGGAGGAGTATCTCACTCGGTAGAATGTACACCTACCAGGTATTGGGGGTCAAGTGCTTCACAGAAGTGAGAGCCACATCTGTGCCCTTTCACCAGGTGTTGGGGGTCAAGTGCTTCACAGGAGTGAGAGCCACCTCTGTGCCCTTTCACCACCTGTCGGGGGTCAAGTGCTTCACCTAGTGTGAGAGCCACCGCTGTGCCCTGTCAGATTAACTTAGTTGCTTTAATTGTTAAGCTATTTTCGGGGAATTGTTCTAAAGTGTCATTGGAATTTTATTCGAAGCTCAAAATCTTTTAATTATTCATATCTTTCCAAATAGAATATTTTAAGAGCATTTTGCTCCATGACTTCTCACTACTATCTTCCAAGAAGTGAGAGTTAAATTTGTAAAGAATGCATGACAAGCTTTTGATATACTGCTAGTGCATGCATCATGAAAAGTGTTTTGTCTTTTTAGCCCAACTCACACGTGAGGCTTACTGAGATTTCTGTCTCATAACTCTTTTTACCATGATTTCAGGTCGATCCTGCTGTGGGGATGAGTAGCTAGTGTTATCTACCTTAGAAGAGAATGTTGTCATTTATTCTTATGTATTGCTTTGGGGAGTTGAGAGTGGATAATTTTTATTTATGGATTTGTATTTAGGAATTCATGGATTTATTCTTAGATTTATTCTTGGGATATAATAAATTTTTGAGTTAAAGTATTATTTTAATCCGTTATTTTATTTGGGTGACCTAGTTATAAAGACTCCTTGTCCTTTGGACGGAGCGACATCCCCGGCCCTGGCGGGCCTAGGTTTCTGGGGTGTTACAGTTACTGCTATTTCTTTTAGTTTACAGACACTCGATTATTTGCTACCTGTGTTCTGTATGGTTCTTTGAGTTAAGAAATGCAGATTAATTTGTTCATTGGAATAGTTCGTAGACTAACAAACGCTTCAAATTATGTCTCCTTGAGGAAATATATGATAGAGGCCCTTGATGAGGCAAATAGAGTAGAACTAGATGATCTAAAATTTCTAACTCTACCTACTGCATTAGATGCTCCAAAGGAGATTGTAAAATTGTCAGTAAATATACAAGAAAGACTTGAAGAAATTCCAGACATATTAGAAATAGTTCTGGCTATGCTAGAAATGATTCATCTTGTTAAGGCAGAATTGAAGATATTTTCTCAAAAGATTCATGCCGAAACATTTTCCATTATTCCCTGATTCATTTTCCAATTCACAATATTTTGACATAATGTCCAAGATATCAGTTGTGTTTGCAGCTAGTGAGAAGCTCAAAAGAGAGATAGTTTTCCTTCACAAAGAGTCTATGAGGATAAAGGATCTAAGCCAAGATCTTAGTTTCTTACTGGCTTTTCTTAGGGATTCTGCAAATCTTGGCAAATATCATGAAGACTTGAAAAGCAATGCATCAGTAGCTTGGCAAGAAGTGCAGAAGATTTTTTTTTGAAGAAAAAGTTGCTCAATACTTCATTGGAATCAATGTTGAATGTTGTATTGGTTAAAGGCTTTGAGGTATTGTTTGTGCACATAACTATTGAGGTAATGTTGGAAGAAATATTCGGTGAGCATGGCATTCTTTTTAGTCTAGAAAAGATTGAAACCATCAAGGAAAAAGTGAAAACCATATATGAAAAGTCACTTGGCAATGATAATGTCCAATTGGTGTGCATCTCAAAAGAAGTTCCAAGGTATGCTCTGACTAAAGAGGGTGATGAGTCTCAGTGATGCCTCTGATGATAATATTGACAGACTAACCCGACAGCCATCTCGATTGGAACTTGTAACCATTGTGGGAATGGGGGCATTGGGAAAACAACTCCTGCCAGAAAAGTTTTCAACCATCCATTCACCATTTCTCACTTCCACTGCCATGCATGGGTCACAATATCGCAGGTTTATCAAGTGAGAGATTTGTTGCTATGCCTTTTGGTTTAAATTACACATCCCACAGATGAAATATATGGGAAAAAAAAGAATAATTAGTTGAATGCCTATATAGAAGTTTGAGGGGTGGGAGATATCTGATTGTTGTGGATGATATATGGAGCACAAAGTGTTGAAAATGGAAACTTCAGGAGTTAATAATTTTTAACTCATGATTAATTAGCCTAAAACAATTAATGGGAGTTGTTCTTGACATGTTAGAGGTTGTTTTGATTATAATAGAAGCCATTTTCATTGTGGAAAACTATAATTAAATGTCATTAAAGTTGGGTGTTTAACCATGTAGGAACTCATGTTATACATGAGTCTTACATAGGAAACGTTGAGGAGTGTTGAAGACCTTATATACTAAAAGGCTTTTCTATGGACTTGATAGAAAGCCCAAGATAGTGAGACTGCCACACGTGCAACGCCTGCCCGACCAGGCTCTAGCTTGGGCTTGGCTGTGTTTTCACGTTCCTCTCTTTTTATTTTGCCCAATTAACTCTAACTTGTACCCAAAAAAAAAGAAAAGATCAAAACTGATAAAAACTAGATCTCTTAATTCGGATTAATATAGGGTTTTTCCTGAGGTTATAGTAAGAACGGAGTCACCACTCTGGTTTGGAAAAAAAAAATAGCCGCCTCTTCTATTCTCTCTATCGCAATCCATTTTTTCCTGACTTAACGGGACTGGCGAATTGAGGAGATTTTCGAGGTGATCGCAGTTGATGTACATCGACGGCGATCTGAGACCATCTTATCTTGCAAGGAAAGTCGTTGTACCCATCGCACCAATAAGTGGGGCGAATAAATTCTTGAAGACAAACCAGTATTAAACTGGTGATTTGATCTGCGCTTCTATTAGATAAGTTGTAGTCCGATTCTATGGTTCAAGTCCATTACTGGCTTACTTTTTCTTTTTGAATTCTGCCTGGTTGCTTTGCGTATGGACTATTTGGCCTTGCCGACTTTGTTGATAATTGATAATTGCGCTTTTGTTAGAGCCCTCATTGGGTATAGGCGGTGCTTGTTCAATTCTATTGATTTGCCTATCTATGCTTATCATTACCGATTTTTAACAGTATTCAAGAAGTTATTATACAGTTATCTATTTGTGTGCAATGACCAATTCATCAGGTACTGCTTCTGCTACGTATAAACCTTTGGTTAACTTGAATGGTCTGCCGAACAAATTCAGTCCGGGGCAAAATTTCAAGCTTGGCAACAACGCATGAAAATTTGGTTGACCATGAGGGGCTTGTTGTCAGAAGTGCAGATTGACAAGCCCGTATCAACTCAAAGGCATCCTAGAGTAGCTGAGATTACTTCATGGGATGAACAAAATAATGTAGGCAAAGAGGCAATATTGTTAGCCTTGACAAATGCTCCCTTTGGTGTCTACTGTTCTGAGTCCTACACGGCAAAGATGCTATGGAATGAGTTAGATAGGAAATATAATACCAAAGATCATGGTCTTGTGAGGTATTATGTCTCTAAATTCCTAAAATTTCAGATGACTGAAGGCAAGTCTATGACTGAACAGACTCAAGAGCTACAATTGATTATTTACTCGCTCCATGAAGTGGATATAGAACTTCCTGAGAAGTTCTAAGTAATGTCAGTAATAGAAAATTCTCCTAAGTCTTAGGAGGACTTTGGTATGTCTCTCAAACACAAGACGGAGAAAATATCTATAAACGATCTGATGAAATCAATATCCATTGAAGAGCAATATAGGAGGAATAATCATATTGTACCTACGGAGTCTAATGTCCATGTAGTGACCACTGGAAAGAAGAGCAATAATTAAAGGAATGTGGGGGTTAATTTGAACTCTAAAAATATAAACAAGACAAAAGGCAATGCCAAAAAGAAATCAAAAGCAAACAAACCTTGCTAGAATTGTGGTCAGGTTGGGCATTGGGCTAAGGATTGTCCGTCTAAGAAGTCCAAAGTCAAACAAAGATCAAATTTTAAAACACAAGTCAATGTGGTGGTAGAGGATACTAGTTAAATGGAAGCTAATTTGAGTACATATCTTGTTGAGATTTGTACCATTGAGGCCGGAACTGGTATCATTATTTCTAATGATGAAGAAATGTATGTTTCTATTAACCCAAAAGTCTTTACTATTTATGAGTCACTTGAATGGCTAGTTGATACTGGAGCAAATATGCACATTTATGCTGATAAATTACTTTTTATGTCTTACCGTCAATTAAAGGAAAATTTGTGAGGATGGGGAACTCAGCTGCAGCCAATGTGCTAGGATTAGATGCGTGGACTTGAAGTTTCCTTTAGGGCGTATTCTTTCTTTTCATAGGGTGCAACATGTTCCAACAGTTCGTAGAAATATTCTTAGTGATTTGTATTTAGTTAGAGAGGGTTATGAGTTTACTTTTAAATGTAATAAAGTAATGATTATGCACTACAATACTTTTATTGACAAAGGTTATTTGTCAAATAGTTTATTTAACTTAAGAGTTGAACCATTTATTTCTGATTTGAATAAAATTTCTTCTATTGAGAATTTTGTTTATCCTATGGTGCATATTATTGAATCCACTAATATTTGGCATAGTAAACTTGAATATTTAAATTTAGATTCTGTTAAAAGAATGATGAATTTAGATTTGATCCCTAAACATGTATTTAATAAGAAGAACAAATGTCAAGTGTGTGTGGAAGCTAAAACAACTAGGAAACCTTATCATTTAATTGAAAGGGATTCAGATTTAGTTCACACAGACATTTGTGAATTTAATGGTTTGTTGACTAGGGATCATAAGAAATACTTCATTACTTTTATTGATAATTGCAGTAGATATTGCCATGTTTATTTACTTAAACATAAAGATGAAGTACTTGAAAATTTTTTCATATTTAAAAATAAAGCTGAAACTCAAACTGACAAGAAACTTGAAAGGTTAAGATCTGATAGAGGTGGAGAGTATGGGTCTAATCCATTTGTTAAATATTGCCAAAGTAATGACATAATTCATGAGGAGACATCCCCTTATTCTCCCTAGAGCTGTATTCGAACATAAACGAACCAAGCATCACATTTTCAAGCTCGAGTTCGAATATAATCGAACACTATTCGAGTTCGTTCATTTATTCTCCGAGCTCGAGTTTGTTCGATTATTGTTTAATAATGTTCGAGTTCGTTTAAATTCGAGTTTGAAAAACTCGATTAACGTTCGAGTTCGAATTGTTCAAGTTCGTTTAATTTATATTTTTATTTTAAATTTTATAAAAATAATAATTTTAATTTTAATTAAAATAATCGAATATTATAATATTAAATAAAATATAATAATAATAATATTATTATTATTATTATTATATAAGATTTATTAAGAATAAATCTTAATATTATAAAATATAAATAAAATAATTAATATAATATAATTAATTCGTTTATTATTCGAGCTCAAGTTCGTGTTCGAGTTTGTTCGTTTATTAAACCAACGAGTCTTATTCGAACACGAACGAGTTCGAACGAGCTCGGATGAGCTTTTGTTCGTAAACATTCGGTTCGTTTATAGCTCTAATTCTCCCCAGTCTAATGGGATTGCTGAAGGAAAAAAATAAAACTTTTAAAGATATGATCAACAGTCTACTTTAAAATTCTGGATTGCCTAAGTATATATGGGGTGAGGCTTTGAATACGGCTTGCCATATTCTGAATAGAGCCCCTCACAAACATAAAGAGGTAACTCTGTTTGAAGTCTGGAAATGTAGGAAACCTAACTTAAAATACTTCCGTGTGTGGGGTTGTCTTGCAAAAGTTCTAATCTCTAAACACAAGAGAAAAAAGCTAGGATCAAAGACTGTTGATGCCATCTTTATTGGTTATATGGAAACAAGCTATGCTATGAGGTTTTTGGTAATTAATTCTGAAATACCTGGCATAGATGTTAAAACAATTATTCAATACCATGATGCTACATTCTTTGAGGATGTGTTGTCCATGAAAACTGTTTTGCCTCAAGATGTTTCTACTTTAGATTCAGCCTTAGCATCTGATTCCATTCCTGACCACATGAAAATGGTAAAAGATATGAGGCAGGTCTAAATAGTTCCAACACTCAAATTGATGAATTGGAAGAACCTAGAAGGAGTAAGAGAGCTAAGGTAGTCAAGGACTTTGGAAGTGATTTTGTCACTTACAATGTTGAGGACAAACCTTTAACCTTTCAAGCAGCCATGGCTTCCTCAGAAATAGGTCATTGGAAATGAACTGTTAAAAGCGAGATGAATTTCATTGTCTCCAATGGGACATAGAAACTGATAGATCTCCCTCCTGGGTGTACTACAATTGGATGCAAATAGATTTTTAAGAAGAAACTCAAACCAGATAGGACCATAGATAAGTATAAAACTAGATTAGTTGCCAAATGGTTCAGACAAAAAGAGAAAATAGACTATTTTGATAGTTGCTTTCCTATTGCTCGTCTGACTACAATCCGAGTACTAATTGCATTAGCTTCTATATATGGTTTCACTATCCATCAAATGGATGTGAAGATAGCTTTTCTTCATGGTGATCTTGAAGAAGAAATATATATAGATCAGCCTGAGGGATTTGTAGCCAAAGGAAATGAGCGGAAAGTTTGTAAATTTGTTAAATCCCTATATTGTCTAAAACAAGAACTCAAACAATGGCATGAAAAGTTTGATAAAACTATTTTATCCTTTGGCTTCATTATAAATGAGAATGACAAGTGTGTCTACTACAAAGTTAAGGGTAATGCATATATTGTACTATGCCTTATGTGGATGATATTTTGCTATTTAGATCAAATATTAAGATAATTAATGAGACTAAATTATTAATGAAAAGTAAGTTTGAAATGAAGGATATGGGAGTAGCAAATGTGATTCTTGGCCTTAAGTTGATTCACTCAATTAAGGGGATAACTATTTCTCAATCTCACTATGTTAAGAGTGTTCTTGAGAAATATGGTTATCAAAATTTTAGAATTACTAAAACTCCAAATGACCCTTCTGTAGCTTTATTTAAGAATGAAAGTGGTATTACAGTGTCTCAATTAAGATATTCTCAAATTATTGGTAGCTTGCAATATCTTGCAAATGGCTCAAGATTAGATATTTTATTTTTGGTATCTAAGCTGGCAAAATATACAAGTTGTCCAAATCGGACTCATTGGTAGGCCTTGGATAGAGTATTGAGGTACTTAAAGGGAACAGTTTCCCTTGGGTTCCATTATGGAAAATTCTCTATTGTACTTGAACGGTATAGTGATGCAAGCTGGATGGCCAAGAACTCTGACAGCAATAGTTGCATTGGATATATTTACTGCTTAGAAGTCTTGTAAACGGACTTTGATAACTCGATCAACTTTTAAGGCTGAGTTATGTGTCTTGGATACTACTAGAACGGAAGTTGAATGGCTATATAGACTATTGTCCTCTTTGCCAATGATCAGCAAGCCCGTTACTGCTATATCTGTGTATTGTGATAGTCAAACCACAATCGCAAAAATAAAGAATACCAAATATAATCAAAAGACGAAGAGACACATTCAAGTTAGACTTAAATTTATAAGGGAAGTAGTGTCTGAAAGGATGGTGCCTGTTGACTTCCAAAGATAACATTGCAAACCCCCTAACTAAGGGACTGGAAACATCCTTGTTCCTTAAATCCAGGTTGGGAATAGGAACCTGTCAATGATTCACCTATAGTGGCAACCTAACTGACCGAGTGAAAATCCCACAAGACAGTTCAATGTGGTATAAACAAGCTATCTGAGTGAATTTATCACCTATTCTGATACCTTTATATCTAGGTCCTTTTCCTGAAAGCCTATGGTGTGTTTACTGCAATTAGTAAGAGTTTTGACTCTGAATGGGATCAAGTCTTTTAGATAGGATACTAGTAGTACATCCTTGGAGATTGCCAATTATGTGAGTGGTGTTGTGTGGCCGCAACTAAAGGGAATTGGATTTTCTCTTAATACACTCATGAGACAGGATCAGGATACATAACCATAATATGTCAGCCCTAAAGATTATCTCCATAATCGATAGTCTGTTGTTACCAAGAGACGTCGTCATATTCAAGGTTCAGATTCAAGGCTTAAATCCATCTGTTCTTGTGGGGGCATAAGTTGGATAACTTAGGTAGTGGTTCAAATCAGAAGGTACCATCATCGAAAGCAGATTATGTAAATTTTGGATAGTCTTTAACTGTGGATTTATGGGGGATTGTTGAAAATAGCAATTTTGGAAGTTAATAATTTTTAACTCATGATTAGTTAGCCTAAAACAATTAATGGGAGTTGTTCTTGACATATTAGAAATTGTTTAGATTATGGTAGAAGCCATTTTCATGGTAGGAATCCATAATTAAATGTCATTAAAGTTAGGTGTTTAACCATTTGGGAACTCATGTTATACATGAATCCCACATGAAAAAGATTGAGGAGTGTTGAAGCCCTTATATACTAAAAGCTTTTCTATGGACTTGATAGAAAGCTCAAGATAATGGGACTGCCACACGCACACATCACCGCCCGGCCCGACTCGAGCTTGGGCTTGGCCGTGTTTTCACGTTCCTCTTTTTTTATTTTACCCAATTAACTCTAACTTGTACATAAAAAAGAAAGATCAAAACTGATAAGAATTAAGTCTCCTAATTATGATTAGTATAGGATTTTTCCTGAGGCTATAGTAAGAACAGAGCCGCCAGTCAGGTTTGGGAAAAAAAAAATAGCTGCTTCTTCTGTTCTCTCTCTCGCAATCCATTTTTTCCTGACTTAACGGAACCAGCGAACTGAGAAGATTTTCGAGGCGATCGCAGTTGGTGTGTGTCAACGGCGATCTGAGACCATCTTATCCTGCAAGGAGAGTTATTGTACCCATCACACCAGTAAGTGGGGCGAATAACTTCTTGAAGGCAAACCCGTATTATACTAGTGATTCAGTCTGCACTTCTATCAGATAAGTTGTAGTTCGGTTCTACGATTCAGGTCCGTTACTGACTTACTTTTTCGTTTTAAATTCTGCCTGATTGCTTTGCGTTTGGACTATTTGGTCTTGCTGATTTTATTAATAATTGATAATTACGCTTTTGTTAGATCACTGGTTGGGTATATATGCGGTGCTTGTTCAATTTTATTGAGTTGCATGTCTGTACTCATTGTTACCGATTTTTAACACAAAGGCCTAGAATAACATTAAAAGATCGTTTCCTTCTGACAAAAATAGAAGTAGGCTACTATTAACTAGTTACCTCAAATGCGTGGCTGACTCCTATTTGCATCAGCGTTTTAAGTATAGATGAAAGCTAGAAGCTTTTGGAACTGATGGTGTTCGGTAAAGAAAGTTGTCCCGTTGAACTGATGGACGTTGCAAAGCAAATGGTGAAAAAATGACAAGGACTACTGCAAGCTATTGTTGTTGTTGCTGGCCATCTCTCAAAAAATGCCACAAAATACTTGCATTGTGATATAAATTCTTACCATATCACCTAAAAATGCCATGAAATATCTTGCAAGCTATTGTTGTTGTCACCTGAAAGCTTGTTTCCTCTACATGAGAGCTTCCCTTGAAGATTATAAGATTGAAGCTGAAAAATTGATCAACTTATGGGTTGCAGAGGGCTTCATTGAGTCAAAATCTTTAAAATACCTGGAAGAAGCTAGGGAGGATGTTTTGAAAGATCTCACTAATAGAAGCTTAGTTTTGGTTGGAAAGAGAAGTTTTGGTGGAAAAATCAAAACATGTCAGCTGCCTGACTTCCTACGGAAATTATGCTTGAGAGAAGCTTAGAAGGACAAGTTCATGCACGTGATAAAAAGAGAATCACAAGGTTTTCCATTAGACCTACCTGACGAGCATCGACTCAATTTCCACTCAGACTTCTATAGGGATGTTCACTTATTACCTTCAGTTCCACTGATGCGATCTTTTCTATGTTTCAGTGTTAGTTCTAGTTTTAATCCTTATATTTTTTTTTTCATCTAAATTTTAAGATGCCTAAGATATTTTATATAAGTTTTCATCATTTTGATCATTTCCCTTCACAAATACTAAATTTGGTTCGTTGGAGATACCTTTCCCTCAGTGCTACTTACGAATTTCCATCATCCATTTTTAAATATGGGAATCTGCAAACTTTGATAATTTATAGACCCTGGATTTGAAAGCTATATGAAGAAAGCACAATTCAGTCATTGGCATACTGGTTTATACCACGATTGAGGCATCTCTTTAGTATGGCTAGTTGTTTGAGTGTCTCTTCTATTGATAACAAGAATATTGGCTATCCCTCCTTGGTTCCAGAGTGCCTTCAAACACTATCCAAAATAAAATTTGCCAGTTGCACCAATGAAGTTTTTGCAGTAATGCCATCTCTGAAGAAATTATTTATATGTGGAACCAAAGATGATTATATTGCTCACCAGTCCTTCAAATGCTTTCAGTATCTTGTCTTCCTGCAACAACTTGGGACACTGAAGTGTTGCTTCTACATGCAACAATAGAATTATGCATCGCATGTATTGGTTGGTATCTTTTGCCCTTAACTATCAAGCATTTAACTTTTTGTTGGAGCAATCTGCCTTGGAGTGATTAAAGCTTAATCTCCATGCTTCCGAAACTTGAGGTGCTAAAATTGAACATCATGCTTTCCGATGAGCTGAATGGTTACTATCTGAACAAGGATTCCGTCGTCTAAAACATCTGCTCATTGAGAAAACTGATCTGAAGCACTGGAATGCCTGCAATGTTCACTTTCCAAATCTTTAGCACCTTGTCCTCTGATCTTGCGAGTTTTTGGTGGATATTCCTTCTGACATTGGGACAATTCCTACACTAGAGGTAATTGAACTGTGCTACTACGGCAAATCTACTGAAGCTTCAGCTGAAGAAATTAAAGAACAAATTGAAGGCCTTGGTGTTCGTTCCCAAAGTAAATGGTATGTAAAAAATATTACATAGAGATGGTGGTTATTCTTTTCTACACCTATTTATGTTGATTCTTTTTACTCCAATTGTCTGTATTTTTTTGCCACTTAATCGTTTCTACATTTATCTACCAGGCATTCCACACTCTTGTGAAGGGTTTGTTTCTGCATTTGTCTGGTTGGCTTCGACACTCTTGAGTTAAGGGTTCGTTACAGCATTTGTCTGGTAGGCTTTCCACAATCTAAGTGAAGGGTTCGTTTCTGCGTTGTCTGGCAGGCCTTCCCCACTCGTAAGTGAAGGGTTCATTTCTGAATTTGTCTGGTAGGCTTTCCACACACTAAGTGAAGGGTTCGTTTCTGCATTTGTCTGGCAGACGTTCCACATTCTTTTCAGCTACGCGTTGGTTTCTGTATCGTCAGGCATGCTTCCACACCAAATGAAGGGTTCATTTCTGAATTTGTCTGGCAGGCTTCCACACTCTTTAAGTGAAGGGTTCATTTCATTCTATGTTGTGGATTTGCCTCCTCATTTTGCTTTTATGTTGCAAATTTACTAATACACATTGACTCACATCTGTATATGTATTGTTATTGCAAGATTTTCTGGATGTTTTTATGCACTTAATAATAATTAATTTGACTAGTTAGATTAATTTTCTTAAGATATATATATGAATATTATATTTCTTTTGCCAATAAATTTCAAAAATACCAAGTCAATAAGAATTATTAATTTCAACGGTGGTCAAAATTATTCAAATTAAAACTTAAAAGGATTTTTTACATATAACTTCCTCCAAATAATGGGGGGAAATGCGTACAAAAACTATGTTTAAATAGTTTCTTGGATTTTTTTTTTTTCCCGAAATGTTTGCCTTATAAATAATGTTAAGTAAAAGAGATTGTGTTTACATTTATGAATTTTTTATATTATTATATTTATCAACTTTCAAAACTTAAAACAAACTAAATAAAGGAATACCTAGCATAGGTATGTGGGCCAGTCCGCACAGTTTCAAGCCGTGTCGGGACCGGCCCGAGAGTCATGCGGGCCAATTCCACAAGTCTGCGGGCCAGTCCGTTCCAGGCCCTTGGCCCATGAGGCCCGCAGGCCAGTTCCCGGCTTACTCTCTTCATCTTTATTTTTTTTCCTACTTAATTCGATTACAAATTTTGATATTCAATTATTTTGTAATTTTTTTATTATTACTTAAATAACATAATTTTTTAAAATTATAAAAAAAAACTACCTTGAAGTGGTGGGGGGTTTAGCTTGGACCCCTACCTATTTTATTAATTAATAAAATAAAGATTACATAAGAGGGGGACTTGATACCTAAATCTTTCCAAAATATTACGATGATCAAAATTTAAAAATAGAATAAATATTCTAAAAATAAAATTAAATACAAAATATTACTTATCCTAATTTCCTAATTATTTGAATACTAAACTAACTATTTGGCTCACCGCATTCATCATCTAAGTCATTATCAACAATCCACGAATTAGCCGTCCTATCCTTGGCTGCGAATTAACTATTGCAACATATTAACATCTCCAAAGCATGAGGAATCAATCGAAATCTTCTTTCATCGATTGTTCAAGCGCTCTCACTAAAGACGCTTTCCGATGGCATTGTGAAAACAGATGGTGTAAAAAGTTCACGTGCCATTTTAGATAAAATGGGATATTAACTTACACGAGCCTTCCACCAATCACAAATGTCAAAATGTTGATCCTCATTTTCTACCAAGGGCTGCATCTCGTAAATTGTCATTTCATTGTAGGTGGTAGATGATCTTTTTTACGCATCATGATACTCCATGGATTAAATACTGATGAAATCGAAGAGGCAGACACTACAAGAAAACAACAATTTAGCGACGGTCAAATCCGTCGCTAATTGAGTTTAGCGACGGATTAGCGACAGATTCTTACCCTCGCTAAGACTGGCGTCGCAAATAGCGACGGACCAAAAATTCGTTGCTAATAGCGACGGATTAGCGACGGATATTAAGTAATGATATTTATAATTAAATTTGCAATTAAGGTCGTCGCTAATCCGTCGCTAAATTTAGTGACGGATTAGCGACGGCCAACGAATTTTATTTTTAAAAAATTAATTAGTCAAGACCCAGCGTAACCGGTTCGGCCCGACCACCGACCCGACCTGACCCGCCAGATAATTTTTTGAGATTATGTCGGATACGGGGCTCGAACCCGCGTCCTTGTTGTGGAGCACATGCTTCACCACTAGGCTATTGATATTCTTGTGATTTTTTGTTCTTTATATTAATTATATAGTATTTTTTTTATAAATTAGCGACGGATTAGCGAGGGATTCTGAAGCCGTAGCTAATCCCTTGCTAATTAGCGAGGGACAATAAGCTGTAGCTAATCCCTCGCTAATTAGCGAGGGATTAGCTACGGCATTTTCAATTAATTTAGTGTAAGTTCTAATTACGTATGCCGTAGTTAATCCCTTACTAATTAGTGAGGGATAAGAAGCCGTAGCTAATCCCTTGCTAATTAGTGAGGGATTAGCTACGGCATTTGAACAATTAATTAATATTAGTGTTAATTTCATTTACCGTAGCTAATTCCTTTCTAATTAGCGAGGGATTAGCTACGACATTTGAACAATTAATTAGTATTAGTGTTAATTTCATTTACCGTAGCTAATCCCTTGCTAATTAGCGAGGGATTAGCTACGGTATTTGAACAATTAATTAGTATTAGTGTTAATTTTATTTACCGGGCTAATTAGCGAGGGACTAGTTAATCCCTCGCTAATTGGCGAGGGATTAGCTATGGCTTCTGACAAATTTTTAAAAAATAAATTTAAATTAAAAATTTTTGTTTGCCGTCTCTATTCCGTCGCAAATTAACAACGGTAACAAAGCCGTCGCTAATTTCCGTCGCTAAAGTGCATTTTTCTTGTAGTGAGATTTTTGTGGTGGTTGAACATGACTGCTAGGTGATGATGAAGCTTGCCTACTTAATGCAGGAGAACCAGAATAAGAAGACTCAAACTCATATAAATTATATATATCAGATATAGTTTTAGCTATTTTATCTTTTATATATTTTATCATACATTGCCTAAGTGTTTGCGATCAAAATCTAATGTTTCATATAAATATTCAATAATACTATAAAATCCAGAGGTTTTTACTCAAAGATCCATATATAATGCCATACAATATAAAATAGAAATATTTTGATAATATTTTTTATATTTTTCAAACATACTTCTCATTAAATAACTATATTGGGGATGGTCCATATACTCACCAAAAATATGTGCTGTCTTACAAGTGTTGGAAGAATATAATGAGTAATGGGATAATAAGATCCCGATAAAAGTTCAGTTACTTCTTTGAAAGATAAAATGTTGAAAGTGCAATACAATTTTCAAAATAAATTTCAGTTAGTTGAGGTTGAAAATTATTACTATTACAAAATTCAATAAGTTGATTTTGAAAAGGTATAACACTCTCAAACATATCTAAAGTTGAGTTCCATCTAGTTTTACAATCTAATCTAAATTTTTTAAAAGATACATCTTATTTTCGGCATAAAGCCTTAAAATTTTGTTGTCTGGTTGGAGAAGTTTTAATAAATAAAACAACATTTCTAATTATATTAACAGTATCATCAATATATTTATATCCTTCCTTAACATACAAATTAAGTATATGACAAGCATACCTAGTATGAAATAAAATACCATCTAACATAGGATTCATAATATTTTTCAAAATTGCTATGGCAGAATCATTATTTGAAATGTTATCTAAATAAATAGAAATAATTTTATTTAAAATCATATATTCACGACATATTTGAGTAATCATTCTAGCTATACTAGTACCTATATGAGGATATTCAAATAATTTAAAACAAATAGTTCTTTTTTGTACTAACCAATCATGATCTATCCAATGACATGTAACGCACAAATAAGACTCATTAGTAATTGCAGTCCAATCATTTTAAGTAAGAGCAAATTTTCAATTACAAGAATCAAATATAACAATTAGATACACTTTCATTTCTTTATATATCTTTATTATACCATTTTTTAACGTTATTCTAGGAATCTTTTTCCATGCATGTTGACAATTGTTTTGCATGTATTGTTTATAATGTGAATTTTTTACAAAATTGAAAGGTAATTTAATTTGAACAATCATTTTAGCAAATCCACTTCTATTTTTTCTATGATTGTATTGAAAATTACCAATAATTTGACCTCCTATAGTATGTATTTGTTGTTGTTTAAGTAGGTTTTCTAACCAATCATTATATGACATTTTCATATGTCTTACTAATGTTCTCGTCCCTCCTCCCTTCTTATGTGCATATATTACCCTACAAATTTTACATATTGCCCTATCATTATCATTATCCTTTTCAAAAAGATTCCAAATCATAGATATTTTTGCTTTAGTTATAACTTCCGAAGTTTCAACATCATCCACATCCTGACCTATATTAGATTCATTAGGATTAATAGTTGGAGTTAGTTGTGATCGTGAAACACTAACGTTAGGCCTACTAGGGCCTTCATTTTCATTACCTTTTTCATTATTTATTAAATTCAAGGTTGGATCTATATTAAAATCAAAATGTGCAGATGATTGTGATGAAGAAAAATGATGATATTGATTTGAATCCATTATGTCTATAAAAAAACAATCAGTCAAAATGCAAATAAAAGTTCAAAAAAATGAAATAAAGTATTAACAAATAATGAAATAAGAGAATTGAAAAATATAAATAATAAATTAACTTAAAAATTAAACAAATAAACAATTAATAAAACTAAAAAATAAGAATGTAAGATTATGAAATTCTAACTAATTGATGACCAAGAATAACAACACTTTGTGGAACTTTACTTTTTGTATCCACTATTCCGTCACTCAACAATCTTGCAAAATATGAAGACTTTCTTGAAGAATTGAAAAAATATATTAAAAAATAAATTATATTCTAACACTTTTTATAGAGAAAATGAAGAGATCTGAGGATTATGAGAGAAAGATGAATGAAAATAAGAGAATTAGAAAGAGTTAGAGAGTGTTTGATAAGTTTTGGAATGACTTGGAGGGGTATTTATAAACTTTTGGGGATTAGAGGGGAGAATATAGCCATTAGGGGTTCAAAAGCCAAAAAAACATTAAGAACCTTGTAGGAACCAAATAGCAAAAAAAAAATTGAAAGTCGTTGGTGCAACGACTCTCAAGCATGGGCCGGCCCACCGCTGGCCAGGGATTTTTATTCCTGGCCCGGACCAACCTAGGGGCGGCAATATTGAACACGACACACCAACACGACACGAAAACAACACGGTTATAGCGGGTTAGGGTTGGGGTTTCACGGGTTCGGGTCGAAACAGGTCAACCCGCTTAACTTTAAATGTGTACAGGTCATAAACGGGTTCAACCCGTTTCAACCCACGAACCCGTTTAACTTTTTTTAATATTTATATTTAATACTTTTTGTAATACCCTACAAATTTCACTATAAAAAATTAGATAATTTAATTTTTTACATGAATTAATTGAATTAAATTTTATTATATGAATTAATTGTATTGTTTGTGTGTCTATTTTGTTTAATTATATGAGACCTCTTAAGAAAAATAAATGATGTTAATGCGGTTATTTACTTGATATATAGTAAATGAATCATTCTTAATTAATTATTGTTTAGTGTTTATAATAATAATATAAACATCATTATATTGTTTAATTATTACAATAACTTTTAGTTAGAGAAAATAATTTTTTGAACAATCCAATTTTATTGCAAAACTATATTTGTTTAGATTTTTAAGATTAAATCTTATGAATTTATTAAGATCTCTAAATATTGAGTGGGATAGTTTGTTATTTTATTGGTTTTTTATGACTTTATGGGTTGTTTTATTAGTTTTTTTAATTTTATATGATTTGATTTAATTTTGTAAAAATTTTTGTGTAAGGGTGCACAGATTGGTGAGTTTAGTAAGTATTCGGATTGACGGATTTAATAATTATCTAATTAATTTTTGTGTTTAATCGTATCAACCCGTTTTATAACACGAACACGACACGAGAATAAATGGATTGACACGACACGACACATTTATTAAACGGGTCGTGTTCGGATTGGCCTGTCGAGTGTAATTATCTCAAGTTGACACGACCTGCCAACCCGAACACGACACGATTGCCACCCTTAGACCAACCCTAGGATCGGCCCGGAGAACAGTGGCTGGTTCGGCCCTCGAGCTAGGCTCAGCCCGGCTCAACAGGCCGAACCGGTCCAGTTGCCATTGCTAGGAATACCATTAGAAATCTCCCATAAGATTTTTCTAATATTATTTGAATTTCTTACCGCCCAATTAGATTGAGAGATACGAAGGGAAGGAGAAGAGAATAAATAGAGGGTTTGGATTTTAAGTATTTGAATTAATTTTTTAAGAAGGAAAAGAAAAAAAAATGAGAGGGAAATGAAGGGACCAAAATTAGTATAAAAAATTTCAATGTCTCTTCTGTCCAAAAGTAGATAGAAATAAAAGAAAAGAAAATTTCGTCTAATAAAAGTTTATTAAGCAGTTTAAAATATTTTTAATAAATAAAATGTTTAATAATAAAAATATAAACTCAATTTTTTATTTTCATTTCATTCAAAAAGCTTATCACATGAGTTCAAATTTTGTTTAACTTCTATAATTACAAAATTTAATGATATGGCATTTTTAGATATATTGATGTATAGAAGAATAGTTTGTTTTAGTAAATACTCATAAAAGGTAAAATGGGTAATTGATTTTAATGTTTTCTAACCTGTGAGAGATGTGAGGGATTTTTTTTTTTAACTCTGAGTTTTTACCTTATGTATTTTTTTTTTTAATTTAAAATCTATGAAAGAATACAAGGGAAAGACAAGGACAAAAGAAGAAATTTAGGGAAAAAGAAATGGGAATGGAATTCGACTTTGCTGTTGACTTGACTTGACTTGACTTCACTTTCAGCTTCGACTTTGCCGTTGCCCAGTTGTGATTTAGATCATGGAATTCTATCTTGGTAAGTGAGAACTGGAGAGATGATTTGACTGTCGGAAACCGTCGTCCGCCGCTACCAACGTCGTGATTGTCACTGAGTTCGCTGAGCATCTGATTGCCGCTGCTGCAGATTGACGTCGTGCTTGACACTGAACATTGTGGGCATCTGTTTGGTGCTTCTGTTGGTATGTTCTTACTTTACCGGGATGAATCATTAGAAAGTTATGCACTTTGTAAATTTCATTTCCAGTTTGATTAATCCTTGCCTCTTAGGCGTTTGACACATTCGTTTCTTGAATTCCAGTTTTTCCTTGTGGTGAGATTGCTTGGATTTTGCTTTTGCTGTATTAGAATTAATCAAAAGGGCAGTAAGAGCAGAAGGGTTGATATATAGTGAGACAGATGGCTTATGCTGCTGCTTCTGTTTCGTCTGTCATGCAATCTCTGGAGTCTTTGCTGAATTTTGCACGCAGGACCCTTCAAATTAGAAAATTTCGGATCGAAAGATTTACTGAGAAAGCTCGTGCAGTAGCAAGGCTTTTGGAAGAGTTCTCAAGCTCTTCCCAACCGAGTTATCGGGCACTTTCTCTGATGCAACTTGTGGAAAGCAGAGGAATTTCTGAAGAACTAGCATTTGATATTTATGTTATTACGCCAAGTATGGTACAGTCCATAGGTAGGATATCGGAAGAATCAGAAGATGCAGAGGATGTACTAGAAGATGTGCTCATAACATTAAGAGAGATTGGTCTTTTCGAACTAGAGCTACAGGAATTCCGTGTTAAGTTGCCAGAAATATTGAACGAGACTGAACTAGCGGACCTAAAGGACTTTCTGAATCTGGTGTCCCTCACGGATTATTTTCTCTCTGAAATCACCAAACTTAAATTAGAGATGACCTTTGTCCACGAAGAGGCTGTGAAAATAAAGGGTCTCTGCCAAGATCTTAGTTTCTTGATGGCCTTTCTTAGCGATACTGCAAATCTATATAGAAATGATGGTGAAGTGAAAATTTTAGAGAAATGCATCAGTGTTATGGCGAGAAGAGCAGAAGATTTTTTTGAAGAAAAGTTGTTGGATATTACAGTCCAATCAAAGTTGGATTCCTTGATACTTGAACCGTTAGGGTCATTAGAAATACCGTCCATCATTAATACAGCAATGGGTGAAATTTTCCACAAGGAGAACGGCATCCTTCCTCTTCTATTATCCAAATTTCAAGAGATTGAATCTCTGAAGGAAAAGGTGAAAACTGTGTATGATAAGACACCTGATATTGAGAATTTGCAATCATCAAGTATCTCAGCAACAGTTTCAAAACCTCCTTTAGTTAAGGAGGATATGGTGGTGGGCCTCGACGATATCACAAATGAACTTTTAGAGAGACTAACTGGAGTTGGACAGACATCTGGCTTGGCCATTGTGACAATTGTAGGGATGGGGGGCATTGGGAAAACAACCCTTGCCAGGAAAGTTTTTGATCATCCTTATGCAGTTTATCATTTCTATTGTCGGGCATGGGTGTCAGTATCTCAAGTTTATCAAGTGAGAGATTTGCTGCTACGCCTTTTGTGCTCAGTTACACAACCCACGGATGAAATATACAAAATGAGCAAGGAACAGTTAGCTGAATATCTGTACAAAAGACTGAAGGGTCAAAGATATCTGGTTGTCATGGATGATATTTGGAGTTCTAAGGTCTGGGATGATGTTAGGAGAATTTTTCCAGATGATAGGAATGGAGGTAGGATATTGTTGACCAGTCGTCTAAAAAGTGTGGCTGTCTATGTGAATCCTAAAAGCCCTCCTTATTGCATGAGTCTTCTAGGGATAGATGAAAGTTGGAAGCTGCTGGAACAGAAGGTCTTTGGAAAGGGAGGTTGTCCTCTTGAATTGGTTGAATACGGAAAGCATATAGTGAAAGAATGTCAAGGACTGCCTCTAGCCATTGTTGTTGTCGCTGGCTATCTCTCTCAGATCAAGAGGAGACGCGAATGCTGGAAAGATGCGGCAGCCAGTGTAAGCTCGATAGTAATAACTGATCCAGAAAACTACCTGGAAATACTAGAATTGAGTTACAACCGCTTGCCAAATAACCTGAAAGCCTGCTTCCTGTACATGGGAGCTTTCCCTGAAGATTGCGAAATTGACGTTCAGAAGTTGATCAACTTATGGATTGCTGAGGGCCTCTTGCATTTCAGATCTTCAAAAAGTCTGGAAGAGGTTGGGGAAGATTGTTTGAATGATCTTGTTGATAGAGGCTTGGTTTTGGTTGGAAAGAGGAGTTTCAATGGGAAAATAAAAACATGTTGTCTCCATGATCTCCTGCGGGAGTTGTGCTTGCGAGAATCTCAGAAGGAGAATTTCATGCATGTGATAAAAAGAGATTCCCATGGTTTTCCTGCAGACATAACTGATAAGCGTCTTCTCAGTTTCCACATGGAATTGGATGGGGATGTTCACTTAATTCCATCGCTTCCATTGGTCCGGTCTTTTTTATGTTTTAGTGTGGGTTGTTTTTTCTCAGCTGATATATTTCTTTTACATTTGCACTTTAAGTTGCTCAGAGTATTGGACATAGGATTTCTGCGTTTTGACCATTTCCCTGAGCAAATACTGAAGCTGGTCCTTTTAAGGTATCTTGAGCTTCATCTTTCTTACATGTTTCCTGAGCAACTTCTTGTATTTTCTAGCTTGCAGACCTTGGTTATTCATGGGGAGCAGGAATGGATCACAGAGCACCATGGAAGACGTTCTCTGCAACTATATGCGCCACGATTGAGGCACTTTCATATTATAACAAGAAGACATTCTCGTGATCCTTTCCTTCCAAGTGTACTTATGCTTTCTCGCAAAGGCTTTCAGTTTGCTCCACAATTGCAAACATTATCCACATTTCCATTTTCTAGATGCAAAAGGGAAATTTTTGATGTTATGCCGCAGCTGAAGAAACTTGGCATCTGTGAAACCAATGCCGATTATCAGAGTCGGTCATTCATGTTTCTTTCTAGTCTTGTCTACTTGAAACAACTTGAGATACTCAAGTGTTCCTTCTATATGCAAAATACAGTGGAAAGACGCAATTTGATCTGTGGTGCATTCCCTTCATCTATCAGGCAATTGACTTTGAGTTGGAGCCGTCTGCCTTGGGAGGAAATGGTTTCAATTTCCAGTCTACCAAACCTTGAGGTGTTAAAATTGAAAAACTATGCTTTTCAAGGGGCCAAATGGACACCAACTGAAGATGGCTTTTGTCGTCTAAAGTATCTCCTGATTGAGAAGACTGATCTAGAGGACTGGGAAGCCTCCAGAATTCATTTTCCAAGTCTTCAACGCTTAATTTTTAGGTCTTGCACTGTCCTGAAGGAAATTCCTTTTGGTGTTTGGGAAATTCCTACCTTGGAGCTAATTGAGCTGCACTACTGTGGCAAATCTGCAGAGCTTTCAGCTGAAGAAATTAGAGCAGAAACTGATGGGGTTGTTGAAGTTCGTATCCAAAGTTAGGGATCCATAGAAAATGTTCTTAAAAGAACCTTGAGTTCTGGTTCTTGTTTTCTGTTGCCCGTAAAAGGCGGATGACTTCTTTGCCTGTCAATGGGATCGGATAATGGAACAATCCAGTGTGTACTTCCTAAAGATACATGGTATGGCTAAATTTTCTTCTCTTGAAGGTTAAGTGTTACTTCCTACCTTGCTTTTGGAGTTGGCTAGTCGCTCCCTTCCTGTCTAATCTTCCTGACAAATTTTAAGCCTCTTATGGTATTTTGTCGACCATTTACATGAACAAAATTGATAAGAAAATTTCATTTTCATCAGCATAATCCATGAACATCGCTATTGATTGAGAGGCAATAGTTTGTTTTGTAGTTCACACTTTGCCTCGGAGATGCATCTGCTTGGTGATTGTGGAACAGTTATTCCCCTTTGCTGTTTAGAGCACCTGTTCATGGTATCCTTTCTCATTCTTCGGGACAGCATTTTCAAACCAAGGTCGATCTGAATGGGAACCTGGAGTTGGGGACTAATCACAATGTACCATATTCTGTGAGCATGCATCTATATATTGCAGGACCATTACTCTTAAGAGTACTGGTATATACTACAATTTAACTTATATCTCTCCTTGTACCGCATCCAGCTGTGCTACTCCCTTCATATTTTAGGCCTCCTTAAACTATCTTCAGTTCTTAAGGTTGTTGGACTGATCAGGTTTATTCGGTTCAATTTCAACCTACACTACAAGAAAATTGGTCTTTAGTAACAAAACAGTTTCCTCGCGAAAAGTAAAAATTTTCTCACTAAAGCCTTGCTAAAGGCCTTTAGCGATAAAACTCGTTTCCTCGCCATTTCATCCCGTCGCCAAAGGGTCTTGCCGACAAAACTTAGTTTTGTCACTAAAGGCTACCTTTGTCGCTAAAAGTAAGCACCTCTTGTTGCCAAAAGCATTCATTTTGTCGCTACTAATGCATTTTTGTGACAAAAAATTTCATCGCTATATATTTGTCGCCAAAAATATAATTTGATTTGAAAATTTAAAATATGATGGTAAAAAAAAATTATTACCTTTCGTGATAAAAAGTTTTCTCGCCAATACAAAAAATTTCTTCGCCAAAAAATAATTACTAAAATTTTGGGAACCACCAGAATTTTATGGACCAACCACACCTGATCGGACCACCATCAAGCCGTGAAGATGGGATTCGAATGCGCGACCCCAAAAAACCATGTGTTGTTTTCAACCGCTGACCAGAGCAATTTATGGTCATATCTTTTTTTTTAATTTCTTTAAACTATTCCTAATTTTTTTTAATTTTTTATAAACATTAGTGTAATAACAAAATATAAGAATATATTAAATTTATAATGAAATTACATTATTCAATATAATAAATTATTTTATATAGTTATATAATTTTAAAAGTTTATATCATTGTATTTACTAAACGATTCTATACAAATAATTCGATTAGGAAAAAAAAACTTAAACATGTATACAATTTCAATACAAATATATATATATATATAATACATAATACATAGAAATATGTACACAACACATACACAAATATATATACACACATAAAAATAAAAAAATACAAATTGTTCGATTAGAAAAAAAAAACTTAAACGTGTGTGTGTTTATGTATGTATGTGTGTGTGTATGTATGTATGTATGTATGTATGTATGTATGTATGTATGTATGTATGTATGTATGTATGTATGTATGTATGTATGTATGTATGTATGTATGTATGTATGTATGTATGTATGTATGTATGTATGTATGTATGTATGTATGTATATGTATGTGTGTGTGTGTGTGTGTGTGTGTGTGTAGATAGGCATATACATACATATATATGACAATATATTACATATATACATATATATACACACAGTATACTATATATGTGTATATATTATACATATGGACATATATATATATATATATATATATATATATATATGTAATAGCATATTAATATACATATATACATACATCAATAAATATTAATATACTTTTTAAATATATTAATATATAATATATACACACTATTTTAATAAATTAATTTATATATACATATACATATATATACACATATGTATAATACACACACACACATATATAGCATATGGATATGTATTAATATATACACACACCAAATACATATAGGCACATCAAATTAACGATCCTATTATTAGATTTGTTAAAATTTTTATGAAAAATATTATAACCAAATTTAAAGGTAATCGAATATATTTTACTATAGAATCTAGCATAATTTCTTTAAAAATACCCAAAACCTAACAGATTTAGAAATATGGGTATAACAAATTAACAATCCAACCGTTAGATTTGATAAAATCACTAAAAAAAAGTATTATGACCAAATTTAAAAATAATCGGATATGTTTTGTCACTTAATCAAGCACCATATCTATAAAAAATGCTCGAAACCAACCATATTTATAATGATAGGCATATCAAATTAACGATTCAACCATTGTTAAAATTACTAAAAAATATATTATGACCACATTTAAAGGCAATCAGATATATTTTGGCATAGAACCTAGTATAATCTCTATAAAAATATAGAAAACTTAACACATTTAGAAAGATAGGCATATCAAATTAACGATCCAACCATTAGATTTGATAATATCACTAAAAAAAGTATTAGGACCAGATTTAAAGGTAATCGGATATATTTTTCTACTTAATCTAGCATAACCTCTATAAAAATGCTCGAAACATAATCCATTTACAAAGATAGGTATATCAACTTAACGATCAAATTGTCAGATTTATTAAAATTGCTAAAAAAATATATTATGACCAAATTTAAAGATAATTGGATATGTTTTGTCATATAATCTAACATAATTACTATTAAACTGTTCAAACCTAATACATTTAGAAAGATAGGCATATCAAATTAATGATCCAACCATTAGATTTAATAAAATCACTAAAAAAAATTTATGACCAAATTTTAAGGTAATCGAATATGTTTTGGTATAGAATCTAGCATAATCTCTATAAAAATACAAAAAACCTAATGCATTTAGAAAGATAGGCATATCATATTAATAATCAAACCATTAGATTTGATAAAATCACTAAAAAAAGTATTATGACAAATTTAAAAGATAATCGGATATGTTTTGTCACATAATCTAGTAGAATCTCTATAGAAATGCTCAAAACCTAACTCATTTACAAATATAGGCATATCAGATTAACGATCTAACCATTTGATTTAATAAAATCACTAAAAAAAGTTTTATGACCAAATTTTAAGGTAATCGAATATGTTTTAGTACAAAATCTAGCATAATCTCTATAAAAATACAAAACACTTAATACATTTAGAAAGATAGGCATATCAAATTAATAATCGAACTGTTAGCTTTGATAAAATTATTAAAAAAGGTATTAAGACCAAATTTCACTATTGGAAAACGGGTAATTAGCCACGAAAATAAGGTGCAAGAGATTACCTACATAACGGCCACAGTTCAGCAATAGAATGAAGGACGTTGGTGATCCGTTGCTGATCTATGGGAGAATTGATTCACCCAATATTGAAATTTGGAAATAAAATATCCATGGGTGATCTGTTTATGTCACCCACGAATCGGCCACGAACCGTTTCAAAAAAAAATTCATCATATTTATGAAAATATTTCATGGCTAATTCGCAGCTGATTTGCCACGAATCAGACACAGTGATTTTTCTAAATTTAATTATTTTTTATAAAAATATTCCGTGGATGATTGCATGCGAATTGGCCAAAGAATATTTTAAAATTTTTAATGAATTTATGAAAATTATTCGTAGCCAATCCGTAGGAGATCAACTACGAATCAACCGCAGAATTCTTTTGAAATAATATAATATATTCTAAAATATATTGAAGTACTCACCCACGGATCGGCCACGACAATATTAAAAAATTTTATTTTTGTGAAAATATTTCATGACTAATTCGCTGCTAATTTGCCACGAATCAGCCATGGTAATTTTCATAAATTTATTTATCATTGAAGAAAATATTTCGTGGCCGATGCGTGGCAATCAGCCACCGATCGGCAACGAATATTTTTTTAAAATTCTATTAAACTTATGAAAATTATTCACAACCAATCCGTAGGAGATTGGCTACGAATCAGCTACGGAATTCATTTGAAATAATGTAACATATTCTAAAATATATTGTAGTACTCACCCACAGATCGACCATGACAATGTTTAAAAAATTTCATAACATTTTTGAAAATATTCTGTGGCTAATTCGCTGCTAATAGGTCATGAATCTGCCACGGTTATTTTTCTAAATTTAATTTTTTTAAAAAAATAGTTTAGTCCATGACTGATCACCCGCGAATCGGCCATAAAAATTTTTCAAATTTCTATGGAATTTAAGAAATTTATTCGTAGTCTATCAGTAAGAGATTAGCTACGAATCAGCCACAGAAGTATTTTGGAAAAATATAATTGATGAAGTACTTACTCACGAATCGACCACAAAACGTTTTAAAAAAATTTAATTATATTTATGAAAAAAAAAAAAATTTGTGGCTGATTTGCAAAATCAGCCACGACTCATTTTAATTACAATTTTTTAATTGTTGCGTGGCTAATCCGTGTCCTTTAGCAACGAATTAGACACAAAATTAATAATATGTAAAGTTGTGGGGTAAACTGCTGTGGGTTTGACACCTCAACATAATTAGGTCAATAGGTACAATTTTTTTTTTTTATTTCTTGGTTGCTTTGGCAGAAAAGTATTTGTGAAGTACTTTGTAGTATTGCTTTAGATTTTTTTTTTTTTAGGTTTATTTACTAGGTATAGATCTTAGGTTTAGAGTTTTGGGTTTATTGTATGAGTTTCGTTTGTTTCTTATTGTCTTGAGAAGTGATTTTTTATGAGACAGAAGTGGATTATTTATAGGATGTTCTGTTCCTCGGTTTCATTTGTTCTGAGTTAGTGCTATATCAATTTCATTAATTTGGGAAGGAATTCGAAGCAATCCAATTTGTGTCTTTTTGATTTCTGGGTTTCATTTGATTGAAGATGCGATTTAATTGTTGGGGTATGATCTATAGGTTTTGCTCACTGTCGGCATAAAGAGGGCTTGTTTGTTGGTTCTGATGCAGCGGTAAACGATGTTGGTTTTTGGTGCTTCGAATTCATTGCCCACTTTCATTTCTGCTTTATTGAAATTGACCTGTAGGTGCAATAGTTAGGCATTCATTTCATATCTTTTTGATTTCTTGGTTTCATGTTTCTGAACTATTATCATTTCTCAGTGTGTGCGTAAAGAGATTTATTTTTCTTGGTTTTTCTACAGGTGGAATAGTTTCTTGGTTCTTGGTTTCTTGAGTTTCGTGTCTTTTTGTATTTATAGAACAAGAATTGGTTTTTCCCCTGTATATTTAATTTCGTCGTGTGTGAAATTTCAGAAATTTTCTTGGTACTGTGAAATGGATTGATTGTGGCATATCAAACGTTTTCTACTGGATGTTTATATATAATGGTTCTTTCTTTGGATTGTCAAGTAATTTCTTTTCCCTGCTTTGGAGTTATAAAACAAGATGAGTGGTGGTAAGGTGAATTTTGTGATGTTCAAGGATATTGGACGTCAACATCAAAAGAATCGAATTCGATTTCGTGTAGATAGGATATGGGAAGCGTTTAATGCACAAAAAGGAGGAGAATTTATGAGTATAGAATTTCTCGGAATTGATGAGCAGGTAATGTTTAATCTACCTAATGTGTTGTCAATTCTTTCTTCTGTTTCATGTTTGTATCAGTATGAACCCATATGTTTTCTGTGCAGGAAACTGTTATGCATATGATCATTAGGAGCAAGATTGCAGATGAATTCCGTGGTGCAATTGAAGAGGGAAAGTATTATGTCTTAAAAAATTTCTGTGTCTTGGAATATAAAGCTAAGTATAAAATGTGTGAGTAAAATTTTTTTATACAATTCCATTCTGGAACCATTTTAGATGAAATGATTGATAAACTTCCTAGAATTCCAAAGCACAAATTTATGCTCATTCCTTTTGACCAACATGAAAAACGTGCTGATCAAGGTGGATTTTTAATTGGTAAGTGTTTTTTTGTATGAAGTTTGAAATTTTCCATGTACAGGAATCGTTCAATATTATTTTTTGCTATGTAGATATAGCAGGTCGTCTATGTGGATTATCTGAGAAAATTGAAAAACAAGGACAGACACAAAGAATTGGAATGCAATATGTTGATTTAGAAGATTTACAGTTAAGTTTTCAATATTCTTCTGTACATGATCCAATAATAGCTATCAATAGAAGCAAGAGTACTAGATCATGTGCTTATACATGATACTGAAGCTAATAGGACAATTGAACTTGATAGTCAATGATCAATTCAACTAAGAGTAGTGGATTATGTGCTTATATTTACTACTCAATCTGATAGGCATTGGGCAAAGTTTGAAGCTATCATTGCTGAGTAATTTCATAATTTTGTATATATTTTTATTTTAGGCAACGCAGGGTCCGTGTTACACTGTGGGATTCATTTGCTATGATATTGAATTGTGCTGAATTGGATGTAACAAAGGAACTATATGTAGTCATTATCACGTCCACAATCATGCTACATTTCCAGGGTAATTGCATTTTGGGTTGCTTTGATAATTGAATAGTGGTGAAATTTGATACTGAGTCATTTCTGCAGGCCGTATTTCTATAACATCAAGCAGTGCAACAAAGATTTTTGTTAACCTTGATTATCCTGATGTAAACTTGATGCGCCAAAGGTATGTAATGCCAGAGTACTGCAATATTAGGTCATTAACGAAGGTTTTGTATTGACAACTAAGGATCTTGGTCAAAAACGATTGAGCTGCTAAGACAGTGAATCTGTGAACATAAAAATCAATCTGGAAAGGAAATCACTCAATCAATTGATTGAGTTGCTAATAATATGTTGACAAATTTTGTATCTATTATGTATCTGTACACATGTTTCACTCATATATACTTCACAAAAGAAAAAAAAAAGAGACTGTTATTTGATATAATTGAACAAGTAGATGTTTTTGGAGCTTTCAATTTCTACAAATATATCAAGATGTACATGTTTTAGATGTGAAAATTATCATATTTGCAAAATTCATCAAGATTTCTGATGTTATTCATTTCAACATTTATATTGGAACGGCTTTTTGTGACATTGTTCTGTGCTGAAATTTAATAAAATTGCATTTTATTGGTGCAGCTTTAGTCGTAGCGATGTGATTCCTATACAGCAAATCCAAGTGATGAACAATGTCATAAGTAGTGAAGAAATAGAGTCGAATAAGTAGAGTATCAGTGATATTAATTTGCTACTGCAACAACCTGAAGAAATGGTAATAATTATATATTTTCCTTTCATGAAAAAAAGAAAAATTGGTGAGACGGATGGACTGGCAGCTTTGATTGTTGACTGCTGTACCAATTCATTACAAGTTTTTTTATTTTTAATTATAAGTTTGATCATTATATGTGTTTTCTATACAGGAAAAGCCTTTTTATTGCTACGGAACAATTTCTTCAATTGATGAAACATGTGGATGGCGTTTTAATTCTTGCTCAAAATGTCATCGCAAGCTCAAATTTGTGGATGACGAGTTTTTCTGCGATATGTGTCATCGTCTAGAGAAATCATCTTTAATAAGGTACTTTGAATTTTAAAGAACATTCAATACATTTAAAAATTGATTCGCTGTGAAAATTTATGAAGTTTTAAGAATGGTTGTATTTGGTGAAGGTATCATGTTGAAATGGAAGTTATTGATCATACTGGAAAGGCAAGATTCACAATGTTTGATAAGGATGTTGAAAAGTTAACCAATATTGCTGCATCAGAACTTACTGAAAAAGAAATAGATGTAAGTTAATACTGTTGTGCTGAGGAATTATAATGGCCATAGTTTGCAGATTTTGCTATAATAAAACATTGTTGTGATTTGAATATAGGATGATATGAGAGCTGCTCTTCCTCAAGTTATTGAACGCATTATTGGTGGTTCATATGTTTTCCAAGGAAAAGTGAATATGTTCAACTTGGGAACACAGAAGGAGGATTTTACAGTCATACGATTGTACTTAGCAAGTGAAATAAAGAGTCTAAGAAAGGAAAATGTAAAGGACTGTATTTGATCATAAATTATTCATTCTTTATATCCTATTCTTCTCATGTATATTCTGAACTCTTCAAATGGCATTATTACAGGAGGGAATTGAACAAGGCAATGCTATTGATACTGCAGATGATATTGTATCTGTAACACCTCCAATGAAAGACAAAGTAACACAGAAAAATTCAAATTCTGAAGGTGATGGAGAAGAAAATGCAATGGATAAGACAAGGTCTTCAAAAAAAATAAGAATTAATTGATGTTGATTTGTTAGATTATTCTTCATTGAACAAAACGGAATTGATATGTTCCCTATTTTTGATAATTCCAGATTGTGGTTTTTGCAATTCAGTATTTTAGATTCTAAATTTGATAAATTGTCCTTCGATATTGCCTAGAAGCTTTCTATTGATGATTTTGTAATTCTGAGATTACTGCATGAGGGTGCTTCCTCCTTAGGTGTCTATCAGCTTCCTACTTCAATTACTCCCTTACTAAGTTACTCTTATGTTTTTCGTGTCATGCGTGTATTTCTCAGTCCAGTTCATCTTCTCATGGCTATTGTATATAGCAGAGAGTGATTCCCACTTTAACTGCATCCTGAGATATGAGAGGGACTAATGGTCTCCAGTTCATCTTCTCATGGCTGTTGTATATAGCAGAAAAGTGATTCCCACTTTATCTGCACCCTGAGATATGAGATGGACTAATGGTCTATTCACGTTGTGCATTTCCATATCCATGCTATTTAACAACATGACAGTGATTAGTAGAACATTTATATTGTTGATTTTCAAAGTGTAACATCACTGCCTTAGTTTAGTTTTTGAGGATTTGAAATTCACAAAGGCTTTTTATGTTTCATTTAGGGTGCTTCCTCCTTAGGTGTCTATCAGCTTCCTACTTCAGTTACCCCCTTGCTAAGTTAGTCCTTTTTTTACGTATCATGCGTGTATTTTTCAGTCCAATTCATCCTCCCATAGCTGTTGTATATAGCAAAAAAGTGTTTCCCACTTTAACAGCACCCTTAGATATGAGAGGGACTAATGGTAAATTTGAAGATAAAATCGCAAGCCAAACATAGCCAAAAAAATAGCCATGTGAACAACAAAAACGCAGCACACCTGCGTGAAGAAGAAAAAGGGAGGAAAAAAAAAATATTTTCATTTACCTCTTCTTGTTGATCTCACACTCAGCTGAATTGGAATAAACGGAACTGGGGTAGGCACGATTGTAGAAGCCTCTGGTGCAATCCCTGCAAGCCGTCTACTTCGTCTTTGCATGTAGACGAACGCCTAGCTTTCGATCTTCCAGTATATGGCCTGCCTAATCTCGTTTGGTGAACAACTTAGGGGCTAAAGAATATTTTCTGGAGAGGGAGGAAAAAACGTCTGGTATTTTTCACAGAGAGGAAGCACACGGGGGAAAAATACCGTCCCTTCCTTATCTCCTGTTTAACCTAAATAAAACCCTAGGTTAAACTGGATTGGGCCATTGGACTCTTAGTTTAACCTTTTGGGCTTAATTAATTATTCTAACTAAAACCAAATAATTGGTCCAATTAATAAATAATTAATTTTTCCAGCCCAAATAAACTAGTCCAATTAATTAAGCCTATATTAGTTTAGTCCCAAGTTAATCTTTAATTATTCAAATCAGGCCAAAGCCCCGAATAATTAATTAACCCACCAAACTAATTTAATTAATTCTCTCTCTCCATGGACCTTTATTTTATTCTAGCCCAATAATTAAATCAGGCTACTTAAATAAAATAAATTTTAATTAATTTAAGATCAATTCTTTAGCCCATATTTAATTAGGACTCACGGTCTATACTGGGGACCAAAAGACGCACCGCCTTGGCTACTAAAATGACCAAAATACCCTTGCCATAAAAATAGCTGTATTTTGCATTTTAAATATTTCCTAATATCACCATAAGGAAATATTAACCCCAAGGACAATGCTGTGTTAGCAAAGTCTCCGACCTACAGGTGAAATGACTAAAATACCCCTCTACACATCGCCGTATATTTAGAGAGGAAGAAATGTACTAACACCCCTCTAAATGACATTTACCATCCTTAGGCTTCTAATCCAATGATCCACGACTTCCTAGAGTGTTTCCGCTTTCCAAGGGAGCTACCCTAAAGCAAACATCCAAGTCATGTTTCCCAAGGCCCTGGATAATTTAGACCATTCGGACAACCACAAGGGGCGATATAGTGCAGAAATTATCTTGTATAAGCCTGTCTTAACTAACTAGTCACACATACCCAATATGCAAGTATATTGGCCCTACGATAGAACCTCAACTACAGCAAATCAAAGTATATGCTTCCAGCTTCGCCAAACCACCAACTCACACTCAAGTTGTAGAGTACTAGTCCACCCTGTAGCGGTAGTAGTCTAGGTTTCTACCATATAGTACTTTGAGAAACCACTACTACAGGTCATGTTCTACGTATTCGAAATACGCTTATGTCATGAAGTGAGTGGACTACCCACTGGCTAAAGGTAAGCCATTCCCCATTTGGAATTCATAACATAATAACTTATTAAACATGATGAGGTTCACAGTCTCATCAATAGGTTAAGAACAAATGTTTATGTGTTAAATAACCCGTGATCCATACCTTACTGTGAAAGACCACCATTCACATGAATCACTTATTTAAACACAATGGGTCTATTCCAAACGAAAATCGTGCACAAACAAAAAGTAAATTCACAAACAATTTCTGAAAATAAATTCTTTCATTATAATATTCAATTTTGCATCAGAAACCTAGTCTAAAAGGGCATACAATCCAACAAAATTTGATAAACTGTCATTCGATATTGGTTAGAAGCTTTCTATTGGTGATTTTCTAATTCTGAGATTACTGCATTTGTTACCTTCTTAAGGATTTCAGATTGACAGAAATATTTTTTGCATGATTAATTATTGTTTGATATTGGGTTACATATATGGCCTTGCTAATGATGTTTCTGAAAAGCTATATTTTCATTCTGCATATCCATAAAGTTGCTGATTAGTAGCATGAGGGTGCTTCCTCCTTAGGTGTCTATCAGCTTCCTACTTCAGTTACTCCCTTGCTAAGTTACTCTTATGTTTTTTGTATCATGTGTGTATTTCTCAGTCTAGTTCATCTTCTCATGGCTGTTGTATATAGCAAAAAAGTGATTCCCACTTTACCTGCATCCTGAGATATGAGAGGGACTAATGTTCTCCAGTTCATCTTCTCATGGCTGTTGTATATAGCAAAAAAGTGATTCCCACTTTAGCTGCACCCTAAGATATGAGATGGACTAATGGTCTATTCACATTGTGCATTTCCATATCGATGCTATTTAACAACATGACAGTGATTAGTAGAAGATTTATATTTTTTATTTTCAAAGTGTAACATCACTCCCTTAGTTTAGTTTTTGAGGATTTGAAATTCACAGAGGTTTAAGGATTTGAAATTCACAGAGGTTTTTTGTATTTCATTAATTATTTCTTGAAACTCAGTTACATATATTGCTCTATTAATATTATTTTTGAAAACCTATATGGTTGCTGCTTAGTAACATAAGTGTGCTTAGTAGTAGATTTCTATTGGTCATGTTGAAACTATAATATTAACAATCAGGGAAATACTAAGACAGAGCAAAGTAAATTCCAAAAATAATAAGTCATATTGTTCTCATACTGCTGATATTCAGATAATTCATGGTAATAGTACATATTGTCATTTATTATAGTTTCTTAAATTGATAGGACAATTGAACTTGATACACAATCATTCGAATCTCTACGATGTCTAAGTGTAGACAGTATTTGTTTAGTGAAGTCTATTTAAGTTTATAATTTTACACAACAAAAACTAAAAATACAAAAATGTAATTGCAGAAAACTATTTTCCTAAAAAATACTTCTACAAGAAACTCTATTTCCACTCCTGCGCTTTTGTATGCTTTTTGTTGTCACAGATATCAAGAGATGCATTAATTGGCCTAAACAGCTCAATGTCAACAGTCACTTTTTCCTCTTTCGCATCTTTAGTAACAATGCTACCAGTATAAACCACAATGTCATTGTATGGCCACTTTGTATTAATGTTTGAGTGTTGACGAAATGTTATAGCTGTAACCACAAAAGACTTTACAACTCTAATCTGAAAGAAAAATAGAAGAATAGTTAAAAACAACCAGCATCTGCAAATTGGGATCGTTTAACAGTAACACACTAAGAAAGTCAAGGAAAATGAGAAGAAATATCATTTAGCTTCTAATGAAATAAAAGGAGTGCTAGGTAATCACTATGTTTCCTTTTGGAAATGCTAATCGGAGAAAGCCATTTTGCAAAGTCATTTATAAGAAAATTAGAAAACTGCAAAAAGAAGTACACACACCAACAACTAAAGAAAATTAGAATGTTCGATAACTACTCTCTCTACTTAATTTTACTTACTAACAATTCATATTTTATTAACAAAAAAATACACACACCAACAACTGAAGAAAGCCATGTGAAATTGATGCAATGTATAACAAAATTTTTAGTAGCATGCAAAAAGAAAATGTTTGAAAAAACATTCATTGTTTTTGGGGCGTCAAATTACATATAGCCTTAAGCTGTTAATTTTCATAATTCAATAATGCAAAATCTATTTATTACAATCAAAACACTTCTACTTACTTCTACCTTTTACGACGAATATCTAAACCAATGTAAAATTACTGTTTTAAAAAATGAAAAGACCTTCACATATTCAATAGCCAAGAACATTAACAGTACTTAAATTTAACAAAACATTAAAATTTATGTGAAAAACAATGTTTTAACTATTTATTAAAGATACAAACTCTTTTCAAATTCTCCAATACATTAAAAAAAAATTAAATGTTCTGTTTATTAAAAGTAAACAACTTTTTAGATCTCCAAAAAAATTCTTTTAAATACATAACAAATTGCTTCGTAAAATTAAACGTTCCCTTTGAACTGATTGTACAGAATTCTTATATAATATTGCCAGATGAATTGACTTTACAGATGAAGGTGAAATACATACACAACAATTTTACAACAAACTCCCACAATACATCAATATCCTTGCGAAACATGAATTCAAGTACAAACAAATATTCTTTTATAAGTATGATTACTGTCTTAATAAATTTTTGTTAAACTAAATATTTTTTGTTTGAAATTGTTTGGTTGTAGAATTTATTGGTTCAAAACAAGCACGGTTAAACAGAAGAAATATTCTCAGATATCAAAGACAATTAAAAATCCAGACTGCTGCAAAGCAAGCGCGGTTACGCAGGAGAAACATTCTGAAACAACAAAGAGAATTGAAATTACAAACATTTGCCCCGCATTCACAACAACAGAACCCTGCAGGCCACCTAAATATCACATCAAAAACAAATCAGAATAAGAAAAGAAAAGGAAAGGAACAACAGGAAAACAGAGAAGATGCCAATTCAAGTTCTTGGAGTCATAAAAAGCAAAAGACAAAGCTTCTTGCAGAAGGTAATTTTAAACTCTTCTTAGTTCATTAAATTGTAAATTAACATATATATTTACTATTTTTGTAGAAGACACAATGTTTGTGATGTCACGATATGAGGATCCAAATTACACCTGTAAATATTGTGGTGCTATTTTCTAGTATGAGGAAAGGCTGAAAAGCCAAAAGGATTACCTATATCCAAAGTTTACAATATGCTGCAGGCACGGTAAAGTTAAACTCCCAGTCAACAAGGAATGGCCTGAACCACTGAAAAGTTTGCTTCTTCGAGATAATAACACCACCAATCATAAGTTCTTTGAGAATATTCGAGCTTATAATTCAATGTTTGCCATGACTTCAACTGGTGGTTATATTGATCAAAGTATCAATACAAAATCCAGTCCATATATATATCGAATTTGTGGTCAAAATCACCATTGAATTGGCACGCTTCTTCCTGAGATAGGGAAAAAACCAAGTTTTTGTCAATTATATGTCCACGACACTGATAATGAGGTTCAAAATCGCTTAGATGCTGTGAATCAGAAACACTGTAATGATGTATTAGACAGGCAACTTATTGACTCTTTCATTCAAATGTTTGATCATAATAACATATTGACACAAGCATTTCGGATGGCAAGAGAACAATTCAAGGATTCTGATATTGAAAACATGACGTTAAAAATAAGAGGTCAATTTTCAAAGAAGAAGAGAGAATATAATGAGATTCAATACAATGAAGTTGCAGGTTTGATAATAGGATATTTTGAACATAAGTCTTTGGATCGAGATATTATTATTCAAGGAAGAAATGGTTCTTTGAAAAGAATCAGCTATTTGCACCCTTCATTTATGGCGTTGCAGTATCCATTGTTATTTCCTTATGGAGAAGATGTTTTTCATACAGAAATCAAATATGCAGAAAAGAGACAGAAGATTCGTACAAAAAGGAGGTTTGTAACAATGAATGAGTTTTATTCTTATATTATCCAAGACAGAGTGGATGTCCAATGTAATGTTACACTGGTAGGTCGACTTTTCCAACAATTTGTTGTGGATTGTTATACTGCGATTGAGGAACAAAGACTGGACTGGATCAGAAGAAATCAAGGAAAATTGAAAAGTGATCTCTATCAGAATATACAAGATGCAGTAGAGAAAGGTGATATTGATTCAACAAAAATTGGAAAGCGAATAATTTTGCCATCAACATTCACAGGGAGTCCACGCTACATGATTCAGAACTACTAAGATGCAATGGCAATTTGCAGAACATATGGAAACCCAGATTTGTTTATTACATTTACAGCAAATCCAAATTGGCATGAAATTCAATCTTATTTGAGCCAAAAAGGAGATCAAAAGGCTGAAAATCGTCCAGATATTGAATCACGGATTTTCAAGATGAAACTAGATGAAATGATCAAGGATATCATGAAGAAGAAAATTTTTGGGCAAGTTCAAGCAGGTTTGTAGTATTTCTGAACTTCATTCAAAGTTAATGAATTTTGTTACAATTTTATTCAATCTGTTTTAACTAAGAATGCTTTTATATTCCACTATAGTTGTATACACAATTGAATTCCAAAAGAGAGGATTACCACACTCTCATATGCTCCTTTGGTTAGACAACACAATGAAGAGAAATAACAAAGAGGATATAGATAAGATTATCGATGCGTAAATACCTGATCCAATCACTGATCCTCAATGTTATGAAGCAGTCTTAAATTTCATGATGCATGGCCCATGTGGTTTAGCAAATCCAAATTCACCATACATGAGTAATAGTATGTTTTATTTGTTTCCTGATTATGAAAAAAATACAACATTTTGTTAAGTATCAAATATTGTTTGATGAAATAAAAATATTTTTACAAATACATGTTCAAAGCACTTTCCAAAAGATTTCCAGTGTGACACAAGCATTGATAGTAATGGTTATTGCTTATACAAATGAAGATGCAATAACAGATTTGTGGAAAAACGAGGAATCCAATTGGACAATAGGTATGTTGTTCCTTACAACATATTTTTATTGCTCAAGTATCAAAGCCATATCAATGTTGAAGCTTGCAATCAATCAAAAGCAATTAAGTATCTGTTCAAGTACATTACCAAAGGGTTTGATCGAATTGAAGCTGTGATTGTAACTAATCCATCAAATCCCTCAGTAATTGAAAAGAATTCAGAAGTTCCAAAAGATGAAATCAGAGCATTTTTAGACTGTCGATATTTATCTCCATGTGAAGCTTGCTGGCGAATCTTTGATTTTGATATACATTTTAGAATACCAACAGTAGAAAGACTATGTGTACATCTAGATGGTGAGCAACTTCTCATATTCAAAGATGATGATCTATTGCCACAAATTCTTAATAGAGAAAATGCTGGGAAAACTATGCTGACTGAATGGTTCCAAAAAATTGCTACTGATGTTGAAGTAAGACAGTTGCTTTATATACAATTCCCAAGCAAATACACATGGAATAGACAGGAGAAATCATGGAAAAAAAGAAAAACAAAGAGATGCATTGGAAGAATTACGTATGTGCCTCCAAGTTGTGGCGAGAGGTATTTTCTACAGATGTTACTCAATATTGTAAAAGGTCCAACATCATTTGAAAACATCCGCACAATAAATGGTGTCACATATACATCATTTAAGGATGCCTGTTATTCTCTAGGTCTACTACAAGATGATAAAGAGTGGAACGATGCAATTGAAGAAGCAGCACATTGGGCTACAGGAAGTAAGCTCAGAGAATTGTTTGTTTTGATACTTATATTCTGTGAAGTTTCAAATATAGGACAATTTTGGGAAAAGAATTGGTCAAAAATAGGTGATGATATACTACACAGGCAATGAAAGATGTTAAAGTCACCAAGATTGAGGCTTAGTGAAGAACAGCTGAAAATTTTCACTCTTTGCAATATTCAAAAATTGTTACTAGGATATGGCAAATCATTGAGTGACTTTCAGGGGTTACCAATGATCAATGAAGGAATGGTGCATGATTTTAACAAGAAATTACTAAGGGAAGAGATTTCATTTGATATAAATGAGCTAGAAGAAGAACATCATAGAATGTTTCATCAGTTTAATGTTGAACAAAGAAGTGTTTATGAAAAAGTGGTGAATGCAGTCATAAAGAATGAGTCTAGGGTGTTTTTCCTTTATGGATATGGTGGAACAGGAAAAACATTTCTGTACAAAAAAATCATTACAAGGCTAAGGTCAGAATCAAAAATTGTCTTAGTTGTTGCATCATCAGGTAAAACAAAACACCATACTTTTCCATTAAATTCACATTCCTAATTTATAATATTTTATTCTGTCTTCATAAATAATAGGAATAGCAGCTCTTTTGTTACCTGGTGGAAGAACATCTCATAGCAGATTCAAAATCCCATTAAAGTGCAGCGGAGATAGTACATGTTTAATAAAACAAGGAACTCAATTGGCAGAATTGATACAGAGATGCTGATTATATGGGATGAAGCACCAATGAATGATAAAAATGTTTTTGAAACAGTAGACAGAACAATCAAGGATATACTCAGTGGATCCCCAGGTTTCAAAGAAGAACATTCTTTTGGTGGCAAAACAGTTTTACTTGGAGGTGATTTTAAACAAATACTCCCAGTAATCCCAAAAGCTACAAGGTCAGAAATTGTAAACTCAGCAATAAACAAATCAGAGATTTGGAGTAACTGTAAGGTAAATTTAGCATTACAAATTAAATTAGTGCATATATTTACTTTATTACACTTAATATTTTGTTATTTTGTATATGTTGATAGGTGTTAACATTAAACACAAATATGTGTCTCCAAAATTGTTCATCACAAGCTCAAGAAGAACATACACTAAAAGAATTCTCATATTGGATTCTAAGAATTGGAAATGGCACTGAGCATTCAATTTCAAGGACAATTGATGAAGAACCATGTTGGATCAAAATTCCAGAGAAATATAGAGTACAGGAAACAGAAAATCCAGTCAAAGCAATTTTTAATGCAGTTTATGAGGAATTTGATGCTCAAAGATGTGATAAGAAATATCTAATGAACAGAGCAATACTAACACCAAGGAATGAAACAGTTGGTCAGATCAATGCTTTTATAATGCAAATGATTCCTGAGGACTTGCAACAGTACAAAAGCTCAGATGTCATTGATAAATCAACTGGACATGTTGCAGGAGAAGATGTTTTGTATCCAACGGAATTCTTAAATAGCTTACAATTTCCAGGGATTTCAGATCATAATCTTCAACTCAAAGTAGGGGTTCCAATCATGCTATTACGGAATTTAAATCAAAGTGAAGGAATGTGCAATGGAACAAGACTCATCATAACACAAACAGGTAAATTTGTAATTGAAGCAGAAATCATTTCAGGTTCACATATTGGGCTACGCAAATTCATCCCACGAATTGATATGTCTCCAACGGAAAGCAAATTACCATTTCGAATGCGTCGAAGACAATTCCCAATCAAAATTTGCTATGCAATGACAATCAATAAAAGTCAAGGACAAACTTTAGAAGATGTTGGTTATACTTACCAAAGCCTGTTTTCAGTCATGGACAACTCTATGTTGTTGTTTCAAGAGTAAAGAATCCAAATGGATTGAAGATCCTGGCATTGGAAGATGACGAAGAATTCAAAACATACACAAAAAATATTATGTACCAAGAAGTATTTCACAATCTACCATCATGTAAGTATCTTTCAATTTCACACTGATATCTTGAATTTCCAAAATCTAACTTTTTCTTAATCCTTTGATTCTTATTATACAGGAAAATTTACTTTTGGAAAATAATGCAAAGTACAGAGGATTGTCAATCCCACAATTCAATACATTCGATTTTTCATCTGCTGTGTATTTTCAATACATGATTATTGTACCTATTCTGTAATTTAAGATTGCCTTTTGAAAAGAACATTGTATATTTTGTGAAATACCGATTCGTTTTCCAATCATCTTTATATAGACACCCAATATACTTAGCACATTATTAAAACAACTAAAAACAAGTAACTTAATAGCATATCTGATTAAAAACTTAGGTCATTTAACATTGATTCATTTTCATGAAACAACAAAAACCATAAAAAAAAATTGAATTTTCAGTATATTATATAAACTTTCTTGATTGTGCATCATACGTGAGCCTCTGATGATAAACCATCGTCGCAAAACACCGATTGGTTTCCCAATCATGTTTATATAGACACCCAATATACTCAGCACATTATTAAAACAACTAACCTAAAAGATAATATTTTTATCGCAAAATAAAATGCATAAAAAAACGCATGAAACGCATAGTGTTCGTTCATGTTTTTCATAAAACAACAAAGACCATCATAAAATAATTTTTCAGTGTATTATATAAACTTTTTTAATTGTGCATCATACGTGGGCTTCTGATGGTAAACCATCGTCCCAAAACACCGATTGGTTTCCCAATCATGTTTATATAGACACCCAATATACTTAACACATTATTAAAACAACTAATTTAAAAGACAATATTTTTAACAATCTGCTCCAACTAAACAATCTACAACTTGGCATAACACCTTAAAAGTCTAATCACATAGCCTCCTCACCACAATATAAACAGTGAAATCTAATAGGATAAAGCTAACATTATAGTAATCAAGCCCAAAATCATTCAAGACTCGATCTTTACAAACATCACATTAATTATTCAATAAGAAAGAAGAAAAAGGGATTGTGGGCATTACCTAAGAAGTCCTTCCTCAACCTCCCCCTTCTTGGTATTTAAAAAAACCCATATGTAACTTTAACTTTGAAGAAGATTCAACAACACCAACAACAAATGGCTCAAATGAAATTGCATAACACAACGCCTTTCAACTAAACAACAATTAGTTTCCCAATCATATTTATATAGACACCCAATATACTTACCACATTATTAAAACAACTAACTTAAAAGACAATATTTTTATCAAAAAATAAAATGCATAAAAAAATGCTTTTTGAATACCTTATAAGAAATATCTAATGAATAGACAAATACTAACACCAAGGAAAATAGTTTATCGTGCTGAATTTGACCTTAATGGATTATTTTGTATATTTAGAATAGTTACCAATACTAACATATGAGTTTAATGGATTGTTTTGTATATTGTTTTTATTTGTGCATCATACGTGGGCTTCTGATGGTAAACCATCGTCGCAAAACACCGATTGGTTTCCCAATCATATTTATATAGACACCCAATATACTTAGCACATTATTAAAACAACTAACTTAAAACACAATATTTTTAACAATCTGAAACCATAAAAAAATTGATTTTTCAGTATATTATATAAACTTTCTTGATTGTGCATCATACGTGGGCCTCTGATGATAAACCATCGTCGCAAAACACCGATTAGTTTCTCAATCATGTTTATATAGACACCCAATATATTCAGCACATTATTAAAACAACTAACCTAAAAGATAATATTTTTATCGCAAAATAAAATGCATAAAAAAACGCATGAAACGCATAGTGTTCGTTCATGTTTTTTCATAAAACAACAAAGACCATCATAAAATGATTTTTCAGTGTATTATATAAACTTTTTTAATTGTGCATCATACGTGGGCTTCTGATGGTAAACCATCGTCCCAAAACACCGATTGGTTTCCCAATCATGTTTATATAGACACCCAATATACTTAGCACATTATTAAAACAACTAACTTAAAAGACAATATTTTTAACAATCTACTCCAAATAAACAATCTACAACTTGGCATAACACCTTAAAAGTCTAATCACATAACCTCCTCACCACAATATAAACAGTGAAATCTAATAGGATAAAGCTGACATTATAGTAATCAAGCCCAAAATCATTCAAGACTCGATCTTTACAAACATCACATTAATTATTCAATAAGAAAGAAGAGAAAGGGATTGTGGGCATTACCTAAGAAGTCCTTCCTCAGCCTCCCCCTTCTTGGTATTTAAAAAAACCCACATGTAACTTTAACTTTGAAGAAGATTCAACAACACCAACAACAAATGGCTCAAATGAAATTGCATAACACAACGCCTTTCAACTAAACAGCAATTAGTTTTTTTGTTCATGTTTATATAGACACCCAATATACCTACCACATTATTAAAACAACTAACTTAAAAGACAATATTTTTATCAAAAAATAAAACACATAAAAAAATGCTTTTTGAATACCTTATAAGAAATATCTAATGAATAGACAAATACTAACACCAAGGAAAATAGTTTATCGTGCTGAATTTGACCTTAATGGATTATTTTGTATATTTAGAATAGTTACCAATACTAACATCTGAGTTTAATGGATTGTTTTGTATATTGTTTTTATTTGTGCATCATACGTGGGCTTCTAATGGTAAATCATCGTCGCAAAACACCGATTAGTTTCCCAATCATGTTTATATAGACACCCAATATACTTAACACATTATTAAAACAACTAACTTAAAACACAATATTTTTAACATTCTGAAACCATAAAAAAATTGATTTTTCAGTATATTATATAAACTTTCTTGATTGTGCATCATACGTGGGCCTCTGATGATAAACCATCGTCGCAAAACACCGATTAGTTTCTCAATCATGTTTATATAGACACCAAATATACTCAACACATTATTAAAACAACTAACCTAAAAGATAATATTTTTATCGCAAAATAAAATGCATAAAAAAATGCATGAAACACATAGTGTTCGTTCATGTTTTTTCATAAAACAACAAAGACCATCATAAAATGATTTTTCAGTGTATTATTTAAACTTTTTTAATTGTGCATCATACGTGGGCTTCTGATGGTAAACCATCGTCCCAAAACACCGATTGGTTTCACAATCATGTTTATATAGACACCCAATATACTTAACACATTATTAAAACAAACTAACTTAAAAGACAATATTTTTAACAATCTGCTCCAACTAAACAATCTACAACTTGGCATAACACCTTAAAAGTCTAATCACATAGCCTCCTCACCACAATATAAACAGTGAAATCTAATAGGATAAAGCTGACATTATAGTAATCAAGCCCAAAATCATTCAAAACTCGATCTTTACAAACATCACAATAATTATTCAATAAGAAAGAAGAGAAAGGGATTGTGGGCATTACCTAAGAAGTCCTTCCTCAGCCTCCCCCCTCTTGGTATTTAAAAAAACCCACATGTAACTTTAACTTTGAAGAAGATTCAACAACACCAACAACAAATGGCTCAAATGAAATTGCATAACACAACGCCTTTCAACTAAACAGCAATTGGTTTCCCAATCATGTTTATATAGACACCCAATATACTTACCACATTATTAAAACAACTAACTTAAAAGACAATATACTTACCACATTATTAAAACCCACATGTAACTTTAACTTTGAAGAAGATTCAACAACACCAACAACAAATGACTCACAAAAATCAATAAAAGATGACATCTTCCTCTGAATGTGACAATGACCTAAATAATCATCACTTAAGAACATGATACTCAAATGAAATTCCATAACACAACGCCTTTCAAATAAATCATGTATCTCAGTTTATAAATTCCCATATAAAGCAACAAAACAACCATTAACAGTACATTCAGGTAACAGAATATCCAAATACGCAAAAATATCACTTGAAGATTCATTCAAAATCACTGCATATTACATAAAATCTACAATACAATCCAACAATTACTTTAATTCATTAAATATGTCAATAGCATTTAAAATTTTCCTACTTAGATACTCCTGTAAAATCTTTTTAATAAACATCCTATATACTCAGAATATTAATAAACACATAACATAACAGCATATCTAAATAAAAATGACTTTTCAGTATATTACATAAACTTTCTTGATTGTGCATCATAAGTGGGCTTCTGATGGTAAATCATCGTCGCAAAACACCGATTGGTTTCCCAATCATGTTTATATAGACACCCAATATACTTAGCACATTATTACAACAACTAACTTAAAAGGCAATATTTTAATCACAAAATAAAACACATAAAAAAATACTTTTTGAATACCATATATACTTTTTTGAAAAAATGCTGTTTCAATACTTTATATACAATAAATATATTGTGTATCATACGTGGGCTTCTAATAGTGAACCATCGTCGCAAAACACCGATTGGTTTCCCAAACATGTTTATATAGACACCCAATATACTTAACACATAATTCAAAATAATTATTTTATTAATACACTCCATTTGCAGTGATTTAGAACCAGATTCAACATCACCAAAAACAAATACCTCATAAATCTAAACAAAAAATGACATTTTCCTTTCAGTATCACCAAGAGATAAATAATCTTCACTTAAGAACATGATACTCAAAGGAAATTCCATCACACCACGCCTTTCAACACAGCCATGTGTATCAGCCCACAAATTCACATATAAAAAAAACACCATAACAACTAACAATACATAAAGGTAACGGTATCTCCAAATACACAGAAACATCACTTGAAGATTCATTAAAAATTCCTATAAATTTCTGTTCAATATATCATCAATACTGAAGAGATAGAGTCCACAACTACAACTGAAGAAACAAATTTCTCTTGAGTGTTGCAACTGCAACCAGAAATAGCATCTTCAAGGTTAAAAATAATTAATGCTTTTTTAATTTCTTATCATTATACCTGCTTAATATCACGACCTAAATAATATTCACTTAACAACAAGATACTCAAAAGATATTCCATCACACCACAACTTTCAACCCAACCATGTGTCTCAGCTAATGAATAATCTTCACTTGACAGAAGCATTTTGCACATGATCAATTAATATTTCATAGTGAGTTACATATATAGCTCTGCTAATGTTCACACTGAATCGTTTCTGTACACCATATTTCTCTACCATCAAGCAGTGCAACAAAGTTTTTTCAGTTGATAAGACAGTTAATCTATGAAAAAAGAAATCAATCTGGAAAGGAAATCACTCAGTCAATTGATTGAGTTGCTAATATGCAGAAACATCACTTCAAGATTCATTCAAAATCGCTGCAAATTTCTCTTCAATATGAATAAAAGACATAAATTAGAAGTCTGAAATCTCGACTGCATTTCAACCCAACCATGTATCTCAGCCCAAAAATTACAATATAAAACAACACCACAACCACTAACAGTATATGCAACTAAAAGTACCTCCAAAAACGGAAAAATTCCTGTAATTCATAAAACATGTCAATGCCATTTAAGTTTTTCCTACATAGATACTCCTGTAAAATCTACAAAACTCTTTCAGTTAAACACTCTATATACTCAGAATATTAATAAATAGACAACTGAATATCATATCTCATTAAAAAGTTAAATCATTTAACATTGATTCATTCTCATAAAACAACAAAAACTATGAAAAAAATGATTTTTCAGTATATTATATAAAAGACAATATTTTAATCAGAAAATAAAACACATAAAAAAATGCATTTTCAGTACCTTATATACATAACAACATAAAATGCATGAAAAAATGATTCGTAATTTCTAAACTCTCAAGTGCTCTAACTATAACCAGAAATGACATTTTAAGACATAAAAATAATTAATGCTCTTCTTATTTCAAAACAGATAATGTAACAGCATATCTAAATAAAAATGACTTTTCAGTATATTACATAAACTTTCTTGATTGTGCATCATACGTGGGCTTTTGATGGTAAACCATCGTCGCAAAACACCGATTGATTTCCCAATCATGTTTATATAGACACCCAATATACTTAGCACATTATTAACAAATCGCATATTAGAAAAATTAGCAATATCACACAAAAATATTAAAACTATATAAAAACAAAGACCAAAACAAATCAATTATGTCCCAAAATATAAACAAACAATTTCTCCTGAATTGGATAGCTACAAGCAGTAGCAAACCACAACATATGGTCACAATAATTTAATTTACCTCTTAAGAGACTAAGCAGTAACTACAACTCCATCCTGTATAGCAATCGCCAAAGCCAGCAAAAATGATTCCCTAAAATTAAAAAATAAACTAAACATTACATATCACAATGCACAATAGAGTACTTAAACATAAAACATATCACAGAAGAAACACAACTTTACCATTCACCAACTCCAAATTGTTTAATCTGCAGAGCAAGCTTAACCTTCAGAAATTAATTTTTACATCACCAATTCACAAAAATTCTTATACAAATAAAAAAAAATCAGACTTTTATTTCAAAATCATATTCGTTTATCTTGCACTGTCACCGTTCTACACAATCTTTGATTACTAAAATCATATTCATTTTATTCGTAAAGTTTCTGCTCCTGTTCAATTTCTGTTCATTTTATATTTCACCACTTTGACTGTAAAATATATTTGTTAATGAACGTATAAATTCTCACACCTTAAATTCTCCCACTTTGACCAAACAACATTACATAAATTACATGTCTATTTCATTCACAAAATTACACATCTATCGCACTTCCATTTAATATACAACTATATAAATTTCATTTTCAAATAAAGCTGCACCAATAAAACACAATTCAAATATACTAAACTGTGTTGTAAAAAATGCTATTATGTACAAATTCACAAATTTGTAAATATTGGAAAATTTCACAAATGCACTACTTCCAATTCAAATAAAACATAAATAGCAACCATAGTAATCATTAACGAAAATCCAATTTCAAATTCATACTAACTATTACATATCAGTCATTGTAGACTGAAACTTCACTAAACAATAACTAAATTTCTAATTAAAAAACAAAATCATAACAAAATACTGCTACGACAGAAACCATATGCATTTCTTTACTGAAACAACTTCAGTTTATACGCAAACATTCACCTTCCTCCAAACAAAGCTTCTTCTTCACCTTTGCCTTATCATTATACAACACACTGCCACCAAATAAACGCATCACATCAACAATAGTTTTCTTCCCAACAAAGCATATATGCAGCAAAACTTTATTTGTATCATAATACAAATAAATCACATTTCGACAACCCGCTCCAACTTGAAGTTTATAAAAACCAGAAAATTTTTTAAACAGATCCACATGTAACCCTAACTTAGAAGCAGATTCAACAACACCAACAACAAATGGCTCATAAAAATCAACAAAAGATGACATCTTCCTCTCAGTATCACCACGAACTAAATAATCTTCACTTAAAAACATGAGACTCAAAGGAAATTCCATCACACCATGTCTTTCAACCCAACCATGTGTCTCAGCCCACAAATTGGCATATAAACCACCACCACAACCAATAACAAGTACATGCAGGTAACAGAATCTCCAAATACGCAGAAACATCAGTTGAAGATTCATTCAAAACTAAACGAACAGAATCAGCTCTTTTATCTGGAATAGCATAATGCACTTTCGAAGTATGTAAATCTTCACTCCTCAACACAACAAATTCCGACATAAAAGGATAAAAAATAGGCTTTCCAATTAACTAGTATTTCGCTAAAGATTTATTATATAATTCCATCGAAACAGAAACACAGTGTAATTTTCAAGATACGAAACGAATACCAGTTACAAAGAACAAATCAACAACATAAACAAAACACATATATATAACAAAAAATAACCTTGAAAAACTTCAAATAATTTAATTCCAAAATCCATCGAAAAAAACAAAAATTAAAACATAATAACATCCCAAAAAAATCGTCGTTCAAAATAACATCTTAGAATATCAAACGACAAACAGAAAATAAAAACAGAAAACACTCCTTCACCTGAATCAACACTTTGCTTTCATGATTTACAATCATCTCAAAAGACTTCCTCCATTAAACATCATATTCAATGCTTCACCGAAACCAATGAAGCTTCTTTTGCATTTGAACGACAAAAAACATCACCAAACCCTAATGAACCCTAAAGCTCCTAGAAGGAAATGCAGCGGCACAAAGACAACTAACGAAAAAAACAAAGACACAAAATGAAACCCTAATAACACAAACGCACCTCGGCCAAATAAACCAAACGGAAATGGGCCAAATCATTTGGGCCAACTAAATATGTTTAACAGAACCATAAGATTTGGGCCAACCAAATCATTTGCACATACTATGGATTCTTTCTTTTATGAAACATGAATCAAAGTTCGTGCTTTGCACATGCCCGTGCTTTGCATATTTGGGCCAACCAAATATGTTACTAATTTTTAATCCAAATCATTTTTTTAAAACAAATCTCATAGAAAAAAAATTATAATAAAATATAAATTTCATAAAAAAATACCACAAAATTTTTTTTAAAATCATAACAAATATTTCATATACAAAATTTATTCAATTCTAATAATATAAAACTTAAAATTAAATCAAGAAATATTTTTAAATTAAAAATTACAAACTATATTTACATAATAAAAATTCTCATAAAAATTAAACTAATTTTTCTATACCAAAATTTACAAAAAATAATAATAAATAAAAATAAACAAAATATCTAAAATTTTAAACCGTGCAAAGCACGGGCATCCAAAGCTGTTATAACACCCAATATACTTAGCACATTAAAAAAAGTTTCCCCCAAATTTTATATATTGGAATGGTATTCAGTCGGGAGTCATGCACAAGAATTAGGTAGGAAAAATTTTTGTTAGATTACCTTGAAGTGATCTTCGATTAAGACTTCCTGACATAGGCCTAATTGCTTTTGGTATGTTGACTTTGCTTTTTCTCACTGAATAATCCAGTTAATTGCTAATTTATGTGTGTATTTTTGTGTGTGATAAATTTGGTTTCATTTGCTAATGTATAAAATCTGGTGGTATTAATCATAAGCTTTGGATAGAATAACCAGAGAACATACTAACATGCCTTGCTACTAAACCTTATCCTAAATCTATCGTATCATCATACGCAGGATTGTCATGCCTCTATTGTTGCCATTTGGTCTCACAAAGATGATCTCTTTCCTTTCAATATTGTGGTCCCTCCAATCTTGATTCTATGAATAAGCTTAGACCATTCATCGTATCATCTTGACTTTTTTTCCATGCGTTTTCGTTATCTATTTGGGTTGAATTGTTGATTTGGTAGCTACAGTAGTACATAAAGCATGAATCTTTGAAGTTTTGAGCAAATTTTCTTCAATAGTTGGGTGTTAATTTATTACATTTTTTATATTGTGTTTGTTAGAGGCGTGCTTAACTAACTACTTTATCACAATAGAGAGGTTGGGATTCTATCATGAATTTCTTTAGCATCTATCTTTTTTTTCCCCATCTTTCTGGCTGAAAATTAGGTTATGCATTGCAGGAGAGAGTGGATGTGCAAATAGGCATTAGACTGATCCTCAATTTGTGTTTAACTGATGGTTTTGATATGTTTCCTACCCTCTTACTCACTGACAGTTCCTGCATGATTAATAGAAGGATGAGCATTCATGGACATCCTCTTGAAATTAAAGTAAGTGATATTGTTTCAAAGAACCTGTCTTTTATGTTATTTAACATATTTGGGTTATATGTGACTTTGAGGGAAAGATAATATAGCTTTAATATTCTTAGTTTCTTATATGCTTTCCCCTTTTTGCTCTAAAAGAATTAGTCTTCATATTTCCTTGATGACTCTTGCTGTAATAATGTGTGAAAATTTCCCTCTTTTTGTAATAATATTTCCTTCATGACTCTTGCTGTAATAATATTTCTTTGGCATCTAAAATATGAAATTTATATTTATAATAAAATATAATTTTCATAAAAAAATTCCTCAAATTTTTTGAAAAAATCATAACAAATATTTCATATACAAAATTTATTCAATTCAAATAATATAAAACTTCAAATTAAATCAACAATTATTTTTAAATTAAAAATTAAAAATTATATTTAAATAATAAAAATTTTCATAAAAATTAAACTAATTTTTCTATACCAAAATTTACAAAATAAATTAATAAATAAAAATAAATAAAATATCTAAAATTTTAAATCGTGCAAGAGCACAGGCATCCAAACTAGTATTTTGTGTAAAATAGTAGCAGTCAGCGGAAAGAATCCTCAGTTCTAACAAGGGGAAATACTTGGGTGGACCTCCTCCTCCTCCTATATAATACAACAAAGAATGAATGATGAATTTCTTAAAGTGTATTTCTAAAAGGCCACATTTGCCGATTTGGTTGGGATTTTTCTTGTCAAAAAATGGCCCACTAGGCCCAAGAGCTACATTTTTGTTCATAGTCCACAAATGGGAAAAACCAAAAAAGAATTTTCAATTCTCCCCAGTTGAGTCTAGATTTTTCTTTTACTTGTTTATTTTTGGCGGGAATTAGAAAAGCTGATTTTTCCTTCTTTTTTTTTAATTTAGGTGGGAAATGAGAGATCAAAAGCTGATTTATTTGGCTTTTACAGGACTCAAGCAAAACTTTATTATTTTTCACTTTAATATGACCTTAGCTAGTTTAGCATTTGAAATTCTTTTTTACTATTTTGAAAATTATAATTTGTCACACAGTGAAATTTACTAGAGGTACCTTAAGACATACTTACATTTATTGAAAGAAGTTGTCCAAACAAAACATGTCTTAGCCACATGCTGTCCGAACAAATGGGTACCAGGAAGACAATAAAAGATTTTCTAATTCTTTGTCATTTTCTGAAAATTCAATTACTACATCATAACTAGTGGAATTCATCACTCCTAAAGTCACTTATAAATCCTTTTTCTTTTTTTTATTTTGTAAATATATACTCAAAAAATCCATTCCAACATTGTGGAACTTCCTCCAAATAGAGAGAGAGAGAGAAAATTCAAGAATACATTTTCATTAATCATATGTATGAAGATTGTCTCGATGTATTATATCATTTGGTTTTTTTAGTGTTTTTTTTATTTAACGTAAAAATAAAATTTTATTTTTTACACGTTATTTGGAGATAATAATTTCAATTTGTATAGTGATGTTTACCTCAGTGAAATTATCAAATAATATGAAAAGTGACAAATAAGAGTTCATGAGATTCACAAAATTAAAGTATGAATAATAACTTGGTTTCAAAATTGAGAACATAAGAATATATTTCTTCAAGAATTTAACAAATTAAATTCCTACAACATTAAAAGGGCATGCATGTGGTTTTATTTATCCTGCCAAAATCTTTTGGAAGACAAAAGATAAAATTCACAAGTTTTTTTAATAAAAAAAATTCAAATTTATTAAGGTAAAAATGAATTTATATATATTTCTGAAAAAGGTGTGGACAAAGCCAATTTGTGACTGAAAATTGAATAATATATAAAATTTTCAATATATATATATATATATATATATATATTAGAATACAGTAGTTCTTTACATAAAATTCAAATGATAACTATCATCAATTTGTAACCTTTAAAACTTCTTGTAGGAATCATAATAAATATTTCTCATTTAAATCTAATGCATAAACACTACTTACCCTGAATCTAATTCATAAATCTACTTGTATAACAAGTTATAAACACTACTTACCCTGTATAATTAAATTGATTTAATGGCTCAAAGGAAGCATCTTTTCGTTGGAAGCAACCATATTTTCTTTCTTCACACCTGCTAAATCAATTTTCATTTTTTCATTGTGTCTTTATGCATGAATATTTGGAAAATTAGTTAAATATTTCTGAGTAATTTAAAATTGTTGTCATGTTTGAAAACTAGTTTAAGATCTTCTGTTGATCTATTAAACTTATGGTTACGAAATTTGTAAATCATTTTCGAGTAGGTGGTATATAGTCAGGTAAAATGAACGGAGATAAAAGTTAGATGTATAATCGACTCCTCCTGGGTCATCAAGGCATAACAAAAGAGTTCACACAGGGACTCGACGAGTTTATGCGAGCTGCATATGCGCAACCGCAATTCATCAGTACTGCAATGACAAGGTGTCCTTGTTCTCGATGCAAGGTTCTAAAATTCTAAAATCGTGATACATGTCATGTTCACCTTCTAGATAAAGGTTTTATGTCAAATTATTTTACATGGTCGTCCCATGGAGAAGAGTACCAAACCCATGAATCAGAACCGCACCATCGTGAAACCACAAATAGGTTTTGAGAAATGGTATATGATGTCGTGGGTCCTTCCTTCAATGATAATTGTAGTGCGGGTCCATCAAATATCGAGGAGGAAACACCAAATCCCAATGCACAACAATTCTACGTTCTATTGTATGCGACAGACGAGTCATTGTTTCATGGTTGTACACAACATTAAAAGTTGTCAATTGTGTCACGGATGTTGCATTTGAAGTCAAAGCAGAATATGCAGAATATTCACTTCAACAATTGGGCCTTTCTCATTAATGAAATTCTCCCAGGTGATGGGAACAAAGTACCGGATGATTTCTACAAGACTAAGAAGTTTGTGAAAGCTCTTGGGTTGCCAGTAGAGAAGTTTCATGTCTGTGTCAATGGATGTATGCTATTTTGGAAAGATGACGAGCTTTTAATGAACTGTAAATTCAACAAGCATCCCCATTACAAGCCAAGAAGTTTGGGAAAATCCAAACCCGTTCCATATCGAAAGATGCATTACCTTCCTATTACTCCAAGGCTACAGAGGCTTTATGCATAAAAAAAAATTGCCGAGTATATGATATGGCACAAAGACCATGTGCAAGAGGGTGACAAAATGAATCATTCATCAGATGGCGAAGTATGGAAAGATTTTGACATAAAACATTCTAACTTTGCACATGAGCCACGCAATGTAAGATTGGCTCTGTGTGCAAACGGGTTTGTACCTTTTGGTATGTTTGAAAGTTATATTCTCGTTGGCCTGTCATTATCACCCTTTATAATTTTCCACCTTAGATGTGCATGAAGACACCATACATGTTTCTAGCAGCAGTAATCCCGGGACCAAGAGATCCTAGGAAGATGATTGATGTGTATCTCCAACCCTTCATTCAGGAGCTTAAATCACTTTGGCATGCAGGTATTTAGACGTATGATATTTCAAGGAAACGTAATTTTTATATGCGGGCAGCACTTATGTGGATAATAGGAGACTTTCCTGCATATGGGATGCTATTCGGGTGGACAACTTCAGGGCACATGGCATGCCCAATTTGTATGGAAAAGAGTAAGGCATTTCAACTTCAGCATGGAAGGAAAACATATTTCTTTGATGTTCACTGCCAATTTCTCCCACTAGATCACCCGTATAGACTTTTTGAAAAATCATGTTGAAAATTCTCCACCACCACCTAGGTTTACGGGTGAAGAAATTTGGCAACGAGTTTAGAATATTCTTAAGGTTACTGATACCGACGATGAAGGCACTCCGAAAGATTATCTCAATAGTCACAATTGGATAAAACAAAGCATATTTTGGGAACTCCCTTATTGGTCTTCACTACTTGTTTGACACAACTTAGAAGTCATGCACTTAGTTAAAAATTGTTTTGATAATGTTTTCAACACAATAATAGATGCAAAGGGTAAAACAAAAGATATCCTAAATGCTCATTATGACATCAGAGAATTGTGCTGGAGAAAAGAATTGGCATTGGAACCTGGAAAGAGCATTAGATCAAATGTAACTTATTGTCTCAACAAACAAGAACAACGCATTTTGTATGAGTGGATAAAAGATCTAAAATTTCCTGATGGGTATGCATCGAATCTATCGAGATGTGTTGATTTCTGGGAGTCTAAGTTGATAAACACCAAAAGTCATGATTGCCATGTTTTCTTGTTGCGCTTGTTACTCATTGCATTTAGACAAATGCTGCCAGAGTCGATTTGGAATGCCTTAACTGAGTTTAGCATGTTGTTTAATGAATTATGTGCTACTAAGTTGACTGTGGGTAAGATGAGGGAGTTTGAGGAAAATATTTCTATTATATTATATAAGCTGGAGAGAATATTTCCACCCTCATTCTTCAACTTAATGGAGCATCTACGAGTTCATTTACCATATGAAGCTCGTGTGTGCGCTCCAGTTCAATATCGTTGGATGTTTCCTTTTGAAAGGTAATTCATACACCATTGCAATGTCTAAGTTGTGATTCATTTTCCAATTCTCTCTCTCCGCATTATATATAGTCAAATGATCTTGTTTTTACCATATGTAGATATCTTTATCATTTGAAAAAGAAGATTAGAAATAAAACGAGAGTTAAAGCCTCTATAGTCAATACTTATATGGTTGAAAAGGCTTCTAACTTTACAACATACTATTTTAAGCCGCATGTGGTAACAAGCAGTATGCGTCCAAGTCGACATGACGATGACATTGACATCAGCCATTTTGCAAACAATTTATCAATTTTTAGTTTACCGGGGGGGTCAGCAAGTAGATCTTCTATGCGATGGCTTACTGATGAGAAATACAAAGCTACCCATCTCTATGTGTTGCTAAACTGTTTAGAAGTGGAACCATTTATCATGTTCATCATCAACAATTTTAGAGACCAATTCTCTAATTTAACAGAGACCTTCTCTTTTGTTCAATAATAATAGATACTAAGATATTTTTATGTTCATTACTATAGTATGTTTATTGGTCAATTGCGTGCCCATCATCCACAAATCGGAGATTGAGGCCCACTTTACTAGTTGGTTTCGTAGCCATGTATGTAATGTCATCTTTGTGTAAATTACCACGTCTCTACTATTTATAACACTAATGTATAAAATATAATTAGGTTTTGTCATCAAATAATAATATTGACAATCAGTTTTTAAAGGACCTCTCACAAGGTCCTTTATTGGCAGTTGAAGTGCACTCCATTTACTATGCTAATGGATATTGTTTTCACACGATGAGCCATAGAAAAGAAAGATCAACAATGAATTATGGGGTGTACATTTGAGGCATGACTTATGCTCAAACAACTGAAGGAGATTATTATGAATTGATACAAGAAATTCTCCATGTGCAATATCCTGGCTTGCCTGAGAAGAACAATGTATTGTTTAAGTGTGAATGGTTTGATCCACGATCTTGTGATAGTATGAAAGTTCATCCAAGATACAGATTGGTGGAAATAAATCATAGAAAAAGGTGACCAAAATACGAACTATTTGTGCTTGCCCATCAAGCAATTTAGGTATACTATACTCAATATCCGAGTACAAGACATGATATGCGTGACTGGTGGGCTGTTTTTCACGTTAAAGTAAGAAAGACTTTTGATATGCCACAAGTTGAACGCACCTATCAAAACGACCATTCCATTAACTTACTATTGCAAATTCAAGATGACCAACTAGATCAGCTACATGATTTGGATGCTAGAGGAGAAAATGATGCTATTAGGGGTGATGATAATATGATGAGATTGAATATAACTCTGAAAGTAAGGGAGCTTATGCGATGAATCAATTGAAATTGAGGACGAGTAAAATATTCTTTGTACATATTCATATTCTTTTACTTTTCTTACATATATTATAATTATTGAAATGATAACTATCATCATTTATTTTGTAGATATGTCTCGGAATAGTTCATATCTTAATATGGAGCACCCCGAACCATCTACCTCCAATGTTCCACCGTTACAAACTCCACAGAATCCTTCATCAAATTAGAGCATTACTATTGGTGATACTACTACTACCTCTATTGTCCCTCGACACATTCCTTCTCCATCACAGCGACCCATAATACATATTCTTTTGGAGAGTGATAATGTGTAAGTATACCATATATGTTTACAGAAAATATAAATTTTCACCCACAATTCAAATTTAATTTTCAATACTTTTTTGTTAAATCACTCTAAGTTTCTCCTTTGTCTTTGTGTTACATTTAGACCAATAGAGATTCAGTATAAAATTCATAATTGTATTTCAGACTGCATCAAGCAAAAATTTGATGCCCCGCACAAATGGTGGTTGCATGTGGATATTGAGACGAAAAATAATTGTTTCATGAATTCGAGACAAGTGTTTAATTATTAAATGATTTGTGATTTTCTTATTGCTCTCCTATGAAGTTTCGAGTTAAAGTATACATTAGTTATTTTTATTGTAGAAACGACATAAATGGAGGGTAGAGGGTAGAGGATAGCGAGATGATCCGAAAAGCTTGAAACTCCAAGACGGGGGAGCTATTCTAAGGGATTATTGTTGTAGCCAAAAAGGCATGGATGAAAGATAGGGCTAAACTTCCATGGATGCCTGAGGATGTATTTGAGGTCATGGTAGCATATTGGCAGAATCCAGAGATACAGGCACGATCAGATCAGAATTCTCTTAAACGCCAAAACTAGGGAGAGAATATCTCATGCATGCACACAAGTAGGATCATTCCACATCTCGCACATGCATATCGCATTGTAAGTATTGAATAAATTATATACATATGAATACTTGGTAAGTTAAATTATAAAGATAAATACCATACAAATTTATTACGGCAGCAAAGAATAGTGGTGTTCTACTTAATACTCTTGAGCTTCACAGAGAGTTACATCAGCACGAGATTGAAGGGAGGATGGAGTTCATCACACCATATCATCAAGATCTTCATATAAGTTATTAATATAGAATATTTAATTTCCTTTTTTTAGTAGCATTATTATCGATTCCTTTTAAAATCTTAAGTAAATTTTTAGGAACGAGTTATTAGGATAGTTGAGGGGGTAGAGACACAAATATCATCTACAGCCTCGACATATGGTAAACCTGGTACTACTACTGAGTCTCCAGTGGTCGATTATGATAGCATAATGCTTACAGTGGCAAGGGATGTTAGGAAATGACATGTCTTGGGTCTTAGTTCAGCATGTCAGCCTATTCTGAGTTCAAAGTCTGAAGGTAGCACTTCTACATAGACTAGCTATGTTGATCACAAAATCCTTCAGCAGTTGCATAAGGATTATGATTGCAAAATGCAAGAGATGCAAGCAAATTATGCTCAAAAGATATCATGTCAGGAGTAACTTATACTTGAGACTCGTCGCCAGATGGATGAGATGATGGCCATGATGCGGGTGCACTTGGAATCGTGCTCATCTAGAGGAACCACAAACACTAAGAGGACTCAGGGTGATGCATGATTAATGTAGCCTTCGATAACTCATCCATGTAATAGATTAGTTTTGATCGAGTGTCAACATACTTATTACTATTTTGTCATGCCTTATTTGCTTGTGTGTGGGGGATATTATTGGACTTTATTACTTGTTAATCTATTCTACATTGTATCTTGTGGGCCTGGGTATTTGTTAATATGTTGGGTGTTTGGTTAGAGTTTGGTTGTTGATATGTTAGGTGTTTGTTTACAGGATTTTGGTAAGGTGTTTAATATGTATATATACTACCAGCAGGAATATCAAATAGGGAACAGCCACGGAAATTCCGTGGCTAATTTTTTGCCAAACTCGGCAACATAAACAGCCACAATATTCCATGGCTAATTACAAAATTCAACCACCAAATATTTTGTGGCTGATTGAATCAGCAACAAAATATGAGCTCCAGCCACGAACTATTCCGTGGCTGATCACCAACGATTTATGTTTCCGTGGCTGATTTATTTTCCAATTAAAAAAATTTCATTATGTGAAATTAAATCAGTCACAAAATTTTAACTCTAGCTATGATAATTTCCATAGCTGATCACCCATGACAACTATTTTCGTTGCCGATCAACTTTTTAAATTAAATAAAATTTAATTATTATTTATTAAATCAGCAATAGAAATATATGTTCAACCAAGCTTTTTTGGACTGGACCGGCTGGTCGGACTGTGAATCGATCCCTCAAATGGTCCGGTTCGTTTGTTTGACTCAGACGCTTGAAAAACCACGATGGATAGTGTAAACCGTGTTGGACCATGAACCGGGCGGTCCAACATTGAACCGGTCATTATTTTTTTAAAAAAAATAGGGGCAAATTTTATAATTTTGGGGGTAAATTAAATTGTATAATTCAATAAACTACTTTAAAATTTGTTGTGTGTTAGATTATTAGTTATAAAATAAGAATGACTACTTTTAATCATGAATTTGAATATTTATATCTTTATGGACTTAAATTATATTATATTATTAATCAATTTTATTTTTTAAAATAATTATAGTTTTAATTTTTAAATTATAATATTACCGGTTCAATTACAGTTGGACCATTAAATCGTGAACCAATAAATTTTTCGGCTCGATATCCGGTCCGATTCTAAAAACATTGTGTTCAACCATGACACTTTCCATTGTTAATCAACCACGAAATGTAATTTCGTGGTTGATTTGTTATTTTCAATTAAATGACATTTAATTATTTTAAATTAAAATAATCATAGAATCTAATTTCTCAACCGCGAAATATTCCGTGGCTGATCACCCACAAAAATATTTCTCGTGGGTGATTAATCGGCCACAACGATTTCAGCCACGGAAAATATTCCATGGCTATTCCGTGGCTGAGATCAATCAACCATGAAACTCAGCCGATCAGCCACAGAATTTGTTGTGGGTGATGAGTCAGTTTCCATTAGTGTTTAAAGATAATCGGACATGTTTTGCCACTTAATCTAGCAGAATCTTTATAAAAATGCTCGAAACCTAACCCATTTACAAAGATAGGCATATCAAATTAACTATCAACCGTTAGATTTATTAAAATTACTAAAAAATATATTATGACCAAATTTGAAGGCAATTGGATATATTTTGACACAAATCTAGCATAATCTCTATAAAAATACAAAAAACTTACCACATTTAGAAATATAGGCATATCAAATTAACAATCTAACCGTTAAATTTGATAAAATCATTAAAAAAATATTATAACCAATTTTGAAAGTAATCGAATATGTTTTACCACTTAATCTAGTATAAACTCTATAAAAATGTTCGAAAGTTAACCCATTTACAAAGATAGACATATCAAATTAATTATCCAATCATTACATTTGTTAAAATTACTAAAAAAACATATTATGACCAAATTTGTAGAAAATTGGACATATTTTATCACATAATCTTGCACGATTTCTATTTAAATGCCCAAAACCTAATACATTTATAAAGATAGACATATCAAATTAACGATCTAATCATTAAATTTGATAAAATCGCTAAAAAAATATTTTTTGACCAAATTTAAAGGTAATAGGATATGTTTTGCTACAGAATCTAGTATAATCTCTATAAAAATACCAAAAACCTAAAACATTTAGAAAGATAGACATATCAACTTAACGCTCTAGCCGTTAGATTTGATAAAATTACTAAAAAAGGTATTAAAACCATATTTAAAGGTAATCTGATATGTTTTACCATTTAATCTAGTATAATCTCTATAAAAATGCTCGAAACCTAACTCATTTCCAAAGATTGGCATATCAAATTAATGATTCAGCCATCGGATTTATTAAAATTGCTAAAAAAACATTTTATGACTAAATTTGAAGGTAATTGGATATATTTTACCACCTAATCTTCCATAATCATTATAAAAATACCCAAAACCTAATGCATTTACAAGGATAGACATATCAAATTAATGATCCAACCGTTAAATTTATTAAAATTACTAAAAAAATATATTATGACCAAATTTGAAAGCAATCGGACATATTTTGCCACATAATCCAGCTTAATTTATATAAATCAACCAAAAATATAATGAATTTATAAATATTTAAAAATTTAGGGACTAATTTGTAAAATTTTGGGATTATATTTTAAATATTCTAAAATTTAATGACTAATTTATAAATTTTTTGTTATCATTTTATAATTTTACAAAATTTAATGAGCAAATTGTGAAATTTGGAGTCATGTTTTTCAATATTTAAAAATTTAGAGACCAATTTATAAAATTTTGAGGGTTATATTATAAATATTTTAAAATTTAGGGATTAATTTACAAAATTTTGAGGTCATTTTGTTATACAAAATTTAAAGACCAATTTACAAATTTTTTGGGGTCATGTTATAAATATATAAAGGGATACTTATGTGAGAAAAATATCAAGTCTAACGGTTGATTTTCAAATTTGCCCTTTATAATTCTATAATTTTATTCTTGGAAAATTTTGTACTACTCCCTCCATTCTATCCAAATAGGCCTAGTTACTGTTGTGAAATATCTAACAAATTTGATACTTTTTTTTAAAAAAAATTAAATTTATTATATATTATAAAATAATATATACACCACTCATAAATATTTAAATTTAATATAAAATATTACGAAACTCACATATTTTTTATTTTTTTATATTATATTATAACTTTTATTTTTACATAAAATTTTGTATTAAGTTAAACACTATCAATTTGATTGGAATTGAGGAAATATTATTTTTTATCTAAATATATAATTTTTTTATGTTTTATAATCTCTTTTAATATTAGACTTGTAGATCAAATATTAATATGCATATAAATATTATTATCGTGATAAATTATATTTATTAGCAATTAAAAAGTCTAAAATAATACTATCAATTTATTAAATGCTTTAAAAATATTGTTCCATGTATTTTCAATTTTTTATTTTGATTTTTTTAAAAATTTTCATTTCATTGAAAATACTTGACACGTGAATTTAAATTATTTTATTAAACTTTTATAGTTTCAATCTGTTTTGATCAAGTGTATGATATGGTATTTTTAGAAATATTGACGAATAGAAAAATAGTTTGTTCATTAAATACTCATAAGAAGAAAATCGATAATTGATTTTAATGTTTTGTAAAGTTTAAGAGAGATAAATGATAGTATTTTTAAAACTGGTGTTTTTTCCATATATTTATATATTTTTTAAAAAAATTAAAATCTATGAAAGAAAACCAGTGAAGACGGTGACAAGACAACAAAAGAGGAAATTTCTTAGTAGGGAAACGGAAATGGGGAAGAAAAGAGCTGCCCAGTGGGAGTGGAACGGAATCCAACAAATTTTAAGCCATTGCTTTCAGCTTCGTTCGCCGTCTGCCGAATGCGGGTGGTTCTTTGTGTCTGTAATTGGAGGTATTCGACTTTGCTGTTGCCTAGCTGAGAATCATGGAATTCTATCTTGGTAAGTGAGAACTGGAGAGGTAATTTGACTGTCGCAAACCGTCGTCCGCCGCCGCCAACGTCCTGATTGTCACTGAGTATTCTGAGCATCTGTTTTCTGGATTCTTTTCTGGTATATTCTTATTCTACCTGGATGAATCTTTTTAAAAATTGTGCACTTTGAGGAACCCATTTCCAATTTGATTAATCCCTTCTTATTCTACCTGGCTAAATCTTTATAAAAGTTGTGCATTTTGAGGAACCCATTTCCAATTTGAGTAATCCCTTCTTCTTAGAATTTTGGTGCTCCCGTATCTTGGATTCCAGTTTTCTCACGTAGTGCGATTGTTTGTTAGGATTCGTCAAATAAGGGAAGTACGCGGAGGAGTTGAGATATAATGTAACAGATGGCTTATGCTGCTGCTACTGTTTCGTCCGTCATGCAATCTCTGGAGTATTTGCTGCATTTCGCTGGCCTAATTCTTCGAATTAGAAAATTTCAGATCGAAACATTTACTGAAAAAGCTCGTGTAGTGGCAAGGCTTTTTGAAGAGTTCTCAAGATCTACCGATCAGAGTTATCGGACAGTCTCTTTGGCTCAACTTGTGCGAATCCTAGGAATTTTGAAGGCAAGTGCAGTAGAAATAGAAGATGACATTCTTATATCTGAGCCTACGGGATTAGGTGTTTTGAAGGCTATCGCAAAGAAACTAGCATTTGATATTCATGGTAGCACGCAAAGAATGGTAGAGATGGTATCGAAAGAGTCAGATGATGCTGAGGATGTATTAGAAGAAGTGCCCAAAACATTGAACGAGATTGGTTTTCTAGAGGTAGAGCTACAGATATTCAATGTTAAGATGCCAGAAGTATTGAAAGAGACTGATCTAGCAGAGCCAAACAAATTTCCCAATCGTCTGCGCATCATTCTTAAGGATTTTGAATGTTCTTATAATACGGAACTGTTTGAGCTGGATTGTGTGCTCTCGGCCATTGCAAAACTCAAAACAGAGACAACATTTGTCCACAAGGAGGCTATGAAAATAAAGGGTCTCTGCCAAGATCTTAGTTTCTTGATTCCTTATCTTCGGGATACTGCCAATCTATATAAAAATCATGATGTGATGCAAAATTTAAATAAATGTATTAGTGTCATGGGGAGCATAGCAGAAGATTTTGTTGAAGAAAGGTTATTGGATATTTCACTCCAATCAAAGTTAAATTCTTTGATATTTATGGCGTGCAGAACAGAATATTTTGTTGAAGAAAGGTCGGATAATTCACTCCAAAAATTGAATTCTTTGATACTGGAACTGCTTAGGTCATCGCAAATTCTGTCAATCATTAACACAGCATTGTGTGAAATTTTCCACAAGGAGAATGGCATCCTCCCTCTTCTATTATCCAAATTTCAAGAGATTGATTCTGTGAAGGAAAAGGTGAAAATTGTGCATGTTGGGACACCGGATATTAAAAATTTGCCATCATCCAGTATCTCAGCAGAAGTTTCAAAGCCTCCTTTAGTTAAGGAGGATATGGTGGTGGGCCTCGATGATATCACAAATGAACTTTTAGGTAGACTAACTGGAAAGACATCTTGCTTGGACATTGTGACAATTGTAGGGATGGCGGGCATTGGGAAAACAACCCTTGCCAGGAAAATCTTTGATCATCCTTATGCAGTTTATCATTTCTATTGTCGGGCATCGGTGTCAGTATCTCAAGTTTATCAGGTGAGAGATTTGCTGCTATGCATTTTGTGCTCTGTTGCACAACCCACGGATGAAATATACAAAATGAGCAAGGAACAGTTAGCTGAATATCTGTACAGAAGACTGAAGGGTCAAAGATATCTGATTGTCATGGATGATATTTGGAGTATGGAGGCCTGGGATGATGTTAGGAGAATTTTTATGGACGATAGAAATGGAAGTAGGATATTACTGACCACTCGTCTAAAAAGTGTGGCTGTCTATGTGAATCCTAAAAGCCCTCCTTATTGCATGAGTCTTCTAGGTGTAGATGAAAGTTGGAAGCTGCTGGAACAGAAGGTCTTTGGAAAAGAAGGTTGTCCCCTTGAATTGGTAGATTATGGAAAGCATATAGTGAAAAAATGTCAAGGACTGCCTCTAGCCATTGTTGTTGTTGCTGGTTACCTCTCTCAGATCAAAAGGACATGTGAATGGTGGAAACATGCAGCAGGTAGTGTAAGCTCACTAGTAATAACTGATACAGAGCCTTACCTAGAAATACTAGCATTGAGTTACAACCGCTTGCCAAATCACCTGAAAGCCTGCTTCCTGTACATGGGAGCTTTCCCCGAAGATTGGGAAATTGACGTTCAGAAGTTGATCAACTTATGGATTGCTGAGGGCCTCTTGCATTTCAAATCTTCAAAAAGTCTGGAAGAGGTTGGGGAAGATTGTTTGAATGATCTTGTTGATAGAGGCTTGGTTTTGGTTGGAAAGAGGAGTTTCAATGGGAAAATCAAAACATGTTGTCTCCATGATCTCCTGCGGGAGTTGTGCTTGCGAGAAGGTCAGAAGGAGAACTTCATGCATGTGATGAAAAGAGATTCCCAAGGTTTTCCAGTAGACATATCTGATAAGCGCCGTCTCAGTTTCTACTCAGAATTTCATGGAGATGTTTACTTACTGCCTTCGCTTCCCTTGGTCCGATCTTTTTTATGTTTTAGTGTGGGCTGTTTTTTTTCAGCAGATGTATTTCTTTTTCATTTACGCTTTAAGTTTCTCAGAGTATTGGACATAAGATTTCTGCGTTTTGATCATTTCCCTGAGCAAATACTGAGTCTGGCCCTCTTAAGGTATCTTGAGCTTCATGTTTCCTACAAGTTTCCTGAGCAATTTCATAAACTCTGTAATCTACAGATTTTGGTTATTCATGGGCTGTGGGATTGGATCACCAAGGAATTTGGAAATAGTCCATGTCTGCAACTAGCTGCAGCACAGCTGAGGCATCTCCATAATATACCAACTAGGTATTCTCGTGTTGCTGTTATTCCTCCTTCATTTTGGCTTCATGCCCACATCTTTCAGCTTGCTCCGAAAGTCCTGCAAACACTATGCACAATTCCATTTGCTAGTTGCACAAGGGAATTTTTTGAGGTTATGCCCCATTTGAAGAAACTAGAAATCTGTGAAACCAGTAAAGACTTTGATGATCAGTCTTTCAGATTCCTTGGCAATCTTGTCTATTTGGAACAACTTGAGATACTGAAGTGTACCTTCTATATGCCAAATATAGTGGAAAGAGACAGATTGATCTGTGGTGCTTTCCCTTCATCCATCAGGCAATTGACCTTGAGTTGGAGCCGTCTGCCATGGCAGAAAATCATTTCGATTTCCAGTTTGCCAAACCTTGAGGTGTTGAAATTGAAACATTATGCTTTTCTAGGACGAGAATGGATGCCAACTGAAGATGGCTTTTGTCGTCTAAAGCATCTCCTAATTGAGAAGACAGATCTAGAGCATTGGGAAGCCTCTAGCATTCATTTTCCAAGCTTACAATGCTTGATTTTGAGGTCTTGCAACTTCCTGGAGGAAATTCCCTTTGGTATTGCGGAAATTCCTACACTGGACCTAATTGAGCTGCACTGCTGCAGTAAATCTGCTGAGCATTCAGCTGAAGAAATTAGAGCACAAATTGATGGGGTTGAAGTCCATATCCAAAGTAATGAATACACGGAAAATGATCTGAAGAGAACCTTTTAAGTTCTCATTCTTTTTCTTTGTTGCATCCTAGAAAGCAGGTGACTCCTTGATCCGTCAATTGAATGGAATGATGGAACAACTGGAGTACATTTCTTAAGATTCAAGGTGGTTGAAGGTATATTTTCATTTTCACAATGTTAAGAATTTTCTCTATTCCTGTTAGTGTATTGTTTCCTCTTGCTTGTTGTTAACTTAGTTTTTTCTAGTGCAGGTGTTTCTGCTTTTGGTCTTTTTGCACATGTAACAGGCTTCTATCCTCTACACAAGTCAGGCTTCCAATTTATTGTGTGATATGGTTCTGCTTGTTAGTTTTGCTACTTATTCTGTCATCTAATTTTGAAAGGTACATGAAGTTCTTTAATGACTAAATTCTCTTCTCCATAATATCAGTGTTGATTTCCATCTTGGTTTAGCAGTTGACTAGTTGCTTCCTTCCATTCTAATCTTGGCTGACAAACTTGAAGCGCTTCATGGTGTCTTGTATTGATTATTACTGCTTAGTTTCATACCCTAAATTTTTAGCCTCAGTTGGAGTTTTTAACCTCTGAAGAGCTCCTTAGTTTTATTGATTAGTACTGCTTAGTTTCATAGCCTAAATTTTTAACCTCAATTGGAGTTTGTATTTTCCCTGCTGCTAGCATTGAAGTGCTTTTGTTTAGAACAAGTTCTTCATTTTGAAAACCAAAAGGAGGTTTTCAAGCTTAATTTCCAAAACATCTTTCATGGTTGAAAGAACTTTGCAATACAGTTTTCAACAAAAGGAAGTGATGAGGAAATTTTTCCATTGGATATGGCAAATCTAAGCAAAATTTTATTAACCATAACTTCAACTGGCCACAATCGTGTAAAAATATATTCAGATGAAAATCATTCTGTTTATTTGTTCAATTTTCCTGTTATCTATCAAACTTTGTTCTCCGGGACAGCATTTTCAAACTGGAGTTTGTGTTAATGGGAACCAGGAGTGGGAGATTGATCACAACAGCACGGAATCCAGTGAGGCATCCATTTGTCACAGGGTCATTACTCTTGGAGTACTGCTATATGCTACAATGTAATTTTATACCTTTCTTTGTATCTTATCTGGTGTCTCTGTGTATTGAAGGGGTTGATATTCACATACAAAGTAAGCATTATGAGGAAAATATTGAATTATCATTCTTCTTCCTGAGGCACCATAAGAGGCAAACAATCCATTGAGAGGGATATAGGCTCTGTCAAATGTGCAATTCCTGAGAATGTAAGTTGATATTGTGCAAACTAATTGTTCCCGCTGTTAACCATTTGTGTACTTGTAATTCATTTTTCTCCATGCATTTCTTGTCATTTGTTTGTCAACGCATGTTGTGACTTTGCACTTCTTGTCTCTCTATTGTTTTTTTTTTTTTAGGCTTATACTGCCCACATACTGTAACTCTATTTATAACTTGTCATCCCTACAGACTCTTGAGCTGTTTGAGCTGCATCAATTGTAGCAAATCTGCTGAGCTTTCTGCTAAAGAAATTAAAAAACAAATTGAAGGGTTTGATATTCATAGCCCAAGTAATGAACATGTGTAAATCATCTAAAAGTAACCTTAACAAAAAACAGGTAAAATTCTTAAACAATTCAATAGAATATTTAATCTATCTGCACCTTTTGCATTGGTCATATGAACTCATTGAGAGAGTTTTCTGGATATGTACGTAGGATGCACAAGGCATGAAAAATGATGGTTGGAGATTTATTATTTAAAGGTTGCATTTTTTGTAGAAGATAAATAGCATCATTGTTAACTATGTAGCTTTTACGTGATTCTACTAGTAATTTCATTTTGCCTAAACATGTTCTTTTATTTGATGTCTCCACCTTTATATGGCAGACCTCTTCTCTCCACTCAAATGAAGCTTTTAGTTATTCTGCAGCATTGCACTGTGGATCTGCCTTTCATTTTTTGCAGCTATGTTTGTCACCTTTTTGCAAAGGTGTAAGTAGGTACTCAGCCGAATGTTCTTGCTGGACTAGATTTAGCTGACCTTGAAATTCAATTATAATTTCTATCTTAGATTGCCGAAGTGAAGTTGGACAGCAGCTTCCTTTCTCCTTAATCTTGGTTGATTATTTGATGCCTCATACACAAGTGAGAAATTCTTCGGATCAGCTAGAAGTGAAGGCAATGATGCCTGCAGAAGTGAGAGAAACCCCTTTCCAGAAATCAGATGAACGTTGAAGGCTAGGCCAGAAATCTGCATTGCTTGATATGTATATTTTTTTTTCGGTTTTTTTTTTTTAAATACTTTTGAGAGGGCTTGCTATGTAGTTTCTCTGGCTAAAATTAGTAGTAGGGTATGCACGAAAAGATGACAAGGTAAGGTTTTTGATGAGGTGCATTTCCATTACTCATTAGTCTTGGAGATTATCATAGGCAAAGTTGAAATGAAATTTTGTACATAGACTCAAATTTCACCCATCACTTGAAAAAGAATTTATACCATTTTAGACATAAAATATCGATTCCATGATTTATAACTAGTGAAGTTGCAACGCCCTGAATTCGAAACTCGAAATAGAACTTGAGTTCGTACTTGAAATGTCACACGGCGGCATCTTTAAAGAAGATATTAAGTCTCTAACTTGAAAAAATTTCTTTAATTGAATTAATCATCTCCAAAGAAAAATGTATATATTAAAACAATTTATGTCCCATAACAAAAATGTCATTAGTAAAATATAAAACTATCCAAACAAAAAATATTTTATTCAATATTAACTAAGAAGTAAAAACTTATTACGGTCTAATTCTAGCTAAAAATTTAAATCTTGCTAAACTAATTAATTTGTAGACAATTCTAATCCCATCCATTTCCATAGTTCTCCTCATTATCCTGGTCTATATCTGTAAAATATTAAGTAGAGTGAACTACACCAGCCTAGTAAGTAATTCAAACACTATATTGGAAATGAGTAAGTTAATTATAATATACATTTAAATAAAACATATTGAGTAGTATCAATGGTTAAATAAAATTATTTTTTAAAAAACATAATTTATTTATATATATATAATGAAGTAGGAATATAATCTAACATCGAATAAAATATAAATATAACTCAAACTGACGTAAAACATATAGCCCAACTTTAGAAAAAGATATAATTTTAAATAAAATAAAAGTTTGATTCAATATTAAAATAAAACAAAAGTAGTCCAATTCTAAAAAAAAAGTAAACAAAGCCTGGCCCAATCTGAGATAAAAATAAGTCTGGCCCAACAGTATCAAAGAACTCAATTCCAACTAGGCCTTTTTAATTTATTTTTAAAAACAAGGCCCACAAGTTTTTTCTTAAGAAACAAAGCCCACAAGTATCATGGGCTACTGGCGGGCCAGCAATTAGTCCATGTCATTTGTAACACCCTTGTTTTTTAACCGGTGAAGAATCCCCACAGCAGTACAAACGTCAGGTTTCGTTCGCGGCAAAACCAAAACCCATTATTTGTTTCATAACATCAAACAACATTGTTCAAGGAAAAGGACAACTCGATGACCAATTTTAACCATATAAAACATTAAAAGAAACAGAAACAGTAAATGCCGCCAACATCCCCTTTGTTTTTTTTTTTTTTTCCCTTTTAAATAAATCATGATCAAACTAATTTCATAAACTAATTCCAAATCAGAATTTCAAACAATTAGTTCCATATTTTCTAATATTACGAACAAGAGTTGAAAATTTTAATATATTCTTATTACATAACAAATAGTTGCTCATGAATTTCAGATTAAGAATAAGATTACTGATATTAATTCTAACTATTTATCCCGTCAAGTGAGATCAAATTGAGATTTTTTATTGATTGAGAAGGATTTCAATCATACATAAACTTTAGAACATGTTTTTCCTTTCCTTCTCCTAGATCCAAGAGCCATTACTCATATCACACACAACACACATGATTAGGGATGTTCATTCTGTTTTTAGTTCGATTTTTGATTTTAAAATTTAATTTTTTTTTCATTTTTTTTTCAAAATCAAATTGAAATTTGAAGAAAACGGATAGAATCGAACCAAAATAATTTCAATTTGGTTCGGTTCTGTTTGATTTGATTTTAAACCGAATTTGAATGTCTCCTTTAGTAGATCTATTAACCTAATATAAATTTAAATCTAAATAAGTAAAGTTTAATGTAAATTCAAATGTAATATAAAATGTAATATAAATTAAAGTTCAAACATAAAGATTTGGGCCAAATATTTTAATAGAAAATTATGATTATGGATGTAAATTGCAAAGATGAAGATTTTAAACTCAATTACCAATTACTTTATTTTGGATAAAACTAAACCGAACTGAATCAAAATAACCGAAATCGAATAGAAATTTTTTAAAAAATCATAATTTATAAAAATAAATAATTAATTAATTAACAATAGTTTAATATTAATTATATATTTTAAATTTTAAAAATAAAATTAGATTTTTTGATTTTTTATTTTAGAATATCAAAAACTGAACTGAATTTTTATATAAACTCTAGAACCAAATCGAATTGAATTTCATTAAAACCAAACCAAAAATTAAAATTAGGACCGATTTGGTTTGATTTTTAAGTTTAACCCGAATAATGAGCACCCTTACACATGATCATATTGTTCAAAATCCAACAAAATAATCAAACTCAATTCTCAATTTGTACAAAAAATAAAATTTATAATAATTTTAAAAATAGAAGAGGTCAGAACCACTTACCTCAATAGCCAAATTATTATCCAATCCAAATCAATTATACACCACATTTGTTTCTTAAAATCAAACCATAACAGCACCAAAATCAATCAAAAGTGATTAACACCCTAACTAAATCAATTAACATCTATACTAGAATCCTATAAACAAAGACGAAGAGAACTTCCTAGCATTTATTTATCACTCTCTAACTAAATCAATAACCAAAAATAGTAAAACTCACCTTCAAGATTGGAAGAACTCAAAGCTTTCTCCCATAATGTCTGAAACCCTTGAATGATCGTTTTGTGGAACTTATGATAGAACCCAAAAAACGTCATTTAGATAAAAACGCCGGTTAAACCCTTAAAAAATTAAATAATAAATATACCTCCCTTAATTTAACTAAAATTCCTTTGACCCAAGGCTTATGGGCTATTTCACGAGCCACTTTAAAAAAAAAAAGCACAATATCGACTGATCAAAATTAAAGCTGTCAAAATGAGCTAAACCCATGAACTAGGCCCAGCCCACACGTAATATGGGTTGGGGTGAACTATAATTTTTCAGACCCATATTTCAATCGGGCCTATTTGGACCGACCCACAAAGCCCATGGATTGAGTGGCGCTAGGCCGGGCTTGGCCCATGGGTCAGTTCTTTTTTTTTTTTAATTCTCAAATTCAAAAATTATAAAAGTTTCAAAAGTCAAAACCACACACTAATTATAAATGATGATTGTAATATATAATAATTTCTTTAATTTCTTTAATTAGTTAATAATTAGTAAGTATAATACTAATTATATTCTTTTTTCTTGTTATGATTTGTAATTATTAGATGAACAATCCGACATTGAAACAATCATGTCAAATATATCATCGTCAACAGTAGATTCAAATAAAATCATTGAAGAAATGTTAGATGATTGAAGAATGTGCATTTTTCTGGTAAACTGATAATATGAATAATACTTTTAGCCTTTCATAGCCTTTTAAAGAAATTGTGAAAACAAACATTGATTTTTAACATTGATATTTTTAAATTTGAACATTTAAATTGGATTACTGTATTTATATATTTAAGAGTTATGAATTTAATATATAATTTGTGTTGTTTAATTATCGGACTTGTTAAAATTGTAAATTTATGTAGAATTATGTGTGTAAACTATAATAGATAAAATATGCTTAATTGATTTGATATTTATATTTTATTTTATTTTATAATTTGATTCATTATATTTGTATTAGGGTTAGAATTAAAGACTAAAAAATATAAATATTATATGAATTTTTTTAAAAAATATTATTTATATATAAATAGCCCATAAACCAACACAGGGACTAAGAAAGGTTAGACTGGGTTTAAGATTTTACAATCTATCCAAAAAATGAACTGACCTATTCCGATCCATATTTCTATCAGCCCACGTGAATTGGATCAAACTAGGCCAGATTGGTCCATTTTGGCAGCTCTAATCAAAATACAAAACCGAATTCATTTTGAGTTGGGTATTTACAGAAGTTGTCTAAGATGCGTTTGGTTCTTTTTGCGCATTAAACTTCCATCATTGTTGTGGCATTCATTCTGCTAGTAATTTCATTTCTTCACTCATGTAAACATTTGTTTGCAGTGCAAATATTTCATCCTGCTATGGATCTGCAACTTCATTTCGTAGCTATATTTGTCATCCCTTCTGCAAATGGTACTCCATTAAATGGACGGTTTACTCACCATAATGTTCTTGATTACTAAGTTTATCTGATTTTGAAACACATTTTCAATTGCAACGTACTTTTCCTTTTTGTATTCTTGTTTGATCATTCATGCCTCTTTACTTTATTGAGAACTGATGAAACCCATTGTTTTTAAGTTCTGGTTATTGTCTGATATGTTTTAATTCTTCGGTAAGTTGGTGAGCTTTTAGTAATGAGATTTTGTGCTGGAAAATGGTGGAACCCATTCTTATAACAATCTTTACATTTTGTGATGCCTTTGTTCTTCCGTAGAGTGATGGCAGATTCAGATCTAGCTCTAGAGAAAACAACAGAAAATAGATGATGATTGATTTTCTTTCTTGTTTGCATTATGAAAGCAAAATTTTTCCTTTCAGAAACGCAAAACCAGTAAACCATCTCTGGGAACATACGTTTTTAAGCTGTACCCTTTTCCAGTTCCTGAAAATCCATTTTTAGATTCATAGGATTCTTTCAAAAAATAAAAAAAAAACACTTTCTTTGAAACCAAATTTGCCATGGAGTATGCTGTCATTGTTACTGATATTAGTTCTAGATCTACTGCCGGATTTAAAAAAAAAAAAGACTACAGCCGGATTTGCAGGGCTGGATACTCCTGTCAGTCTTTCGGAGTCTACCCAGTTCTCCTTGGCATCTCTGCTCAAAAGAATATGTAGCATCGGATGCCATTTGCAATTTTGAACTTCACCACTAATTGCATAATCTTCTTTTTGTATCATCATATCAAATCTAGGGCACGGGCACATGGTGTCTGATGCTACTTTATTTTTCTAAAGCGAATCCAGGCAAGATGAGGAGCCAGCAGTGTGAAAATCTCTCCCTCCATGTATTACCCTGCCTATAGCAAAAGCAAAAGACATAAAGAAAACATCAAGGCAACTTTTGACTTAGAGTCACAGCATCTTAGGAACAAGAACGGATGCATCCTACCAATGGGGTAGAGCAAAGAGGAGCACTGTTAGTTGTGCCATAAACATTATTCACACGAAGACCAATCAAACAAAACAGAACTTCTGGTAGAGCCAAACAAGGATGCAATTTAAACAGGTTGAGGAGATAAAAAGAGCAAGAAACTACTACCTTACCCTGCAAAGTGAGTTCAGAATCCAAGATCTTGGCAAGGCAAGAGTAAGGAAGGGGACGAACCACATGAAATCAACGGAATGGGAGGATTGGGGAAGAACCCTCATTGAATTCCTCCAAAAGAAGGACAAAAAAGCGAGGAATCTTATTCCCCAATCACCCAGACCCTAGATTTCCTGCAGATCTGGCTCCCTTTCCTTCTTACCCTTTTGCACATATGTAGATGGTAATTCTTAACACACAATTTCTCAGCCTATATATATATGCACACAAAATGAAGGAGAGCAGAGGGTGGAGATGAATGGAAGTGAGTGATTGATGGGTTCTTTGTCTAGGAAAGTAAGAGGAAGAACCCTTTGGAAGGCAATAGGAAAGCTGACAACTTGGGGGTACAAGATTGGGTGGACAAGAAATGATTTTGGAAGGAAGAAAGAGGTTTCCTCCTTTTGTAACTGGGGAAGAAGGTGACTCACCATTGCACTGCTAAAGTCTTCTACCCCTTACATCGGGACACGAAAATTGTTATGGAAATTTCTTTGCCTTAAAATTTTATATTATCTTTTGTTTTATAGGAGTGATACATTTCTTTCAATTTTTTATTATGTGTCACTTTTTGAATAATTTACAAGTATTATAATAATTTCTAATATATATATATATATATATATAGAATTTTAAAAGAACTCTTATTAAAAATTATGTAATTGGTTTAATATTAAAAGTTAATTAATATTATAATTTAATAAAATAATAAATAATAAGAATATAATTAAAAATAAATATATAATTTATTTCAAATAATAATATATAATTGTAGAAAAAAGTCTTAGGAGAATATTATTAATACATATTAAAATATACAAGAACACACCTAATCTAATAAGAGAAGTTAAAAAAAATTATATTATAAAATAAAAATGATACAAAAATACATTAAACTTGTATATTTTAAAAAATAGTATATAAATATCTAAAGTACGGTTCTAGAATATCAATTCCGAACGATTCTCGTGTTCATTTTGCTTTCCGCCTAAGCGTATCTTTTTTTCATGTGATAGGACAGAGAAAGGTAGCATTACTTTGAAACTTCCTTTTGAATAAACACTATTTTAGGATTTATTTTTTAAAAAAGACTTAATAAAATAATTTTTATTTATAAAATATTAATAATTTTATTATTCATTTCACATAAATTATACTATTAATTTTTTATTTGTAAATTTTTTTTATAAAACTTATAATTATATTTATACTTTTGAAAGAATGTCAATTCAAATACATCTAAAACTTCTTCTCATTTTAGTTTTCACCTTGTTGTTGTTCGTGGTAGATTGTTTCACTATTTATTTTTCACCATAAATGCTATATTAAAAGCTATGATGAAATCCTACAAAGTAAAGGAACAAAGAATTATCAAGTATTACAAGGGAAACGAAGATAGACAAGACCGCCCCGGCAAAGTGTCTAGCGCTACTTTTTTTATTTTTAAATTATTTTATACTATTAAAAATATATTTATTATTTTTTAAATTTATTTTCATCACTTATTATTTTATTAAAATATAATAATGGTTAATTTTTAATTTTTAAATCAACTCAATAACTTCAACCAAAAAAAATAATAATAAAATCATGCAAGATTTGGGGGCGAAGGTAAACGGAACCAAGAATATTAACTACATTTTTTTGGGGGGGGCGGGGAGGGAGGGGGGTAGTAAATAAGAATATTAACCACTTTGTAGTCTATCATCTCTCACTTGCAGCATCATATTTTTGAGGTTGGGTTTTGTGACTTTTGGCTTTGTTGTCTATGTTATTTGCTTGGGTTTAGACTATATATAAATTGAAACTCTTTTCATTTAAAATTTTATTTTAATTTAAAATAATATTAATTTAAATAATTTTATAATTCACAATACACCATCTTCTTTTTTTTTTTAATTCTACATAATCTCTACATATTTAATAATTTTTTATTACATATAAACAAACTCGTCTATAATTTCCTATCCACTTTACATGCTTAGTTTCTGCGGTATACTTTTGCCATTTTATTGGTCATTTCTTGTCTATTTTGGTATTTTTTGGGATTTTGTTCTGCTAGAGAAGGAAAAACTATCTCAGAATTTAATAAAGTCATGCGGATTAGGTGCGGAAGGTAATCGGAACCAAGAATATTTACTATTTGGTAGGCTGCACGTGAAAAAGAATTAGATTGAAATAAATTTATTAAAATTTATTAAATATAAAATCTAATTATTAATAAAATATATATAATTTTATTATGAGTTGATTTGAAAAAAATTACTTCTCTCAGTTGCAGTAACATATTTTTGAGGTTGTGTTTCGTGACTTTTGGCTTTGTTGTCTATGTAATTAGATTGGATTTAGTTGCTAAGGTTTCTTTTATTAAGGTTATAAATGGACAAATTCTTTTCCCAAATCAAAATCTTACTTTAATTTAAAATAATAATAATTAAAATAAATTTCATTTCTCAATAGGTGTCATATATATATATATATATATATATATATATATATATATATTAACACATCAAATTTTCTCTTTTGTCTCACATCTACCCTATAAATTTAATAATTTTTTATCATCTTTAAACAAATTCATCTCTTGTTATCCAAATATAACCTAATAAAAAATTAAACAAAGATTGGATTTACTTTCGTGATTTTTTTGGTCATTTCTTGTCTATTTTGGTTTTTTTGGATTTTTTTTTTTTTTGCTAGAGAAGGAAAACTATCTCAAATTTTGAATTAGAAACACCACACTTCAGTCATTGCTAGAGGGAATCTTTCATTTCTGCAATTGCTATTTTGCAATAGCCTTAACCCTCTACAAAGCCAGCAATTTCTTATAGCAGACAAAAACAAGCCCATATGACTGAAGAATAGTATCTCTCAATTTTCCCATCTCCTCGAAAAAGAATGCAATTCCATTAGCAAAGGCATAGAGTTTGGCATCCTTTACCCTTCGAGTTCAATTCCAGCTAGAGCTCAGACTAGTTTAATTTAAGCTTACTTTGAGATTGGCATATCCTCTACGCTTTGAGTTTCAATTTCAGCTTACTTCCATCCAATTTACTTTGGCCTTGAGAAGTTATTTCATTAAAACCCATTCTAAAGACAAGCGGCAGATAAGGCTATTTTTTGACATAATACTGGAAAAATTACAACCAACCTCAAATTCATTTGAAAGCTTGGGTTTCTTGAAGTCATAGATTTTATAGAACCTTATCTACTGCAACAATGATATTGATACCTCATGTTACTGAAAGATCTTGAGCAGTTTCAAGAAATTGGCCGTGGATTTCCAATTTGATGTATTGTTCAAAGAGTCAAATCACATACACAAAAATAGCTATAGTACAATAACATCTTATGAATCTTATCTAATCACCTATAAATTATATCACCTATAAATTATTTCCATGGCATTTGTTGTGTTAAATATACATAATTCACATACAAAAGTATACAAATAATTACTACCAAGTAAGCAAATGACATACAAGAGTAATAGAAAAATACTTTGGACAGAGCATTTTTACCTTACCATGTGATGCAAGTTTCCAAATCTAACATTAGATCCGGGCATAATAAGAGATATGGAAGGGGAGGAACCGCAGGAAATCAACGGCATGGGCGGCTTAGGAAAGCAATTTCAGATGACTCCCTAATAAAAAACAACAGGACAAGAAAAGGAAGACAATAGTAGGAAGCCACTCTCCTAGCCACCTATGCCACCAATTTCCTGCAGATCTAGCTCCGCTTCCTTCTAATCCTTCTTGATATCACATAAAAGTGGGTAAATCTTGAAGGGTTTTCCTATTTCTGAGTCTGGCTTTATCTTTCTTTGTTTCTTTCGTGCTGCAAGGAGTAGAAAAGGAAAGGAAGAAACCATAGAAACCCACTGGAATGGGGGGTCTGGGCAAAACAAGAGTAGCAATACACATACTTTCAGTACAAATTTCTTGCCAAGTCTCCCACTTCCTCTAGATTCTCTAGGGTTTCCTCCTTTCCTCCTGCTCCCCAAATATTCCTTGAGCGTTGAAATGCCGCAGGATTTGAGAAGGGCGAGAAATTTTATACTCAAACCTATGGTTGGCCAGTCTTTTCCCCCTTGATGATAGGGTAATTGGGCTTTGTGGTCAATTAGGCCCACTCACTCAGGTTTTTTATTACTACATCCTTCCTGTAAATGAAATGTTAATATTTATATTTTGAAATTAAAAAAAACAACTATTTTAATTATTAAATTTAAATTTTATTTGAATAAAAATTAGATTGAGATGAGTTTATTAAAATTTAATAAAATATTATTAAATATAAGGTAAATAAAGAGTGTAATCATAAATGAGAGAAAAAAATATGATGTATTGTGAGTAGATAATAATTCTCAAAAAATAAAAATTATTTAAATTAATATTATTTTAAATTATAATCTTAATTTAAATTAAGAAAAAATTCTTATCAAATACAACTTTAAAATCCAACTTTCCTTTTAATTTTTCTACTGCAACAATCGTATAAAATAGCAAACATTTCTCAATACCTCAAATTAATAATTTTTCAAATCTCCTCATTGGCATACTTTAGGAATGCGAGTAAGTGTGATGTGTCATTGTATAATCTTTGTGAAAGTTTTAATTCAACTATTTTGGAAGCTAGGTCTAGACCAATTATAGGCATGCTAAAGTCTATAAGGTTATATTTGTTGTCTAAGCAAAGAGAGCCAGAGAGACGTTAACTACTTTGTAGTCTATCCTCTCTCACTCGCAGTAACATAACTTTAAGGTTGGGTTTTGTGACTTTTGTCTTTGTTGTTTAAGAAAATTAGTCGATTTAACTCTTTACTTTTTATGTTTTTTGAAGTTTAAGTTTCTCTCTTTTTTTTTTAAATTCTCTAAATATTATTTTTGTATTATTTTAATTCTTTTTTTAGATAGAATCCTAATAAAAGGATTAAAATGATACAAAAATAATAGTTAAGAAATTTAACAAGTTAAAAAAATAAATTAAAATCGTAAAAAATAAAAGTTAAATGATTAAATCGACTAATTTTTCAAATATATTTATAAAGTATATATAAGATTCATAAATTAATAATCTTATTGTTAAATTTTCTACAATAGTTAAAAAAATAAATATACTAAATTTTAATCACATTAAATATAATTTGTCATTTTATTAAATTATTTAAATAATGTAACACTATGATCTTGTTTAATTTTAAATATGTGACTATCAAATTAACAATATATCTATTCATATAACTTGTATCGTATCAAAGACTTAAAAAAATGTCAATAAAATAATTATACTAATCATTCTATTGGATTAATTAAAAGTAAAATTAGAATATCAACGATGCAGATTAATTAAATTTTAGAAGTATTAATTTTTAATTTTTAGTTAAATAATAAAATTTTCTTAAGATTTTGTTTCAAAATTTCTCTTAAATTTGAGATAGGTTTGTATTGGATTTTTTTATTAATTTTTTAATTTTCAAAATTTCTCTTAAATTTTCCTAACGAATCTATCCCCAATTCTACTCAAAGTTTGAAATAATTCATTTATTAATTTCTTTTTAAATTGTTATTAACTAATCGTCTTTAACTTGAAATGGATTCTTTTATAGAATTTTGCATGTCAAATCCATCCCAAATTTGGGATGGAGTTCGAACGGATTTTTTATTAATTTATTTCTAATTTTTATTAAATAATATACTTTTAAGAATTTATTTCTATTTGTTCCAAATTTTAATTAAATCTGAGATAGATTTACAATAAGTACTTTTATTACTTTATTATTTTTCATCTTAAAACCTTCCAACTTTAGAAGTAGATTTTTTAATTACTTTCTTATTTAAAGAAAAATTAATCGATTCAATCCCTTAACTTTTATATTTTGGAGGTTTAGGTCTTCTTTTTTTTTTTTAACTTGTTGAGTCCCCTAATTATTATTTGTGTGCCGTTTTGGTCCTTTTATTAGGGTTTCATTAGTCCGATGACAATTTGACTAACGGAACCCTAAAAATAGGACAAAATATATACAAAAATAATAATTAGAAGATCTAAAAAGTTAAAAAAATAATAAAAGGGACCTCAACCTCTAAAACATAAAAGTTAAGGGATTAAATCGACTAATTTTCTTTGTTATATATGTTATTAGATTGTATTTACTTTTGTTATTTTCTTAGTAATTTCTTGTCTATTTTGGATTTTTTTTTTTTTTTTTTTTTTTTTTTGGTGCTAGAGAAGGAAAAACCAACTCAGAATTTGCATCAGAAACACGACACTACAGTCATTGCTAGAGGAAATCTTTCATTCCTTCAATTGCAATTTTGCAATTGCCTTACCTCTCTACAAAGCAAGCAATTTCTTATAGCAGACAAAAATAAGGCCATATGACTGAAGAATAGTATCTCTCAATTTTCCCATCTCCTCGAAAAAGAATGCAATTCCATTAGCAAAGGCATAGAATTTGGCATCCTCTACCCTTTGAGTTCAAGTCCAGCCAGAGCTCTGACTTGTTTATACCAAAGATTGGATTCACCTTACTTCATCTCAACTTACTCTGGCCTTGGGAAGTTATTTCTATGGAGTATGCTGTTATTGTTACTGATATTAGTTCTAGATCTACTGCTGGATTTGCAGGGCTGGATACTCTATGAATCCACCTGCCTGTCTTTTTTGGAGTCTACCCAGCTGTCTCCTTGGCTTCTCTGCTCAAAAGAATAACGTAGCATAGGATGCCATTTGCATTTTTGAACTTCACCACTGCTACATTAATATAAGAGCAAATCCAAGTGCATTTTTGGCTTCTCCTTGGCTTCTTTTGTATCACCATCAAATCTTAAGTGCAAATGGTGTCCAATGCTACATTATTATTATTCTTTTTCAGCAAATCCAGGCAAGATGAGGAGCCAGCAGTTGAAAATCTCTCCCCCATGTGTCTATAAGAATAGATACAAAGCGCATTTACATTTTTTTTTTAAAAAAAGAAATTCTTATACACAACATCAGAGTTGTTCCAAGCCCAGGACAAAATTGTTGTTTGGAAGTTTGATTTGTTCGAGGAGTTTTGGGGGGGAAAAAAATTGTGTTTGGTTTGAAAAAAAGTGGGAGTGATGGCGACGTTGTGCAATTTGGACAAACGGCTAATGTGATTTTGGAAAAAAACGGGAAAGACAAATAAAATATCAAGATAAATTTTCACTTGCTTGGCTCGCGGAGCGGGAGAGGAAGAGGAAAGGGGAGGTGCACTTTTTATTTTTATTACGGAACGTAATAGTATTTATTTTATTTTGAGGGAAAGAAAAGATGAAAAGAAAGAAAAAAATAAAAAATAATTAATTTAATTTATTATTTTATTTTTATTATCTATTTTATTAAAATTTTTAATATTAAGATTTATCCTTCGAATGAGAGCTTATTAGGAACAAGAACAGGTTCATCCTACCAATGGGACAGGGCAAAGAGGAACACTGTCAGTTGTGCCCATAATCATTATTCACAGGAAGACTAATCAAACAAACAAAACTTCTGTTAGAGCCAAACAAGGATGCAATTTATGCAGGTTGAGGAGATAAAAATAGCAAGAAACTACTACCAGTGGAACACGAGGCAGAGAATAGAAACTTTCCTTCGTTCATTACATTTTTGTAAGTCTTTTTGGTGCCTCATTAGCTTTAGTAATACAATTTCTCTTTGCAATCAAATCTTCCGATAGTAATATATAGTTTCTAACTTTTCAATAGTTAATGATAATAAGTAAAAGAGTATTCTCAAACCATTCATCACTATATATTTTAATAGCCGTCAGCAAAAGAGTCAAAGTACCCGTGTAGCCGTTGGAGAGGTGTTAAAGGCATTTTTGGGAAAGAAGCGTAAGCCATCCTGACGAATGAAATGATAAGTGAACGTACTATTAGGTAAGATTTTAAAACTATTTTCTTATTCTTTAATTATTCCTTATGATATATGAATCAACTGTTATTATTACGTTTTATAAGAATTAATTATTACGTTTTATAAGAATTAATTATTCCTGGTTACTATTATTACTTTAAAAGAATTGTAGATTCTTTAGAAATTATTGAACAATGTTATGCATATCTTGATATTATAGAATTTGAATTCCGTCAACTTAGAAGATACCTCCATGGTCTTATGTAGTATATATTAATCAAGCTAAAATAGATTTAATTTAATAAAGATATTTTGAAATAAAAATTAATATTTGACTTATAATCTTTTTAGACATTTTAATATTTCTTCTGTGCTTTATTTATATATAAATAGTGTCTACTTTATATATATAGATATATAGAATACTTATGCTTTATACATATAAATAGTATATATATAAATCTTGTACTTGCTTTTATTACAAAAAGTTATATACATATACATATACATATACATACATACATACATACATACATATATATATATAGGTTTGCCTATTTCTTACTTTTTTCACTACAACTTTCACTACAGAAATACTATTCACACCTTCTTTCTCGTAGTATGTTCTTATTTATATTTAGCCTCCTTTCTATTTGTACTATTTGTTCCACTAAACTCTTGCACTAGATTTTCCACAAAGCTTTTCACTTATTCTAAAACTACTAAATTACTAAATGATAGCATAATCAATTCAAGTTCCAAAAGGGCACCCCCCTCCTATTTGCAAGGGCTTAGTGGAACAAATAGCACAAATAGAAAAGAAACTAAATATAAACAAAAACAAACTACGAGAAAGAAAATGTGAATAATATTTCTATAGTAGAAGTTGTAGTGGAAAAAGTAAGAACTAGACAAACCTATATATATATATATATATATATATATATATATATATATATATATGTATATAGCTTTTTATAATAAAAGTAAGTACAAAGTTTATATATACACTATTTATATATATAAAGCATAAATATTCTATATATCTATATATATAAAGTAGACACTATTTATATATAAATAAAGTACGGAAGAAATATTAAAATGTCCAAAATAGTTATAAGTCAAATATTAATATTTATTTCAAAATCTTTGTCAAATTAAATCTATTTTAACTTGATTAATATATCATAAATAAGACAATGGACGGTATCTTCTAAGTTGACGGAGTTCAAATTCTACATTATCAAGATAAGATATATGTAATACTATTCAATAGTTTCAAGGATTTACAATTGTAAAGTAATGATAGCAATTAGAAGTAATTAATTCTTATAAAGCGTAATAATAACGATTGATTCAAATATCATAAGAAATAATTAATAAATAAGAAAAGAGTTGTAAAGTACGTTCACATATCATTTCATTCACATGGCTCACGCTTCTTCTTCTAAATGCCTTTAACGCCTCTCTAATGGCTTTACGACTATACTTTGACTATTTTACCGATGACTATTGAAAATATGTAGTGATGAACGGTTTGGAAACATTCTTTTACTTTTTTATTTATCTTTAACTATTGAAAAGTTATAAATTACATATATATATATATATATATATATATATATATTTATATGCACACACAAAAGAAAGATGGAGGAGAGCAGAGGATGGAGATAAATGGAAGTATTGATTGATGGGTTCTTTGTCTAGGAAAGTAAGAGGAAGAAACCTTTGGAAAAAGCAACAGGAAAGCTGATAATTTGTCTTTTTGGCGTGGGGTGCTGGGGTGGGGCCGCGGGCGTGCGTGATGAAGGAATGATTTTGGAAGGCAGAAGGTGGTTTCCTCCTTCTGTAATTGGAGAAGAAAGTGACCATTGCACTGCCAAAGTCTTCTCTCCCGTGCAACACGAAACGAAAATTGTTAGGTAAATTTGTTTCCGCTAAAAATTTATGTTATCTTTGTTTTATAATATACTAGGTAGGAGGTCGAACGTTGCTTGGGTGAATAATTTTTTCTTGATATTTTAATTATTTTATTTATAATAATTTATTATTGTATTATTTTAATTTTTAATTATATTTTTTATAAAAAATATAATTTAGAAGTGAATTTTTAAATAAATATATTAATATTATTTTAAAAATTATTTATAAACACGTAAAGATATATATATATATATATATATATATATTATAATATACATATAAAATATAAAAAATTAATGACATTAATATTTTAAAAAATATTTGAATTTTTTTTAAAAAATAAAATATAATTTAAAACAAATATTTTTTAAAAAATAAGATAATTATACATTAACATTGAAAACATCCCAACTAGAAATAGACTCTCAAATTCATCGTTTATTAACATTTAGATAAGATTCATTCATATAATTTTTCATTTATTTTTTTTAATTAAACAATATAATTATACGTTGACACTGGAAACATCCCAACTAAAAATAGACTCACAAATTCATCATTCCTTAACATTTAGATAAGATTCATTTATATGACTTTTTATATATATATTTTTAATTGAACAAGATAATTATACGTTGGCACTAAAAACATTTCAACTAAAAATAGACTCCAAAATTCATCGTTCCTTAACATTTATATAAGGGTGAGTTTGGTTTGCGAAAGGAAGGGGAAGGGGAGTGGAACATTTTACTTCCATCGGGAGAAGTAAATGTAATTACTTTTATTCTGTTTGGTTGGGGTGTGAGGGAAGTAAATATGATTTACCTCACATTGTTTGGTTGTAAGGTATATAGGGAGGAAATAATTATTGAATTACTATTATACCCCTAAGACTAATTTATAAAAAATTACAAAGTATGGTAAAATTGTAATAAAATAAATATCCTAAGACAAGAGGGTCTTTTAACCCTCATTTACTTCTCAAACCTTCCAAAATAGAGAGGAAGAAAAATTTGAGGTGAAAAAGATCCAATTCCCTCCCACATATACTTCCTCTCCAATCACTCCAACCAAATTAAGTAAATCACACATTTACTTCATATTTTACTTCCCCTTCTCTTTTCATTCCCACTTTCACTCCTACCAAACTCACCCTAAGATTCATTCATATGACTTTTCACTTTTTTTTTATCTGAATTTATATCACATCTTTATTTTTTTAAAAAAAATCTAAAAATTATTTTTATCAAATATCAAAATAACACACTACCACGTGTTTCAATGACAACTTTCTGTAACTATTTATATATATATATATATATATATATATATTTCAATTTTTTATTATGTGTGGCTTTTTGAATAATTCACAAATATTATAGAAATATTTAGAATTTAAAAAAATTCTTATTAGAAATTGTATGATTGACGTTTAAACTTAAAAATTAATTAATATTATAAATTAATAAAATAATAAATAATAAGAGTATAATTAAAAAAATAGATACATATTTTATTTCAAAAAATAATACTATATAATTATAAGAAAAAGTATATTGTTAATACATAAGAGAAGTAAAAAAAAAAACTTAATATATATTAAATACGTGGTCCCAGAATATCAATTCCCAATGATTCTCGTTTTCATTTTGCTTTCCGCCTAAGCGAATCAATTTTTTTTTTTTTCGTGACAGGACAAAGAAAAGTATCTTTACCTTTAAAAAAAAAAAAAAGCACCCGGATTGAAACTTTATTTGAATAAGTTTATTTATAAAATATTAACAAATTTATTATTTTTTAAATAAATCACACTGTTAATTCTTAGAATTCGTAAATATTTTTATAAAATTTACAATTATACTTATCTTCTTTTAAAGAATATCAATCCAAAGATACTGTAAAACTTCTTAATTACCTTCTTGTTTTTAGTCTCCACCATAAATAAATAAATAAATAAATAAATAAATAAATATATATATATATATATATATATAGAAGTCGAAGATAAAACATATTATTACGATACGTAAAAACATCATAAAATAATACATGACTAAATAATTTTTTTAAAAATAAAAATTATATTTAAATTTATTTAAAATCTTAATTAATTAATAAAAAAATATATTTAATATTAATATATTAAAATATATAATTCTTTAAATAATATTTAAATTAATATATTAAAATATATAATTTTTTAAATACTATATATATGTATTTAATATTAATATATTAAAATGTATAATTCTTTAAATACTATTTAAATTTATTTTAAAATTTTAACTAATTAAATTAATTAATAATATATATTTAATAATAATACATTAAATCTTAATAATATAACCACTCGTGTAATGCATAAAATATCAACCTAGTGCTATCTTAAAAAGGATGATGAAGTATTATGTACCAGGGAACTGACAAGGAAGTTCGGATTATTGGTTGGTGTAAAAAGAAATAAAAAATATACAAATTTAGAAATAAATAAGTTATTTAAGTCTTTTGATTAGAAAAAAATAAAATGAGAAGTAAATGATTTCTTTCTTATGTAAAAAAAAAATTTTAATTTAATGTAAATTAAAATAATATTTATCATATACTTCTCTTTAATCTTAATTAAATAAAATAAAAACAAATTTACTTCTCTTAATACAAGGGAACGGCTCCTCCCCTTCTTTTTCTTAAACCAAACATAAGATAAAGATAAGACACTACTTTCTTTATTTTTAAATAATTATTGCTTTCAATTTTTTATTATTTGGTAAACTTAAAATATTTATTATTTCTTAATTAAGCTCTCATTATTTATCGTTTTACTAAATTATAATAGTAATTAATTTTAAAATTTCAAAATAACTCTACAGTTTTTAAACAAAAAAAATAAAAAATTTTATATTTTAAGACTTTATAAATTTTAAAATATCTTAAAGGCAACAGGTCTGCAGCATTAGGAGGTGCAGGGGATAGACGGACAAGCGCTCGGAACCAAGAATATTAACAACTTTGTAGTCCTTCTTACTTGCAGTAAGATACTCGTGAGGTTGGGTTCAATTCCAGCCAGAGCTCTGACTTATTTATTACCAAAGCTTGGCCTTATTTCACTAAAACCCATGCTAAAGCTCAAACAAGTAATGAATTTTCAAGCCAAGAGGCAGATAGAAAGCTGTTTATGACACAAAAGTGGAAAAATTATAGAACCAACTCCAAATTCATTTGAAAGCTTGGGCTTCTTGAAGTCATAGATTTTATAGTACCTTATCTATTGCACCAATCATATTGTCCACAAAGATTTTTAAGCCATTTTTAAGAAATTGGCCATGAATTTCCAATTTAATGCATTGTTCAAATAATCAAATCGAATAGATAAAGATAGCTAGAGTACAATCCCATCTTATGAATATTTTCTAATCAATCCATCTATAAATTATTTCCATGGCGTTTGCAAATATACATATTTCACATACAAAAAGTATACAAATAGTTACTACCAATTCAGCAAATGACATACAATACTAACAGAAAAATACTTTGGACAGAGCAATTTTACCTTACCATCTGATGCAAGTTTCCAAATCTAAGTTTAGATCTGGGCATAGTAAGGAATATGGAAGGGGAGGAACCACAGGAAATCAACGGCATGGGAGGCTTAGGAAAGCAATTTCAGATGACTCCCAAAACATAAACAACAGGGACCAGAAAAGGAAGACAATAGTAGAAAGCCACTCTCCTAGCCACCTATGCCGCCAATTTCCTGCAGATCTAGCTCCGCTTACTTCTAATCCTTCTTGATATCATAGAAAAGAGGGCAACTCTTGAGGGGTTTTCCTATTTTTGAATCTGGCTGTTTCTTTGTTTCTTTCTTGCTCAAAGGAGTAGAAAGGAAAGGAAGAAACTACAGAAACCCACAGGAATGGGAGGTCTGGGCAAAACAAAAGGAGCAATAAACTTACTTTCAGTACAAAATTTGAGTGGTTTTCTTGCCAAGTCTCCCACTTCCTAAGATTCTCTAGGGTTTCCTACTCTCCTCCTGCTCCCCCAAACACTCTTTGAGAGATGCCACAGGATTTCAGAAGGATGAGAAATTTTATACTCAAACCTACGGTTGGCCAGTTTTTTACCCCTTGATGGTGGGGTAATTGGACTTTGTGGTCAATTAGGCACGCTCACCGAGGTTTTTTTATTACTACATCCTTTCTATAAATTAAATGTTAATACTTATATTTTGAAATTAAAAAAATAATCATTTTAATTATTAAACTTAGACTCTCTTATATTTTGAAGTGCAACACCAGCTCATGAACTGGAAGTCCAGCTGTCAAGTTCAGGTCATGGAAGACTATCTCATTTGAATACGTTCTTTAGTTAATTGCTATTTATTAGTTTGAACTGTTATGTGCAATCTTGTTTTATCTTATTCTTTAGGGGTTAATGGGTCTTAATCTTATCATTAACGATTTGTTCCTATAATTTTAGCTCTGTAAATCTATTTAAAGATACACTGTTCTATTGGAAATTAATAAGAAATATCAGTTAGTTTGCCTCTCTTCATATCAAATTTCTTTTCTTTTTGTCGTTGTAGCACATAGTGTTCAATAGCGTGGGGTGTTTTTTTTTTATCTTGGCAAAATGAATGATCTTGGAGTTGTCGGTGGAATCAAAAAGCTCAACAATCAAAATTAAAATACTTGGTTCACATGTATAGCGTCTTACATGCAGGGACAAGATTTGTGGGAAGTTGTTAATGGTAGTGAGGCTGTGCAACCAGATGATGATACCAATGGAACATTGCGGAAATGGAAGATTAAAGTAGGCAAAGCATTGTTTGCTGTGAAGACAACAGTTGAAGAAGTGCTAGAGCACATTTGAAATGCCAAGACTCCTCATTGGCCAAGGTGTTTACGAAAATGAATGATACGAGACTTCAGTGGTTGGAGAGCGAGTCATTGTCGGTAATCCGAGGTGGGCATGACTATTGGACCTATGGTTCAGAAAGGTGAGAAATTTTATACTCAACTTGATGGTGGGGTAACCATATTGGACTTTGTGGTCAATTAGGCCCACCCACTGAGGTTTTTTATTATTATTTCTTTTTCATAATATAAATTATTTTAAATTTATATACAAAATTAAATTTATAAATTTTAAATAATTTTAAAAATACTTATTTATCTTGATAATTAAAAGAGAATTAAGTTATAATTAATTAAAAAAAATTATAGAAGGGAATAGAATTGAAAAAAATAATAAATTTTTATAAAATTTTGTAAAATGATTTATTTTGTAAAAAATTTTTAATGTTTAAAACGACTTAAATTGTAAAACAAAAATAATATTACATCCTTTCTGTAAATTAAATATTAATATTAATATTTTGAATTTAAAAAATAACAATTTTAATTATTAAATTTAGACTTTACTTGTATAAAAATTAAGATAAATTTGTTAAATTTAATAAAATATTATTAATTATAAAATAAATATGAATCTAAACATCAATGAAAAAGAAAACATGATGTCCTTTGAATATATAAAATTCTAAAAAAATAAAAATTATTTAAATTGAAATAAATTTCTTTTCAAATACAAGCCTTAAAATCCAACTTCTCTTTTACTTTTCTACTGCAACAATCATATAAAATAACAAACCTTTCTCAATACCTCAAATTAATAATTTCCCAAATCTCTTAAAAAGCGTACTTTAGGAATGTGAGTAGGTGTGATGTGTTATTGAATAATTTGCAAAAGTTTCAATTCAACTATTTTGGTAGCTAGGTCCAGACCAATTATAGGCATGCTGGAGCCTATTAAGGTTATATTTGTTGTCTGGGCAAAGAGAGAAAGAGAGACGTTAACAACTTTGTAGTCTATCTTCTCTCACTCGCAGTAACATAACTTTGAGGATGCGTTTTGTGACTTTTGTCTTTGTTGTCTATGTTATTAGATTGTATTTACTTTTGTTATTTTCTTGGTAATTTCTTGTCTATTTTGGATTTTTTTTTGGTTTTGTTCTGCTAGGGAAGGTAAAAACCATCTCAGAAGAATTTGCAACAGGAACACCACAAGGAAATCTTTCATTCCTTCAATTGCAATTTTACAATAGCCATCACTCCCTACAAAGCCAGCAATTTCCCCTTATGGCAGACAAAAATAAGCCCATATGACTGAAGAATAGCCTCTCTCAATTTTCCCATCTCCGGGACAAAGAATGCAATTCCATTAGCAAAGGCACAGAGTTTGGCATCGTCTACCCTTTGAGGTCAATTCCAGCCAGAGCTCTGACTTGTTTATACCAAAGCTTGGATTCAGCTTACTTCAACCCAAATTACTTTCGCCTTGGGAAGTTAAAACCCATACCAAAGCTCAAACAAGTAGTGAATTTTCAAGCCAAGAGGCAGATATTTCCAATTTAATGTATTGTTCAAATAGTCAAATCAAATAGATAAAGATAGCTATAGTACAATCCCATCTCATAAATCTTATCTAATCCATCTATAAATTACTTCCATGGCATTTGTTGTGTTAAATATACATATTTCACATAAAAAAGTATACAAATAGTTACCCCCCAAGTAAGCAAATAACATAAAAAGAGTAACAGAAAAATACTTTGGACAGAGCATTTTTACCTTACCATGTGAAGCAAGTTTCCAAATCTAAGATTAGATCTGGGCATAGTATGGAATATGGAAGGGGAGGAACCGCAGGAAATCAACGGCATGGGCGGCTTAGGAAAGCAATTTCAGATGACTCACAAATCATAAAGAACAAGGACCAGAAAAGGAAGACAACAGTAGAAAGCCACTCTCCTAGCCACCTATGCCACCAATTTCCTGCAGATCTAGTTCCGCTTCCTTCTAATCCTTCTTCATATCATAGAAAAGAGGGTAAATCTTGAAGGGTTTTCCTATTTCTGAATCTGGCTATTTCTTTGTTTGTTTCTTGCTGAAAGGAGTAGAAAAGGAGAGGAAGAAACCACAGAAACCCACTGGAATGGGGGGATTGGGCAAAACAAAAGGAGCAATAAACTTACTTTTAGTACAAATTTTGAATGGTTTTCTTGCCAAATCTCCCACTTCCTCTAGATTCTCCAGGGTTTCTTTCTTTCCACCTACTCCCGCAAACACCCTTTGGTTGCCACGGGATTTGAGAAAGAGAGGAATTTTATACTCAAACCTATGGTTCGCAGGTTGCTTCGCACTTGGTGGTGGGGTGACCGTAGTGGACTTTGTCGTCAATTTAGGCACCCTGAGGTTTTTTATTACCCACCCCGTGAATTAAATTTTTATATTTATGCTTTGAAGTTTTAAAAAAGTGAATATAATTTGTTTAATAAATACATTTTTCTAAATTTTTACAACTAAATCCCTCCAATTAAAATTCAAGTTCCATTAATATTTTTTGAGTTTATTAACAATTCCAGTAATTTTTTGTTGGTTTATTTTGTTTTAGTTTTGCCACAAATAATAATAATAATAATAATAATAATAATAATAATAATAATAATAATAATAATATGTTTAGAGATAAATTCATGTTAGTTTTGATTATTACCTGAGTTCAAATTTATATTTAAACTCAACAAGGTTATGAAATAAACAAATATTAATCGAAATGAAAAAACTTCACTGAAACTTTGCTCGTAAATAACTCTTAAGTGCAACATTAAAGCGATACTCGGAAATCCTAATTACAGCTATTATATATTCTCATTATAAAAATATTACTTTTTTCATTTCAAAATATTTATTTATAAAATTTTTTTATTTTATTTCAAAATACTTTTTCATATATATATTTGTAGAACTAATAATTAATTTCTTCACATTTTATCTTCATTCATTTTAAGTCAACTATATAATTTTTTAAAATTTTATTTTTTTATTTCTTAAAAATTTTTACTAACCAAATAATTATCATATTTTTAATATAATAAAATACAAACTTTATCTAAATTATATTATTATTTTCGACACTCTTAATTTGTGTATAAAAAGTTTCATGAATAAATATTTTGAAACGGAAAGAATATATTAATGTAAAATATCAAATTGATTAAAAGGGGTATCAAACTTTGTTCTCAATAAAAAAAATTAAACATTTAGCACGATAAAAAAGGCTTTATTCTCGAATATTTAAAATAATCTGTAGTAATTTCCAATACCACTTTTTCAAAAGCAACAAGACCTTTTTTCAGCCATTTGCCATTTGCCATTTGCCATTCCCCCATTTCCGGAAAGCACTATCAAAGCCTAGTACTCCTTTTGAAATTATTGGCATGAGTGGTGGCTTTGGACCGGAGAGGACTTTGGAACATTCTCTAGTGCTTTCCACATAAACCGTGATCTAGTGGTCTCCCTGTAACAACCACAGGGGATGTAAATAATACTTTATCTTACAAGTATTATATATATCTCAATTTTTTTTATTATTCTCTCTTTAAAAATAAATAACTTAATTATTAAAACTATACGTATTTATGAATTGTGAAATATTATTATAAAAAAATTAAAATTGTTATAAAATTAGGGTAGTGTTAGAATAAAATCTTCACACTACACACTAATAAAACTTTAACTATTTTGCACAAGAATTTCTCTCTTTCTTTTCTCTCACAATTTTCTCTAATCTTTCTTTCACTAATCTTTCTTTCACAAAATAATGGTGTGTTACAAGCTTAAAGAATAGCTCTATTTATAGAGCTCTAATTAGTGGATTACATCATGGCATGGCATACATCATCTTCCACTAATCTTAATTAGTGGTGTCTCCACTAAATGGTGGACATCCATAAAAATCTTCTAATAATTCACATAAATCTATAATTAGTGGAGCCTCCACTAATTAATAAAGATTCAAATAATTCATAATACTCCCCCTTGGATGTCCATCCATTACATAAAGAATATGCCTCGTTAAAACCTTACTAGATAAAAACACAGTGGGAAAAAAAGCTAGTGAAGGAAAAAGAGTACACTATTCTATATGTCCATTTATTACTCCCCTGATGAGATGATTCCTTTAAAACTTTAAACCGACGCATACCGATTTTATATCTCAACTTTTCAAATGTTGCAGTCGGTAAAGTCTTCGTGAAAATATTTGCGAGGTTATCACATGACCGAATTTGTAGCACATCAATTTCACCTTTCTTCTGGAGTTCATGAGTAAAGAAGAATTTTGGTGAAATATGTTTTGTCCGATCTCCTTTAATATATCCTCCTCGTAATTGAGCTATGCAAGCTGCCTTGTCTTCATAAAGAGGAGTTGGAATACCTTTGATTGATGATAATCCACAACTTTCTCGGATATAATGAATCATGGATCTTAGCCATACACATTCTCGACTTGCTTCATGAATGGCTATAATTTCAGCATGATTTGAAGAAGTAGCTGCTATAGATTGTTTCGTAGAACGCCATGATATAGTAGTATCTCCACATGTAAATAGATAGCCCGTTTGAGAACGTGCTTTATGTGGATCAGATAAATAACCAGCATCTGCATAACCTATCAATGTTGGACTGGTTTTATTTGAATAAAATAATCCGAGATCAATTGTACCTTAGAGATATCGAAGGACTTGTTTAATTCCATTCCAATGTCGTCGTGTTGGTGAAGAACTAAATCTTGCTAATAAATTGACAAGAAAAGCAATATCGAGTCGTGTGTTATTAGCAAGATACATCAATGCACCAATTGCACTGAGATATGGTACTTCAGGACCAATGAGTTCTTCATCATTTTCTTGAGGTCGGAAAGGATCTTTATCCACATTTAATGATCGCACGATCATTGGAATACTCAATGGATGTGCTTTGTCCATGTAAAATCTTTTTAGCACTTTTGCTGTATATGAATAAATGTTCCACTCTCCAAATGTTCAATTTGTAAACCAAGGCAAAATTTGGTTTTACCAAAATCCTTGATTTCGAATTCTCTTTTTAAATAATCAATTGTTTCTTGGAGCTCTTCAGGAGTTCCAATAAGATTAATATCATCAACATATATAGCTAATATCACAAATTTAGAACCAGATTTCTTAATAAAAACGCATGGACATACCTGGTCAGTTTTAAATCCCGCTTTCAATAAATATTCACTAAGACGTGTGAACCACATGCGCCCAGATTGCTTCAGGCCATATAATGATTTCTGCAACTTGATGGAGTAATTTTCACGAGGATAATATTTATATGCTTCAGGCATATGAAATCCTTCGGGGATTTTCATGTAAACATCATTTTCTAAATTTCCATACAAGTAAGCAGTGACAACATCTAATAGGCGCATATCTATCTTTTCATGTACTTGCCAAACCGATAAAATATCGGAGTGTAATAGCATCAACAACAGGAGGATAAGTTTCATCATAATCAATACCTGGTCTTTGTGAAAAACCTTGGGCTACTAATCGCGCTTTATATCGAACGATTTCACTCTTTTCATTGCGTTTCGCACAAATATCCATTTGTAGCCAACGGGTTTTATACCTTCCGGTGTTCGGACTGCAGTCCGAAGACTTCACGTTTTGCCGGTGCATTTAACTCCGATTGAATCGCATCTTTCCATTGCGACCAATCTTTTCTATGCCGACATTCATCAATCGATATTGGTTCGGGATCATCATTATCCTGTGTAACATCAAGAGATATATTGTATGCAAATATATTATCAATAACAGTTTCTATCCGATTCCAACTTCTACCGGAAGTGGTATAATTGATAGAGATTTCAGTGTTACTTTCATCAACTTATGGTTCTTTGTCATCAGTTCTCTTCTTAGTCTTTATCATTCTTTTCTTCAATATGATCTTCTGGATCATTTAATCCTCTTTTCTTTCGAGGATTTTTATCTTTAGAACCAAGAGGTCGGCCACGCTTCTGGCGTGTTTTTGACTCAAGCAGCTATAGGTATAATATTTTGTTACGTTGAAACTTCAATTCGAATAGGAGCATTTATAGCTGGAATATGCGATTTCGTAACTCTTCTGGAGTCAACAAAAGCGTCTGGCATTTGATTTGCAATGCTTTGCAAATGAATTATCTTTTGAACTTCAAGTTCACATGCGCTTGTGCGCGGATCAATATAATTTAATGATGTTGTCCAAGCAAGATCCTTTTTATCTTGTTTTGGTTCTCTCCTAATTTAGGGAATAATGATTCATCAAAATGACAATCGACAAATCTTCGTCGTGAATACATCTCTCGTCGGGGTTCAACATACCCGATAATAGAGGGAGAATCATATCCAACGTATATCCCCTTTCTTCTTTGAGAACCCATCTTTGTACGTTGGTTTGGTGCAATTGGAATATATACAAGACACCCAAAAATTCTTAAATGAGCAATATTTGGTCTCGACCCAAAAGCCAATTGCAAATGAGAGAATTTATGATAACTAGCTGGTCTTATACGTACAAGTGTTGCGAGCATGTAGAATAACATGTCCTCAGGCAGATGTTGGAGATTTGTTTTCATTAATAATGGTCTAGCAATTAATTGTAATCGTTTAATCAAAGATTCAAGCAAGACCATTACGTGTGTGAACATGAGCTACATGATGTTCAACATTAATCCCAATTGACATGCAATATGCATCAAAAGCATGTGATGAAAATTCACCAGCATTATCCAAACGGATATTTTTAATGTGATGGTCCGGAAATTGTGCTCGTAATTTAATTATTTGAGCAAGTAATCTCGCAAACGCCAGAGTTGCGAGTAGATAATAAACATACATGTGACCATCGGGATGATGCATCAATTAATACCATAAAATATTTGAACGGTCCACATGGTGGATCAATAGGTCCACAAATATCTCCGTGAATCCGTTCGAGAAAGATAAGACTTTCAGCTCCTACTTTTACTGGTGATGGTTTAACAATTAATTTTCCTAGGGAACATGCAATGACATGCGAATTTTTCCGATGTTAATATCCTTTTATTTTTTAAAGGATGACCATGTGTATTCTCAATGATTCTTCTCATCATGGTAGATCCCGGATGACCCAACCGGTCATGCCAAATGCTAAAAGTAATAGGATCAGTAAACTTCTGGTTTACTAGATGATGAATTTCAATTGTACGTATTTTTACAAAATATAGACCAGTAGAAAAAAACGACAGTTTTTCTAATACCGATTTCTTACCCAAATGCATTTGAGTAATAAAAAGATGCTCAATCCCATTTTCCTCATTTGTTTCAACATGATACCCATTTCTGCGGATATCTTTAAAACTCAATAAATTTCTTCTGGATTTTGAGGAAAATAGTGCCTTATCAATAATACTTGTTGTTCCTTTAGGTAGCAATACACTAGCTCTTCCGGAACCCTCAATTACATTTGCACTACCGTTTATCGTATAAATATTTATTTATCCCATTTTGAGATCAGAAAAATATTTCTCATTTTTTAGTATGGTGTGTGTAGTTCCACTATCAATAATGCATACATCATCATTAATAACAACCATCTGAACACAAATATATATATGTAAACGTAAATATTATTAGAATAGAATGAAAATGAAAATACAAAAATATCGAGGTGAGGCTTTAGTTCTTTTGGACACTGCCATCACCAATTAAATGGTCTATCCTTCCGTCTGGGTGTTCAAAAAAATGCGATACATCCATGTGGGTAATATTGATATTAAGATCTTCAGGATCACTATCGTCATCCTCAGCATTATTTATTGGATGTTGAGACAAATTTGCTTCCACATTTTTATTTTTCAATGAAGCTTAATACAATTCAACTAAATGCTTAGCCGTACGACAGTTTCGTGACCAATGACCTTTCATGCCACATATATAACATATATCCTCATGCTTTTCTTCAATTTCTTTTTCTTTTCCCTTTTGATCTTTTCTGTTCCACTTCAGGTGGCCAGTATTTCTCACAGTTTGATTATAATTGTGATAAGAGAAATATCGAGCGTGTCTACGACCATAACCACGACCACGGTCACGGTCACGACCACGACTATAACGATGACTTCTGCTGGAGCCAACAACATTCACTTCTGGGAGTGCTGTAGAGCCAGTTGGTCTAGCTTCATGATTTCTCAATAATAACTCATTATTTTTCTCTGCAATGAGGAGGGTAGTAATTAAATCTGTAAATTTTGTATACCCCTTTTCTCGATATTGTTGCTGCAGGACAATATTCGAGGCATGAAAGGTGGAGAATGTCTTCTCCAACATATATTCATCAGTCACTTTTTCTCCGCATAATTTTAATTGAGATGTAATTTTATACATTGCGGAGCTATATTTATTTACGATTTTAAAATCTTGCAACCTCAGGTGCAACCATTCATACCGTGCAGTAGGTAGTACGACCATCTTCAGGTGGTCAAATCTTTCTTTTAAATTTACCCACAGGCCATATGGATCTTTTTCGGTAAGATATTCTATTTTCAAATTTTTATCGAGATGACGACGAATAAAAATCAAAGCTTTAGCCTTGTGTTGTGCAGATGCACTATTATTTGCTTGAATAGTTTCACTAAGGCCTTCAGCATTTAGATGCATTTCTGCATCGAGAACCCATGACATATAATTTTTTCCGAAATATCAAGGACTACAAATTCGAGTTTCGCGATGTTAGCCATAGAGATCAATAAATGCGTACTGTCTTCGGCTTTGCTAACTGCGTAAACTCGTGCTTAGTCTTCCGGCTTTTGTACCGGTAGAGACTCGCGCTGATAACGTGTTATAAAATTAGGGTAGTGTTAGAATAAAATCTTCACACTACACACTAATAAAACTCTAACTATTTTGCACAAAAATTGCTCTCTTTCTTTTCTCTCACAATTTTCTCTAATCTTTCACTAATCTTTCTTTCACAAAATAATGGTGTGTTACAAGCTTAGAAAATAACTCTATTTATAGAGCTCTAATTAGTGGATTACATCATGACATGACAACATCATCTTCCACTAATCTTAATTAGTGGTGTCTCCACTAAATGATGAACATCCATAAAAATCTTCTAATAATTCACATAAATCCATAATTAGTGAAGCCTCCACTAATTAATAAAGATTCCAATAATTCATAATAAAAATATCTATTTTATTATTTTTTAAATTTTAATAAAATCTTATCTTATTAATTAACTAGACTTTTAACTTTTTATAAGAAAATGTATTATAAATAGTTATAATGTTAATTAATTGAAAAAATATTATAAGAATAAAATTAAAAAATATATAATTATTTTTAAATAAATAAAAAATTACATATTATATTCTCTTGAAACGGTTGCCTGCCCCAGCAACCCACTCAATAATCCCACAGTCGGACTGCCAGCCTTTTATGCTTTTAATGTTACCATTGAATACTGAGCCAGGGCTATGGTGGTCCCCTGCCTTTGTTAGAGATTAGTGGCACTAAGTGAGTAAATTATAATACGTAAAAAACATACAATTTCTTTATTTCTCAAAATTTATTATATACACTCACAATAAATTATATTCTCTTTTTTAATCATACTCTAAACCCCACCCATCCTTAGAAACCTCACCTACCCCTGAAAAATAAAAGGAGGACCAGCATCAAGAATACACAGTGACCTAACTCCAATTAACCCATTGGTGGAATGACCAATCATAATAGCAGAGGATAAGACAGCCTTCAATAGAAATTAAACACCTGGGCCAAAAGATAAAGCGTTGCCGGGGGAATATTGCAATTTTGGACTCTTGCCCTTTTTTTTTTTTAACATACTTATCTAAACTTCGTTCTCGGATAATATCCGAATCTTGTGAGTGTTGAATTTAGATTTTGTCAAGTTGATGTAGTCAAATAACACACCCCCCCCCCCCAATAAAAAAAAACCCCTTTGTTAGGACAAAATTTGTGTTAAATATAAATACTATATATTATCATTTAAATTTTATTTTTTCTTTATCGTATTTGCTAAAATTTATGTCAATTTTTACCCAAATTCTGTTAGTTTTAATCATTTTTAATGGATTAATTAGCTTATAAAATAGATTAAAATGAGACGAGAAATATTAAACGAATAAATTAAATTTAAAACAAAATTTTAAATGTCGCCATAAAATTTTACTAATTTTTAAACGACGAAATAATTTTTTCCTTGAAACAATATCAAGGGGTACCAAAGGTCCAGAGATGAGGCTCGGAGTGACATTCACAATTTTTTTTATGCTCGTCTTAAAAAAAAAAAAAAATTACCCGTATCAAATATTCAGTTACCAACATAATGCATGTAATATACCAGAACTAAATTTTATCTTCAAAAAAAAAAAAAACTAAATTTAGTAAGCTAATTTACGAAAATCAGCACCACATAAAATATTATCCTTTTACCAAAGTAGTGCTGCCATTTTTCAGATAAAGGATCTTCACAGAACTATATCTCAATCAATCTTAAACAGATCCATTCTTGAATTCCAGTCATAAGTCACAGTGGAAATCAGATCCATTCTCTCCGTACGAAACTTTGATCTGACTAAACTAAACGCAAATAAAGGGTTGGCTTGGAAAATTTTTAACCATTTCCCTCTAAATTTTTATCGTTCCTCATCCACTCTATATTTACCGCAAAAATAATATTAATCTAATTTAAAACGTAACTTTTTTTTTCCATCAAACTCAAGATATCTGCAGTGGATTGTTGGGTCAGATCTACAAAATCAAAAGCCTGTAAGCCACAAACATGAGTTTAAATTGAAAGGAGGGGGCAGAGAATATTACAACCTCAGAATGCAGACAGCTGATGATGAACTCCATCAAACAAATTAAGATAGTGAAAGGGAGGAACCAATAGAAATTATGGGTATGGGAGGCATAGGAAAGAACAGAGCTTTTTTTTTTGGTCCAGTAAAACATGTTCTTTCCCAGCATCCCACACCCACAACTTCTAGTAGATCTTTATCTCTTTCTCACTAACTCTTCCTTCGAGCGCAGAGGGAGATTGAAATATTTGGTGGCTTTGTTTGGAAGCTTCAAAAGGGAGGGAAGGGAATAGGAGAAATCTCAGGGAAGCACTGGGCATGGGAGGAGTCGGGAAGAGCAAGAATCAGCATAGCTCTTCCCGTATCCCCCATACCCAACGGCTTCACCGAGCTCTTTCTACTATTCCCCTCTGCCCTTTCAGTCTCTCCCTCTCGTCTCCCTGGTCTGTCGGTTGCTGGAATATTGTAGAAGAGAAATGGAATTTAAGAGGCTAGGGTTGTTGAATGTTCCAGAAGAAAATAAATGAATTTTAAACCTCTCACAATCCTGAATTGGATTTGGGCCCCATTATTTGAGGCCCAGAGCACTATTTTCTTTATTCAACAGGGCTGTCAATCACGTTAAAGCTTCAGCCTGTATTAGTTCTACATTTTCTAGAAGGCCCAAGCATGTCCTGTTGTCTTAGTCTAAAGTCAAGACAGTCTATACAGATAAAACTAGTTACCACGTTATGATCATGCACAAGGGGCTGCCTTCAGTCTAATCATAAAACTAAGCACGAATTGGAATGATAAAGCGATGGTAAAGCCTTCTGTTGACAATCTACATTGATTAAGAAGACAAAGGAACAGATAGTAGAAAAGATTATTCACATTCATATAATCACATAAAGAATTCTTTGGCTGCCTGAGCATTGCTCCTTTGCATCATCATCTAAGACAACCAAGGAAAAAAATGCTGTGTCAACTTTTACAAAAAAGGTAAACTCAAAAACAGTACATATGTCTCTTGTCTGTTTTGCTATGCCAATTACCTGGTCTTTCCGCCTTCAGATGATACAGTATATTATTGCTTGTGATTTGTAGTGTATGCGATATTCACTGATTCTTTGTTTATTGTAAGAATTATAAACAGCTCTGCACATTCATCTACACTTACTCAGATTTGTCAATCATCACAGGTATGAGTTTTACTGAAACTAGATGACATCATCTACCGGTTTAGATCCTTGAGTGACCTTAAATTCACGGATCTGATGAGTTTCTCCTGGTCACTCAGAGAATGGCGGAAGTGGCAGCGATGTCCGTAAGGGCAGTGATCACCGTTTAGCACCATTCGGCAGACCTCAGTTTTGTACCTTGGGTGGCGGAGCACCGGGCGAAGCTCCTCTATCCCATGAGCAAATTGGCAGTGTTCTCCATAGGGGCATGCTCCTGTCTCTTGCCATTTGTTGCAGAGTTCAGTCTTGAACATGCCTTGATTGTACACCTCCAGCTCAAGTGGTTGCTCCTCCTTTTTCCCTCCTCGCACATACACCTTTTGCTGCAATGCATTTTCAGCCGAACCCCATTTCAGCTACAACTCAAACGATTAGGCCAAATTGCCAATCATGGAGAATTATATGCTTTTCTTTAGGCTGTTTCTGCTGTCCCAATTTTGGCATTATCAGAAGGAAATGTTCTGATTTTCATATTATAAAGGATAGCAAACGCAATCACCTGCTTACTACACTGGGTGACACGAAAGCAAGCCAATGAACCAACAAGTGCTAGGCCAAAGCTTCAACACCCCCATATAACCCCATCCGATCAGGCTACCAACCAGAAGAAAAGTAAGGGGAGGGGAGAGGGAGGATAAAGCAGGAAATGAACAGAGTTTGACATAAGTAAATAGAGTTTATCTTCATTTTCATGTTCATCATTCAAGGCCAGCAACCCCCCGCCAAAAAGGAAAAAAATCCTAGGAAAAGGGGAAAATGAGGACTAAGTCAACCAAGCTAGAAAGTCACCAATTTCCTCAATCAACTCACATAGAAATAAAAGCTGTAACTTTCACACCAGATAATAATAGGAATTCAATTAAACATACTCCTGCTGAAAGAATCATAATAGGGCACCTTCTACCTAATTCGAAAAATAGAATGGCGGGGGATCATTAGCTAGTGTTATGGTAATGCTATTTCAGTGTTTCTTCGAACAAGGAGGGGAAAAAATAGGTGTTTCTAAAGTGAGAGAAAATTGCACTACATTTACAGTAGAATTGCAGGTTTTGCACGTATCAATACCTTATCTACACGCCCTCCATTGTTTCCACCAACTGGAACTGGTTTCAAGTAGCCATTAGACCGGACAGAGATGCTCTTGGGCAATGAAACTCGATCCGCCATCACGTCTACATTGTCTTCGACCCGACCTGAATCCATCACACTAGTCGGGCTAGGACTATCTCCCTCAGTTGCCACGTCATCCCAGCCGTGCCCCTGACTCATCCCTCCGCCTAGATTCATTATACCCAAACCGTGTAAAACGGCATCCAGGCTCGTGTTTGGATCCACACCCGTGAACCCAAACGACGTTGCATAGTCCGATGCGGCTCTCAGCAACAAGTTCAAGCGACTGGTCAAATCGCCGTTGACCATTTTAAGATTGATGTTCTCTTGGCGGAGAGCCTGGGCTTGCTTGGCGGTCTCTTTGAGGTGGCAGAGCACGGCATTATGTCGGTCCACGAGGTCCTGATGGTGGTGCAGGTCCATGAGCAGCTCGGAGTCAGGTGAACGTGGCGCCATCATTTCCAGTTCCAAGCTCTGGTACGTGGTAAAATCTTGTCCGCCCCTTCGGTAATTGAGAAACGATGGCGATGATGATCGGAAAAAGCTGCTGTAACTCATGTCATTGGCAGCGCTGCTGATGTCTCCGTGGCCTGTTGTTGACGTTTCTTTCTCCATTTGCGTGTCCAATCAGCTGCAAGAGCACAAACTAAAGGAATTCTGTTTTCGATCATCTTTAGTTGAATATAGGGAGCCATTAAATCCTTTTTACATGAATTAATAGAAAAAAATTAAAAAGAACAATTCATGAATACAATTACCCAAGCATTACAGTACTGTATCATAAATTAACAAAGAAGCATCATCGCGTGAACATACATAATTGTAGATCCTGAATGCAACGCTCTTCTCAAGCCATGTTCTTGTGATTTCTTTCTTAGAAATTGAATCTTTATGAAGAAAAAAAAAAGAAATCAAGAAAGGAATGGTCGAATCAAATCCCTAATTTACAGCGGCAGAGAACGAGCATTAATCTAAACATGCAAATTCACTATTCTATATAGAAATTCGAACACTTAGATTTGAGAGCATAGCGACAAGAATTTTAAACACGAAAACTAAACTGCAATCAAATGAATCAAAGAGAAAAATACCAAATCAAATGGTTCGGGAACTCTGGTTGTAGAGAGAGAAAATGGTTCGGGAAAGTGGAGAAGGAGGAAGAAGACCAGAGGTTTTATAGAGGCTGAAAGATAGGGGAAGCCATGTGAGGGGCAGTTTGGGAAAGTAATATTTTCCTCTTAGTTTTCTTCGGATAACTGTCTTGAATCATTTTACTAGAATGCCCTTTATTCCTCAATTGCACAGGGGTATTTGATAAGCTATTTAGGTAAATGCGTTCGGCAGCTTGCCTTTGGGCGCACTAAACCATCGAATTTAGTGTCGTTTTGAGGAGAGGAAGGAGAATCAAAAGGATTTTTGAGCGGGAAAATTAACCTCCTGCGCAACAATCCGTGTGATCATGTTTCAATGACAGAAGTACCCTCACTTTCACCTCTATTTAAATAATCTATTTTTCTTTTTTTCAAGACATTTTTGTTGGTAACATTTCTTCCTCTTTATTTAATACATATTATCTCAAAATATTAGCCAAAACAAATAAAAAATTCAAGAATCGAATTGAATTTGAATAAATAATTTGAGCTTAATTATACTATCAATCTAAGCAATTCAACAATAACAAGAAAAATATATAAAAAATTTAACTTAATAGTACTATATTCGTTTTATAATATAAGTTATTTTAGACTTATATAAAGAAATTAAGGATCTATAAATTCTAAAAAATTTTAAAATTAAACTTTCAAAAATACCTCTAATTAAATCTTTGTCTACTTTAATAATTGGATAGAGTTGTGTCATAATTAGTACAGGGAGAGGTAGAGATGGAAAAAAATAATAAATTTTTAAAAACTCTGTAAAATGACTTATATTGTGAAAAAAAATTTCAAATTTAAAACGACTTATATTGTAAAATAGAGATAGTAGTATTTTTAATATAGACAATTCAACTGTATAAATTAGTGCGACTTAAAATTTACCACCCTAACATGATCTTCAAATTCCAAGAGGTAGTAAAGAAAGAAATTCCAAAATATCTTTTTGTTCCTTTTTCACTTGAAGAAATTTGATATAGATGTCAAACTTAAAGATGATGGCTAAAACAAGAAACAGCAGCGGTTAGTGAGAACCATTTGATCATTCTTGCGTAGTTGAGAAGTTGTTTAGATGATGGGTGGTGGTGGTGGTGGTGGTGGTGGTTTAGAGGTTTAAGGGTCTTCCTTTCTTGAAAAAACCATAGTCATGAAATTGATAAAGACAGATTATGCCATATGAGAAGGGAACCATCAAAAACCATGATGGATTTTGGGGAAGTTTGCTTCTATGTTACAACTTTTAACTAACTTCAAATCTGCTTTTCTTGGCAATATAGTATTTTCTTTATCCAATCAAATCCCAAATCATATTTTTGTTTGGTAAAAGCCATTGAATGCTCTCTCACATGTTTGTCTAAGCAAACACTTTCTTTCTTTCTCTTGATGCTTTTGTCATGGTTGTTGTTAAAGCTATATATATATAGCTAGCATTGTATTACTTTTCACTTAACTTTTATATGAATGTTTCATCTGCCTTTCATGGTTGTCTTCTTTGTACAAAGTCAATGCTCATCCAAACAAGTTTTACTGATTTTTCTTGTTTTCGATCTCAAGATTTTATTTACTATTTATTTATGGGGTTTTTTGATGTTACCAAACAGATGAAAATTATGGTCAAAGGGAACTATTTTGGACTATGAATTACTCTTCTGTTAGAGAGTCTTGCAAAAGTGATATATACATATATACACACATATATATATATATATATATATATTAATTTTGTCCTATAATCAATAATTTTTACAGTAAAATTGCAATTATCATTCTTTATGTATCTCCTCTTTTTTAATTTTATGTCTCACAGATTAAAAATATTAAATTTACACTGAATCTTTATAAAAAGTCATAATCTTACATGCCAAACATATAATTACATACAAGAAAGTTGGAAGAAAAAGAAATTGAGGACCTTACATCTAATATCCAGTTATATGAACTCATTTTTAAAGTAAAAAAACTAAATTTGAAAGGAAATTATTATCCTAATTAGTCAGGATTTAGATTTTTAGTCTTTTACTTTAGAAAAAATTATTTGTAATTACACTATATGATTCAGTCTTTTCAATTTGTATTACTGTTCTATCTCTTTGCATACTTTTTATTATTATTTTTAAACTTATCCATTACTTTTCCATAAGAAATTCCATTAATTTTTTTCCCTAACTTGTGTTAGCTGCATCCAATTTAAAGCTAAAAGTGTAACCTTTTTTTTTTTCTTTTTTAAATGTTTGGTATAAATGTGAGGTGTCACATTTTAAGTCCCTAGCATTTACACTCTGTCCCCATTTGATACCAAACATATTAAAATCGATTACAAAAATATATTTTGGTTAATTGGAGGGAATTTTGTATATAAAATCCATTAAGCATGTTTAAAAAAAAAAAGAAGAAAGAAAGAAAGCTTACAGAGAGATAGAGCAAGAATAAGAATTTTGAAATAAGATTGTTAATTTCTTTTTTGGTAGAAATTACTTAAATCGAATCTTTTTTTCTTTTTGAAAGTTTTTGAAATTAACAAAAATTAAAAAATTACCTCCAATCACAAAAAAATATAGCAGTAGATAGATTTCATATGTCTGAATATTAGTCCAAAAAACCTATGGTGGAAAGACTCATGATGAGGGCAATTCTTAGTTAAGTCGGCCGATGACACTATGCAGCCCTAGATTCCCCCTTTTTTTTTGGGGGGGGGGCAAATTGTCTTGGGGAGCCATGGAAGTTCTAGGGTCTTTGTAGTTTTGTATGAACCAATGGTTTAATTAGTGTTGATTATCTTGAATTATCGTGAATAAATTCATCTGATTTAAAATATTAAATCAGATAATAGAGGGTTTAGTCCGATAGATAAATATAGAATTTTAGAGTTTACAATTGTAACTTCTCTGTAATAATTCTTTAAAAAAAAAAAAATCTCTTTTTCTATTTAAATATAGCTTATCTTGATTGAATCATGTAAAATTTGTGTATTTTTTAATTTTTGTTACTTCTAATTCTTTCAATTATGGCTGTCTTCTGCAACACTCGGCATGAACATATACTAGGGAGGCAGTCCATAGGATATGGAGGGGTAGAAATCTTTTGTACCATAATGAGGCTTGTATGCCTCCACCGAAGTCCTCTGCGCGACAAATTCTGGGGTGTGTGACTGAGCAAACAGGGGTGTTGGGCAGCAAAACTAAGCCTGCAGGGATGAATCCCTCTAGTCTTTACTTGTTTAGTAATATACATTGGATCCATTCTCTTCCCCAACACCAACCCTCACCCAATAAAAGAGGGTGTGTGTGTGTTTTTTTTCCTCCACCATAGTATCAATCTTAATAGGTATTTTAATAGTATTACTATTAAAGAACTTGTGCCCTCTTCATTTTTTCCCCCACTTAGATTAATGCCCTCAATAATTACGAATGGTTTGAAAATATCTTATATTTAGCAGTGGGATAGACTTTTGCTTAATTAGAAATGGTTCGAAATATTGTATTTTGTTGCCTGTTCAGTAAATGTAAGACGTTTTACCTTCTTTTTTCCTTAATAATTATATGTGTCAAGTTTTGTATAGATGGTAAGAGAAAAGACTTTAAACCATATGAGTTCATACCTTAACTATTAACTCGTAGCATTGCAATGAGAATTTACCTATTCTCAAAAACTTCTAGGAAGAAATTCATTTTATCATTCAAAGGTTTAGTTGGATCTCATTTCGTCTCTAGTCTATTTTCCAATTTTCAATTTTTCTTTTCAATTTGCAATCTTTATATGATTGACCATCAGCTAGTGATGCTTGCATATGTCCACAGATGCTTATGAATGCAAAATTATAATTTACTTTCGTTTTGGATTTAATAATATTTTGGGTCTTTAAATAAAATTTCAAAATAATATATTACTAGGTCTCCCAAACCTTACTCAGAATAAATTATTTTTCATTTTTCTATAATGTAAGTTATGTTGTTTGTCGTAGAAATAGCAAAATTATAATCAAGATGAAAGTGTGAAAAAGGATCCAAAATTTTTAGTTATAAATGTTTTTGCCAGATCTATTATATCCCTTTTCAATGTAAGATGGAGCAACATGATACAATTTAACATGAAATTCTTTTCGAGATTATAGTCCAACTAAATACATAGAACATTAGCCTTGATCTCATATCAGAAAATGCATGTGTTTCATTATTGAGGCCTAGTGATTTTTAGCCAAATGGATTGATTTATTGACTAATTTGGAGAAAGTGGAGAAAAGTAGATTGCAAATTTGCTCAGCAATTTGGTCCAGCAAAGAGAGTTTGAGTTAATGCTGATCTAGAAAAGACTGCATATTCTCTTCACGACTCCATGATTCCATTCAGGTACTTGTTGGACAGAAGACAGAAAGAGCCTTCTGCCCATACTATCCAATTGCAGACTCACCAGAGAGCATCAGTGCATCAGCATACTGGCGAACTTCTTCAGAAACATCAGCAACCTATGAAACCAAACAGGCTAGTTGTTATTAAAACTATATATCGCCATGCCTTTGATTGATAAATTATAGTCCAGTCTTGTTCACTTGGTAAAGGTTGATAGAAAGAGAAAGCATTTTGACAATTACTCTTTTCCAAAGAAACCAATAGCATGAAGTGCCTCTGCTCGTGTTGGAATAGGATATTCAATCATCGACTCCAGAACTTGAGAAGCTACAATCACATGCTTGTTTTGCTGTCGACAGATTTCAATTATTGTCTCCTGCACTGTTGGAATCTGTTCAAGGGGAATTTCAATTCCAAGGTCTCCTCATGCTACCATCATTCCATAAGCGTCACAATTTCTTCTAGCTTCTGGAGAGATTCTACGCTTTCTATCTTTGCCAATACTTTAGATTATCTGTAGTTTAAATTAGAATTCTGAATGACAAAAATTATGAGAATGCTAACCATTTTCACTCCTAGCTGACTACTGTAATGACTCTTCGCTTGCCTTCATTAATTTTGAAAGGGGCATGTCATTAAATAAATTAAGATTTAGCCCATGTTTCATCATCTCCATCCTTGCCTTCCACCATTGCTGCCAACCACACAAGTAAGCCAATTCTGGTTTACACAAGAAATCCAAGACTAATAAAAGGTTAGTTCCCAATATTTCCCAAAAATAGAGGGGAATGTGTCCCGGAGGCTCATGAACACTCACCGTCATTAATTAGCCCCATCTCTCCTATTTTCGTCCAAATTATTTAAATGGGATAAAATAAATTAGGTGAAATGTCCTTAATAAATTTTAATAAATATGAAGGAAGGAAGAAAGAACTAAATGAAGAGTTAAAATGCTGGTGTCTCTCATTTGTTACATTGTTGAGGATTTTATACATGTCACAAGTGGTCTAAACTAGGAAAAAATTACTCCCTCCATTTTTATTTATTTGTTACAGTTAATCATTTCACACAGTTTAAGAAAAATTAATTAATCTCTTAAATTCATACAATTTTGTTTATATATTCTAAAAGTACCATTGGATTTAATGTTCTCCATAACTGTTTTCTTATTTTATTTGCTCAACTCTCTCTCTAAAGTTATCACATTTTCATTTTTCAAAACTATTTAATATAAGGGTATAGCAGTAAAATTAATATTAATGACAAATTTTTTTCAATGTGATAGATAAAAAGGAAGACTAAAATTTTTCAATTGTAATAGATAAATAGGGACGAAGGGAGTACCACATTATAGGAGAATAATTTCTAATTCTTAATTTACATAATTGACAATTAATACACCCATAATCAATATCCTTGATTTCTTGTGACTATGCTACCTGTACATTCCATAACACTTCCCCTCAAGTTAAAGCATAAATATTAATTATGTCCAACTTATTACAAAAATAGTTAACCCGAGTCCCATTTAAAGCCTTTGTAAATAGATCTCCTAACTGTTCTCTAGTCTTCATATATCTTATAGAGATTAGATTATGTTATAACTTTTCACAAATGAAGTGACAGTCATTGTGCTTGGTTCGTTCTTGAAACACTGGATTTGAAGCAATATGAAGGGCAGCTTGGTTATCACACTATAGTCTTGCTCGTAGAGAATCGTGATACTGACCTCAATCAAAAACTGCTATATCGACATTATGTTGAGAAACTTCGTAAGTTTGATAATTATTATATGATATCTGTGAGCACTTTTTATGATGCTAACTCTAAGTTGAAGAAAAGTCATAGTCATCCAGTGGTACAATCTAAATACACTCAAATTATTGGAAGTCTAATGCATCTAATGAATTTTACAAGACCAATCATTACATATGTTGTCTAGTGGTTGAGTAAATATACTCATAATCTAAATCATGAGCATTGATATGCTTTAGTAAGACTAATGAAGTATTTGAATGAAACCATAAACTATGGTATCCTATATGGAGGTTATCACAATATACTAGAAGGGTATAATGATGCAAATTGGATCTCAGACACAAATGAGTCAAGATCCACTAGTGGTTTTATTTTACACTCAATAAGGGTGCAATAGTGTGGAAGTCATCCTTATAAACAATTCTTGTAAGATTCTCTATAAAGTCAGAGTTCGTAACTCTGGAATTAGCTGGAATTGAGGTTGATTGGTTAAAATATTTCTTATATGATGTTCCTTTGAGTGTGAAATCTATATCCTTAGTATCCATGCACAATGATTCTCGAGGGCAATTCACATGGTCAAGAATAACTCATACAATGTGAAAAACTGACCATGAGATTGAGATATGATGTCGTAAAGCATATACTAAGAGATAGAATAATTTCCATTGATTTCATAAGGTCAAAAGTGAATTGGGATAATCCTTTAACCAAACCTTGGGAACAATGTTGATTTTGAAAATATCGAGAAGAATGAGACTAAAGCTAATTGAGTAGTCAATTATGACAGAAACCTAACCTATATGATTGGATATCTCATAAAATAAGTTCATATTGTAATAACAAGTCAAAGTTGACTCTGAAAGCACTAATATTAAGTCCCTCTTATGATGTGTGAATATTGTTTATAACTACAAATTATTAAGTGAGGTTGAATTATACTCTTAATGGATTCATACCCCTTACAGTGATGTAACTAAACATTATATACTTGATAGATTCACTTATGTGAGTGTGGAATGGAGACATTCATATGAGATTATTATTGACTAATCTCTAGAACGCACATGAATAACTAGACACACGCATGACCTATTTGCATAAAATAGTGTTGAACGGCAAAATTGTTGAGGTAAAATTTGAATAATAAAATATCTAATTTATAATAAGAGGTTATTAGTTCATAAAAGTTATACGCTTGACCAATATCTCTATAGGTTATAGTTTATTATTTCTATATTTGATTCATAGTTTAGAAAACATAAAATTTAAAACTTTTATCTGTGAATATTGACCTCTTTTTTATCGAATTGTTTTGAAACATGTGTAGGATGGTTGGAATATGTTATTTTTGAAAAAGAACTCTATTCCACATTGAATATTTGAGGAAGCTTTAAACAATATAAATTATGTTACAATGAGTTATGCTAATAAATATTTGAAAGCAGTGGATGCCTCGAGCGCACATGATGAGCCAATCCAAGTGTAAAACAATTAATAATTGGCTGAAAAACACTCTTGTGTTTATTCCATATATCTCAATGTATTTATACAAGATACCTAGACCTATTTAAGGTAAGCCAACTATACATTACAAATATAGAAACAATTATAGGAAATAATTATAGCTATAATTCCTAAATATGTGCAGCTATATATGCTAAGTCTCCCCCTCAAGTTGGTGCATAGATATCACACATGCCCAACTTGGACAATGATGCATAAAATAGTCCACTAGTAACAGCATGAGTCATTATGTCAGCCAGTTGCTCTGCACTCTTAATATACGGAACCTCTATCATACCAGAATCCAAACTATCCATGATATAAATCCAGATTATCCTTGATATAATTCCTGTCAAGTTCAATGTGCTTAGTTCGATCATGTTGAACTGGATTGTTAGCGATCTCAATAGCTGCTGTGTTATCACAATATAGTACCATAGGTTTCTTTGGACTAAACCCGAGTTCTGTCAAGAGAATTTTTAACCAAGCAAGCTCTGTGGTTGCATGATAAAGAGCCCTGTATTCAACTTCTGCACTAGATAATGACACTACATTCTGTTTCTTACTCCTCCAAGTCACCAAATTACCTCCAACAAATGACACATAGCCTGAAGTAGACTTTCTATCTAACTTAGAGCCAGCAAAGTCAGAGTCTGTGTAACTAACAATATCCAAGTGCCCATGTTTGGAGAACATAATACCTTTACCTGGAGAGGACTTCAGATAAGCTAAAATACGATTCATTGTATTCATGTGTCTATCACTTGGATTGTGCATAAACTGACTAACAACACTAACTGCATATGATAGATCAGGCCTAATATGAGTCAGATAAATCAACTTCCCCACTAGTTTCTGATATCTCTCCTTGTTAGTTGGAACCTGATCAGGATAGATAGCCAGGCCATGATTCATCTCAATAGGAGTATTTACAGGTTCACATGCAGAATTACCAGTTTCAGCTAAGAGATCTAAAATATACTTCCATTGAGAGAGGAAAAGTCCTTGCTTGGACCGAGATACTTCAACACCCAAGAAGTATTTTAGAACCCCCAAGTCCTTCATCTCAAATTCCTTGGCCAAAGAGCTTCGAAGTTTCTCTATCTCACCACCATTACTACCTGTAACAATCATATCATCAACATAAACAATAAGCAAGGTAATATCATCATGCTCCCGCTTATAAAACAAAGTATGATCCGCTAAAGCTTGCTTAAAACCATATGCCTTCATCGAGTAGCTCAACTTGCCAAACCATGCCCTTGGCGATTGTTTCAACCCATACAATGCCTTTTTCAGCTTACACACCTTACCTTTCCCTAGTGTAAATCCTGGAGAAGGATCCATATACACCTCCTCGGTCAAATCACCATGGAGAAAAGCATTTTTTACATCAAATTGGCGTAATGGCCAGTCTAGATTGACCGCAAGAGATAGAATGACTCGAATGGTGTTCATCTTAGCCACAAGAGCAAAAGTCTCATGATAGTCAATCCCATGGGTCTGAGTGTAACCCTTGACCACCAGTCTAGCCTTATACCTTTCAATTGTCCCATCTGACTTGTATTTCACTGTAAACACCCACTTGCATCCTACTGTTCTCTTCTCCCGTGGCAACTCAACCATCTCCCAAGTAGAATTTTTTTGAGGGGCCTTCGTCTCCTCTTCCATAGCAATCTTTCACTTAGGGTCTCCAAGAGCTTCCTGAAAATGACTAGGAATAGACACAGAAGACAACTGAAGAGCAAAAGTTAGATGAGCCTTAGACAAACGGTGATAAGAGATAAAATCAGAAATAGGATAAGTGACATTAAAAGATGACTTGGAAAAACCCAACCTATCAGGTTCTCTACGTTCACGAAGGGGATATCTTCTACCATGATCGTGATCCATAACTGGTAGAGTCAAAGTAGTAGAATCTATCTCTGAAGTTAAAGTGGGAAGAGAAGGAACACATACCTTAGGGTTAATAGTAGAAGAGTTATCCGATGGCATGGTAGCATCATCAAGAGGGGCACTAGAATAAAGAGGAGGCATAACAGTGGTATTCTATTTTCTTTTTGTATAGCCTTTTTGAAATAACCTAGCTGGTCTTTCATCATTTCCCTTTTTAAATTCAGACTTGACCTTAGCTGAACAAGTATCATCTAAATATTCCTTATTCTCCACAATACCTAAGTTCTCCCCCTTACTCGACATCCACAACTTTTTCTCTTCTAACCATAACCGTTCCTCTTCCTTATTACTAATCTCCCCCTGAAGAGGAATCATAGAGACATCTCCAGAAAAATACGACTCTTGTTCACAAAACTGAACATCTATGGAAACATAATATTTACCTGTAGGAGGATGAAAACATTTATAGCCTTTTTGAGAATTAGAGTAACCAAGAAAAACACATTTGAGAGCACGTGGATCAAGCTTATCCCGATATATAGAGTGGACATGAACATAACATACACAACCAAAGACCTTAGGACAAATATTTAGAGCAGAAGGGATAGAGTGAAATTGTGACAACATCCGTAAAGGGGTTTGAAAATTAAGGATACGAGCGGGCATGCGATTAATAAGAAAGACAGACGATCATGACGAGCCTCAGCCCAAAAACGTTTAGGAACATGCATAGTAAAGCTCAAAGCCCGAGCAACGTCAAGGATATGACGATTCTTACGCTCTGCTACCCCATTTTGTTGTGGTGTGTAGGCACAAGTTATTTGGTGGAGGATGCCATGTTCTAGGAAGAATTGGGTAAGAGATTGATTTACAAACTCACGACCATTATCAGAATGAAAAACTTGGACCTGAGTATGAAACTGTGTCACAGTCATTTTGTAAAATTAAGGAATCACTTGTATAACATCACTTTTAGATTTCATCAAATATACCCAGCTCACTCTAGTGCAGTCATCAATAAAAGACACAAAGTATTTATGGCCAGAAGCAGATGGAGTAGAAAAAGGACCCCATACATCAGTGTAAACACATGAAAAAGGAATAGAACTCTTATTGAAACTAGTTTTGAAAGGAACACGATGGTTTTTAGCATAAATGCATTGTTCACATCTTAAACTAGAGATAGCAACATTGCGAAACAATTTTGGAAATAAACGCTCTAAATAAGGAAAAGATGGATGCCCTAGATGACAATGCCATAAAAGAATCTTCTCTCTATCAAATGACTTGCTCTCTACTTGAAGGCCATGGCTAGGTTCAAATTGAAACTGCGTAGCCCCCTCTAAGTAATAAAGACCGCCTCTTTCCCTACCAATACCAATCGTCCTCTTCGTACGTTTGTCCTGAAAGATACAATGAGTGGAATCAAATATTGCAGAACAATTAAGACTTTGGTAATCTTACTAATGGAAAGAAGACTATTAGAAAGAGCAGGTGCAAGTAAGACAGATGACATAGAGAATGTAGGAGAAATTGACACACTCCTGACTCCTGTAATTGGCATAGAGGTCCCATTAGCAACCTGTACAGACTTGACATGTGAAGACATTAGAGAGGTAAGGATAGAAGAATTACTAGTCATATGGTCAGTGGCCCCTGAATCAATAACCCAAGTGTTAGAATTATCTTGGTGAGCAGACTCTTGAGAGACATGAGAAGCAGAAGGTGGAGAAGTATCAATAACAACAATCTGAGCAGATTTCTTATTTTTTCTCTCAGCTTGTTTAAGTTTATACCACTCTGGATATCCATGCTTTTTCCAACAAACCTCTATGGTATGCCTGGTACTATTGCAATGAGTGTAGAAGCGAGAATTGGAAGCGACAGAAGTCACAGGAACAGAAGGAGTCAACTGAGAGGTGCTCTTTTGAATCGTTAGAGCGGAAGCTTTAGAATGATTTTCTGTTCCCATAGTGACATGTCTCTGCACTTCACGACGAACTAAAGAGTAGGCTTCTTCCAAGCTTGGTAGAGGGGAAGAAGCCAAAACATGACTACTAACTTGATCCAAATGGTGATCAAGACCTGCAAGAAACATATAGATGCGATCCTCTGCAATACGCTTCCTTTGTTTCTCGATATCAGCAGCACATGTCATGTCATTGGACCTACGATAATCAAGTTCCATGAAAATTGAATTCAACTCGTTGTAATATTCCGTCAGAGGTCGACCACCCTGGCGCAATTGGAATGATCTTTTCATTAGTTCATAGACTTGGGAAGAGTCAGACACATCAAGATAGCTCCTCTTAACTGCATCCCAAACTTCTTTAGATGTCCCACACTAAACAAGGTGTGACATCAGATTATCAGTCATGGAATTAATAAGCCAAGACTTGACAAGAGCATCTTCAGCTTCCCATTCATCATAACCCAGATCATCTTCTGCAGGTGCAGCCTTTCGTCCAGTAATATAACCCTTCTTCTTTCTGCCAGCAATATGTATCACTAAAATCTTTGACCAAACACGATAATTAGTACCATCCAATTTAATATGGATTGGAGAAGAGGTTTCATGAATGGTCACCGTCGAGAGTTTCTTGCTATCGGGGATCGCTTCATTGTCAGTTTTGGTAGCCATGATAGATGATAACCAGCGCGATCCGCTACAGTACCCGCGTGCTATAGTATCGCCGCCGCTACAGTGTCACCACAGTGCCGTGCTGGTTTTGGAAGAGACAATGACGGCTAGGGTTTGGGAAAAGGAGGCAGCTGAAGTCTTTTCTTTGGCTCTGATACCAAATTAATAATTGGCTGAAAAACACTCTTGTGTTTATTCCATATATCTCAATGTATTTATACAAGATACCTAGACCTATTTAAGGTAAACCAACTATAAATTACAAATATAGAAACAATTATAGGAAATAATTACAGCTATAATTCCTAAATATGTGTAGCTATATATGCTAAGTAAAACGATGGATTTTGCGCCCCTGCACACCATGCAAAAACACTGAACATACTACAAAACTATTTTCTTCTTTTCTCCTTAGCTGGGTAATTTCGTTAATCATATCTTGTTACTCCTATATCCCACTAGTTGGACAAATTTGCTTCTCTTCATAATGTAAATATTATTTTTAGTTCTTCTTTTCCTCTTTCTCATTGTAATAGGTAAAGGTATATGTCTACAGTTCCTACTCTCAGACTTGTATAAAATGATTGGAGGTAAGATTGTTATGTCTCCCTCCTTGTAACTTATTTTTCTCATTAATAAATAAGTAGGGGTCTTGCCAAATCCCTTATCCAAACATGGATGGCTTCTCCCAAAAAAAAAAAAAAAAAAATCATCTAGGGTTTGTTTGATAAGATTGTAGTTTGAATATTTAAACACTGAATTTTAAAAATTAAAATATAAATACTGAATTCTTAAATCTAAAGATTGAATCTTAAGTTTGAATTGATATAATAATTTATTTTACAGTATATTTTATTATAATTTAATAAAATAGTTTATTATCATTATAATAATTTATTATAATCAATATAAAATATGACAACCGAGGTCACCTCTACCCCATGATGGCCAACTACGTACTAGAAGAAGGCCCTAGTAGCCATTCTTGCTTTCTCTCTCCCTCAATTTCTTCCTCAAAAAAATAATCCTAGTCTACATTTACAGGTAGTTTGATTTGTGAGGTTAAAAAAATTCTTTAGAAGGCCAAGAGTTTCAGCATTATACATGTTTTATACATAGGAGCGGATGTTTGGTAGGACTTCCAATTAGTACAACTTCGGAGGTTATGATTTAGACAAATTTCGAACAACTTACTAAATGGTAAATTCTAGTTATTATCACGGTTTCTCTTAATTTTAGAACAAAAAGTAAGAATGCAACATTAAACTTTGATCTTATTTTTACTTATTTTTGCTATGCTTGTATAATATTCGTTCTTACAAGTGATATCAGAGTATTGGTTAAACACCTAGGAATATACTTTAGGCTAATAACCGTTGGTGATTCCTTAAAAATTAAATCTTTTGATTTGTGTATTCTGTATGATTGGTTTATAAATAATTGTACATCTCATAAGTGGAGGTATAGAATTTTGTAATCATTATTTTTGATTATTTACTAATTTTTAACTTTTTAATAGAATCTGATCTACACATTGCGAGTGAATGCAAAGACAACTGTAAAGATTATATTTTTATATGAGAAGTTTTTATTTTCTACCAAGATTCGGGTTCTAGACATAAAAATCAGTTGGCATTAGCAATAGACTAAAAAAATGGTGTAGAAAAAGGTGAAATGATTGAAATCAGATTTACTAGAGTTATTTAAGAAAATCCCACCAGCCAGCGCCTCCCTGTTTGGAAGAAGATGGCGGATCTGACAAAAGCCAAGTGGCACTGCCTCCTCTCTGGTTTGGAGCATTAGCACAATTTTTTCTGTAGTTTTCTTTTTTTTATAGAAAAAACTAGCGATCTTTATTTTTCTATATAACTTTTATTTATTTTTATAAATAAATTGTACGAAAATAATAGTTGAAATCACTTTAAGATTAAATAAGGTAATTTTATATATGATGATTAATCTTGACTTATTTGGTCATATAGATTAAAAGAATAAAAAGAGTATATGAAAATAATTATTTTATTTTGTACATATTTTATTCTTTTATTGTGAATAAGGTAAAATTTGTATTTCAAGTAAATACAGCAATTTATATTTTTAAAGTAATATTCATGATTTATTTTTTTAATAGAGTTGTACTCTTAAAATAAAAAAATAATTTGCATAGAGGAACTGTAAAATAATTGCCTAAATTATTTCTTGGAAAAAACTCATGCAAAACAACTCGAATAAAATAGTAAGTCGTAGAGAAATTCCAATATTCTCATGGCTTCCTGCTCTTTCAATGTTAAAGATTATGGAATTCACTTAAGTCACCCTGGGCACTGTATAGAATGAGATTCTATAAGAGTCCAGATTTAATAGATTGAGTTAAACTAATTTAGGATAAGTATGATATTCGCCCAACCCACATTAGAGTCTATAGTACTAAATTGTGCATAGTTAATGTGAAATAGCGGCTAACCCTCGTTGGAGTTAATTTCCTAATCATGAGCTAAACGATTGAGCGGTGATTGATTATACACTTAATTTAAAAAATTGTTAATCCTTTCAAGAAATTATGTCAATTTTTTTAAAAGTCAAACTTTAACATTTTAATAATAATTTAAAGGTTTATCTATTATAAGAATAAATATTATATTCACTTTAAATGTATATTTTATGTGAATGGACACATTCTTATAAAATACTTTTTTACAAAATTTATAGAAATATCCGGTGGAGGTTCTTTTAGTCTTTTAGCCATTCTTAAGAAGAATATGTTAACCCCCAACTACTTTATGTTAATGTACTACACAATAATTAAATTTAAAGGACTAAAATTGAAATAAATAATAAAAATTAGGGTAATTTTGTAATTTTTAGGTACTAAACTAAACTAAAACTTTTGAGATTATTTTCTAATTCTATAAAAATTTAGGAGCTGTTTTAAATATATATTATATAATTTAAGTTGTTATGAATTATTGGAATCTCCATTAATTAGTGGAGGCTCCACTAATTATGGATTTATGTGAATTATTAGAAGATTTTTATGGATGTCCACCATTTAGTGGAGACACCACTAATTAAGATTAGTAGAAGATGATGTATGCCATGCTGTAATCCACTAATTAGAGCTCTATAAATAGAGCTATTCTCTAAGCTTGTAATACACCATCATTTTATGAAAGAAAGATTAGTGAAAGAAAGATTAGAGAAAGAATTGTGAGAGAAAGAAAGAGAGAAGTTTGAAGAGAAATTCTTGTGCAAAGAATAGTTAGAATTTTCTTAGTGTGTAGTGTGTAGATTTTATTCTAACACTACCCTAATTTTATAACACGTTATCGGCACGAGTCTCTACCGGTACAAAAGCCGAAGACTAAGCACGAGTTTCGCCGTTACCAAAGCCGGAAGACAGTACGCATTTATTGATCTCTATGGCTAACCTCGCTAAACTCGAATTTGTAGCCCTTGATATTTCTGGAAAAAATTATATGTCATGGGTTCTCGATGCAGAAATGCATCTAAATGCTGAAGGCCTTAGTGAAACTATTCAAGCAAATAATAGTGCATCTGCACAACACAAGGCTAAAGCTTTGATTTTTATTCGTCGTCATCTCGATGAAAATTTGAAAATGGAATATCTTACCGAAAAAGATCCATATGTCCTGTGGGTAAATTTAAAAGAAAGATTTGACCACCTAAAGATGGTCGTACTACCTACTGTACGGTATGAATGGTTGCACCTGAGGTTGCAAGATTTTAAAACCGTGAATGAATATAGCTCCGCAATGTATAAAATTACATCTCAATTAAAATTATGCGGAGAAAAAGTGACTGATGAAGATATATTGGAGAAGACATTCTCCACCTTTCATGCCTCAAATATTGTCCTGCAGCAACAATATCGAGAAAAGGGGTATACAAAATTTACAGATTTAATTACTGCCATCCTCATTGCAGAGAAGAATAATGAGTTATTATTGAGAAATTATGAAGCCAGACCAACTGGCTCAACAGCACTCCCAGAAGTGAATGTTGTTGGCTCTAGCAGAAGCCATCGTTATAGTCGTGGTCGTGGCCATGGCCGTGGCCGTGGTCGTGGTTATGGTCGTAGACACGCTTGATATTTCCCTTATCACAATTATAATCAAACTGTGAGAAATACTGGCCACCTGAAGTGGAACAGAAAAGATCATAAGGGAAAAGAAAAAGAAATTGAAGAAAAGCATGAGGATATATGTTATAGATGTGGCATGAAAGGTCATTGGTCACGAAACTGTCGTACGACTAAGCATTTAGTTGAATTGTATCAAGCTTCATTGAAAAATAAAAATGTGGAAGCAAATTTTTCTCAACATCCAATAAATAATGCTGATGATGATGATATTGATCCTGAAAATCTTAATATCAATATTACCCATATGAATGTATCGGATTTTTTTGAATACCCAAACGGTAGGATAGACCATTTAATTGGTGATGATAGTGTCCAGAAGAACTAAAGCCTCACCCTGATATTTTTGTATTTTCATTTTCATTATATTCTAATAATATTTACGTTTGCATATATATATATATATATATATATATATTTGTGTTCAGATGGTTGTTGTTAATGATGATATATGCATTATTGATAGTGGAACTACACACACCATACTAAAAAATAAGAAATATTTTTCTGATCTCAAAATGGGAGAAATAAATATTTATATGATAAACAGTAGTGCAAATGTAATTGAGAGCTCCGGAAGAGCTAGTATATTGTTGCCTAAAGGAACAACAATTATTATTGATAAGGCACTATTTTCCTCAAAATCCAGAAGAAATTTATTGAGTTTTAAAGATATCCGCAGAAATGGGTATCATGTTGAAACAAATGAGGAAAATGGGATTGAGCATCTTTTTATTACTCAAATGCATTTGGGTAAGAGATCTGTATTAGAAAAACTGCCGTCTTTTTCTACTGGCCTATATTTTGTAAAAATACGTACAATTGAAATTCATCATCTAGTAAACCAGAAGTTTACTGATCCTATTACTTTTAGCATTTGGTATGACCGGTTGGGTCATCCGGGATCTACCATGATAAGAAGAATCATTGAGAATACACATGGTCATCCTTTAAAAAATAAAAGGATATTAACATCAGAAAAATTCGCATGTACTCATGTTCCCTAGGAAAATTAATTGTTAAACCATCACCAGTAAAAGTAGGAGCTGAAAGTCCTACATTTTTCGAACGGATTCACGGAGATATTTGTGGACCTATTGATCCACCATGTGAACCGTTCAAATATTTTATGGTCTTAATTGAAGCATCATCCCGATGGTCACATGTATGTTTATTATCTACTCGCAACCTGGCGTTTGCGAGATTACTTGCTCAAATAATTAAATTACGAGCACAATTTCCTGACCATCACATTAAAAATATCCGTTTGGATAATGCTGGTGAATTTTCATCACATACTTTTGATGCATATTGCATGTCAATTGGGATTAATGTTGAACATCCTGTAACTCATGTTCACACACAAAATGGTCTTGCTGAATCTTTGATTAAACGATTATAATTAATTGCTAGACCATTATTAATGAAAACAAATCTCCCAACATCTGCCTGGGGACATGCTATTCTACATGCTGCAACACTTATACGTATAAGACCAGCTAGTTATCATAAATTCTCTCCTTTGCAATTGGCTTTTGAGTCAGAACCAAATATTGCTCATTTAAGAATTTTTGGGTGTGCTGTATATATTCTAATTGCACCAAACCAATGTACAAAGATGGGTCCTCAAAGAAGAAAGGGGATATACGTTGGATATGATTCTCCCTCTATTATCAGGTATGTTGAACCCCTGACAGGAGATGTATTCACAGCAAGATTTGCTGATTGTCATTTTGATGAATCATTATTCCCTAAATTAGGGGAAGAACCAAAATAGCATAAAATGGATCTTGCTTGGACAACATCATTAAATTATCTTGATCCGCGCACAAGCGCATGTGAACTTGAAGTTCAAAAGATAATTCATTTGCAAAGCATTGCAAATCAAATGCCAGACGCTTTTGTTGACTCCAGAAGAGTTACAAAATCGCATATTCCAGCTATAAATGCTCCTATTCGAATTGAAGTTCCAGCAGAACAAAATATTACACCTATAGCTGCTGAGTTAAAAACACGCCAGAAGCGTGGCCGACCTCTTGGTTCTAAAGATAAAAATCCTCGAAAGAAAAGAGGATTAAATGATCTAGAAGATCATATTGAAGAAAAGAATAATAAAGACCAAGAGAGAACTGATGACAAAGAACCAGAAGTTGATGAAAGTAACACTGAAATTTCTATCAATTATACCACTTCCGGTAGAAGTTGGAATCGGATAGAAACTGTTATTGTTAATATATTTGCATACAATATATCTCTTGATGTTACACAGGATAATGATGATCCTGAACCAATATCAGTTTATGAATGTCGGCATAGAAAAGATTGGCTGCAATGGAAAGATGCGATTCAATCGAAGTTAAATGCATTGACAAAACGTGAAGTCTTCGGACCTGCAGTCCGAACACTAGAAGGTGTAAAACCTGTTGGTTACAAATGGATATTTGTGCGAAAGCGCAATGAAAAGAGTGAAATTGTTCGATATAAAGCGCGATTAGTAGCCCAAGGTTTTTCACAAAGACCAGGTATTGATTATGATGAAACTTATTCTCCTGTTGTTGATGCTATTACACTCCGATATCTTATCAGTTTGGCAGTACATGAAAAGATAGATATGCGCCTATTAGATGTTGTCACTGCTTACTTGTATAGAAATTTAGAAAATGATGTTTACATGAAAATCCTCGAAGGATTTCATATGCCTGAAGCATATAAACATTATCCTCGTGAAAATTACTCCATCAAGTTGCAGAAATCATTATATGGCCTGAAGCAATCTGGGCGCATGTGGTTCACACGTCTTAGTGAATATTTATTGAAAGTGGGATTTAAAAATGACCAGGTATGTCCATGTGTTTTTATTAAGAAATCTGGTTCTAAATTTGTGATATTAGCTATATATGTTGATGATATTAATCTTATTGGAACTCTTGAAGAGCTCCAAGAAACAATTGATTATTTAAAAAGAGAATTCGAAATCAAGGATTTTGGTAAAACCAAATTTTGCCTTGGTTTACAAATTGAACATCTGGAGAGTGGAACATTTATTCATCAATCAACATATACAACAAAAGTGCTAAAAAGATTTTACATGGACAAAACAGATCCATTGAGTATTCCAATGATCGTCCGATCATTAAATGTGGATAAAGATCCTTTCCGACCTCAAGAAAATGATGAAGAACTCCTTGGTCCTGAAGTACCATATCTCAGTGCAATTAGTGCATTGATGTATCTTGCTAATAATACACGACCTGATATTGCTTTTGCTGTCAATTTATTAGTAAGATTTAGTTCTTCACCAACACGACGACATTGGAATGGAATTAAACAAGTCATTCGATATCTCCAAGGTACAATTGATCTCGGATTATTTTATTCAAATAAAACCAATCCAACATTGATAGGTTATGCAGATGCTGGTTACGGTTTTTATTAAAATAACTTTTTACTTATTTTGTTTGAGGTTAAATATGTCGCAAAGATTTATTAATTAATTTCGTCCCAAAATTTTTATTAACATGATTCTAGTTGTTTTTGACTATTATTAAAAATAACTATTTTATTTATTTCATTCGAAATCAAATCCGTCCCAAATTACATCGCAAATTTACAATTTTACGACCATATTTTTAGAGCTGATCGAACTTATATCCCAAATTTATAATTTTGGAGAGAGTTGGAAAAGTCTTTTTTGGTCTCAAAATAACTATTTTCTTGTAATGTTTTTCATTTGATGGTGGAGGTGGTGTCCAGTGGTGGTTGGAAGTTGAGTAAAAGAATAGAAAAATATGAAAGAATTCAACAAAGATTATTTAATTTTATAGTTATTTTACAAGCATTCCTAATATTTGATCTTTTTATTTTTATTTTTTAGTTGAATTAGATGACCAATTTTGTAATTTTCAATTGAAGGAGATGGGAAATTCGGGGATAAAAAAAAAAAAAAAACCAAAAAGTTAAGATATCATGAAATGAAATTAAGATGGCAATGTAGAATTCAATTATGATTTCCCATGACAAAGTAAAATTTTTCCAAAGTTAAAATATAAACGATTTTGTACAAATTTGTTAAATAAAGCAGGACATAGTACTAAATTGGAGGGAGCAAGGGCATAAAAGTGCCAAACAAAATTGACAGAGGCTAACAAATATTTCTATTTTTTAACAAAAGTTTATTTATTCGACATGATAATAATATATAGGCCATGCCATTTTCTTCCTTTCTGAATACTTGATTTTGTAAAAGCGTTACAAACTTTGTTACACAGCCTTAGAAAGTAACTTAAACATAATAACAGAACCCGAACATTTGGAGGAACACACAATCCAATTTTATCATCAATCCCTAAGCGAAGATTCTGAAACATATCCTTACAAGCAAGAATATAGTTGTCATCATGCAACATCTCAAAATACACGTTAGTACCTTTATAGAATTTCTCAGTATTTGTTTGATTAGAAAGGTCTCCTAGGAACACAGGAACCTTATTTCCAAGCACCACATTGTTGGCTGCATTGAAACTCCAATAATGGAAAATGTACTCAAATGTATCATGAAATGAGACCATAATCTGACCAATTGCAACTTCAAGCATTGATAGCTTTTTCTTGAGTACCAATGGATCACGATAATCTATCACCGGAGGAGGATAAATATCACGAATCTCCACAAGGACCCTTGAAACTTTGTGTGGAGTGTTATTGGCTAAGCATGCCAATTCTTCTTCTTTGGTTGGGAAAAAATTGTAGAAAAAGGTTTTCTTCATTGTTTTGCAAAGATTGAAGAAAAAGTCCCAGGTTTTATAGCCATAATTTTGTGTTAAAATGGTAATAATGTGTTTAAAATTAGAAATATTACTTTCCATGTTTTGGTAATTTCTTTAGTGATTAACAATATGCTTAATATGGATTTTATATGAATTTATGGAATGTACTAATTAAGGTTAATTTTAATATTTTCTTCGTGATCATTCGTAATTAGTACTTATCATAGTAGGCAAAGAACTTACTATATTCTTTTGAAATGTAATCCGTCAAACCTATTTGGAAATTAACTAAAAAATATATATGAAATTTTATTGTTGATTTCAAATTAGTATACCTTATATTAAACATATCCAAAATTATTATTTATTTTCCTTGTCTCAAAGGGAACATTTTTTTGTGTGTGTGGCAATTCTAGAAGCAATTTGAATGAATTATGTTTATTAATGTAAGTAAAAGTGGAAATACGTAGCTAGTATTCAAGTTTGAGCTCTCTTGGAACAAAGCTCATAAGGTCAATTAGTATCAAATATGTAAATACTAAGCCCAATTAGTATCAATAATGATTTTCTTTTTTTCCTTTTTTTTGAAAGTAGCTAAATGGCATACAACTCTTATTTTTCACTTCCTGTTGGGATTATTGGATTTGATTTCTGTGCCATTGCTGGTGATTTTTTGGCTGGAGTGCCTTTTCCTAAAGGTTTTACAAGCAGTCTATTGGTTTTAGTGGCGGAGTTAGGATTTTAATTTTTAACCTTGGGAGGGGGAGGGGGTGGGGTCAATCTAAATTTTTTTTTATCATGATTTGTTAAATGTTATATTAAGTATTATATGAAAATCTATATAAAAACATAATATCTACTTTCACAAGTTTCACTACTCTTTCTCTTAAAAAAAATATCAATTCTCTTAAACTTACTCGTCTTTCATAATGAACCTGAAAAATGTTTCAACAAATAATAATTTAAAAATTAAATTAGATATTACAAATGAAACAAAGAAGCATAGAAGTATAATTATTTCTTTAAATCTAAATAATATCTTATGTAATATTTATTTAGATATGTAACAATAATTAGATAAAATTTCAAGAAAATAATTAACATGAACAATATAATTTTAATTAGCAAATATATTATCATAAAACACAGCACATTCACATAAAAATAAACAAGTCACTTGCATTGTTTCTATATATATTTATATAAAAATTCATAAGATTTATCTAAGAATAAAACAAAATATTAAATACCCATAAAATCCATAACTTACCTTTAATAGAACCAAACTACAAGACAAATATAATAGTATATTATTGTAGTCTTACCTTTCTTCTTTTGCCATTTGGAGCTTGAAAAGTGGTTCTACTCTTCCCTCTTCACTTTATAAAGCTGTAAAAAAAATTTACTCAATACAAAAAAAAAAAAAGTGAAAAAATATAATCTTTAAATCGTTCCGTTTCCGTGGAAGAAAAGATGGCAATCAATGATCAAAGATGCATGGAAGTGGTGAAAGAGAGAGTTGAATGTCTGCCAAGCTTTGAGTTTGACAATGCCCGTCATCTGCCGAATGGGAACTTCTAATTTTCTAAATAGTTAATTGATTATGTTATTATCAGGCACAACTACAGAGAAAAAGTTAAACCTTGTCCATAATAGTCTAGTGGACCATTTGTCTTGGGTCATTATTTGGCTTATTTATCATCAAGCTTTATATTTAATGGTCTAGTGGGTTCATTTATCTTCAGTCATTACTTGGCCCATGTTTGTGGTTTTTTTTAATTTTTTTTATGAGCAAGTTTGTGTAAGGACAAGTTTTTGATCTTCCCAATTTCTCTAGTGAAAAATCTTCATCGTCTAATTTATCTATTCAACATAACTTCTCAAGAGGTAGTAATGCCACTCTCTCTTTTCTCCTTAAAAAAAAAAAAAACACCTAATTAATAACAAATTCTAATTTAGTATTTAGTTTGTTTGCTTCTTAAAAAAATAAAATTAATAAAAAATTCTAATTCAATATATTTTTAGATATGTTACTTTAAAAATATTTTTTAAATTATTAGATCACTTTATAATCTTTATTTAGGAATTAGTTTCACATTTTGAGGGGGCTATAAATAACATTAATAATATATATTACATATATTATATATAGGGGGTATTTCTAAAAAAACAAAAATCATAGCCCCCCCTTGCCATGTTGTGGCTCCGCCATTGATTGGTTTTGATTCCTAGGAAACAAAATCCCTCTACTTATGTTGATTTTTGTCCAATTAGTCTATGTAAATTACATAAATAAGATTGTGACAAAAGTTCTAGCTGTATATTTAAGCCTTTTCCTTCCTCGTATCATATTCCCTAATCAGTCTGGTTTTGTACGAGAAATAAATTATATTGCTAACAATGTTCTTCTTAAGCATGAGCTTGTTCATTCTATTGATCGGAAGGTTATTGGTGGTAATTTAGTTTTAAAACTGAATATGACAAAAGCCTTTGATAATGTGTCTTGGACCTCTTTACTGCAAGTTATGAGGAGATTTGGGTTCAGTAAGCATTTTTTGTGGCTTAATGAAAATGCTTTGAAAAATTATTGATTTTTTGTATTGATCAATAGAGAAAGCTATGGGTTTTCCAAAACTTCGAGGGTCTTTGTCAAAGTGATCCTTTGTCACTAATATTATTTGAGATATCTAAATTCCACCCCTTTGATCCTACACCCCCTTTCTTGCTACTGTAATTTTGCAACCATTTTTTATCCCCATCCCAATGCAATCTTTACTTTCCATTCCATCCTACTGATCTCAAACATCTCTACTTCTCTATGATAACTACAATCTATTTGATTCTTTTTTCTTCTAGGTTTCTTTTAGAGAATTGAGAAGAACTTTGGCCATTTTCCATCTTCAAGTCTTCTAGAGTGGCAGTGGGACACGAGCCTTTCAGGTGGAGATCAAATCAAAAGGGGTTTCAAATGTTTGTCCTAATCTCCATCTTCTACATTTCTCTTCTTTACTATTATTATTTTTTTGAGGTTTTGGTTTTTTAGGGTTCACACAAAGTATGTTGTTTTTTTATCGACTCCTTAGTTTGTTATCATTTTAGTGTGATGGAGCTCCCGCTTGGTGCGAACTTTTCTTTTAATGCCCTTTTTGTTAGGAGCCACGTCTCTCTTTATTTTTGTCTTCTTTAATTGGCTTTTTGGTCATTTTAAGACTCTTCTTTTGCTATAAAAACCTTCTTTTCATTATTTGTTGATGCTCCAAAGGATGATTTGATTAAGACTTCTTCATTTACCAACATACTTTCTAATACATTAAGTGTTGGTAGTTTTGATCATCCCCACGTTAGTTCTATAATTGGGGTGAATTCGCGTCGTAACCCCTGAATTATAATCCTCCTCATACTTGTTTCGTCAATAGGACGTATGGGATATAATTTTGAAAATTTTTCTCTTAAAAATCTCATTTTTGCAAAATATTGACTCATTGTAATATTATTTTGTGAGATCCTAATAGCTCATTTTCAAGTTATTGCACCTTGGCATCATTAGTCTTGGAAAATGTTTTCACTAGAATATCCCAAACTTTGGTGTCTTTGCATTTTTAATCAAATCTAAAATTTTTTTCTCAACTATTAAGGTTAAAATAGATAAATCCTTACCAGTGTTCATATCTCATTTGTTGTATTCTCTGATTTCCTTGGTAGTAGTATTATTTGGCCTTCCATCTATAAGCTCCCACAAGTCTTGTCCTCTCAAGTAAAACTTCAAACACATGCTCCAATTTCTATAGTTGTCCTCATTTAGTTTTTCAATAGTACTTGTGTTTACAAGGTTTGCCATCGTGACCTGATGTTGCCCAGCACCTTCTCCAAGTAAGTCTGGTCTCTAACCAATCAACTTCATAGTCATTGACCACGCATTGGAAGAGTCTCTACGTACCATGATCATTGGTTGACTAATTTGAATATGGTCCCTGATCATTCTTCAACTCAATCGTAATACACTTGACAAACCACTCACAACATCACATGACCACACACTATATCACCACATCACAGGAGCATTCACTCCTTTTTATAAGCTAACTTAGTACTTTGTGCTTACCCTTCACACTTAAGATATCTATAGACATCTTTAAACCGTTATGCAAATGTAGGTTTCACATTTTTTTTATCTTCCAGGAAGTTCCTTAGTATTGTCTATGTTAGGTTTGGCTTGTCAATCTCTTGTAGTTTTGTTAAATTTTCTATTAAGATTATGTTAGTTTGACAAATCATAATATAAAAATTCTAACAAATACAACAAATTAGTAATGCAGTTCCGCTAACAAGCCTACATCTGTAGGTCCTAGACCAGTAAAAAAATCTACTAAAACTTTAATCACTATACAAGGATTACACTTATTGTAAGCATCAAATGATCCCAAGTGGACTTCAACAGAACATAACACAATATTTTTTTTGGTTAAACTTGCAGAAGATATTTGTTGTATTCAGTCTAGCATGACTGAACAAACATCAACCATTGTTGATCCAACTCCACGAGTCTTCATTTGATAAAATCTCTCAACACTGAAGGTCACAGATTCAAAAAATAGTTTAATTCAAGTCTAGCAGTATAGCAACATATCAACAAATACAAAAGAACTTGAATTACTGTCACAATGAATCAATCAATCCCTCATACATACTAACAAGAGTTGCGATAGCCTATACTCAGAATATTCTAATGAAATTGTTTCACACAAACTGCAGGGAAACACAGAGAATAAATTAGCTTGAGAACTCTTTCTTCCTCTCTATATTTTCTTCTTCGAACTCACCGTCTTTATAGTTCACACAGATCTGTAGTTTGTTTTCACTTAGGAAACTACTAAAATACTCCATACGGTTTTGCAATTTTGCCATACCATTGCTTCTTTTCTTGATTTTTCTCAAAGATCATTAATCATCTTACTTATAGATATTCGCAAAATCCAGAGAAAATAATTCATCAAGATCTCAAAACAGATTTCGTTCATTAAGCAAATTCAAGATGCATCAAATTATGCAAATATGTAGCACAATATCCAGTTCTAAGCATCCATCTTTGAGTCATACGGATAACAATAAAGACCTCAACAATCTCTCCCTTTGGCACTATTTAATGCAAAACCTTTAGTTTGTCATCCAAAGTTTGACACAACAAATCATTAAATTACTATTCATGAGAGCAAGCAGCAATAACATAACATGCTAGCTAACATAATAGTAGCAATAACATAACATTCTAGCTAATCATCCAAAATAATAATCCAAGGAAAGCAACAACCTAAATTACTATTACAGACCATAATGTTGTAGTTGTAGCAGTAATATTCAAATAACATTTAATTTAAATCTCATCAAATCATTTAGAGCAGTCTCCCCATTTTTGAACAAACAGAGCCAAAGAGCATCACTCCTGGGATGGATCGGAGGGAGTGATAACATTGTAGCTAGTTATCTGTTCCACTTGCACTTGTTAAACCTTCTTAAGTAAAATGGTTGCCTAAGAAGTAAGAGAATCAACAGAGGCTTGAAGACGTTTGAGAGGATCCAAAGTAAAAGAATGAACTGCAAGTGGTGGAGGTACAATCTTAGCAGTAGCAAATGGTGTTATAGATTTTAAAGAAGCCTATCATTCAAGATGAGAAGACTTCCTCGAAGGGGTTTGAGAAGATGTAGATAATTTTAACACTATTGTCTTCTTCAGAGGTAGAAGTAAACACTTTAAGCCTTTAACAATGATGTCAAAAGACAACTGAACATGACTTAGACAAGTACACATGTATTCTGACAATAAACGAGAATATGGAAACAACAACATGCTGGCAGAAGAAAGATCAGCATATTGGACAATCTATTAAAAGATGAGATCTCCAAGATTAAACTGCATTTCTCCTATTTTGTAAATTAAAACTGCTCATTCTTTCAACATAATGGAAACATTGTAAGTTGGCATCCAATTGTAATAAGAGATTTTATAGAGTGAGAAGTAAAATCTAGTTAACTGTGAGGATTTTAAGTATTCAATTGTAGGCCAACTGGCAATCGTACCCCAGTTAAAATATTGCCAACATTATCCAAACTTCATCACCCAACCCTTCTATATCTTTTGAATAAGGAATGTCAAATAACTCAGATAGAGATATAGGAGAAAAGGTAACCAAGGCTCCTCGCACAAAAATACTATGGTAAAATGGTCTTTTGGTGTTTGTAATGGACATCTTCAGACTTGCAAAGAATTCCCTTCCAAGCATATCATTATACTTTTCTATGTAGTCTACAGTGCCTAATAGTCCTACATCTAATAATGCCTTATGTAAACCAAGATGATGAAATTTTGACATATCAATCTTTCGGTCTTCTAACACACATTTGATAGAGATAACACAGAACTGCTCCTCATTTGCATCGTCACAAAATTGATGCACAATAACATCATCTTGTTAATTTTTAGCTTTCTTGACAAGCTTAGTTTCTTCTGGTTTCTTACTGGTTTGCCTAGTTTTCCTTTTCGTTGTTGTTTTCTTGATCTTTACTACTTCAACCTCATTTTTTGGTTCCATATAAGATGAATTAGCTTCAAGAATCTTCTTTCCTTTTAACTGTTCCTCAATAGGTTTCATCTGTACTATGAGAATTAGAATCAAGAGAATCAGTAGTAATCTGTTACTTCAATTGGTCCACATTATTTGTCAGTTTGGCAGAGGTTCCTCTGTAACCATAATCACCCTAATACTATCCAATAGCAGAGAACAATTTCTCTCGTCTTTCCAAGACACTTTGCAATTGATTAGAAGATAGATATACTTTAAGTGCATACACGAATATAAGATCAATAGAATATATATGATCTAAGGAAACCTTAGATAATGCTAAAAATTCCCCTTTGTGCAACAGAATGTTAACACCTGACCCTATCACTGAATTTAGAACTTCTCTTTTGGCATTAATTTCCTTAAACACTTGAACTAAAGAGGTGCACAACAAAAGATGGAGTTTCTACAGTCTCATCATTGCCTTCTTTTTCTTTTTTTTTTTTTATTGTGAAAGTCTTTGGAATAGAAAATTTATACCCCATTTTGGGTTCAATTTTCCTTTTATAAATAGAGGACTCAATAAATTGTAAAGTATCCTCAAACGTTAAGACAATCTCACGGCAAGAATTAATAGAAATATTAAGATAAGTTTGGTTAGTGATATTTGTTCCAAACTCCATAGTTACCTCTATATATGGTGTTGAGATGTCATGAGAGGATGACTGCTTGTTCGAGAAATCTCTAATGGCCAAGACTCGACATAGCTTCCTTTGTGGTTTCTCTGCTATTTCTTAGGGTCCTTGACTGATGAAGAGTAGAATAATGTGGCGACTAAATCAATGAGACATTCTTTTTGTAGATAGAACAAAAAAACAAATGCTACTTCTTTTTTCTTAAATTATTGCAACCTTTGGTATTCTTGTTACCGCCTTAGCTTTTGCGGAGTGAGCTCCAAAAGAGGCGTGATCTTTTGTGGCATTTAATTGGTGTAAGTCTTTTTTTGCAGAGTTGTAGTCATGTCGTGACTTCTGCATGCCTATAATATATCTCCAACTATATAAAAAATAGTACATAATTTTTTTTTATTTCTGTAGATGTTTTTTTAAAAAACAAATAATTATATACATAGTTGAACACATAATCCTTAGTGTCAAAGTGAACAAATTCCCATTACTTTTCGTAATTCCTCAAAATATGTTGCATCAAGTGGTTTTGTGAAGATGTTAGCAAACTACTTCTAAGTGTTCATATATTCAATTTTCACAATATTCTGTTCAATAAGATCTATGATGAAATGATGTCTGATGTCAATATACTTTGTCCTGTTATATTGAACTAGATTCTTCAAAATGTCAATAGCACTTGTATTATCACAATAGACAATTTTTTTTTTTATTAATACCATAATCTTCCAACATCTGTTTCATCTACAATAGCTGAGTACAATAACTACCTGCAACAATATATTCTACTTCTGCTATTGATAGTGATATATAATTTTGTTTCTTACTATATAAGACACAAGATTGTTGCCCAAATAAAAACAATCCCTTGATGTATTTTTACAATCATTACAATTTCCTACCTAATCAGCATCACTATATCCGAACAGATGTAATATTGCGTCCTTGCTGAAATAAATACTGTATTTAGAATACAACATACATACTTCAAAATTCTTTTTATAGTTTTCAAGTGTAATTCTCTAGGATTTGCTTGATATCTAGTGCATACAATAATGCTGTAACTGATATCAGGTCAACTTGTTGTAAGATATAGCAATCCACCTATTATGTTTCTGTACAGGTGTTAATCTGCCTCTTGACCTTTGTTATCCCTTATTAGGTTGTTAGCATATTTTGTCTAAGATATAAAGATACTATCATTTGTCTGCTTAACTTGTAAACCAAGGAAGAGGGTTGGTTCACCAATCATACTAATCTCAACTCTGTTTACATAAGTTCAACAAAGTTTTTTAACATCTATCTTGACATTGAACCAAACACGATATCATCAACATAGTTCTGTACAATAATAAAATACTTTCTAAGCTTTCTAACAAAGATTATTTTTGTCAGCTCCCCCTCACTGATAACCTTTTCTGAGCAGATAATTTGTGAGTTTCTCATACTATGCTCTAGGTGCTTGCTTTTAGCCATAGAGAACCTTCTTCAACCAATACACGCGATTTGAAAATTCTGAATTTACAAAGCCTTTAGGTTGTTCAATATAGACTTCTTTTTCCAAAAACCCATTCAAAAATGCATTTTTTTATATCTATGTGTTGAAGAGTGAAGTTCTTTGCACAAGCAACTAGTAACAATTGTCTGATTCTAGCATTGTTATAGGTGTAAATGTTTCGTCAAAATCCACTCTTTTTACTTGTGTATATCTCTGTGCAACAAGCATTGCTTTATTCCTTATTATGTTTCCAAGCTCATCCATTTTATTTCGAAACACCCATTTAGTTTTGATAACATTAACATCTGTAGGCTTTCATACAAATTCCCAAACATCATTTCTCTCGAACTGTTGTAGTTCGTCTTGCATGGTAATAATCCAATGCTCATCTTTCAAGGCTTCTCTAACATTTTTGGGCTCTAATGATGATGTATAACATACATATTTGACCATTTCCTTGTAATCAACTTTTGGTCTTTGTTGAGTTTTCCTTGATTCATACATACTTCTAATAATCAAGTTTGTTGGATGAATCTTCTTATTCTAGATGATGGTACTTTCTATTGAAATCCTCATTACTTTTTGACTGGATTATCCTATTGTACTCTATCAAGGTCATTTGTTGAGAACATCTTGTCAGTGTTTTGCCCAAGCTCATTATCATCTGCTAGCAGTTCCTTTTGAATTTTACTACCTGTAAAGATATCCTCAACCTTTACATTTATTGATTCTATGATAACTTGTGTTCTGTTATTGTATACTCGAAAAGTTCTGTTGTTGTTAGAGTATCAAAAAAAAAAAAAAACTTTATCACTTTTCTTGTCAAACTTTCCCAACACAATTCCATGTCATTTTAGAATATAACACTCATAAGCCATCTTTTTGGTATAAGGCCTAAAGTATATTTGATTGATAATATGCATTGCAGTATTTAATGCTTCTGCCCACAATTTACATGTCAATTCTTTAGCATTCAACATGACTCTTACTATTTCTTAAATAGTTCTATTCTTCCTTTTAGTTGTACTATTTTGTTGAGGTGTCTTCGGCGCAGAAAATTTCTGTTGAATTCTATTCTTGACACAAAGTTTAATAAACAAACTATTGTCAAATTCCTTTCCATGATCACTTCGTATTCATTTTATCTTAACACTTTTTTGGGTTTATTTGATAACAAATAATCTCTGAAATGCCTTAAATGCATTTGATCTCTGTCTTAAAAAATATACCCATGTAAATTTTGAAAAATCATCAACACATACTAATACATACCTTTTACCACCAATACTTTTTGTTTGAGTAGGACCAAACAAACAGTTGTTGTTGAACTCAAAAGTCCCAACTTTTAATACCAAAGTTTAACTTCATCAAATTTAGATATCATGCAGTTATGAGTGTTTAACATGCATATTTGATAGCAATTATCAGACTTTCTATCTCCACTGATTATATAAGTGCCAATTTTATCTACAACAAGACATTTTGCCTTATCAAAATTGACTAGTATGTTTTCATCATGTAGTTGGCTAATGCTTATCAAATTTACTTTAATCTATCTATATACAAAGTTATGAGTTTCGACATACTTTTAACATTTCGTATACCTATGCCTACAACTACAACCTTATTTTTTAAACGATCACTAAAAGTGACTGAACCGCCACTCTTGTCTTCATACTCAGTTAGAAATTCTTTTTTTCCTATCATGTGGTTTGAGTAGTAGCTATCAAGATACCACATGTTCTCCATTGTGGTTTTTAGAGATAGGTGAGACGTATATGCTCTAAGTTCTGATTTTTTGACCTAAATACACTTTAATTTGGGTGATTTCCTTCTTTTGTCAAACTCAAATTTAACAGCATTTCTATCATGTTGGAAATCTTTGAAATTTCTCAAGCAATAATTCCTCCTATAACCTGCAAGAAAATAATAGTCACAATAACTTGAGGTTTCTAAGGTTTTTCTTTGAACCTTCTTAATTGCCCCATCTTTTCGGCAACAGTCATGTTTACATAATATGCAACATCATTCTTGTTGGACTCATCATATCCCAATCCTGTCTTATCATGTAGTAATTTTCCAAAAGATAGTGCTTTATCTAGTTTTACTTTTCCAGTATTTAGCCTTTTGATAGTAGATTCAGCATTTGTTAATAGTGATTAGCTGTATGTAACTCTTGATCCTTTTGATAATTCTTTTACCTTTTGATCTAGTTCACTTTAATACGCCCTTAACTTCTAATGTTGATCACTCAAGGATTGACTAAATTCTTCAACTTATTTTTTTAGCTGTTTGATTTGCTTTACACTCTCTCGCCATTTTGATATAGAATTCACATTCTTCTAAGAATGCTTTAGGCATCATTTCTTCATCATCACTGTTAAACACAATCTCTTCAATGTCAGTGTCTTATTTTTTAACTGTTGCATTAAATGCAATATTGCTAGATTGACTAATGTCATCTCTTTCATTAGTACTCAATTTCACTGGATAATATTAAGTATCATCTTCATTGTCACTTAAAGTAGTGTTGTAAGATATGTTCTTTAACTTATTTTTTAGATTTCCACAATCAACACAAATATGTCCAATTCTACTACATTCATGACACTTTGGTCCTTTTGGAGAGTTCTTGTTCTCCATTGATTTTTGTTCAATCTATACCTTATTTGAAACTTTGGATTTTTTGTTAAAAGATCTGTTGAAAGATTTATTCATTTTATTATCAACAATCCTATATTCTCATCAAATATTTCTTTTGATGGCTTTAAGTGCAACGCCCTTATCTTTAGATTTCATTTGAGATATCTTATAGGTTTGAAGCAGGCCTATTAATTCATCTGGTTGCATTGCTGACATATCTCAACATTCTTCAACAGCTACAATTTTAGGTTCAAACCTTGATAGTAAGGATCTTAACATCTTCCAAACTAGTCTTTCTTCTGAATAGATTTCACAAGGATGATATGCCTGATTGGCAATATCTATTAGTTTGTTTCCAAACACGACTATAGTTTCATGTTTACCCATCTTCAATTCCTCAAATTGAGTTGTCAATAGTTGCCTTTTTTATCTCTGAACTGTACTAGTTCTTCCAAATATTGTTTGCAATTTGTCCCAAGCTTCCTAGCAGCCTTACAGTAGAGATTTCATAGGTGGAGATTAACTTATATTCTTTTTGTCCAACTGCAGAGAAAGTGGTATTTAGTGTCTTAGCATTAGCATTGACAAGCTGACACTCCTCTCTTATCTATTCTAAGATTAGTTTCTCCTTAAATACTCCAATATTAGTTTCCATCTTTGTTGGTGGTTTCCATTCAACTTCATATATCAATATCCTGAGTTAGAATAAAGATTCTCATCCTGATATTCTAATATGTATAGTTTGTGTTTTTCAACAATGGTGGTTGTGGATAGAATTACTTTCATTTACTGGTCTAAATATGATTTTCAAACTAACTGCTAAGATCTCACCTGCTAAATTAATAGCAATTTCAACACAGTGAATTGCTCTGATACCACTTGCTAAGTTTGGCTTGTCAATCTTCTATGATTTTGTTAAACTTCTTATTAAGATTATGTTAGTTTTACAGATAATAATATAAAGAGTCTAACAAACATAGTAAATTAGTAACTCAATTCGGCTAACAAGCTTATATCTGTAGGTCCTAGACTAGTAAAGAAATTTACTAAAACTTTAATTAAAGCAAAAGAATTACACTTATTTTAAACATCAAATGATCCAAAGTGGACTTTCATAGAACACAACACAGTGTTCTTTTTATCAAACCTGCAGAAGACCTTTGTTGTATTCAGTCCAGTATAATTGAACAAACATAAACCATTGTTTCTGTTCGACAAAAAGTCTCAATACTGAAAGTCACTAGATTTAACAAATAGGTTGATTCAAGTTTAGTAATATAGAAACATATCAACAAATGCAAAAGAACTTAAATTACTGTCGCAGCGAATCAATCAATCCCTTATACATACTAACAAGAGTTGTGACAGTCTATACTTAGAATATTCTAATGAAACTATTTCACACAAACTGCACGAATACTTAAAGAATAAATTAGCTTTAGAACTCTTTCTTCCTCTATGTATTTTCTTCTTCGAACTCACCATCTTTATAGTTCACATAGATCTACTGTTTGTTTTCACTTAGGAAACTACTAAAACACTCCATACGATTTCGCAGTTTCAACATACCACTGCTTCTTTTCCTGATTTTTCTCAAAGATCATTAATCATCTTGCTCACAGATATTCACAAAATTCAGAGAAAATAATTCATCAAAATCTCAAAACAGATTTCATTTCTTAAGCAAATTCAAGATGCATCAATTGTGCTAATATGCACTACAATATTCAGTCCCGAGCATTCTATTCTGATTCATAAAGATAACAGCACAGCTCTCAACAGTCTACATTTATTATATATATATATATATATATATATATATATATATATATTGCTATCTTGATTAATTTTCTTGAAGGCAATGGATGCTCCAAGTTGCAGAAGTCTTCTTCTAGGATGGTAGTGGCTACTTCGCGCTCATTGTTTTCTTTTAGGATTTTTATCTGTCCCAAGTTTGGAATGATTTGAGATAGATTTGTGATGAATATGTTAATAAAAAATAAATGTAAAAAATATGTTACAAACCAAATTTAGGATAGATTTAGGATGAATGTTTGAGTTGTTTTTTCCTTTAAATAATAAAGCAATCAAAAGGATTCACTCTAATTCATTCCAAATTCTAGAAGGATTTCAGAAGGATTTAGGATGAATTCTTGAGAATTTATTTTTTGATATGTCTAATAAAAATATTCATCCCAAGTATAGTTTGAATTTCGGATAGATTCTTAAGAAAAATTATTAATAAAAAATTAAAATTAAATTACTAACCTAACCTATCCCAAATCTGGGATAGATTGACATATATGACTTTTATAGAGGATTCTGTTCTCTAATTCATTCCAAATTAAAACTTATTGTTTAATAAAAAAAATCATATGTCCCAACTTCGGAAGGGATTAATTAATTTTGTTCCAAAATTTTTATAACATATGTTTTAAGTTTGATGGCTTTTCTTAAAATAATATATTTATTTTTTAAAATTAAATTCATACCGAATTTGGATGGTTTTGTAACGGTTTTTATTAAAATTTTGCTTATTTTGTTGGAAGTTAAATCTATCGCAAGGATGTATTAATTAATTCTATCCTAAAATTTTTACTACCATAATTCTGGTTGTGACGGCTATTATTAAAAATAATTATTTTATTCGAAATTAAATTCATCCCAAGTTATATCCCTAATTTATAATTTTGCAACCATAGTTTTAGAGATGATCAAATTTACATCTCAAGTTTATAATTTTGGACAAATTTAGGAAACATTTTTTGTCTCAAAATAATTGTTTTCTTGTAAGGTTTGCATTTGTTGGTGGTTGAAATGGTGGAGGTGGTATCTAGTGGTGGTTGGAAGTTGAGTGAAAGAATGGAAAAGTATGCTGGAATTGGACAAAGATACTTTAATTTTATACTTATTTTATAAGCATTCCTAATATTTGAAAGTTAAGTTGTCATGAAATGAAATTAAGATGGCAATGTCGAATTCAATCATGATTTCTTATGACAAAGTAAATTTTTTCCAAAGTTAAAATATACACCATTTTGTATAGAGTTGTTAAATAAAGCAAGACAATATACTAAATTGGAGGGGCACAAAAGAGCCAAACAAAATTGACACAACATATATTGTGATTTTAAGAATGTGAAATCAGCAAAGGTTAATAAATATCTCTAATTTTTAATAAAAATTCATTTATTCAACATAATAGTAACATAGAGTCCATACATTTTCTTCTTTTCTGAATAATTGTTTATAAAAGTGCTACAAACTTTATTACATAGCCTTAGAAAGTAACTTAAACATAATAACAGGAACTGGAATATTTGGAGGAACAAACAATCCAATCTCATCATTAATCCCTAAGTGAAGATTCTGAAACATGTCCTTACAAGCAAGAATATAGTTGTCATCATGCAACATCTCAAAATACACATTAGTTCCTTTATAGAATTTCTCGGGATTTGATGGATTAGAAAAATCTCCTAGGGACACAAGAACCTTATTCCCTAGCACCACATTGTTGGCTGCATTGAAACTCCAATAGCGGAAAATGTACTCAAAGGTATCATGAAATGAGATTAGAATTTGACCGCTCGCAACTTCAAAGATTGTTAGCTTTTTCTTGATTACCCATGGATCATGATAATCGACCACCGGAGGAGGATAAATATCACGGATCTCCACAAGGACCCTCGAAACTTTGTGCGGAGTGTTGTTGGCTAAGCATGCCAATTCTTCTTCTTTGGTTGGGAAAAAATTGTAAAAAAATGTTTTCTTCATTGTTTTGCAAAGATTAAAGGAAAAGTCCAAGGTTTTATAGCTATAATTTTGTATTTAGAATGGTAATGTGTTAAAAATTAGAAATATTATATTTCTATATTTTGGCATTTTCTTTGTTGATTAACAATATGCTTAATATGGATTTTATTTAAACTTATGGAATGTACTAATTATGGTTAATTGTAATATTTTCTTCCCGATGAATCATAATTAATACTTGTCATAGTAGGCAAGAACCTACCATATTCTTTTGAAATGTAATTCGTTAAACCCATTTGGAAATTAACTAAAAAATACATAGAAATTTTATTTTGGTTTCAAATTTAGTACACCTCAAATTAAACATATCCAAAATTATTATCTATTTACCTTGTCTCAAATGCAACATTCTTGTGAGTGTGGCAATTCTAGAAGTAATTTGAATGAATTATATTTATTAATGTAAGCTGTTGATGATATGTATTTTGATGTGAACTGAAATAGTTTTACACTCAGAATCTGCTGTGATATCTTTTTGGATTTTTTCTCCAAGATTCTGTGTATATTTGCAAGTACAAAGATTGGAGGATCTTTGAAAAAAATCAGGATAGAAGCGGCAATATGGTGAAATTGTGAAACCATGTATGTATGCTTCAACATTTTCCTAGATCATGTAAACAACAAGTCTCTGAGTTAATATATATATGAATGAACTTGAAGGAGTTGGTGTGTGGGTGAACAAGAAAGAAATCTGAGTAGTCTGTTCGCTATTACTTACACAGATTATGCGAGGAAGAGTGAAGTTTATGAAATTCTATTAAGCATCTAGTATTAAATGAAACGATTTCTGTATACACTTTATGAGGATCTAATTAGAGTTTTCTGTTCTTCTTCTGAAAGCATGTGTCAGTGATCCAAGCCATATCTACTGAAAATGTCCTATGTTTATTGAAGGTGCTTGGATCGTGTTTTATTATCAAAGCTCAAAATCCTTTCTGGTAGGGAAGTTGTTGATATCAAATGAGAACCTATTGAGTTGTAGCAATGATGATTGAAAGGTGTTCAATCTATGAAGTTAAGTGTAACAAAGGTTATCTGTAAGTTTGATAGACGGATACCGTTGTTGTATTCTATCAAAGTCCACTAGGGATCATTTGGTGTATGAGATAAGTGTTATCATTGTAAATTTTTTGAAATTTTTAGTGGAGCTTTTTACTAGTCTAGGATCCGCAGACGTAGGCTTGTTGTAACCAAACTATGTTAATAATTTGCTACATCTATTTCTTGTTTATCAAACTAGCGCACTATCAAAGGAGAGTTTAACAACAACACAGAAAATTAACAAGTCAAACCTAATAATTGGTATCAAAGCATTGGTTATCATGTTGGAGTTTTTATTTATTTAGCAAGTAAGATCTTGGAAGTTAGGTTGGAAATCATGTATGGACCAGTAGACGAAGAAAGCTCCGTTATGAGACCACCATTGTTGAAAAGCACAAATTATGCATATTAGAAGACCAGGGTAAGAATCTTTATCCAAAACTAGGATATTGCTTCATGGAAAGCTGTTAAGGTTGAATGGAAACCACCAACAATAGCATATACCAGTGCTAGAGTGTCTGAGGAGAAACTAATCTCATAATAGACAAGTAAGGAGTGTCAACTTGCTAATGCTAATGCTAAGGCCTTAAATACTATCTTTTCTGTAGTTGGAAAAAAAGAATACAAGTTAATCTCCACTTGTGAATCTGCTAAAGAAGTATAGGACAAACTGTAAATAATATTTGAAGGAACTAGCATGGTTCGGAGATAAAAAAGATAACTGTTGACACCTTAATTTGAGGAGTTGAAGATGGATGAGCATGAGACTATAGCCATGTTTGGAAACAAGTTGAGAGATATTGCAAACAAGCATATCATCTTGGTGAGGTTTATACAGAAGAGAGACTAGTTTAGAAGATGTTGAGATCCTTACCATTAAGGTTTCAACCCAAAGTAGCAACTACTGAAGAGTGTTGAGATGTGTCAGCAATGCAATTAGATGAATTTATAGGTTCTCTTCAGACTTATGAAATGAATTTGTAGTCGTAGATAAAATTTAAAGAAAAAAGAGTTGCACTTAAAGTCAGAGAAGAATCAGATGACATTTCTGATGAAGATATAGGATTGTTGACTAGAAAGTTCAACAAAATACTGAGGAAGTGTAACAAAATAAATAAACTTTTTAGCATATCATTCAACAAGAAATTTGAATTTCCAAAAAGGGCATACATTGAACAAAAACCAGCGAAAAAAAAAAGAATTTTCCAAAAGGACTGAAGTGTCATAAATGTAGTGGAATTGGACATATTAGTATTGGCTGTCAAAATTTGAAAACAAATTGAAGAACAGATCCTACAACACCACATTGAGTGACAATGAGGATGAAACATAGGATTATCCAAAAGAGGTGAGAACTGATGAAGGAGATGATGCCGGTTAATCTAGTAACATTGCATTCAACATAATAATCAAAGAAGTAGCCATTGACAATGAAGAGGATATGATTGACAGTAATGATGAAAAGGTAACTCTTGAGGCACATTTAGATGAATATGAATTGTTGTATTCAAATTAGTGCGAATGTGTGAAGCAAATCAAATAATTAAATAAACAAGATGTAGAGCTTAGCCAACTTCTTAGTGATTAGGGTAAGAAATTGAGTGCATATGAAAGTGAACTTGATTAAAAAGAGAATGAATTGGAGTTATTGGATCAACAGTTACTCACAACAAACCAGCTACTGATGAATGTTGAATCAACAATAAAGAGGTTGAACATTGGAAAAGCAAAATTAGATGAAGTGCTAGCACTTGAAAGGTCACCACATGATAAGAAAGGACTAGGTTATAGTGAGTTTAACAAGATTGTTGTTACCTATCATGTTGATATGCCAGTTGCAAAGAAAAATGATCAACTAAGGAAGTATAATAAAAAGCCCAAGAAGCTAATTGTTTAGTATGACTATTGTTTTTTTGCAGGTCACAGGTAGAAGAGATGTTTAAAAAGGCTTAAAAACATGCAACATGGAAGGAAATGTGTAAAGTCGGAGTTTGACAAAGGCAAAAAATCCCCACAGGTGAAGTGTATTTGGATCAGGAAAAAAACTCCTAGCAAATATAGTTCATATATCTCTTAAAGCCACAATAGAGGATACATGGTATCTTAACAGTGGAAGTTCAAGGCATATGACAGAAAGAAAGTAGTTTTTGGTTGATTATGAATCTAAAAGTTATGGTTCTGTTACATTTGGTGACGGTTCTAAAAACAAAGTTGTTGGAACAGGTATACTGAATATTAAAGGTATACCAAAACTCAAAACTCCGCATGTAGATGGATTGAAAGTAAATTTGATAAGCATTAGTCAATTGTGTGATGAAAACATGCTTGTCAAGATTGATAAAGCTAAATTTCATGTTTGTTGATAACATTGGAAATTACATAATCTCTGAAGATAAAACGACTGATAATTGCTATTATATATGCATGGCAAACTCTCACAAGTATATTTCATCTAAAATTGATGATGTTGAACGATAGTATCTAAAATTAGGACATGTTAATCACCATCAATTGGAACTTTTGAGTTTAACAGGAGTTGTTTGTGGTCTGCCTAAACTTACTAAAATTATCAAGAGCATCAGTGATGCATGACAACGTAGCAAACAAATCAAGGCGTCACATGTGGGACTTTAACAAATTGACATAACATCAATTCTTGAACTTATCCACATGAATTTATTCGGACCCAAATAGAGAGTATTGGTAGTAAAAGATATTTGTTAGTTTGTATTGCTGATTTTTTAGGATTTACTTAGGTAAATTTTCTAAAATAGAAATCAGACGCATTCGAGGCATTACAAAGGATATTTGTGGCAATACAGACTTAGAAATGTGCTAAGATAAGTCGCATAAGAAGTGATCATAAGAAGGAGTTTGACAGTAGCTTGTTCATTGAACTCTGAGCCAAGAATGGAATTCACCAAGAATTTTCTTCACCAAAAATACTATAATAAAATGGTATGGTCAAAAGAAAGAGTATAACCATTCAGAAAATGACTCGAGTCATGTTGAATGCTAAGAAATTATCATATAAGTGGTAGGCAGAGGTAGTGAACACAACAACACACATTATCAATCGAACATACTTCAAGCCTTTTACCAAGAAAATAGCTTATGAGATTTGGAATGGTCAAAAGCCACAACTAAGTTACTTTCATGTGTTTGGGAATAAGTGTTATATTATGAATGATAGGGAACAGTTAGAAAATTTTGACAAGAAAAGTGATGAAGGAATCTTTCTTGGGTACTCTAATAATAGTAGAGCCTTCCGAGTGTACGACAAAAGAACAGAAGTTGTTATGGAGTCAATCAATATAGTTGTAAAAGATATCTCTTCAGGAAGTAAAAAAATGAAAGGAGTTCAAAGCAGATAATGACGAGCCTGTGCAGACTATTGACAAGACTATCTCAAAAAATGAGCTTAATGATGTACAACATGTTGAACCAGTCATAGAGCAAGGGGAAGTTCAGCAAAAAGTACTATTATTCAAAGTAAAGAAGTATCATCTAACTAACTTGATTATTGGTAATATGAATAAATTAAGAAAAACAAGGGATATACCAAATGTTATTTCAAAGAAATGGTAAGATATGCTTATTATACATTAACCCTTAAGCTGAAGAATGTCAAAAAAATTTTGATAGATGAATATTGGATTGTTACTATGAAAGATAAACATCAATAGATTAAGAGAAATGATGTTTGGGAGCTTGTACAAAGGCCGAAGGATGTTAATATTATCATAACCAAGTGGGTATTCCGAAATAAAATAGATGAGCTTAGGAGCATAACAAGGAATAGAGCAAGGTTTGTTGCAAAGGATGTATACAAGTAGAATGAGTTAATTTTGATAAGATGTTTACCCTATAGCAAGGCTAGAATCAGTCAGACTATTATTGGCAGTTGCTTGTGTAAAAAATTTTGTCCTTCAACAAATGGATGTGAAGAGTGCATTCCTAAATAAGTTTTTGTAAGAAGAAGCCTATGTTCAACAACCTAAATGGTTTGTCAATCCAAAATTTTTGGACCATGTATACAGATTGGAAGAAAGCGCTCTATGGTCTAAAACAAGCACTAAGATATGAAAGATTTACAAATTATTTGCTCAGAAGAGGTTATCAGTGATGAGGAGCTAGTAAGTTAATGTTTGTTAGAAAACTTGAAAAGGATTTCATTGTTGCAAAAATCTATGTCGATGATATCGTGTTCGGCTTAACATCAAGACTGATGTCAAGAAATTTTGTTGAACTTATACAAATTGAGTTTGAAATGAGTATGGTTGGTGAGTTAACTTTTTTTCTTGATTTACAAATTAAACAAATAAAAGACAATATCTTTGTGTCACAAACAAAGTTTCTAGCAGTCTAGTTAAAAAGTTCAACATGGCTACATTAAAAGCAATCAGAACACCTATAAGTGTAGCACAAAAGATGGCAAAGGATGACTAAAAAGAAGAACTAGATCAACACCTGTATAAAAGCATGATAGGTGGATTGCTATATTTGGCAGTTAGTCGTCCTAATATTAGTTATCGTGTTAGTGTCAGCGTAAGATATCGAGCGTGTCCTAAAGAATCACACTTAAAGCATAAGGAATCACATTTAAAGGTAGCAAAGAGAATTCTGAAGTATGTGAGTTGTATGTCAAGACATGGTATTTACTTCAGCAAAGATTCAAGCTTGCACTTATTCGGATATAGTAATGCTAATTAGGCTAGAAATTGTAATGGTCGTAAAAGTACATCTGGAGGTTGTTTTTATTTGGGAAACAATCTTGTGTTATGGTATAGTAAGAAACAGAATTGCATATCACTATCAACTGCAGAAGCAGAATTTATTGCTGCGGGTAGTTATTGTACTCAGTTGTTATTGATGAAATAGATATTGGAAGATTACAATGTCAATCAATAAGAATTGATTTTCTACTATGACAATACAAGTGCTATTGATATTTTAAAGAACCCAGTTTAACATAGTAGAACAAAACATATTGACATCAGGCGTCACTTCATCAGAGATATTATAGAACAACAAGTTGTGAAGATAAAATATATGAACACTCAGAAACAACTTGCTGAAATCTTCACCAAGCTTCTTAATGCTACAAGGTTTGAAGAATTATGGAAAGAATTGGAGGTTTGTTCACCTTGACACTAAGAGCATTTGTGTCAAATTACTTTTGTAAATATCTGTTTATTCTTTAATTTTTTTTAAAAAATATTGTTTTGGATATGGTTGAAGATATGTTGTAGGTGTACAAAAGCTCTGACATGACTACAACTCTGCAAAAATGGGCACTTGCACCAATTAGATGTCACAAAAAATCGTGCCCTTTCCGGGACTCTGACAGCAATATCAAAGCGGGGACTAGAATATAAAGAGTTGCAAGATTTCAAGGAAGGTTAAACATTTTCAAAAATAGTTATGCCTGATTCTTTGTTCATTCTACAGAAGGGTAAACACATTACTTTAGTTGCTGCAATACACATCTCTCCGACAACTGCTAACCCTAAGGAATGGAGGAGAAACCACAAAGACAATTGTGACGCACCTTGGCTGCTGCTAATTTCTTGAGGAAACAGTCATCTTCTCATGACAATTCTGCACAGAATGTCGCAATAACTACAGAGATGGGTACTAATATATCTAACTTAACTTCTTTTGTTACTTCTCATATCTTTGTTAATACTTGTTGAGATATTGTCTTGTCGTTTGTAGATATTCCATAATTTATTGAGTGTTGTGTTCTTAAGGATAATATTGAACCATAAGCGGGGTATAGGTTTTCTATTCCTAAAAAATTAGTGGTAAAAGGAGAAAAAGGGGTTAATATTGGGATTGTTGAAATATCATCTTTTGTTGTGGGCCTCTTTCTAGTTTAAATATTCAAGGAGATTAATGTTGAGAAAGCGATTCTTAATTCAGTAGTAGTATTGAGTGATAAATCTCTGCAGCTCAAAGAGGATTCTTCTGAGTTATCTTAGGCATATTTATATCATATATACTCTGTCGATCCTATGCTAATATATGCACTTAAATCATGTCTGTCTTTTGGTCAATTGTAAAGTATTCTAGAAAGAAGAGAGAAAGTGTTCTCAGCAATAAGAAAGTTTGAAGTAGATTATGGCAATATAGGAACATTTGTCAAACAAACTTCAACTGCAAAACATTTGAGACGAAATTGATAATGATTATGTTAGTTCTGACTCTCAAAATAAGGATGGACTTAGTCAAAAATAGGACAAGGGAAAGACCATCCCTAAAATAGGGGCACATAATGTGGAGCACCTAATGTAGAGCCTAAGGATGAGGTAAAAGTTGTAGATATGAAGAATAGTGCAACAAAAAGAAAGATTAGACATTCTAGCCAAAAGAAAAAAGAACTTGCCAAGAAGGAAAAAACTTAACAAGATGGTGTTGAGTTATACAAATTCTATGATGATGTAAGTAAGGGATAATTTCATGTCATTTCCAGTAAAGGTATGTAGGAGGAAAGAAAGATTAACCTATCAAAGTTTAATCATATTTGGCCTACGTGAAGCTCTATTAGATGCAGGTCTGTTAAGAACAATAGACTACATTGAAGGGTACAATGATACTCTGTATTAGCCCTAAGGGCTTTCTCTTGTGTTTTGACAAACATTGCTGAGGATTAACTTGTATGACTTACATGTGATAGGACATGTTTGACTCAATTCTTTCAAGGCATGCATATAAGATTGCTAAGCAGCTCTTGAAGAAATGGAATCTAAAGTGGTGATTGATCAAGAACAACCTCAACCTAAGAGCTCACAATATCATGAAATCCTTGAGAAAGAACTTTAGATTATGAATTATTTTGTTAAGGTATTGTGTGTAAATTTCTACGTCTTCCTTACTTTATAATTTAGTTTATTTCTACCTTGAAGCACATAAGTAAAAAGATTTCAAAGTATTAAGTCTTCAAAATTTTGGATTGAATAGTTAGATGGTTCTGCATCCAAAAGCTTCGTCTAAAACTCCGCGAACAGTGTCAAAATATTTCTACTTAGAAAAGTGCTATTTTAGATGCACTCTCATCTGATCTTTAAGTTTAAAACTCTGAAAAATCTGACAGTGTGAAACTAGTTGTTGTAACTTTACTTTTTACTTCTATAAAAGGTTTTAAAACTCTATTTTAAAACATATTTTTGTCTTATCTTGCTAAGAAACACTCTTACTCTCTAGAATACAAAAATCTCCTTTTTCATTAGTGCTTTAAAGTGAAATTAAATTGCTTCAAAAAGTAAAGGTTGTTTGTGCGCATATGTTTGTACATTTGCTCAAAAGTGTGAGCTATCTCTATTTCATTTCTATAATCCTTCTTGAGTATCAAGGTTATGGTACAAAACCTATTTGGGGTGAGCCTTGATTTGATGTTGATAGAGAGGTTTTGGTAAAACTAAATGTGGTAATCTTCTTATGTAATTGGAGTAGTTAGACACCATTGAGTTGACTGAATTTTAAAAAAATTGGTTTAAAATCTTTAAATGTGAGATTAAGGTAGTGGATGCAGATCTTGATAGATCGAACTACCATAAATCTAGTGTTCATTCTCTCTATATTTAATTTTGACAGGCTGCGAACTTCTTTGCTTCAAAGTTTTCAAATCAGTTAAAAGAACTATCTTTATTCTTGTATTGATTTTACATCTCTTGCCTCACCTCATTCAGATCGTAATTGATTTTTAAGATGGTCCAAAAGCTCCTTATTGTATCACTAGCAAACTCTTCGATAGAGGATTTCAAAAATAGATTTTTGAAAAGTGTTTTAAATTTATCAAAAACCTTATTCACCCCCTCTCCCCATCTAAGGTTTTTTACTATGGTAAGAAAATTCTGTACCCATCTAAAGACAACAATTATAAACAACAAAGGACCGTTTTACCAATGTACTTTTGTACAAGGAGCTTTAATTACATTCACACTTGCATTTTTGTCAGAAGTATTTGGGATTCCCTATTCGAATGAGATAGAAAGTCTGGGATATGAAGTTGATCTAGAGGATGTGTGCAAAGTTTTGACTAACGGTATAGTTGGTAGTTGGCATGAAAATGGCTATCTTAAGTTTTCACAGTTGACAGGGTTTTACATCTCACTTTATAAAATCTCTTATTACAACTAGATGGCCACTAATAATGTCTCCATGTTGTTGAAAAAGAGAGCAGTACTACTGTGCAAGATAGGGAAGGACCGCCATTTAATCTTGGTGATATCATTTTTTAGCAGATTGTTCGTTATGTTGATCTCTCTTCTGCTAGTACTCTGCTACTTCGATATCCTTATCTACTAATCGAGTATCTGAGAGCTTGCTTAAGTCATGTTCAGTTGTACTCTGATACAATTGTCAAGGATTTGAAGACCCTGCGTCCGCCTTTAAAAAAGCTATTTGTATTGAAAACTTTTGTAGCTACATCGACACTCCTAAGAAAGTCTTCTAGACTTAAAGACCAAACTTTTGTGAAACTTGTTGGTGTTCCATCTGGTGTGATTGAGCTTCCACCCTCATAACTAGCCAGTCATTCATTTGTTATTGATCATCTTCAATATCTTTGAGCCTTTATTTTTTCTCTTACTTATCAGGTTTTGAGTCTTACTCAAGGAGGTTTACTAAGTGTAAGATGATTAGATGACTTTATACAACATCCTCACTCACTCTGCCTTGTCTTATTTGTGAAACCCCACCTAAAGCCAACCCTAGAGTAAGGGGGTCGGGATGCATATCATATCATTTTGCATGAATATATATATTTTTGAATAGTTTTTATGTACTTTAGAATTATGATTTGTAGATTAAAAGGCTTAATTATGATTATTGAGTAGGAAATATAAAATGGTAATTTTGCTTGAGGACAAAATAGGAAGATAGCTTAAGGATTAAATAAGAAGAATATTTGGATGAGAAAATAAGAACAAGATTTGTTGTGGTTAAGTGGTTAGAGCTTTTGAATTAATCTCTAAGGTTATGAATTCAAATTCCATCACTTGAGTTTTAATCATGATTATTATAGTTAAGTTTGAATTTTTATTTTCTTACATTCCTTAAAGATAAGAATGTTGTCCTAGGGGAGACATGAAGAGAATGTCTTGATCCTATCATCATGTCGTAAAAAGAATTCTTGAGGAATTCTTGTCATTTTATTACCTCCAAATTGTTCTAACATCTTCACAAATTAAATTTTTTCAAAATTTATTAAAATTCACTTTTTAATTCCAGAAAATTCAATGAGGATTTCTTGGCTTTGAATTTCAAAAATTGATCTTGGAAGGTGGAGGATTGACTGAAAATAGAAGAGGAATTAGGAAGGGTTCCCATGAGAGATTAATCACCATAGTTGAACCTTCAAACTCATCTTCATAGTGTTCAAGTTCTTGTTGAAGGAAGCCTGAAAATTTTCCATATTTTTTAGCAGTCTAACCTCCGAAAAACTCAGCCAAGTTTCTTGCTCATTTACTGCCAGAAAAATGACCAATTCATTCGGCTTGAAGATTAAAATTTTTGTGCAAATTCGAATTGCACAAACCAGAAAAAATTCTAGGCAGTTTCGCTAATGTTCAACCAAAAAATGGAGCTGTTTTCTTCTGCCTTCAATCCAACAAAACTCCTCTGCTTAGCCTTAAAAGAACCTCAAACACCTCTCAAAAACCTCTGCAAGTCGGGCTGAAGAACTATAGAAATTCTGCATAAAAAATGCAGCAAACATTCGAAGCCTTGAACACCATAAAACCAGAAAATTTTCAGCTTTGTACCCTTAAGCCTTGGCCGAAAAACCATCCTCAAACCTCTGTAAAATGAACCTTGTTCAGCCGTAAAATGAACCTTGTTCAGCCATAAACTGAACGCTATTAACCTTTTCACTTACCTTGAACACTTGGACTCCATAACCACACTTCAAATATCTCATAAGATCACTCAATTCAAGCTACATTTTAATTTCAAAATTTTTCAGCATTTTGCTCCATGAAAACACCCTTGTACTAAGCTTTATAACCAAAAATTCCTCTGCCATTAAGCTCTGAATTTCGACCAGCCTTAAAGCTCCATCAACCTTCATTCATTTCAGCAAAGCAAACCAGTCCAGCCGGCTCCATTGTAGCTCTAAGAAACCTCCATGAATCAAACACCATTAACATATCCTATACCTCAAACCGCTCCTCAAATCTCTCTATTTGAATTTCAAACAATCAAATTATTCCCTCCCTTTCTAAGCTGAAAACCAAAACTCCTAGACTCCCTAAACCATTTGGCCAACGTTCTCCAGAATTCTTGCACACATTTTTCTCAAACTCTCTCAATTTTCATCAAGAACACACACTACCTTTCTTCAAGCCAAAATCCACTCTAAATACCTCTAATCCCTCTCTAATACTCCAGATTACCCCTACATACTCCCCAGAGTTCATTTCTGGAATTTATAACACCAAATCTCGTAAATAAGAACTTGCATTCGGATAAAAAAAACCAATTTTTCTTAAAGGTCTCAAGAACATCATCAAGGTAACCAAGAACAACTCCTTTGTTCATATTCTCCCATTCAACCTTCAATGTATCATACTAATGCTCTCTCTCTCTCTCTCTCTCTCTCTCTCTCTCCCAAAATGGTTGATCAACAACCATGGCTATTTTTCTTCCTCTTGGACAATTCAAGACTGTCAATCGCGTGGACCTTCTTAAATATTCATCGAAGTGAACATAAATCAAGTGTTTCTCCTTAATCTTTCTTTTTAATTCTGCATTCATGTCTCTTAGATATTGATAGGAAGAGTAAAATATGAATGGGGGATTGAGTATATGCATATGAATGAAAGGGTTGGGATTAGGACATGAGAATGATTGTTTATGATTAAGCCATATGGATTTTCTTGAAAATCAATGTATGTTCATCCTGTCTTAAGAGAGTTATGGATGTTTAAAGTGTTGGGGATATGCCCTAGAGTCAATTTGTACTTATACAATTGTTATTATGTTTTATATAATAATATGAGGCTTTCCTTTCCATGAATAGTGAGTTTTGTTTTGTTGGTCATCAAGTACGTGACTTGATAGTAAAACCCTACAACGAATACAATGACTATTCTAAAACTGTCCCTAATCGATTATTATTATTGGAATAATAATAAATAAAGATTAGTATGTTTGTGACTTGATGGCTATGTTTTACTGGCTATGGATATTTGTGATATCGAGTCAAGACATAAATAAATGTTAGAGAACATTGTATTGGACATGATCCACTGTGAGAGTACTTCATGGAATATGTCATAAGTACTTTCTAGCCATAATAATATTGAAAGTCCTTCGACCTAAATTCATCATAGTTTCCTACTTGATAAATTCTATATTTTGACATTGTCTAAAGTTGTCTTTAACCAGATAATAAATTAGACTACTGTTGGATATAGAATAAATCAAGGAGAGGAATATGATTTATTGTGAAGGAATTTGTCCCTCTCAGTTATGGGAGAGATATCCATGGACCCCTTGATAAGTTAGACTGTTAAAAATGCATGGCCGTGCTCAAATATATCAATCTAAGATATTGATATCATTTGTTTGAACAATCTACTATGAAATCAAGAAATAATTGATTAAGCTTAATAAGGATGGCATGCTCCGTGCCTTATGCTTAATTTGGATATCGTGTGACAAAAGGACTAAATATAAAATTATGGTTTGGTTCAAAGAGATCACCGATCTTCATTTAACCTGGATAGTTATAATGTTTTGCTAGAAACCGCTTATAACTTGTGGGCTATTTAAATATGATTTAGACACACTGTCAGTGTTAAATGAACCTATAGGTTCACACAATAAGAGAACTTGTTAGGTTATTTTTCTGGTGACCAGGTTCGATGAATCTGGATGATATCCAGATTATAAGAATCTGACTCGGTAAATTAATTAGTTAAATTACTGAGATAATGGCAGAATCTTATCATATCAGTTTTAATTTAATTTGAATTTAAATTAGAATATGATAAGATATTATTAGGGTTGGACTCTAAGAGGTTCGAGGGTTTTTAAGAAAACCCTAGCCGTCTTTTCAATAGTCCAATTTTTCGGTTGAGAACATTCGTGCCATTCTCTACCAGAAAGAAAAAAAACCTCTCAAACCCTAGGCGCTAGCACTCCTCAGGTATCGAGTGAGTTCGCGGTGTGTATCCGATAGAGGACGTTCGCATACTGCAGCGTCTGGTGATTGTTCGGGTTGAACGTACAACAGCGCAACTAGAATCGAAGGATTTCGATTACAGCAACCAGAGGTAATTCTTAAAGTTTAGATCTTCTTAATCGTTTACTTAGGTCCTCGGGAGGGATTCATGGATATTTTCCGCGTTTAGGAGTCCACGAATCCTAACATAAAGCATGTTAGATGTTATGACACTTTTGGTGAATATGATTTTTATGTTCTTATTTCCATTGAAGCCATGATTATGATTATGTCTTGTAGAGATTCGACCATGTGATAGTATGTGTGGATTTAAATCTATATTCATGAATGAATTAGTTTATTGTTTGATGTTGGAGAATGTGATCGCGATTCTTGTTTAGCAATAGAAAAATCATGATTATATTCTTGTTGATCTTAGGTTATTTTAATTAGTAAATTTTATTACCTTAATTAAAATTATTATTATACTTTTTTCTCTAAAGATTTCGAAATTCCTACGAAGTTTTGGAATAGGAATATTAAATGAAATATTGATATTTTACTAATCAAATAAATAATATCTTTTATAAAATAATGTGTGTGTGTGTGTGTGTGTAATAATAAATGAGATCTGTTATATAAATGATAATAATAAATAAAGTATTAATGATCTTGTAGACCATTGTTAAAACTTTTATCTATATTCATAAATATTATTTATATTAAAATTTATTTGTTATCTATTAATAAAAAATTTAATATAATTCATTTATTATTAATTTTATTTATTACTAATTATCTATTAAATATTAATTAATTAATTTATAATAATACTATTTAAAAATTACCATTTATTAATATTATTTAGGACTTAGTATTATTCAATATTCAAACATTAGTTTATTTATTAATAACAATCCTAAGATTTATTATTTGAACCTATAACTTATTAGTAATTATTTTATAACCTCTAGTTATTTTAATATATCAAGTTAGATTTATTTTATAAAATTCTTTATCATCTAGCCTTAAAGCTTAGGACATTAAGGTCATGATTGTAATTAGTTGAACTAGGGATTATTTATGTAAGCGAGTATAGCTCGAGTATAACCTAATGTCTTGTGTTTACCCCAGCGGGTTTAGGTCAGCCTTGAAGGATTTGTAAATTCGAGCAAACAAAGGATCAGGTAAGCTCCTATATGGAGTTATTTAAAGACAAAAAATTACTGTAGCAAGCCAAATGCGATGTGTATGGACATTTATTTTGTAAAGGCAATTAAGGACCATTTTTCCTTTTTATTTCAGTCAAGCAAATCATTTGAAAAATTAAACAAACAGTTTTACGCAAAATGCTAAACTTTTTCTAAAACCCAACTTTGACAAGAATTTTAAAAACCCTTAATTGCTATTTCCAAGTAAATCAATGCATGATCAATTTTTTCCCAAGTGGGACAATCAACGTTGAGTACTTAATAATGGTAGACTATTAGGACTAGTCTTTGAAGGGTTAGGGTAAGTTTCTCAGTAGGTGGCCACCTATGAGGGGTGAGTCCTTCCCGGATAGGATGCTACTCCGGTAGGTCACGCCGGTCCAAGCTAACAAGTTTCAGTCATGTCGATTATGTGTTTCCGGAGTGAACAACCGATAAGTTTGAGTGTAGAGATGAAGGAGAATCTCACCCGGTAGGCTGTACACCTACCTTTTGTCAGCATGCACAACGTGTAGCATTCTAACTGTTATATGGTCATGGGGCGCAACGTTTGGTAACACATGGCTACCTCTTTGGATGGTTGTATTTATTGCGCATATGTATGGTTTGAAAAGCAAGACGCCACTCTTTATTTTTAACATTTATTTAATACTTGCCAACAATTTCTCTTATGAAATTTTTATAATTTGCATCTATGAACTGTTTTACCTAAAACACTTAAAGCACACACGGGTTTATTGAGATTTTTATCTCATCACATTTTATACCATGTTTTCAGATCGATCCTGCTATGGAGGTCAATAACTAGATTTGTTGCCTATGCTTTGAAGACTTTATGTTATTTTCCTTATGTGTTGTTCTGATAGATTGTAGTAAATAATTTATTTTGGATTTATTTATGTGTATTTGGGTTGTAATAAGTTTAATTTTAAAGTATTACTTCTATTTTCTTTTATATGATTTAGTTATAAAGACCCATTGTCCTATGGATGGGGCGACATCTCCGGCCCTGTTGGGCCTAGGTAGTGGGGTGTTACATTATTCTTGACGCTCTTTATCTTTGTTTGCTACAAAAAAGAGGGAGTGTTTATTGGTGTTGGATCTAATGTTGATGTTGTTTTTGTTTAAGATGTTACGAATGTTTTCTAATTATCTTCATGGGATTCTTCTTTTGGCCATTGTTATATGCTACTGTTACGTCTAAATCTGCTATATTTCTAAGCTAGTGACTTTATACTAATTAACTCTTATGTAAGTATTATGTTAATCACTACTTGATATTCTCATGTTATTTATCTTTCGTAATTGGATATGCTTGAGGTTTCTACAATGATGAAAGTTGAGTGAGAAACAATGAATGACAATTGGGATTTATAAGCCGTTTTGCATCAAACACTGCTAAAGGAAGAGATTAGTGGCAATATGTATTATGATACTTATTAGCGATTGGTACATTTTGATATGAATTGAATTAGCTTTACAATCAAAATCTGCCGTAAGATCTCGTTAGATTATTTTCCCAAGATTCTGCGTATATTTGTAAGCATAAAGATTGGAGGATCTTTTGAGAAAATTTAGGATAGATGCAATAACATATTGGAATTGTGAAAATGCGTATGTATGTTCCAACAGTTTCCTAGATCACATAAACAATAGATCTCTGAGTTAATATATATCTATAGATATATATCCGTGAACTCGAAGGAGTTGACGTGTGGGTGAGCAAGAAAGACATCTGAGTGGCCTATTCTCTATTATCTGCACAGATTGTGCGAGGAAGAGAGATGCTTATGAAATTTTTTTGAGCAGATCAGTATTAAATGAAACAATTTCTATATACACTTTAGGAGGGTCTGACGCATGCAATCTGATGAGAATTTCTTGTTGTTCTTATGAAAGCATACATCAGTGATCCAAGCTATATATGCTACAATTATCCTATATTTATTAAAGGTGCTTAGATCATGTTTTATTATCAAAGTTCAATTTTTTTTTTTTTTGGTAGGGAGATTGTTGATGTCAAATGAGAACCCATTGAGTTGTAGCAACGATAATTAAAAGGTGTTCAATCTGTGAAGTTGAGTGCAGCAAAGGTTATCTGTAAGTTTGATAAACGAACACTGCTATTGTATTCTGTCAAAGTCCACTAGGGATCCCTTGGTATATGAGATAAGTGTTATCCTTATAAACTTTTTAAAGTTTTTAGTCGAGTTTTTTACTAGATAAGAAATAAAAAGTTTTTAGTCGCAGACGTAGGTATGTTGTAGTCGAACTGCGTTAACAATTTTTTGCGTCTATCAAACTTTTTATTTCTTATCTATCAAACTAATGCACAATCACAAAAGAGTTTAACAACAATACAGAAAATAGACAAGCCAAACCTAACATAAGCAAAAGTAGAAATACATAGCTTATATTCAAGTTCAAGCTTCTTTCCTAATCAAGCTTTTTTTGAACAAAGCTCATAAAGGTCAATTAGTATCAAATATGTAAATACTAAGCCCAATTAGTATCAATAATATATATTTTTTTTCTTTTTTGAAAATAGCTAAATGGCATACACCACATGCTCGACTAAATACCGTAAATGCTTGGCTAGTGCTAATTGTCTTGCATTTTCAATTAAATTAAAATAAGATTGTTGAATTAAAAAAAATATTTCTAATGTATTTAGATTAGAAAGTTACTATTTTTCCTTATGTATATTAAGTTTAAAAACTATATATCATATCACTTAAAAAAAGTTTGTGACTTGTTACTTATATATAGAAAGAGTGTTGAGCTTTTAAGAGTGTTAAGACTTGTTCTAATATATATACTATTATGAAGCGTGTAGGTGTAAGTTGGGTTTAAGATTCCCATTCCATATAAAGTAAATTATAGAACGTGTGAATGGTATATAAAAATGAGCCTAAGTTTTTTTTTTTGTTTTTTTGTTTTATCAATTTAGAATAATAATTTAGTTTAACAAAAAATGATGACCAAATAATTAACTCTGGATACTGCTAGGTCTATGAGTCACTTTCCTAAACTTGAAGGAATAGGACATGACAAATAATATCAGAGCGGGTAATAAGTTAGAAATGTGAGAGTTAAGTACTATATTATATATGATGAGAGCTATCTCTAATGATAAATGATTTCAGAGCGGATATCTAGCTAGAAATGTGGGAGCTAAGAGCTATATATACTGTACATAGTGAGAACCATCTCTAAAGTCCTACTAGCCTAGTTGGTCTTGAAATTTATCAAGTTAGTAAGAATTAAAAGCTATATTATGTACAGTGAGAGCTATCTCTAATGATAAATGATTTTAGAGTGGATATCTAGCTAGAAATACGGGAGCTAAGTGCTAGATATACTATGCATAGTGAGAACCATCTCTAATGTCCTACTAGCCTAATTGGTCTTGAACTTTGTCAAGTTAGCTTGGACCTTAAGGTGGATGAATGTGAGACCTCAATGCCATACGAGATAATAATAAAATGTGTGAATAGTATGAAAATGGGTTTAAATACCTATTGTCAATTTAGAATATCTAATTTAGCCCATAATAGCCAAGTATTGGTTGTAGGTAATGCCAGACTCATTTGTAGTCTTTCTAACTCCAAGGACACCGATAGGAATCGTCTTAGGTATGAAGGCCAATTCCAAGAAGGAGGAAAGAATACAAGGACACAACTTATTACTTCTTAGGTAAGATCAATTTGCAAGAGGTTTCAAGGGAGTTGTCAAGGCAACCAATTTAACATACCAATGACTAAGAGATTTGTGAGGAGATGGGTGTAAAAGAAGGGCCCAAAGGAGCACAACATGAGCAACAACCATTGTAGAGGATTAAGCTAATATTTAAATAAGGATTAAGGGTCAAAGGAGTATCAAAAAGAGCTCCAAAAGACCAACATTTTATTTGGAAGATTAAGGAAGTACGTGGAAATAGAATGGAAGCCAAATGAGTAGGGATTGAAATGCAACGAAATAGGGGTTGGCATTTAGAGGGAAGACGACACCAGCCATAAGCCCCAAGTTAGCACGAGCTGGCTACTGGGCACGAATTCTGTTAAGACAAAATTGAGCCGGTGATGGCTAGTGTGCCAAAGGCGGTGCTAGTCCACTTTGGGACTAGCTTAGTTTTGCTTTTTTCCTTTTTGTTTTCAATTTTTTACATTTTTATTTTAATTGTCACAACTTTTCTTATGTCTATACTTGTTTTTAAGGCATGTAATAGAACCCCAAACTTATATTAAGGCCACCTAATCTTTATATTTTGGCTACTAATTATTAAGGTAACTTGAGGCCTATATATACATCATTATAACACAATGTAAGGCAGATTTTTAGATTTCAAAAGATTGAATAGAGTGTGAACTCTTGGAGAGGAGAATTCCTCCTTAGGTCTTTTTCATTTCAAGACCAAGTAAAGAAATTAGACCCACTTGTATTTAGGGTCTCTAAAATCCTTAAGTTAATCCAACTTGTTTTTTCATCTTGAGTATTGGATGGATTTATTCTTACTTAGTGTTCTTGTCAAGAAACCTAGAAGGGTGCTTACTTTTCTCCATCCCACTTGTTCTTGAATTCTTTGTAGGTTCAAGGGTATTTGGTTATTAAAGTAGTTGGCCAAATTCGATTAAAATTTGGGTGCTAGTTGTTTAATCATTTAGGGTTCTTTTTTTTTGAACAATTTGGTAGAGAATTGGATAACCAATTCTTGAGCCCTTGTTCGTGTTTTCGAGAAGGACTCCTGAGCTTGTATTAGACGTAGCACATGATATTTTTAGATAAAATATTAAAGATATCCTGTGCGAATCTTTTGGGGCCATTCATAAAGTATTTCGTGAATTTTACCATAGACATAGGCATGGTTAAAAAAATTGAACTATGTAAATCTTTTGTACTATATCTTTTTTTTATATTTATTTATATGTTTCCTTAACTATTCCAATTTAAATTTTTGGCATGGTTAAAAAAATTAAACCATGTAAATTTTTTGTACTATATCTTTTTTTTATATTTATTTATCTGTTTCCTTAACTATTCCAATTTAAATTTTCCAACAAAGTAGTACAGAGCCTAAGTTTTTAATCTAAGATTTTAGAACTTTGGATTTGATAAAATTTGATAACAAGAGTAGTTTAGGTAGTGGATTTGGAAAAATAAAGAAACATGAATCTCTTTATAGAAGGGCATATAGGTTAAAATATTTTTATTGATGGGGTAGTATATGAAGAGTGATTGTAGAATAATTACATAATTACTCACATAGTTATACTTCCAACATAAATTGAACAAGTTAGAGGCCAAAAGTATCTAATAGTAGATTTGAGATAGGTTAAACAATTAGAGAAAGAACGAATGATTGTAATTTTCATGAATGACCATGTCCTTATTAGAAAATAAAATCCAAGGGTGGGTTTAATTTATGGAGCTACAATGAGAATTGGCATATATGAAGATGTCCTTACAGTTTTTAAGTATATGAATACTTCTTCTCATATGAGATTTTAGATTTAAAAATTTTACTTTAAAGTAGTGGTTAAGTCACGGTCCCTATATCAGTGGGGTCAATTAATATTATCTTCAATAGTTATACTCCAACTATTATCATATGAAAACAAAATTATGGTAGCTTTTCAACAAGAAATATATAAAAAATATTTTTGATTTATTTTTTTCAAAGCCACCAAAAAGTGGGAATTTTATTATGTTAATTAAAAGTACAGAGAAATGCAGCCATTTGTAATACATAAGTCGGAAGCATATGGATATTATATGGAATAAAATTTCAATTGTAACTACGTGCAGTTTGTCGTGTGATCATTTTATGCTTGACCAACTAAATTCCTTTACTATTTTTTCCTTTCTTCTAGCATGCTGATAGAAAACCATCATCATCAAGTTCATTCATGCCATCTTCAAGAAAGGTACTAGATTTGCTTAAGCTAGAGGCGTTTGTAATCTTCCTCAAGAGCCAAGTGAATGAAAAGGTGATGATAATCTAGCAAACCAATCTAGGTATCCCCCTTTAGACCAATGGTTTGATATTCAATGAATATATTTTCCAATGGGAGATGTCCTCTCTGAAATTTGCCTATCAAGGCAAATTTTAATGGAATGGATAGATGAGAAATCTCTTCATTTAAGAACAAGAGAGAAGGTTCTCCTTTGTGGACCAATAGAGGCTTAATTTAGGCAAAATTAGAAGACTCGAAAAATAGAAAGACAAAGGAGCATCTGGCTCGGGAGCCACCATGAGTAGTAAGGGCAATTTTTGTGAGCGTATTTTTATGATGTATAATCATACTTCATTCAAAAAATTAATTACAATATGACAAAAGGATTTTAAAATATTCAAATATAAACTAATAATATCTATAATCATCCATGATGACTATAGAAATTCTAAAAATATTATATGATTAACTCATTATCTATACTATTGAATATATCTTTCTCCATAATTTTTTCCTATTCAACAAAGTCAAAATAAAAAAATTGTTTGGGTTCGTTTGAAATTTTATAGAATAATATATACGATTTTCAAATTTTTTATTAGGGTTAATTCATAGTTCATTACTTGGATTTGTCCTAGCTCTAAGGGATAATATTACTTCAATTAGAAAGTAAGTATTTTATAAGTTTACTTATGGTTTCTGGGTATTTAGAGTGGTGGAATGATTTTTTTAAAAAGAATTTGTGGAGTGGTACGCATTTTAGATTATGTGACATATATTCTAAAGATGCACATAATTTAAATTTTTTTGAGTTAGTAGGATTCCAAAAGTTGTGAATTTTTCCTTAAAGTATTGTTCTAAAATCACACAAGGTTGGAATATCCCAATGTAGCAAGAGAAGTATGGGAGGTATTCATCTACAAGGAAATATTTCGATGACCTGAAAGGGAAGTACACATTACTTTCAAGGATAGATTATGGCATTAAAAGAAATCTTTGTAAAGGTGAGAAATGATTGAGGCCCACTTATACAAGTCATTGGATTGTATTGTGTTTGTGAGCAACTATGCATGTTCACTGATCAAATTGAATTTGAATAGTTAAGACCTATTGATTTCAGATGTGTAGTTAGGTGCAACAATATATTAATTATTAGTTGTAAAAATCAATGGAGTTAATGGTCTTGTAACTTGAGGTAAAAATCTTTCTTGCTATAATGAAGTAAAAGAGAGTTTGAGTTCCTAAAAGATGGAAAAGTTTGAAGACAAAAGACAAGTCAATGTGGAAATTTGTTAGTTGTCTTGCATTTCTAATTATTTTAGAACATGGTAATTGGATTTAAAAAATATTTCTAATGTATTTAGATCAAGAATTTACTATTATTCTATGTATGTTAGGAGTAGAAACTAAATCTCATATTAGTTAGTTTCTAGTGTGAAAATGTCACATTTTTATGTCGTGTTTACTTTTATATGAGCTTTTGCATAAATATGAACAGTATCTACTTATTTTGTGTTATTATGTGTTTATAGGCCATCTTGGAGAAAAAGAGTAAAATATTGGTTTAAATGATGAATTTGGAAAGAATGATGGTTGTCAAAAAATTTAAAAATTTTTGAAATATGATTTGGAGCTTTTTGGAAAGTTATTCAATAAATGTGTATGGGATGATACACAGTTATGTACCAAACTATGCTAAACAAAACAAAAATAGAGTTTTAAAAAGTTATGCATAGCTTGCGGCATGGCCATGTCACAAACCATGCCACATAGAGCAAATTTGAAGCTTTTAGAAGTAATGCACACCGTGCCAGTGTCAAAGTGATAAGATGCTTAGCATCATGCATACCCGTGCATATATCTGTGCCTGTCTCTAGATTTTTCTAGAAGTTACCAAATTCAACTCTAAGTCAGTTTGAAAGTTATTAAAAAAAATCCTAGGGCAACCGCCTTCAATATTCTATGGAACTCTTGATACTTTTTCATTCTTCTTTCATCCCTTTGAAGAGGAGGCACCAAAGGAATAAGTCAAGGCAGATAAAGAAGTCCAGAGGGAAGGAATAGCTCAAGATTATGGATGAACCAAATTCTATCGTTCAAATTCTCTCTTATTTTTTATTTGTTCTATGTTGTTATATTTTTATGTTCAAAACAATTAGACCCTATTTTCTTCTTAGATCTTGTTTTTAGGATTGGATTTTGAAACTTTGAGATTGTTTAATTGAAGAGTCTATCTTTGACCTTATTAAGATTATCTCTTGAGTATTTGTACCATTGTGGATTTCTTCTTTACCAATTGTATTGATTCCTTTATGTTTGGCCAACATATTTGAGTTACATGATTAAACAGTTAAGATAATTAATCTTTGATTGATTTTTTAAGTAGTATCTATTGATCTTAATTAAATTGAAGCTAATGGCTTAATTAAGTTAATAGAAAATTGAATGATTCTAGTTGCATGTAGTTAAAGTTGATTGTTATATGTAATTTGATATTAGTGATAAATTGAAATACTTATCGATATTGGTTTTTAGTCTAAGACACCAATTAATTTAAGGCGCTAAGCAAGGTTTATTGAGTTGGATTAGGATTAATTTAAGATGCTAGGTAAGGTTATTCTGCTTTTGCAAGGATAGGAGTTTACCAATTGCTCTTGGATAATCGCATCTATGGCAAGATTCTTAATTTGATATCAAGGCATGTCTAAAGACTTGTTAGTTTCCTATTCGATTTGGATTTGTATTATTGTTTCCTACTATTTGTTTTTACTAGTTCCCTAATTCTATCATATCTTAGATTAATTAATTTCTTATTTATGTCCGCTTTTGTTTTGTTTAAGACATCATATGAATTCATTCATGTTAATAATTCAAGAGTTCATTCGTAAGATTGAAGTAATAGAAGAGATTATAAAATATATTTCCTTGGGTTCTTCATAAGTTCAATACCTTACAACTCAAATACTACGTATTAAAAAGGTAGGATTAAATTTATTGACACATGATGATAGTATTTTATACCCTTATTTTATATGTCTCCTTAAATGTTTTTTCTCTATGCTCTCCCCTAAATGTTTTGTATGTCTTTGAGTTCGTAGTTGGGGTATTGGGTTGGGTATATTTGATTATTTTATTAATTTATTTTATCAAAAAATTTAGTTTCTCGAAAAATTAAATGCTACCTATTTATGCTGTTTTCATAAATATGTTAAACAGGAGTTCAGAATTTTAGGGTAGCGATTTAGAGTTTAATGTTTAAGGTTTAGGATTTAATTTTATTATGAAACATTTTTTATAATAATTCCTATACTCTCTATTATTATAAAGTGTTTTTGTATAATATTTCATATAATTTTATTCATTATTTAATTAAGTGTAGAAATTGAAAAGGAGAACCTAGAGAAGAAACCCATCTTGGACATACAAAGAGCCACAAAAAAAATAAAAATAAAAAAATCTTACCATTCTTAAAGGGAAAAAAAATCAATATTTCTAACCCTCTAAATTATCCTTTAAAAAAATTTATCAATATATATAGCACTTTTTAGTTGTTCACTTTTTACATTAGAGAAGCTATTTTAAACCAATTAAGATTTGTTCTAATATTCACCCCTCTATGATAATTTAGACATTTTTAGGTCTAACTATGAACTTGTTTGATAAAATTAAAATTTAAAAAATTGAAATTTGAACATTTAAGTAATAAATTTTGAATACTAAAATTTAAAATTTGAATCTAATTCATTTTTATATTAAATTTTATTAATACTAGGTAGGAGGCTCGAGCGTTGCTCGGGGTGAATAATTTTTTTCTTGATGTTTTAATTATTTTATTTATAATAATTTATTATTGTAATATTTTGATATCTTTTTAATTATATTTTTTTATAAAGAAATATAATTTAGAAGTAAATCTTTAGATAAATATATTAATATTATCTTGAAGATTACTTATAAACACGTGAAGAAATATATAGATATATTTTATAATACACATATAAAATATAAGAAATCAATGACATCAATATTTTAGAAATATAATCTAAAACTTAAAAAAGTAAAATAATTATACGTTGGTATTGGAAGTATCCTTGCAAGAAATGAACTCCCACATTCATCGTTCCTTAACATTTAATTAAGATTCATTCATATGACTTTTCACTTTTTTTTTTAATTGAGTAAGATAATTATACGTTGGCACTGGAAGCATTCCAACTAGAAATAGATTCCTAAATTCATCATTCCTTAACATTTAGATAAGATTCATTTATATGACTTTTTCACTTTTTTTTATATGAATTTATATCACCTCTTTATTTTCTTTTTTTAAAAAAATTTAAAATTCAATTTTGCCAAATGTCAAAACAACACACTGCCACATGTCTTAATGACAGCTCTCCGCAACTACTCATATATATATATATATATATTTAGATTAAATATAAAAAATATTAATAATTATATAAGTATTTAATGTATTCAATTTTAAATTTAAATAATTTTCAATTTACGTCTTAATTAATTAAATAATAATAAAAATTTATCATTAAAATGTTTAATTAATTAAATACTTAACACACTTAATAAAATAAAATATTTTATTAATTAATTTTAAATACTTAATTAAATTAACAAACGAGGCGTGTATCAAATATTAAAACAACACTCATACACACAATGGGCTTAACGGGATTTCCCTTTTTCGGGTGACTTAATGAACTTTTAGACTTTACAAGGCTTGGGCTTCGATATAAAAATGTCTGGCTTTAAGTATGTCATAAAACAAATAGAGGCCCTTTTTTCTCCTGCTTTTTGTTAGTCTAAAACAACACAACAAACACAATGGGCTTCCTGGGCATGTTTTTTTTTTTAATATATATTTTTAAATAAGTGAATTGATGGGTTTTAGACTTTGGAACAATCTTCTAGTATATTTTTTTGAAATATTCTTTAAGTACATTACTAAAAATGTGATACGTGTTTATTAATTTAATAGATATTTACCTAATTATATAAATTAGTAGATACGTGTATTAGATATTCACAAAGTATTAAATAAGAATTGAGTAAGTATATAGACATTTGTTATGTTTCTAATAGTTATTAGAGAGTATTACAGAAAGTATACCAGAAGATTCTAAACTCTTTGGAATGCTTGGACTTTGACATAAAAAAGTCCGGCTTCAAGTGGGTCGTAATGCAAATAAAGGGTTTTTTTTTTTTAATCCCTTTCTTTTTGTTACAAATTTATTTTTTAAAATCATTTTTCTAGGCAAACAGTTTACTCCTTCATAGATTTAAAGGAAAAAAAATTTATTCCTTAAATCATTATAAAAGATGACCAGTATTTACTAACAAATATTGTATTTGAGACCTATTGTAAAAAGAAAAAATTAAAATTTATAAATTAAGCTATTTTGCTTGGGCCAAGGTTTTGATATCAACAGTAATTTTTTGCAGATCAACAATAATTATTTTAACGGAAGATTAGCCATTTTAGTCCATTAACTTTTTTATTTTTGAAGGTTAGGTCTCTTTCCTTTATTTTCAACTAGTTAAGTCCCTTAACAAATATTTTTTAACTGAAAATGTCATTTTGACTATTACCGTCACTATCCTCGTCAAAAGGTAAAGACAATTTTGAAACTTCACTTTTTAATTCACCACCCATGGATAGAAAAATTAACTAATTTAGTCCCTTACATTTTTTGTTTTGGAGGGTTAGATCCATTTTTTTTAATTTTATTTTCACCTAATTAAGTTCCTTAACTAAATTTTTTTAACTAAAAATGTCATTTTAACCGTTAAAAAATCAGAGTGGAATTTACAGTAATGGTCAAAATGACCTTTTCAGTTAAAAAAATTAGTTAAGGGACCTAATTAGGTGAAAATAAAGAAAATGAACCTAACCCTTCAAAACAAAAAATATAAAGGACTAAATTGACTAATTTTCCTATTCGTAGATGGTGAGTTGAAAAGTGAAGTTTCAAAATTATCCTTATTTTTTGACGAGGGTAGTGACGGTAACAGTCAAAAGAACTTTTTCTGTAAAAAAATATTTGTTAAGGGCTTAACTAGTTGAAAATAAAAAAGAAGGACCTAACCCTCCAAAACAAAAAAGTTAAGGAACTAAAATGACTATTTTTTCTTACTGTAATCGAAAAAACAAACATTAAATTTTTCCTTAAATCACTCTTATTGACTCACTTTCGCCGAAAGTTGACAATAGTTGACTTCTTATTGTGTCATTTCAAGGATACTTGTATTCCTTCTATCTCCTTTTATCAATATATTAAAATTAAATTTTTTATCTCAATTTATTTACTTCATTAGTAAATTAAGAATATATTAATTATTTTTTTTACAAATATCTATCTTCAATATAGTGAGTACTTCTGCACTTACAATAAAAAATAAAAGTAAATTAAATATACTTACAGCACATAAAACTTTAGAATTTAATTATTTTTTAATAAAAAAAGAGATTCATTAAGAGTAAAATAAAAAATGTTAATTAATTAATTAAAAAATTTTATTTTTAAAAAAAATTTATATAGATAAAATGGAACGAATGGAGTAATTTTTAACGGCGTCAATTCTTTTAGCCTAGGGGACTTCGCCTTTTCATTCTGAAGTAAAAGCAAATTATGAAAAATAGTTTTGATTCAGAGAGTACCCTTCATAGTTCTGCTTAGCAATGGTGCTAATCGGAATTTGATGGGAAGCACTAAAATAGTTTGTTTAGAAAATAATAAAGAATCTAAAAAGTTGAATATAAAAAGAGAACAAAAGTTCAAAGACAAAATGCGACAATTTATCATATTTTTATATAATACAAAATAGTTGAAGGATAAAAAAGATTGAATAAAAGTTTGAAAATATTTTTAAATAATCAATAATAGTTAAAAGATACTCTTCCGTCTTAATGAAATTGATATACTTACTATTTTATAATTTTTAAAATTTTTAATATATTATATATTATAAAATAATCAATATATTCTCGTATATTATTTTTATATATTTAAATTTGACTTAAAATATTTTAAAATATACATTTTTTTTTTACTTTTTAGTATATTATAAGTGTTATTTTTTAAGTATAGTTTTTTTTACATAAAATGTCGAACATAATTAATAACTGTTTCACCAATTTTAATTCCTAAATGAATATAAATAACCATGTTGCCTATTTCCTCCCCGCAAGAGCTTTGAATGAAATTGGCATTGCTTAGCTCCACTTTTCCTTTCTCTTTCTTCTTTTTCTCTCTATCCATTTCCCTTTGCCAAAACTCTCCCCTTTTCAGCGATTGGTTGTAGAGCTTGGCCAAATCGAAGCTTGGCTTCTATCAAAGCTCGAATCTTGGCCAAATTTTCTGTCTTTTTCTCTTTTGTGTGCCCCAATTCCTTTTTGGTCCACAAATTATTTTAAAAAAAAGAAATTAGAAAATTAGAAAAAAAAGATTGTTATGTTATGAATTATTGGAATCTCCATTAATTAGTTGAGGCTCCACTAATTATGGATTTATGTGAATTATTAGAAGATTTTTATGGATGTCCACCATTTAGTGGAGACACCATTAATTGAGATTAGTTGAAGATGATGTATGTCATGATGTAATCCACTAATTAGAGCTCTATAAATAGAACTATTCTCTAAACTTGTAACACACCATTATTTTGTGAAAGAAAGATTAGTGAAAGAAAGATTAGAGAAAATTGTGAGAGAAAAGAAAGAGAGAAATTCTTGTGCAAAATAGTTAGAGTTTTATTAGTGTGTAGTGTGAAGATTTTATTCTAACATTACCCTAATTTTATAACACGTTATCAGCACGAGTTTCTACCGGTACAAAAGCCAGAAGACTAAGCACGAGTTTCTGCCGTTACCAAAGCCAGAAGACAGGTACGCATTTATTGATCTCTAAGGCTAACATCGCGAAACTCGAATTTGTAGCCCTTGATATTTCCGGAAAAAATTATATGTCATGGGTTCTCGATGCGTAAATGCATCTAAATGTCGAAGGCCTTAGTGAAACTATTCAAACAAATAATAGTGCATCTGCACAACACAAGGCTAAAGCTTTGATTTTTATTCATCGTCATCTCGATGAAAATTTGAAAATGGAATATCTTACCGAAAAAGATCCATATGGCCTATGGGTAAATTTAAAAGAAAGATTTGACCACCTGAAGATGGTCGTACAACCTCATCGCACGGTATGAATGGTTGCACCCGAGGTTGCAAGATTTTAAAACCGTGAATGAATATAGCTCCGCAATGTATAAAATTACATCTCAATTAAAATTATGCGGAGAAAAAGTGATCGATGAAGATATGTTGGAGAAGACATTCTCCACCTTTCATGCCTCGAATATTGTCCTGCAAAGAACAATATCGAGAAAAGGGGTATACAAAATTTACAGATTTAATTATCGCCCTCCTCATTGCAGAGAAAAATAATGAGTTATTATTGAAAAATCATGAAGCTGCACCAATCGGCTCTACAAAGACTCCCAAAAGTGAATGCTGTTGGCTCCAGCAGAAGCCATCGTTATAGTCGTGGTCGTGGCCGTGGCCGTGGTTATGGTCGTAGACACGCTCGATATTTCCCTTATCACAATTATAATCAAACTGTGAGAAATACTGGCCACCTGAAGTGGAACAGAAAAGATCAAAAGGGAAAAGAAAAAGAAATTGAAGAAAAGCATGAGGATATATGTTATAGATGTGGCATGAAAGGTCATTGGTCACGAAACTGTCGTACGGCTAAGCATTTAGTTGAATTGTATCAAGCTTCATTGAAAAATAAAAATGTGGAAGCAAATTTTTCTCAACATCCAATAAATAATGCTGAGGATGACGATAGTGATCCTGAAGATCTTACCCATATGGATGTATCGGATTTTTTTGAACACCCAGACGGTAGGATAGACAATTTAATTGGTGATGGCAGTGTCAAAAAGAACTAAAGCCTCACCCTGATATTTTTGTATTTTCATTTTCATTATATTCTAATAATATTTACGTTTACATATATATATATTTGTGTTCAGATGGCTGTTATCAATGATGATGTATGCATTATTGATAGTGGAACTACACACACCATACTAAAAAATGAGAAATATTTTTCTGATCTCAAAATGGAAGAAATAAATATTTATACGATAAACGGTAGTGCAAATGTAATTGAGGGCTCCGGAAGAGCTAGTATATTGTTGCCTAAAGGAATAACAATTATTATTGATAAGACACTATTTTCCTCAAAATCCAGAAGAAATTTATTGAGTTTTAAAGATATCCATAGAAATGGGTATCATGTTGAAACAAATGAGGAAAATGAGATTGAGCATCTTTTTATTACTCAAATGCATTTGGGTAAGAAATCGGTATTAGAAAAACTGCCGTCTTTTTCTACTGGTCTATATTTTGTAAAAATACGTACAATTGAAATTCATCATCTAGTAAACCGAAGTTTACTGATCCTGTTACTTTTAGCATTTGGCATGACCGGTTGGGTCATCCGGGATCTACCATGATGAGAAGAATCATTGAGAATACACATGGTCATCCTTTAAAAAATAAGAGGATATTAACATCAGAAAAATTCGCATGTACTGCATGTTCCCTAGGAAAATTAATTGTTAAACCATCACCAGTAAAAGTAGGAGCTGAAAGTCCTACATTTTTCTAACGGATTCACGGAGATATTTGTGGACCTATTGATCCACCATGTGGACCGTTCAAATATTTTATGGTCTTAATTGATGCATCATCCCGATGGTCACATGTATGTTTATTATCTACTCGCAACATGGCGTTTGCGAGATTATTTGCTCAAATAATTAAATTACGAGCACAATTTTCGGACCATCACATTAAAAATATCCGTTTGGATAATGCTGGTGAATTTTCATCACATGCTTTTGATGCATATTGCATGTCAATTGGGATTAATGTTGAACATCCCGTAGCTCATGTTCACACACGTAATGGTCTTGTCGAATCTTTGATTAAACGATTACAATTAATTGCTAGACCATTATTAATGAAAACAAATCTCCCAACATCTCGCTCGGGGACATGCTATTCTACATGCCGCAACACTTGTACGTATAAGACCAGCTAGTTATCATAAATTCTCTCATTTGCAATTGGCTTTTGGGTCGAACCAAATATTGCTCATTTAAGAATTTTTGGGTGTGTCAGTATATATTCCAATTGCACCAAACCAACGTACAAAGATGGGTCCTCAAAGAAGAAAGGGATATACGTTGGATATGATTCTCCCTCTATTATCGTGTATGTTGAACCCCCGATCAGAGATGTATTCACAAAGAAGATTTGCCGATTGTCATTTTGATGAATCATTATTCCCTAAATTAGGGGAGAACCAAAACAAAGATAAAAAGGATCTTGCTTGGACAACATCATTAAATTATCTTGATTCGCGCACAAGCGCATGTGAACTTGAAGTTCAAAAGATAATTCATTTGGAAAGCATTGCAAATCAAATGCCGGACGCTTTTGTTGACTCCGGAAGAGTTACAAAATCGCATATTCCAACTTATAAATGCTCCTATTCGAATTGAAGTTCCAGCAGAACAAAATATTATACATATAGTCGCTGAGTCAAAAACACGCCGTAAGCGTGGCCGACCTCTTGGTTCTAAAGATAAAAATCCTCGAAAGAAAAGAGGATTAAATGATCCGGAAGATCATATTGAAGAAAAGAATGATAAAGACCAAGAGAGAACCGATGACAAAGAACCGAAGTTGATGAAAGTAACATCGAAATTTCTATCAATTATACCACTTCCGGTAGAAGTTGGAATCGGATAGAAACTGTTATTAATAATATATTTGCATACAATATATCTCTTGATGTTACATAGGATAATGATAATCCTGAACCAATATCAGTTGATGTATGTCGGCATAGAAAGGATTGTCTGCAATGGCAAGATGCGATTCAATCGGAGTTAAATGCACTGACAAAACGTGAAGTCTTCGGACCTGCAGTCCGAACACCAGAAGGTGTAAAACCTGTTAGCTACAAATGGATATTTGTGCGAAAGAGCAATGAAAAGAGTGAAATCGTCCGATATAAAGCGCGATTAGTAGCCCAAGGTTTTTCACAAAGACCAGGTATTGATTATGATGAAACTTATTCTCCTATTGTTGATGCTATTACACTCCGATATATTATCAGTTTGGCAGTACATGAAAAGATAGATATGCGCCTATTAGATGTTGTCACTGCTTACTTGTATGGAAATTTAGAAAATGATGTTTACATGAAAATCCCCGAAGGATTTCATATGCCTGAAGCATATAAACATTATCCTCGTGAAAATTACCCCATCAAGTTGCAGAAATCATTATATGTCCTGAAGCAATTTGGGCGCATGTGGTTCACACGTCTTAGTGAATATTTATTGAAAGCGGGATTTAAAAATGACCAGGTATGTCCATGTGTTTTTATTAAGAAATCTGGTTCTAAATTTATGATATTAGCTATATGTGTTGATGATATTAATCTTATTGGAACTCCTGAAGAGCTCCAAGAAACAATTGATTATTTAAAAAGAGAATTCGAAATCAAGGATTTTGGTAAAACCAAATTTTGCCTTGATTTACAAATTGAACATTTGGAGAGTAGAACATTTATTAATCAATCAACATATACAACAAAAGTGTTAAAAAGATTTTACATGGACAAAGCACATCCATTGAGTATTCCAATGATCGTCCGATCATTAAATGTGGATAAAGATCCTTTCCGACCTCAAGAAAATGATGAAGAACTCCTTGGTTCTGAAGTACCATATCTCAGTGCAATTGGTGCATTGATGTATCTTGCTAATAACACACGGCCTGATATTGCTTTTGCTGTCAATTTATTAGCAGTTCTTCACCAACACGACGACATTGGAATGGAATTAAACAAGTCCTTCGATATCTCCAAGGTACAATTGATCTCGGATTATTTTATTCAAATAAAACCAGTCCAACATTGATAGGTTATGCAGATGCTGGTTATTTATCTGATCCACATAAAGCACGTTCTCAAACGGGCTATCTATTTACATGTGGAAATACTGCTATATCATGGCGTTCTACGAAACAATCTATAGCAGCTAATTCTTCAAATCATGCTGAAATTATAGCCATTCATGAAGCAAGTCGAGAATGTGTATGGCTAAGATCCATGATTCATTATATCCGAGAAAGTTGTGGATTCGGTCATGTGATAACCTCGCAGATATTTTCACGAAGACTTACCGACTGCAACATTTGAGAAGTTGAGATATAAAATCGGTATGCGTCAATTTAAAGATTTAAAGGAATCATCTCATCAGGGGGAGTAATAAACAGACATATAGAATAGTGTACTCTTTTTCCTTCACTAGATTTTTTTTCCCACTGGGTTTTTATCTAGTAAGGTTTTAATGAGGCATATTCTTTATGTATGGATGGACATCCAAGGGGGAGTGTTATGAATTATTGGAATCTCCATTAATTAGTGGAGGCTCCACTAATTATGGATTTATGTGAATTATTAGAAGATTTTTATGGATGTCCACCATTTAGTGGAGACACCATTAATTGAGATTAGTTGAAGATGATGTATGCCATGATGTAATCCACTAATTAGAACTCTATAAATAGAGCTATTCTCTAAGCTTGTAACACACCATTATTTTGTGAAAGAAAGATTAGTGAAAGAAAGATTAGAGAAAATTGTGAGAGAAAAGAAAGAGAGAAATTCTTGTGCAAAATAGTTAGAGTTTTATTAGTGTGTAGTGTGAAGATTTTATTCTAACACTACCCTAATTTTATAACATGTTATGTATTTTTTTTTATTTTCTATCCCTTATATTAATTCACCTAGAATTTTGAATGTGATACTTTCTATTATTATGAATCTAGTAATTCTTCTGTACAATTTGTTTTATTTGAGTGAAAATATAAGTAGATAAGAGTTAATTTGAGATGAATTTTATAAAAAATTATTAAATATATAAAGTCGGATAAAATTAAAAAAAAATAATATGTTATGAATATATATTAGTTATTTAAAAATAAAAATTATATAAAATAATAATATATTTAAATTAAATTAAAATTAAAATTTTTTGACCACGTTAAAATTTACTTAAAAATAACTGGCTTTTGTAATAGTTATACAGTGTAACCAAAAGTATGTAAGTGATGTGATTCTGACGGGATCATTATCTAGTGAGAGACCCCAAACTCTTACGAATTTTGTCGTTTTAGGTCAGCTTTGGGGGTAGGGCAAGGTGATGTTAGTTGACTTCACCAAAAATCCCAGGAGCTGACTTCTCTTGGCAACCCCGTTTTATTGCACTTCTCGAGGCTTATGATAAACGATGTGAATGATCGCGTTCTTATTGTTATGAATTATTAGAATCTTTATTAATTAGTGAAGACTCCACTAATTATGAATTTATATAAATTATTATAGAAGTTTTTTTATGGATGTCCACATTTAGTGGAGACACCACTAATTGAGATTAGTGGAAGATGATGTACGCCATGATGTAATCCACTAATTAGAGCTCTATAAATAGAGCTATTCTCTAAGCTTGTAATACACCATTATTTTGTGAAAGAAAGATTAGTGAAAGAAAGATTAGAGAAAAAATTGTGAGAGAAAGAAAGAGAGAAGTTTGAAGAGAAATTCTTGTGCAAAGAATAATTAGAATTTTCTTAGTGTGTAGTGTGTAGATTTTATTCTAACACTACCCTAATTTTATAACACGTTATCAGCACGAGTCTCTACCAGTACAAAAGCCAGAAGACTAAGCACGAGTTTCTGCCGTTACCAAAGCCAGAAGACAGGTACGCATTTATTGATCTCTATGGCTAACCTCGCTAAACTCGAATTTGTAATCCTTGATATTTCTGGAAAAAATTATATGTCATGGGTTCTCGAAGCAGAAATGCATCTAAATGCTAAAGGCCTTAGTGAAACTATTCAAGCAAATAATAGTGCATCTGCACAACACAAGGCTAAAGCTTTGATTTTTATTCGTCGTCATCTCGATGAAAATTTGAAAATGGAATATCTTACCGAAAAAGATCCATATGTCCTGTGGGTAAATTTAAAAGAAAGATTTGACCACCTGAAGATGGTCGTACTACCCACTGCACGATATGAAAGGTTGCACATGAGGTTGCAAGATTTTAAAATCGTGAATGAATATAACTCCGCAATGTATAAAATTACATCTCAATTAAAATTATGTGGAGAAAAAGTGACTGATGAAGATATGTTGGAGAAGACATTCTCCACCTTTCATGCCTCAAATATTGTCCTGCAGCAACAATATCGAGAAAAGGAGTATGCAAAATTTACAGATTTAATTACTGCCCTCCTCATTGCAGAGAAGAATAATGAGTTATTATTGAGAAATCATGAAGCCAGACCAACTGGCTCAACAGCACTCCCATAAGTGAATGCTGTTGGCTCTAGCAGAAGCCATCGTTATAGTCGTGGTCGTGGCCATGGCCGTGACCGTGGTCGTGGTTATGGTTGTAGACACACTCGATATTTCCCTTATCATAATTATAATCAAACTATGAGAAATACTGGCAACCTGAAGTGGAACAGAAAAGATCAGAAGGGAAAAGAAAAAGAAATTGAAGAAAAACATGAGGATATATGTTATAGATGTGGCATGAAAGGTCATTGGTCACGAAACTGTCGTACGGCTAAACATTTAGTTGAATTGTATCAAGCTTCATTGAAAAATAAAAATGTGGAAGCAAATTTTTCTCAATATCCAAAAAAAAAAAAATGTTGAGGATGATGATATTGATCCTGAAAATCTTAATATCAATATTACCCATATGGATGTATCGGATTTTTTTTGAACACCCAGACGGTAGGATAGACCATTTAATTGGTGATGGCAGTGTCCAGAAGAACTAAAGCCCCACCCTGATATTTTTGTATTTTCATTTTTATTCTATTCTAATAATATTTACGTTTACATATATATATTTGTGTTCAGATGGCTGTTGTTAATGATGATGTATGCATTATTGATAGTGGAACTACACACACCATACTAAAAAATGAGAAATATTTTTCTGATCTCAAAATGGAAGAAATAAATATTTATACGATAAACGGTAGTGCAAATGTAATTGAGGGCTCCGGAAGAGCTAGTATATTGTTGCCTAAAGGAACAACAATTATTATTGATAAGGCGCTATTTTCCTCAAAATTTAGAAGAAATTTATTGAGTTTTAAAGATATCCATAGAAATGGGTATCATGTTGAAACAAATGAGGAAAATGGGATTGAACATCTTTTTATTACTCAAATGCATTTGGGTAAGAAATCGGTATTAGAAAAACTGCCGTCTTTTTCTACTGGTCTATATTTTGTAAAAATACGTACAATTGAAATTCATCATCTAGTAAACCAGAAGTTTACTGATCCTATTACTTTTAACATTTGGCATGACTGGTTGGGTCATCCGGGATCTACCATGATGAGAAGAATCATTGAGAATACACATGGTCATCCTTTAAAAAATAAAAGGATATTAACATCAGAAAAATTCGCATGTACTGCATGTTCCCTAGGAAAATTAATTGTTAAACCATCACCAGTAAAAGTAGGAGCTGAAAGTCCTACATTTTTTGAACGGATTCACGGAGATATTTGTGGACCTATTGATCCACCATGTGGACCGTTCAAATATTTTATGGTCTTAATTGATGCATCATCCCGATGGTCACATGTATGTTTATTATCTACTCGCAACTTGGCGTTTGCGAGATTACTTGCTCAAATAATTAAATTACGAGCACAATTTTCGGACCATCACATTAAAAATATCCGTTTGGATAATGCTGGTGAATTTTCATCACATGCTTTTGATGCATATTGCATGTCAATTGAGATTAATGTTGAACATCCTGTAGCTCATGTTCACACACAAAATGGTCTTGCTGAATCTTTGATTAAACGATTACAATTAATTGCTAGACCATTATTAATGAAAACAAATCTCCCAATATCTGCATGGGGACATGCTATTCTACATGCTGTAACACTTGTACGTATAAGACCAGCTAGTTATCATAAATTTCTCTCCTTTGCAATTGGCTTTTGGGTCAGAACCAAATATTGCTCTTTTAAGAATTTTTGGGTGTGCTGTATATATTCCAATTGCACCAAACCAACGTACAAAGATGGGTCCTCAAAGAAGAAAGGGGATATACATTGGATATGATTCTCCCTCTATTATCAGGTATGTTGAACCCCTGACAGGAGATGTATTCACAGCAAGATTTGCTGATTGTCATTTTGATGAATCATTATTCCCTAAATTAGGGGGAGAACCAAAACAACATAAAAATGATCTTGCTTGGACAACATCATTAAATTATCTTGATCCGCGCACAAGCGCATGTGAACTTGAAGTTCAAAAGATAATTCATTTGGAAAGCATTGCAAATCAAATGCCAGACGCTTTTGTTGACTCCAGAAGAGTTACAAAATCGCATATTCCAATTATAAATGCTCCTATTCGAATTGAAGTTCCAACAGAACAAAATATTATACATATAGCTGCTGAGTCAAAAACACGCCAGAAGTGTGGCCGACCTCTTGGTTCTAAAGAAAAAAATCCTCGAAAGAAAAGATGATTAAATGATCCAGAAGATCATATTGAAGAAAAGAATGATAAAGACCAAGAGAGAACTGATGACAAAGAACCAGATGTTGATGAAAGTAACATTGAAATTTCTATCAATTATATCACTTCCGGTAGAAGTTGGAATCGGATAGAAACTGTTATTGATAATATATTTGCATATAATATATCTCTTGATGTTACACAGGATAATGATGATCCTGAACCAATATCAGTTGATGTATGTCGGCATAGAAAAGATTGGCTGCAATGGAAAGATGCGATTCAATCGGAGTTAAATGCACTGACAAAACGTAAAGTCTTCGGACCTGCAGTTCGAACACCAGAAGGTGTAAAACCTGTTGGCTACAAATGGATATTTGTGCGAAAGAGCAATGAAAAGAGTGAAATTGTTCGATATAAAACGCAATTAGTAGCCCAAGGTTTTTCACAAAGACCAGGTATTGACTATGATGAAACTTATTCTCCTGTTATTGATGCTATTACACTCCGATATCTTATCAGTTTGGCAGTACATGAAAAGATAGATATGCGCCTATTAGATGTTGTCACTGCTTACTTGTATGAAAATTTAGAAAATGATGTTTACATGAAAATCCCCGAAGGATTTCATATACCTGAAGTATATAAACATTATCCTCGTGAAAATTACTCCATCAAGTTGCAAAAATCATTATATGGCCTGAAGCAATCTGGGCGCATGTGGTTCACATGTCTTAGTGAATATTATTGAAAGCGGGATTTAAAAATGACCAGGTATGTCCATGTGTTTTTATTAAGAAATCTGGTTCTAAATTTATGATATTAGCTATATATGTTGATGATATTAATCTTATTGGAACTCCTGAAGAGCTCCAAGAAATAATTGATTATTTAAAAAGAGAATTCGAAATCAAGGATTTTGGTAAAACCAAATTTTGCCTTGGTTTACAAATTGAACATCTGGAGAGTGGAATATTTATTCATCAATCAACATATACAGCAAAAGTGCTTAAAAGATTTTACATGGACAAAGCACATCCATTGAGTATTCCAATGATCGTCCGATCATTAAATGTGGATAAAGATCCTTTCCGACCTCAAGAAAATGATGAAGAACTCCTTAGTCCTGAAGTACCATATCTCAGTGCAATTGGTGCATTGATGTATCTTGCTAATAATACAAGACCTGATATTGCTTTTGCTGTCAATTTATTAGCAAGATTTAGTTCTTCACCAACACGACGACATTGGAATGGAATTAAACAAGTCCTTCGATATCTCCAAGGTACAATTGATCTCGGATTATTTTATTCAAATAAAACCAGTCCAACATTGATAGGTTATGCGAGATGTTTGGTTATTTATCTGATCCACATAAAGCACGTTCTCAAACGGGCTATCTATTTACATGTGGAAATACTGCTATATCATGGCGTTCTACGAAACAATTTATAGCAGCTACTTCTTCAAATCATGTTGAAATTATAGCCATTCACGAAGCAAGTCGAGAATGTGTATGGCTAAGATCCATGATTCATTATATCCGAGAAAGTTGTGGATTATCATCAATCAAAGGTATTCCAACTCCTCTTTATGAAGACAATGCAGCTTGCATAGCTCAATTACGAGGAGGATATATTAAAGGAGATCGGACAAAACATATTTCACCAAAATTCTTCTTTACTCATGAACTCCAGAAGAAAGGTGAAATTGATGTGCTACAAATTCGGTCATGTGATAACCTCGCAGATATTTTCACGAAGACTTTACCGACTGCAACATTTGAAAATTTGAGATATAAAATCGGTATGCGTCGGTTTAAAGATTTAAGGAATCATCTCATCAGGGGGAGTAATAAATAGACATATAGAATAATGTACTCTTTTTCCTTCACTAGATTTTTTTTTCCACTGGGTTTTTATCTAGTAAGGTTTTAATGAGGCATATTCTTTATGTAATGGATGGATATCCAAGGGGGAGTGTTATGAATTATTAGAATTTTTATTAATTAGTGGAGGCTCCACTAATTATGGATTTATGTGAATTATTATAGAAGATTTTTATGGATGTCCACCATTTAGTGGAGACACCACTAATTGAGATTAGTGGAAGATGATGTATGCCATGATGTAATCCACTAATTAGAGCTCTATAAATAGAGCTATTCTCTAAGCTTGTAATACACCATTATTTTGTGAAAGAAAGATTAGTGAAAGAAAGATTAGAGAAAGAATTGTGAGAGAAAGAAAGAGAGAAGTTTGAAGAGAAATTCTTGTGCAAAGAATAGTTAGAATTTTCTTAGTGTGTAGTGTGTAGATTTTATTCTAACACTCGTATTAAATTATCCGTTCATTTTAATTAATTATACAAAGATTAAGAAAAATAAAATTTTTAATTAATTAAATATTTTTTTTATTTTTATTTTTAAAATTCAATAGTAAATATCTTTTTTTTTTATATTAAGAAGTACACAAATTCTAAAACTTTAATATCATTTCAATTACTTTTTTCTCCTAAATATTTAATTATTATTAGAAAATAAATCAAAATATTGATGAATATTTAATTCTCTCCTTAAGTTACTATTGATATTTTTTAAAAATTAACGAGATAAACATGAATATTATAACTCATAAAATGAGTTTTTGACTATATTTTAATATGTTTAGAAAATAGAATATTATTAAATATAGATAAATTTAAAATATTAAATCTTGATTTTTTAAAAGGAAAGATAATTTGGAACAAATATTAAGTTAGAAAGTGAACTGATAATTTGGGATGGAAGAAGTATTTATTTATTTTTGTTTTCATGATTTTTTCTTTACCCATGTAAGAGTTTGTTGTTTTAAAATTCACGCATCCCATTTTAATTATATCACAAAATTAGATACGTAAGTATTTTAAAAAGGAGTTTATTATAATTTACTTTTATTAAGTTAGCAAATAGTGACACTTTAGTACTATCAAGTTGTAAAAAAAACGTTAGGAGTCCACTGACTGTTAGTTAATAACGCTATTGACTGACGCAAGTTACATTTGTATTAAAATGTCTCTTTTGTCTATACTAATTATAAGATGTCTAAAATAATCTTTTAAATTTATTTCAATATACCCCATTAAATTGTGAATTGTAATGCTTTAGTACCACAAGTTATAAAAAAGACAGAGATTCATTTATCATTAGTTAATAATGATATTGATTAACAGAAGTTACTTTTATAATAAAATATTTATTTTACCTATATTAATTACAAGATTTATAAAAAATCCTTTAGTAAAAGGAACTTGGCACCTAAAGTATTTGTGGACCTATAATACTTTTTATAATTTTTTGTATTAAAGTATCATTATCAATTTAATAGAATAAAATGTAACAAACATGTAAACTAAAGTTTCAATCAACTTCCTTAAATTAGACATACTATGTGTTTATTTGGTAGATCAAATTACGTTATTTTTCTCCTTTTTTTCTCTCTCTTAAATATATAGGTGTCTACTTTCGTTGTCAATTCCAATAATATCAATTAATGAGTATAAGTTTCATGGAAAACAAAGAAATTTTCAAATTCAAATTTGGAAACTCAGTTTATTTATGAAAAGAACTTTCATAAATAATAAACAAGTAAATGACTTGCACATTCTTAGTAAATGCATTCAATTTAATATATATATATATATATATATACACACACTACATACCTAGCGTATCTTGTGATATGGACACAACTGATGTTTGATTTTCTCTAAAGCCATAAGGACATTTCCCATATTTTCCCTATTTCTTGGAGACTCCAGGGAACAATTCAATGCCACTTGAAATATGGATGATATGCACTTCAATTTTTCAGAAAAGTATTCTTCACCATCCTTCAACAAATTGGCATCTACCACTTGAGAAAATGTATCATAAACTGAATTATTCACCCAATCTCTCAAGCTCCAACCTTGATTGAACATCTCGTCATTGGGCTTTTTCCTTGTGAATACTTCCATCAACAAAATTCCATAACTGTAAACGTCACATTTGATTGATACCAATCCTTCTAATCCATATTCTGAAGCCAATATCATGAAATAAGAAATGTAATTGAAAAACACAATCTTCAGCATCAATTAGAGGGAAAAGTAACTTAGATGTGTAATAAAGTTGTAAAAATTACCTGGTGCAATATAGCCCAATGTAGCTAGTGTTTTGGTGTATGATTTGCTTTGCTCATTGTCTAATAAATTGGCTGTACCAAAATCACTCACATGTGCAACCATATCTTGATCAAGTAACACATTGCTAGGCTTTAGATCACAATGAACAATTTGTGTTGAATTACCAAAATGAAGATATTGCAAAGCATATGCAACATCAATCATAATATTCAACCTCTGCATAATATCTAAGAAGTAGTTGTGGGAATATAACCACTTCTCAAGACTTCCATGAGGCATAAACTCAAGTATCAATGCCTTAAAACTTGGATTTGAGCAACTGGTAATGATTTTTATGAGATTCCGATGGCGAATGCTACTTAATACTTGACATTCCTTTTCGAAACTCCCAAAAGCCCTTTCTTCAAGTAAATTGAATACTTTAACCGCTACGGCTCTACCATCATTGAGGACACCTTTGTAAACAGTTCCAAAGCTGCCCATGCCAAGCAAATTACTCTCATCGTACCCATTCGTTGCACGGAAAAGTTCATGATATGAGATCCTTTCTACTTTAATCATCGACCACGAGTTTGTTACATTTGTAGATTCATCTTTGTTTCTACATCTTACATACATCAAGCCAAGAGTGAATGCAGCCAGAGCAACAGCCACGAGGAGCAAAAGAAATAAATGATGATGCATCGCCTTTGTCCTTAGTTTTTTAGACAGCATGTTTTGGCACGGTGGAACATTAAACTTAGAAGGTCCACATAGTGCATCATTAAAAATGAATGATTGACTTGTGAAATTCTCAAAGGGCCCTCTCGATGGTATTTCACCTCTTAATTTGTTGAATGAGACATTAAAGTACTTGAGATACCGAAGGTTCTCTAGTGATCTTGGTATCAGACCAGAGATGTTGTTATGTGAGAGATCCAAAAATTCCAAATTTGAGATGTTACCAATTGATTCTGGAATTGCTCCTTGAATTCTATTGTGTGCTAAGGAAAGATGCATTAAGTTTTGCAAATCAGCAATCGTCTTTGGAAAATCTCCTGAGAAGTGATTTCTTGTCAAGTCTATCTGGATTGCAGCCTTCAAATTTCCAATTCTCAAAGGTAGGGAACCAGTAAAGTTGTTGGAAGAGAGATTGAGATTCAAGAGATCTTTGAGGTTCCACAAGCTTGTGGGTATGGTAGAAGTCAATCTGTTCAAACCAAGAACAAGACTTCTCAAAGATGTAACATTACCGAAACAATCTGGAAGAGAATCGAAGATTTGATTGCCTTCAAGAGATAGCTCGTTCAATCTTTGCAAACCACACAAATTGCTAGGAATAGATCCACTGAGTTTGTTATAGGAAAGATCTAGTGATTGAATATCTTGAAAACCTTGAATTGAGGAAGGCACAGACCCAGTTAATTGGTTTCTCTTCAGATCCAACCGAAACAAATTGCTTAGATTAGCTATTCCACTTGGAATGCTTCCCTTGATTTTGCAATTGCCGGCTATTATTTGTTGAATTGACTTAGAAAGATTCCCAATTGTAGTAGGAAGAAGGCCCTCCAGTGGGTTGTGGCTCACCTCTACAAATCTCAGTTCCTTGCACTTTGACAAGAAAATGAAGAAATCCAAATCCTGAGAGGAAGTTTTGCTCTTGAATTGATTGCCCCCAACCGCAAATATTTGGAGCTGATTTAGATCTCCAAAAGTCTCTGGAATAGAACCCATGAAGTTGTTTGCTCCAACGTCTAAGAGTGTGAGTTGAGAGCAATTAGAAATTGAATCAGGTAAAACTCCGTGGAAGTGATTTTCGCTAAGATATATCTGTTTTAAATTGGGAAGTCGAAGGCCAATATTTGTTGGAAGTTGGCCTGAGAGATAATTGCCACCAAAATCAATCGAACGTAGCATGGAGAGGTTATACACGCCTTCTGGTATGTGACCACTAAAGCGATTGGATGCTAAATAAAGCACTTGTAGATTATGTAGGTTGCCAAGCTCCTTTGGAATATCACCTGTAAAAGTTACATTACTTTACAGAGAGTATTGAAATTCTAAGTTTGTTCAATTTTTGTATTTTAATCTCTTAACAGACCTTTTAGATTGCTTTGAACAATTGTTAGATACGTCAGCATAGTCAAATTACCAATTTCTTTAGGAATTACACCTGCAAAATGGGTAAGTATATAATCAAATTATTATAACAAGATAAGAAGAAAGAGTATATAATCAAATTATTATAACATGACAAGAAAGAATCTATCATCTATGTATAACTTTTTCCATTTTATATAGTGATTTAACATTTTATATGATTATTACAAGTTAATTAAATCTCAATGTTCTCTTCAGAGAAAAGAATTTTAAAAACGGATTCCAATCAATAAAATCCACTTAAACTTGAAAAGGGTTTGGACTTATCATTTCTCAAAATAGATTCAACTTATACTAATGGCCTATTTTTTTTCCCCCTCTCAAAGTAAGATAAAAAGTGGAATTGCAAAATGAAAAAATATATATTTTTTAAAAGTAAACATTAAATTTGAAATACTACGACTGTCCTATTCAATCACTTGTGTTTCGATTTACCGTATTCATTTGCGGGAGTTTGTAGGCACTGTCGCCTTAGAATTTGTTAATTTGTTCCACTTTGTGAATGAAACTTTGGCTTTTGTCCCCTACGTTTCAATCTTTTTTTTGTTTTTTTAATAAACACATAAAAATTTGCCTAACCTCCCATTAACAAAGAGAGAAAAAAAAAAAAATGTGGGGATAAATGCAATAGAACACTTTCACTAGAAAAAATAAATACAAGTAGCATCTTCACATTACGAAAATTATTTACCAATCGTGAACGTTAAAATTTTACATAATTATTTGTTAATCAAATTGTACAAACAAGAGAATTTACGACAGCAAAGTTATTCATACCTTTCAAATTGTTACGGCCAAGATAGAGTCGTTCAAGGGTCTGCGCATTACCAATTTCCTTGGGTAGGTATGCTTCGCTGAAGTTGTTGCCGAACAAAGCCAGAACTTTAAGCTCTGAACATTGGGATAAATTCAATGGGATTTCGCCACTGAACTCATTCTCAGCTAGGACAAGCCGCTCAAGTCTTGGTAGACGACCGCATATGTGATTGGGAAGGCCTCCAGATAGGATATTATTGAGAAGTGTAACAGTTTCTAAAGCTGAGATGTTGAAAATCTCTAATGGTAAGGAGCCTGAAAGATAGTTACGATCAATTGCCAATATCTTCAAATGGTAAAGATTACCAATCTCAGTCGGAACTATTCCTTCCAAAGAGTTGAACGCAAGACGTAATGTCTCTAAGTTCGACAAGTTAGATATAGAAGGTGGAATAAGATCAGAAAAATTATTGTATCGTATTGACAAATCTCGAAGTTTACTTAGTGAACCAATCCACTTTGGAATCGCTCCACTTAAATAATTATTTCCCAATTCTAGAACCTTGAGACGATGCAAATGGACTAATTCATGGGGTAAATTTCCATGGAGACTATTATTACTCAAATCAAGGAAAACAAGAAAAGAGAGATTTCCAAGGTGAGGAGGAATAGTTCCACCTATATTCATGTTAGAAATGGCTAAGGCAATTACCCTATGATGATGATTGCCGCAAGTAACACCAACCCAGTCACACACAGGAGAGTCAGCCGTCCAATTTCTTAACAAGAATTGGAAGGGGTCTGAAGTGATGTGGGCTTTGAAAGCAAGAAGAGCAGATTGATCAGTGGTGATGTTCGGTGTTTTCATGGCTAGGCAGGCCATGATCAGACAAAGAAGCAACACAAGTAGAGAAGCAAAGTTTTTGCAAGTTTTCTCCATGATTCTCTCAAAATATTGGCTACAATTTGGTGCTTTGAGTTGTGCAGGCTCAGTATGATAAAGGTGCTTTGTCTTGAAACCGATGCGTACAGTTGCCTGTGAAGACCGATGCGTACAGTTGCTTGTGAAGACTTTATGTAAGCGGTCTCCACAATTTTCTTAGTTACAGTCTACGGTCTGCAAAGGGCAAGTCCCCACTAGGATTACTTCAACATGGCATGACCAATATACCTTTTGCACTTAACCATTCACCAAATTTTGTTGTACGGCTGAAATTAGGCCATTATGTGATATGCGATGCCTAAATTAGACAATTAATTCGTCACAAAAGTCATTGTTGTTGTAAAATGATATACTGAATTAAAAATATCTCTTACCTGTCATTTTCCAATTCTTGTGGAAGTGAACAAGTGTGTGGACCAATATACTGTTATTTTATGTGGGCATCATTTAGTTTGTGGACGAAGGATATTTTCATTGTCATTTTTCAATAACAGTCATTTTTAAAATATATATATATATATCACCAAATAATACTTATATGTTCAATTTACATTCTCTGCGTTCCCATTCCATCCATTTTTATATTAAAAAAGAATAAAAAACTTTAATATTATTCTATATCTATTAGGTTCATATTTTCATATATACAATTAGTATCTATTCAAATATAAATAATTACTATTTCTTTGTAAAATTGATATACATTTATATTTTGAATTGTTACAATATAAGAAGAGAAAATTTCCTTAAAATTGTTTCTTTTCTTTTAAAAAAGAAATAACCATTTCCTTAATAAACCTCACAAGATTACTACTTTCTGAATAGTGCGCCTTTTTGTATTTAACAAGTTTCATTCTTTGATCCCAATTCCCAACCAGTGGAAGAAATAGACGGCTCCACATATTGTGGAAATTCAGAGCTTTCCAATTGGAATTCAATAGGCTTTAAAGTCTCAAATAATTTCCTTTCGCTTGTTTGGCCTACTTATTTTGTCTTATAGAAAAATAACAATTTAGAAAATCCCGTTCCCTTGAAAATTTGTGGCCTTCCATTAACTTCTTTCATTACAAGTCATCAAATTCACGTTGAATCTTAATTAAAGTGGCCTGGCATGCACTGCCTGCATTGTCACTCTCCATGGAATGGAATGGACGAATAAAGCTATTAACGGAAGTAGCGGTTAAAGACCGGCGCCAAACCTATCCACATGGATCCGGACCCCCCTCCGGCCTCCTCTTCCTGTCCTATCCTCCTTTCCTTTCCCTCCCAGAACCGCAAAGACACTCCCTAGCTAGTCATTTGTTGACTTGTTTTCTTCCACTCTAACAAGTTACCTTCCAACCAATTCTTTTTTGGAAATTAAACAACTTTGGAGCGCAATCTTGACATAAACATAATATGAATCAATCTATTAACTTTGTAGGCATATTTTTTAATTCTTTTAAATGACTATACATAATTTTGTATCGATTTGTATAATTGATTCTAAATTTATTGAAACTAAGGCTTACTTCTTGTTGTACACATTTCGGAGCAGAGCTGCTTTTCCCTTTTCTAAAACAACATTAAAACCACAGTCTACTACTACTACTAGTAGTCGAAGATGAAAATCCGAAAAGGATGTAGTAATAGTAGTATATATGTACAAAACAACAAAAGCTACATTCACTTTGCTGCATTCTGTTTAGTTTTTACAGTTACTTTACATGCTGTATACTCTGGCTTCTGCTACCTTCTCTTTTCTTATCTTTTCTTCTCCATTCTAATACTACTACTACTACTACTATATTCACATTTACATTTTAAGCACTGCCCAACCCAACGATTCCTTTTCACATCTTCTTAAACTTCCACATTTCCATACCTTTCCTATGTTACATTTCATTTAGCCTCACTTTCCCTACCTCTATACACAAAACCTTAAGCTGTCCAACACCGGCTTCCCTTGTCGGAGCTCAGTACTGCTGGATCTCGAACGAACCCAATCTTTTCCAGATCATCAAACCACAAGTAGCGAAGTAGCAATTACATCGTCTTGAAGTGTTTCAAGCGTCGTGTAACTGATTTTTCTGGAGACCATAATTTTTCATCAAAGTAAAACGATATAAAGATCTTCCTTTTCACTGATTTTTTTTTTGAAGAACCAAAATAGCTAATAAGTTTTTTTTTGCTTAGTAAAATGATTATTCTTGTCACTGATCATTCTTTTTCTTTTTTTTTTTTGGGAGGAGACAACCTTTTGCTTAACGAGCTTAATTTCTTTGATTTCAACTCGTCAAAAAAATAGCGGACTCCACATATTGTGGAAATTTGGGGCTTTTCAATTGGAATCCAGAACTACAACAAATTAAGCATTTAGGGATACTAATAAATTTATTTTGGGAGGCTAATTTGTGTCGTAAAATTATTTATCGATACTTTTATAAGTGTCCCTACATGCATTGTTAGAAGTGGTATTGCTAAAAAATTTTATGATGCAAAACGTTGCGTCGGTAAATTAAGTTACCGACGCTTTTTATATAAGCATCTCTATATGTACCGACATTTTTTATATAAGCGTCTTTAAACTTACTAACACTTTTTTAAAAGCGTCTCTAACTTTTCCAACACTTTTTTTAAAAGAGTCTCTAAATTGACTACGCTTAAATTCTCTAATGTCGTTAACATTGGGACATTATATTAAAGTGTTCCATAATTGGCGACACAAATTTTTTATCTTGTCTATTTTTTTGCTACGTTTCATATCTATAGTGCCTCGGAATTGGTGATACTTTATTATATCAATGTCCCCGAATTGAGACACATAAATACAATTACGTCCCATTTTTTATGACATAATCAATCATAGTGTCTCAAAATTTAATGACCATATTTTTTAAGCGTCCCTAAAATAACTATGCTTATTTATTAATGCGTCCCTCTTTTTGTCACACTATATAAATAATGTCTCAATTTTGCCCTCACTTTTTTTTTAAAAGTCAATAATTATTATATTTTATTATTTGATAAATTTTCAATTTAAAATCCCACAACAAATGTTTCTTTTTACATTGTACAATAGAAATACGTAAAACAATGAAAATTTAGAACAAAATAAATAATATTTATTTAAATAAATTGTTTAATTTGGAACAAAATTTAAATAGTCATACAAATAAGCATTTTAGCAAATGTCTTACTACAATATAAATCAAATTAAATATAACTATTCAATTTTATTGGAAAATTATTTTAAAAAAAGAAAAGGTCTTCATATTGCTGTGAATTGATGGAAAGTCCAATAGCCCTACGCATCAGATAAAGGAAAAAAATGGTGAACATTTAATAGATTTAAATCAAATTACTAATACAGTTAATAGTTACAAGCTAATTGAAATAATTTAGGAAGATATCTCACTTACTTGAAGAGGAATAAAAATATGAGTCACTATGGAGTATAGACAGATTCACTAAAGTTATGAGCAGTCTAAAAAAATAAAATTCATATTAGAAACTTTCTTTTATTTACTATTATTTAAATAAAAATAACTACATAAATGTGACTTACCTCAGAAAATATTATTTTTAAATGAGACATGTCACTTCGAATAGAATCTTACTCCTTACGAAGATCAGCAATTTGTTTTTCATAATCATTCTTCATTACTTCGTACTCTTGCTTTATACTTTCAATCTTTGCCTCATAAGTTTTATTCATGTCATACAGTTCTTTTTGAAGACGTTCTACTTCAGGTTGATTTTGACATTTAAGCCGACTTTTACTTCCAAATAGATGTGTAGGAGTAACTCCTAATCCATAACCTCTAACTCTTCCATATTGATCTTCACCTAAAACTTCATTAAAGACTTCATCCTCAACTTCATTGGCATTACGATTCACATTTAATTTTGCATGTTCAGCAACAATGTTATTAGCTTTTTCCTTTTTAATAACAACAAATATAAAAATTAGAGATCACACGATAATAATATACTTTAAGAATGAGTAATAACCTTTAGTTTGACAACTTAAAAAAAAAAAAGGTAGTACCACAACTTCTTGGATTTGCTTATTGATAAAATTCCCATGCTTTCTCATATGAGTCATTCTGAAGAATTCAATCCGACCTGGTTTTTTTCCATGGGTCATCTCCTGTTTTGAAAATACATTAAGAAAAAATAAAGTATAGACAAAAGTAAAGACACTACACTTCAATCAAAACTCACATAATCATTCCTTCCTCTTGCAAAACTCTTGGAACCACTAGTATGAAGAGTTTTGTTATGAGCTCGTGCTGCTTTTTCCCTTTTAGAAAGATTCTGACCAAAATAAAAGTAATATATAAATATATGTTATGCGAACTATGATAAAAGCTAAAAAAACATTTAACATAATACAAAAAGCCAGAAAAATTGAGCAATGAAGGGAAAAAAATGTTACCTTCGCTTTCTCTGAAAACCAATATTGCACAAGTATTTTCCATTGATTTGGAAAGACTCCAATTGGTACTGAATTGAAAATTTATTCTTGAGTCTTATCTGGCAAAAAAACTTACATTTTAAATCGAATTTGTAATCCTTCCACTTTCAACCAATTGATTGAAGCACCCACTTTTGAACTTCAAAATCATCAGGAATCTCAAAATATTTCTATAAGATTATAAAACAATATAAATTAGTAAAAAAATGCATTAAAAAATAGAGAAATTTAAATTTACAAAATAAAAGAAGATCAAGTTTGTTTACCTTTGTCAAAATTATCAACTTCTCCTTATTATTATTAGGCATCTTCCTCCAATCCATCCATTCAATTGAACAAAACTCCTTTTTCCTTGCCACAGTTCCCAACCAGCCACCTAAGATTTCACCTCCTCTTTTAATTGGTTGACCTAACTCATTGAAGTAAACTATAATCCACTCATTATTGGGTAATGTCCACACATCTTTTGGACGTATACCTCATTTTCCCCCGTACATTCCCTTGGTCATCTGTAACATAATTAGTTATATTTAATATTATAAAAGTAATATTTCAAAGACTATATTAATGTCGTACCTTTTATTTCTACATCATCATAAATTTTGTTGCCTGGGTCTTCTTCTTGTGCTTGAGTATTAGTGAATTGGTAGTCACTAGGGGGTTGAGTCTCACTATCATAATTTGTAGCGTTCATTTGAATTGCTTCTGGTGCAAATTCGCCTTGATTGTTGTTATTGTTATAGTTTCTTAAACGTTTTCTTCCCATATAAAAAACCTAATAAAATAGTCAACAGTTAATTTTTAATAGAAATTATAATTGGCAGTCACATAGAATAAACTAGCCCTTTCAATAGTAAAGTACACAAGCAGTTAAAGTCACTATTTATTTAAGCCAGATGTTCCCTTTTCGTTAGGGGATTCAGACAAATACCATGTTTCTCTACTTTTATCTCCAATATTAACATATAAATTATCATAGCTGCATACATATAACAATTTGATCCCAACCTTAAGATTCAGCATCCACAAGAAATTCATCAACCCATAAAAATTCAGAATATTCAAATAAAACACAAAACACTGTAAATAAATAAGTTATAGCAATAATGCTAGCATTGTCCGGCATCCAAATACCAAAAACACTAATGTTTTATATTTGAAATTCCAGTACTAAAGCCATTCAAATATATGTCTAGCCTTTTAACTGGAGAAGGGAGAAAAATCAAGCCCAGGCCAAAGCCCATCCTTATGTGAGAAAAGTAAAGGACTATTCTAAAATTTTCTGAGATGCCATCACGATAAGGATAGTCCATCCTTATGGTATAGTCCTTTACTTTTCTTCACATATTCTGAGACGCTATCACGTTAAGGATCCTTATGTTTGCACAGCCCTTGTCTTTTCTTCACAAGTTCTCAATGGTTTAGACTTTTGTGTCCAAAGAATTATTTCCACCGGTAATATTTTATTTAAACAAGCCATTTTAACATGTTGGCGTTAATGGGATTATATGCATATGTCGATAATAAAGGGTATCAAGTTATGCATTAGTAGTTACAAGACACTCTTGAATAGTTCAAAATCAAAATGCTCCCAATCAAAGGGTATCAAGAAGGTCGACTAATCCAAGGCATAGAAGAAAGCAGAAATAAAAAATAGTCGTGCAAATTTTCAACAGAACATAGGAACAACCATTAAAGACAATCAAACTCTTCAGCAGATCCATTAAAGAACAATAATTTATTTTATTCCAGAAAAAAGGTAAAACTTTCTTCAAACACTAATGTATCTTATTCTAGAAAATTGTACCTTTTTGGAGCCTCTAACGATAGGGTGATGCTGGCAAATATGCAGTGGGTTATGCAAGGTTTTCTGCAGGAGAAGGAAAGGAGAGAGATGAATACTAGAGTCAGCGGGAAGTGTAGCGGGAAACTCTTAGTTTTAGTAGGGAAATTTTTTTAATATTATCCTTTAAGTGCTAAAAATTTTGAAAAGATATTTTCATATCTTTAGAGAAGATCATTTAGGAGGGAATTAGTTATATATAATGTTTTAGAGGGAAATACAAAATTTGCCAAATAATAATAATAATAATAATAATAATAATAATAATAATAATAATAATAATAATAATAATAATAATAATAATAATAATAATAATAATAATAATAATAATAATAATAATAATAATATAGACAAGATCATTTAGGAAGGAATTATTTATATATAATGTTTTAGAGTGAAACACAAAATTTACCAAATTATTATTATTATTATTATTATTATTATTATTATTATTATTTTATCTGTGAATTTTGAGAGAAATATAGGGTGGTGATGCAGTGGCAGCCACATAGAATAACTATATAAAGCAGATTATAATCCTCAAACTGGCTATAAATACAGGGAACTATAAGTACCCAGTGCCCACCGCACCACTGAATATCTAACAAAATTTATGTACAAGCTTATGAAGAATTGCTTTATAGTCACCGATCTGAATCTCTGTTGGAGGATGCAAACAGAAAACGTATGATATAGGCATTGACACTAACATTAGCTTTCTTGTGGTACATTGATCAAATAGCTTCCCCAAGTTTGCTTCATCGAAAGGAAATGACTCCCTAAGAAAAAAGAAGCTATACCTTAAGAGCTTTTCCACCTGAAACATCAGCAAATGTTAATTACTAAAGCTTAAATTTTTGGATGGAAACAGAAGTAAAATTCATAAGGAACTACATCTAAATTCACAAGGAACTATATCCTATCTAAAATATATTTGCTCAATCTAGAACAAAATTCATGCTAAAAGAACCATATAGGTAAAGGCACGTCTTTAAGGCAGACTTGTCTGAATTTACCACATTTTACTCCTGAAGTCAAGGATCCTTCTTCCCCTATTTGTCGTGGAACCCATTCCACAAATTCGGATGGCTCTCGAATTATACAACAGAATAGTTTCTCGCATATCATAAGAGCGAGAGGGAGGAGTAGGAAATAGTGACAAAGGCTTACAAGCATGAGATAATTTAGTAATAGTTATTTCCAATTTTCCAATACTCAGGCACCTCGATCACCATACTTGTCTAGCAAGTCAAAGGAAAACAACTTAAAGAAGCAGATATCAGATTTCCTTTGTATTTATTTTCCACTCCATTCTTCTAAAGAAACTCAGCCTCAAGCTATACTAAAATGTTAAGTAATACTTTAGAATTACCTGCAAGTGAGAAAAGTGAGTATTATTCATGGTGATGATTACTTGCACTTCAGCCAGATTGTCTCCTAATATCCGAGTAGCTAAGTACTCGAAGAAAGTCTTGAGTAGCTAAGTATCCGAGTAGCCAGATCATTCATTTGGCAAAGATGTTGTGGCAATTATAGAGGATGGATCATAATGAAGAGCCAGATGTGATGAAAAATGGAAATCAGTGTCATCCAACAAATGAACACATCTTCTTGGAGATGCAGGAAATAATCGCAAAAGTGATTCTGCATCAGCATCAGCATCTTCTAGCACACATAAATTTGCATTGCTACTTAATGGTGATGGAACCGAATCATGAGAAAAGAAACATGAATCTCCTTTACAACATCCCTGCAGATGCATCAACAACAACATAATGTACATCAAAAGCTAACAACAACCAACAATTAGCAATAAAGTATGAAGTTATAGTAATCTAGTCAGGGGGAGTCAAGAACTCCTAGGAAGAATTCCTTTCTCCTGTCATTCTTCCCTTGTCCACCCATCAAACATTTTCATTAGACAGATAAAAAAAAAAGTCCTTAAAAATCCTCAAAAACTCCAGGGAAGAATTCCTTTCTCCTGCCATTCTTCTCTTCTCCAGCCGTCTAAGATTTTTATGAGACAGATGATCTCAACTATTAACAAGAATCCCAAAGGTAGGAATAAGAGATAGCAAACATCTTTCTTCCTCTGAATAGAATAAGAAGAATGCTAAGATATTTCAAACTAATGATTACTTGTAAAGAGAAGAAGAATTTACAAAGAGGTCTACTCGCTTGTAGTGAATGAGAATACAAACATTGGCTTCCCCTGTTGCAGAGCCCGTTTATGAAGAATTTACATAGAGAAGCATCTCCAGTAGCCTCAAGATTGTAGCCTGTAGTATGTATATTTCCATCTCCAGATATAACCTTTTTATGCTGAACTATCATCTATTCCATATGGAAAGAAAAAGGAAACTTCAATCCAGTGAATATGCAATCCCCCATGTCTTCAAAATCTGAAACCTTTTCCAGAGAATTCAACTTTGTACATCTATGAGTTGAGAGAACTATGCAAAAGATAGTACCTAGTACTGGAGAACCATCTTCTTGTTTGTTTTTCAACCCTTTCCCTTCATGGAAAAGAGTTTGTGATGCAAAAGCTAGTACTAAGTACCACAAAACTATCACACCCTAAGTACATAAGATGAGATAATATGGCAGCTACATGAGTTTATCTCTCTTCATCTGCTAACAAGTTTTGCCTGCCAGAGTATACTAGATTTCTTAAACAAATGCAAGAAATGATGCAGATGCAGATGCAGATGTAAAGGACAATCGGAAGAATTAGTAGGTTTCAGAAAACAAGTAATTTCTCCGACATTTTGCCTTGAAAAAGAACTGATAAAAATAATGTTTAACCTAAGTGATTAGGCTGTTAACTGTCTTACTCGGAGAAAGAAGACTAATGCTAAAAATTTCTACTATTAGATTCTTTGCCCTGGCTTTGACAGTAGAAATAAGCTAACAGTTACAACAAGACAAAAATCCTAACCAACCAAAAGATGAGAACAACAATGTATATGAGTTCATAACTCAAATTGGCTATTCACAGGCTAAAGGGAAATCAACTATATACTGAAAAGTTCCATAAATAAAAGGAAAAAACAACAAAAAATGAATAGGAGTTGAACACTGATCCATGATTCTTTTTAAGAAGAGATGTACTATAAATCCAACAAGTAACATCAGTTGGACAATGGCTAGAATGAAGAGACTGCAAATCTAAAGAGGATTTTCTTTACTTCCCGGTTTACGCAGAAAACAATCAAGAATGCCAAACAAAGTTTTGCCCTATATGATTTCCAGTAAGAGAGACTAAACAAATTCTGATGTCTTTTAAGATGGATGAACCTCTCATCCAAAATGTATGATGTTGTTCAATCTACTATATCAGAAAAATGCAGCAATATGAGCTTATGTGCTTGAACTATCTCATGCACCAATATCCAACTTTCCTTTTTCTAATATGTACAAATATTGCCAAAGACTGTTTCTCCTGCCCTAATACAAAGAGAATCACATTTACCATAATATGAGCTTATGTGCTTGAAATCTTTGGTACCTCACCTTGACAACTATTAGTACTTGCCTTAAGAAAGGAACATGGATTTCCATTGGTCTTAAAAACCATTCGGGAGGTATGCCCAGCTTTTGGGATAACTAAAGGCTATGATGGTAGTTAACAGAGTTTTAAATGATGCAATGCCAAAGGAATAGCTCACACATGGAAAATTTCAACATACAACATTCAAATGAAGAGGAAAGAATGGAACATGATTAGAAGAAAATGTTGTATAGAATTATGACAAAAAGTAGTAGTCTTAATGTCAGCTTATACGGATTATGGTTATGGAAATACGTGTTGGATTGTATGCCCTCTTAGACTAGGTTTCTGATGAAAAATCGAATATTTTAATAAAAGAATTTATTTTCAGAAATTGTTTGTGAATTTATTTTTTTTTTGTGCACAATTTTCGTTTGGAACAGACTCATTGTGTTTAAATAAGTGGTCCATGTGAATGGTGGTCTTTCACATTAAGGTATGAATCACGGGTTATTTAACACATAAACTTTTGTTCTTAACCTATTGATGAGACTGAGAATCTCATCGTGTTTAGGTTATTATGTTATGAATTCCAAATGGGGAATAGCTTACCTTTAGCCAGTGAGTAGTCCACTCACTTCATGACATAAGCGTATTTCGAATATGTAAGACAGAACCTGTAGTAGTGGTTTTTAAAACTACTTTATGATAGAAATCTAGACTACTATCGCTACAGCGTGGACTAGTACTTTACGACTTGAGTATGAGTTGGTGGTTTGGCGAAGCTGGAAGCATATACTTTGATTTGCTATAGTTGAGGTTCTATCGTAGGGCCAATATACTTGCATGTTGGGTATGTGTGACTAGTTAGTTAAGACAGACTTGTACAAGATAGTTTCTGCACTATATCGCCCCTTGTGGTTGTCCGAATGGTCTAAAATGTTCAGGGCCCTGAGAAACATGACTCGGATGTTTGCTTTAGGGTAGCTCCCTTGGAAAGCAGAAACACTCCAGGAAGTCGTGGATCATTGGACTAGAAGCCTAAGGATGGTAGATATCATTTAGAGGGGTGTTAGTACTTCTTCCTCTCTAAATATACGGCGATGTGTAGAGGGATATTTTAGTCATTTCACCTGTAGGTCGGAGACTTTGCTAATGCAGCATTGTCCTTGGGGTCAATATTTCCTTATGGTGATATTAGAAAATATTTAAAATGTAAAATACAGATATTTTTATGGAAATGGTATTTTGGTCATTTTAGTAGCCAATGCGGTGTGTTTTTTGGTCCCCAGTATAGGCCGTGAGTCCTAATTAAATACGGGCTAAAGAATTGATCTTAAATTAAATGGAATTTATTTTATTTAAGTAGTCTGATTTAATTATTGGGCTAGAATAAAATAAAGGTCCATGGAGAAAGAGAATTAATTAAATTAGTTTGGTGGGTTAATTAATTATTCAGGACTTTGGCCCAGTTTGAATAATTAAAGATTAACCTGGGACTAAACTAATATAGGTTTAATTAATTGTATTGGTTTATTTGGGCTGAAAAATTAATTATTTATTAATTGGGCCATTTATTTGGTTTTAGTTAGAATAATTAATTAAGACTAAAAAGGTTAAACTAAGAGTCCAATGACCCAATCCAGTTTAACCTAGGGTTTTATTTAGGTTAAATAGGAGAAAAGTAAATAATGTTGTTTTTTCCAAGTGCTTCCTCTCTGTGGAAAAATACCAGACATTTTTTCCTCTCACTCTCCAGAAAATATTCTTTGGCCCCTAGGTTGTTTCACCAAAACGATATTAGGCAGGCTATATACTGGAAGATCGAAAGCTAGGCGTTCATCTACATGCAAAGACGAAGTAGAAGGCTTGCAGGAATTGCACCAGAAGTTTCCACGAGCGTGCCTATCCCAGTTCCGCATATTCCAGTTTAGCCGATTTTGAGAATAAGAAGAAGAGGTAATGAGAAAATATTTTTCCCCTCTTTTTCTTCTTCACGCAGGAGTGCTGCGTTTTTTGTTGTTCCTTGGCTGTCTTTTTGGCTATGTTTCGCTTGCAATTTTATCTTCAGTTGGTATCAGAGCCATGAAGATATTTGCACATATAGGAAGCTGAGGGAACGCAGAAACAGGGGAGCTATGGACGGAAAAAAAAAAAAAAACAGAGAGAAAAATAAAATGCGAGCCATAAAGGCCATGCGGAAGCTTGAAGATCATACCTTTGCGCTCCTTAACCCTTCTAGGTTGAGTAAGAGCGGATTGAACGACTGGAATCGCCTCGCTTTTTCCACTTGAGGAAGCTTCCGGTTGAACACCCGCTAGCCTTCTACTCCGCCTTGTTTGCATGAACGCCCAGCTTTCCAGCTCTCGGGATATTCCACTGCCTAACCTCTAGTCGGTGAACACAACAGAGAAAAAGAATGGTCTCAAATCTCCTTGGTTCTCTTGCTATTGGTTAGCAAAGTCCAAGGAGAAATCACAGAGGAGGAGAGAGACGTTGAGAGAGAGAGACTCACGTGAAGCACACAGAGAGGTGTGAGTCTCAGAGTGGCTAGGAAAAATTAGGTTTTTCTTTTTCCAGAGAGTTGTTTATTAGTTAGCCAAAATTAGGTCTCTCATTATCTGATAAACATATCCCCGGGATTTCAAAACACTCGGATGTTATCCTGAGAATCAGTTTGGCCTAACCCTAAACTCCTCTTAACCATATCTGGAAAAAACCCTAAGGTCCAAGCTATTGGGCCAGATAAATATTTATTATTTTTCTTGGACTCAAAAGGTCCAAAATAATAAACATTAATTATTTATTTCCTGAGCTTATATAAATAACCCAATAAATAATTAATGAGCCCAAATGAACCAAAATAATTAATCTTTAATTATTTATTTCTTGAGCCTATATAAATAACCCAATAAATAATTAAACATTAATTATTTTCCCTAGTTTAAGCCCAGGTTAATTTCTTAATTATTCATACTGGACCTAGGCCCTCCCTGAATAATTAATTAACCAAATAAACTAGATAATTAATTTCTCTCAACTCCTATTTTATTTATTTATTTATTTTATTCCAATACAATAATAAATTAGACTTCCTGAATAAAATAAAATAAAATAAAATCCTCTTTAACTGAGACCAATTCCTCAACCCAAAATTAGTTAGGACTTACAGGCTATTCTGAGGACCAAAAAGACACATCGCATTGGCTGCTAAAATGACCAAAATACCCCTGCTATATAAATAGCTGTATTTTGCATTTTAAATATTTCCTAATATCACCATAAGGAAATATTGGCCCCAAGGACAATGTTGCATTCGCAAAGTCTCCGATCTACAGGTAAAATGACTAAAATACCCCTCTACACATCGCCGTACATTTAGAGAGGAAGAAGTGTACTAACACCCCTCTAAATGACATCTACCATCCTTAGGCTTCTAGTCCAATGATCCACGACTTCCTGGAGTGTTTCCGCTTTCCAAGGGAGCTACCCTAAAGCAAACATCCAAGTCATGTTTCCCAGGGCCTTGGATAATTTAGACCATTCGGACAACCACAAGGGGCGATATAGTGCAGAAACTATCTTATATAAGTCTGTCTTAACTAACTAGTCACACATACCCAACATGCAAGTATATTGGTCCTACGATAGAACCTCAACTACAGCAAATCAAAGTATATGCTTCCAGCTTCGCCAGACCACCAACTCATACTCAAGTCGTAGAGTACTAGTCCACGCTGTAGCGGTAGTAGTCTAGGTTTCTACCATATAGTACTTTGAGAAACCACTACTACAGGTCCTGTTCTACGCATTCGAAATACGCTTATGTCATGAAGTGAGTGGACTACCCACTGGCTAAAGGTAAGCCATTCCCCATTTGGAATTCATAACATAATAACCTAAACATGATGAGGTTCCCAGTCTCATCAATAGGTTAAGAACAAATGTTTATGTGTTAAATAACCCGTGATCCATACCTTCTTGTGAAAGACCACTATTCACATGGATCACTTATTTAAACACAATGGAGTCCATTCCAAACGAAAATCGTGCACAAACAAAAAATAAATTCACAAACAATTTCTGAAAATAAATTCTTTTATTAAAATATTCGATTTTACATCAGAAACCTAGTCTAAGAGGGCATACAATCCAACAATCTCCCACTTGCACTCTAAGACTAGGTAAGTCCATAGATGCCCACCCATATGGCGTCTAAGTGTCTCTTGAAGACTCTCTCAACCAAAGGCTTGGTGAATGGAGTCCGCTAGATTATTTTCACGAGGCAATATGCTCTACCATGACTTTCAGTCTCTGGATGAAATCCGGATCGGGTGGTACTTCCTCTCGATGTGTTTCCCTTCTTGTGGTTCCGAGGTTCCTTAGATTGCGATATCTGCTCGGTGTTGTCGCAATACATCACAACCGGCTCTGTCCATATGTGGTACGACTCCAAGTTACGAAAGGAACTTCGGAGCCAAATCGCTTTCTTGGACGCTTCGAAGCTGCCACATACTCGGCTTCCATGGTTGAGTCGACAATACAAGATTGCTTGATACTCCTCCATGAAATTGCTCCTCAGGACAAGGTGAAGACATATCCACTAGTGGATTTTCTCTCATCCTTATCCGCTCGAAGTCCGAGTCCGTGTATCTGTAGGAACCAAATCATCGACCACAGTAAACCGACATATAATCTCTCGTTCCCTTGAGGTACTTGAGAATATGCTTTACGACTTGCCAATGAACCTCCTCGGGTTTGATCGATATCCGCTAACTAAGCCTACGGCAAACGGATATCCGGCCTAGTACATAGCATGGCGTACATGAGACTTCCACGGTCGAAGCGTAGGGAATCCTGCTCATTCTGTCCTTTTCTTCTTGAGACTTAAGACAGTCCTTCGAAGAAACTGACAACCCATGTCTGCAAGGGATTAGAGCTCCCTTGCATGAGTCCATGCTGTACTTGGCCAGCATTTTGTCAATATATGTCGCTTGGGATAATCCTAACATTCTCTGCTTCCTATTTCTAAGAAGCCTAATCCCGAGAATGTAGCTGGCTTCTCCCAAGTCCTACATACTGAATTGACTAGACAGCCGAACCTTTGTAGATGACAATGTCCCTACATCATTTCCAATGAGTAGAATGTCATCCACATACAGGACAAGAAAAACCACATTAATGCCTTCAAGTTTCCTGTATACGCATGGTTTGAAAAAATCCATCTTAGCGAAGACATCTATATGTCCCAACCAGAAGGCTTTATTGCTGAAGGCCAGGAACATATGGTTTGCAAGTTTAAGAAGTCCATTTATGAACTTAAGTAGGCATCGAGAGCATGGAACATTCATTTTGATTAGACTGTAAAGTCTTATGGTTTTATTCAAAACGAAGATGAACCATGCGTGTACAGGAAACTTGAAGGCATTAATATGGTTTTTCTTGTCCTGTATGTGGATGACATTCTACTCATTGGAAATGATGTAGGGACATTGTCATCTACAAAGGTTTGGTTGTCTAGTCAATTCAGTATGTAGGACTTGGGAGAAGCCAACTACATTATCGGGGCTTCTTAGAAATAGGAAGCAGAGAATGTTAGGGTTATCCCAAGCAACATACATTGACAAGCTGCTGGTCAAGTACAGCATGGACTCATGCAAGGGAGCTCTAATCCCTTGCAGACATGGGTTGTCATTTTCTTCGAAGGACTGTCTTAAGTCTCAAGAAGAAAAGGACAGAATGAGTAGGATTCCCTACGCTTCGGCTGTGGGAAGTCTCATGTATGCCATGCTGTGTACTAGGCCAGATATCTGCTTTGCCGTGGGCTTAGTTAGTAGATATCAGTCAAACCCCGGGGAGGTTTATTGGCAAGTTGTAAAGCATATTCTCAAGTGCCTCAAGGGAACGAGAGATTATATGCTGGTTTACAGGGCTGATGATTTGGTTCCTATAGGATACACAGACTCAGACTTCCAGGCGAATAAGGATGAGAGAAAATCCACTAGTGGATATGTCTTCACCTTGTCTGGAGGAGCAATTTCATGGAGGAGTATCAAGCAGTCTTGTATTGCTGACTCAACCATGGAAGCTGAGTATGTGACAGCTTCGGAGGCATCCAAGGAAGCAGTCTGGCTCCAGAAGTTTCTTTCAGAACTTGGAGTCGTACCACATATGGATAGGTCGATTGTGATGTATTGCGACAACACTGGAATAGTATCGCAATCTAAGGAGCCTCGGAACCACAAGAAGGGGAAACACATCGAGAGGAAGTACCACCTAATCCGGGATTTCATCCAGAGACGGGAAGTCGTGGTGGAACATATTACCTCAGAAAATAATCTAACAGATCCATTCACCAAGCCTTTGGCTGAGAGAGTCTTCAAGAGACACTTAGACGGCATAGGGGTGGGCACCTATGGACTTACCTAGTCTTAGAGTGTAAGTAGGAGATTGTTGGATTGTATGCCCTCTTAGACTAAGTTTCTGATGTAAAATCGAATATTTTAATAAAAGAATTTATTTTCAGAAATTGTTTGTGAATTTACTTTTTGTTTGTGCACAATTTTCGTTTAGAACAGACTCATTGTGTTTAAATAAGTGGTCCATGTGAATGGTGGTCTTTCACAGCAAGGTATGGATCACAGGTTATTTAGTATATAAACTTTTGTTCTTAACCTATTGATGGGACTGTGAATCTTATCATGTTTAGGTTGTTATGTTATGAATTCCAAATGGGGAATGACTTACCTTTAGCCAGTGAGTAATCCACTCACTTCATGACATAAGCGTATTCGAATACGTAGGACAGAACCTGTAGTAGTGGTTTCTAAAACTACTATATGATAGAAATCTAGACTACTATCGCTACAGCGTGAACTAGTACTCTACGACTTGAGTATGAGTTGGTGGTTTGGCGAAGCTGGAAGCATATACTTTGATTTGCTATAGTTGAGGTTCTATCGTAGGGCCAATATACTTGCATGTTGGGTATGTGTGACTAGTTAGTTAAGACAGACTTGTACAAGATAGTTTCTGCACTATATCGCCCCTTGTGATTGTCCGAATGGTCTAAAATGTTCAGGGCCCTGGGAAACATGACTCGGATGTTTGCTTTAGGGTAGCTCCCTTGGAAAGCGGAAACACTCCAGGAAGTCGTGGATCATTGGACTAGAAGCCTAAGGATGGTAGATGTCATTTAGAGAGGTGTTAGTACACTTCTTCCTCTCTAAATGTACGACGAAGTGTAGAGGGGTATTTTAGTCATTTCACCTGTAGGTCGGAGACTTTGCTAACACAGCATTGTTCTTAAGGTCAATATTTTCTTATGGTGATGTTAGGAAATATTTAAAATGCAAAATACAGCTATTTTTATGGCAAGGGTATTTTGGTCATTTTAGTAGCCAAGACGGTGTGTCTTTTGGTCCCCAGTATAGACCGTGAGTCCTAATTAAATACGGGCTAAAGAATTGATCTTAAATTAAATGGAATTTATTTTATTTAAGTAGCCTGATTTAATTATTGGGTTAGAATAAAATAAATGTCTATGGAGGGAGAGAATTAATTAAATTAGTTTGGTGGATTAATTAATTATTCAGGGCTTTGGCCCAATTTGAATAATTATAGATTAACCTGGGATTAAACTAATATAGGCTTAATTAATTGGACTGATTTATTTGGGCTGGAAAATTAATTATTTATTAATTGGGCCATTTATTTGGTTTTAGTTAGAATAATTAATTAAGCCCAAAAAGGTTAAACTAAGAGTCCAATGGCCCAATCCAGTTTAATCTAGGGTTTTATTTAGGTTAAACAGGAGAAAATTAAATAACGTTGTTTTTTCCAGTGCTTCCTCTCTGTGGAAAAATACCAGACATTTTTTCCTCTCCCTCTCCAGAAAATATTCTTTAGTCCCTAGGTTGTTTTACCAAAACGATATTAGGCAGGCCATATACTGGAAGATCGAAAGCTAGGCGTTCATCTACATGTAAAGACGAAGTAGAAGGCTTGCAGGAATTGCACCAGAAGTTTCCACGAGCGTGCCTACCCTAGTTCCACATATTCCAGTTCAGTCGATTTTGAGAACAAGAAAAAGAGGTAATGAGAAAATAATTTTTTTCCCCTTTTTCTTCTTCATGCAGGAGTGCTGCGTTTTTGTTGTTCCTTGGCTGTCTTTTTGGCTATGTTTCGCTGGCAATTTTATCTTCAATACTATGGGGACAGAGATTCACAAGTTATATAGCAGAGTCTTAAGAAAATTTACAAGTTTGATGATATACTAATTTTTATCAGATAGATGGTATTATAAACATCAGTCTGCATGTTCATTCCCAATACTAAGTAACTGATGTTTATTCCTAATATGCATCCACTAATTGATTAGGCTGTTTCTGGTTTTTGAGAATTCAAAAACTAGTGTTACTACAAACTGTTTTAATACTCCCAATACTAATTTACTTGGCTTTATGACTACTTATTTAATATCAACTACATCATACAAACAAGGTAAAATACATGTCAAAGATAGGCAAACATAGAAAACACTATTGTTGTGCTCCATTTCATAGAAAAGAACAAAGTTTTGCCCTAGAACTAGTAACTCCCTTGTAGTTGAGTAACCTGGTATCAAAATTCACATCAAACCCCCTCCCAAGTGCCAGCACATAATTAATAGCAATGTGCAAAGTTGCTGCATTTTCCTCCATTTCATCACCCCCACCCGCACCCCGACCCTGACCCGAACCTATGTAGCCGTTCTCCACAATTTCTAAAACCCAGCAATCCCACTTCAATTTAAGGCAAAGCAAACAAATTCAACTGAGCTGAAATTTCAAAGCTCAACCAAATCAAGAAAAATGGAAACCCCTACAGACTCTTACTTTAAGACCCCGTACAAACCAATTAAACCAAGCAATTGATAAAACTCTGTATTCTTAAACTAGAGTCCTCAACATGTATAGACATAAAGATGTGAACTTTAAGCTTGATGAAAGGAAATTATCCAAGAAAGATTCGAACCCAGATAGGATCAGAGCGTGCAGCTATAGCGTATACCCTCTAGCACATTATCTATCAGAATCCTCATTGGCACATTATCTATCATAATCAGAAACACAGAAAGCTCAAATCAGAAAAAGGACTATAACCTGATTTCGTATTCACCGCTGCACTACCAAATTCCAGTAGCCCGCTTGAGCAACACTCAACAGTGATGGGCCAATAACCTGGTGATTCCAGTATTGATGGCGGTGGTAATGACGCTGGTTTTACTTCTACGGTAGCTGCGATAGCGGTACAAAGGAGTAGTGATGGTTTGCGGTGGTGGGTTGGCGGCAGTGGTAACACGCAGTTTGTACTTCTACAGCAGTTGCGATGGCCGTGCAAAGGGGTACTGATGGGTCAATGGTGGTAATAGGGGCGTGAGAGAGGGAGTGAGTTTTCTTCTATGGCAGCTAGCTCTACTTCTCTATTTTGTTAACGGTTAAAAGCATATCTTTGAAACTTCACTGAATTTGCTTTGACTTAATATCTTTATTTGGAGACACTTGTGGTTATTATAGATTTTAAAAAAATTATGATAATTATATTAAAAATGTTCTTAAAATTTTAAATAAGACACTTTATAAATTTTAAATTTTATTAGTAAACATGTTGTTACTCTTTCAAAAAAAATATAGAAAATATTTTTATATTTCGACACTTTTTTTCAAATGTCGGGTATATATAGAACATGTCGACACTTTTATTGTATGTCGCAAAATTTTTAATTATTCAATAGTTTATATTAAATGTCGAGAATATTTATCTTATGGTGATGTTTTTAATTAATGTCGGCCAACAAATCCCTTTTGAATAAGGACAATTAATTTTAATGTCGGCTATATTTTAATTGAATTTTAATTTTAATGTCGGCAATAATTTAATTTTAATTTTAATGTCTGCTATATTTTTTATTTGTTGACATTTTATTCTAAACATCGGGAATATCATTATTATAGGACACTTTTAATTAATGACGTAAAAAAAAGTGTAGTTAGAATAGATTTTTTTTTAAATATTACGATATTTTTTCATTAACCTCGGGAAAAATATATAAAATCCCAACCGTTTAATTAAAAAAAATGATGCTATAGTTTTTATTTGTCAACATTTTATTCTAAACATCGGGAATATCATTATTATAGAGATACTTTTAATTAATGAAGAAAAAAAGTGTAACTAGGATAGATTTTTTTTGTTAATATTACGACGCATTTCTATCAACGTCGGGAAGATATATAAAATGCCGACATGTTAATTAAAAAATGATGCTATATTTTTTATTCTAAACATCGAAAATATCATTATTATAGGGACACTTTTAATTAATGATGTAAAAAAATGTAGTTAGAATAGATTTTTTAAAAAATATTACGACGCATTTTCATTAATATCAAAAAAATAAATAAAATGCTGACACTTTAATTAAAAATGACGCTATATTTTTTATTTATAGATATTTTATTTATTTTTTGACGTCATATTATTGTGACACTTTTAATTAATGATGTCAAAAAAGTATAACTATGAAGACTTTTGTTGTAGTGCAGTAGATTTTAAGGTCACGTATAATTTCCTCTCACTTGTTTGGTATACTCATTTGTCTTGTGGAGGAAAAAAACAATTTAAAGCCCCAAATAAGTTATGGAAAATATTCAAGATACTTTCTTAGTAAAAGTTTTAAAAGAAAATGCGAAATATATGAAGAAATATAATTCTATTTTCCTCTCTAATATTCAGTAAAGAGATTTGGTTGCATTTCTAATTAGACAATAATAAAGTAGTTTAATTTTAAAAATTCTTAACATATTTTTAAATTAAAAATTATTATTGTTTTATATATTTTGGAATTAGGAAATTACACTTTATTATATCCATATTAATTAGAAATTGACGGTTCTTATGACTTAATATTTACATATACGTGAAGTTATGAGTTATTGAGAGTGTCCTAATTTGTTTTGATATATCTAGTATTATAGAGCTATACTCGTGGATAGGTAAATGTATAAGGAGGGCGAGATTGAATGTGTACAAAGACTAAAAATGAGTTTGGATAAAAACCAAGTATACCCTCGTGGAAATCTCATGGTTCTATTAATAAAGTGTTTTGTGAGATTTATCATATATATGTAAACTTAGGTAAATAAGTTGGCGCAAATCGTTTGTGTTTATTTATTCTTCATGTTTGTTTTTCTTGTTTCCTTAACTATCCCGACTTTAAAAAAAAAAAAAGATCATAGCCTATATTTGGTCTAAAGTTTTGCAGTCTTTAAGATGGTGAAATTCTATGAGAAGAATCGTTTAAGCAATAAATTAGGAAGATGGAGAAATGCGGATCTCTCTAGGAAAGAGCATATTGGTTAATAGGTTTTTATTGATGGAGTTATGTAGTATCCATGGGTTACAGACTTTTAAGGCAACTGCACATATTGTACAGTAAATACAATATGTTGATCCTATAAAAAACTACAAGTACTAACATCTTTCTTATTATCCCATCAATAGTAATTAATTGCTTGAATTAAGCATAGATTAACTAACTAAATGAAGAAATAATAACTAGATAAGAAACAATTTAATACACCAGAGAGATAAACAATTAATAGATAAATAGAATCTAGATGTAAAATCTCCCTAAACTTCTAAATGCTAAGACTTATTCTCGATTTAATGATTAGCCTTGAAATGATAAAAAATCTACATAAAGTTATAACCTCTTTCAAGTTATATAACTCATATTCCCTAATTGATTGAGCAAAATCTCTTCCTTAATGGAACTTTCAAAAATGTATTGCCTCGACTTTGAGAATTCCCTTGATAGAATTGACTCTTACTTAGAAAATTTACATTGTGGTGACTCTAAGATTGCATGCAACTCTAATTATTCATTAGTGATGGATTTGATTTTTGTGCCATTGCTTGTGATTTTTTTTTTTGGCTGGATTGTCTTTTCCTAAAGGTTTTACAAGCAGTTTATTGGTTTTGATTCCTTTGAAGTAGAATCCTTGTATCTCTATTGATTTTCATCCAATTAGTTTATGTAATTACATAAACAAGATTGTAACGAAAGTTCTAACTGTATGTTTAAGCTTTTTACTTCCTTGTATCATATCCCCTAATTAGTCTGGTTTTGTACAAGGAAAGAATACAATTGCTGACAATGTTCTTCTTGCTCATGAGCTTGTTCATTCTATTGATCAGAAGATTACTAGTGGTAATTTAGTTTTAAAACTAGACATAACAAAAACCTTTGATACTGCATCTTGGACCTCTTTACTGCAAGTTATAAGGAAGTTTGGGTTCAGTCAACATTTTTTATGGCTTATTGAAAATTCTTTAAAAAATTACTCGTTTTCTGTATTGATTAATGGACAAAGTTATAGTTTTTCTCAAAACTTCGAGAGGCCTTTGTCAAAGTGATCCATTGTCACCAACGCTATTTGTGATATCTAAACTCCACCCCTTTGATCCCATACCCCCTTTCTTGCTACTCCTCTAATTTTGCAATCATTTTGCATCCCTATCCTCAATGCAATCTCTACTTTCCATTCCATCATATTGATCTCAAACATCTTTACTCCTCTATGATCACTTCAATCTATTTTATTCTTTTTTCTTCTAGGTTTCTTTTAGAGAATTCAGAAGAGCTTTTTTCTTTTTCCATCTTCAAGTCTTCTAGAGTGGTGGTAGGACACAAACCTTCTAGATGGAGATAAAATCAAAGGGAGTTTTAAATGTTTGGCCTGATCTGCATCTTCTACGTTTCTCTTCCTTACTATTATTATTTTTTTTCTAAGATTTTGGTTTTTTAGGTTTGATACAAAATATATATTTTTTTCATCGACTCCTTAGTTTGTTAGCATTTTGTTGTGGTTGGGCTCCCGCTTGGTGCGAACTTTTCTCTGAATGCCCTTTTTGCCAGGAGCCATGCCTCTCTTTATTTTTGCCTTCTTCAATTGGTTTTCTAGTCTGTTTAATATTCTTCTTTTACTATAAAAGCCTTCTCTTCATCACTTATCAATACTCCAAAAGATGGTTTCATTAAGGCTTCTTCATTTGTTAGTATACTTTTCAATACATTAAGTGTTAGAAGTTCGACCATCCCCATGTTGCTATTATAATTGGGGTGAATTCATACTGTAACCCTCAAATTATGATTCTCCTCGTACTTGTCTTGTCAATAGGACGTATGGGATATAATTTCAAAAATTTTCTCTTAAAAATCTCACTTTTGCAAAATATTAGCTCACTTTTATATTATCTTGTGAGATTCCTAATGGCTTATTTTCAAATCATTGCACCTTGGCTTTATTGGTCTTGGAAAACCTTTTCACCATAATATCCCAAAATTCCTTTCGTGTCTTCATATTTTTAATCAAATCTAAAATTGTTTTTCAACTATTAAGTCTAAAATAGATAAATCCTTACTAGCGTTCATGTATTTTCTGACCTTTTTCCTTGGCGGTGGTATTGTTTGGCTTCCATTTATAAGATTCAACAATTGTTATCCTCTCAAGTGAAACTTCAAACACATGCTCTAATTACTATAATTGTCTTCATTTAGTTTTTCAATATTACTTTCATTTATGAGGTTTGCCATCGTAACCCAATGATGTCCAACACCTTCTCCAAGTAAGTCTAGTCCCTAACCAATCAATTTTATAGTCATTGACTGCACACTGGTAGAGTCTCCATGTGCGACGATCACTAGTTAAATAATTTGAATACGGTCTCTAACCGTTTGATGAGTGCTTATTATTACTATATTTCTTAGTCATTTGTGCTAAATTGTGTTGATTTTTTGACTTGATGGCTACTCATTTCCCTAATTTTTGCTTTGTATTGTGTAGAATACAAAAGTAGAAGGTGAATAGGAGAAATAAGATAAATCAGAGAAACAAGTAACAAACCAACACTGGATGATGTGCTATTAGGTGCTAGTTAGGAACAAAGAGATCATAACCAACAACTATATCATAAATTGGCGCTAGTTCCTTTTCTTAATAGGAGTCAATTTTTATACTGAAGAGGCACCAGTTCAAAATAGAGAGTTTGAGAACCATGGCAATAAGAATAATCGGCACTGAGAAAGAAAAGTAGCAGGTGCTGGTTACGAGTAGGAATTCAAGATTGTTAAGAAAAAGGTACTTTATCGATGCTGGTCAAGCATTACAAAAAGAAATCTAAGGAAAGAATCCAAACTATCTTTGAAGAGAAGAGGGAATTTTCAAGAAGGAGTTTCAAAAAAAAAAAAAAGAAAGAAAGAAAAGAAAAGAATAACTTGTCTAAGAGTTTATCTTCTCTTTTCTTATATTTCTTACTTTGATTTTGCTTAGGTATTTATGATTTATGATATATTTAAAGGGTTGAACCCTTATATTTCTTGAATTTTGACTTCTATTTTTATTTATTGAAATTTATTTTGGTATTCAATCATTTGATTTGAGTTAGGTTATTGATTTTTTGAGTTTTTCTTGATCCTAATGAATTCAAGAGATGAGATTAGGATTGCAAGGCCCGATTAGTTGATTTACTATATGGATTTGCCTTTGCTTAACTCGAGAAAGAGGTTGAGGGTAAAGCACTAGGTGATTGAAGGGTTATAAGGTTGCCTCGAGATAGGAACACCATTTCTCCCAAATTGAGAATGGGAAAGTAATCTTAATACTCTTTTGATTTGATTAGTGAGGTAGAGATATCCACTAATTAGTTTAAGAGTAGGAAACTAATTAACTCGAGAGAGTGTGAGTTTTGACTTAGATTACCTAATTGGTTCCAATTTATATTTCTTCAATTGAGACACATGAAAAACATCATGGATTCCCGTTAACCCTTCGGTAACTCTAATCGATATGCTACATGTCCAATCTTCTTGATCATTGGGAATAGTCCTAAATATTTAGGGCTCAATTTCCCTCCTTTAGGATGCTTTAGAATCCCTCTGCTAGGCGTTGTCTTCAGAAAAGTCTGATCTCCCACTTGAAACTCTAGTTCTCTTATTCCATTGTCCGCATAATTCTTCTATTGGCTTTGTACTGCTTTCAGTCTTTCTTTTATCATCTTTACTTTATTTGCCATCTCTTCAATATTCACCTCTCCAGACTTGCTGATTTGTCCATCCTCCGTCCAACCCCAGTCCAATGGTACTTGACATTTCCACCCATATAAAGCTTCGTAAGGTGCCATTTTAATGGATGCCTGATGATTGTTGTTGTATGCCAACTTCGCATAAGGTATAGAATCTAACCACTTGTCTCCAAAGTCCAATACACAGGCTTTAAGCATATCCTTTAATATCTGAATAACTCTTTGGGTCTGTCCATCAATTTGCGAATGAGTAGAAGTACTAAGCTTTAGAGTCATTCCCATTGACTCTTGAAACTTGATCCAAAACCTTGAAGTAAATTTGGGATCCCTGTCGGATACAATACTCGATGGTATACCATACAACCTAACCATCTCTCGAATATAAGTCTTATATAGTTTTTCCATGGAATCCTTAACGTTAACTAGAATAAAATGAGCAATCTTAGTCAATCTGTCAACTACAACCCAAATGGCATCCTTCAAAGTCTTCGACATAGGTAGTCCGGTAACAAAATCCATCGTCATCTCCTGCCACTTTCACTCAGGAATAAGTAAGGTTTCAATAATCTAGTTGCCTTCTTATTCTCCGCCTCTACTTTCTGACAAGTCAAATAAGTAAAGACGTATTGTAAGACATCCCTTTTCATCCCTGGCCACCAGTAGATCTTTTTCAAATCTTGGTACATTTTCATTTCTCCAGGATGAATAGTACACTTGTTCCTGTGAGCCTTGTCCATTAGCTTCCTCTTCAGTACTTGGTCATCCAATACATATATCCGTTCCTGAAAATATAACACTCCGGCTTTATCAATCCAAAACTCCTTATTTCCTCTTTTGATTTCCTTTACTTTAAAAGTCTGAAATTTTTTGTTGCTCTACTACACATCACTAATCTCTTACCTCAGTTCAGGTTCCAACCTTAAGTTGCACAAGTTGTTCTTTCTTTCTCCTACTTCCTTCTTTCGTTCCAAGAGTTCTTGTACTACTTGTACTTCTTGCATTGTCATGCTAGCCATCCTCACCTTTTGACTCAGGGCGTCAGCTACTACGCTAGCTTTCCTCGGATGGTAGTTAATTAGACATTTATATTCTTCCAAAGACTCTATCTATCTTCGCTGCCTTAAATTCAAATCCTTTTGCGTGAAGATAGACTTTAAGCTCTTATGATCCTTAAAGACTTCATACTCTGCTCCATATTAATAGTGTCGCCATTTCTTCAATGCAAACACTATAGCAGCCAATTCCAAGTCATGTGTTGGATAGTTAACCTCATGCGGCTTCAGCTTCTTTGAGGCATAGGCGATAACTTTTCTATCCTGTATTAACACTACTCCAAGTCCTTCCTTAGAGGCGTCCATGTACAAGGAATAGGGTTTACCTTCCTTAGATAAACTCAATATCGGTGCGGTTATCAATCTTCTCTTAAGCTCTTGGAAACTCTTTTCACACTTATCGCTCTAGACATACGGTACCTTTTTCTTTAGTAGTCGGGTCATTGGTGTAGCTAGTGTAGAGAAGTTCTTGATAAATTAACGATAGTATCCAACCAATCCAAGGAAACTCCGAATCTCAGTTACATTCTCCCATTGTTTCCAATTAGAGACAGCTTCAACTTTTGTTGGATCTACCTTATTTCCATTGTTAGATATTACATGACCAAGAAATGCCACTGAATCTAACTAAAACTCACATTTGCTAAACTTAGCATAGAGTTTATGCTCTCTCAACTTCTCCAGCACCAACTTCATATACTTAGCATGCTCCTTGAGACTTTTAGAGTAGATCAGAATATCATCTATAAACACCACCACAAACTTATTTAAGGCTTGGTTTGGTTGGACTATTTTATGGAAGTTAATAAGGAGGGGAAGTAAATGTGGAGATAAATGGGATATTTAGCTCATTTGGTTGGATGTAGATGTGGAGGGGAATTAAATTAGGAGGGGGTACCACTTCCCCACCACATCGGCATTTCCTCCCCTACTAATTTGGAGGTATTGAGAGAGAGAAAACATAAAGTAGGAGTAATAATGACAATATTGACCACATTTTTAACATTAAAAATTTTAATAAAATAGATAATGAGAGATAAAATAGTAAATTAAATTAATTATTCTCCTTCTTCTTCCCTCACATTCCCTTCCTATTTTCACTTCAACCAAATAGGATAAGAGTATATATATTAACTTCCCCCTATTGAAAATAAAATGTGCTACTCCTCCTCCCCTTTCCTTCCCCCCTCCCATTTGCTAACCAAAACAAGCCTAAGTACGGTTGGAAAACTCTATGCATAAGATCCATAAAGACAACTGGTGCATTGGTTACTCCAAACGGCATCACTACGAACTCGTAGTGCCCATATCCGGTGTTGAAAGCTATTTTTGGTATGTCCTCCTCCTTAATCCACACTTGATAATAACTTTGTTGAAGATCCAACTTAGAAAGTAACAAAAAATGTAAGGGGCACTTGTTCTTAATTGTGAGGTTATTTAACCTTCTATAGTCTATCCATAACCTCAACGTCCCATTTTTCTTCTTTACGAACAACATTGGGGCTCCCCAAGGTGAAGTACTTGGTCTTATATATCCTTGCTTGACTAACTCTTCTACCTGCTCCTTCAATTCTTTCAATTTCACAGGCACCATCTGATAGGAAGTCTTCGATACATGCTCAGTTTCAGGAATTAATTCAATGGCGAACTCGACTTCCTGTGGAGGTGGAAGAGAAGTGAGTTTAGTTGGGAATACATCTGTGAAGTCCTTAACTATCTTGGTGCTTTCCAAGGTGCATTGATTCTTTGGCTTATTAATTAAGTAAGCTAAGTATCCTATACAACCCTTCTTTAACATTTTCTGCGCCTTCGTTCTACTATCAAGAATTTTAATTCTTTCACTTTTTTGTTCCATTAAAATCTAATACATCACATCTAGGTCTAACGAACTGCACCGTCTTGATTTTGCAATCCATTCTTGCTCCATATTTCACTAACCAATCCGTACCTAGAATTAGATTTAGTCATCGATAGGTAGGATTATGAGGTCTACCTTCAAAATTCCTTCCCAACTATAATATCACACCCTTGAACTATCCTACTTGCATTTCTCTGCCTACCCAAGGGAGCACTTATTTGCATGGTATAAGGCAATTCTACACCTCGGTGCCATCTACTACCATTTGTACCCATTACAAGGTTTATCAAGAGAAAAGTTCATAGAAGGCAATTGAGTAGCTTATAGGTTTAGAACAACTTGCAATTTGATGGAAAATAAATTTTGCAAATAACACTCCAAATAGAATAGAGAAATCAATAAAATCATGCTTTTGTTAACTAAATCCAACTTGGTACAAAATAAGGGAGTATCATACTAGGCACTCCTTTTATTCTAGCTATCCAAAATCCGAAAACAAGCAATCATTCTTAAATCAGGTAAATAAGCAAACTTCTCTTCAAAAGAATAAAAGAATAAATACTAAGGGTCCTATAAACTTTAAGCATCACTAGAGTTGCTGGAATCCTCAAAAGTCTCGGAAGGATGTTCCACTAACCATCCTGCTGCTATTAGGCTGATCTATCACGCAATCTCTTGAGAAACCAAATGATTTGGGCTTCTTCCTAGGTCACCCTAACATAAACCTGACAGGTTCCCTACCCCTTAGCTTGGCTCTTAACTCTGCATTCCTAAGCTTTTCTATAGCTAACATTAATGCACTCTTAGGTCTCCTAGATTCTGACTCATATGATTCACTTTCTAGAAGTGTTGGGATTCCTTCCTTTGTAGATGGGGTTGTGGTTGTATTAACCCTATCCTTCTCCTCACCGCCATCCTCAATCACTCCCTCTTCACTTTCGCCCCCGAGCTCTCCTATCGCCCCCTCAATCATAAGTCCTTTTAGTTCATTCTCACTCTCATCACCAACTTCTCCTACCTCCCCTGTCTCTCTCTCATCATCTCCCTCATACTTAACCACATCCCCTTCTTCATTACGTACAGGCATCTCTAGTGTTAGGTTCTCAAGTCCTTCCTCTACCCCAAAGTCTTCCATCATAGTTCGCTCATGATCGACCTCGTCTTTACTCAAAAAGCATCCATTCTCAGGTTTTATCTCTGAATCAGATGTTGATGAATCTAATATACGAATGGGGCTAGATGCTCTACCACTGATGGTACCATACATAAAAGGCCAGTCTCTGGTCACAGCTGCGGAATTTGTAGTCATCCTAAAAATAAAACGGAGAGAAGTCAGAACTAAATCTCAATTCTTAGTGTTCAAGTACTTTTCAATAAACCTCAATTCCTAGGGTTTAGGTACTATTTAATAAAGCCAATTGTCTAAACCTATTCTCTAATACCACTTACAACAACCTACTACCTACGTATCCAAAATAGGGTGGGGATGTTGCCCTGTCTAGTAGATCAGGGGTCTTTATAACGATGTACAGAAGGAAAATGACTGAATAAAATAAACAAAAATCTTATTACATTCGAAATCAAAACTTATACAAGTCTGAAATTCAAAGCTAACAATCATCTCTTAAAAGAAATACAAAGAAAAATAAAATAAAATGAACGATCATCTCTTATTCCTTCAACATGCTCAATAAAAGCATTCCCCTAAAATCATGATATAAAACAGTGTAAGATTGGCATCTCAGTAAATCTCGCGTGTGTGATGATCATCTGTGGGTGTTCAGCTGTAAGGCCTTTGTACATGTGCCAAAGGATGAGAGATCCAAGCATGTCACATTTAACATTTCGTATAACATTTTGTGTATGCAAGTTTATTAAAATCACAAAATATACTTGCAAGTCAATTTTCATCAATAAATAGTCATTGAGTGAAATAATAAAAATCATATCCAAAATACTTTCCAAATTCCAATAAGCCATCCACTCATCAATACATTAGATTCAAGGAGGGGATGGAAATGATCCAATAACAATATCAAGGTAATATCATTGCTACCATTATGATAGCTTCCAATGTAACTGTTCAACACTGGGCAGTGGGTGATCTGTCCATTAAGGTGAGATACTCCTCTATCTCTATACCCAACACATCGGTTGTCCAATCTGAAAAGTAAAGTTCACATGGATCAACAAGCTAGCTCGGACCGGCCTGGCTAAGTAGTACTGTCATCTTTTTAAGTTGAATTCATTTTCTGGAGGTGGCCTCTTACCGGAAGACTTATACTAACTCTCCAAGACTAGTGCCACTAACCTATCCCTGCTAAGTACTCAACACTCACCATTTAGGCACAGAATTATTTTTCTTATTTTCACAGTCATTGATTACCTTATTTTTGCAAAATGTGATTTTCACAACAAGCTTTTCAAAACGTTTTAGTCATAAAGAAAAAGGAAATTGTTTTAGTTAAGAGTTGAGATTTGACAAAAATCAATTAGAGAATAAAATATCTATGTTCTCAATCTAAGTACCAAAATACCACAATAACATTTTATCATGTTTCAATCAACATTTCAATCAATATGTCAATCACTATATTGACACCATTTCAATATCATCGTACAAAAGACTTGGAAACAAGTACGATTTAGCAAAATATTCATGCAGGGACTTACTTAAATATTCTCAGCAATCAACCAAAGCAATGGATGCCCTCTCTTTTACTTTCTTCCTTATCTAGGATCAATAATTCTATAATTAGAATCCAAATATTACTTCACTATCCTTTCATGCATCATGAATCCATATGATCATATTAGTCATCTAATTCATCCATAGAATCTAGATAAATTAATTCATTAAATCAAATCTATAACTTTCGATGGTCATGCATCTCATCATTATGTATGCTTATAATCGATTCACATCATATATATAATGACTCCCAATATTCGTCTACCATTAATCTCATATAATGATCACATTTGTTTCAAAAGATCTCATCTTTAATCAACATGCATTAAATCTAGGTCATCCTAGCAATATTTAACCATACTTTGGAGCTATGCCTAGTTCATAATATTACATTATCAAACCTTATCAATTCTATCTATTCATGATTTTCATGCAAGATTTCATGCATAATAGCACCACCATAAAGTCAACCTTATTTAAATCAGTAAATTTAAGCCTCAAATAAATTTTTGACTGCATAACAACAGCAAATATGGTGCCTTTGGTGCTTGATTGAGTTTACTTTGGAAAGAAGAGCTGATTGGTGGCTCTTGGACCTTTGGTTCGAAAATCAACAACAATATGGGAGAAAAATCAGCCCCTTGATGATCGAGATTTAGGAGAAAAAGAAGTGTAGAATCAAAAAAGAGTTGATGAGGGTTGAAAAATTGCATACCTTGTTCTTAGATTTCGATTTTAGTGGATATTGGTGTTGTGATGGACGAAATATTGGAGAGGGTTGGCGGCTGGAAATTTTCTGCAGTAGAGGGTGTTTTAGGTTTGATTGGGGGCTGATTTGATGAACAAAATAGGTTAGGGTTGGGTGTTTTAGTGTTTAGGAGAAGTTTACCTTGTATTGGACTTTTGATCACAACAAAGAAAAAAAATAGCTTTTGGTTCTACTTGTTGTAGGTGATTTTGATAAGGTTTTGGAAGGTTTTTGCGACTGATTTTTGGTTGCTATTATGGCCAAAATAATGAGAGAAAAGGAGGAAAAGAAAGGCTGAATTTCGGTCAAGCCTTGTGTGAAAAGAGAAGAAGGAAAATGAGGTCTTTTGTGTTCTAGTTTTTGCTAAACAAAAGAGGGTTTGAAGCTGGAATTTTCTTGTGTGATTGTTTGCTTATGGTGTCTAAAACTAGGATGAAAGAAGAGAGAAATTTCCGGTGTTATTTTGTTAAAATAAAACTTGATTGGTTGTAGGTTATCTTGGATAGAATTGTGCTAAGATTGAAGAGTTCTACTGGAGATAAAATAGCTATGGTTGTGGCGGCTAGGGCTTTGATTTTTCCAGAAATTTTATGCTAAGAAAATAGGTCATTAATTCAGGAAATAATTTAGGTAATATTCTAATTTGTTTTAGGTAAAGGTAATTAATTAAAGAATAATCATATTTATAGATAAAATCTAGTTTATATGAGATAAAGCTGAATTTTCTTTCTTCTCAATTCCTAATTTTCGAAAATTACCTAATACCAAGAAATATTTATTTCAATTAAGAATTTAACATTATTTATGTATTTCTAATTAGAACTCTTTAGAGAAAATTAATTTAGAGAGACTTTTCTTCTATTAAAAATAATAGCTAAAATATAGCTTCCAAAATAAAGGATTCTATATTTTTTTTCTTAATAAATCCGTTGGATAAAAAATTTAGAAAATTATAGATGTTGAAATATTTTAAATTCCTAAAAGGTTAGAATAAAATACTAACTAGAAAATAATAGGAATTTAATTTACTTTAATTCTTTTTAGCAAAAATCCGAAATAATCACATCCCTATATTTTAGGAAGTGGGAAATTAAGGTGGGGACTACCCTATTGAATTTGGCCAAGAGGAAAATAAATAAGAGGAAAAGAGTTTAATTAACAATAAGAAGGAAAAGGTTTTCAAGGATTGGGATTTGAACTCAAGTTACCAAAGAATACACACCAAGCTCTCTAACCACTACTTCACAATAATTCTTGTGTAAATATCCTTCAAATAAATTCTCATAAATCCGATTCAACTCACTTCATTTTTTTTCATTAATTTGTACTCCATAAAACTAAAACTCTACCACTTGTATAACATAATTATTTTCGAATAAGTAACTGTATGAAATATCAAACACATAAATGATGTAGGCTTCATAAAAATAGCTCCAATTTATCACATATAATATAAAATGCTATGTTATGCATGACTTTCCCCATGAACTATGGGTGGTTTAAATCGGGGTATTACATCCTCTCCCCTTTAAGAGAATTTCATCCAAAATTCAAGGCATTATATCTTAGAGTAGATTTGGATATTTCCTCTTCACCTAATCTTTAATTTCCCATGTTTCACCTTGAGTACCATGATGATCCCACAAAATCTTTACCATAGGGATCTGTTTATTCCTTAGCCTCTTGACACTTCGATCTATAACCTTAATTGATTTCTCAACGTAGCTTAAGTCAAGTTGTAGAATTAATGGCTCTTTGTTCAATACATGCTCCGGTAACCCTTCTAGTAACTCCAATCGATATGCTATATGTCCAATCTTCTCGATCACTGGGAGTGGTCCTACATATCTAGGGCTCAATTTCCCTTCTATAGGATGCTTCAGAATCCCTTTGTCAGGCGTTATCTTCAGAAAAGTTTAATCTCCCACTTAAAACTCTAGTTCTCTTCTTTTATTGTCTGCATAATTCTTTTGTCGGCTTTGTGCTGCTTTTAGTCTTTCTCTTATCATCCTTACTTTATCCTCAATCTCTTCAATATTTACCTCCCAAACTTGCTGATTTGTCCATCCTCCGTCCAACTCTAGTACAATTGTACTCGACATTTTTGCCTATATAACACTTCGTAAGGTGCCATTCAATGGATGCTTGATGATTGTTCCTGTATGCTAATTCCGCATAAGGCATACAATTTAACCACTTGTCTCCAAAGTCTAATACACAGCTTTTAAGCGTATCCTCTAATATTTGGAAAACTCTTTCGAACTGTCCATCAGTTTGCGGATGAGCAGAAGTATTAAGCTTCAGAGTAGTTTCCATTGACTCTTGAAACATGGTCCAAAACTTTGAAATAAATTTGGGATCCCTATCGGGATACTCAATGGTACACCATGCAACCTAACCACCTCCCGAATATAAGTCTTAGCTAGTTTCTCCACAGAATCCTTAACGTTTAATGGAATGAAATGAGCAACCTTGGTTAATTTGTCAACTACAACCCAAACGGCATCCTTCAATCCTTAACATAGGTAGGCCGATAACAAAATTCATCGTCACCTTCTGCCACTTCCACTCAGGAATAGGCAACGATTGCAGTAATCCAGCTGCCTTCTTATGCTCTGTCTTAACTTTTTGACAAGTCAAACAAGTAGAAACGTATTACGCCACATCCCTTTTCATCCTCGACCACCAGTAGTCCTTTTTCAAATCTTGGTACATTTTCACTTCTCTAGGATAAATAGTATACTTGCTCTTGTGAGTCTCATCCATTATCTTCCTCTTCAGTACTTAGTCATTCGATACACATATCCATTCCCGAAAATATAACACTCTGGCTTCATCAATCTGAAACTCCTTATTTCCTCTTTTGGTTTCCTTTGCTTTAAAAGTCTGAAATTTTTGGTTACTCTGCTACACATCACCAATCTCTTGCCTCAGTTCAGCTTCCAACCTTAAGTTGCACAAGCTGATCTTTCCTTCTCCTACTTCTGCCTTTCACTCCAAGAGTTCTTGTACTACTTGTACTTCTTACATCCTCATACTAGCCATTCTCACCTTCCAACTCAGGGTGTCAGCTACTATGTTAGCTTTCTCGGATGGTAGTTAATTAGACATTTATATTCTTCCAAAGACTCCATCTATCTTCGTTGCCTTAAATTCAAATCCTTTTGCGTGAAGATATACTTTAGGCTCCTATGATCTGTAAAAACTTGATACTCTCCTCCATATAAATAGTGTCTCTATTTCTTCAAGGCAAACACTATCGTAGCCAATTCCAAGTCATGCGTTGGATAGTTAACCTTATGCGGCTTCAACTTCCTTGAGGCATAAGCAATAACTTTTCTATCCTGCATTAAGACTGCCCCTAGTCCTTCCTTAGAGGCTTTTGTGATGTCATTGCTAGGGGCTAAAATCATCATTGTTTTCCTAGTAATTTGAGATTGTTTTGAGATGCTTTTGTTGTAATAACTAGGCTTGTCCTTCTTATTTGACATTTAGCTTATAAAAAGTATTTTTGACAAATTTGTATAGATTTAAGTTAAATTCGAAAAAAAGTAAATAATTTCATAATGCACCTAGCGCCAGGCCCAGCCAAAAGACTAGGTGTCGGGTCCATTCTTGTCAAGCAGAGAAAACAGAGTGAATTTCAAGAAGAATCCAGAATAGACCTGGCATAGGCCCAGTCCATTCTGGTCAAACAGAAAAAATGAAGTAAAATTGAGGAGAAAAATAGATTGGACCCGATTCTAGGTGGGTCGAAGCTACCCGGTGCTAGGTCCATTCTGCTCAGAAGCGTTTGTGCGTGAATTTGGTATTTTTCAAAGGATTTTGGTATTTTTTTTTTTGAATTCTACTCAGACTAGATTCATCGAGCAACAAATTTTAGTATCAAGGAGGCTTATAAATACACAAAAAACGCAAGAGAAATGTGTGATTTGAAGGATCCAAACTAGCTACTCAATCATTACTCAAAGGAGCATTATTCAAAGGAGGCTTTCAAGAGAAGAAGAAGAGCTTGTCTATGAGTTTTATCTTTTATCATTTGTTTACTTTTCTAGAACAATGATGTGCTTATTGCTTTGATTGTAATTGGATATTATTTTGGAGATTATAACTTTGAATTAATTAGAATTTTTTTTATCAATCTATTGTTGTCTTTGGTGTTTGATTACTTGTTATCATTGGTTATTAATGCAAGTTCTTCTAATTGACTTGACAAAATGATGTTAGAAGTTTCATTGCATTTATTTCGTGTTTGTTAAATCTTAATGGACTTGAACGACAAAGTTAAGATTATAAGACTAAGTGATCAAAGATTAATTTGATTTCACCTTGACAATGAGTTATTAACTAATTTCATGTTTATAAGGAATTGAGCTTAATGTATGTTTTGATTATGTTAGCTTGATTAACAAATATGTTAATATGAATCAAAATATAGTGATTCCATAGATTGTCAAACGAAATGGAATTTATTTAAGTAAATTCATGAATTGGGAAACAATTGAATTTTACCTTATATTCATTCATGATGCCAAGATGACAATTGATTGGGATGAATGCTAAGTGATTGAATATTGTGTTTTTAAGATAATTGTTTTGTTACATGAAATTGCATCCTTGAGTTATATATATATAGCTTTATTTATTTTTCTTTTTAGTCTCTTTTTATTTTATTGGCTAAACAATAAAGATTTAGATAAAGTAAGGTGGGAGCCTAAATTCTCGTGGATTCGATACTTGCTATTCTCTACACTATACGATGGGTATACTTGCCCGTATGTGTGATTTTAGTAGTTGGCATTTTAATTAAAGCTTAATTGATTGTGTAATTTATTAATAATATTTTCTACACTAACAAACACGCATCAAGTTTTTGTCGCCGTTACCGGGGATGGGTACTATTGGAAACACTTGAGTCTTGTTGATTTAACTTTTGTTGTATTTGTATATATCACTAAATTTTGTATTTAGGTAGTTTGTGAATATTTCTAATTTGTATATTTTTATTTTCTTTATTTTTATTTTTTTTCTATTTAATTTTTATTTTTCTTCGAGTACGAGATGTAAAACATCATCATGAACAATTATTCATGGGCACAATATCAAATGCGCTATAATGATGATACGTTGGCAAAGTTGCAATCTCAGATTAATGCTTTTAGTAAGACATCACTTGAAGCTTCAATCAAATCTTTTGTTGCCAATACAAACACATCCCTTAGGTGGTATGAAGAAGCATCCCAACGAATGAGTTCTATAAGAAAAAAACTAGCCAAGTTGATTGAGGATGCCATAAAGGCCCATACATTTGAACAAGAGAACTCCTAAACAAAAGAGAGAGGATCCGAGGGACAATCGTGCAATGTGGCAGGAGAGGTATTCGATTCTACTCTATGTGCTAATAATTCTAATTTCTCTTTGTCACATGATTTTTTAGATTCCTCTCACCTCTTGGAGAACAATGGTCCTAATGATGATGTGTTGAGTTTACCATACCTCAAGGAGTTGGATCTATCAATGTTGCACCATAAGAAGTCCTTGGAGAATGGTGATAATTTCTACCTTTCACCCTATTCAAATGGGGGCAATTTAGTTTTTGTAGATCATGTACTGAAAAGTAAGGATTTCTTGATCCCACTTTGAGAACTCAAATACTAGGTTTAAAAGGGAATGTTAATTGTGAAAATTCTTTTGAAGGGAAAAATGGTGATTTCAAGTTTGATGCATTCTTTAGATACCATGTATACTCATATGTCAAAAACAATATTTGTGTACCTAAAGAAATGTTCGAGAATACGGTTCATATGTTTTTCTTTGTTGAGAAAAATTATTTTCATGAACCTTATATTTTTCAAAAATCTCTCTTGTTTTTACTTTTATCATCCTTACTTTTTTCAATGAGCATTAATATCTCTTACAAAAGGATGATAAGAAAGCATGATGAGTGGAAAAAGTTTATCTCTTTGTCTTAGGTTGGTTTTCTTTAGTCAGTATCTTTTCCCTCTCTAAATAAGAAAAATATTTTCCATCTTAAGTATGGGGGAGTGAGTCATATCTTTATTTGCTTTGCTAGGATTTGTATTAGTATTTTTCTTTAGTTTGTTTTCTTCTATTCAGGTGTGTTTTTATTTTGTTATTATTTTGTTTGTGTTTTATTTGTGTTTTGTTTTGAAGGTCAGAATAAAGTCCTCTTGGTCAAGCGCTTCTATTCTTTTCCAAGTTCATATTGTTTGGAACTTATTACACTTAGGAAGTATTGCTTGACCTTCTACTTCCTTTATCATTTTTGGTCCCTTTGGAGATATTTTCTTATATTTATTTTTGGCCAATGAGGACATTGTCCAGTTTAAGTGTGGGAAAGTGGTTAAGTAATATTCTTTGTCCAAATTTGTATCAATGATCTTGGTGTTTTATTGGTATCAAACAATTTTATTGAAAATTGAAAATTAAAAAGAGCTTATTTGTCTATAGTGGATTGATGATTTTCTTACTAATTTTGGATATAAATTTGTCATTCAGTATGGTTGAATTTTTATAAGAAGATAAACTTGTGTATTAAGTTGAATTTTACTAAGTCTTGAGAATTTAAGTTAACCTTGGTTTCATTTGAGAATTTAAGGAAAGAATGTGATTTGAAAAAAATTGCTTTCATTTGTTGAAAAAAAAGAAAAAGATCTTTTGTTGAAAAGGGAGCCAATACGATGAATGGAAGAGAAGAAACAAAGAAGCATCACACTCTCTTGAGGCTATCCCGAAGGTAAGAAGGTAAGGAAAGGAAGAAGAAAGAAAAATAAAATTGATGCACAAAAGAAAAAAAATTATGATGACTTTGAGGGGGCCGATACGGTGTGTGAAGAGAAATCTATGCACTTGAGACTATCAATTTTCAAAGTCATAGAAAAAAAAGCAAATGAAGTGTTTTCCTTGTTTCACTAACTTGAGTTGTATAAATTTGAGTTTATAATGCTTGAATTGGTTAAATGGCTTAACTTGTATGATTTATGTTATCTATGTTTTTGCTTGAGGAGTAGGATGATTTTCTTATACTAGATATAAGCTTGTTTAACTTAACTTTGATGACCTTGGGATTGTTTGATTTAATACAAGAGTTGATAGGGTTTTGAAAGGGTTGAGTGAATGATAAGTTTATATTTAATGTTGGAAGAAGGTTATGTCTTCATTATGATGCATTTTCTAAGGGAAAATTTGCTAAATTATTTTGTATTGTTCTAAATGCTTAGTGTTTTAATTCTTGTTTGCTTGAGGATAAGCAAGTTCAAGTGTGGGGCATGTGATAGGGGCTAAAATCATCATTATTTTCTCAGTTAGTTGAGGTTATTTTGAGATACTTTTATTATAATAACTAGGCATATTCTTTCATATTTAACATTTTGCTTGTAAAAAATATTTTTGATAAATTTGTACAGATTTAAGTTAAATTCAAACAAAAAGTGAACAATTCCAGAATGCACCTGGCGTCAGGCCCAGCCAAGGGATTAGGCGTTGGGTCCATTCTATCAAGCAGAGGAAACAGAGCAAATTTCAAGAAGAATCCAGAACAGACCTGGCGCCAGGCCCAGCTAAGGGACCAGGCGTTGGGTCCATTCTGGTCCAACAGCAAAAATGGATCAAAAGTGAACAGAAAAACAGATTGGACCCGGTGCAAGGTGGGTCGAAGGTATTCGACGCCAAGTCCATTCTTCCCAGAGGTGGTTGCGCACGAATTTGATATTTTTCAAAGGATTTTGGTATTTTCTGAATTCTACTCAAACTAGATTTCTCAAACAACGAATTTTGGTATCAAGGAGGCTTATAAATACAAGAAAAATACAAGAGAAATGTGTGATTTGAAGGATCCAAGCTGGTTACTCAATCACCACTTAAATGAGTATTGTTCAAAGGAAATTTTTCAAGAGAAGAAGAAAAGCTTGTCTATGAGTTTTATTTTTTATCATTTGTTTACTTTTCTAGAACAATGATGTGCTTAATGTTTTGACTGTAGTTGGATATTATTTTGGAGATTATAATTTTGACTTAATTAAAATTTTTTTATTAATCTATTGTTGTCTTTGATGTTTGATTACTTGTTATCATTGGTTATTAATGCAAGTTCTTCTAATTGACTCGACAAAACGATGTTAGGAGTTTCATTGCATTGATTTTGTATTTGTTAAATCTTAATGGGTTTGAACGACGAAGTTAAAATTATAGGACTAAATGATCAAAGATTAAGTTGATTTCGCATTGACAAAGGGTTATTAGCTAATTTCATGTTTATAAGGAATTAAGCTTAATGCATATTTTTGTTATATTAGCTTGATTGACAAATTTGTTAATATGAATCAAAATATAGTGATTCCATGGATTGATAAACAAAGTAAAATTTATCTAAGTAAATTCATGATTTGGGAAACGATTGAATTTTACTTTATATTCTTTCATGATGCAAAGATGACAATTGATTGGGATGAATGCTAAGTGATTTAATACTGTATCTTCAAGATAATTATCTTGTTATATGAAATTGCATCTTGAGTTATATATATATATATATATATATATATCTTTATTTATTTTCTTTTTTAGTCTCTTTTTATTTTATTGGCTAAATAATAAAGATTTAGGTAAGTAAGGTGGGAGCCTAAGTTCTCGTGGATTCGATACTTGCTATTCACTATACTATACTATAGGTATACTTGCTTGTATGTGTGATTTTAGTGGTTGGCATTTTAATTAAAGCTTGATTGATTGTGTAATTTTTTGGTAATATTTTCTACACTAAAAAACACGCATCAATCATCAATCCTCTCTTAAGCTCTTGGAAACTCTTCTCACATTTATCACTCTAGATATACGGTATGTCCTTCTTTAGCAGTTGGGTCATCGTTGTAGCTAGTGTAGAGAAGTTCTTGATAAATCGATGATATCCAACCAATCCAAGGAAACTCCGAATCTTAGAAACACTCTTCGGTTGTTTCCAATTAGAGACAGCTTCAACTTTTACTGGATCTACCTTAATTCCATTTTTGGAACATGATAAAAAAATGTCACTGAATCTAACCAAAACTCACATTTACTATACTTAGCATAGAGTTTATACTCTCTCAACTTCTCCAGTACCTACTTCAAATGTTCAGCATGCTGCTCGGGACTTTTAGAGTAGATCAGAATATCATCTATAAACACCACCACAAACTTATCTAAGGCTTGGCTTAGTTGGACTGTTTTGAGAAAGTAAATGAGAAGGGGAAGTAAATGCAGAGGTAAATAGGACATTTAGCTCGTTTGGTTAGATGTAGATATGGAGAGGAAGTAAATCAGAAAGAGATATCATTCTCCCTCCACATAAGCATTTCCTCCTCTCCTAATTTGGAGAGATTGGAAGAGAGAAATAAAGTGAAAGTAATAATGACAATATTGACTACATTTTTAACATTAAAATTTTTAATAAAATAGATAATGAGGAATAAAATAGTAAATTAAATTAATTATTCTCTCTTTTCTTCCCTCTCATTCCCTTCCTATTTTCATTCCAACTAAACAGGATAAGAGTAAATGCATTAGCTTCCCCTAGTAGAAGTAAAATGTGCCATCCTCCCCTTTCCTCTCCTCTTCCCCTTCGTAAACCAAAACAAGCCTAAGTACGGTTGAAAAACTCTGTGCATAAGATCCATAAAGACAGCTGGTGCATTAGTTACTCCAAACGACATCACCATGAACTCGTAGTGCCCATATCTAGTGTTGAAAGCTATTTTAGGTATGTCCTCCTCCTTAATCCTCACTTGATAATAACCTTGTTGAAGATCCAACTTAGCAAGTAACAAGAACCTTGTAACTGATCGAACAATCATCTTTCAAAGACAAATGGTACTTGTTCTTAATCGTGAGGTTATTCAACCTTCTATAGTCTGTACACAACCTCAACATCCCATCTTTCTTTTTTACGAACAATACCAAGGCTCCCCAAGGCGAAGTACTTGGCCTTATATATCATTGTTTGACTAACTCTTCTAACTACTTTAATTCCTTCAATTCCGCTAGGGCCATCCGATAGGGAGTTTTCGAAACAGGTTCAGCTCCAGGGACTAAATCGATAGTAAACTCGACTTTCCTGAAGGAATTGACATATACAGAGCATGCTTCATGGTGAATAGAAATGGAGAAACAAACAATATAAACAGAGCATGGCAGCAGCATGGTGGCTTGAAAACATACCTCTTGGAGCCTTAAACTTGAAGATTGAAGAAAGAACTAATTTGAACATGAAGAACAACTTTCTTCTTCGTCCGTCTATGAACACCAGTGCACTGCATTTCTTCCGGTTCTGGTTCTTTCTTCTCCTCTGGTGGAAAATGAATGCTTGGCTTTCCAGTTCTCAGAATATTACCACTGCCTCATTTCAATTGGTGAGCACACATTCGGGTAGAAGGAAAAATGATCTTCAGTTTTTTTTTCCTCACCAGCTGTTTCTTTCAGCTTACTGGCCTTTTCAAGACTTGGCTTTTCGGTTTAAGAAAATAAAAGCCACAAGCCAGAAAACTAACAGTCACACGAAAAGGAGAGAGAGAGCCAAAAGACTTGGGAAAATTTATTTATTTTATTTTTCCACACAGAAAGCCAAGAGTCATGAAATCAAAAATAATTATTTTGATAAAAGTAATATTCTCGGGATTTAATACCCGAATATTATTTACAAAATAAATTTTAGCTTTACCCTAAACTCTTCTGAAATGTGTCCGGAAAAATCCTATGGTCCAGGTTATTGGCCCAAAATAATATTTATTATTTTTCTTAGACCCGAAAAACCCAAAATAATAAATATTAATTATTTTCTTTGGGATTAAATAAATAACCTAATAAATAATTAGTGGACCCAAATGAACCAAAAATAATTAAACTTTAATTATTTATTTCTTGGGATTTAATTAAATAAATAACCTAATAAATAATTAAGTAATAATTATTTTTCTCTAGTTTAAGTCCCGGTTAATTTTCTAATTATTCAAATTGGACCTTGGCCCTGAATAATTAATTAACCAATTAAACCAGATGATAAATTTTTCTCCATTTATTTTATTCCAATGTAATAATAAATTAGACTTCCTGAATAAACTCTCTCAATTGAGATCAATTTCTCAACCCCAAAAATAATTAGGACTTACGGGCTATTCCGAGGACCAAAAAGACACATCGCATTAGCTACTAAAATGACCAAAATACCCCTATTATATAAATAGATGTATTTTATATTTTAAATATTTCCTAATATCACTATAAGAAAATATTGACCCCAAGGACAATGCTGCATTAGCAAAGTCTCCGACCTCCAGGTAAAATGACTAAAATACCCCTCTACACATCACCGTACATTTAGAGAGGAAGAAGTGTACTAACACCTCTCCAAATGACATCTACCATCCTTAGGCTTTTAGTCCAATGATCCACGACTTCCTGGAGTGTTTCCGCTTTCCAAGGGAACTACCCTAAAGCAAACATCCAAGTCACGTTTCCCAGGGCCCTGGATATTTAGATCATCCGGACAACCACAAGAGGCGATATAGTGTAGAAACTATCTTGTACAAGTCTGTCTTAACTAACTAATTACACATACCTAACATGCAAATATATTGGCCCTCCGATAGAACCTCAACTATAGCATATTAAAGCATATGCTTCTAGCTTCGCCAGACCACCAACTCATACTCAAGTCATAGAGTACTAGTCCACGCTGTAGCAGTAGTAGTCTAGGTTTCTACCATATAGTACTTTTTAGAAACCACTATTACAGGTCCTGTTCTACGTATTCGAAATACACTTATGTCATGAAGTGAGTGGCCTACTCATTGGCTAAAGGTAAGCCATTCCCTATTTGGAATTCATAACATAATAACCTAAACATGAAGAGATTCCCATTCTCATCAATCGGTTAAGAACAACTGTTTATGTGTTTAAATAACCCATGATTCATACCTTACTGTAAAAGACCTCAATTCACATGGACTACTTATTTAAACACAATGGGTCTGTTCCAAATGAAAATGTACACAAATAAAGAAAATTATTTCATAAACGATTTCTGACAAATAAATTTTTTTATTAACATATTCGATATTTTCATCAGAAACCTAGTCTAAGAGAGCATATTCCCAACATTTTCGTGGAAGTGGAAGAGAAGTGAGTTTAGCCAAGAATACATCAGCAAAGTCCTTAACCACCTCGATGCTTTCTAAGGTGCATTGATCATTTGGCTTATTGATTAAGTAAGCTATGTATCCTATACAACCCTTCTTCAACATCTTTTGTGCCTTCATTCCACTAATAAGAATTTTAATTCTTTCACTTTTTTCCATTAAACTCCAATACATTACATCCGAGTATAACAAACTTCTACGTCTTGATCTTACAATCCACTATTGCTCCATGTTTCGCTAATCAATCCATACCCAGAATTAGATTGTAGTCATTAATAGGTAAGATTATGAGGTTCACCTTCAAAATCTCCTTCCCAACAATAATATCACACTCTTGCACTACTGTACTCGCATTTCTCTGCCTCTCCAAGGGAGTACTTACTTGTATGGTATCTACACCTCGGTGCCATCTACTACCACTTGTACCTATTACAAGATTTATTAGGGGAAAAGTTCATGGCATGTAGTTGAGTAGCTTATAGAATTAGAATAGCTTGCAATTCGATGGAAAATAAATTTTGCAAATAACACTCCAAATAGAATAGAGAAATCAATAAAATCATACTTTTGTTAACCAACTCCAACTTAGTACAAAATAAGAGAGTATCTTACTAGGTACTCTGTTTATTCTGGCAATCCAAAATCCGAAAACAAACAATCATTCCTAAATTAAGTAAACAAGCAAACATCTCTTCAAAAGAATAAAAGAATAAATACTAAGGGTCCTATAAACTTTAAGCATCACTAGAGTCATTGAAATCCTCAGAAGTCTCGGAAGGAGGTTTCACTAACCATCATGCACTGTGTTGGGGTGATCTATCACACAATCTCTTGAGAAACTAAAGGATCTGGGCTTCTTCCTAGGCCATCCCAACATAAACCCAGTAGGTTCCCTATCCCTCAGCTTGGCTCTCAACTTTGCGTCCTTAAGCTTTTTTATAGCTAACATAAATGCACTCTTAGACCTCCTAGATTCTAACTTATACAATTCACTTCCCAAAAGCATCGAGATTCCTTTCTCTATAGATGGGGTTGCGGGTGTATCAACTTTATCCTTCTCCTCACCGCCATCCTCAATTACTCCCTCTTCACCCTCGCCTCTGAGCTCTCCTATCTCATATCTCCTTCTCAATCCCAAGTCCTTCTAGTTCATTCTCACTCTCATCACCAACTTCTCCTACCTTCCCTATCTCTCCCTCATCATCTCCCTCATACTCAACCATATCCCCTTCTTTCTTAAGTACAGGCATTTCTAGTGCTGGGTCCTCAAGTTCTTCCTCTACCCTAAAGTCTTCCATCATAGGTGGCTCATGGTCTACTGCATCTTCACTCAAAAACCATCCACCCTCGGGCTCTGTCTCCAAATCAGATGATGATGAATCCGGTATAGGAATGGGGTTAGATACTCTACCACTCGCAGGACTACACATAAAAGGCCAGTCTTTGGTCACAGCTGCGGGTCTTTTAGTCATCCTATAAATAAAATGGAGAGAAGTCAGAACTAAATCTCAATTCCAAGTGTTCAAGTGCTTTTCAGTAAACCTCAATTCCTAGGGTTTAGGTACTATTTAATAAAGTCAATTGCCTAAACGTAATTTCTGATACCACTTGTAACACTCCACTACCTACGTACCCAAATAGGGCGGGGATGTCGCCCTGTCCAGTTGATTAGGGGTCTTAAAATAAATTGAACGATCATCTCTTATTTTTTTAACCTACTCAATAAAAGCACTCTCTTGAAATTATGATTTAAAACAGTGTGAGATTGGCATCTCAGTAAGTCTCGTGTGTGCGAATGTCAAATTTAACATTTCGTGTATGCAAGTTTATCAAAATCACAAAATATGCTTACAAGTTAATTTTCATCAATAAATAGTCATTGAGTGGAACAATAAACATCATATCCAAAATACTTTCCAAATTCCAATAAGCCGTCCACTCATCAATACATTAGATTCAAGAAAGGGACAGAAATAATCCAATAACAATATCAAGGCAATATCATAATTACTATCATGATAGCTCCGAGTGTAACCGTTTAACATTGGGCAGTGGGTGATCTACCCATTAGCGTGAGATACTCTTCTATCTCTACACCCAACACACCAGTTGTCCAATAATAAAAAAAAAATAAGTCCACATGGACTAACATGCTAGCTCGGACCGTCCTGACTAAGTAGTATTGTCATCTTTTTAAGTAGAGTTCATCTTCTGGAAGTGGTCTCCTGCCAAAAGACTCACTCTTACTCTCCAAGACTAGTACCACTAGCCTACCACCGCTGAGCACTCAACGCTCACCATTTAGGTACAGAATCATTTTTCTTGTTTTCACAATCATTGATTACCTTGTCTTTGCAAAATGTAATTTTCACAACAAGCTTTTTAAAATGTTTTAGTCATAAAGAAAAAGGAAATCATTTCAGTTAAAAGTTGATATTTGACAAAAATCATTTAGAGAATAAAATGTTCACGTTCTCAATCCAAGTATCAAAATACCACAATAACATTTCATCATGTTTCAATCAACATATCAATCACCATATTGACACCATTTCAATATCATTGTACAAAAGACTTGCAAACATGTACGATTTAGAAAAATAGTTATGCAGAGACTTACTTGAATATTCTCAGCAATCAACTAAAACAATGCTTGCCCTCTCTTTCATTTTCTTTCTTATCTAAGATCAATGATTCTATAATTAGAATCCAAATATTACTCCACTATTCTTTCATGCATCATGAATCCCTATGATCATATTAGTCATCTAATTCATCCATAGTATTTAGATGAATTAATTCATTAAATCACCTCTATAACTTTCCATGGTCATGCATCTCATCATTATGCATGTTTATAATCGATTCACATCATCTATATAACGACTCCCAATATTTGTCTACCATTAATCTCATATAATAACCATATTTTTTTCAAAATATCTCATCTTTAATCAACATGCAATAAATATAGGTCATCCTAGCAATATTTAACCATGCTTTGCTCTATATATGCCTTGTTCACAATATTGCACCATCAAACCTCATCAATTCTATCTATTCATGCTTTTCACACAAGATTTCATGCATAATAGCACCACTATAAAGTTAACCTTATTTAAATCAGTAAACTTAAGCCTCAAATACCTTTTTGATGGCATAACAACAGCAAAGGTGGTGCCTTTGGTGCTTGATTGAGTTTACTTTGGAAAGAAGAGTTGGTTGGTGGCTTTTGGACCTTTGGTTCGAAAATCTCCAACAATAGGGGAGAAAAATCAGCCCCTTGATGATCGAGATTTAGGAGAAAAAAAAGTGTAGAATCAAAGGAGAGTTGATGAGAGTTGAAAAGTTGCTTACCTTGTTCTTGGATTTCGATTTTGGTGGAGATTGGTGTTATGATTGGCCAAAATATTGGAGAGGATTGGCGGCTGGAAATTTCATGCAGTAGAGGTATTTAGGATTTGATTGAGGATTTTTGATGAAATAAATTGGTTAGGGTTGGGTGTTTGAGTGTTTAGGAGAAGTTTACCTTATTTTGGACTTTTGATCACAACAAAGAAAAAAAAAAAGCCTTTGGTTCTACTTGTTGTAGCCGATTTTGAATAGGTTTTGGAAGGTTTTTATGGCTGGTTTTGGTTGCTATTATGGCCAAAATAATGAGAGAAAAGGAGGAAAAGAAAGGCTGAATTTCGGTCAAGCCTTGTGCGAAAAGAGAAGAAGGAAAAATGAGGTCATTTGTGTTTTGGTTTTGGTTAAACAAAAGAGGGTTTGAAGCTGGAATTTTCATGTGTGATTGTGTGCTTATGGTGGCTAAAACTAGGGTGAAAGAAGAGATAAATTTCTGGTGTTATTTTGTTAAAATAAAACTTGATTGGTTGTAGGTTATCTTGGATAGAACTGTGCTAAGATTAAAGAGTTCTACTTGAGATAAAATAGCGATGGTTGTGCTAGCTAGGGCTTTGATTTTTCCAGAAATTTTAAGCCAAGAAAATAGGTTGTTAATTCAAGAAATAATTTTGTTAATATCCTAATTTATTTTAGGCAAAAATAATTAATTAAAGGATAATCATATTTACAGATAACATCTAGTTTATATGAGATAAAGCTGAATTTTCTTTCTTCTTAATTCCTAATTTTTGAAAATCACCTAATACCAAGAAATATTTATTTCAATTAAGAATTTAACATTATTTCTTTATTTTCAATTAGAACTCTTTAGAGAAAATTAATTTGGAGAGACTTTTCTTCTATTAAAAATAATAGCTAAAATATAGCTTCCAAAATAAATAATTCTATAATTTATTTTCTTAATAAATCCTTTGGATAATAACTTTAGAAAATTCTAGATGTTGAAAAATTTTAAATTCCTAAAAGGCTATAATAAAATACTAACTAGAAAATTATAGGAATTTAATTTACTTTAATTCTTTTTAGCAAAAATCCAAAATAGTCACATTCCTATATTTTAGGAAGTGGGAAATTAAGGTGGGGACTACCCTATTGAATTCAGCCAAGAGGAAAATAAATAGGAGGAAAAGAGTTTAATTAAGAATAAGAAGGAGAAGGTTTGTAAGGATTGGGATTGGAACCCAAGTTACCAAAGAATACACACCAAACTCTAACCACTATTCTACAATAATTCTTGTGTAAATATCCTTCAAATAAATTCCGATAAATTTAATCCAACTAACTTCATTATTCTTTCATTAATTTCTACTCCATAAAACTAAAACTCTACCACCTCATATAACACAACTATTTCCAAATAAATAACTCCATGAAATATCAAACACATAAATCACATAGGCTTCATAAAAATAGCTCCAATTTATCACATATAATATAAAATGCTATACTATGCATGACTTTCCCCATGAACTATGGGTGGTTTAAATCAAGGTATTACAATAGGAGTTTATATGATGATTGAATTTAATGCATATTTTAGGTAAATTGGTTGAAACATAATATGTTCACTAATTTAACTAGAAGATAGTGATTCTATGGATTGAAAACGAAGTAGGTATATTTTAAATCCTTCATGAGACCAAAATGATAATTGATTGTGATATTTCCTAAGTGATTCATTGTCACGTTTTCAAAAGTATTTGTCTAAATTGCATATTTTTACATCCTTGAGTTGTATATTTTTTTCTTTATTTTTTCTTTTTATTATCTTATCATTTTATTAGATCAGTTAAACAATGAATAACAAGTGATTAGTGTGTACTTGTTCCTTTGAGGATCAATACTCATTAATTCTCTATACTATGCTTGCAATGGGTATACTTACTCGTATGTTTTATTTGGGATTAATGTTTTAATTAAAACTTGGCTAAGGGATATATTTAAATTTAATGATTTTTATACACCCAAAATTTACGCATCACCTTCCTTTGTCAAACTCAAAATTGACAGCATTTCTATCATGTTGGAAATCTTTGAACCTTCTCAAGCAATGATTCCTCTTATGGCTTGTAAGAAAACAATAGTCAAAATAAACTTGAGTTTTCTTAGGTTTTTCTTTGAACCTTCTTAATTGCCTTTTCTTTTCGGCAACAGTCATGTTTACGTTATGTGTAGCATCATTCTTGTTGGACTCATTATATCCCAATCCTGTCTTATCATATGGTAATTTTCCAAAAGACAGTACTTCATCTACTTTTGCTTTTCCAGTATTTAGCCTTTTTATAGTAGAATCAGCATTTGGCAATAGTTGTTTAGCTATATGTAACTCATGAACCTTTTCATCTAATACACACTTAACTTCTGATGTTGATCACTCAAGGATTAACTAAGTTCTTCAACTTGTTTCTTCAGCTGTTTGATTTGTTTTACACTATCTCGCCATTTTGATATAACAATTCACATTCTTCTAAGAGTGATTTAGGCGTCATTTCTTCATCATCATTGTCAGATACAATCTCTTCAATGTTAGTATTTTTTTTTCTTTAACTATTGCATTAAATGTAATGTAGTAGATTGACCACTGTTATCTCCTTCATTAGTACTTAATTCCTCTGGATGATATTGAGTATCATCTTCATTGTCATTTAAAGTAGTGCTGTAATATTTGTTCTTCAACTTATTTTTTAGATTTCCACAATCAATATGAATATGTCCAATTCCATCACATTCATGACACTTTGGTCCTTTTGGAGAGTTCTTGTTCTCCATTAGTTTTTTTTTTTCTAGAGTATACCTTCTTTGAAACTTTGGATTTCTTGTTAAAAGATTTGCTGAAAGGTTTATTCATTTTATTATGTTTTTTCAGCATTCTGTTGAACTTTCTTATCAACAATCCTATATTCTCATTAAATGTTTCTTTTGATTCCTCTTGGGCTTTAAGTTGACACCTTTATCTTTGGATTTTGTTTGAGATTGCAGATTCATCTCATAGGTCTGAAGAGGGCCCATTAATTCATACAGTTGCATTGCTGACACATTTCAACATTCTTCTTAATAGCTACAACTTTAGATTCAAACCTTGATGGTAACGATCTTAACATCTTCCAAACTAGTTATTTTTCTTAATAGACTTCATGAAGATGATATACTTGTTGGCAATATCTCTTTGTTTGTTTCCAAACAAGGCTATAGTTTCATGTTCACCCATTTTCAACTCTTCAAATTGAGTTGCTAACAGTTGTCTTTTTTATCTTTGAACTGTACTAGTTCCTTCAAATATTATTTGTAATTTATCCCAAGCTTCCGTAGTAGCTTCACAGGTAGAGATTTCATAGGTAGAGATTAACTTGTATTCTTCTTGTCCAACTACTGAGAAAATGGTATTTAGTGCCTTACCATTAGTATTAGCAAGTTGACACTTCTCTCCTATTCATTCTAAGATTGGTTTCTCCTCAGATACTCTAACAGTGATTCCCATCTTTGTTTGTTGTTTCCATTCAACTTCATACATTAATATCCTGAGTTCAAATAAAGATTCTCATCCCGATCTTCCAATATGCATAATTTGTACTTTTTAGTAATGGTAGTCGTGGATAGATTTTTCTTCATCAACTGGTCCAGACATGATTTCCAAACTAACTATAAGATCTCACCTGCTAAATTAATAACAATTTCAACATAGTGAACCGCTCTGATACCACTTGTTAAGTTTGGCTTGTCAATCTCTTATAGTTTTGTTAAACTTCTTGTTAAGATTATCTCAGTTTGACAGATAATAATATAAAGAGTCTAACAAATATAGTAAATTGGTAACACAGTTCACCTAACAAGTCTACATATGTAGGTCCTAGACCAGTAAAGAAATCCACCAAAACCTTAATCAAAGTACAATGATTACATTTATCTTAAATATCAAGTGATCTTAAGTGGACTTTAACAAAACACTACACATTGTTCTTTTTGTTAAACCTGCAGAAGACCTTTGTTGTATTCAGTCTAGCATGATTGAACAAACATCAACCATTGTTGATCCAACTCCATAGGTCTCCATTCAACAAAACCTCTCAATACTGAAAGTCACCGATTCAACAAATATTTTAATTTAGGTCTAGTAGTATAGAAACGTATCAACAAATGCAAAAGAACTTAAATCACTGTCACAATGAATCAATCAATCGCTCATACATACTAACAAGAGTTGCGATAGTCCATACTTAGAATATTCTAATGAAACTATTTCACACAAACTGCACAAAAACTTAGAAAATAAATTAGCTGTAGAACTCTTTTTTCCTTTATGTATTTTCTTCTTTGAACTTGCCGTCTTTATAGTTCACATAGATCTACTGTTTGTTTTCACTTAGAAAACAACTAAAACACTCTATACGGTTGCACAGTTTCAACATACTACTGCTTCTTTTCCTGATTTTTCTCAAAGATCATTAATTGTCTTGCTCGTAGTTATTCATGAAATTTAGAGAAAATAATTCATCAAAATCTCAAAACAAATTTCGTTTCTTAAGCAAATTCAAGATGCATCAACTGTGCCAATATGCAGCACAACATTCAGTTCTGAGCATCCTATTATGATTCATAAAGATAACAACACATATCTCAATAGTCTATATTCAGTTCATTTTATATATTGCTATCCAAATTAATTTTCTTGAAGGTAGTTGATACTCCAAGTTGCAGTAGTCTTCTTCTAGAATGGTAGTGGCTATTCTTCTTCTAGGATTTTTATCCATCCCAAGTTTGGAATTATTTGAGGTAGATTTGTGATGAATATGTTAATAAAAGATAAATGTAAAAAAATATGTTACAAACCAAATTTAGGATAGATTTAGGATGAATGTTTGAGTTGTTTTTTTTTTTTCTAATAATAAAGCAATCAAAAGGATTCAGCCCAAATACATTCCAAATTCTAGAAGGATTTCGAAAGGATTTGGGATGAATTCTTGAGAATTTATTTTTTAATAAATCTAATAAAAATATTCGTCAACAATTCATCCCAGTTATAGTTCGAATTTGGGATAGATTCTTAAGAAAAAATTATTAATAAAAAATTAAAAATAAATTACTAAACTAACCGATCCCAAATCTGGGATATATTAGACGTATATGGCTTTTATAGAGGAATCTGTCCTCTAATTCATTCCAAATTAAAAGTTATTGTTTAATAAAAAAATCATATGTCCCAACTTCGGAAGGGATTAATTAATTTTGTTTCAAAATTTTTATAGAATTTGTTTTAGTTTGATGGCTTTTATTAAAATGATATATTTATTTTTTAAATTAAATTAATATTGAATTTGGATGGTTTTGTAACAGTTTTTATTAAAATAATGTTTTTCTTATTTTGTTTGAAGTTAAATCTATCGAAAAGATGTATTAATTAATTATGTCCTAAAATTTTTACTACCGTAATTCTGGTTGTGATGGCTATTATTAAAAACAACTATTTTATTTATTTTATTCCAAATTAAATCTGTCCTAAATGACATCCCAGATTTATAATTTTGCAGCGATAGTTTTAGAGATGATCAAAATTATGTCTCAAGTTTATAATTTTGGACAAATTTAGGAAATGTTTTTTGTATCAAAATAATTGTTTTCTTGTAATGTTTACATTTTTTGGTGGTTGAAATAGTGAAGGTTGTGTCCAACTGTGGTTAGAAGTTGAGTACAATGATGGAAAAGTATGATGGAATTGAACAAAGATACTTTAATTTTATAGTTATTTTATAAGCATTCCTAATAATTGAAAGTTAAGTTATCATGAAATGAAATTAAGATGGCAAATTGGCAATGTAGAATTGAATCATCATTTCTTTTGACAAAGTAAATTTTTTCCAAAGTTAAAATATATGCCATTTTGTATAGAGTTGTTAAATAAAGCAAGGCATTATACTAAATTGGAGGGGCATAAAAGAGCCAAACAAAATTGACACAACATATACTATGATTTTAAGAATGTGAAATTAGCAAAGGTTAATAAATATCTCTAATTTTTAATAAAAGTTCATTTATTCGACATAATAGTAACATAAAGTCCATACATTTTCTTCTTTTCTGAATAATTGTTTATAAAAGTGCTACAAACATTATTACATAGCCTTAGAAAGTAACTTAAACATAATAACAGGAACTGGAATATTTGGAGGAACACGCAATCCAATCTCATCATTAATCCCCAAGTGAAGATTCTGAAACATGTCCTTACAAGCAATAATGTAGTTGTCATCATGCAACATCTCAAAATACACATTAGTTCCTTTATAGAATTTCTCGGGATTCGATGGATTAGAAAAATCTCCTAGGAACACAGGAACCTTATTCCCTAGCACCACATTGTTGGCTGCATTGAAACTCCAATAGCGGAAAATGTACTCAAAGGTATCATGAAATGAGATTAGAATCTGACCGCTCGCAACTTCAAAGATTGTTAACTTTTTCTTGATTACCCATGGATCACGATAATTGACCACTGGAGGAGGATAAATATCACGGATCTCCACAAGGACCCTTGAAACTTTGTGTGGAGTGTTGTTGGCTAAGCATGCTAATTCTTCTTCTTTGGTTGGGAAAAAATTGTAGAAAAAAGTTTTCTTCATTGTTTTGCAAAGATTAAAGGAAAGGTCAAAGGTTTTATAGCTATAATCTTGTATTAAGAATGGTAATGTGTTTAAAATTAGAATTATTATTTTCCATATTTTGGCATTTTTTTATGATTAACAATACGCTTAATATGGATTTTATATGAATTTATGGAATGTACTAATTATGGTTAATTTTAATATATTCTTCCTGATGATTCATAATTAATACTTATCATAGTAGGCAAAGAACTTACCATATCCTTTTGGAATGTAATCCGTTAAACCCATTTGGAAATTAACTTAAAAAATATATGAAATTTTATTTTTGGTTTCAAATTTAGTACACCTCAAATTAAACATATCCAAAATTATTATCTATTTACCTTATCTTAAAGGCAACATTTTTGTGAGTATGGCGATTCTAGAAGCAATTTGAATGAATTATATTTATTAACAAATTACATTTATTAATGTAAGTTGTTGATGATATGTATTGTGATACCTATTAGTGATTTGCATAGTTTGATGTGAACTAAATTAGCTTTATAATTAGAATTTTCTATGAGATCTTGTTGGATTATTTCCCCAAGATTCTATGTATATTGGCTAGCATAGAGATTGGAGGATCTTTGAAAAAAAATCAAGATAGAAGCAGTAATATAGTGAAATTGTGAAACCACGTATGTATGCTCCAACATTTTCCTAGACCACATGCACAATAGGCCTTTGAGTTAATATATATATGCATGAACTTGAAGGAGTTGGTGGTTGGGTGAGCAAGAAAGAAATCTGAGTGGTCTGTTCACTATTACCTGCACAAATTATATGAGGAAGAGAGATGCTTATGAAATTCTATTAAATATATTAGTATTAAATGAAATGATTTCTGTATACACTTTATAAGGGTTTGATGCATGCAATCTGATGAGAGTTTTCTGTTCTTCTTGTGAAAGTATGCATCAGTGATCAAGCCATATTTACTACAATTGTCCTATGTTTATTAAAGGTGCTTGGATCATGTTTTATTGAAGGGAGTTTCTGGATGATTATGAATCTAAAAGTTGTGGTTTTGTCACATTTGGTGATAGTTCTAAACAAAGTTATTGGAACAGGTATACTAAATATTAAAGGTATGCCAAAACTCAAAACTCTACATGTTGATGGATTGAAAGCAAATTTAATAAGCATTAGTCAATTATGTGATGAAAACATGCTTTTCAAGTTTGACAAAGCCAAATGTCATGTTGTTGATAATATTGGAAATTATGTAATTTTTGGAGACAGAACGACTGATAATTGCTATCAGATATGCATAGCAAACTCTCACAAATGTATCTCATCTAAAGTTGATGATGTTGAACTATGGCATCTAAAATTGGGACATGTTAATCACCATTAGTTGGAATTTCTGAGTTTTGCAGGAGTTGTTCGTGGTTTGCCTAAACTTACTGAATTTAGGAAAAACATCAATGATGTATGACAGAGTAGCAAACAAATCAAGACGTCACATGTGAGACTTCAACAAATTAACATAACAACAATTCTTGAACTTATCCATATGGATTTGTTCGGACCCACTCAAACAGAGAGTATTGGAGGTAAAAGATATGTGTTAGTATGTGTTGATGATTTTTCAAGATTTACTTGGGTAAATTTTCTAAAATAACATATGTATTCGAGCAATCCTTGAGGCTATTTTTAGTAGTACAGACTTAGAAAGTGTAAATATAAAATGCAAAAGAAGTGATCATGAGAATAAGTTTGATAATAGCTTGTTCGTTGAATTCTAAGCCAAGAATAGAATCCTCCAAGAATTTTCTTTACCGAAAACACCAAAACAAAATGGTATGGTCGAAAGAAAGAATAGAACCATTCAGGAAATGGCTCGAGTCATGTTGAATGCTAAGAAATTATCGTATAAATGGTGGGTAGAGGTAGTGAACACAGCAACACATATTATCAATCGAACATACTTCAGGCCATATATCAAGAAACCAGCTTATGAGATTTGGAATGGTCGAAAGCCACAACTGAGTTACTTTCATGTATTTGGGAGTAAGTGTTATATTATGAATGACAGGGAATAGTTAGAAAAGTTTGACAAGAAAAGTGATGAAGGATTCTTTCTTGAGTACTCCAACAACAGTAGAGCCTTCTGAGTGTACGACAAAAGAACACAAGTTGTTATGAAATCAATCAATGTAGTTGTAAAAAATATCTCTTCAGGAAGTAAAAAACGAAAAAAGCTCAAAACAGATAATGATGAGCCTATGCAATCCACTGATAAGACTATCTTAATAGATGAGCTTAATGATGTACAACATGTTGAACCAGTCGTAAAGTAAGGGAGAGTTCAACAAAAACCACCAGCATTCAGAGTAAAGCAGTATCATCCAACTGACTTGATTATTAGCAATGTGGATAAATTAAGAAGAACAAAGGATAGACCAAATGTTAATTACAAAGAGATGGTAAGATATGCTTATTATACATCAACCTTTAAGCTGAAGAATGTCAAAGAAACATTGATAGATGAATACTGGATTGTTACTATGCAAGATTAACAACAATAGTTTAAAAGAAATGATGTTTGGGAGCTTTCACAATTGCCGAAGAATGTTAATATTAGCAGAGCCAAGTGGGTATTCTGAAATAAAACAAATGAGCTTGGGAACATAACAAGGAATAAAGTAAGGTTTGTTAAACAAGGATATACACAAGTAGAAGGAGGTAATTTTGATGAGATGTTTGCATCTATAGCAAGGCTAGAATCAGTCAGATTATTGTTGGCAGTTACTTGTACAAAGAACTTTATCCTTCAGTAATTGGATGTGAATAGTGTATTCCTAAATAGATTTTTGTAAGAAGAAGCCTATGTTGAACAACCCAAAGGGTTTATCAATCCAGAATTTTCGGACCATGAATACAGACTGAAGAAAGCACTCTATGGTCTAAAACAAGTACCAAGAGTATGATATGAAAGACTTACAAATTATTTACTCAAAAGAGGTTCTCAGTGAGATGGAGTTGGCAAGACAATGTTTGTTAGAAAACTTGGAAAGGATTGTTGCAAAAATCTATGTCAATGATATCGTGTTCGGCTCAACATCGAGATTGATGTCAGGAGATTTTGTTGAACTTATGCAAATTGAGTTTGAAATGTGTATGGATGGTAAGTTAACCTTTTTCCTTAGTTTATAGATTAAATAGATAAAAGATAGCATCTTTGTGTCACAGACAAAGTATGCTAACAAACTAGTCAAAAAGTTCAACATGACTATAACAAAGGCGGTCAGAGCACCTATAAGTACAACACAAAAGATGACAAAGAATGATCAAAGACAAGAAGTACATCAACACCTGTCTAGAAGCATGATAGGTGGATTGCTATATCTGACAGTTAGTCATCCTGATATTAGTTATAGTATTAGTGTCTACGTAAGATATCAAGTGTGTCCTAAAAACACACACTTAAAGGCATAAAGAATCATACTTAAAGGTAGTAAAGAGAATTCTGAAGTACATGAGTTGTATGTCAAGAAATGGATTTACTTTAGCAAAGATTCAAGTTTGCACTTGTTAGGATATAGTGATGTTGATTGGATTGGAAATTGTGATGATTATAAAAGCACATCTGGAGGTTGTTTTTATTTGGGAAACAATCCTATGTCATGGTATAGTAAGAAATAGAATTACATATCACTATTAACAGCAGAAGCAGAATATATTACAATGGATAGTTGTTGTACTCAGCTGTTATGAACGAAATAGATAATGGAAGATTATAATGCGAATCACTAAGAATTGGTTATCTACTAAGACAATACAAGTGCTATTGATATTTTAAAGAACCCAATTCAACATAGTAGAACAAAATATATTGATAGCAGACGTCACTTCATTAGAGATATTGTAGAACAACAAGTTGAAGATAGAATATATGAACACTCAGAAACAACTTGCTGACATCTCCCCCAAGCCTCTTAATGCTTTGAAGAAGTTTAGAAAGAATTGGGAGTGTGTTCACCATGATACTAAGAGCATCTTTGTCAAATTACTTTTGCAAATATCTATTTATTCTTTAAAATTTTTAAAAAATATTATTTTGGATACAGTTGAGGATATGTTGCAAGCATGCAAAAGTTGTGATATGACTACAACTCTGCAAAAATGGGCACTTGCACCAATTAGATGTCACAAAAAATTGCACCCTTTCTGGAACTAGAATATAAAATGTTGCAAGATTTCAAGAAAGGTCAAATCTTTTCAAGAATAGTTGTGCCTGATTTTATGTTCATTCTACAAAAGGGTAAACACTTGCTTTAGCAGCTGCAATACACATATCTTCGACGACTGCTAATCCTAAGGAATGGCGGACAAAGACAATTGCGAAGCACCGTGGCTGCTACTAATTTCTTGAGGAAATAATCATCTTCTCATGACGATTTTGCACAGAATATAGCAATAACTACAGAGATGGGTACTAACATCTCTAAATCAACCTGTTTTGTTACTTCTCATGTCTTTGTTAATACTTGTTAAGGTATTGTCTTGTCATTTGGAGATGTTCCATAATTTATTGAGTGTTATGTTCTTAAGGATAATATTGAACCATAAGTAGGGTATAGGTTTTCTATTCCTAAAAATTTAGTGGTAAAAGGAGAAAAGGGGGTTAATATTAGGATTGTTGAACTTTTGTTGTGGGCCCCTCTCTAGTTTAAATATTCAAGGATATTAACTTTAAGAAAGCGATTCTTAATTCAGTAGTGGCATCGAGTGATAAATCTCCGTAGCGTAAAGAGGATTCTTAATTCAGTAGTGGCATCGAGTGATAAATCTCCGCAGCGTAAAGAGGATTCTTCTGAGTTATTTTAGGCATATTTATATCATATATACTCTACTGATCCTATGCTAATACATGCACTTACATCATGTATGTCTTTTGGTCAATTGCAAAGTATTCTAGAAAGAAGAGAGAAAATGTTTTTAGCAACAGGAAAGTTTGAAGTTGATTATAGTGATACAAGAACATGTATCAAACAAACTTCAAATATAGAACAGTTGAGATGAAATTGATGATGATTATGTTAATTTTGACTCTCAAAGTAAGGACAGGCTTGGTCAGAAACAAGACAAGGGAAAGACTATTCTTGAAATAGAGGCACCTAATATGGAGCCTAAGGATGAGGTAGAAGTTGTAGATGTGAAGAATAGAGCAACAAAAAGAAAGACTAGACATTCTAGCTAGAAGAAAAAAGAGCTTATCAAGAAATCAAAAACTCAACAAGATAGTGTTGAGTTACACAAATTTTATGCTGATGCAAGTGAGAAACTATTTCATGTCATTTCCAGTAAAGGTGTGTAGGAGGAAAGGAAGATTGACATGTCAAAGTTTAATCATCTTGGCCTACGTGAAGCTCCATTGGATACAGGTCTATTGGGAATATTGGATTACATTGAAGGTTATAATAATACTTTGGTAAGGAAATTCTATACCAATTTGAAGATAACAATTATAAATAGCAAAGGCCCATTTCACCAATGTGTTTTTGTATGAGAAGCTTTAATTACATGCACTCCTGCATCTTTATCAGAGGTATTTAGGATTCCCTATTAGAAGGAGATAGAAGGTCTAGGTTATGAAGTTGATCTAGAGGATGTGTGTAAAGTTCTGACTAATGGCACAGTTGGTAGGCCTGAAAATGGCTATCTTAAATCTTCACAGTTGATAGGGTTTTACTTCTCACTCTATAAAATCTCTTGTTACAACTGGATGCCCACTAACAATGTCTCTATTCTGTTGAAAGATAGAGAATTACTATTGTACAAGATAGGGAAACATGCCATTTAATCTTATTGATCTCATTTTTTAACATATTGTTCGTTATGCTGATCTCTCTTTTGCTAGTACTCTGCTACTTCCATATCCTTGTTTACTGATCAAGTATCTGAGAGCCTGCCCAAGTCATGTTCATTTGTTCTCTGATACAATTGTCAAGGACTTGAAGACTCTACATCCCTCTTTGAAAAGGCTATTTATATTGAAAACTTCTGCAACTACACCAACACCCCTAAGGAAGTCTTCTAGACTTAAAGGCCAAACTTCTGTGAAACCTTAATGTAGTGATATTGCATTGAATATGTTGTTTGATTTTTAGATAGATCATGTTATAATTTAATGCAATATGAGATTTATTTGAACAATTTACCATCTTTTGTGATTATTTGATTTTTCTAGGGACTTAAACGAAAAAACATACAAGTTGTGGAGTTGAAGAAGTAAATTTTGAAAGATCATACAAGGAGAGTTCAATCATGGGCCGGATTAAACTTTCCAATAGATTCTAACAAGGATAAAAGCCAAAGGGAGCGAATTTTGGAGGGTTGAGAAATTAGAGACGACTTTTGTTCTATTTCTTTTACATTAGATTTAGGTATTATCTTTTTGGGATATTTTAATTGTAATTTTGAGAGGGGTTTTCAGTGTTGGATGCATATTGGAGGCTACTTGTGGACAAATTTGAAAATTGTATTATGATATTGTGATGTTTTTTCATGCATTCTCTTTTAATTTATTCTTGAATTTCTCTTCAATTATGCATTAATTTATTATTTTAAGGCCATGACGTAGCTAGTATTGATTATTATATTATCTTGTAATTCTATTATTTGAAGGGTGTTACCAAGTCTTTACCTGATTATTGTACTTAAAGCATTTGAGTGCCTGATCCCCATTCAGATTGATTTATCATTAATTAGGAAAATTTGAAAGATGCCATAGTTAATTAGGACAGGTAATCAGACCACAAATTACATGTGAAATAGAAATATATTTACATAACTTATGTGATTATTATAATGTCATGTTATGGAATGCATTTCTTTGAATTGAATTCAACATAGAAATATAGTTAGGTTGTTTGAAGGAATAGAATTAATATACCTTGAAAAATGATATTGGTTAATTTTGGACATTGATTGACTGACACAGTACACTCTAGAATAGTAGCTCGCTTTAATAATATAATAGTTAATCTAGTGAATTCTTGAGCCTTAGATCTTCTCATTACAATCTTTATCTGGGGAAAATGCTAGTTTAATTATTTCAATTTAGTTCTCAAAAACAACAATCATTGGAATCTTTGATTTTCTTTTAATTTAAGTTAGAATTGATTTCATTGAAAGGAGTTTTGATTTATAATCTCTGTGGGATGACCTTGTTACTATAAATGAGATCTAGTACACTTTCTAGTGCTCCGAATAGGTTATCAAGTTTTTGGTGTTGTTACCGGGGATTAGTAAATTAAAATTTTCTTTTTTTGATTTTAACTCTAATTTAATTTCTGTTTTTGTTTTTATTCTCTCAAGTGTGCATATTATGGATAAATTTTAAGTGGTGTATGTCTAGAAACCGTATTGCAAATTTAATACCCTGTGATATAGAAATTGAGCGTATTTGCAGGCAAAATTGAGCTAACCAGGGGGCAGAAGCAATGGCTAATAATGGAGAAAATCAAACACATGATGATCGGCCAGATAATCAATTACAACCATTAGCTCCCTTAAGAGCTAATAACCAAGCCCATCCTCGATTAAGGGATTTATAAATGCCCACCATTGCTACCAATCCGTCATGTATTAGGCTAGGCAATGCTGCAAGGAACTATGAGCTGAAAAACTTCCATGTTCTTCTACTTCCAACTTTTAATGGATTGGGAGCTGAGAATGCCTTGGGATTTCTGCGTGAATTCTACAATACAGTGCAAACGTTCCCCTTGAATAATCTATTCGAAGAGGAACTCAGGCTCAGATGCTTTCCATATTGTTTAAAGGGAGATGTTAGACAATGGCTACTAGGTTTACCTGAAAGAACCATGAGCACTTGGGATGAGGTCTATGAGACATTCATGTTCAAATATTATCCATCTCAAAAGACTATAGATTATAGAAGCAGGATTAGTTCCTTCACACAAAGAGAAGGAGAGGCATTCCATGAAACATGGGATAGGGTAAAATTGTTATTGACCTAGTGTCCTCACCGTGGATTCTCTCTTTTGTTGATTACTCAGTTTTTCTATGAAGGACTAACTCCTATGTATCAGACTTTAGTAGATACTGCTGCAGGTGGATATCCAGGAGATAAAATGCTCAAGAATTGTATGAGAATTTAGCAAGAAATTCTCAACAAAAAGCAATGAGAGGTAGAAGAGCTACAGTTCATGAAATCCATACTCAATCTGACATTGCTTCAATGCTAGTAAAGCTAACTAACCAAGTTAGCCTATTGATGACTCGAGAAGGAAATAGCCTATTGAATGCATGGGCACACTACTAACTTCTGTATGAATACAGGTAGTCACCCTTCTATGCTAGAGGAAGCCAATTATATAGGAGCTCAGCGACAAGGACCATCCCAACGGAATAACCCATTTTTGAACACATATAATCCGGGATAGAGGAACCACCTAAACTTTGATTGGAGAGATCAGAATACGCAAAGGCAAGGAGCACCTCCTGGATTCCAGCAGAATAGGGTACCGTTTCAACAAACATAAGTGCAGCCTCCACAACATTCACCTTCTACTCAAGAAATGAAGCCACAGTTTAAGGAGGCTATCACGCAGTCTCTGTCCAAGCAAGAGGCAAAGATTGATCAAGTGGCTAAGACCAATCAAGCTCTCATTCATAATTTGGAAGTTCAAATGGGTCAATTTGCAGATGCAATAAAGGAGAAAGCTTAAGAAAAACTGCTTAGTGACACAGAGCAAAATCCTAGAGAACAACTCTATGCCGTGACTTTTCGTAGTGGAAAACAACTTTAAGAAGTGGAGAAGAAGAAAGAAGAGTCAAAAGAAAGTAAGTTAGGGAAACCAGTGATCATATCGAAGGAGGATGATTCTAAAGAGGGAGATTCTAAACCTTATACACCTCCTAAACCTTATGTTTCTCCAATTCCATTTCCTCAAAGACTAAAAAACCAAAATGTAGAAAACCAATTCTCTAAGTTTCTTGAAGTTTTTAAAAAATTGCATATTAACATTCTTTCTGTAGAAGCATTAGAGCAGATGCCGAGTTATGCAAAGTTCTTGAAGGACATCCTAATTCACAAGCGTAAGCTCGAAGAACATGGAACGGTGATGCTAACTGAAGAATGTTCTGCTATTCTACAAAGGAAGTTGCCCCAAAAGATGAAAGATCCAGGAAGTTTTACTATTCCTTGTAATATTGGGCAATTGCAATTTAATAAGGCATTGTGTGATTTAGGTGCAACTATAAATTTAATACCTTTATCTATCTTCAAGAAACTAGGTCTTGATGAGGTCAAACCAACTAATGTAGTTTTACAACCAACAAATAGGAATATAATTTATCCGTGGGGAATTATTGAAGATGTACTGGTGAAAGTAGATAAATTTATATTTTCTATTGACTTTGTTGTTGTGGATATGGAAGAAGATAGAGAGATACATCTTATCTTAGGAAGATCCTTCCTAGTTACAGGTCGAACTTTGATAGATATTCAATAAGGTAAGGTCATCCTTAGAGTTTATGAGGAAGAGGTCACTTTTGATGTTTATAAGGCTACGAAATATCCTACAAAAAAGTGTTTCTTCTTATTCCATTGATTCTATGTCTCCTACTGTTCATGAAAGTGTAACAGAAACCACCTCTAATGATCTTTTGGAGTTATATTTGCAGGAAAGTAGTAAGGAAGTAGAGGCGAATGAATCGACAAAAAAATGTGTTATGTACCTGGATGCAATACCTCCTGATCCTTCCTACAAAGGGCATAAATATGAAGAGCTAGGAAAACTTCACATGAAAGCCTATGAGAATTCCCGTCTCTACAAAGAAAGAACCAAACGACATCATGATAAAGAATACTATTTTGGTGAAGATTTTGATCGTGATAAAGTGAATTACAATTTCTAATAATTCCATTAACAAGGCATAGTTAAGGCGTCCTTAAATAAAAAGTGGATGACGCTACTCTATAGGAAAGGTAAAACTTTCTTGGTATGCACCCTCTTGCACATTTGTGACTACACGTTAGCAGCCACTTTTGTACTTTACTTTTGCTTTTGTATTTTTCCATACTAGAATTTATTTATTCTCCTCATTTTTTATTCTTGTTCCTTTTCTCTTGATTCACTTTAGTGTTCCTTTCATGCACATAAACCGGGAATGATATATGTGAGCATGTGCAACTGAAAATAGGGCCAACAAGGATTCCACGTTAGAGAATTTCCAGCACCTGACCGAACAGAAACCGGCATTGGATTCCTTGCGTATGCCAAAGTCAGCACAAACATATAGTTTCTAGCAACTGATTCAAATGAATCAGGTGTGGGATTGCCTTCGCGCATTCAAACCGATTTGGGGTCAACTAACTCCTTCATCCTAAGGGTGAATAGATAATTTTCAGCATCAGAATAGCTCAATTTGGTGCTTGAACCATAAAAAAAAAAAAAAGAAAAGACCATCAGGCATTGGTTTTCAATCTCTTATTTCTTCACCACCGGCACTGTGGCTAGCAATTTCCTATCCACCGATGCCACCATTTCTTTATTGTCTGGTGGCTTTGATGATTCGAATACCTGCAACCCTCTTCATGTTGTGTCCTTGCTAACAAGGAAGTTGGTTTCTTTTCTCATTCTTTCCACTTTTGTTGCTATCATTGAGGACACTGCTAACTTTAAGTATGGGGGAGGTATTACATTTTCATGCTTTACTTATTTGGGGTAAAATTTTTCTTCTTCAAGCTCTTCTTGGTGCATTTCTCTCATTTGTGTTGATAAAGTAATTGTTCTATACTTTTTATAACTTATGCATGACTCTTTTTGCGCACCATAGACCCTTGTAGTGTATACAAATTCTTTACATTATTTTCAAATCAGATTTTCTTGAAAATTCTCCTATTCAGGCTTTTAGAACTTATTCTAATACCTCTCGAGACGAAATAAGAAGGCAATCATGAATTTGCTTAGAAATGACGGCCACATGCCTTCTTTTGGACAGTTTGAGCCTTTCAAACTTACCTTGTGAATTATCCGTAGCACTGTTTTTGTGCCTAAATGTATTTAATTCTTTCATGAACTAGTGAATATATTGACCTATTATTTCATTGTGAGGGCTTGATTCATACTCCAATTCTTTTATTACTCCATGGGATAAAGGTACAAGTTATAGCTTTAAATAGAAAGATGTTGAGGGAATATCAGGATTGGTTTACATTGTTATTTTATGTTGGGTTGCTAGCCTCTGTTTGCCTTCAGTACTATCATTTTTGCGGTCATATTCAGTGCTATGTGTGGAATTAGAATTGGAAATGTACTGCCACATTGGTTCTTGTGTATCTTGTGTAAGTGCTAAAACAAAAGATGCTAAAAAAAAAAATAGCATTTCATTGAAAAAAACAGAGAAGAGAAAAGAAAACATAAGAAAAAGAGCACAGTTATTGGTCTAGGCTAGTTGTAAGGTCGTCATGGTAATAAATTTTCACAATATTGAGGTTGTGCAACAACAAGTGTAATAGTGAGGATGCAAAGAGTGCTCAACAGGCATTTTGATCATAGTATGAGGATTTGGGAATTGAATGTTGGTATGTACTGGGGCAAGCGAAAGATTGGAGTCTTTACTCTGTTTTGTTATCACATTTTTCTTGCAAGCTCTCTTCTCTTTGTATATCATTATCTTATATCTTTTAATAGTTAGCCAACTCCTTAGCCTTACATTACAAGCGTTAAAGTCCTACCTGATCTAATTGGGATCATGATATACCTCAATTAGTGGAGAGAGAGTATGAAAAGTAAGCTTATGGAATACATATTTTATTTAAACTCGACTCTTTAAATGACTTAAGAACATTGTTGAGTATTTGTTTTGCACTATTGGGTACTACTTCACTAACACCAGTCTTGCATTTGTTATGAGGAGTACTTGAGCATTTGTTTTATTGGCATGAATAGGAGAAGTATTTGAGATATGATTTTGAAGCCATTATGTGTTGACATTTTGATTTAAACCTGGTTTTTCTTGGGGACAAACAAACATCTAAGTGCGGGAAAGTTTGATGTAGTGATATTGCATTGAATATATTGGGTAATTTTTTGATAGATCATATTATAATTTAATACAATATAAGGTTTATTTGGATAATTTACTCTCTTTTGTGGTTATTTAATTTTTCTAGGGACTTGAATGAAAAAAAAATATAAGTTGTAGGGTTGAAAAAGCAAAATTTGAAAAATCACACTAGGAGAGTTCAATCATGGGCCGGATTAAACCCTCCAATGGATTCTAGCAAGGATAAAAGTTGAAGGGAGTGAATTTTGGAGGGTTGAGCAATTAGAGATGATTTTTGTTCTATTTATTTTATATTAGATTTAGGTATTATCTTCCTGGGATATTTTGGTTTTAATTTTGAGAGGGTTTTTTAGTGTTGGATGCATATTAGAGGCTCCTCGTGGACAAACTTGAAAATTGTATTAGGATACTGTGATATTTTCTCTCACCTTCTCTTTTAATTTGCTCTTGAATTTCTCTTCAATTATGCATTAATTTCTTATTCTAAGGCCATGATGTAGCTAGTATTGATTATTATATTATCTTGTGATTATGTTATTTGAAAGGTATTACCAAGTCTTTACTTGATTATTATACTTAAAGCATCTGAGTGCCTGATCACCATTCAGATTGATTTATCATTAACTAGAAAATTTTGAAAAATGACTTAGTTAATTAGGACAGGAAATCAGACCACAAATTACATGTGAAATAAAAATATATTTACATGATTTGTGTGATCATTATAATGTCATGTTTTGGAATGCATTTCTTTGAATTGAATTCAACATAGAAATATAGTTGGGTTATTTGAAGGAATATAATTAATATACCTTGAAAAATGATATTGGTTAATTTTGGACATTGATTGACTGACACAGTACACTCTAGAATAGCAGGTTGCTTTAATAATATAATAGTTAATCTAGTGAATTCATGTGCCTTAGATCTTCTCATTACAATCTTTATCCAGAAAAAAGTGCTAGTTTAATTATTTCAATTTAGTTTTAAAAAACAACAATAATTGGAATCTTTATTTTCTTTTAATTCAAGTTAGAATTGATTTCATTGGAAGGAGTTTTAATTTCTAATCTCTGTGAGACGACCTTGTTGCTGTAAACGAGATCTAGTACACTTGCTAGTGCTTCGAATAGGTTATCAAACCTGCTGGTGTTCCATCTGGTATTGTCAAGCTTCCGTCCTCACAACCACCTAGTTAATCTTTTGTTATTGATCATCTTCAACGTCTTTGACCTCTGTTGTTTCTCTTACTTCTCATGTTTAAGTCTTACTCAAGGAGGTTTACTAAGTGCAAGATGATTAGATAACTTTATACAACATCCTTACTCATTTTGCATTGTCTTATCCTTGATGTTCTTTGGCTTTGTTCGCTACCAAAAAGAGGGAGTGTTTGTTGGTGTTGGATGTAATGCTGCTGTTGTTTTTGTTTAGGATGCTGCGGAAGTTTTGTTTCTTGCTTATTACACTGCTACATTATGGACTATAATAGTAGTTAGCTAATTGCCTTTATGGGATTCTTCTTTTGGCCGTTGTTATATGCTACTGCTACATCTAAATCTACTATATTTTCTGAGCTAGTGACTCTATGCTAATTAACTATTATGTTGGTATTATGTTAGTCACTACTTGATATTCTCGTGTTATTTATCTTTCGTGATTGGATATACTTGATGTTTCTACACTAGCGGAAGTTGAGTGAGAAACTGTGAATGACAACTAGGATTTAGAAGCCGTTTTGCATCAAACAGTGCCAAAGGAGGAGATTGTTAACAATATGTATTGTGATACCTATTAGCGATTAGCACAGTTTAACGTGAACTGAATTAGCTTTACAATTAAAATTTGTCGTGAGATCTTGTTGGATTATTTTCCCAAGATTTTGTGTATATTTGTAAGCATGGAGATTGGAGGATTTTTTAGAAAAATCAGGATAGATGCAATAACATAGTGAAATTGTGAAACCGCGTATGTATGTTCTAATATATATATATATATATATATATATATATATATCTCATGAACTTGAAAGAGTTGACGTGTGGGTGAGCAAGAAAGAAATCTTAGTGGCCTGTTCGCTATTACCTGCACAGATTGTGTGAGGAAAAGAGATGCTTATGACATTTTATTGAGCAGATCAGTATTACATGAAACGATTTCTGTATACACTTTATGAGGGTTTAGCGCATGCAATCTGATGAGAGTTTCTGTTGGTCTTGTGAAAGCATGCGTTAGTGATCCAAGCCATATCTACTACAATTGTCCTATATTTATTAAAGGTGTTCGGATCGTGTTTTATTATCAAAGCTCAAAATCCTTTTTGGTAGGGAGATTTTCAATGTCAAATGAGAACCCATTGACTTGTAGCAACGATGATTGAAAGGAGTTCAATCCATGAAGTTGAGTTCAACAAAGGTTGCCTATAAATTTGACAAATAAACACTGCTATTGTGTTATGTCAAAGTCCACTAGGGATCACTTGGTATATGAGGTAAGTGTTATCCTTGTAAACATTTTAAAGTTTTCAGTGGAACTTTTTACTAGTTTAGGACTCTCAGACGTAGTTGTGTTGTAGTCGAATTGCATTAACAATTTATTGCGTCTGTTAAACTTTTTATTTCTTATCTATCATACTAATGCACTGTCATAGGAGAGTTAACAACAACACAGGAAATAGATAAGCTAAACTTAACATAAACAAAAGTGAAAATACGTAGCTTGAATTCAATTTCAAGCTTCTTTCCTAATCAAGCTCTCTCTGAACAAAGCTCATAAGGTCAATTAGTATCAAATATGTAAATACTAAGCCTAATTAGTATCAATAATGATTTTATTTTATTTTATTTCTTTGACCATAGCTAAATGGCATATACCACAAGTTTGACTAAATACCGTAAATGCTTGGCTAGTGCTAATTGTCTTGCATTTTTAATGAAATTAAAATAAGATTGTTGAATTTTAAAAAAAAAATATTTCTAATGTATTTAGATTAGAAAGTTACTATTTTCCTTATGTATATAAAACTATATATCATATCACTTAAAAAAAAATTGTGACTTGTTACTTATATATAGAAAGAGTTATAAGCTTTTAAGAATGTCAGGACTTGTTCTGATATGTCTACTATTGTGAAACATGTAGGTGTAAGTTGGGTTTAAAATTCCCATTCCATATAAAGTAAATTATAAAATGCGTGAATAGTATAAAAAATGAGCTTAAGTACTTTTTTGTCAATTTAGAATACTAATGTAGTCTAACAAAAAATGATGACCAAATAATTAACTCTGGCTACTGTTAGGTCCATGAGTCGCTTTCCTAAACTTTAGGGCATAGAACATGACAAATAATATCAAAGCGGGTAATAAGTTAGAAATGCGAGAGCTAAGTACTATATTATGTATGGTGAGAGCTATCTCTAATGATAAATGATTTCAAAGCGGATATCTAGTTAGAAATGTGGGAGCTAAGTGCTCTATATACTGTGTATAGTGAGAACCATCTCTAAAGTCCTACTAGCCTAGTTGGTCTTGAACTTTATCAAGTTAGCGAGAGTTAAGTACTACATTATGTACGGTGAGAGCTATCTCTAATGATAAATGATTTTAGAGCGGATATCCAGCTAGAAATATGGGAGCTAAGTGCTATATATACTGTGCATAGTGAGAATCATCTCTAAAGTCCTATTAGCCTAGTTGGTCTTGAACTTTGTCAAGTTACCTGAAGGTGGATGAATATGAGGCCTCAATGCTATACAAGATAATAATAAAATGTGTGAATAGTATAAAAAAATATATTTAAATACCCATTGTTAATTTAGAATATCTAGTTTATCTCATAATGGCCAAGTTTTGGTTGTAGGTAATGCTAGACTCATTTGTAGCATTTCTAATTCTGAGGACATTGATAAGAATCGTCTTAAGCATGAAGACCAATTCCAAGAAGGAGGAAAGAATATAAGGACACAACTCATTACTCCTTGGGTGAGATCAATTTGCACGAGGTTTCAAGAGAGTTGTCAAGGCAACCAATTTAACAAACCAATGATCAAGAGATTTGTAAAGAGATAGATGGTAAAAGAAGGGCCCAAAAGAGCACAACATGAGGAATAACCATTGTAGAGGATTAAGCCAATATTTAAATAAGGATTAAGGCCAAAGGAGTATCAAAAGAAGCTCAAAAAGACCAACATTTCATTTGGAAGATTAAGGAAGTAAGTGGAAATGGAACGAAAACCAAAGGAGTAGGGATTGACGTGCAACAAAATAGGGATTGGCATCCAGAGGGAAGACGGCACTAGCCATAAGCCCATAGTCATCATTAGTTGGCTACTGGCACGAATTCTGTCAAGACAAAACTGAGCCAGTGCCAGCTAGTATGCCAGAGCCAACGTCGGTCCACTTCGGGACTAGCTTGGTTTTGTTCTTTCTTTTTTGTTTTAAGTTTTTTACATTTTTATTTTAATTGCCACTACTTTTCTTATATCTATACTTGTTTTAAGGCATGTAATAAGACCTCAAACTTATATTAAGGCCTTTTTTCCCCTTGCTTTTCGTTAGTCTAAAACAACATAATAAACACAAATGGGCTTCCAAGGCTTTTTTTTTTTTTTTTTTAAAGTGAATTGATGGGGTTTTAGACTTTAGAACGCTTGGACTTTGATATAAAAAAGTCCGGCTTCAAGTGGGTCGTAATGCAAATAAGTTTTTTTTTTTAATCCCTTTCTTTATGTTATAAATTTATTTTTTAAAATCTTTTTTTCTAAGCAAACAGTTTACTCCTTCATAGATTTAAAGGAAAATAAATTTATTCCTTAAATCATTATAAAAGATGACCAGTATTTACTAATAAATATCGTATTTGATACCTATTGTAAAAGAAAAAAAAATTGAATTTTATAAATCAAGCTATTTTGCTTGGTCCAAGGTTTTGATATCAACGACAATTTTTTGCAGATCAACAATAATTACTTTAACCGAAAAAACAAACATTAATTTTTTCCTTAAATCACTTTTATTGACTCACTTTCACGGAAACGTTGACAATAGTTGACTACTTATTGTGTCATTTGGAGAATACCCTTTTAGTAGCCTCAATTCTTTTAGCCTATGAGGCTTCGCCTTTTCATTCTGAAGTAAAAGCAAATTATGAAGAATCTGCGATTGTCTCATTCTCATGTTTATTTCAGTTTTGAGTCAGAGAGTACCCTTCGTAGTTCATAGTTCATATTATATTATTATAATTTTTATTTTTTTTTATAAAATTTCGTACAAAATTAATAACTATTTCACCAATTTTAATTCTTAAATGGAATATATAAACAACCATGTTGCATATTTCCGTCTTGCAAGAGCTTTGAATGAAATTGGCTTTGATTAGCTCCCCTTTCCATTTATCTTTATCTTTTTCTCTCTATCAATTTCTCTTTTCCAAAACTCTCCCATTTTCGGCTATTGTTTGCAAAGTTTGGCCAGATCGAGCTCTGGCTTGTATCGAAGCTCAAATCTTGGCCAAAATTTGTCTTTTTCTCTTTTTTGTGCTCCTATTTCTTTTTGTTTCATAAGCTATAAAAATATTTTTTTTGTCAAATCTCTCAAGATATAAGAATCTTTTGCGTGATTTCATTTCCGATTTGTTTAAGTCGGAGTTGGATATTTTGTTTATTTGTAGTTCGTTTGTTACCTATTGAGTTGTGTGTTCTTTTCATTTCTTATTTTTTTCTCAGACGATTTTTAAGGACATTAATATGCCTAGAGCCTTTCAAATTGCTAAATATGAAACTAGGTGAGTTGGGACATTTTATATTACTGTTGTTCGATGATAAAGATAAAAAAATTTGTTGTATATTTATTTTATTTTTTGTCTCTTATACTATATCTACCTAGAATTTTGAATGCGATACTTTTTTATTAATATGAATCTAGTGGTTCTTTTGTGCAATTTGTTTCATTTGAGTGAATAAATTTATTTAGAAATAATTGGCTTTGGTAAGAGTTATACAGTGTAACCTAAAATATGTAAGCGGTGTGATTCTGATGTGATCATTGTCTAGTGCGATTAATTTAAAAAAAATAATCATGTACTTATATGTATTTGATAATTGGGTACTCAAACTTTTAATTTTGATAATTAGGTATCTAGCAATTGACGAAACCCTAAATTAAGTATTCAATTGTCAAAATAAAAAATTTTAGTACTCAATTGTCAAAATTAAAAGTTTAGGTACTTAATTATTAAATAAATAAAAGTACATGAGATTTATTGAAATTAACTCAAATTACTTTTAAATCTTATATTAAACAAGATTGTCCTCTTACTTTATATTTTTTAATTTTTAAATAAAATCACATCTTCTTAAATATCAAATTAATCTAAAAATTTCTAACTAAACACAACAATAATCATATGTAAAACTATAAAATTCATATATATATATATATATATAATCTCTCTATATCTCTTTCATACTTTGTAAAATTTCTAAAAATATTTAGTAATTCAAATTACAACTTTCATTTTTCGGGGACTCAAAGAAGCGTGGAAATATATAAGAACTCTTGAATGGAAATAGAAAAGAGATAGAACTCCAGTTCCTTTAGAATTAGTAGTCAATCGGTTGTAATTTGAATTACTAAATATTTTTAGAATTTTTACAAAGTAGAAAAGAGATTTAGAGAGATTATATATATATATATGATAGATATATGAATTTTATAATTTTATATATTATTGGTGTTGTTTTTAGTTATAAATTTTTGGATTAATTTGATATTTATAAGGTATGATTTTATTTAAAATTAGAAAATAAAAAATAAAATAAAATTTAAAAGATAAAAAAGTAAGAGAACAATCTTGTTTAATGTAAGATTTAAAAGTAATCTCACTTTTGCAAAATATTGACTTATTGTTATATTATCTTATGAGATTTCTAATAGCTTATTTTCAAATCATTCCACCTTGGCTTCATTGGTCTTGGAAAATCTTTTCACCAGAATATCCTTTGGTGTCTTTACATTTTTAATCAAATCTAAAAATTATTTCTCAACTATTAATGTTAAAATAGATAAATCATTACTAGTAATCATATATCATTTATTGTATTCTCCGACATTTTCCCTTGGTGGTGGTGTTGTTTGGCTTCCATCTGTGAGCTTTTGCAAACATTATCTCTCAAGTGAAACTTCAAACACATGTTCTAATCACTATAGTTGTCCTGATTTAGTTTTTCAATCTTACTTGCATTTTCGAGCTCTATCATCATAACCCAATGATGCCCAACACCTTCTCCAAGTAAGTCTAGTCCCTAACCAATCAACTTCATAGTCATTGATTGCACACTGGCGGAGTCTCTATGTGCCACGATCACTAGTTAACTAGTTTGAATACGGTCTCTGACCATTTGATGAGTACTTATTATTGCTATATTTCTTAGTCATTTGTTCTAAATTGTGTTGAATTTTTGACTTGATGGCTTCTCATTTCCCCAATTTTTGTCTTGTATTGTATAGAATACAAAAGTAAAAGGTGAATGGGAGAAATAAGATAAATTAGAGAAAAAAGTAACAAACCAACACTGGATGATTTGCTATACAAGCATCGATTAGGAATAGAGAGATTAGAACCAACAACCATGCATATCATAAACTGGCGCCAGTTCCTTTTGTCAATAGGAATCGATTTTTATACTGAAAAGGTACCAGTTCAAAATAAAGAGTTTGGGAGCCAAGGAAATAAGAATAATCGGCACTAAGAAAAAAAAAGTATCAGGCACTGGTCACGAGCAGGAATTCAAGATTTTTAAGAAAAAAAGTGTACTTTATCAATGCCAGTAAAGCATTTCAAGAAGAAATCCAAAGAAAGAATCCAATCTATCTTTCAAGAGGAGAGGGCATTCTCAAGAATGAGTTTCAAGAAGAAGAAAATGACAACTTGTCTAAGAGTTTATCTTCTCTTTTCTTGTATTTCTTACTTTGATTTTGCTTGGGTATTCATGATTTATGATGTATTTAAAGGGTTGAACCCTTATATTTCTTGAATCTTAACTTCTATTTTTGATTTATTGAAATTTATTTTGGTATTCAATCACTTGATTTGAGTTGGTTATTGATTTTTTGAGTTTTTCTTGGTCCTAACGAATTCGAGAGATGGGATTAAGATTGAGAGGCTCGATTAGTTGATTTACCAAATGAATTTGCCTTCGCTTAACTCGAGAAAAAGGTTGAGGGTAAAGCACTAGGTGATTGAAGGGATATGAGGCCGTCTAGAAATAGTGACACCATTTTTAATCTTAATGCCCTTATGATTTGATTAGTGAGGTAGAAATACCCACTAATTAAGTTAAGGGTAGGAAACTCGTAACTCAAAAGAGTGTGAGTTTTGACTTAGATTACCTAATTGGTTCCAATTTAAATTATCAATAGGCCTATCTAGATAATTGTGGTTTAGCTTGATAATGGGCGATGCCTTTTAATTACATGACTTATCCCTTTCTTTCTTCTTTGGATGTTTGGTGATCTTAGTAGAGTTCTTGGGCGTACTTGGGTTGGTTGATCCTCTTGTCAATTAGTCATTTTACTTATATGATTAATTGGCCAAACAATGAAATGGGAATGTAGTTGAAGTACTTGCCATCTGATCCGAGAGATACGATACTTGCCAACTAGAACTTTATATTACACAATGGGTATACTTGCCCATATGTGTATTGTGTAAGTGATTTTTGGTATTTTAAACTAAAAATTGATTATTGTTATGTGAATTTGTTAGACTTCTTCCTATGTGCAAATATAAGCACACAAAGCACGCATATCAAGTTTTTGACACTGTTGTCGGGGATTGAATGGCAATATCTTAAATTGATTGAGCTTTGTTGATTTGGCTTTTTAATTATACATACTTGTGAATATAACTAACTTGTACTTAGGTAGTTGTGTATGTCTCTTGTGAATATGTTGTGCTTATTCAAGTGTAGTTAATGATTCTCACTTCTTGTTGTTGTTGTGTAAGTTTTGTTGTTGTGGAATTTTTGGGAATTCGATTAATTAATTGATTCTTTTATATGTCTTATTCATTGAATCTTTGGAAATTTGTTTATAGTTATTCTTTTGTCTTGCATACATATTGAAACTTTAATTAAACTTATTCTTGAGAAGACTACCTTGATTTTGGGAGTAATTGTGGCTTTGTGCTTTGTTGGAAGGAGAGTCTTTGCTTGAACATGAGAAAATATACACACTTCTTTTTCCTTTTTGTTGATAAATTGGTTACAATGAAATTACTACATTTTTAGTGATTTATAGTTATACATAGTTTGGGATACTCTTTACTAATTAATTCTATGAGCTTATCACTCTATAGGATATATACAATATTCCCCCTTCATTCCCTAATGCTCGATAACCAATAGCCCGTAGAGGAATCTTACCATTGGATGGAAGAAATTGAGGAGTCATCTTCAATAGAGGATCTTTTTGTAACATTGTGGTTATAGTGGACTCCTATTTTGAAATAATAGAAGCTTTGTTGAAAAAGCAAGAGGGACTTCTTTCTAAGTTGGATGATTTCCTTTAGGCATACAAGACAGCTTACAAAACTTCTATTGGCACTACTCCATACAAATTGGTCTATAGAAAATCATGTCACTTGATAGTGAAAATTGAGCACAAGGCTTTTTGAGCAATCAAGCTTGTAAACTTTAATCTTAATACTGCAAGAGCCAAAAGGGTACTACAATTGAATAAACTTGAGGAGCTGAGGAATAATGCTTCTAAAAATTCTCGGATTTACAAGGAGAAGGTCAAAAGATGGCATAATAAGCACATCTAATAAAAAAGGGAATTTCAAGAAAATGATAAGGTTCTTCTATTTAACTCAAGGTTAAGGCTATTCCTAGGAAAGCTAAGAATACGATAGTTTAGGTCGTTCTTGATAACTAAAGTATTTCATTACAGAGCAATTGAGGTATCTAATTCCAAAAAAAAAGTGACATTCATAGTCAGTGGGAACAGGTTGAAATTGTACTATGGAGAGAACACTAAAAAATTGGAACGGACCGATTGCACTCTCTATGATTTCGAGAACTTCCTACTTGATATTTTTTTTCTTTTCTTTTTTCTTTTCTTTACTTCTCTTTACTTATAGATAGCTTCCTTTATTCTTAAGGTTTTGCTTTATTCCTTGCTTTTGGCATAACTTACACTTTTAATTTTATAGGATTCTTTTGAGCTGCGAACAATGCCATACTTTCTTCTCTTCAAATAATTTTGTGGAATTGTACATCAAACACTTGGAAAGTATTGCTTTTCCCTTTCTCCCTCCTCATTTATTTATTTAAGCCCTTGTTGAATATGTTTATTGTTTCATTTATGGATAATGAAGACATTATCCAATTCAAGTGTTGAGAGAGGATTAGGCTTTACCTTTTGTAAATATTTATTGAATTTCTTATTATTTCTCTTACTATTATTGGTGTAAAAATAGGCTTCTTTTTTTATTTTTTTAAATTTTTGGTATATTTTGACTTTTACGGGATTGTTGTTCATTTTTTCTTGGCATGAGAATTTGGTATAAGGTTGTTTTGACTAGAATATTCTTAGGCAAACACGTATATTTGATGTGATATAATCTAAATATTGAGAATTTAAATTACCTTATTTATATTTTAGTAAACATTGTGACACTTTGTTTCTTGAGAATTGATGAGAAACTTGTGATAAAATATAAGGAATTTTGATTAATTTATATTCTATGATCTTCTTGCTAGTCCTTACTTTGAGTTTAAGTAAACGTAGATTGGGGTAAAATAATGAGAGACAAAGTAAGATAATGCAAAAGATGAATATCTTTATTACACATTTTTATTAGACATTTGCATTGCTTTATCCTAAAAGAAAATGAGAGTTTAATGAGAATAATGTAAAAGTTAAAAATTTCTTATTTATCCATCTCTACTAGGCATTTATATTACCCTACAAAAGTGAGCATATAGACTAATCCTCTATTTACCACTCAGATTGTAATAGTATTAGAAGTCAGGGAACTTAAGTTAACTCACTCTTTCCTACTTATACAAATCACTTAGTTTGTATTTTTGACTTACAAGATGAGGTAAAAAATATTGAATAGATATAAACTTATTTAATTCAACTTTGATGGTCTTGGTTTTATCTATTCAAATACATAGGCTTACATGAGTTTGGCTTGGTTAAATAATCTTGAATTAAATTTTCATCCCAAAAGAAAAAAAATACCTTTCTCATGATAGTCAATACTGTCAAAAATCCATTCTTGTTAAAAATACTTTTAGATTGAGGTGCTTAATTGTTTTTTTATGCTTTACTTGAGGATAAGCAAAATCGTAAATGTGGGGGAGTGATGAGTACTCATCATTTCTATATTTCTTAGTCATTTGTACTAGATTGTGTTGAAGTTGTGACTTAATGGTTACTCATTTCTTCAATTTTTACCTTGTTTTGTGAAGAATACAAAAGTAGAAGGTGAATGGGAGAAACAAGGTAAATCAGAGCAAAAAATAACAAACTAGCACCAAATGATATGCTATACAGGCACTAGTTAGGAAGATAGAGATAAAAACCGACAACCAAATCATGAACCAGTGCTGGTTAGGAGCTATAATACTAAAGAGGCATCAGTTCGAAATAGAGAGTTTGGGAGCCAACGCATTAAGAATAACTGACATTGGAAAAGAAAAGTAATAGGTGCTAATTATGAGCAAGAATTTAAAATTTTCAAGAAAAAGGTTCTTAATCGGTACTGGTCAAGTATTCAGTAGATTTTAAGGGTTTTCAAGCTCCACTATAAATACCCCTTTTAGCTGTCATTTCAAGCACGAAATGAGAAGAGGAGGAGCAACCTCCAAAACTTAGAACTATAAGAAGAAATCCAATGAAAGAATCTAAGTTATCTTTGAAGAGAAGAGGGCATTCTCAAGAAGAAGAAAATGACAACTTGTCTAAGAGTTTATCTTCTCTTTTCTTGTATTCCTTTGATTTTGCTTGAGCATTTATGATTTATGTGTCATCTAAAGGGTTGAACTCTTATATTTGTTGAATCATGACTTTTATTTTTATTTTATTAAAATTTATTTTGAAATTCAATCACTTGATTTGAGTTGGGTTATTGATTTGTTAAGTTTTCTTGGTCCTAATGAATTCAAAAGATGGGGTTAGGATTGAGATGTTAGATTAGTTGATTTACCATATGGGTTTGCCTTCGATTAACTTAAGAGAACGAGAGGTTAAAGGTAAAGAATTAGGTGATTGAACAGTTTTAAGGTTGCTTAGAGATACATATACTATTTTTCCCAAATTAAGAATGGACAATTAATCTTAATGTCCTTTGAATTTGAATAGTAAGGTAGAGATACCCACTAATTAGGATAAGTGTAAAAAACTCATAACTCGAGAGAGCGTGTGTTTTGACTTAGATTACTCAATTGGTACCAATTTAGATTATCAATAGTCCTATCTAGTTAATTGAGGTTTAGCTTGATAATGGGGAATGCTTTTTAATTATATAACTTATCCATTTCATTCTTCTTCTGGTGTTTGGTGATTTTAAAGGAATTCTTAGGCGTACTTAAGTTGGTTGATTCTCTCTTTTTTTTTTTTTTTGGTCATTTTACTTATATGATTAATTGACCGAATAATGAAACGAGAACATAGTAGAAGTACTTGCAACCTCACCCAAAGGATATGATACTTGCTAACTAAAACTCTATATTATACGATGGGTATACTTGCCCATGTGTATGTTTTATGAGTGATGTTTGGTATTTTAGATTAAAACTTGATTATTGCTATGTAGATTATTGAGACTTCTTCCAATGCACAAATATAAGCACACAAAGCATGCATATCACCGTTCTTCGAGTTAATTGTAATGCACTTGACAAACTTCACTATGATACCACTAGTGAAAACTGAAATGGAAAAATATCTTAGTCTAATTTTATTAAAATATTGAAAAGCTACAGTAGTAGAAACTCACAAAACTTCCTTACACACTAGCAAAGAACTGTGTGGGGTTTCCTCCAACACTTGAACACTAGCCCTTAAGTCTCTCACAATTCAACTCTCACTCACAACATCACATGATGACACACCATATCACCATATTATAGGAGCACTCATTCATTTTTATAAGCTGACTCAGTGCTCTATTCTCATCCTTCACACACTTAAGACATGAGACAATGCTATCTATTTATAGACAGCTTTAGACTGACATGCAAGAGTAGGTATCGTATTTTCAATGTTTCTAGTAAATTCCTTGGCATTGTCTACATTCATTTCATTTTCTATATTGCAGTCCAAATTCATTTTCTTAAAGGCAGTGGATGCTCCAAGTTGCAGAAGTCTTTTTCTAGAATGGCAGTGGTTACTCTGTAGTTATTGTTTTCTTCTTAACATGTTGCATGTTAAGAAGAAAAGCCATTTTGCTCAAGATTGTAGCATAAATAGGCTAAATGAAACGCTAACAAATCTATACAAACTCAAAAAAGTGAAGATGAATAGATTTTTAAGCGTCCTTTGTGATAGAAGAGAAGGAAACATTAATAAGTTCAACTTAAGAAAATGAATAAGATTATGCACTAATCACAATAAGTGATAAACTTATCAACTACAAAAATAATTGGATAGTCGATTTGGGATGCTCCACCATATGACAAGAGATAAAGAGAAATTCTATAGCATGGAGAAATATAGAAATGGAGTGTAGTAGTAACCGCCAATAATTTGAAAATACTAATTACACATATTGGTAAAGTTCTAGTAGTATCACACTTTAACTTTATAAAGGAAGAGTTAGATAGCGTGTTGTACATGCCAAGGATGAAAAAGAACCTTTTATCCATATCACAATTAACGTTAATAGGAAACTATGTTATATTTGGCCCAGATGATGTAAAGGTGTATTGCCAGCTACAGCTAGTAGAGGAACTAATAATGAAAGGATAAAGACTAGAACCTATCTATATAATGTTAGCAGAGATGATATATATATAGATAAGACAAAAAAGAATAAGACACTAGATTTATGGCATGCTTGATTAGGATATGCAAGCTACAGTAGACTAAAGATGATGATGAAATAGGCGATGCTTAATGGTCTATCACAATTGGAGGTTCAAGACAATATAGTCTGTGCTAGTTGCAACTATAGTAAAGTACATCAATTATCATACAAGGAGTGGAAATTTAGAGTTAAGGCACCTTTGAAGCTAATTCACTCGGATATCTTTGGCCCAATGGAATAGCTATTATCAAGTGGTTACCGATACATGATAACCTTTATCGATAATTATTATTGATACATTTAGATTGATTTCATGGAGAAAAAAGTCAGAAGTATATAAATGTTGTATGAAGTATCATCTTGGTGGTCATCCCAAGTTGAGAAGTTGCCAATCAGAAGAAATTTATAAAACGTTAGAGAAAAGGCTAAAAGAATAAAAGGAAGAATGTTTGATCTCTGAAACAATTGAAGAATGTCATAGAGAATCACCAGCTAAGGAGTTGTCATCAAGTAAATTGAAAAGTTTATGGCAGATTGGAATACACAAAATTACAGAAAAATGGAACCCTGACCAATATAAAGGAATAGTTGAAGAAGAGGGATCGCAACCACAACTTCGAAATCCTCTAGGCAATAGAAACCTAATCCAGAGTATGCAAATATATCTTTAATAGAGGATACGATACTATGAGAGAGCAAGACATGTACAAAGAATCATCTAAAAAATAAAGAATAGAGAAAGGTGATAGAAGAAGAAATACAAGTTAAAGCAAAATGAGATGAAACTTAGTTCCAAGGCTAAAGAATATACAACCCATCTCTTGCTAATGAGTTTACAAATTGTAAAGGTCAGATAGATTGATTGATAGATACAAGGTTCGATTGGTGGCTCGAGATTTCTCGCAAAAGTATGGGTTAGACTATAATGAGACATATAATCCAGTGGCAAAGATCACTACAGTTCGAGTATTACTCGCCTTAACTGCAAGCAAATCATGGAAGTCATGAAAAATGCATAGGTGTGAAGAATGCATTCCTACATGGTGAGTTTGACTGAGATATATACATGTAACAACCGAAAGAATTCGAGAACAAGGCACACCTAGAGCACGTGTATAAACTTAATAAAACACTTTATGTACTAAAATAGACACCACGGGCATAGTATGAAAAAATCTGATTCAAGTTTATGCATTGGAACTTGAGAAAGGAAGCTAGCCACAGTACTTGTATATGTGGATGATCTATTTATTACAAGAGATGATGAAGAAGAGATTGAACAAATTAGATTAAATATCTCAATTTGCTTTTAGATGAAGGAATTTAGAGAATTGAAACATTTTCTAGGCTTGAAAATAGAACAGGTGAATGATGGAATATTTCTATGCCAACATAAGTATGCCAAGGATCTTTTACAAAAATAAAGCATGCTTGAGCAAACCAATCTCGACACCAATAGAGGTAAATGTCTGATTATGTTCAGCTGAAGGGAAGGAACTTGAAGATTGGATGATGTATAAATAGCTAGCAAGTAGTTTAATCTACTTAACATTAATAAGGCCAGATATTTCATATGTAGTTATAGTCATAAGTTGATACATGCAAACATCGAAGAAGATACATCTTGAAGTAGTAAAAAGAATACTAATGTATATAAAAGGCACTATAGACTATGACTTGCTATACAAAAGTAAAAATACATTTCAAGTGACAGGATATTGTAATGTGACTATGTTGGTGACCACGATAAATGACGATTGACTATTGGATATGCATTTAGTCTCAAATAAGGAGTTGTTGCATAGTGTAGTAAGAGACAACTAACAATATTACTATCTAGCACTGAAGTAGAATATTGTGTTACAGTAGTGGCAGCTCAAGAAAGCTCGTGGCTATTAGAACTTTTGAAAAATCTTCATCAACCAGTGGATAAGGCAGTGCAACTTTATTACAACAATCACTTAGCAATGTGCTTAGCAGGGAACCCAATATTCCATGCAAGAAGAGCACATGGATGTTCATTATCAATTTGTGCTAGAAAAAAAAAATACTATATTATCAAATTGAAATGAAGCACATGGAGACCGAGGAACAAATTGTAGATATTTTTACCAAGGGCCTCAACGGAGTAAACTTCGAAGAGTTTCTAAGGCAACTAGGTATACTTTCACAAGAAGCAATAAGAGAACATTCATTGAGGGGAGTGTTAGGAAGAAAATAATAATTGTAGAGTAGCCACTTCTGCAACTTAGAGTAGCCACCGCCATACTAGAATAAGACTTCTATGACTTGGAGCATCCATCTTCTTCAAGAAAATGAATCTGGACATCAACTTTGAAAATGAAATAAATTTAGTCATTGCTAAAGAATTTCCAGAAGCTTTAGAAATGCAAAACTAACTCTTGTATGCTGGTCTAAAGCTATCTATAAATAGACAGTAATTGCCTCATGTCTTGAGTATGTGATAAGTGTATCAAGGTTAGGTAGAGAGCACTAAGTTTGCTTGGTTGATGTGGTTTGTGGTCATGTGACGTTGTGAGTGAGAATTGAATTGTGAGAAACTTGAGGGCTAGTATTCAAGTATAGGAAGAAATCCCACATGATTTTTTTTTTTTTTTTTTGGTAGTGTGTGTGGAAGTTCAGTGAGTTTCGATTGTTGTGACTTTTCAATATTTCATTAAAATTAGTTTAAGTTATTTGGCCATTTCATTCTCAACAAAGTATTTATTATTATTTTTTAAATATTAAGAGGAAATATAGACACTTTGCTTTCTCCTTTCAACTCTATCAAAATCAATTAGATGGAAATAAAAGAGAAGGTGTCAATGAAATTTAGCGTTCATAGGACAATATAACAATTACTCCTACTTGCAGATTATTTTTGAAATTAACCCCTCATAAAAACATGAGCACAAAAATCCACGAAAGCTGATAAAAATCCATTTTGAACTCACAAAAGTCATCAGAAAAGCAACACCATAACAAGATGGACAATGGATACCTTGTACCTAGGCCCTCAATATACAGCAAAATAAAAAATGAATTTTAGAATCAAAATTCAATTCAAGAAATAAAGAAAGAATCAAAGAGGGCCATTGAAAGATTTATGCAATTTGATTTGTCAATTTCTTGTGATTTTGTTAAATTTTCTTATTATAGTTACGTTAGTTTAATAGATTGTAAAATAAAAAGTTAACCAAACACAACAAAATTGGTAACGCAGTTAGGCTATCAACAAGCCTACGTCTACAGATCCTAAACCATGAAAAGATCCACTAAACTTTAATGAAAGTTATAGGAATAACGCTTATCACAAATTACCAAGTGATCCTTAGTGGATTTTAATATAATACAAACCAAACTCATAAAAAACTATTGTTGTACTCAACCACCATGATTGAACTTCCATCAATCGTTGTTACAGCAACTTGGCGAGTCTTCATTTGACTTTAAAAACATTTCCAACTGAAAGTTAATTGCATAGAAGAAGTATTCGATTCAAACTCTGTCCTGAAGATAAGCAAAGTAAAAGCAAATAAACTTTTATTAATACACACATTGATAGTGAGTAACCGAAAGCTTCATCGATTGTATGTATGTCAGAACTACTCAAAGTATAAGCATGAATTTGCCATTCTATCTTTTGCTCGATTCTATAAAGAATGCTCTCCGTCATTTCGTGTATTACTTCTTGCTTCTCGGTCGGCTTCTATACTTGCACTAGAGTTATTGTTTACTCATTGAATTAGGAGACTACTAAAGTGTTTTCTCCATCACGTTTTCAAAAACATTCCAGTCTCACTTTTACTTGAATTCCACTTTGTCCATGTAAGATCTTCAATAGATTCTCTTTCCGAATATTCCCTAGATTTGCTACAAGACTTTGGTTTCCAAGTCTATTTCAAATTATTCACGCATCAAATTAATCTTGCCAATATTGTTGTTTCCTAAAGCAACTATAGAACTGACTTCAAGTTATCAAAGATTCATGTTAAAGATACTTGTTAGTAGACAACCTTGAGAACTCTAATCCTAATAGGATTAGTTAGGGTGGCCAATGATGGAGGAGTGTGAAGGTCTGCTGTATAAATTTGTGGCTTTCATTACAAGAAAACAATTATTGTGAATTTGATTCTAAATAGAATCAAGAATCAAGAATTAAGAAAACAAAATATAAAAACTGATATTAAAAAGAGAAATGAGAGAATCATTTAGATTCAATCGATTGATTATATTCGTTTATATATGACTCCTATTTATAGAGGTTTAGATATATCATCTAAAAGGATAAGAAATGTATATAATAAACACAATATTATCTTATCCAATAATAATATTAAGAAAATGAACAGTCATATGTATTTGTAAGATAAATGAATAGCATCAAAAAATGAGCAGCCATTTATTATTTTCATAACACTTTCCCTTTGATAGTTATTTTCAAACTTTCAAAAAATGCTTCATTAAAAACCTTCCTAGGAAAAACTCTGTGGAATAAAAACCTAGTGAAAGGAAAAAGAGTACACTTCCCATTCTAGAGGGAACACTGCCTCATTAAAAATCTGACCAAGAAAAAATCCAATAGGAGAAAAAATCTTAGTTAGAAAAAAATAGTACAGTGTAAATACTCCCCCTCTTGATAGCACCTTCAAGATGATTTCATATCTTTCAACCGATGTATTCCAATTTTATGTACTAATTTTTCAAATGAAGTTGTCAGCAATAACTTAGTAAATAAATTTGCCAAACTATTACATGATCGAATCTGTTTCACATTATTTTACCTCTCTTCTAGAGCTCATGATTGAAGAAAAATTTTAGTGAAATATGTTTCATCCTATCTCCTTTAATATATTCGCCTCTTAATTGAGCTGTACAAGCTACATTATCTTCATAAAGAGGTGTTGTAATTTATTTTCAGAGGATAAACCACAATTTTCTCAAATATACTAGATTATGGATTTCAACCATATATAGTCTCGACTTGCCTCATGAATAGCAATAATTTCTGTATGATTAGAAGAAGTAGCTGCTATAGATTATTTTGTACAACGCCATAATATAACAGTACCACCCATATAAATAAATAGTCAGTTTGAGAATGTGCTTTATGTGGATTAGATAAATAACCAGCATCTGCATAACCAATCAACATTGAGTTTGTTTTATTTAAGTAAAACAATTTGAGATCCATTGCTCTTTGGAGATATCTTAGGACATGTTTAATACCATTCCAATGTCATCATATTAGAGAAGAATTAAAGCTTGCTAATAAATTCACAGAAAATGCTATATCAAGTCAAGTGTTATTAGTACGATACATTATTGCACTAATTACACTGAGATATAATACTTTAGGACCAATAAGTTTTTCATTATCTTCTCGAGGTCGAAAAGGGTCTTTATTTACATCAATGACCTAACGACCATTGAAATACTCAATGAATGTACTTTGTCTATATAAAACCTCTTGAAAACTTTTTTAGTATATGTTGATTGATAAATAAAAATACCATCTTCCAAATGTTCTATTTGTAGACCAAAATAAAATTTAGTTCTTCCAAAATCTTTAATTTCAAATTCTTGCTTCAATCTATCTCTTACCTCTTGGAGCCTTTCTAGAGTTCTAATAAGATTGATATCATCAACATATATAACAAGTATAACAAAACTTGATCCAAATTTCTTAATAAATACACATGGATATATCAGATCATTTTTATATCCTGATCTTAATAAATATTTACTAAGATGATTATATCACATGCGTCCAGACTGCTTTAAGCCATATAATGACTTTTGTAACTTAATGAAATAATTTCTACGAGGACCAAAATTATATGCTTCAGGCATACTAAATCTTTTTGGGATTTTCATATAAATATCATTATCAATGTTCCCATGTAAATAAGCAGCACAACATCCATTAGATGCATATCAATCTTTTCATGTACTACTAGACTCACAAGGTATTGGAGTGTAATTACATCTACCACGAGTAAATATATCTCATCATAAGCAATACCCGATTTTTGCGAAAAGCCTTATGACACAAGTCATTCTTTACACCTTACGACTTCATTATTTTTATTTTACTTTCGCACAAATATCCATTTATAACTAATTGCTTTTAAATATTCTGGTATTTAGACTACAGGTCCAAAAACATAACGATTTGCAAGGGAATTTAACTCCGATTAAATCTTATATTTCCATTTTGACCAATTATTTATATGACGATATTCCTCAACTGATGTTGGTTCAAGAATCTCATTATCTTTTAGCATATCAAGTGCTACATTGTATGCAAAAATATCATCAATAGTTATTTCCATCTGATTCCAACTTCTGTCAAAAGTCATATAATTGATGGGCATTTCGTTATTCTGTTTACTATTAATCGATATTTGGATCTTTTCATCAGTTGCTATTCGGTCTTTATTTTCTAATTCTTCAATTTGATCATTCTGATCATTTTCTCCTCTTTTCTTTCAAGGGTTTTTATCTTTTGAACTAAGGGGTCGTCCACGCTTCTGGCATGTTTTTTATTCAGCAGCTATAGGAATTTCATTTGTCCTACTGAAACTTCTATTTGAATAGGAGCATTTATAGTTGGAATATGTGATTTAGTTATACTTGTTGAGTCAACAAAAGAATCTGGCAGCTGATTTGCAAGTCTTTGCAAATGAATTATCTTTTGAACTTCTAATTCACTCGCGCTTGTGCGTGGATCTAAATAATTCAATGATGTTGTCCAGGAAAACTCTTTTTTATGTGGTTTATATTCTCCCCTTAATTTAGAAAACAGAGTTTCATCAAAATGATAATTAGCAAATCTTTCTATAAATGTATCACCTATTAATGGTTCAACATATCTAATTATAGAGGGAGAATCATATCTAATATATATCCCCAATTTTCTTTGAGGACCCATTTTGGTATGTTGATTTGGCACTATGGATACATATACAACACACCCAAATATTCTTAAATGAGCAATATTTGGTTCTGAATCAAAAGCCAACTGTAAGGGAGAGAATTTGTGATAACTTGTTGGCCTTCTACATACAAGTGCTGCAGTATGCAAAATAGCATGTCTCCAAGTAGATGTTGAGATTTGTTCTCATTAATAATGATTTCGTAATTAATTGTAATATTTTAATGGATGATTTAGTTAGACCATTCTGGTTATGAATATGAGTTACTGGGTGTTCAATGTAATGTCAATTGACATGCAATAAGTATAAAAGGTTGGGAAGAATATTCTGTAGCATTATTTAGACGGATCATTTTAATAGAATAATCTGAAAATTACGCTCGTAACCGAACTATTTAGACAAACAATCTCGCAAACACTAGGTTACGAGTTGATAATAAACTGACGTGTGACTATTGGGTCGATGCATCAATTAAAATTATAAAATATCTAAATTGCCCACATAGTGGATGAATTGGTCTACATACATCACCATGAATTCTTTCTAAAAGTGTTGGAGACTCAAACTCCAACTTTGCTAGAGATGGTTTAATAACCAATTTCCTTTGAGAATAAGCAATACATGAAAATTTATCTGATGTCAAAATCTTTTAATTTCTCAGAGGATGACCATGGATATTTTCAATTATCCTTCACATTATAATAACTCCTGGATGACCCAAACGGTCATACCAAATGATAAATATAGCAGGATCAGTAAACTTATGGTTTATTGAATGATGCATTTCAATTGTATGGATTTTTATGTTATATAGGCCACATGAAAGAGATGGTAGTTTTTCTAATAAAGATTTTTTACCTGAAAAATTTTGAGTAATACAGAGATACTCAAACCCATTTTCTTCTATTGTTTCAATGTAATATCCATTTCGACGAATATCTTAATTTAAAACTTAAAAAATTTCTTTAAGATTTTGAAGAAAATAACTCTTTATAAATAACAACATTTGTTTATCCGGATAATAATATACTAGCTCTTCCAGAGTCTTCAATTAATTTTACACTACCACATATAATATTAATAGTTATTTCTCACATCTTCAAGTAAGAGAAATATTTTATATCTTTCAATATAGTATGTGTTGTATCACTACCAATTAGGCATATATCTTCAATGATACTTTTGTTTCTAGTAAATGGAGTAATAGCCATTTGGGTATAATAAAATATTTATAAATTTAAATATTTCATATAATAAATAAAAACTTAAAATGCTAACTACTATTACAATGCCAAAAATATATAACATAAAATAAGACTATTAAAAGTAAATTTTTAATTTTTCTAGACACTTCTATCACTAATTAAATGATCAATTCTTCCTTTTGGATGCTCAAAGGTCCAAATGAGTTACATCAACATTAACATCTTCAAGATTGGTATCTTCATCATCATTATCACGAAAATAATGTTGTACAGTGAAATTTGCTTCACCATTTTTACCTTTCTTCTTAATAGAAGCCTGATAAAGATCAACAATATGTTTTGCTGTATAACAGATACGAGACTAATGACCTTTCATACCATAATGATAACATTTATCTTCATAATTTGTAGGAGCCACCTCATTTCCTTTTCTTTTCTCATTATTTTTTAGCCACTTCTGATGGTTATCATTATTTCTCGTAACTTTGTTTTAACTTTTGTAATTATGATAAATATTTCTATTATAACCACATGCATGTCCATGGCCACAACCACAACCACAATCATGATCACGACCTCTTTTTGAGCCAAAATCACAAGATCTAATAATATTCACTTTTGGAAATGGAGTAGAACTTGTTGGTCGAGTATCATGATTTTTCGTTAACAACCCATTATTTTGCTCAGCTACGAGAAGACAATATATCAATTCTACATATTTCTTGAATCCCTTTTCTCGATATTACTTCTGCAGGAGTACATTTGAGCCATGAAAACTAGAGAAATTTTTTTCCAACATATCTTTATCAGTAATATTTTCTCTATACAATTTTAACTGTGAGCTAATTTTAAACATCGTAAAATTATACTCATTGACGGATTTAAAATCTTGTAATCGCAAGTGTATTCAGTCATACCATGCATTTGGAAGGATGACCATCTTATGCTGGTCAAACATTTCTTTCAAATTATTTCACAAAATAGGGGAATTTTTCACGGTAAGATATTCCACTTTTAAATCTTTATGAAGATGATAGAGAAAAATCATAACTTTAGCATCATTTTGTGATGATGATGAATTTTCTTCTACAATGGTATCCTAAATGCATTTCAACATCTAGTGTCCAGGATGAATAGTTTTTTCGGTGATATCTAAAGTTGCGAACTCAAGTTTAGTAAGATTTGCCATGTTAATACAAAATCAAATAGGAATAGTACATTTCTTCTTTTATTTAGAAAATTTCAAAAATCAGATTACTTGATTATACAAATCGGGGAGAATATCTTTGATGGTGTTGGTTTGATTATAAATTTCAGTAGAACAACTTCGGTAGAGTCTCAATAGAACAACTAATAAGTTATTGTGAATTTGATTCCAAATAAAATTAAGAATCAAGAAAAGAAAATTAAAAAACTAATATTAAAAAAACTATAAGAAGAGAAATGAAAGAATCACTTGGATTCAATTGATTGATTATATTCGTTTACATAAGGACTCTATTTATAGAAGTTTAGATTTATCATCTAAAAAGATAAGAAATGAATCTAATAAACACAATATTATCTTAATAACTTTAGAAAAAATGAACAGTCATATCTATCTTCAAGATAAATAGATAGTATCGAATTATTTATTATTTTCATAACAATAATGGATTTGTATGGGTATTTTTGATGCATTTTTATCCGTCCAAGTTTGGAACGATTTGAGACAAATTTATGATGCATATGTTAATAAAAGATAAATGTAAAAAATATGTTACAAATCTCTCCTAATCTAAGATAGACAGTGATTCATCATATATTCGTCACAAATTTGGGATACATTTAGGATAAATGTTTGAGTTGTTTTTTTTTTTAATAATAAAACAATCAAAAGGATTCATCCCAAATTCATTCCAATTCTAGAAGGATTTTGGAAGGATTTAGTATGAATTCTTGAGAATTTATTTTTTAATAATAATTAATTAAAATATTGGTCACCAATTCATCCCAAATGCACTTCAGATTTGGCATAAATACTTAAGAAAAAATCATTAACGAAAAATTTAAAATAAATTACTACAGTAATCTATCCCGAATTTGGGATGGATTAGACATATATGACTCTTATAAAGGAATCTGTCCTCTAATTCGTTCCAAATTAAAAGTTATTGTTTAATTAAAAAACAAAGTATCTGTCCCAGCATCGGAAGGGATTAAAGACAATTTCTTGAGAAAATTTTATTGGTTAATGAAAAATAAAAATAAAAGAAAATTGATAAAGAAATCCATCGCAAGTACATTCCAAATTTGGGACAGATTCTTAAGATGAATTTGTTATTTAATCTAAATAAAAAAAATAACAAAGTAATCGTTTCCAAATCTAAGTAACCAGCACATTAATTTGTCTAATTTTGTCTTTAATTGATCCAAATGAATGGTTAGCATCCTCCTATTGTTATCATATTTCATTTCTTTTTTAAATTCACCACGGTTAGCAAACATCAACAATATAACATTATCTTTTTAAAATAAAATTTGGAATTGGGGCAGGACCCTACCCGTTTATTGAGTTTAAACAAGATGATACATGCAATGAGGAAATACTCAATCTGTCAAGATTACAAATGCCCTTGACCTCATTAGGTAGGGCAGAAAAATGATTGAAGGAAGAAACAGCAAATGAAGTAACACCAACATTAGCCACAAAATCTGCCAACTGATTAGCTTCTCTGTAAATGTGGATCAGCATTGAAGAGTACAATTTTCCAACAAGGAAGAAAATGTGATTGAAGGTCCCTTTCAAGAGCCATGGGATTTTTTGCTGCCAGTGAAATTGTTTTGATAGACTCAAAGAATCTGTTGGTATAAGGATATTAGCAAGCCTCCTTGAAAAACATATCGTCAAGCCTTTCAGTAGTGCATGTGCCTCCGCCTCCATATTCGAGCATGTCCCCAATGGAAAGCTAAATTCGTAGCAGAAAGAACCATTGGGCTTAGAAGGTCACCCCCAGCTCCAGAAGGCCATGGATTGCCTTTTGAGGTACCGTCGACATTCAAAATATACTGAAAGCCCTCGTGTTTACCCAACCAAAAATATTGGTTGCACAGAAAAATTCCTCTCAGCTTACCAATTTATATTGACTTGCAGTAATGAACGTCGTCTCAATGCTGGAGTAGAGGCTAGGGGATATAACTGGGAAAAATCATAAACAAAGACAGCAGCTTCCTCTCGTTCCACACACAAAGCTGATATGAGCTTGCACACTGCGCTCTTTGCACCATCCAGACTCCAGAATTCCTGAAGTATTAACAGCTTAGAATTCTGGAACAGGACGTCGTCCAGATCAGGTAGAAGGCAGCAAATGCATATTGAAAGAACAAGTGCAGAAGATTTTCTTCCCTTGAATTACAGAGCATTCATTTAGATGATAAATATAACATTAACATTATTATTATTATTATTATTATTATTATTATTATTATTATTATTATTATTATTATTATTATTATTATTATTATTATTATTATTATTATTATTATTATTATTATTATTATTATTATTATTATTATTATTATTATTATTATTATTATTATTATTATTATTATCATCATCAAAGCCACCTGAGATGGTGGGGAGTTTGACAGGACCTCTACCAGTTTATTAATATCAAAAAAATAAGTTACATGGAGGGAAACATATCCTAGCTGTTTGTACAAACTTTAAAGTAGGAACTCTTTGCTTATCTAAAAGACAAATACCTCTAGTGCGCTGAAATAAACACTAATAAATATGACTAATTTTGTCAAAAGAGATTCAAATTTGACATACTTTTTAAAAACTTTTTGGAAGAAATTTAAAAGTTAGAACATTAGCTTGTGAGACACATACATTACACGTATACTTTGATGCATTTTATAACAGCTTAATTTGGTCAAATTTTGGGGCTTTCGTATATGTCTATCCATGTAATCTTGCATAAAGATTAGGTAATGAACGGTTCACGTGCTTAAGGGTCTTGATTGCGGAGGAAATCAAGTTAATTCTTCATAAAACTAGGTAGATGTTTGTACGTTTCACGATGGATTATTAATTTATTACATTTTAAATATAATCTAAGAATTCAATTATTTTCAGATAAATTATACCTAATCATACATAATTTAGTACATAACTACTTATTTTTATAAGAATACAGTAAATTAAATTATACCATAAAGTCGAACTAAACAAATGCATTTTACTCCTTTGTCCTGTTCCTCCCTATCTAAGCTTGCAACTAAACCAAAAATTTTGGTGGTCCTTCTCTTCCTGAATTCTCAGTGAGTATACTGACACGACAATCCTAGTAGCAGTTCGGAAAATAGGATATTATAGTACAACATACCTAAAGTTAATCCCCCTTGTAAAGCAAGAAGATAGAAAGAAAATTGAACCAAAACCAAACCAAAGGCTTGATTTTGCAACATCTTTCTACATGATCAAGTCCCAATGATCTGCCAAATTCCATCGAGATTACACATTTTTTCGTAATTTGTTTCTAATAAGTAAATCATCATTAAGCAAACACCCAAAAAAAAAAAAAAGAAAAAGAAAAAGAAAAATCAAAGTTTTGAATGATTAAAAGATTATGATCAATAACCAATTGTTGCATTCCTGGTGATGGAATTGAAGGGATCAACTCAGCTTACCCTTCTTGGATACCGCTATGCCTTTTTTTCTTGGCTTAACCATATCTTCTCTAAGACCAAAATCCTCGTCTTCCCTCGTGTTGTGCTCAATCTGTTTTCTTAGGTAATGAATTCAAAGAATCTTGATATTTATTAAAAAATATATATATATTAACTCAATTGTTGCATTCCTGGTGATGGAATTGAAGGGATCAACTCAGCTTGCCCTTCTTGGATACCGCTATGCCTTTTTTTCTTGGCTTAACCATATCTTCTCTAAGACCAAAATCCTCGTCTTCCCTCGTGTTGTGCTCAATCTGTTTTCTTAGGTAATGAATTCAAAGAATCTTGATATTTATAAATATATATATATATATATATATATATATATATATTATTCAGATAAGCTCTATCCGAATTCATTGAATTAAGAAATCTCCTTCAATAGTGAAAATGGTTCATATTCAAATAAGATCTATATGAATTAATTGAATTCAAAATGGTTCATTTTTTTTTAAAAGTTTAAATATCAATTTATTTTTATATTTAAACTATAAAAAAATAGTTCATATTCAAATAAGCTCTATCTGAATTTATTGAATTAATATAATGCTGATATTTAAAATAAAAATTTTGACATTTCTTTAAAAAAAAAACCTTCATTTAAATTTAACACGCCATATGTCACAAATGGACGTTGCCTATCAAAACGGGAGCCGGAGAGAGAGAGAGAGATTTGACTTATGAATTAAAAAAAATTATATTTGATGGTTAGATCAAGATTAATTGATTATGAGTTATGTAATCTAATATATTTAGTTTCAATTATAGACGTTACATGGTAAGATTTTAACTCTCGCACTTCTGTTAAAATGAAACAATATCATTATAGAGCAAAAAATTAGATAATTTCATATGCTTTTATAATATGAATATTTATAAACAATGGTTTTTGCATGCATAGATATATATTAATGTACTATACAATAATTAAGTTTAAAGGACTAAAATTGAAAAATATAATGAAAATTAGGGTAATTTTTTAATTCTCAAGGACGAAACTAAAACTTTTTTTTTCTTAATTCTATAAAAATTTAAGAGCAATTTTAATATTATATATATATATATATATATATATAATTTCAGTGTTGTTATTTTGAAATAAATAATTCATTAAATATATAATTAAAAAATAGCTTTGCACAAACGTCTCATCTAGTGATCAAGCGATCGAAGAGCTTGTTCCTCTAAGGGGTGGTTGACTTGAACCACAACTTTCATACTGTACGAGCAAATTCATAACAAATTTGGGATGGATTTGAAATGACTAAGAACTTTAAATCTGTCACAGGTTAGGGTAAACTTCGGATGGATTTGTAATGCCTTATATTAAAAATAACTTTTTCACTTATTTCGTTTGAGAAAAAAAAAATCCGTCAAAATCTTGAGATGGTTAATTAATTTCATACCCAAATTCATACAAATTGGAGATGAATTTGTCGTGACTTTTATTAAAAATAACTTTTTTACTTATCTTATTTGAAAAAAATAAAATCCGACACAAATTTAGGATAGATTAATTAATTCTATCCAAAAATTTTTGCAACCAAGGTTGCAGTTGTGATGGCTTTTATTAAAAATTACCTTTTTATTTTTTTTAGGAATTAGAGATGAATTTGTAATGACCTTTATTAACAATAAATTTTATTTTTTTTTTACTTATCTCGTTTGAAATTAAATTCGTCACAATTTAGGACGGATTAATTAATTTTGTTCCAAAATTTTTTTAATGTTTGCTTTAGCTTCATGGCTTTTATTAAAATAATAATATATATATATATATTAAATTAAATTCATAGTGAATTTGGATAGTTTTGTAACGGCTTTTATTAAAATAATATTTTGCTTATTTTGTTTGAAGTTAAATCTATCGCAAGGATGTATTCATTAATTCTGTTCTAAAATTTTTACTACCATGATTCTAGTTGTGATGGCTATTATTAAAAATAACTATTTTATTTATTTTATTCAAAACTAAATCCGTCCCATTACATCCCGAATCTATAACTTTGCAACCATAATTTTAGAGACAATCAAAATTACGTCTCAAGTGTATAATTTTGGACAAATTGTGAAAGATTTTTTGTCTCAAAATAACTGTTTTCTTGTAATGTTTACATTTGTTGGTGGTGGAAATGACTGAGGTGGTGTCCAGTGGTGGTTGGAAGTTGAGTAAAAGAATGAAAAAAGTATGATGGAATTGAACAAAGATACTTTAATTTTATAGTTATTTTATAAGTATTCCTAATATTTAATCTTTTTATTTTTATTTTTTAGTTGAATTAGATGAGCAATTTTGTATTTTTCATAAGTATTATTGCCCTTGTATTAATTGATGGTCAATTGAAGAAAAAGGGAAATTTGGGAGGAAAAAAAACTAAAAGTTAAGTTATCATGAAACGAAATTAAGATGGCAATGTAGAATTCAATCATGATTTCTTATGACAAAGTAAATGTTTTTCCAAAGTTAAAATATACACCATTTTGTATAGAATTGTTAAATAAAGGAGGACATTATACTAAATTCGAGAGGCATAAAACAGCCAAACAAAATTGACACAACATATAATGTGATTTTAAGAATGTGAAATTAACAAAGGTTAATAAATATCTCTAATTTTTAATAAAATTTCATTTATTCAACAAAATAGTAATATAGAGGTCATACATTTTCTTCTTTTCTAAATACTTGTTTATAAAAACACTACAAACTTTATTACATAGTCTTAGAAAGTAACTTAAACATAATAATGGGAACTGAAACATTTGGAGGAACACACAATCCAATCTCATCATCACTCCCTAAGCGAAGATCCTGAAACATGTCCTTACAAGCAAGAATATAGTTGTCATCATGCAACATCTCAAAATATACATTAGTACCTTTATAGTATTTCTCGGGATTCGATGGATCAGAAAGATCTCCTAGGAACACAGGAACCTTATTCCCTAGCACCACATTGTTGGCTGCATTGAAACTCCAGTAACGGAAAATGTACTCAAAGGTATCATGAAATGAGATCAGAATCTGACCACTCGAAACTTCAAACATTGAAAGCTTTTTCTTGATTACCCATGGGTCACGATAATCGATCACCGGAGGGGGATAAATATCACGGATCTCCACAAGGACCCTTGAGACTTTGTGCGGAGTGTTGTTGGCTAAGCATGCCAATTCTTCTTCTTTGGTTGGGAAAAAATTGTAGAAAAAGGTTTTCTTCATTGTTTTGCAAAGATTGAAGGATAAGTCCAAGGTTTTATAGCCATAATTTTGTGTTAAAAATGGTAATGTGTTTAAAATTAGAAATATTCTTTTTCCATATATTGCAATTTCCTTTAATGATTAACAATACGCTTAATATGGATTTCATATGAATTTATGGTATGTACTAATTAAGGTTAATTTTAATATTTTCTTCTTGATGATTCATAGTCAATACTTATCATAGTAGGCAAACAACTTGCCATATTCTTTTGTAATGTAATCATTAAACCCATTTGGAAATATACTTTTAAAAAATTAGGAAATATTATTGTTGGTTTCAAATTTAGTACACCTCAAATTAAACATATCCAAAATTCTTATCTATTTACCTTGTCTTAAAGGCAACATTTTTGTTTGCGTGGCGATTCTAGAAGCAATTTGAATGAATTATATTTATTAATTGTTGAGTTTTATCTTGTATTCTTAATTAAATTAAAATAAAGTGATTTAATTGAAAAGATATTCTTAATGTTTTTAAAATTAGAAAATTACGATTGTCCTATGTATATTTAACTTAGGAAATTATACTTACTGCACCATGTATTAATTAGAAATCTTATGATTTAATACCTATATATAGATAGAGTCATAAGTTTTTAGGAGGTCCTAGTTTGTTCTGATGTATCGAATGTTATGGGGAGTGTTTTGTGACCTTCGTCATGGACTTAGATTTGGATAAATTAATAAATCAAATTACGTAAATCTTTTGTATATTATTTTAGTGTTCATGTTCTTTTTTCTTATTCTCATAAGTATCACGATTTAGATTTCCCAACAAATTGTATCAAAGCCTAATTTCTAGGTTTCTACGGTTTTAAGATTTTGAGATGGTGAAAACTAATGAGAAGAATAGTTTAGGTAGTAGAAGATAGAGAAATATAAATCTCTCTTAGAAATATCATATTGACCAATATGTATTTTATTGACGGAGTTATGTTTAGAGAGAGATTATTAAACACCAAGAAAAATAACACATGCAATTGTACACACTACGTGAATTGGATAGGTTTTGTACTAAAAGTCTAATAGTGGATTTGAGGTAGGTGAATTCAGATTACACAATCAGAGGAAAGAATAAACGGTTATAATTTGTCATGAATGATCATGTACTCATTGAAAAACGAAAGATGAAGATTTGTAGCGGTACAATGACACTATGGCATATGCAAAAATATCCTCATAATCTTCAAGTATATAGATACTTCTTCTCGAGAGGATTTTTGAATTAAGATGTTGTCTCTAAGAGATTAATTGGTTTCAATTTAAAAATATTTTTATTCTTTGTAATGGTTGTACTTATGGTATATTAGAGCGTTAGAAAAATGAGTTGTTAGAGTAGAACACATTTTGAGTGGTGTAACAGATATCTAAAAATATGTGATATTTAATTTTTTTGAGTCAGTAGAATTCAAATAATTACAATTTTTAATTAAAGTATAGTTTTAAAATCACACCTGGCTAACATATCTTATTGGTATAAAATCATTATCATCAAGTTCATCCATGTCATCGTTAATGAAATCATCATATAGTTCTGATGCTTGGGCAATCCGTTGTAGTTGCTTTTGATACTTTTGTTTTACTCTTTCACAGTTGACCAAATTGCTTGTTGATTTCGTTGTGGAAAGTAGGCCGCAGCATTTTTTTTTTTCTTGGAACTGTGGAGTTGGATAAATATTCTGTAAAAGGTTCCTTATCTTGCAATATTTGTGGTCTGTAGACAATATTATCCTTATTGAAGTAACTCAAGGAAGCAACAGAATCGTTTGTTGGTAATTTATTAAGGAGCTCAAAATCTTTGTCTTCTAAATGCACGCTACTTGAATTTTTAAACACCACAGCAATCTGCAATAAAGATGAAAAGAGAGTATCACTGATCGCAAGGTAAGCAAGATGCTACTGCTGATTGGTTGCTACTCTTGGGTAATGCCAGCAGTTGCTGCTTCAAGTGGCTGGAAATTAGGTGTATCGGCATCACTACTTGCAGCTTTCTGAGAAATCAGTCCCTTATCCAAAGAGTTCAGGACCCACCTAACGGCATCAACAACGGGGACTTCAGCTTGAGGATGATCGACTGCTTGGTGCTTGGCATTTGCCGGATCCATTTTTGGCAAGTTGTCAGTCGGAGAATGAGGTGTTGGAGATTTCCTTTGAGCTGACAATTGAAGTTGTTGATCCAGAAGTTTGGCTTAGTAGACTGAAGATCCAATGGCGAGTAAGATGAGTGCACAACTGGTCGGTGACACTACAGGAAAAATTACAATTTGCGACGGTAACAGTACCGTCAATAATTAGCAATGGTTTTGTGATAGTAATGGATGAACTCGTGAGATGACCAATACCGTCACAAAATCCTCGCAATTTGCGACATTTTTGCGACAACCAAAATAATCCTCACAATTCGTAGCAAAACCATCGTTTTTTGCGAGGGTTTTGCGATGGCTAAAGTGCCCTTGCAAATACCTCGCAAATTAGTGAGGGTTTTGTGATGGTTAAATATTTTTTAGAATAAAAAATTTAAACAAAAAAAATAATTGTTATAGTTGTCGCAAAATCCTCGCTAATTGCGAGGATTTTGCGATAGATTTTTGATAATTTAAAAAATAAAAAATAAAAGTCTAGTTAGTGGGCCGTCGCAAAACCCTCGCAAATTGCGAAGGTTTAGCGACGGACTTTTCACATTAAAAATAGAGAAATTGTAAACCGTCGCAAAACCTTCGCAATTTGTGAGGATTTTGTGATAGACTTTTCACATTTAAAAAAGAAAAATCTAGACCATCGCAAAAACCTCACAAATTACGAGGATTTTGCGACGGTTAATTAGTTATTTTTATAAAAAAAATTTAAATAAAGTTTTTTTAAATGTCCATCGTAGAACCCTCGCAATTTGCAAGGGTTTTGCGAGGGTTTTGCAATGGTTTCTTATAAAAAATATTTAAATAAAAATTATTTTGAATCTCTTGCGAGGATTTTGCGACGGTCTTTCACATTAAAAACAGAGAAAATGTAGACCGTCACAAAACCCTCGCAAATTGCGAGAATTTTGCAATCGCTAAAACCTTTACAAATTGCGAGGATTTTGCGACAGCTAATTAGTTGTTTTTATGAAAAAAATTTAAATAAAGATTTTTAGAATATATGTCGCAAAACCCTCGCAATTTGCAAGGGTTTTGTGACGGACTTTTCACATTAAAAATAGAGAAAATGTAGACCATCGTAAAACCCTCGCAATTTGCGAGGATTTTGCGACGAACTTTTCACATTTAAAAGAGAAAAAATATAGACTATCGCAAAACACTCGCAAATTGCGAGGATTTTACGATGGCTAAAACCTTCACAAATTGCGAGGATTTTGCGACGGCTAATTAATTGTTTTATGAAAAAAAAAATTAAATAAAGATTTTTTGAATATCCATTGCAAAACCCTTGCAAATTGCGAGGGTTTTGCAATGGTTTTTTATGAAAAATATTTAAATAAAAATTTGAATATCTTAATTCGTCGCAACTCCATAACTAATTATGACGAATTTGCTTTTTCCCTCACAAAACCGTCACAATTTGTGAGGGTTTTGCGACAAAATAGGGTTTAAATCTATATTTTTTAATTTTTTTAATTTTTATTAATTTGTTTGTGCGATGGTGTATTTTGACAAATTTATTGAAATATTTTTAATAACGTGTCTCAAATTGTACATTTTATTATAAATTTGTATATGTGATTATGTTATGTTATACACCTAATGTATTACATAAGTAAATATATATAGTTAATTCTGTTATGTTATATAATCACTGTAATATATAAGTAAATGTATGTGTTTATATAGTATACAATGTATATAAGTATCTCTTTGGTTTATATATATATATATATATATATATAAATATATTATAACATGTAGGTATGTGTATATATATATATATATATGTCTAATTTTTTAATCTATCATTTTGAATCTGAAGAGATATTTATATACATTGTATATATATTATAACATGTAGGTATGTATATATAATGCAATTTGCAAGGGTTTTGTGATGGTTTTCTTTTGAAAAAATATTTAAATAAAAAATTTTTTGAATGTCCATCGCAAAACGCTAGTAATTTGCTAGAATTTTGCGACGAACTTTTCACATTAAAAAAAAAAAATCTAGACCGTCACAAAACCCTCGCAAATTGCAAGGGTTTTGCGATGGCCGATTGTATTTAATTGTAAATAATATTTAAATAAAAAAATTTTAAATATCCATCGCAAAACCCTGGCAATTTGTGAGGGTTTTGCGACGGCCTTTTCATAATCCATCGATGATTTTTTTTTGAAAAAATATTTAAATAAAAAAAAATTAAATGTCCATCGCAAAACCCTCTCAAATTGCGAGGGTTTTGTGACAGACACAAAACCCTCGCAATTTGCGAGGATTTTGCGACGGACTTTTACATTTAAAAGAGAAAAATCTAGGCCGTCGCAAATCCCTCACAAATTGCGAGGGTTTTGCGATGGCCAATTGTTTTTAATGGAAAATAATATTTAGATGAAAATTTTTTAAATGTCCGTCGCAATATCATCACAATTTTGCAACACTTTTGTGACGAAATTTTAAATTTTAAATTACTCGCCTTTTCATAAGTGAAATTTTCGAATTGAAATTTTAAATTTTTCCACGGAATGAATTGAATATTCCTTTCCGCCAATTTTCTGAATTTTTGCACAATAAAAATTTGAATATCCTTATTCGTCACAAATCCGTCACTAATTGCAACGAATTTGCTTCTTGCCTTGCAAAACTGTCGCAATTTGTAAGGGATTTGCGATAAAATAGGGTTATAATCTATATTTTTTTATTTTTAATTTATATATATATGTTTGTATGGTGGTGTATTTTGACAAATTTACTGAAATATTTTTTTATAACGTGTCTCAAATTGTGCATTATATTATAAATTTGTATTGTAATTATGTTATGTTATACACCTAATGTATTATATAAGTAAATATATATAATTAATTTTGTTATGCTATAGACTTACGGTAATATATAAGTAAATGTACATATATATATATATAAAGTATATAATGTATATAAGTATCTCTTTGGTTTAATATATATATTATACTATATATGTATATATATACATATGTCTAATTTTTTTAATCTATCACTTTAATTAAGTGGTATATAAAGTAAAATATATAAATAAAAATAATTTAAATACTGTTATTACTGTTGAGATCAATAAAAACAAATGGTGAAAATTATAATATAGAGTGGGATTTGTAATGTTCTTCGCTTCTTACATGGTAATATATATTATAACATGTAGGTTTGTATATACATATGTCTAATCTTTTGATCTATCACTTTGATTAGGTGGTATATAAAATAAAATATACAAAGAAAAATAATTTATATGTTATTGTTATTATTGAAATCACTAAAAAAAATTGGTGAAAATTATAATGTGAATATCGATTTATAATATTCTTCGTATCAATTTGAGAGTTTTATTTTTTCGTTATAAATTGCGACGAAATAACTAGGGATTTAAAAAAAAAAATTCCTACCGTTAGAAAAATTTTCACTCCCTCCTTTTTTTCTTTTATCTGCTTCTTCCTCACATTCTCTTCTTGTCTTCTGCAACCCACTGCCCCCGGTGCCCCTGTCCCCACCCCCGGTGCCCACGCCCCCAGCAGCACCTCCCTGCTCCCGCCCAAGCCCACAGCCCCCCCCGCCCCGCCGGTGCCGGTCCCGCCCCAGCCTGCACCACAGCCCCTCCCCGCTCCCCCCAGCCCGCGCCGCAGCCCCTCCCCGCTCCCCCCAGCCCGTGCAGCAGCACTCGCCCCCAACTTGCGCCGCAGCCGCTCCCCTCTCCCTCAAGCCCGCGCAGCAGCGCTCCCTCTAGCTCGCGCCTCAACCCCTCTCCACTCCCCCCAGCCCGCGCAGCAGTGCTCCCCCCCCAACTCGCGCCACAGCCCCTCCCCGCTCTCCCCCAGCCCGCGCAGCAGTGCTCCCCCCCCAACTCGCGCCACAGCCCCTCCCCGCTCTCCCCCAGCCCTCGCAGTAATGCTCCCCCAACTCGCGCCGCAGCCCCTCAGGTATGTTTCTCAAAATTCATTTTTTTTTAATTTGCATATATAATTTGAGTCAAATTTTGTTTGATGATGATGGGTTTGAGATGAATTTGCTTGGGTTGATAGATATCTCCCGTCCATTTTGCTCAGAATTTTCTGCTCTTTCGCCTATTATCTTCGAAACTGGAATCATGTCTCAGGTATTTTTGTTTTAATCTTTATGGTTTTCTTGAAGAATCTCATTTGATTCATGTTCTTGGACGTATATAATTGCAAATATTGATCGTTGAAGTGAATGATTTTGCAATCAGTGGTAGATTTTGATCTTAGAATTTGCAAGAGGGTTCGCATAAGTTCCTCGTTTCTGCTTTCCAAATGATACTGATTACATAAAATTGGATTTAAGTTTCAGAAATTTTGATGCGGGTCATTTTATTGCCTGAATTGTCCGCATTTTTGCTTCCTTTCTTTGTTTTTAGATTATTTTTGGGGTTGGGTGTGTTGTAAAGATTCTGATATGTTAAATTTTGAACGCGAATAGGGCACTTAGTTTTTGGATTGTAATGGTTTCTTTATTCATGGTTGACCATCTCTTGTAAAATTGCATTTGTGGAGTTAATTTAACTGTTGCAATATGTCAACCTTTTGTTCAATAATCCTCTTACATTTTCTTTTAATAAATAATTTTAATTCCAATATTTGCGATATTTATTTCAATTGGCTTAAGAGGTGTTTAGCTAACCCCCTTAATAACCATGCACTTATTGGTATCTATGTACTGTTTTATTTATGCTTTCATCCTTGGAGTTATGGAGGGGCGTGTCAAAATGGGAAGCAATATAATTCTGTTGAAGGAAATGGACTATATTCTGGAGGCTTGAATTCCTTTTCAATTTAAACAAGGATGATAGTGCTTTCAAATTTTTGAATTAGGATTGTTCTATGATCTAATTTCTACACATTACTTTCTACTTATCATTTGACCTTTGAATTTTTGTTGTTTCCAGACTGTTTTTCTTAAGGTTGGAATGTCATGCCATGGCTGTGTTGGAGCTGTGAAAAGGGTTTTTTTTTGTGGAAATTTTATCCTTTGATGTTTTTGTTTCATAGATGTAGCCATATCGCCATATCATGCTTTATGGTTTTGAGCATGTTATCCAATTTGTAGTGAGGGAATGTGATTATGTCATAAAAGCTTTTCATTAAATTGTGTGTGTGCATGTGATTATGTCATGATTGTTTGGAAGGAGTTAAATGGGTAAGAAAAAGGATTTCTACAAGCCAAATGTGGACTTGTGAAATTGGGAAATACAAGGGATTGTGGTGAGTTCTACTACTTTACAAAACAACATTTTAACACTTAGTTTTCTAATATGCTTAGACTTAAGCATTTTCCTTGAAACATGATTTGCTTAATGGATTGTAGGACTTGAAATGGGATACACTCACATGCCTGCATTACAATTGAAGAAGTTCACAAGCTATCAATATGCATGAGTAAGGATATTAAACGTTTCCTTATTTTCCAATTTCTATAATACATGGCAATGTATTCCTTAACATGCTAATCTATATTCATCCTCCTTAGCCATTTTTCTCTTCATTTCCCTATTTACTTTGCTCACATGCCATTCACAAAACTTCTTATGTGAATCACTTATTTTTCTCATTGAATGTTCATTGGTAAAGAATTTTCTATAAAGAATTTCTATAAAGAATTTTGCATCATGGTTAGGCCATCATTGTTAGTAAATGGTGATTATATTGAACTGTACCTTGATAATATGGAAAGTGAATAATTGTTGGAATCAATGTTAGTAGGTGCCGTGCCAAACTGCTAAATCAAAATATGTCCTTACCACACCTTCATGTATATAGCATGTATAGCATACCTATCCTTACCAACCTTCCTTGCCTTGGTGTTGAATTCAAATGTTGGATTTCTCGTGAGTAATAGGTGATTCCTCCTCTTGGGTAATGGGTGATTACCCCTAGTTTCCTTTTATTTTTTTTTTCTATAAATGAATGATCTGTCTTTGTTGTTTGCAATTGCATTTTGAGGTGGCCTCGTGCTTGGAAAATGTCCAATTATAGGGGAGATTGTCAAAAAATTTTCAAAATCTGCCACAATAATATTACTATTCTAATCATATGGTGCAACAATCTCTTCTAATCACATAATCACAATCCACAACGATTCCAGTGATTAGGCCTGATTTAAATTCATTTACAATTTATATAGTTAATGGTGAGGGATTCCTGAAATCTATTACATCATTACTATCTCATGTCAAATTTTAAATTTTCTTTATTACAGAATTTCAATCCTTATTATTATTTGCTTCACATTTCAAAATCTTTTAATTTCTTTTATTTTAAATTCCATCACACTAATTTTGTCTAATTGTCGGGAATCTCATCTCCTTCTATTTTTGTAGAAATCTTTCGTTTAGACTTGCACAGGTTGGAGGAAAAGAGATAGATAAAACATAAGGTGGCTATATCTATGTCTGGTGTTATACAAATGTCATTGTTTTGGGTATATGGTGTATCCATATACATGCTTTATCCATGTGATTTTTTTATTAGTCCTTATTTGTGGTGTAAACAGTAAGGTAATTTACATAGTGTATTGTTACTGTATTGACAGACAATTCACAAAGATAGAGGCATTTACAATTTTTTACTTGGTTTTAACTATATCTAACATAATAATTGGAACCTCGTGAGTGATGGGTGATCATTCCCCATAAGTGATGGGTAATCATTCCCCGTGAGTGATGAGTGATCACTCCTCTTGGGTAATGGGTGATTACCCCTAGTTACCTTTTGGATGTTTCTAGGGGTAATCATTGAAAGATATGTCTTTGTTATTTGTAATAGCGTTTTGATTGTTAAATCTTGAAGTGGTCTTGTGCTTGGAAAATGTCCAATTATAGGTGAGATTCTGCCAATTTTTTTTTTTTTAAAAATTCAATTCACAATGACAATGTTTATTTTGACATATCCATCATTATCATACTATTATTGTATTACTTTAAACTAGCGAATAGATATAACGCTTTAATATTATTATTCTTTTATTATTTTTATTCACGGTTATTTACATCCTTCTTTTGAAGTGTCCTAGGTCTTTATTGGTTACTCATTTTTCTTTTTTCATCTCTTTTAGCAATGTCTTCTAATGAAGGGTCATTGAAAGAGGGGAGTCAGAGTCTTATACTCCATCCCCTACTCAACTACCTCGGCTTTCAGTGCCTCGATCTTTACATGGTTCTGTTGGAGACGAGGGAGTACCATCCCTAGCTTTTCAATCATCTACTGCTTCAGCTTCGCATTCTGTTGGGGGGTAAGTTTCGAACTCCCGACCTTGGATTGTTCTACAGGGAAACATGTAAGTAACATATTCATACTTTGTAATATGTTAAGTATTATGTTCAATTATTATTATTATTATTTTTTGGAGATTAACATAACTCTATTGTACATTGTCATTGCACCAAAAATAGGTTTGCCGGCTCGAACAAATGTGTCCAAGAAATTTCAAATATAATGCAGCAATACTTCACTGGTTCGTATCCGACCATACACGCACACCCGATAATCGTGCGAGACTTATGGTTTCAAGAATTTGGGGAAGCAATTTCTGAGTATTTTTTATTGTCTAAGTACTATGTTATATGTTAATCAAAATTCTTAATCGTGATCATGTAGAAATATTTTTGGTGAAGGGATGAGTACGCTTCTCAAATTCGATCAATTTGGAAAAAGAAGTGTCGAACGCGATTTTTGGACATAATGCCTAGGCTGAGGAAAAGGGTAGTTGGGTATGTCCTTATTGGATAGAGGTTCAGTATTGGAATGAAATTTGTGAGTATTGGCAATTTGTAATATATTCATACTTTGTAATACTTTATATTATATTATATTTCAGTATTTTAATTATATTTATTCGGGCTTAGTTTCAATTTTTTACATTATTTTTTAGATTATGAACATAGTTTTGGCATTTGTTTGTGTAGTGTTTCATGATTGATTTACAGGGAACTAATAATTTAAAATAAATATAATAATAGAAAATTAAAAAAATCATCACAAAACTCTCGCAATTTACGACAATTTAGCGAGGGTTAGAAAATTTAGTCACAAACTGCGACGATTTTGCGACGGCGACGATAACCCTCGCAAATAGAGACGATTTTGCAAGAGTATAAAAATTCCTACAAAATCGTTGCAAATTGTGATGATTTTGTATCTCTTGCAAAACCCTTACAATTTGTGACGATTTTGCGAGGGCTAAGTTTTGAGAAAAAAAATCTCTCGCAAAACCCTCGCAATTTGCGAGGGTTTTGTGACTGCCACTTTACTTGGGTAGAAAAGTCCCTCACAAAATTGTCGCAATTTGCGAAGGTTTTACGAGAGTTATGGCTTTGGATAAAAAGTCCCTCGCAAAACCCTTGCAAATTGCGAGGGTTTTGCGATGGTCACTTTGCTTGGGTAGAAAAGTCTATTGCACAAGCGTTGTAATTTGCGAGGGCCACGGCTTTGGGTAAAAAGTCCCTCGCAAAACCCTTGCAAATTGCGAGGGTTTTGCGACGGTCACTTTACTTAGGTAGAAAAGTCTCTTGCAAAATCATCGCAATTTTGCGAGGGTTTTGCGAAGGCCACGACTTTGGGTAAAAAGTCTCATTTGCGAGGGCCAAGTTTTCTGAACAATAGATCCCTCGCAAAACCGTCATAAATTGCAAGTGATTTGCAATGGCCGAAAAAATCCATCGCAAAACTATCGCAATTTTGCGAGGGCCAAATCCCTCGCAATTTGAGACGATTTTACGAGGGCCTTGTCCTTGGCAATTAGCAACGATTTTGCAAAGACCCTCGCAAAACCGTCGTAATTTGCGAGGATTTTGCTACGGACTAATGTATTTCATCGCAAAATGGTAGCAAATTTACTTCTTCGTCAAAGTTTAACAAAAAATATTCGTCGCAAAATCGTCGCAAATGGCGACTATTTTTTTTACCCTCACAAAAACTTTCGCAAATAGCGACGGTTTGTCATTTTTTGCGACGGCCAAAACCGTCGCAAAACGGGTCAACGATGGTTTTTGGCCGTCGCAAAAAGCTAATTTTCCTGTGGTGTGAGGAGGCTATATGAGGCAATGTAAGGTTTGGACTGGCAAATCCTAATGGTGGCATCTGCGTTATAGGTAGAGGTGCGACACTGGAAACCCAATTAGTAGTGAACCTATTTTTCCAAACTTCCATAGCCATTGCAGGACCCTTCTTCTTCGGTGCATCGATCGACATCCATCCCCAACCAGATCCGGTTAGGTCTTGGTTTTATCATGTCAAGCTTGACACAGATTCCAGCCACGCTTGGCCGAGTTAGGGAAGCAATGGCAGCATCCAACTTCAGTGTGTTCCCAATAGCGGAAGTAATTGAATACAGAATTGTCTTGCTAAAAAAATTGAAGGGGCAGATTTTCTGATGAGATTCGGACAGGCACAACAGAGGGAACTTTAGTTAATTGAAAAGAAGGTATCCATTTTAGCACCTTCGTCGGTGCTCCAGAAAGTTCCGATCTGCTTAAGCTAGAGACGTCTGTAATCTTCCTAAGTGTCAGGCACATTAAAAGGTGGTGATAATCTAGCACACTAATCTAGACCCCCCTTTAGACCAATGGTCTGAAATTTAGTGCATGTCTTCTCCAATGGAGGATGTCCTCTTCTAAATTTGCCTATCAAGGCAAATTTAAATGGAAAAGAGATGAGAAATCTCTTCCTTTGTGAACAAGAGAGCAGGTTCTCCTTATGGACCAATAGAGGCTTGATCTAGGCAGAATCAGAAGACTCAGAAAAGAGAGAGGCGAAGGAGTGCTTCCCCCAACCGGCCGGAATGCCACCATGAGTAGTGAGGGCGATTCCTGTGAGTATTTTTTTATGTATAATTGTACTTAATTCTAAAAACTAATTACAATATGACAAAAGGATTTTAAAATATTTTAATATAAAATAACAATATCTATAATTATCCAACGACTATAGATATTCTAAAAATTAGGTGTATTTATTCGATTTTTCGATTTAGTTTCGATTTCAAAATTCGATTTTTGGTTCAATTTTATGAAATTTGGATAAAATCAAACTAAACTGAAATTTCTATAAAACTAAACCGAAATTTAACCGAACTAAACTGAAATATTAAAAAATTAATTTATATATATAAATAAATTATTATGAATTAATATTTTGATATTAATTACATATATTTTTAATTAAAAGAATACAATTTCAGTTTTTTTAGTTTTTATTTTGAAAAATAAAAAATCAAACTAAATTTTCATATAAATTTCAAAACCAAACCGAACGAAACAAAATTTGCATTAAAACCGAACTTGGTTCTATTCGAAAATTCGATTTCAACTGAATAGTATACATCTCTACTAAAAATATTGTAAGATGAATTCATTATCTAAAGTATATCTTTCTTTCCTATTCAGTAAAGTCAAAATAAAAAATTTATTAGGGGTCATTTGAAATTTTATAAGATAATATATATGATTTTCAAATTTTGATTGGGGTTAATTCGTAGTTCATTACTTGGATTTGTCCTTGCTGTAAGGGATAAAATTAGCTTCAATTAGAAAGTAAGTATTTTATAATTTTACCTATGACTTTTGGGTATTTGGAATGGTGGAAAGATTTTTAAAAAAAAAATTCTTGAAGTGGTACACATTCTAGATGGTGTGACATATGTTCTAAAGATGTGCAAATTTTAATTTTTTGAATTAGTAAGATTCCAAAAGTTGTGGATTTTTCCTTAAGTTGTTATAATTCTAAAATCACACATGGTTGGAACATTCCAATATTACAAGAGAAGTATGGGAGGTATTCAACTTCAAGAAATCACTTCGATGACTTGAAAGGAAAGTACACATTACTTTCAAGGATAGATGGTGATATTAAGAGAAATCTTTGTAAGGGCAAGAAAGGATCGAGACCTTTCCATACGAGTCATTGGATCGTATTGTGTTTGTGAGTAACCATGCATGTTCATTGATCAAATTGAATCTAGAATAGTTGAGAGTGTATTGATTCAGATGTATAGTTAGTGCAACAATATATTTATTACTAATTGTAAAGATCAATGGAGTAAGGAGTTAATGGTATTGTAACTTGAGGGTTAAAAAAAACAGAGAAATCTTGCTTGGTATAATGACGTGAAAAATAGTTCGAGTTCCTAGAGGCTAGTAAAGTTTGAAGACAAAAGACAAGTCAAAGTGAAGATTTGTTCGTTGTCTTGGGAGATTTGTTAATTATCTTGCATTCCTAATTATTTTAGAATAGGGTAATTTGATTAAAAAAATATTTCTAGCATATTTAGATTGAGAACTTATTATTGTTCTATGTATGTTAGGAGTAGAAACTAAATCTCATATTAGTTAGTTTCAAGTGTGAAAATGTCATATTTTTATATCTCGTTTACATGATTTTTGTATGATCTTTTGTGTATATGTGAATGGTTTCTACTCATTTTGTATTTTTATGTATTTATAGGTCATCTAGGTGAAAAATGAGTAAAATAAGGGTTTAAATGATAAATTCCAAAAGAATAATGTCAAACGATTTGAAAAGTTTTGAAACATGATTTGAAGTTTTTTGAAAAGTTATTCAATGTATGTGCACGGGATGGTGCATGGCTATGCACCAAATGTGCTAAATAGAACAAAGCAGAGTTCCTAGAAGTTATGCGCAACTTTTGGTATGGCCATGTCACAAATCATGCCACACAGAGCAAAATTGTAGCTTTAAGAAGTTATGCATACCGTGCTAGTGTTGAAGTTGCAAGATACTCCTCATCATGCAATCCCGTGCATGTGTTTGTGCTAGTCTCTAGATTTTTCTAAAATTTGTCAAATTCAACCCTAAATCGGTTTGGAAGTTATAAAAAAAAAAAAAATTCTTAGGGCAACTGTTTTCAATATTTTATGAAACTCTTGATACTTTTCATTCTTCTTTCATCCCTTTGAAGAGGATGCACCAAAGGAATAAGTCAAGGCGGAGAAAGAAGTCCAAAGCTAAGAAATAACTCAAGATTATAAATGAATCAAGTTTTATCATTCAAACTTTCTCTTATTTTTTCTTATTTTTTATTTATTTTTTGTTATGTTTTTATGTTCAAGATAATTAGATTCTACTTTGTTCTTAGATCTTATTTTGAGTATTGGAGTTTGAGACTATTTAATTAAAGATTCTATCTTTGACCTTATTAAGATTATCTCTTGAGTATTTATGCAATTATAAATTTTTATTTACTAATTGTGTTGATTTCTTCTGTGTTTAGCCAACATACTTGAATCGCATGATTGAATAGTTAAGATAATTAATCTTTAACTGATTTTTTAAGTAGCATCTATTGATCTAAATTAAGTTGCATCTAATAGCTTGATTAGGCTAGTAGGGAATTGTATGATCCAAGTTGCATGTAATTGAAATTTATTGTTATATGTAATTTGACATTAGTGATACCTTGAAATGCTTATTGATTTTGGTTTTTAGTCTAAGACGCTAATTAATTTAAGCTGCTAAGTAAGGCTAATTGAGTTAGATTACATTAAAAATTGAATTAAGATTAATTTTAGGTGTCAAGTGTTGGAATATATGCCCTCTAGACTAGTTTATCTTATGTAATTATCGAATTTATTAATAAAAGAATTTATTCTCAAAATTTATCTGTGAATTTACATTTTATTTGTGCACAATTTTCGTTTGAAAAGGACCTATTATGTTTAAGTAAGTGATCCATGTGAATGGTGATATTTCATAGTAAGGTATGGATCACGTGTTACTTAATACATAAATGTTTATTCTTAACCAATTAATGAGAATGAGAATCTCATCATGTATAGGTTGTTGTGTTATGAATTCTAAATAGGGAATGACTTACCTTTAGCCAATGAGTAGTCCACTTATTTCATAGCATGAGCGTATTTCGAATACGTAGAACAGGACCTGTAACAGTGGTTTCTAAAAATACTATTTAAAATAAACTCAAATTATTACTGCTACAACGTGGATTAATACTCTACCGCTTGAGTATGAGTTAGTTGTCTGACAAAACTAGAAGCATATAATTTGATATAGTGTAGTTGAGGTTCTTTTGTATAGCCGATATATTTGTATGTTGGGTATATGTGACTAGTTAGTTAAGATAGACTTGGATAAGATAACTTCTGCACTATATCGCCCATTGTGACTATTCAAATGATCTAATTGTTCAAGGCCTTGAGAAACATGATTTGGATGTTTTCTTTAGAGTAACTTCCTTGGAAAGTGGAAACATTCCAAGAGTCGTGGATCATATTAGATTAGAGGTCTAAGGATGGTAGATGTCTATTAGAGAGGTGTTAGTACACTCTTCCTCTCTAATTGCACAGCGATGCATAAAGGGGTATTTTAGTCATTACATCTGTAGGTTGAAGACTTTGCTAATGCAGTATTGTCCTTGGGGTCAATATTTCCTTATGGTGATATTAGAAAATATTTAAAATACAAAATATAGCTATTTATATAGCATGGGTATTTTGGTCATTTTAGTAACCAAGGCGACATATCTTTTGGTCCCCGAAATGGCCTTTAAGTCATGAAAGATTTGGGTTAATGAATTTGTCTTGATAATTATGGGTTTTATTTTATTAGTCTAATTTATTATTGGACTAAAATAAAATAAAAGGTCCAAGAGAGAGTATTTATTTTATTTAGTTTAATTGGTTAATTAATTATTCAGGGCCCAAGCCCAAATTGAATAATTAAAAAATTGATCTGGATATAAACTCGATACAAGATATGAAATTTTATATTGGTCTATTTGGGCTTGTTAATTATTTATTGGGCTATTTAATAAAGCTCAAAAAATAAATAATTGAGATTTATTATTTATAGATGTTCAAGCTCAAGAATAAATAATTTTATTTGACCCAATGAATAAGACCAAGGGTAAAATAAAATTTTAAAAAATATATTAAATTAATTAATTAAAAAAAACACAGGATGAATTCTGTGTTGTTTTGTGTGACAGATAATAGAAAGTATAGAGCTTTCTGTTTTCACGTTGATGGCCTTTCTCTCGCTGTGTTGATATGAAAGGAATTGAATCATTGAAGGGTCTGTGCTTTTGATTTTTCAATCACAGAAGCAAAGGAAAGATAGCACTCTTTGTTGTTCATTTTCATTCACAGAGAACAAACCTATTCGCAGAAGCCTTCAAGGCTTATCAAAACCCAATCTTTAAACTTTCACCGGCTGTGCTACGGGTACCATTTCGGAAGATCAAAGGCTTCGCGTGAATAAGACGTAGTAGACGTTTATAAGGACATGATCTAATAGCCTCAAGTATCATTGTATAAACATTTACACCAGTGCAAAGAGGGCCATTCAATCACAGAGGTAAATTTTTCGTTTTTGTCACACCCCGAATCCGGGTCAAAACTGCCCCCGAGACACAACACGGCCACATCTTCTAATATTTTCCTCAAAGAATGCGAAGCCTTAACATTGCATAGACTATATCACTGAGAAAAATAATTATGATCCTACTACCCAATATTGCAAAACTCAAAACTCCAATAACAATAATCCACAAGTTAGAATTGAAACTAGTAACAGTAATAGTCTAACCCAAATACAAGAGTTCATCTCAACGTATTTAACTTAAGAAAAAAAAAAACTTCAAATTGTAAGAGGGACTATCTAAAGTAGAATGTCCATTAGGATCCTTGCACTAGCCATCCCATCTTACTCCCATCCATCGTCCTCATCAAACTCGAACTCATCATTAGCATCTGAAAATGTTGAGTTAAAAGAGTGAGTACAAAAACTCAGTAAGTAAGAATTCCCCATCCTCTGGTATTTAAGTCCGGAGTTTAATAACATGCCCTTTTCAAAAAGTATGAAAACTTTCCCTTACCAAGTTTGAAAACAAAACATTCAAGTTTCGCTTGTAAACAAGATAATTTGACAATAGTGAATCCAATACAATGGTCAAATGGTTTAAAGATAGAGGGAGGAAACAAACGATCAAAGACACAAGAAGACTCTAGAGTAATAGTATCAAAGGAACATGTACTTACAATACACATTTAATTTCACTAGTACATTAGGACATAAGTAAATGTACAGTTAATGGATCATCACTGAATTCAGTCCTAGCATTTAATCCTGCTAGGGGGCCATTTTTACAATCATTTAGTTGGCTTTTTGCCCATGCCAGTGGGTTCATTCATTCAAGTGGAACATGTTCCTCCCACAGTCAGTACACCCACTTGTCCCAATAACTAATGAACAATTTATTCCAATACTAAAGCCAAAGTTCATCCATACATTCAACTAGCAAATCTAAGGTTAGTCCAAACCCTATATTATTATTATTATTTTATAATAAGCTAAAGCCAATGACAAAACTCTAAAATAATTTGCTTCACAAGCTTAAATTTTAAAAGAATTATTTCAAAAAATGCTTGTTGAATCCCCCCCCCTCCCCTCTTTTTTTAATGGAAAACACCAAAATTTGTCCCCCCCCAAAAACGTACGGTGCAGATGGAATGTGCAGAAACTTTTTTTTTTTTTTTTTTTGCTTGTGGGGACATCAATAGTCCCCACTTCAAACATGCCTGCCCACGTCCAGTGAGCAACCAAAACCAATTTCTTTTTTTTGCTTGTGGGGACATCAATAGTCCCCACCTCAAACACACCTGCTCACGTTCAGTGAGCAACCCAAAACCAAATTTCTTCTTCTTTTTTTTTTTTTAAATAAGCTTGTAGGGACATCAATAGTCCCCACCTCTAACACAATCTCAGAAAACAAACTGCTCACAAACAGTGAGCAACACAGAAGAATTTTTTTTTTTTTTTTTTTTTTGAAGGCACAACAACAATCACAGCAACAATAATGTTTTTACCTAACACATAAATCATAGACGACGGCTAGCAAAAGCGAAACACAATTTATTTATTTATTTATTTTCTGTTTTAGAAAACATAGAGGAAGGATCATTCTCACTTACTCAGAACCAATCCAAACAATCAAACAACGCCTCAACTCTAATATTCGCTTCCTAGGCCTTTTTCAGCGTCAGTTTCTATTACAATAGCAAGCAAAACCCTAATCAATTCCGAGGGTATCACCAATCTTAAGCATATATAAAACCTCAATAACTACTTGATAATCAATTAATTGGGCTACTACAAGCGCGAATAAGAGGAGAGATGATTAATTACCTTCAATAATACCTTGCGGTGATAACCCTAATTATCTTTCCGCTTTCTGTTCTTCTCTGGAACTTATGTCTCCGCCTCCTGAGGTTTCAAATACGAGAGTGAGTAACTAACGTTGTTGGAGAGTATAGGATATTAAAATTTTCTACTAAACCCTCCACTTTAATCCACAATTTAAAAATGGTCCCACAAATTTATACAAGCCTCAATTGATTGCATCAATTAAGTAACTAGAATAACCTAACATTGCCCACCCACTAGTTAGGTCGGGCTTTTACATTCTACCCTTCTTACAAAAAGTTTCGGCCCGAAACTTGGTGTACCTTTTTCCTCAAACAAATACGGATATTTATTGCGCATGCTCTCCTCCAACTCCCACATGGCTTCTCTCTCTGAATGGTTAGACCATTGCACTTTCACATAAGGTATGGTCCTCCTCCTTAATACTTGTTCCTTTCGGTCAACAATTCCCATAGGAACCTCTTCATAACTTAAGTTTTCTCGAACATGCAATGGCTCTACCTCAAGTACATGGTTCGGATCTGAAACATAACGCCTCAACTGCGATACGTGAAAGACATTGTGCACTCTAGACAATACAGGTGGTAAAGCTAGTCGATAGGCCAGATCTCCTACTTTCTCTAAAATCTCAAATGGTCTTACGTATCTCGGACTCAACTTTCCACTCTCTCCAAATCTCATAACACCTTTCGTATGTGATACACGTAGGTACACTTTTTCACCTGGCTGAAACTCTAATGGTCTTCTCTTAGTATCTGCCCAACTTTTTTGTCGATCTTGAGCTGTTTTTAAATACTTTCGAATTAATGTAACCTTCTCATTTGCAATCTGCACCAACTCTGGACCAATAATACTCCTTTCGCCTACCTCATCCCAACAGATTGGTGAGCGACACCTCCTCCCATACAATGCTTCAAAAGGAGCCATGCCAATGCTAGACTGGTAACTATAGTTGTACGAGAACTCCACCAAAGCCATATAGTCAATCCAACTACCCTTAAAATCCATGACACAAGCTCGAAGCAGATCTTCTAAAATCTAGATAAACCTTTCGCTCTGTCCATCATTCTGCGGATGAAATGCAGTACTCAAAGACAACTTAGTGCCAAACTCCTCATTAAGACTTTGCCAGAAGCGCAAAACAAATCTCATGTCACGGTCTGACACTATAGACACTGGAACACCATGCAATCTGACAATATTATCAATATACAACCATACCAATTCCTCCATAGTCGCAGTGGCCTTCATCAGAAGAAAGTGGGCAGACTTAGTTAATCTATCTACTATTACCCATATAGTATCTTTACCAGTCCTTGTCCTGGGCAACCCTACAACAAAATCCATGGTCACATGCTCCCACTTCCATACGGGTATTTCTAATGGTTTTAGCAACCCACCAGGACACTGATGCTCAGCCTTCACTTGTTGACACACCAAACAACGAGACACGAATTTTGCAATATCCTTCTTCATTCCATTCCACCAGAAGTTCATTTTCAAGTCTCGATACATTTTCGTTCCTTCAGAATGTATTGAAAACTTGGAATTTTGAGCCTCTCTCATCACATCCTGCCTCAGCTGTGCATCACCCGGTACGCATAACCTACCACAAAACCACAAACTACCATTATCTTGTTGTTGAAAATCTGATCCATCATGCATCCGATTTCTTATCTTATTCACTTCCACATCCCTCTTCTGAGCGACCTTGACTCGCTCAATCAAGGTTGGTTGTGCCAAGAATGCTGCCAAAAATCCATCTGCAGAGTCCACTATTTCAATCTTCAATTTCTCAAATTCTGTTACTAACTGGTTTTGTTGAGTCAACATTGCAGCTAATGATCCCGATGACTTCCTACTCAGCGCGTCAACTACTTTATTCGCTTTTCCAGGGTGGTAACTAATCTTCAAGTTATAATCTTTTAATAATTCCAGCCACCTCCACTGCCTCATATTTAGCTCTTTCTGAGAAAAGAGATACTTTAAACTTTTATGATCGGTAAAAACCTCACACTGCTCTCCGTATAAATAGTGCCTCCATATTTTTAAGGCAAAGACTACTGCCACCCAACTCTAAGTCATGGGTGGGATAATTTTTTTCATACGGTTTTAACTGCCGAGAAGCATAGGCAATTACTCGATTGTTCTGCATCAGCACACAACCCAAACCATTCTTAGAGGCATCACTATAGATCACAAATCCTCCAGACTCCGTAGGTAAAGCTAAAACTGGTGCTAAAACCAACTTTTGCTTCAGTTGACGAAAGCTGTCATCGCAAGCCAGGGTCCACTCAAACCTAGCTTTTTTTTGAGTTAATCGAGTCATAGGCATTGCAATAGCAAGAAAAGCTTTCTACGAACTTCCTATAATATCCTGCTAGACCAAGAAAACTACGCACCTCAGTGACATTACTAGGTCTAGGCCAATCCACAATTGCCTCTATTTTCTTCGGATCCACAGATATACCATTCCCTGAAATCACATGACCAAGAAATACAACACCTTGCAACCAAAACTCGCACTTAGAGAACTTGGCATAAAGCTTCCTTTCTCGAAGGATTTGCAACACAACCTTTAAATGCTCAACATGTTGTTCTTTAGATGAAGAATAGACGAGAATGTCATCAATGAATACTACCACATACTTGTCTAATTGCTGCCGAAAAACCCTATTCATCAGATCCATGAATGCAGCTGGTGTATTGGTCAATCCAAAAGGCATTACCAAAAATTCTTAGTGCCCATATCGAGTCCTGAACGCACTTTTAGAAATACCCCTTCCTTAATCCTTAGTTGATGATATCCAGATCGAAGGTCAATTTTTGAGAAGACTCGAGCCCCTTTTAACTGATAAAAAAGATCATCAATTCGGGGTAACGGATACTTATTCTTCACTGTGATCTTATTTAACTCCTTGTAATCAATACACAGGCGTAAACTCCCATCTTTCTTCTTCACAAATAAGACAGGTGCTCCCCAAGGCGATACACTAGGTCGGATAAATTTCATATCAAGTAGCTCTTGCAGCTGCGTTTTTAACTCCCTAAGCTCAGCCGATGCCATCCGATAAGGTGCTTTGGAAATTGGCTCTGCTCTAGGAATGGGATTGATTTCAAATTCATTCTCATGCTCAGAAGGTAATCCAAGTAACTTTTCAGGAAAAACATCTGGGAACTCACAGACTATTGGAATATCTTCCAACTTTGGACTATCTTTTCTCGTATCAACCACATAAGCCAGATACCCCATACATCCCTTTTGCAAACTTCTCTAAGCTTTCATGGCTGATATAATTGGTATAGGTTGCTTCCTCGCATTCTTAGGCGTCCCTTGAAACTGAAACTCCTCTTTTCCAAGTATTCTAAACCTCACCTTTTTACCTCGACAATCAACCAAGGCATTATTCTGAGATAACCAATCCATTCCCAAGATGACATCAAAATCTGACATATTAATCTGAATAAGGTCGACCCCAAGCACATTATCCCCAATGCCCACTCGACAATCTTGAAATACCGAGTTAGAAGTTAAAATTTTTCCTCCAGGTGTAGTAACTCGATAGGTGTCAACAAAATGCTTAGGTAGTATACCAAGAATTTTAGCAAATTTTAGGGATACAAATGAATGGGTGGCTCCACAATCAAACAAGGCATAAGCTGAAAAGGCATTGATGGAAACTGTACTTGCAACAACATCGTCTGACTCGTTTACCTCTTGCTGGGTTAAGGCAAACACTCTGGCATTAGTCTTCTTCTACTGTGACTGCGTCAACTGCTGCTGCTGCTGTGATTGCTGCTCAAAAGGCTTAACCCCCGGTTACCTTGGGTTAGGACAATCTGCTACCTTATGACCAAATTTTCCACAACCAAAACATGCCCCAGTCTTATACCTACATTCACTAAGATGAATCCTTGCACAAGTCTCACATGATTTCCTTTGAAAAGTAGCTCCAGTCTAGCTTTGCTTCCTTACTGGAAATGGTGCTTGTTTCTTTGCTGGCTAGAACCCTCCAGTAGCTAACTTGGAACTCGCTCCATAATTGCCAATTGGTCTAGACCTCTTCACCCCTCTTTCTGCATCACCTCTGCGGATGTCAGCTTCAATACGAATACATCTTCTATAAGAGTCCTCATAGTCTCGGGAGGGAAACGAAGACAATCTGGCCTGGATTCAACCCAAAAGTCCCTCCTTAAACTAAAATAGCTTCAAATTACCATTCGCCATTAGTTAGCTTAGGTACATACTGACCCAATGAGTTAAACCTATTGGCACACTCTACCACTGACATAGAGTCCGTTTGCTTCAAGTTGAAGAATTGCTTCTGCTTCTCCAAACGTAAAGAGTCTAGAAAATAATGATCCAAAAATGCTTTCTTGAATGTCTCCTATGCTAAGGATTGGTTACCTGCTACATATGCAGAAGAAGCCCCTTCCCACCATTTTTGTGCATCTCCTACCAAGAATGGAATAACTATCCTGCCTCTAATATCCATGGGTACCTCCAAAACTTCAAAGTTGCGCTCCATCTCCTTAAGCCACTTCTCAGCTTTCTCGGGGTCTGATCCTCCATCAAAAGTAGGTACATTAGCTTTCTTCAAATGCTCATAATGGACCTTGGTACCTGAAGCTGCCTGTTGATTGCGATTTTCCTGAGCTTGCTGAATCTGATGTTGACCCTGCATGACTTGCGCCATCACATTAAACATTGCAGTCATCTCCGGAGGCATAGCAAAAGTCGCAGCCTGCGATGTAGATCTTGATACTGGGGGTGGAGGTGGTGAAGGATTCCTCCCATATGATGTGTCCTCACTTTGCCTAGGTACATGCCTTTCTCAGTTCAGATGAGCCAAAGGCACATTCATGTCGTCACGTTCAGAAGGTTCCTCTATACCACTAATAGTCCCCACTCTTCTATTGCGAGCCATCTATTCAGCCGAAGTAAAGTAAATAAATAAATGAATGCTTAGAATAAATGCTAAGGTATATTAAAATAATAATAATATTAATGTTACTAATAATAATAGTAATAGCAATAATAATAATAAATAATATTATTACTAATAATAATAGTAATAATACAAAAATCTATATACCACTTCCTTTTTAAACTCTCTCTCATGTCCTACACTCATTTCCAAGTTAAAATTCATGTCTTAGTTTCTATCCAAATAATCATAAACCTGGGGGCTCTGATACCACTAAATGTCACGCCCTGAATCCGGGTCAAACCCGTCCCCGAGACACAATACAGCCACATCCTCTAAGGTTTCCTCAAAGAATGCGAAGCCTTAACATTGCATAGACTAAATCACTGAGAAAAATAATTATGATCCTACTACCCAATATTGCAAAACTCAAAACTCCAATAACAATAATTCACAAGTTAGAATTGAAACTAGTAACGGTAATAGTTTAACCCAAATACAAGAGTTCATCTCAACGTATTTAACTTAAGAAAAAAAAAACTTCAAATTGCAAGAAGGACTATCTAAAATAGAATGTCCATTAGGATCCTTGCACTAGCCATCCCATCTTACTCCCATCCGTCGTCTTCATCAAACTCGAACTCATCATTAGCATCTGAAAATGTTGAGTTAAAAGAGTGAGTACAAAAACTCAGTAAGTAAGAATTCCCCATCCTCTGGTATTTAAGTCCGGAGTTTAATAACATGCCCTTTTCAAAACGTATGAAAACTTTCCCTTACCAAGTTTGAAAACAAAACATTCAAGTTTCGCTTGTAAACAAGATAATTTGACAATAGTGAATCCAATACAATGGTCAAATGGTTTAAAGATAGAGGGAGGAAACAAACGATCAAAGACACAAGAAGACTCTAGAGCAATAGTATCAAAGTAACATATACTTACAATGTACATTTAATTTCACTAGTACATTGGGACATAAGTAAATGTACAGCTAATGGATCATCACTGAATTCAGTCCCAGCATTTAATCCTGCTAGGGGGCCATTTTTACAATCATTTAGTTGGCTTTTTGCCCATGCCAGTGGGTTCATTCATTCAAGTGGAACATGTTCCTCCCACAGCCAGTACACCCACTTGTCCCAATAACTAATGAACAATTTATTCCAATACTAAAGCCAAAGTTCATCCATACATTCAACTAGCAAATCTAAGGTTAGTCCAAACCCTATATTATTATTATTATTTTATAATAAGCTAAAGCCAATGACAAAACTCTAAAATAATTTGCTTCACAAGCTTAAATAATTTTTTTTTAAGAAACTTTTTAAAAGAATTATTTCAAAAAATGCTTGTTGAATCCCCCCCCCCCCAAAAAAACGTACGGTGCAAATGGAATGTGCAGAAACTTCTTTTTTTTTGCTTGTGGGGACATCAATAGTCCCCACCTCAAACATGCCTGCTCACGTCCAGTGAGCAACCAAAACCAATTTCTTTTTTTTTTGCTTGTGGGGACATCAATAGTCCCCACCTCAAACACACCTGCTCACGTTCAGTGAGAAACCCAAAACCAAATTTCTTCTTTTTTTTTTTTCAATAAGCTTGTGGGGACATCAATAGTCCCCACCTCAAACACAATCTCAGAAAACAAACTGCTCACGAACAGTGAGCAACGCAAAAGATTTTTTTTTTTTTTTTTTTTTGAAGGCACAACAACAATTACAACAACAATAATATTTTTACCTAACACAGAAATCGTAGACGACGGCTAGCAAATGCGAAACACAATTTATTTATTTATTTATTTATTTATTCTGTTTTAGAAAAACATAGAGGAAGGACCATTCTCACTTACGCGGAACCAATCCAAACAATCAAACAACGCCTCAACTCTAATATTCGCTTCCTAGGCCTTTTTCACCGTTAGTTCCTAATACAATAGCAAAACCCCAATCAATTCTGAGGGTATCACCAATCTTAAACCTATATAAAACCTCAATAACTACTTGATAATCAATTAATTAGGCTACTACAAGCGCGAATAAGATGAGAGATGATTAATTACCTTCAATAGTACCCTGTGGTGATAACCCTGATTGTCTCTCCCCTTTCTATTCTTCTCTTATACTTATGTCTCTGCCTCCTGAGGCTTCAAATGCGAGAGTGAGTAACTAACGTTGTTGGAGAGTATAAGATATTAAAATTTGCTACTAAACCCTCCACTTTAATCCACAATTTAAAAATGGTCCCCACAAATTTATACAAGCCTCAATTGACTACATCAATTAGGTAACTAGAATAACCCAACATTGCCCACCCACTAGTTGGGCCGGGCTTTTACAGTTTTCCTAGCATACTTTCATTTTGATGATTTTCGCCATTTTAAGCCTTCTCCAAGAAAGATTAATCTATTTTTGCAAGGATAGGGATTTTTAGACGCTAAGCAAGATCCTAAAAACATTTATGATAAGTTTCCTAATTTGATATCAGGATATGTGCCTAAGAACTTTGTCATTTTCCTATTTAGTTTGGAATTGTATTCTTGTTTCCCACTATTTATTTTTAATAGTTTCCTAATTCTATCATATATTAGATTAGTTAATTTCTTATTTATTCCCCTCTTGTTTTTTATTTAAGATATCATATGAATTCATCCAAGTTAAAAATTTAAGAGTTCATTTATAAGATTGAAGTAAGAGAAGAGACTATAAAATATATTTCTTTGAATTTTTTTGTAGGTTCAATACCTTACTATTCAAGTAGTATACGTTTAAGAAGGTAGAGTTAAATTTATTAATACATGACGATAGTATTTTATACCCTTATTTTGTATGTCTCCAACGTTTTTTTCTCTATGTTCTACTATAAATGTTTTATTTTTCAATTCGAATCTGGCCTAAGTAGAGGTCTTGTGTTGTGTATACTTGATTATTTTATTTTATTTAAAAAAAATAGTTTCCCTAAAAATTAAATGCCACCTATTTATGCTTTTTTCATAAATATATTAAACATAAGTTTAGGGTTTTAGAGTTTAATGTTTAAGGTTTAGGGTTTAGTTTTATTATGAAATGTTTTTTATAATAATTCCTATAATTTTATTATAAAGTGTTTTTCTATAATATTTCATATAATATTATTGATTATTTAATTAAATGTAAAAACTGAAAAGGAGAACATAGAGAAGAAGCCCTTCTTGGACATACAATGAGCCACAAAGAAAAAAAGAAAAGAAAAAGAAATCTTACCATTCTTAAAGAGAAAAAAATCGATTTTTCTAACCCTCTAAATTTACCTTAAAAAATTTTATCAATATATTTTGCACTTTTTAGTTGTTCACTTTTTTACATTAGAAAAGCTATTTTAAAACCAATTAAATATTTTATCCTTATATTCACCCCGCTACGCTAATCCAGACATTTTTAGGCGTAACTGTAGTTATTTTGATAAAAATGAAATTTGAATATTTGAATATTTAAGTATTAAATTTTGAAAATTAAAATTTAAAAATTAAATTCTAAAATATGAAATTTAATTTATTTTTGTTTTATATTTCATTAAATTTTAAATTAAATATAAAAAATATTAATAATTAAATGGGTATTTAATATATTAAAATTTCAAACTTAATTAATTTTCAATTAACTTAAAATTTATAACATAATTTTATTATGTTTTAATTAATTTTAATTAATTAAATAATAATAAAAATTTATTATCAAATATTCTTAATTAATAAGTATTTAATATTATTTATTATTAAATATATTTAATAAAATAAATAAATATTTAATTATAAATATTTAATTGATTTATCAAATAGGTATGCTTAAACAACATACATAAACACCATGGGCGTAGTGGACTTTCCTTTTTGGATGAAGCAATGGACTTTTAGACTCTAGAATACTTGGGCTTCGATTTAAAAAAGTCTTGCTTTAAGCCTGTCAAAAACAAATAAAGGCTTTTTTTCCCTTTCAATTTGTTAGTCTGAAACAGTATACAAAAACACAATGGGCTTCATGGGCTTTCATTTTTGGGTACATTAATGGGCTTTTAGACTTTAAAAGGCTTGGTCTTGGATGTAAGAATGTCTGGCTTTTGAAGGCTGTTTTTCCCTATCTTTTTGTTAGTCTAAAACAACCTACAAAAACGCAATGGGCTTCACGAGCCTTTTTTTTTTTTGGTGAGTTCTTGAGTTTCTAGACTTTGGAAAGCTTGGACTTGGATATAAAAAAGTCCGGCTTCAAGTGGGTCGTAAATCAAATAAGGATTTTTTTTTTTTTTAATCCCTTTCTTTTTGTTATAAATTTATTTTGGTAAATCATTTTTTTTCTAAGCAAACAGTTTACTCCTTCATAGATTTAAAGGAAAAAGAATTATTCCTTAAATCATTATAAAAGATGACCGGCATTTACTAATAAATATTGTATTTGAGACCTATTAGTAAAAAGAAAAAATTGAATTTTATAAATTAGGCTATTTATAAAAAAAAACTATTTTATAAATTAACTGAATTTTAGCCTTGGAGACTTCGCCTTTTCATTCTGAAGTAAAAGCAATTATGAAAAATCTACGATTGTCTCAATCTTATGATTATTTCAGTTTGGATTCAGAGAGTACCCTTCATATTTCTGCTTAGCATGGTCTGATCGGAATTTGATTGAAAGGACTAAAATAGTTTGCTCAAAAAATAATAAACAGCGTAAAAAGTTAAAAATAAAGAGAGGCCAACAATGCAAATCGAAAAAGTTTAAGGACAAAATGCAACAATTTACCATATTTTTTATAATAAAAAATAGTTGAAGGATAAAAAAAGATTGAATAAAAGTTTGAAAACATTTTTAAATAATCAATAATAATTAAAAGGTACTTCTTTCATTTTAAATTATTTATTTACTTTAATCGATTATGCACATATTAAGAAAAGTAATTTTTTTAATTAATTAAATGTCTTGTTCCATTTTTATGCTTCCAATTTAATGATAAATATCTCTCTTTATATAAAAAAGTATACAAATTTTAAAATTTTGATATAACTTCAAATTACTTTTTTCTCCTAAATATTTAATTCTTATTAAAAAATTGATCAAAATATTGATGAGTACTTAATTCCTCTCCAAGTTATTATTGATATTTTTTGAGAATTTAACGAGATAAGCATGAATATTAGAACTCATAAAATGGGTTTTTTATTATATTTTACTCTCTCCGTCCCAAATTATCAATCCACTTTCTAACTTAATCTTTGTCTCAAATTATTTGTCCCTTTAAGAAACCAAGATTTAATATTCTAAATTTACCCCTATTTAATACTCCATCCGTCCACAAATAACTGGTCTAATTTTCTTTTTGGTTTATTCAAAAATAACTGTCCACTTTCTAAATGTAGGTTGTATTTAATTATTTTTTTCAATTTTACCCTTAGTACAAATTTCTATCAACTAATTAGTATTACAATTATCCATATTCAAATTATTTTAACTAATAATAAAATCACGTTATCCTATAAAAATAGTCAAAAATATAATTTAATGAGATGATATGAGTGAAAAGAAGAGAAAGACATGTAATTATTAGAGTGATGTAATTAAAGTTGTGAGATTCAAATTAATGAAGTGAGAGATAATAAAAATACTCTAAAGGGTATAGTGGACATTTTAATCATTTTTACTATAGAATTCCATAATTTCTTAATATGTGTAATTTTTACAATTAGGCCAGTTATTTGTGGACGGAGAGAGTAGCATTCTATTTCCCAAACATATTAAAATATAATCAAAAACTCATTTTATCAGTTTTGTTATTCATGTTCATCAATAGTAACTTGGAGAAAAAATTAAATACTCACCAATATTTTGACTCATTTTCTAATAAGAATTAAATATTTAAGAGAGAGAAGTAATTTGTAGTTATATCAAAGTTTTGGAGTTTGTGTACTTCTTAATATAAAGAGTGATACTTATTATTGAATTTTAAAGGTAAAAGTGGAATAGAATGTTTAATTAACTAAAAATTTTACTTTTCTTAATCTCCATATAATCAGTTAAAGTGGATAGATAATTTTGGATGGAATGAGTAATATGTTTGGAAAATAGAATACTATTAAACATGAGTAAATTTAGAATATTAAATCTTGATTTCCTAAAAAAGACAGATAATTTGAGATAAAGATTAAATTAGAAAGTGAACTGATAATTTGAGACAGAGGGATTACTCTTCTATCCTAACAAAATTGAAATACTTACAATCTTAGATTATCTTAAAAGAATTAATATTTTTTTTAAAATAAAGAAATTTAATATATTTTATAAAATATAGTGCAAAATTAATAATTATTTCACCATTTTTAATTCCTTAATGGAATAATAAACAACCATGTTGCATATTTCCTTCCTGCAAGAGTTTTAAATGAAATTGGCGTCGGTTAGCTTCTAAACTCTACTCTTCTCTGTGACTAGTTGTAGAGCTTGGTAGATGGAAGCTCGAATCTTAGGTCAAAATTCTTGTTTTTTTTTTTTTCTTTCTTGTGCTCTCGTCTCTTTTTGGTCTATAAACCATAAAAATATATATATTTTTTATCTTGTTTGTCAAGATCTAAGATCTTTTGCATGATTTCTTTTTAGATCTACTTAGATATTCCATTTACTCGGAGTTTGTTTATTATCCATTGAATTGGGCATCTTTTCCATTTTCTTATTTTTTTTTCCATAGACGGTTTTTAAAGCCATTAATATGTCTAGAGCTTTTCAAATTGTTGCATACAGAATTAGACGAGTTTAGACATTTCATACTACTGTTGTTCGATAATAGAGATAAGAAAATTAGAAAAAAAAAATTTATTGTGTATTTGTTTTATTTTCTATCCCTTGTACTATATTCACATAAGGTTTTAGAGTGTGATATTTTTTTATTACAATGAATCTAGCAATTCCTCTATGTATTTTATTTTATCTGAACAAATGAATTTACCTAGAAAAAAAATTAGCTTTGGTTAGACAGGTTCATGTTTTGTGTTTTGATTAAAATTATATTTTTAAATATTTATTTCATTTTATTTTTATTATGTAAGATTTCATTAAAAATTAAATTAAGTATTTAAATGTAAATTTTTAAAATTCAAATTTAAATGTATTAATCTAATTTTTTGAACTTAAATCAAAATAAACAGTAATTAAAAAGATATGAATAGATTTTAGTTCTTTTTTTTGGGGTTCAATTACCATGGAATTGTTCTGGACTTTATCATTTAGATTAAGTTACTCTAATTAAGTAACTTATATTATGAAATGGAGCGAGTAAATCATGAACTTTCACTTATTCATGTAAAAAAATAATAATAATTCATAAATTGGGGTGCTTAAAGAAGTAAGGCAACTTATCTTTATAAAAAACCGAAAAATGGAATGATTTAGCAACATTCTTTAACAAAATGTAATACTTAGAAAAAAAATTATGATATCTAAGAGAGTATTATTTTAAGAAAAAAAAATTTTAAAAATATTTTAAGAAAAGAGGGGAACCAAAAAAAAAAAAAAAAAAAAAGAGAAAGGGACTCATGAATTGGATAAAAGGGGCATGATATTTCCTATCCTACAATTTCCCATTCTCGAGCTCTTTAGCTATCAGTCTCCCTCCAATTCTTTCCCATTCTACTACTATCATGACTGATACGACCGGCACGAAGCTGACTATCGAACAGGACGAAACAAGACTGTAGGGAATTAGAAGGGCCGACACGTGCTTAGGCTGCCACACGGACGCAGGGAGCCGATACGGGGTTGACACGAGACCGAGACTGGGCACAATGGGTTGTTCTAAGCCGTTGGACAGTTTTGACCGATCAAACTATAGGAGGTTTGTAAAAGTTTTTAAAAGATCTAGGACTCTCTTGGAAATTCTTGTATGTAGTAGAGAAGCCTAGAATTGTTTAGAATTCTCTAGAAGTTCTAGAATCTTGTAGCAAATGGGCAAAGTTGGTATGCAAGTTCCCAAGCTGCAAGTGCAAGAACGTTTTAGACCCCAAGTTGGAGAATAAAGTTCTCTCAAAGCTCTTGCTCTCTTTAGCCATCTTATCTTTTCTACATTTAGCTTCCGTTTAAATACTTAATCACTACACTTCCACATTTCTTTCTATCTTATGTTTCCTTTAGGCTGATCTAGTTAAAATTCCTTAAGTTAATCTTAGAAGTAGCTAGAGCCACACGGGCTATTGGTGTTTGATATAGCTAACTCGTGACAAGTGCTATCAGAGCTTAGCTAAGGTTACGTTGCAAACAATTCTAGGCTTCCATTTTCGGAAACTGTGTACTAATCTGCTCTACCTAAAGGACATTGCACATGTGTAGTGGAGATGGAGATGTGATGAGGTTCATAGGGGAGCCGAGTTAAGGCAACAATTCCAACCCACGAATGCTGAAGACGAAGCTCAAGCCAAGTTTTATTGTCTTCAACATAAAGATAGCCATATTAGGGAATATGTACAGGAATTCTCAAAGCTTATGCTAGAGATATTTAACATGGCCCCTAAAGAGGTCTTGTTCACATTTATGGATGGTCTAAGCCGTTGTGCTAAACTTGAGCTTCAGGACATCACTCAAACCATGGTCGTTTCCGAGTCCTTGTTTGAGTTCCAGAAGAAAGAGTTTGGTAAAGATAAGGGGAAAAAGCCCATCCATGGCAAAAGTGGAGAAGACAAGTCTAAACCATCTCCCAAACCGACGGGGTTTAACGAGAACAAGGGCAACCCACCTAAGAACGTCAAGAATGACTAAGCAAAATGGACGACAAAGTGCTTCTTATGTTAAGGATAGCATTTTGCACGAGACTGCCCAAATTGAGGGAAGATTGTAGCCTTAACCCAAGGTCTTTGCTAAGCTGAGGATCGAGAGTATGCGAAGTCTCGAGATGGTTTGTCATTCTTGACGTTTCCATAGTGAGAGACAATGGAATGGCCTTAGTTTATACTAGAGATGACACCAACTATATGAGTCCTGACATGGAGAAGATGTTGGACTTAGTATGGACACCGGCTATGGGACGATTTAAAGGCATAAATGGCACATGGACGTACTTAATCAGGAAGGCCAAGAATGTGACCATTCAAATCAGCCAGTAGCAAGCTAAGACCATGTTTTCCATCACTCCATTAGATGATTATAACGTCCTTAGCATGGCTTTCTTGGACTTTTTAGAGCCCATCATAATGCTAAGAAAAGACACCATGCTCATTATGCAAGAAGAAATACCTTGTGTTGTGAACCTATATTGTAAGAATAAGCTAACCCCAAAGTGGCTCAAGAAGGGAATGTAACAGGGTGAGCCTACATGCACTGCTATCACCATAAATGAGAATCTCCCAATGTTTAAGGAAAACATGGAGGTATCTATTCCACTCGAAATTGCTAAGGCCCTCAAGGAGTTTGAAGGTGTCATGCTCGAGGACCTTCCAAAACGACTTCTTCCAAGACAGGAGGTGGACCATGCAATAGAGTTGGTAGACAGTATGTCTCCAAATGAGGTTTGAAGAACTTAAGAGACAACTTAAGGAGCTTTTGAAGGTCAAGTTCATCAAACCATCCAAGAGTCCGTAAGGGACACCCATTCTCTTTTGAAAGAAGGACGAAACCTTGCAACTATGCAACAAACATCGAGTTCTCAACAAGTAAACAATAAAGAGTAAGTACACGATCCCACTTATAGCTGACTTGTTCAGTTGTTTGCAAAAAGCTAAGGTGTTCTCCAAACTTAATCTTCGCAAAGGCTACTATCAAACAAAAAATTGCAATCGTTACAAGGTATATGTTATTTGAATTTCTTGTTAGATCATTTGGTCTCACTAATGCATCAGCTACATTTTGCAAGCTTATGCAATGAGTTTTAGTCGACTTTATCGACAAGTTTTTCATTGTCTATCTTAATAACATTATCATTTAAAGTAGTTCTATGGAGGAGCACGCCAGACATATTTGACTTGTTTTCAAGGCACTACGGGACAACAACCTATGTGTCAAGAAGGAGAAGTGTTCGTTTGAGCTAAAGGAAGTCTCCTTCTTAGAACATATAGTGCGGGACGGAAAGACAGATATGGACCCCCAAAATATTAAGGCCATTGTGGGGTGGGAAGCTCCAATAAAGATGACCGAGCTGCATTCGATTTTGGGGCTTGCTAAATACTATTATCAGTTTATTGAGGGGCACTCGATTATAGCAACACTGGTCACTGCCTTATTGAAAAAGGGACGTTTATAGGATTAAATTCTTAAATGTCAACTTCTGTTCGAGGCTCTAAAAGATTTTGTCCCAAATAATCCAGTTTTGGCACTACCAGACTTCACCAAACTGTTTGAGGTGCACACTAATGTATCAATTTTGCCATTGGTGGCGTTCTCATGCAAGAAGGCCACACGAAGGCCTATGAGAGTCGATAGATGAACGATATGGAACGACGTTAGCCGACACAAGAGAAGGAGATACTTGCCGTCGTTCATTATCTTTGAGTTTGGGAACACTATCTTAAGGTAGTTACACTATTTAAGATCAAAATGGACAATCGAGCAGTAAGCTACCTCCAGACCTCAAAGAAGTTCTCAAGTAAACAAACTCATTGGTTAGACTACTTGTTAGAATTCAAGTACGAGCTTGAATATAATCTGGACAAGACTAACATTGTAGGCGACCCCCTAAGTTGCAAAAGCATGATTGCCCTAGTAACAAGCGCACTTGAGGGATGACTCCTTGATCACATCAAAGAAGGTTTGGAGTATGACCGACAAGCCTAGACCTTCAAGGAGTTGGTCAAACAACAGAAAACAACAAGGGTTTGGGTAGAGGACAGTGTCCTTTACACCAAGGACCAACGAATCTATGTATCAGTATGAGACAACCTAAGATAGGACATCTTTAAGTAGTGTCATAATAGTCGGTACGCTGGTCATCCCAAGACTAACCACACATTATCTTTGGTCTAGGAGCAGTTCTATTAGCCAAGACTTAGAGACAACGTGGAGATTTACATTTGCACTTGTCTTGTGTGCCAACAAGATAAGGTAGAAAACCAACTACCCACAGGTCTATGAACTTTAAATCTGTTGCAGGTTAGGGCAAACTTCGGATGGATTTGTAATGCCTTATATTAAAAATAACTTTTTTACTTATTTCGCTTGAAAAAAAAAATTTAACTCGTCAAAATCCTAGGATGGATTAATTAATTTCATGCCCAAATTTGTACAAATTTGAGATGGATTTGTCGTGGTTTTCATTAAAAATAACTTTTTTACTATTTGAAAAAATAAAATCTGTCACAATCTTGGGATAGATTAATTAATTCTATCAAAAAACTTTGGCAACCAAGGCTTCAGCTGTGATAGTTTTTAGTAAAATTCATTTTGTTATTTTTTGTAGGAATTAGAGATTATTTTTATTAGTAATAACTTTTCTTAAACTTATCTCATTTGAAATTAAATTCGTCGCAATTTAGGATGGATTAATTAATTTTGTTCCAAAATTTTTATAATGTTTTGTTTTAGTTTGATGACTTTTATTAAATAATATATTTATTTTTTAAATTAAATTCATACTGAATTTGGATGGTTTTATAACGGCTTTTATTAAAATAATGTTTTACTTATTTTGTTTGAAGTTAAATCTATCGCAAGGATGTATTAATTAATTCCATCCTAAAACTTTTACTACCATGATTCTAGTTGTGATGGCTATTATTAAAAACAAATATTTTATTTATTTTAATCGAAATTAAATTCATCCCAAATTACATCCCAAACTTATAATTTTGCCACCATAGTTTTAGAGACGATCAAAATTACGTCTCAAGTTTATAAAATTTGACAAATTTAGGAAAGATTTTTTGTATAAAAATAATTGTTTTCTTGTAATGTTTGCATTTGTCGGTGGTGGAAATAGTGGAGATGGTATCCAATGGTGGTTGGAAGTTGCGTAAAAGAATGAAAAAGTATGATGGAATTGAACAAAGATACTTTAATTTTATAAGCATTCCTAATATTTGAACTTTTTATTTTTATTTTTAGTTGAATTGGATGAGAAATTTCATCTTTTTTCCAAAGTTAAATATACACCATCTTGTATAGAGTTATTAAATAAAGCAGGGCATTATACTAAATTGGAGGGGCATAAAAAAGCCAAACAAAATTGACACAACATATATTGTGATTTTAAGAATGTGAAATTAACAAAGGTTAAAAAGATATCTCTAACTTTTAATAAAAGTTCATTTATTCGACATAACTGTAACATAGAGGCCATACATTTTCTTTTTGTCTAAATAGTTGTTTATAAAAGCACTACAAACTTTATTACATTGCCTTAGAAAGTAATTTAAACATAATAACGGGAACTGGAACATTTGGAGGAACACACAAGCCAATCTCATCTTCAATCCCTAAGCGAAGATCTTGAAACATGTCCTTACAAGCAAGAATATAGTTGTCATCATGCAACATCTCAAAATACACGTTAGTACCTTTGTAGATTTTCTCGGTATTTGATGGATTAGAAAGATCTCCTAGGAACACAGGAACCTTATTCCCTAGCACCACATTGTTGGCTGCATTCAAACTCCAATAGCGGAAAATATACTCAAAGGTATCATGAAATGAGATCAGAATCTGACTGCTCGCAACTTCGAACATTGTTAGCTTTTTCTTGATTACCCATGGATCACGATAATCGATCACCGGTGGGGGATGAATATCACAGATCTCCACAAGGACCCTTGAGACTTTGTGCGGAGTGTTGTTGGCTAAGCATGCCAATTCTTCTTCTTTGGTTGGGAAAAAATTGTAGAAAAAAGTTTTCCTCATTGTTTTGTAAAGACTAAAGGAAAAGTCTAAGGTTTTATAGTCATAATTTTGTGTTAAAAATGGTAATATGTTTAAAATTAGAAATATTATTTTTCCAAATGTTGCAATTTCCTTTAATGATTAACAATATGGTTAATATGGATTTTATATGAATTTATGGTATGTACTAATTAAGGTTAATTTTAATATTTTCTCCTTGATGATTCATAGTCAATACTTATCATAGTATGCAAAGAACTTGCCATATTCGTTTGGAATGTAATCGGATAAACCTATTTGGAAATTAACTAAACATTAAGAAATTTTATTTTTGGTTTCAAATTTAGTACACCTCGTATAAACATATCCAAAATTATTATCTATTTACCTTGTCTCAAAGGCAATATTTTTTTGTGCGTGGTGATTCTCGAAGCAATTTGAACCAACTATATTTATTAGTGTTAACAAAAGTGAAAATAGGTAGCTAATATTCAAGTTTGAGCTTCTTTCCTGATCGAGCTCTCTTCGAACAAAGCTTATGAGTTTGGCTGAATTCAGAGTGGATATCTAACTACAAATTTGTGAGTTAAGTGATATATTGTGTTTAGGTAGCAATGGCAATTGGGCCTGGGCAGCCCACCGATTAGATGAGTCAGTATGGGACCAACAATCGGCCTAGCCACTGTTAGGTAGGTCGGCCTAGTTGGCTAGTCCGTGTTGAGTCAGGGAATAAAATCTCTAACCCGCTTGAGAGCCGTTGCCTAACGATTCTCAAACTTTTTTTTTTTTTTTTTTACATTTCAGCTCCAACGGCTAATTCACCTCCTAACCCCTCAAAACTTTATAAATATTCCCAAATTTAACCTAAAACTCACCAAATATTCTTCAATTCTCTCAAACTCTCTATTTTTATTCTTGTTTCTCTCATAATCTCAATTCTCTCAATTTTCTTTACAGGAAGTGTTATAATAAAATTTATTTTTCATACTTCCTCTATCCCAACTAAATTAACAGTGTTTGAATTGGCATGAGATTTATATAAAAGTAATAATTATAATATAATAGTAATATAGTATAATAAAACTAGAAAACATGTAAGTCCCACTATACTTTATATCAAATATTAATATATAAAAATAATATATGAGAGGTGTATTAATTATTTTATAATATATAATATATTTAAAAATTTCCTATTAAGGAAAGTATCACATTTGTTGTGACATTTCAAAACAGTGAGTATGTCAATTTAGTTAGGAATGAAGGAGTATATTTTTCGAATTCCTCAAACAAATTCTTCACATTTTTCAAGATGATTGTTTTAATAATTATAAAAATTCATGTTATTTAAAGTAATAAAAATTTTAAAAAACTACAAACATTATTAGAAAAAAAAGGCCCACCGAACCAGCCTACTAGGAATGAAAGTCTAGTAGTCCTAAAGGCTAGTCTGTTGGCCCTGGGGCCGGCACCACACGGCCCAAGACTGGTCTTGGGACCGGCTGAACCCGTGCGGGCTAGCCCACCTGCCAATGATATGAATAGGTGAGAACCACCTCTAAAGTCCTACCAACCTAGTTGATCCTAGACTTTCTCAAGTTAGTTTGGGCCTTAAGATGTGTGAATAGTATAAAAATAGGTTTAAATACTAATTATCAAATTGGAATATCTATTTTAGCTTATAATAGCCAAGTGGTTGGCTATAGGTTCTGGCATTCTCATTTATAGCGTTTCCAACTCTGAGGACATAGGGCATGATATTTTTGGGTAAAATATTACTGTGTGAATCTTTTAGGGTTATTCATAAAGTGTCTTGCGAGTTTTATCATAAATATAGGTTTGGTTAAAAAAAACAAACTATATTAATCTTTTGTATCATATTTTATTTTTTATAATCATTTTTCTATTTCTTTAGTTATTCCAATTTAAATTTTACAACAAAGTAGTATTAGATCTTTCTATATCCTATGCAAAGATGTCTTTGCAATCCTTAAACATATGGATGCTTCTTTTCAAATGGAATTTTAAATTTCAAATTTTTGCTTTGAAGCAGTGGTAAAGTCATGACCCCTGAGTCAGTTGGGTCAATTAATATTATCTTCAACTAGTTGTACTCAAACTATCATCACATTAAAAGATAATTATGGTAGTTTTCCAATGAGAAATCTATGAAAAAAATATTTTCAAAAAATTAATTACAATATGACAAAAGAATTTTAAAATTCAAATATACACTAATAATATTTATAATTGTCCATGATGACTATAGATATTCAAAACATGTATGATAAGCTCATTATCTATACCGTTGAATATATCTTTCTCAATAATTTATTCTTATCAGTAAAAACAAAATAAAAAATTGTTTGGAGACATTTGAAATTTTATAATATAACATATACAATTTTAAAATCTTTGAGTGGGCCAGTTGATCCCATAATTCATTACTTAGGTTTATCCCAGCTCTAAAGGATAAAATTGGCTTCAACTAAAAAATAAGTATTTTATCGTTTTACTTCAGGTTTTTGAGCATTAGAGTGTGGAAAGAAATTTTTTTTGGAATGGTACGCATTCTAGATGTTGTGACATGTTCTAAAGATACACATAATCTAATTTATTTGAACCAATAAGGTTCCAATAGTTGTGAATTTTTCCTTGAAGTATTATCTCAAATTCACACATAGTTGGAATATCTCAATATAGCGAGAGAAGTATGCAATGTATTCATTTGCAAGGAAACACTTTGATGACCTGAAAAATAAGTGCACATTACTTTTACGGATAGATGATGGAGTTAAGAAAAATCCTTACAAGGGTGAGAGTGGATTGAGTCCCTCTCGTACAAGTCATTAGGTCGTATTGTATTTGAGAGTAACTATGTATGTTCATTGATCAAATCGAATCTAGAATAATTAAAACCATATTGATATGAATGTGTAGTTAGATGTAACAATGTATTAATTATGGTCACTGAATCTTAATTCACTAACAAAAAATTTCTGGTAGCAAAATAGTGAGTAATTCACTTGCATACATTCCCTACATGTTTTCCTTTAGCATAAATCACATAAAATTCATACTAGGCTCTTCAAAACATTTAAGTAATAATGTTTCCAAGTTTTCCAACTCAATAACACTGACAAACCATTCATACAGCCATTCAAATACCACTAACAAAACAGTTTTCTTACATACTTAAACGGCTAGGTTTCAACATCTTTTTTTTTCTTCCTTCAAGATTCATGCATGATTTGAGCTTATTTCTTCTATAAACAAATTCAGCGCCTTGTTAACTTTATAAGACACCAATCAAATAGTTGAAACTCTCAAAATAATCATCCAAACACTAATATTAAATTCATCATATAAACACTATATAACTAGAGAATTCTGAGAGATTAGGTTTTCTATTTCTTCAAGTGTCTACCAACAAAACTTACATCAAAATAATGTATAACTTCTAGAATTCAATCTTAAACTGAGTTTTAATACTTACCATGTCAAATGGAGCAAACCTTAAGTTGGAATCACCTTAGCTTCTCTCTCTTTCTTACACACACACACACACACACACACACACACTCTCTCTCTCTCTCTCTCTCTCTCTCATTTTTTTCATTTCTTCTAACACCTTAATCCTTTTTACTCCCTCAACCATGCAAAATTACATACCATGTCAAGCCCTCAAAGACATGTAAGCAAAAAGGGCATCTCAGTCCTTTCACTAATTAAACTAAGGGTGATTTGGTAATCTTTTCTGTTTGAGCTAATCAACACTTAAGTAATTCTCAACTCTTCTTAACTTTATTAATAAACCCTTAATACAAGTTAGCCCTTACTTAATCACATATCTCTTCACACTAGGATCAAGGGTTTATTTATACTAAATTCAATTGATTTAGGAAATAGTTTAGTTTAAACCTTAATTAACTGTAAACTAATCATAGTCAAGTCGGTGAGTTTCTGATTCTTCAATAACCATCTCTAATCGTGATTAATCTTTTCTAAACCCTTGTTAGGGTCAAATGCATTACACTTGTATCTTTAAACTAATTAACTCTACTAGGTTCAACTAACTATAGTTAGCCCTTAACTAACCACGGTTCACTCTACTAATTACACTAGCCCTAAAAAATTTTTATTTCAAAAACACATTCTACACATTAAACGATGCATTCCTATGAATTTTGCCACGAGCTTCACCCTTTTAGATTTTGTCCAAGTTGAAACCGAAATTGCATCTTAGTATCTCACTTTCATAATTCTTCCTTTCATTTCTTTCTTTCCTCCAGCATCCCTATTCCACCATTAATCAAAAGATGGTTATTTTTATATTCTCTTCCTTCCATTATACCATCTTTGAGGGGAGTGTCATATTTTAGTCCCAATTGAAGAGTTTTTTTCCAATTAATTCGCTTTGCCTGATAGGCTGTTTACTTCACCGTTAAGCCCGATGTTAGCATTATTTTGTCCCTAATAGGTTATAGGAATAGGGATCCCTATCTTTTCCCGTAGTAGAGACAAAGGAAAATAGAGGAAAAAACTTGTAGGGGTGGGATTAAAATTTCTAGTCCTTTCCCTGTCCACACCCAACAACTGACTAGAGCTAGGGATGGTAATGGGGTCAGGCTGGGCCAGTGACTAGAAATTTTGGTCCTGCCCCCGCATACGCCCCTATTTCTCCATTCCCACTACAAGAAAAGGCGGGGATCCCCGCCTCCAGTCCGTCAGGGACAAAATAATCCTCAGTCCCGGCCCAGATATTTATAAAGATTCTTTTTAAAAAAAATTGCCTTCAATATATTTTTATTCAAAACTTTTTAATCATTTAGAAAACGTTCGTGGCGGTTTCCAATAGTTCACATATTTACCATATCACTAAATTAGTAAGAGTAAAATTGATAATTTTTTCTTTTCTTTTTTCCTTTTTCCCTCTTTTTTTCTATTTTATTTTATTTTATATTATATACATATATAATCTATCTATATATACATATAATCATATATAATATATATAATTTACCTATAATTTATATAGTGTATATATATATGTATATATACCTATATATATATATATATATAATACATACAATATAAAATATATGTGAAGTAAGCCAGCCGGGCCGAAAATCATGCAATCCTTGTCCCCAACCCGCCCTAGGTTGGCGGGTCGAGAAATGAAGCCCGCCCCGACCCTATTTAAATCAGGGGATCCTAGGCTCAACTGGGCTCCATAGTCTCGGACTGTGCACGAAGATTACCGTCTCCAAACGAGTCCCGAGCCCGCAAACTAGTGACCACAAGAAAATGCTGCTGTTGTGAAGACCAAATGATAACTTGGCTCTTATACTAAATGTAGAAAATTAAGAGCTTAAAAAGAAGAGAACAAGACTTTCATATATACAAATTTCTATTTGTTTACACTTCACTCTTTGCTCTCAAATAGAAAATAGAATGCTAGTTGCCCTTACACTATACTAAGCAACACACTCATAATTCTTATAATTTCCTAATGCCACACACACAACAACACTCATACAATATGATTACATAAGCACTCACACTTCACTTCTCATTCACGAGCATACCACCTACTATACTTACACTTCTTGATTGAGCACTCTCCACACACAATTGCATCACTTCTTGACTCTATTTGTAGAGCTCTTTAGACCGACTCTTCAATGTCGGTTTGCATTTTTCAAAACTGCAAGTTGCAGTAGCAACTTGCTGTTCCAGAATTTTCTTTGCAATAAAAAAATTGCAAGTTGTTTGTTTTTCTGAAAATTATAGAAGCTTCAAGATCTTTCAATATTATTAGTTGCAATTTGCTGTTCTAGAGCATTCCAAATGGCGGTGGGTGTAGCAGTTATTGTTTTCTTCAACACTCCCCTTCAATGACTGCTTTCTTGCTTCTCGTGATGTCATGCCAAGTTTTCTTTGAAAATTTTCAAGTTTTACTCCATTGAGTGGTTTAGTGAATATGTTTGCCATTTGGTCTTCTGTTTTGATTTGATGTATCTCAATATCTCCTTAAAGTACCTTCTCTCGAATATAATGATAATATACCTCCACGTGTTTGGTGCGAGCATGAAATATTGGATTTTCAGCGAGTTGAATAGCTGATAGATTATCACAATATAACTTTACTGGGTAACTCATCTCTTGATGTAAGTCCTTTATTAATTGTATGAGCCAACTAATTTCCTGTGCTTCTGAAGCCGCTGCTCTATATTATGCTTTTGTGTTAGATAGTAACACTGTTGGCTGTCTCTTACTAATCTAAAAATTAACTCCTAATCTAAGATTAAAAGCATACCCTGTAGTTGATCGTCTTGTGCCACAGTCTCCAGCATAGTCGGCATCACAGCAACCTGTAACTTCACATGCCACACCTCTTTTATAATGGATTCTATAATCAATCATACCTTTGATATATTTCAAAATTCATCGTACTACTTCCAAATATAGCTTCTTTGGTTGTTGCATGAAATGACTGATAACTCCAACTGCATATGCTATGTTAGGCCGTGTCAAAGTAAGATAGATAAGACTACATACTAGTTGTCTGTACATAATGACATCTTCCAAATCTTTCCCTTCAGATGAACGTAGTTTTGTGTTCACCTCGAGCGGTGTAGAGATAGGCTTACACTCTAACATGACAAATTTCTGCAACAACTCATTTGCATACTTGTGCTGGCATAGGAATAATCCTTCTTCGGTATTCTCCATCTCGAGCCCTAAAAAGTGTCTTAACTCACCAAGCTCTTTCATTTGGAAGCGTACAGAGAGATTAGCTTTAGTCTGGCTAATCTCACTGACGTCATCTCCAGTGATAATAAGATCATCTACGTATATTAGGACGATAGCTAATTTTCCATCTTAAGCCTTTATAAATAAACTTGAGTCTGCTGAAACTACTGTGTAACCACTTTGCAGCAAGAATTCTCTAATCTTTCTGTACTAAGCTTGTGGTGCTTGCTTTAGTCCATAAAGAGCCTTTTTCAGTTTGCAGACATAAGTTGGATATGCCTTACTCTTGAATCCTTGTAGTTATTCCATGTATATATCTCTATCTAATTCTCCATACAAGAATGCATTTTTTACGTCCATTTACTAGAGCTTCCATGATTTACTTACAGAAAGTGCTAGCAGAACTTTAACTGTAGTAATCTTTGAAACTGAGCTGAAGGTCTCATCGTAATTGAGCCCATATTATTGAAAGAACCCGCAAGCTACTAGTTGTGCCTTGAATCATTCTACCGATCCATCTAGTCTTCTTTTTACTTTATGAACTCATTTTCATGATACAAGAATGCATTATTTACGTCCATTTGCTAGAGCTTCCATGATTTACTTACAGAAAGTGCTAGCAGAACTCTAACTGTAGTAATCTTTGCAATTGGGCTGAAGGTCTCGTTGTAGTCGAGCCCATATTGTTGAAAGAATCCACGAGCTACTAGTCGTGCCTTAAATCTTTCTACCGATCCATCTGATCTCCTCTTTACTTTATGAACTCACTTACATGATATATGTTTTATTTGTCTTGTTTTGGGTACCAAATCCTATGTTTCATTTTGTTTTAAGGCTTGAATCTCTTCTTCCATGGCTTCAACCAATTCCTTATGCTTAGAGGCTTCCTCATATGTATCATGTTCTTTTATTTCTTCTATTAAAGCTACATTAGCATATTTAGGATTTGGTTTACATACCCGTGTAGACCTTCAAAGTGCTTGTGTCACCTCTTGTATTTCTTCTTCTTCATCACCGTCTCTTTGTTGAGTCGTCCTTTTCTACTTTTGAGATGTCTTGTGTACTCCAATTTGCCATGGACCTTTTTCTTTGTGTTGAGTACTTGTTGTAACGCTTCTATCTTTATAAGGTGCTCTTTTTTGAGTTTTGGCTCTTTTTGTAACTTCTCTTTCAATTCTTTTTTTATCTCTTTTGAGTCTAGTAAGAGAGCTGCTTCTGACGACCACTATGATGATGTTTTATCAAATACCACATTCTGAGAAACATGGCATCGTCTTGTTGTGGGATCACAACATCTCCATCCTTTTCTTTTATTGTCATATCCCACGAATATACATCTGAAGGCCTTCTTATCGAACTTACTTCGTAGATGATTAGGAACAAATACATAGCAGATGCATCCAAATACTTGAAAGTGATTTACTGTGGGCTTAGTCCTCCAAAGCTTCTCGAATGGTGATGAATTCAAGCCTTGCCTGTGGTAGCCTATTGATATGTGGACCACCGTAGCCTAAAACTTTGGTGGCATATTCTTAGAGTGAAGCATACTCCTGCATGTTTCTGCTAGATGCCGATTTTTTCTTTTAACAACTCCATTTTGTTGTGGTGTGTGGGACATGTTAATTGTCGCCACATATGGCATTGCTTTAGATAATCATTGAATTCTTGAGAAGTATATTCTCTCCTATTATCTGTTCGTAGGTACTTTATTTTTCTTCTTGTCTCGCTTTCTACTTCTTGTTTGAATTCTTTAAACTTGTTTAAAGCTTCAGATTTTTCTTTCATAAAATAAATCCAGACGTACCTAGAGAAGTCATTAATGAATGTTACCATATAGTAGAGCCTACTGATTGACACTTGATTGAGAGGTTCGAATATATCTGAGTGGACTAGTTCAAGAGGCATCTTAGCTTAAAACTTAGAATCATCATAAGAGAGCTAATGTGTCTTACCGTATTAACACCCAGCACATACAATGCCATCTCAAACTTCTAATTGAGGGAGACCTTTTAGTAGTGACTTTTTCATTATCACCTTGAGCTTGGTATAATTCATATGTCCTAATCGAGTATGCCACAAGTCGATAGTCTCGTTCTTTCTTGTCTTGTCCACATACGCTGCTTCTGATGACATTACATAAACTAACTCCAAGCGTCGTCCTTCCATGATCGGTGGTCCAATAGGCTTCAAATCTCGATAAAGTTTTACATCACTTGGTCCAAATACCACATAATTTCCTGAGGCGGCAAGTAGAGACACTAACAATAAATTTTTCTTCATCCTAGGAACATGATATACATTTTGCAGTTGAACCTCATCAGGACCATGTCGGGGGACAATTCTTATTTTACCAATATGTGTAATTGGTAATTTTACGTTGTTGGCGGTTACCACAACTCGTGCACTCTTGCATTCCGTCAAATTTGATAATTTCTTCTCATCTCCAACCATATGATTAGAGCAGTCTGAATCAATGATTCAATCATTTTTATAGTCGATAAAGTTATTACTTACTGAGGTAAGTGTTATCTCTGCTGCCTTGGTAGTGCAAGAGGCTGCTACCCCTTCATCACTTGACAGCTTGTCCATAGCCATGCTAGTTTCTTCTTCAATTGCAAATGATGCATGAAAATCCCATTCTTCTTTGCTATCATTTTTGCTCCTAGAAGTGGTAGCATTTCCTTCTTTTTTCTTGTATCGATAGTTTCTAGCAAAATACCCTTGTTTTCCACAATTATAGCATTTATTATTTTATCGCAAATATTTTCTTTCAAAGGGCTTACCTTGTTCTTGTCAAAGTTCCCCTACTTGTTGACTTTTCTCAGGCTGCTATTTACTCTTACTTGAATTTTTATGTTGCCTGAATTTTTGTCTTATTGGTCCCCATCTTCCTTGGACACAGTAGAGTACTTCCTCCTTGCTTTTGATCATCATGCTTCCTATTTGCTTAGCCAACGATTCTTGATTGGCTAACAAATTTTCCAACATTTCTGGTTGTACTGGCCATCCTTGTATTGATGTTATGAAGCCTTTGTACTCGAGCCTTAACCCATATAAAATCTTCCTTCTTAACTTAGCTTCTCCAATTTTTTCCTCCGGATTTAACTTAGAAATTTCACAATTTGAAGATTTAGTTTTTGTAAAGTAATCTCTAATCGCTAAATTTTCCTGAGTCAAATTGAAGAATTGATTCTCCAAATACTGAAAGTGAGAATCATTCTTCTTGGAGAATTTCATTGCCAAGATATCCCAAACTTTTTTTGGTATGATGGCATCCCTGATGTGCTCAATCATCTCTTCCTCGATTGTCATCTTGATAGCTAGCAAAGCCTTTGCCGCTTTGGTCTTTCATTTCTTAACTTCCGTAGTATCTGATTCAGAAAGTAATGTGACGTCGCCCTTGACGTAATCCAGTAAATCTTGGCTCTCTAAATAAGACTTCATAGAGGACCTCCAAGTACTACAGTTAGCATTATTTAATTTCTTAATAATGCTAGCTGAGTTGAGATCCGCCATCATGACTTAGTATTTTACTCCGTTGAAATACTAAGTAAGCTGAGTCTTAGAACAATCAGCTCCACAGTCCTGGACTATGCACGAAGATTACTGTCTCCAAACGAGTACCGAGCCCATGAATTGGTGACCACAAGAAAACGCCACTGTTGCGAAGACCAAATAATAAATTGGCTCTGATACCAAATGTAGAAAATTGAGAGCTTAAAAAGGAGAGAACAAGACTTTTTTATATACAAATTACAATTTATTTACACTTCACTCTTTGCTCTCAAATACAAAACAGAATGCTAGCTGCCCTTACACTACACTAAGCAACACACTCATAATTCTTATAATTTCCTAATGCCACACACACAACAACACTCACACAATATGATTACATAATCACTCACACTTCACTTCTCACTCACGAGCATACCACCTACTATACTCACACTTCTTGATTGAGCACTCTCCACACACAATTGCATCACTTCTTAGCTCTATTTATAGAGCTCTTTAGACCGACTCTTCAATGTCGATTTGCATTTTTCAAAGCTGCAAGTTGCAGTAGCAACTTGCTATTCTATAATTTTCTTTGCAATAAAAATTGCAGTTGTTTGTTTTTCTAAAAATTATAGAAGCTTCAAGATCTTTCAATATGATTGGCTGCAACTTGCTGTTCTGGAGCATTCCAAATGGCGGTAGGTATAGCAGTCATTATTTTCTTCAACAAACCTTCATATGAATTGATTTGAATTTAGATAACTTTTCAGATTTCTTTTTATTAAAAAAATCAATTTGAATTCAATACTTTCATATGTTCATATAACATTTCACATTAACTATTGACCCATAAGTTAATGTTATCTTTTCCAACTCAAATAACATAAATCTCTAATGTGATCACATTTAAACTTAATAACTTGAAAAATATGGGATTTGGATGTAATCATATTAAGTATTAACTATGTGTCCTATTTATGTTTTTTCAATAAAAAAATTTTATTTTTTCCCTTTCCAAAATTGAATATGTTTATGAGTACACCACAAATTTACCTATAGTATAGGGAAAAAAATTATATAAAAAAAAAGAATTCATGACCATGCTTCAGCCTAATGAATTAAAAATGTAGGATTGAGATTTTTCATTAAAAAAGTACTTGTTTTATGTATTTATTGTATTCATTTGTATGGAAATTAAAAAAAATAGCAATATATTTAGATGAGATATATTTATTTTATGTATTTATTGTATTCAACTAAAAAACATACTACTTAATTTATGCATTTATTATATTCATTTGTATGAAATTCTTGCAAACTATAGTAGCTTCTAGTTTGAGACACTCTGACAGCCCAATGGAGACAGCCCAATGGAGGGGTAAATGATATATTGATCACTATGTGTTGGCAAATATTAAACCATGGTGAAGGATGATTTTTCTGGTATTAAAATTTTCATTCGCAACTTTCATCCCAAAAAGAAAATGATAGTCAAATGGGATAATAATATATTCATAGGTAATATGTCGAGTTGGACTTCATAAGTATCACTAATAATTCAACAGGTGATGCCTGTAATACTTTTTTGAATTAATCATAAACTTTAGAGTGACATTACCAAGATTAAATTAATTGAAATAGAAGGGGGTGGGGTGGGGGGAACAATGGAGAAATAAAATGAGAATCCAATTTGTGGAAATGCTAAAGTTACATTAACAACGCAAGAATCAAATTAGAGCAGGCAAATGAATTATTTATAATTTCAACTGAACGTATCCTTATTCATAATGGATGTAATCTGTGACAATCAGTTGGGCAGCATGGGACTTGACAAATTGACTTTTCCTTTCACAATAGGTTAAGGCTCTACATAGCAAAAAAAAAAAAAAAAAAAAGTCATTGACTTTTCCTTATTTGAGAGTTTAATTCTTCAAAACTAACATTGGCTTCTTCAGGTCCACTTTTGTACCCATCAATTCATGGTATCCTACTATCAAAGTGTAATTTTCATTTGAAAGAAACACCCCACCACAAATTTTTTTCACAAAAAAAAAAGGGTGGCGGGTGGAAACACTTCGTCACCATAATCAATGAAAGCAAAATATGAAAGAGAATTAAAGTCAAGATAGGAATTAAAACCTAAGAAGAAGGGCGGTAAAGAACCCCAATTTGAAGATTCTGTAGAAAATCCTTGAAGTAGGATTGGGCCTCAACAATGTCTTGGAGTTCGATAATTGCCCATGAACACTCCCTTTCTTCGTAGTTGCACTTCGCCTTTAAGTTGTTCTAAAATATATAAAACTTAATAATTAAGAAAACTATTTAAAAACAAAAGAAATTCAAAGAATCAAGTGATTCTGGGAATTTTGGAGATAAACTCAATAAATAATACTTTTGGAATTCCCAAAAGGATGATAAGTAGGAAATTAAAGAGAGTATAAATCTAAGAGCTTTGTATTTATCTAAATTCATTGAATTCAAATAATTCTGATATTTAAAATAAAAAAACTCTTAACATTTCATCAAAAAAAAAAAAAAAACTTCATATAAACTAATTACTGCTTAGTGTCAACACATGACGGTGTTAAGTGTCGCATTAAGTTGCTTCGGTAGCTACTTATATATATATATATATATATATATATATGAGAGAGAGAGAGAGAGAGAGAGAGAGATTGATTTATTTTTTTCTTTCTACTTTCTTATTTTGTTTCCTTAACACGTCAATTAAAAAAAAAATTAACCAAATGCCAGAACTGCCCCGAAACTATACTAGGACCAGAATCACAAGGAGGTTAATTGGAAGTTACTGGGTTAGGTCTTCGGTTTCTAGTTCCAAGATAGGGAAAAACAAAAAAAGGTTGGAGACGGCCACCCCGTGGGGGTGAGGGGAATCCTTTTCACTCGCTAATTGCTTTTTTTTTTTTTCATATATTTTCCATATAAATATCTCAACCTCCAATAATTTCCCTCACATTAATTCTATCAAATATTGTTGTTCCAGCATTAAAATTCTCTGCATCAAATCTCTTCCTCCCAAATATTATTACAAGTGATACCTCAATTCTATCAAATATAAAGGGTGAAAGTCATTTAAGTATTCACATTTCTATTACTACCTCTATTTCACAATATAAGTTGTTTTGGATTTGAAAAGTTTTTTCACAATATAAGTTGTTTTACAAAGTTCTATAAACATTTATTACTTTTTTTTCAACTCTACCCCTCCCTACAATCGCTCTATTTTCACTAATTATGACCCAACTCTCTCCAATTACCAAAGTAGATAAAAACTTAATTAGGGGCATTTTTAGAAGTTTAGTTTTAAAATTATATGAAATTTAGGACCCTTAATTCTTGTGCATAAATATAAAATGACATATATTGTAAAACGGGGGTAGTATAATTTAAGTCTAAAATAGAGTACTTAATTATTCTCCTTCCCCTTTGTTATAGAGTAAGTTTGGTTCAAAATTCAAAAAATTTAGAATTCAAAGGTTACTTGAGATCATGTTTTTAACTGTAGTATTAATCTAAAGTTAACTATATTCATGAATTGTTCTTTCATTTAAGGAAATTAAAAGGGATAATTGTCGGTCACAACTTTTCCAAAGTTCCATTTACTCTTATGTGTGTGTGTTTTTTTTTAAAATAAAGGCCGTTACCTGATTTATTGACATTTAATAAAAGCTACATAAGAAATAGTCCTCATCCACGAAAAATATATTTTACACACAAAATGTATGTTATATATATATATATATATATATATATATATATATATATAAACCATATAACCTTAAAAATAATAATAATAATTGTTGACGTCATTTTTAGCCGATCTGTTGCAACGGTAACTTTCAGCTGAAGCCGATACTAATTCAGCCAAACGGATGATGATGTCAAGAAAAGTCTTCAGCGACTGTACCCGATCAATATCAGAATCAAGAGCCGATAAACCATCACCCACATACCTCGGCAGGACATTGCCGTTCTCAGCAGTCAAAAGCGGGCCACGAAGCAAGATTTCCTCCACGTTCAAAAGTCGGCAGCTGCGCCACAGCAAGTATAAAGCAAGTAGGAATCCTAGATTGAAGACACCAACACTCATTACCAAATTTTTTTCCAGTTTTTCATTCCTTTTATCCCCATTTTTACAATTTTCTTCGCTGCTTTCTTTTACGTCTTTCGTTTATAGCTTTCATTTACAGCTTTGTTTACAGTTTTCCTTACTCATTTTCTTACAAAGTTTTCGTTGAATGTTGCTTTGATTATCAGTTACTGTATTCATTCATCAATTTAATTAAAATACAACCTATTTAGTTCTATTTTACCTTCGCATGTAATATTTCTGCCTGCTTGGATCCTTTCTATAGTAAGTTCAAGGAACCCACCTCTTTTAAAAGGTTTAGTTCATTTGTTTATTTTTTTATCGGACTGTTTATGTTAATTGGAAAAACAATTGATCGACACTTCCATCGGCTCCCTTTTCGTAAGGCAACATAAATTGGTAAGCCCAGTGAGACCCAAAGGGTAGTTGTTGTATGCAATGACATTCAGGACGTGTTATGGCTAATTCTCAATAGCAGTCCTTAGGGTTTTCATCGGAATCATCCGATCGGCCTACTATCCGAGCTTTACGGGGAGCTTTTGATCTCACCATAACGACATCCGAGAGTACCCAGGTTACTCTCCTTGAGCAACAGGGGATGCAGACGCCGTCTCCTCCCCAGGTGTCCTAGTTGACACTTACTTCTCTAACCACCATACGACAGGCTATGGAACAGTGTACATGCGAACTCATTCAGAGCCTTATTCCATAGTCCGCCACAATATTCTAACATTTACTTCAGAATGAGTTTCGTAATTTTGAACAAAGGTAAAATGCACAGGGGGTACCTTAGGTAAGTGTGTGTCCTCCTTTCTCGTCCTTTGTTGCACCTTCTTATGGGTCAGTGCAATTATTGTACCGAGAGCAGTCTATGCTGATACCCAGGGGGCACCAAGGAAATCCAGGGGTAAATGTGCCTGGCGTAATTCCTACGGAACCTTTCCCAAGAAGAAACTCCACTATATTCGAATGCAGGGGTTCAGGTGCCGATGGGGGCTCGGGTGTTCCATGACTAGAATATTGCCCTAAACAGGAATGTTGGCTCTTCGTATGGAGGACCTTAGAGCTAAATTGCAATCGTCCCAACTGCGTACCCCGTTACAACAACGTTTCATTCGCTGTAGAGGGCAGGGTATCTTGAGATGGCTTCCTTCTTCGGACAAGGTTCTCGACCTACTGTGGTAGGTTCCATCGTGCAGACCCAAGAGCCAATGCCATCAGTTGATGTCGGCTCAATAATAGAGGATATGCGTCGACAAGCCAGAGATCGGCCAGTGTATCAGAAGCCTTACCCAGAGTGGGTAGACTTCATGGCGGTACTGTCTCGAGAATTTAAGCTGCCAGACTTTTCCACTTTCTCTGAAGAAGATAACAAGTCCACTATGGAGCATGTAGGGAAGTTCACAGCACAATGTGAAGAGTTCAGGAATAGTGATTGGCGTAAATTGCAGTTATTCTCTTTATTCTTGACAAGAGTGTCATTTACTTGGTATGCAAATCTAACGCCTAGTTCAGTGCATACATGGGCCGATATAGAACGAATCTTCCATGAACGTTTCTTTAAACTAGCACCCAAGGTATCCATAGCTGATCTTTTGGCTGTTAAACAGAGATCATCCGAAGGTGTTGCAGATTTCATCGAGTGTTTCTGGCAAACTAAGGCCAAATGCACCACCCAATTACCAAAAATGGAGTGCGCTCAGATAGCCATCAGTAGAATGCATCCGCAACTCATAGAATTCCTTCTCTTACAAGATTTCTTTGATCTATCCTGTTTGTTATCTCAGGCCATCAGGATAGAAGAAATGATCAAGAAGAAAGAGAAAAGGCAATCAGTTAAGTTTTCTCAAGGACAAACTATGACATTAGTAGTGGATGATGTTACTGATAATGAGAAAGAACAAGTGCTAGATGTGATAACAGCCGAATTAGTAAAAGGTGCATCTTACACTTGCCTTTTTTGAAGCTTGGCAAAGGGAAGGAGGAAGCTTCTCCTGCAGGTCCATCCACATATACTTTCGATGTATTTAGGGCTGAACAAATTTTTGATCAAATGGTTAAAGACAAGTAGATTCATCTACCATTCAGTCACAATCTTCTAGGGCCAGAGGAATTGAATGGCAAGAAATACTGTAAGTGGCACAATTCTTTTTTCCATAATACTAATAGTTGTGTAGTTTTCAGGAACACAATACAGAAGGCGTTGTAAGAGGGAAGGGTAAGATTTGTTGACAAGTGAGAGGAAACCTTAGTTGATACAGACCCGTCCCCAAAAGCAGATGTAAGTATGGTGCAGACATGCAACGAAGATGAGGAGTTAGGAGATTCTCCCGTCAAAAGGCAGTTGGAAGAAAATAAACCAACGTTCCAAAGGCTAGATGGTCAGCCATCAGTTTTCACCCAACTCACAGTTCCAATCTTCGCAGCCTATTTTCAGGGAAAGGATGAGAAATTTATAGCACATGTGCCTCGCAAAGCGCCAAAAGACCATTGTTCCCAGCTCACGAAAACTCAGAAACGACGGGAACAAAGGAGATGGGCTCAACAAAAACAGGCATTGGGAGAATGGTTGGGGAGACAAGTATGTGCCTCCACGAGTCAGAATATGCTCAGTATTCTTCCATCACAATTCTGAGCTAAGGCCAAGCAAGATGCGGTAGAAGAAGATTACTACGCAATGGAAGAAGCGGTTGTTGAACTTATTGAGTTTAAAGTACTATCGGAAGGGATGCTCTTTCCAGTCCCCACGACAGAACATTCAAATCACCTCAAACCGTTGTACATTAAGACACACATCAATGGAAGTCTTTCTCTTAGGTTTTTATTAACGGAGGAGTTGTGTTAAACATAATGCCGTTGGCAACTTTATAGCGGTTGGGTAAGGATCACCACGATCTAACTCCTACTGATATACAGATGCTTAATTTCACTGAAGAGGCTGCCAAGGCGGAAAGGGCTATCACTTTTGAGGTGACCGTAGGATCCAAAGTTAGTAAGACTATTTTTTTTTGTGATCACGGCAAAGCCGGCATATTCTGTCCTACTTGGTGGGGATTGGATTCATGCAAATCACTGCATTTTGTTAACACTTCACCAAATGATATTGATCTGGGATGGAGAACAAGTAGAAAAGATACCAGCCGACCTCAATCCTTTTTTTGCAGAAGTGCACATAAATGAGGCAATATTCTATCGTTCTACTTTTGACTCGAGCCAGTACTCTAAGTTTACTATGGCTCATAACCAGATCACAATGGAAGGCCTAGAGGATCAATGTCCAAAAACAGAGGACATTGACGTTCGGCATGCTCCTAGTTTCGTTGCTTAGGACCCTTTAATGGAAGTAGAAATCGGGGAACCTGGGGAGAACAAAACAACAAAAGTAGCTTGTGTTTAACTTTTGATCAATGGAATGAGCTAACAGTACTGATTCGCAGGTACAAAGATTGTTTCATGTGGGATTATCATGAGATGTCAGGATTGGACAGAGGCAATGTAGAATATTTCTTGCTAATTAAAGAAGGTTTTAGGCCTCACAAATAGCTTGCCCGGCATTTCAATCCCGCTCTCTTACCCAGGATCAAGGAAGAAATTGATAGGTTGCTTCGTTGTGATTTTATCTGTACCTGCCGATATGCAGATTGAGTATCCAATATTGTGCTCGTTATTAAAAAGAACGGACAGCTGCGGATCTGTGTTGATTTTAGAAATCTGAATTTAGCCACCCCGAAGAATGAATACATCATGCCGATGGCCGATATGCTAGTAGATTCTACCGTAGGAAACCAATTCTTAAGCTTCATGGATGGATACTTCGGATACAACTAGATATTCATAGCTGAAGAAGATACGAGGAAGATAGCTTTCCGTTGCCTAGGATCTATTAGTTTATTCGAATGGATAATTATACCTTTCGGATTGAAGAACGTTGGAGCTACATTTCAAAGAGTCATGAACCTCATCTTCCATGACATCATCGGCAAAACCATGGAAGTTTACATTAATGACTTAGTGGTCAAGTCGCCCATTTTTTCGTAACACCTACAGTGGTTAGAGCAGGCTTTCTTTAGAATGCGCTAGCACCAGTTAAAAATCAATCCAGTTAAATGAACCTTCAGAGTTTCAGCCAAAAATTTCCTCAGGTTTTTAGTGCACCAAAGAGGGATTGAGGTGGATCAGAACAAAGCAAGGGATATTCTGCAGGTAAGGCCACCACAAACCAAAAAGGAGCTCCAAAGTTTCTTAAGAAAACTCAACTTCCTGTGACGTTTTTTGGCAAATGTCGTAGGTAAGCAAAAGGTGTTCTCTTCTTTGCTCCGTTTAAAGGCGTCATTAGATTTCGTTTGGCAACCGGAGCATTAAATGACGTTTGATCAGATAAAGGCGGCTTTGTCATGACTGCCAGTTTTGGTGCCTCCACGAGATAAGGTACCTTTGAAATTATACATCTCTGCGGCTCTAGAATCTATCGGTTGTTTGTTGGCTCAGGACGATGCTAAAGGGATTGAAAGAGTAGTCTACTACCTTAGTCGAAACCTAACGAATACCGAGATCAGGTATTCCTCTGTTGAGAAGCTATGTTTATCTTTATATTATGCATGTGTAAAGTTAGAACATTACCTACTACCTAGGGAAGTGCAAGTCCTATATAAAATTGATCTCATTAAGTATTTGCTGAACCGGCCATTGTTGCAAGAACGGTTAATGAAATAGGCTATCAAGTTACATGTTTTTTTTTAAACTCGTTTATCTTTAAAAGCGGTGAAGGGTCAAGCCATAGCCGATTTCTTAGTCGAGCATCCATGTGTGGAAGTGTCCAACGCTGAAAAAGAAGAGGTACTGGGATACATCTCACATAAGCTATGGAGGTTAAAGTTTGATGGATCCAGCACACAGAGTAATGCTGGCATCGGCTTGGTTATAGAAACTCCAAGGGGACGACAAGGAAAAATCTTGTTTGAATTGAGTAAAGGGACCTCCAATAATCAGGCAGAGAACGATACTCACATTTTGGGGCTTCAAATTTTAATAGCTTTGGACGTACCAATGGTCAATATAACAGGGGATTCTCAGGTTGTCATCCGACATATTTCAGGTGAATACAAATATACTAACCCTGTGTTATCAAATAAGTTATAGGAGATGTGAGAGTTGTAGCAAAACTTCTCGGAAGTCATCTTGACTCATGTTCCTCAATGTGAGAATAGGGGGGCAAACGATTTAGCTCAAATGGCTTCCTGTTTCAAGAGAAGAGTCGGGATGATAATGTGTCAACAGATATTGGAAGAGAGATATGAGGAAGATTGGCGATCCGATATCGTCTTATACTTGCGGAAGCCTACAGGCCAGGCTTCGCGGGAGCTTAAGTGTAAGGCATTGAACTTCGTACTGATCGGGAATGACTTATTTAGAAGAAGTCATATATGAGTTTTGTTGAAATGCTTGTCCAAACAGGAAGTAGTGTAGGCCTTAGCCGAAGTACATGAAGGCCTATGTGGTGCTCATCAGGGGGGTCCTAAGTTGAAATAGACATTGCAACGGCACGGTTTTTACTGACCTACTATGATTTTGGACTGTGTAGCTTATGCAGTCGGGTGTAAGGTATGTCAGAAGTACGGCCCATTGACTCATACCCTCATCACGTATTTACAGCCCATCATCAAGCTGTGGCTGTTTAGGGGTTGGGCTCTAGACGTCATCGGCAAGATTCACCAGCTGTCAACTAAAGGACACATTTTCATTCATGTGGCAACTGACTACTTTACCAAATGGGTAGAAGCACAGGCCCTAACTAGAGTGACCCAGTCTGCCGTGATCGCTTTCCTTCAACAGAATATCCTTTTTCGGTTTGGCATACCTGAAACTATAACGGCTGATCAAGGGACTATGTTTGCAGGAGATAAGGTACACAACTTTCTATCCCAATTCTAGGTTAAGTTACTTCACTTTTTCCTGTATTATGCATAGGCCAACGGCCAAGCTGAGACGACGAACAAGACTTTATCATTATGATCCGAAAGTCAATAGAAGACAAATACAGAAAATGGCACGAAACCCTTCAAGATGTGTTGTGGGTATATCGGAACGCTTACAAGATCGCTACTGGGTTTACTCTATTTTAACTGACATATGAACAAGACGCAATGCTGCCTGTTGAATTATCATTACGGTCAGCCCGGGTAGCTTACCAACATTGCTTGTTGGTTGAGAATTACAGTTTGACTTTGGCAATAAGTTTGGACCAAGCCGATGAGGATTGTTGGATAGCTTTGGAAAATATCAGAAGGCATAAAGAGAAGGTAGCAATAACTTACAATTGGAAAGTGCGGGGAAGAAGCTTTCAAGTAGGAGACATGATTTGGAAGACTATACTACCCATGGCACCTAAAGACCCACGCTACGGTAAGTGGTCCACTTCATGGGAGGGACCTTTTCTTATTACTCTGGTTTTCGATGGAGGCGCCTATCAACTAATGACACCCATCGGAAAGAAAGTGAATAATGCCATAAATGGTAAGTATTTAAAGAGATTTTATCCTACATTCTGGGAGGGAACATTGGTAGGAGAAGAATAAAAAAAAAAAAAAAAGAAGAGAGAGAAAAAAAAGAAAAAAAAAGAGAAAACATCAGAGAGACAAAAAAAAAAATGTTGGCATTTCATATGAAAAGGCTGATAACAAAAGAACCGATTAGATGGCTGCTATATTGTAAAAAGAAAAAAAAATAGAAGTCAAGCCTCCTCAGATGGAGTGTGAGGCGTCTCGATCGGCTGGGTAAAAGGAACAATGGCTAGCCGATTTGGGTCTTCCTTGGGCAGATCAGCCGTCGTTGGGGTTTCTTGCTTTTCTTTCGTAGGGGCGGTAGGTTCCTCCGGAGCTGGTTCAGGGACAGCAACAATTTCCTCTATTGAAAGTGGACCCGTTTCGGTATCCCTAACTTGTGTACTAGAGGGTCCAGCCTCATCAGGACTACAGAAGAAGGTGGTCAAGTAAGTTTGGAAGTCACCCCACGACGATTGCATACCGTTTAGCAATTTGTCAAAGTATTGCAATTCCATTTGGAGCAGTTCTTTTTCGGCTTCCAGCTTGAGCTTATCGTCCCGATACTTGGCCGCCGTCTCCTCGACAGAAGAGACTATCTATTGACAAGCATCTTCGGCCTCAAGCTTCTTGTCCAGGGCTTGTTTCTCAGAGTCTAACTCTTCCTGGAGTGCTCACAGGCGTATTTCAAAGCCCTCAATTCTCTCAACTTTGGCAGAAATGTCAACCCGAATGATGCCCAGGCGAGCAGAGGCTTCCCGATGATGAGTCTGTAATAATGCTTCCTGATCTCAGAGAGCTCCCAAGGCTTGAAGTTGACATGAAGCTTCATCCCGCCTGCTCTGAGTACTGGAAATGAAGCACTGGGTGAATTGCATTTGTCCCAGATAGTCGGCCGACAAGCGCCTTAACTCCATCGGAAGAGGTCGATCGCGCCAACAGCATCAGGGCTCGGTTGATAGTGTCTTGAGAAGAAAAGCTTGTTAGCAGATTCGTTCCCAACAGACTCCGCAGAAGCTCTAGCGTCATGGCTTTCGTCGTCACTGGTTATGTAGGGACAGGTTCTGTTGGAGGCTCAGGGGGCGTAACAGGTTTTTCAACTGCTATCTTCTCTGATGAAGGCACTTCGGGCACTGGTGAGGCGGCACGACTGAAGTCCCTTCCTCTGCCGTTGTCATTCCTACAGGAGACAGAAAGGGCATAGCCACCAATGATTTTTGAAGAAGAATCAAAGATCATCAGCTGGCTGGTCCTCTGTTTCTGCAAATAAAGCTAATGTGTGGTTAATTCTGAGTCGATGGATAAAAATAGGGGAAAGGGAAAATATTTCAAGCCGAACCTTAGTAAATGCCGAAGTATGGAGGCTTGTCATCTCTTTGACCGCCTTAGCAAAGGGAGAACGATCGCTTCTTCTTCTTCATCTTCCTCGTCCGCCGGTAGCAGTGTGGAGGTTCTTTTTGCTGGCAGTGTGCGGAACAACGGTGTTGTGATCGGACTAGCAGAGACTTTATTGTGCTTGCTTTTTTTTTTTGTGCAGACACTTCTATCTTCGCCGATGCCAACCCACCAGTTTGGGCAACTACGTTTCGACTGGGCCAGAAAAGAGCATTTCACTCAATAGCCGCCACCACAGGTTGAAGTTTGGCATGGCTTCCCTGATGACTTGAAAAGAAGAATACTCAAAAGAGCGGAAAACGATTAGAGACCTATCATCTAAAGTCCACACATCTTCAGCCAATAGGATAGGCATAACAGAATAAGAGGAAATGTGACCAGGGTCAATAGGGATGTCTTGTATTAGCCCAAATTCCTGTGAAAAGCAATGTGGGTTGTACCGTTACCAAGAAGACTTAGCGCTCCGATTTTCTGGTTTCGCCTTAAGAGGAGTTCTTGAGAGCACAGCATTCGAGCCCAGATAATTTCTTAAGAGGCTTCCGGTGCCTTGGCGAGTTTTGTCAGCCAGAGTGGACCTGTCTCCCAAGAGAAGTAAGGATAGAAGTAGGACGCATTCTGAAGCCGATTTTGATGGAGGTAAGCCATGATAGCGTCGACGGAAGACCTGTTTACAGAGACTTTCAACAGCCGATAGCCGGTAGCCCGGTCGGTGGAACCTGCGGAACCTCTAGAAATCGTATTGACATCGAACTAGGAGAGGTACTGATAGAGCCACAATTGCATCCCCTAGAGAAGGCCTCTAAGATTTATCGAATCACCCCCAGCCGACAAGGTTGAAGTCATCTGGTTTATAAGCTGATACACCAGGGCCAGAACCAGGGAAGCAATGTCGCAGCGTCTTTTCTTTCTCAGCAGAGCCGATACATAGTATCGGTATTCATTACTTATTCCCGCCAAATGGGAGCAGAGAATGTACTTGCAGAGCCATAGCCAGAAGAAAGCCGATTGTTCCTGCTTTGACGAAACAGGGCCGACGCCCTTTTGCGCGGCCATAAAATTGCTGTAGGAGGCGGTGGATTTATTCAAATGGGCCTCAATGGTAGGTAATTTTTTTTGTCATGCAGGGCTGGGATCTCATCACCATCACAACGGAAGCCCAAGATGGTGTAGATATCCAGTATGATGGTGGAAAATAGGCCGTGAGGAAAGATGAAGCCATTGATCGCTGGGGACCAAAATGGCAAGACAATCGAGAACAAATTACGGTCAAAAGTCATCTCAAAATCGAACATCATAATGGCGTCGCGAATGCCCCATTGGTCCCAAATGGCATCGTAGGTAGCCTAACATCGATTGCCCTATTCCCTGTAGCCTTTCAGAGGACGCGGCCAGTGGCGGAAAGAAAAGGGTAGGCGGGTAGTGGAAAAATTATCCGGGAGCAAGGGAAGGGTGAATGTGATATCCCAATCCCACATGAGATTGAGATGAGAAGTGTGAATAGTATATAAGAATGGGTCTAAGTACCCATTGTTAACTTGGGATATCTATTTTAGCCCAGCGAGGACGGCGACTAAATAGTTTACCATGGGTACTGCCAGGCTTATAATCGCGCTCCCGGGTCCACAGGCACGGGGCGTAACATTTGGTATCAGAGTAGGTAACCAGCCCCCGATATGGCAATTAAGTACTACACTGTACACGGTGGGAGCCACCTCTAGAATCTCATGCTGCCTGACTAGTCCTGGGTTTGGCCCCTAAAGTATGGACCCAGTGAGGATGCTTGGGCCTAAAGGTGGGGTAAATGTGATACCCCAATCTCACATGGGATTGGAATGAGAAGTGTGAATGGTATATAAGATTGGGCCTAAGTATCCATTATTAACTTGGGATATCCATTTTGGCCTAACGAGGACAGCGGCCAAATAGTTGACCGTGGGTACTACCAGACCCATAGTCGAGCTCCTAGGTCTGCGGACATGGGGCGTGATAGAAGCCCTCTGGATAGATGAACTGCAGATGTTCCGCAGTGACTTTCGTCGGCAGAAGCCGGGGACCCAAGGCGTAAAGGTTGGCCTGGGCACAGATCATAGCAAGGGGGGAATGATTAACGGGTGTAGCCATAGAGAATTAGAGGTTCGCTAATTCAAGAAATATGCAGTAAACATGGGAGAATTTCACAAAGAAGATAGAATTCTAAGTAGAATAGAGTTATTGCAAAATAAGGAATTCGTATCGGTGAAGAAGGAACGATGGGGACAACGACTATTTAAAGAGGAGTTTCAAAAGACTAGCCGTTCGCGGGCTTTGAAGTCAATGTTGGGGATATGCCCTAGAGTCAATTTGTACTTATACAATTGTCATTATGTTTTATATAATAATATGAGGCTTTCCTTTCCATGAATAGTGAGTTTTGTTTTGTTGGTCATCAAGTACGTGACTTGATAGTAAAACCCTACAATGAATACAATGACTATTCTAAAACTGTCCCTGATCGATTATTATTATTGGAATAATAATAAATTAAGATTAGTATGTTTGTGACTTGATGGCTATGTTTTACTGGCCATAGATATTTGTGATATCGAGTCAAGACATAAATAAATGTTAGAGAATATTGTATTGGACATGATCCACTGTGAGAGTACTTCATGGAATATGTCATAAGTACTTTCTAGCCATAATAATATTGAAAATCCTTCGACCTAAATTCATCATAGTTTCCTACTTGATAAATTCTATATTTTGACATTGTCTAAAGTTGTCTTTAACCAGATAATAAATTAGACTACTGTTGGATATAGAATAAATCAAGGAGAGGAATATGATTGATTGTGAAGGAGTTTGTCCCTCTCAGTTATGGGAGAGATATCCATGGGCTCCTTGATAAGTTAGACTGTTAAAAATGCATGGCCGTGCTCAAATATATCAATCTAAGATATTGATATCATTTGTTTGAACAGTCTACTATGAAATCAAGAAATAATTGATTAAGCTTAATAAGGATGACATGCTCCATGTCTTATGCTTAATCTGGATATCATGTGACAAAAGGACTAAATATAAGATTATGGTTTGGTTCAAAGAGATCACCGATCTTCATTTAACCTGGATAGTTATAATGTTTTGCTAGAAACCGCTTATAACTTGTGGGCCATTTAAATATGATTTAGGCACACTGCCAGTGTTAAATGAACCTATAGGGTCACACAATAAGCGAACTTGTTAGGTTATTTTTCTGGTGACCAGGTTCGATGAATCTAGATGATATCCAGATTATAAGAATCTGACTCGGTAAATTAATTAGTTAAATTACCAAGATAATGACAGAATCTTATCATATCAGTTTTAATTTAATTTGAATTTGAATTAGAATATGATAAGATATTATTAGGGTTGGACTCTAAGAGGTTCGGGGGTTTTTTAAGAAAACCCTAGCCGTCTTTTCAAAAGTCCAAAAATTTTCGGTTGAGAACATTCGTGCCATTCTTTACCAGAAAGAAAAAAAACCCTCTCAAACCCTAGGCGCTAGCACTCCCCGGGTATCGAGGGAGTTCGCGGTGTGTATCCGATAGAGGACGTTCGCATACTGCAGCGTCTGGTGATTGTTCGGGTTGAACGTACAACAGCGCAACCAGAATCGAAGGATTTCGATTACAGCAACCAGAGGTAATTCTTAAACCTTAGACCATCTTATTCGTTTACTTGGGTCATCGGGAGGGATTCGTGGATGTTTTCCGCGTTTAGGAGTCCACGAACTCGAACAGTCAAGGAGTTAGCACCTTTCTACAATGATTGGGACGTTTCGTTTTCTGTCAAAGAAAGAACGGTTACAAATTAAAAAGGGTGCGATTCCCATCGCTTCACCTGTTCATGCCATCAAAGCAACGGGACTTGAAGGAGCATGTGTTGACGTCATTTTTAGCCGATCCGTTACAACGGTAACTTTTAGCTGAAGCCGATACTAATTCGGCCAAATGGATAATGATGTCAAGAAAAGTCTTCAGTGATTGTACTAGGTCAACATCGGAACTAAGAGTCGATAAACCATCACCCACACACCTCGGCACGATCGACAGGACGTTGCCGTTCTCACCCGTCAAAAGCGGGCCACGAAGTAGGATTCTCTCCACGTTCAAAAGTCGACAGCTACGCCACAGTAAGTATAAAGCAAGTAGGAATCCCAAATTGAAGACACCAATACTCATCTCTGACCAAATTACTAGATTTTTTTTCCAGTTTTTCATTCCTTTTATCCGCATTTTTATAGCTTTCTTCACTACTTTCTTTTACAGCTTTCGTTTATAGCTTTCATTTATAGCTTTCTTATGGCTTTGTTTACAACTTTGTTTATAGTTTTTCTTACTCCTTTGCTTACAAAATTTCCATTGGATGTGGCTTTGATTATCAGTTACTGTATTTGTTCATCAATTTAATTGAAATATAACCTATTCAGTCCAATTTACCTTCGCGTGTAATATTTCTACGTACTTGAATCCTTTCTATAGTAAGTTCAAGAAATCCACCTCTTTTAAAAGGTCCGACTCATTCATTCATTTTTCCATCGAACTGTTTATATTCATCGGAAGAACAGCCGATCGACACTTCCATCGGCTCCTTTTTTGTAAGGCAACAATAATAAAATCAGTCTTGGCCATCTCTTCACAATTCACAAATACGAGATTTCTTTCATTTTTTCTTTCCATTCAATTCAAGATTCCACTAATTAGCAAAAAAAAAAAAAAAAATCAAGATTCTACTATTTGCAACAGAAAGAAAAAGAATGGCCTAAAATTCAGAAACAATTGTACAAAGAAGGTTTAGTATAAAACAAATTTATTTCATGATCCATAAGATCTACATTTTCATTTTTTTTTTAGGGGGGGGTGGGTTTAGGGTGGGTGAGTGGGATGGAAACTAAGAAAGTTGAAGTTACGTGGGATTTTTGGACAAACATTCTTAAACTATTTGTGGAGAGTAGAGTTCAACAACATGATATGACCATATAATCGACATTTTAGTTGTCATCAAAAGCTTCGACTGACATTAACAGCATCTGATTCATTGCTGTCGATCTTCACAAATTGACCGCTCACGAATCTTTTAACATCCGATCTAGCTTTTCGCGTTGTATAACGAGTTTGTTTCTCATTCCTACATGTTGTTACCAGAAAAAAGACCGTAGCAAGCGATGAATTCATCGTATATTCAAGGTTGATAACCACGAAAACATGAAAAGACTAATACATACCTTCGGACCTTCTTCTTTTCATTATGCCTTGATATGACATGTTCCTTGGAGTGAAATTGTGCACTGTCCAAGTCAGATGAATTGCAAGAATGTTGTTGTCCCATAAAACTAGATGAGGGTTCACTATCCTGGTGTTCAGGTCCACTGCTTTCAGCACTCAGCCTAGAGAAGGACAACATTGAATGAGATGGACAGATTGAACGAGGAGGACACTCCTTGTTGTTGAGGAAGTGATTAACGTTGTTGTCAGGAGAATCAATATCCTTGTCTTGATTAGCCGAATGAAACTGGTAAACTGATGAAGAAGCTGCTGGAATATCCTGTCATGAATAGAGGAAACAATAAATTCAGCTGTGATTATAGGATTATCTTTTATTTGCAGATATCAGACATGAGAGGAGATTAAATTTTGATACTGAATTCCTCTACATTGCAAAGTTTGCAACACAAGATCTACGATGCTGGTGAGACTACCTCCACCATAACTCATGATCTTGACAAGGAACAGAAAACACTCTTTGGAATTTTATCATGTTCTTTTTCCTAAACAAAACATGTCTGCATTGTTGGCCATTGAAGCACGAAAAGAATTTTTGGCTTTCTAGTTTGCTATTCACATTAACTTGGAATACTAAAAAGAATAGAAAACTTGAAACATTAAAGATAACTTGCCGCTGCAGTTTTCCATTTATTCTTCAGCGAAATATTGTTACATAGTTTCAATTTGTCATTCTGTTACATTTGTATTCTGATTATTCGGATTCCCTGCAGGAATCAATGCTCAAGGAAATGTTTGTAAAGTGTTGTGGCAACTCACATTTCCATCCAGTGCTGAAATAACAATCACACAAGTTGCACAAAAAAAAATGTTGCAAAACATACCTCCATTGATCCTTCATAGCCATTATCAGATTTCTCCAGGGACAAATCCTTCTCTTCGGAGGAGCACAATGTATCTTTACCAGCGAGCAGAGCTTTGTCTAGCTCTTGTTCATTTCCGAAAAGTTCTTCAATGTTTTTAAACGTTAAATCTACTTCTGGCATGCTAAAATCATCAAAACATCCTCGATCATCACAAACTCCAAGGTCTTGCATATTTTGAGGCCAAAGCTGCAAAAATTTAAAATTATATATTGCACATACCTTGAAGAATAGATGCACTTGATCACAAGTATAAAAGCCTTCAATCAACACAACCGTAGATTCAGAAAATACATACGACAACTTAATGGATCAAAATTTTCATTTTACCAGTGTTATGGTGTACCAAATTTTTTGTGAGCAAATATACTGAAATTTCACCATTAGTGGCTGCATATGTGTCGCTAACTTTTTGAAGTAGACTGTCAACGATATTGAATGTAAACTATAAGTGATGAAAACTTTCATTTTCTTTTGTTTGTGGAGCATCAAGTAGCAGATAGGTGTACTAAGAATTTTAGAAAAACCTGGCTCTGAACTGGACTTTTACATTGCCAAAAGCCATCTCCATCCAACTGTGAGAACAGAAATGGAAAAGATTCAGCAGCCAGCTTCTCAGGAGGACTACCCAAATTCTGAAGATTGGAACCGAGATCAAGTGAATGCTGCAAATACTCATCAAGATTGTCATGCAGCTTCCACATGGTATTGAATTTGAATGAAGATGCATCAGTTCCCTCTTGATCTCTCACAAATGAAGAAGTTCCAGTGCCCTGATTCAGCTGAAGCCTTTTCAAGTCAAGAATCTGTCGCAGAATATCGCGCATGTCCTCCCGCTGGTTAGCCTTGACAAAACCATGCAATAGTGAAGGGCATCAATGAATAAATATGGATCAGCATAGTCCCAAGGAAGACAAATATACAACCAGACTTCTATATTATAAAATGTGTTTAGTCCTCAGAAAAGCAGGAGTGCATTACACTAAACCAACCGTAAAAGGTTGTCTTATCAGCCAATTATACTCAAACTCTACAAAATAGAATAAGAATTTACATGATAGATAATCAATCAAATTGCATATTTGTTTTTGGATAGTGGAATGCAGCACAAGTAAGGAGCTCAGTACTGGTTAAGTAAACAGACAGAATCTGCGAAAGGGCATGGGTTAAAGCAAAACCATAGCTAAGACAATACTTATTAAATAAAAATTGGCCAGGATGGAAACTATATGAATAATCGTCAATAAGGACTGGTTTTCAGTAGGAAAGAGTATCTAATACCAAGCAGCAATCCCCTATATCCAGAGATATTAATCTAAATTTGATTGAAATTGCCACTTCTTAGCAGCTCCACTCTCTGTGCAAAAGTTCTGTCTCTCTGTCTCTCTTCTCCCTCTTCAAGTCTAAACTTAATCTCTTTCTTGTGTCACATCCATCTGGATTACTCTCTAGCAGGTCAGATAAACCTAGGAAAACCTCAGTGTATATAACGATGGACAACCATTGCTTGTGTGAGATTCAAAGAACTGCTTAAGGAGGAGAAAGAAGTTCCAGCAGTTCTTGTATGGATGCAATGAAAGCAACCCCAAAATGGAGGAGGAAGAAGAAGCATGAGAAACATATCGAGCTGATAATCCAAGCAGCTATTTTTAGCTATGTGGTCACATTGCATAAGCTAGACAACATATAGATTATTTCGAGTACATTTATAAAGTGTAAAATTCAACTCAGAGTCGAACATGAAATAGGATAATCAAAGTCTTCAACTCTGTAACGGGCAACAATGTAAGACTAAGACAATGCACAAAACATAGGAGTAGACCACTGTTATAATTTGCCCCTTCAGGTTTTAACAACAGTCTAGAGTGTGAAATCCTGTTTTGCAGAAATCATTCTTCTTCTGCAAAGATTAGTACAGAAGTCCAAGCTTTGACTAACTCTAGACCCCAAGTATTATTGGTAATTTGGTAGATCAAGAAATGCCTGAGTGCCGGCAGCTAGTCAAAGATCAAGTGAGGGCCTAAAATAATGTTCTTACAGTATCAGTTGCTCCTGTAAGCTTCGGATGTTTTCTTCTGCTAGATCCCAATTTGGGCAGTGCAGAAAGAGTGGAAGTCACATCAGAAACCGATGAAAGACCTCCACCTGAGCAAGATTGTCTTGGAATGCCGAGAATGACCACTCCTTTATCTTCTGTTGCATTTGAAGGTGAAATATATGGATCTTGAAAAGTACACTCATCCAATTCATTCAAGTCAAAACCCCACAAGGCTGCAAAATCCTTGGCAGAAGGACAGCCAACGAAACTACTGATCACCTTTCTCTGGTGTTGAGAAGAAAGATCATGTTGGCTGCGGTCACAGCCACGGCACATAAACATCTGATGCTGAGAACATCGAACAAATGCTGGCCGGTGTCTGCATGTCTCGCACACAAGTGTGCGAGGATGCCGGTTGGAAAGGGCATTAGCTGAATGAACCTTGGCATCACAGCACAGGCAAAGATGTGCAGTATCTGCCTTACAGTACACAATGGGCCTTAGTAACAAACAGAATTCACAAGATTTCTCCATCTCCATGTTTCCCAATTAACATAACACCAAAAACTAACTTTCACGTGCATTTAAGTTAAAGATTAAGTGGAAACCTTCACGTAATGAACCAAGATCCAAGCCCAGACCCCAATTCCCTGAAAAATTAGCCAACGCAAAGAACACCAAGAAGAAAAAAGTCAAATTCCCAGTTCATAACAAACAAAACACATCTCAAGTCCCAAGCAAAATGTATCAACTAGCAAAATTCCACTCAGACATCAGTAAATAGAACATAGAAAACTAAGTAGACCTACATAGCAACATGCAAAGCAAAGGAAATTCATGGATAGAAGATGAAACTGGCGAGCTATTTACTCTATTATCCGCTTGAATACCTTAGGACAAAGTTATGATTTACAGGAAATCACTAAATTCTCTTCCCATACTGATAAAACCACACATTAAGACATGGGATTTGCTCATAATTTCTATTTATCATGAATTCACTACATCAAAATAAACTTTAGGCAGAATTCAAATTCAACACTAAAACCCACATGAAAACACCAAAAATTATCCAAGAAACTCTGAAATTGCAAAACCAACCTGTGATTTTGCTACTTAAGTATTTCACTTTTCTGCATCAGCTGAGACCCTTTTATGCAAGAAAAAGGGGAGTTTAGTTATGGAGGGATCACAAGAATGAGGATGGCAAAATTGATCATCATCACTCATCACTCATCACTCATCAGCAAAGAGGCCTTTTGTTTTCTCTTCTTCATTGTAATAATGGATTTTTTTTTTTTAATCTCCCTTTTGTTTTTTCTCGCACTCACTTTTTGGCATGACGTGGCAGTTCTAGGTATGGCATGTCCGACGTGGATGCTGACGCGTAATCACTATTGTGGGCCCGGATTGTTATCCCTGTTTGCATGTGAAATTCCTCGTGTGATCCAACAGTTGGCTGTTGAAGCCAATACGAAGTCGCCACGTAATGTGGAAGATTAGAGATGACGGCTCTTCTAGGACATCCGTGGGGCGAAGTAGCGTGCGGTGAGGTTCATCCGACGACGAAAGGTGGACTTTGTTAAAAATAAAAATTATATTCTTTTCATCCTAATAAAATTGATCTATTTATTATTTTACATTATTCTAAAAATTTTGATATTTTTCTTAAAATTTTTTTACTATATAATTTATTATAAAATAATTAATATATCCCACACATATTATTTTTATATATTTAAATTTGACATAAAATATTGTGAAACCTACATATATCTTATTTTTATTATACTACATTATATTATATTATTATTATATTCTAATTTTTATTTTTACATAAAATATCGTATCAAATCAACCACTATCAATTTTAATAATATAATTATAATATAATATAATAAAAATAAAAATATATAAGTTTTAAAATATTATCAAATTTAAAAATATAAAAATAATATATTAAAAGTCTATTAATTATTTTATAATATACTCCATCCGTTTTTATTTATCTGTTACAATTAATAATTTCACACAATTTAAGAAAAATTAGTTAATCTCTTAAATTCATACAACTTTATTTATATATTCCAAAAATACATTTGAATTTAATATTCTCCACAATTATTTTCTTGATTTATATACTTAACTCTTTCTTTAAAGTTATTATATTTTCAATTTTCAAAACTATTTAATACAAGTGTATAGCAATAAAATTAACATTAATAGTACTTAAATTTTTTAATGTGACAGATAAAAAAAATTTATTTGTAACAAATAAATAGAGATAAGGAGGATATAATATATTAAAAATATATTTGTTTAAAAAATGTCAATTCTTTAAAGACATATCAATTTTGTTAGGATAGAAAGAGTATAAATTTTAAAACAAAAATTAAATAATTTATTTTTTTTAACGAATTTGAATTGCAATTTTTTTCTGTATGTTTTTTTTAATAAACAAGAATTTTAAAAAAATTAAATGTAGAATTTTAAAAAAGATAATATCATGTTTTATTAATGACAATTCTCAAAAAAAATGATCAATTTAGATAGAATTTATTTTTCTTCTGTAAAATATTTAATTTTTTCAGTTTCTCGATTTGGATCCAATCTAAATGCACGGTGAACCCGGTTTTGTAACTTACAAGCCTCAATTATTGCATTTTTTTTTCCTAAAAAAATTCATACCTTTGACAAAATATAACTTACAGCATATATAATATAACTATTTAAATTTGTAATTTACAAAAAATCAAGCCTATGTTTTATTAATACTAGTGTTTTTATATTAGACAAATACCTATAAAGATTTAAAATTCATAAATCACATGCATTAAGAAATCATGTAAAATTTATATTAATTAATACGAAATGCTGGATAAATAGTTATATAGATTAGAAATTTATAGACTACATGTATTAAAAACTCGTGCTTTTCTAAAAATTCTAATTCCAAAGCATATGATACAAGCTTTAAATGCCTTGATTTACAAAGACCGAGTCTATGGAACTATTATTGCTAAAATTTATCTATGCCGTCTCTTCTCTCTAGGCTAGTCATGGACAGATTCAGGGCTCCTAGAGTTATTTTTTGTATACTGTAACACTATTTAGTGCATGGAAAGTTCAACTATGTCCTCAAACTTTCCACAACATGGTCAATTATGAAAGGAACATAGGAATTTTTTATGATAAGACCAGTACTATTACAATCCAAGACATAAAGCATATACACAAAACCAAGTCAATCTAGACTGACACACCAAAAATCTCGACTGTCGCCTTCAAAAGGGAGGAAAACAAAAGGGAAGCGTCAGATATAAATTATCCAAATTTCTTCAAGCATCTTTTGCTGGTAAAGTTTTTCCAGACTTTGTTTCATTACCATAAGCCTATCCCCATCTCCAGTATACAGTTGTAGGACTAAATGACACATGAAAGATTATACACAGAGAGACAGCAAGAAGACCTTCCAAAAGAGACTGGACTGTCCGGAACAATTTGGGACCTGCATATTAGCATGAAAGAATTGAAGGTCAGGAGCCAACTTGAAACATAGGGGAGTCTTGGGGGCAAATTGTGTTTGAAAATAGATAATACACTGACTGTAGACTTGTTTATTTGAGGCTGCCATGAAAGAGATATAACTCATCTGTAAGACAGCTGTGCCTCCACTCATGTCACAAAGAGGCAAAAAGAAAATAGACACCATAAATACAGTACTGGGACCAAGAAGACAATAAATCGTAGCTGGACAAGTACGATGCCAAATATTTTCTGTTTGTGGATTTGTTTTCATTCCCTTTTCTTCCTTCTTGTTGGAGAGGGGGTATATTTGGGGATGGGTATCATTTCTGAAATTATCAAAAACAATGATAAATGTGGTTTTCACTCAATAGGATTCACATGAGGAGAGCAAATTGATGAACATTTCAAATTGGGACCATCGACAGTAGTAAAGCACACCCAAGCCCACAGATGAAAATGGAATTAGCCTTCTGCTTGCTTGTAGAGTGGTGTTGTTTTCCTTGTAGTCATCATGTAGAGAATGTGAGACGATTTGAGCTAAACAATCCAAGTGAATATCCCAAAAGGATGAACCCCTCATATGCCCAAACAATGATACTCCCCATCTCTCATCCAGATGGCAGGCCCCACACAGTAAAGGCAGAGGCCACCTAACACAATTATTTTCAAACCAGAGCATGGGGGAAAAGAATTTTACCTGAGTTGGTGAAAGCCTGTTTTCTAGATCAATGTTTTTTGCAATGCACTTCAATTATATCATTGTCCTCCATCCCAAGGCCACCAGGAGTTGCAGTTGGACTAATTTTATCACCATCAAAGGAAAAAACTAGATTCTGCAGATCAAGCTTGAGTTTATCGGCATACAACTTGAAGAGTTTCTCAAATTTATCATCCTACAGAAACAAGAAAACTGTTGATTAGAGTTATAACCAGGAGCTAAACATCATAAAGCATATCAAATAAGCTTAGTTCGATAGTGACGCAACAAGACAAGCCTCTAAGATTCTGCATTTGAAGTGTAATCCAGAATCTGAATGTTCAGAGGTCTTCTGCATGTCTTCTTCTCATGGCTTTCAGGATAACAATGAATAGTTTTTTTTTTTTTTTTTAAATAAAGGAAAATAAAATGTTCAAGTTCAAGCTGGATGGTTTGGCCCACTAAGATACTGCAATACATAGACCAAGGTTTTTCCCTAGACCTCAGCATATTGTGAGATCATTGAAACAGCTTATTATAGAAATTAGTAAATGTCCAGATTCCTTAAGCATGATACTACTGGTTCAATGTCCAACAACCTGCCCCAGATCAAATTTAACTTTTAAACTGAATTTATTTTGCTTTACTATATAACCAATCATTAACATACCTAATGCCCATTACTTCAATTATATGCAGAATCACATATTGTGGAGAAGTACCATGCAACTCAACCAAAATGCGTTTTTGCCCTAGTTAATTAACTATAATGATGAAGTTATCAAACAAATGGACAACATGTAAATTATTTTAAGTTGCAAAACAAACCCAAGAAAGTACTACCATATAAACTCGAAATTGCTTGCTCCCGTCCTTGTTTTGGATAGAAATAATTATTTTAGCTCTCTCATGGGGAGCCCTTGTTAGCTGTTCTTTACCACCTTCAGCAGCAGCAGATTCCAATGAAGCATCAAAGTCTTTTTTGTTAGATTCTGCAGCAGCAATTCCTCGTTTCACTGATTCCTCAACTTCTCGAAAGGTATCCTTGGCTGGCTGGGCAAGTGATGCCAACTCCATCTTTTTTGATCTAAGAAAAGTGAATAAACACAAAGAGCAAACAAGTGATCAAGAAATCATCAAAACATACTTCAAGAAGTGTATTCTACACTTTTACTGTCCCATAATAATAGTAAGTAGCCTTTATCAGCCTGCCACCTCTAAATGTCAATTTAATAAAACCAATTCCCATATTAATCAACAAACATATAGTGTAACATCTAATTTGTTTAAACATGTTGATTCCAACATCTTTGAATCATAAGTTATCATGATCCTGTTCTTATATTCTTTTTCCTCGTGCTTTTAGCTTAAAAAGGAACCTTTTATTGGGGACCCATGCAATATATTTATTACCTCCTCACTGTTATGGAAGAGGTGACATAAAAGGGAGCTAAAACACTTCTTCACAGTTTATTTATTCCCCTACCAGCTTGCAAGACCAACAGTTGAATACTCTCGTAAATTAGCACTCAATTTAACAGTATAACACTCATAACAAGGATAAAACGATGAAGAAGTTCACAAAACAACAGTTCAGCATATTAAATTTTAACCATTCTCCAAAACAAGATTGAAGATGTCCAATATTCACTAATAAGAGTACAGCATATTAAACAACTTTCATTCTTAAAAAATCTAATATCAACAAACAACAAATGCAGGAAAAAGAGGAAACCAATTTGAAGCAATACCTTAACTCCCTTATAATAGAGTTCTCACTGAACTTTGTTGTGTCAGTTGCCGTTTTTCGGGGAGGAGGCAACCAACCTTCATTCTCCTTATCATCTTCATCTGTTTTATCTTCCTTATCATCCATTATTTGAACCGCCTCAACATTCTTATTGTTAACATTCTTGTCAGCCTAAACCAATTAAAAATTTACCATCAAAATGCATCCCTGCTTAACTTCAAGTTCATTAACACAGCTAAAAAGATTTGAACCCCTAAAACTAAAATTACAGAAAGAAAAGAACTTTACAGCAGATACCACTATTTTTGCCTTCTTTTCACAGCCTCCTGGAGGTGAATCCAAAGAATCATCTGCCAATTCAAGAAAAATATACAAATCAATCAACCATTACCATCTATAGACACCATAACAAAACAAAGAATGAATCCAAGACATAACAGTTGAGTAAGAGAGGTGACCATCAATGAAGACAACGCTGATTGGCTGAACACGGCTGTAATCAAACAGGGGTTCGAGTTCTTCTTCAGGTTCATCCTGCCAAAAATTGAAAATTGTCCACAAAACATCATTAAATTAGGGAAACCCAAGAAAGGTTCATTGAATTTCTGTGAGAAGGAGAGAGAAAAGGGATTAGGGCTTGAGGTTTCACCATGGATGGATTTCTTGGAGCTCTCTTGAGTCACTGTTCTCGCTGCTATCGCTGGCTGAGCCGCCAAAATCTACAGGGGCTTAGATTTGGCAAAATCGATGCTAATGCGACGTTCAAATTCAAGGGAATTTATCAAATTGTTCTTTTTTTTTTTTTTAATGTTTTCGGAAAGATAAATTTCTCTCTGGGTCCTTGAAATTCAAGCAAATGTGACCAAACCCCTCTGTTTTGAAACATGACCGTTTTACTAAAAATTTATCACTTTAGTCCTTAAATTATTTTTATTTTTGGATTCTTATCTTTAAACTATTTTTTAAAACAATTTTAGTCCTTAAACTTTTCACAAATGTAGATTCAGTCCTAAAAGTATTTTTGATAATTTTTAGTCTTTAAATTTTCAAACTACTAATTTAATTAGATTTTTTATCCATAAATATTTTTCAAGTTGTCAAATTGGTCCTGGCCGCCATTTCCAAATTTGTGATTTAGATGTCAAAGAAAAATGGCTCCACCTATTGTTATTCCTTAATCTAAAATCTAAAAAAGAATAATATTATTTCAAATTGAAGTTAATTGTAATTTTTAGGCAATTTTATAACAAATATCACAAGTTATGAAATCTAAAAATTGAGAAAGAATGGGTAACATGTTGTCCTAATTTGATAAATAATTTTTTTAAAAGGAGATATGATGACATGAATATTTTTTCAAATTAAAATATATTTTAAAACTTAGCACATGCGAAGGTTATATAAATTAATGGTTAGAATCTATTATAAAATTAATGGGTAGGATTAATTTTGCAACTTAAAAAATGTTTAGGATCAAAAGGATTAATTAAATTAATTGAAAAACCAATTTGACAGTTTAATAAAATTTAAGGATTAAAAAATAATAATACTTTTAGGACTAAATCAATAGCTTCTAAAAATTTAGTGACTAAAAAAGTTGAAAATTTAGTTCAAGGGAAAATCTAGTTTAATGACAAATAATCCAAAAATTTAAAATAGTTTAAGAAGTTTATTCGATAAAGTTGAAATGTAAACATTATTAATAACATTTAAATTATGAAATTTTAAAATCTAAAGCTTTTTAATAAATAAATAAATAAATAAATAAATAAATAAATAAGTGTGTAAAGAGTTGTAGAATGTTCTTATGATTAGGTTTATCAATGGATTGGGTATATCCGGATCTGAATTCGTACTAAACTAGTTTATTATGGTTCTGCTAATATCTCTATTTTTATTACCTGACCAGACCTGAACCCGTTTACCTGTTTAGCCTATATAATTAGATTCAGGTATAGAATTATAATACTCATGCCCCATTTATCCTATTACCTAATTAATGTAATATATTATATAAAAAAACATTATATTATATATTATTGTTATTGAATTTATCCCAACTGTGGATTGTACTTAATTTACGCTTGAGAATTAAAGTCATATGGTTTGAAAATTTAGATATGTTATTGGTAAACCTAATAGCCCACAAACAGTGCCCTCTAAGTCTCATTTTCTCTCTCTTGATTTTCCCCTTTCTCAATTTTCCTCAATCACACTAAAATCTGAAAGCTCCCCCTTCTTCTTGCTCATGATTGATGTAGAACTTGACATGTTCTTGTGCACTTTTATCAAATTCCATCAAATGTCCAGTCATTGTTGAGGAAGAGGGGCTTCAAATTTGATCTATCGCCTTTGAATATCCATTCTTCTGAGGTTAGTGTTGTAGATATGAATGTTTTCTTTGTAGATCTGATATGCTACTACATTTTCTTTGTTGTTTTCTTCCATTTTATGATGGTGTTCTGGGCTGGAGTAGTCATTCATATTGTGAAGTTCGCACATTTTTTTTGCTTTGCTGTTTTTTGTCTATGTTATGAAGCTTGCACCTTTTTTTTCCTTCTAATTTAAATGCTTATCAGTGTTCATATTCATCAATGCTAAATCCCTTTTCGTTGCTTATTTCTAAAGTTCAATAACTCAAATACAAAAAAAAAAAAAAACTAAAATTCTTATTTCATTTGTTAAGGACTCTGTAGATAATATTGCTTAGTTGTTTCTTAGTTATAGATAATATAGATAATATTGCTTAGCTATTTCATAGATATCTTATAGATATTTATCTGTTATGAATCTGTTATACCAAAATACTGTATAAATATCAGTAAGAATATCAATAAAATTATCGATCAGAGTTATCATCAAACATCTTCTTCTTCTTCTTGTATTTTTCTTCATGGTATCAGAGCTTGAACTCTGATCAATATTCTACATTTCTTTTAAATTGCTGCTGTTCATTTTCTTGTCACAATGACAAAAGAACCTGAACTCACAATCCAACAGTTTCATCAATGTTCCAGCTTAGTATCCGTTCGATTAAGTCTTACCAATTATCTTTTATGGCGATCATAGGTTATTCCCTTGATTTGGAGCCTTGGAATATATCACCATGTCTCATCTAGTGACAAACCTGAAGAGAAAATAGAAGATGCATTAGGAACAGAGATCGACAATCCAAACTATCGCCTCTGGATAGTCAATGATGGCCTTCTCACATCCTGGCTCCTCGGAACAATGAAAGAAGAAATCATCAGCATGGCCTACAAAGAAGACTACACTGCTTCTCAGATTTGGCATTCTCTTGATCAACAACTTTTACCACATACTGTGGAAAAGGAAGGGAATTTAAAAAATATGCTGATGGGAATCAAGAAAGGATCTCTCTCTGTTAAAGATTATCTCAGAGAATTCAAATCAATATGTGACAATCTAGCTGCCATTAAGAAACCAGTCTCGGATATGGACAAGGTTTTCCAATTTGCTCATGGTCTCGGTGGGGAGTACATGCACTTCAGAACAACCATGCTGACAAAACCTCCATATCCATCCTTCAATCAGTTTGTAATGGCACTTCAAGGTCATGAACAAACTGTTCTTACATAGCAAAATGCAGAAAAGCATTTCCTTGATCAAGCTCAAGCCTTTTTCACACAGAGAGGCCGTGGAAGAGGACGTCGTGGAGGAGGAAATGGCCGAGGAAATTTTAACTCAAGAGGACGAGGTTTTATTCTTGCTGGGCATTTCAAATCTTCAAATAACAACTACTCACATGGTGTTCATGCAGCTGAATCTTCAACAAATGGTCCAGGAGCTTTACGAGTGGATACTCAATCAAAATTCAATGCAACATCATCAAATGGTGATAGATCTACTTGTCAAATTTGTGGAAAAGCTAACCATGTTGCTCTTGATTGCTGGTATAGGTTTGATTATTCTTATCAGTCTGAAGATATTCCTCAAGCTCTTGCTGCTCTCACTCTAAATCATAATGATCCATCTCTCTATGCTGACACTGGTGCAACAGCCCACATGATCAACGATGAAGGTAAACTACTTTCCAAAATGCCATATGTCGGTCATGATAAAATTTTGTTGGAGATGGAAATGGTCTCACTATTTCTCATATTGGCAATGCTTGTGTTTCCACAAATACGGGACTAGTAAAGCTAAATGATGTTCTAGTTGTTCCCGAATTGACGAAAAATTTACTCTTTGTTGGTAAATTTACTTCTGATCATCAATGTGTTTTTGAATTTACTGGATCTGGTTTTGTTATTAAGGATCAAAACAAGAGGATCATCGCCCATGGCAGTAGAAAAGGCAAACTCTATGCCTTAGATGGTGTGTTTCATGAAGCTCTTAGTGCTATCAAAAAGGACAGTACAACATTTTCCATTTGGCATCAATGACTTGGCCATCCTCACACAAAAAGACTTTCTTTTCTAAAGGATAAAAACTTGATTGATGTTGGTGTTTGGGTTTCAAAACTGAGTATTTGTGTTAGTTGTCAGATGGGTAAGATTTGTAAATTACCTTTTAATAAAGCCACTCCAATCTCTATGTTTCCCTTGGAGAAAATCCATTGTGATTTATGGGGTACAGCACCTATTGCTTCAAATCAATCTTTTCGCTATTATGCTATCTTTGTTGATGATTTCTCTTGTTTTACATGGCTATATCCTTTGAGAAAAAAAGCAGATTTTTTTCATTGCTTTGTGAAGTTTCAAAAACTTGTGGAGAATCAATTAGATTGAAAAATAAAAGTGTTTCAATGTGATGGTGGTGGTGAATTTAACTCCACACCTTTCAAGGTCTTCTGTCAACCTCTGGAATTTCTTTTCAAGTATCTTGTGCATATACTCCTGAGAAAAATGGAGTGGCTGAACGAAAGTATCGTCATATAGTAGAAATAGGTTTAACAATGCTTTTTCATGCTAATTTACCCTTGCATTTGTGGGTAGAATCCTTCTCCACTACAGTATACTTGATTAATCGTCTTCCTTCTCCTGGTTTGAATAATGTGACACCATATTATCATATTCACAACAGAAATCCAGATTATGGTGGCTTGCGTGTGTTTGGATGTCAATGCTTTCCCTCTCTTCGGCATCACAACAATTCAAAATTCTCCAAGAAGACTTATCCTTGTATTTTTCTGGGCTATAGTCCTTTACATAAAGGCTATCGTTGTCTTGAGCCTCACATGAAGCGGGTATATATTTCTCGGCATGTTGTTTTTAACGAAGCAGTCTTTCCTTGCAGGCCTAATCCACCACAAGTCTCTAAGCCAAACTTTGATCTCATATAGTACCCTTCAACAGATGAATGGTTCTCTAAGGATTCATCTACGGATTCTCCTCCTTTGGAGATTGAAAATGTACCAGAAAAACATCGAGGCTGTTGTGATACTCCATTACAATCTCATGACAATGATGCAACCAATGATAATTCTTCTTCTGCACCGATATCCATCAGTTCATCCTCTATTGATGAAAATAATATAGCCTCCTCTCTCTCAACATCTACTGCTTCATCATCCATAGATGTTCCTGATGATTCTTCCTCTACTAATGTGCCATCATCCTCATTGCATATTGCCTTGTCTAAGCCACAGCGTGCCTGTCATCCTCCACCGTATTTAAAGGATTATGCAACAGTTGCTGTCTCATCGAAACCAGTAGAGCCAAAAACTCTCAAGTCTGCTTTAAAGGATCAAAATTAGGTTGCTGCAATGAAAGAAGAATTAGCAGCTCTTCATGACAATCATACCAGGGCATTAGTACCCCGTCCATCGAATGTTTATGTTGTTGGCTCAAAATGGGTGTTTCAAATTAAAACAAAAGAAAATGGATCCATTGATAGGTTTAAGGCGAGACTTGTTGCTCGTGGCTTCACCCAAATTCCTGGTGTTGATTTTGATGATACTTTTAGTCCGGTGATCAAACCTACAACTATACGGTTAGTCGTTTCTCTTGCCATTTCTCATAATTGGACATTGAGACAATTAGGTGTTAAAAATGCTTTCTTGCATGGTGTCCTAAAGGAAATAGTTTACATGGAGCAACCTCCTGGTTTTGTTGAACCTGAATTCTCTGATCATGTTTGCTTACTTAAAAAGTCACTCTATGGACTAAAACAAGCACCTTGTGCTTGGTTTGATTTTTTATCTCAGTTTCTACTTCACATTGGTTTTCATTGTAGTAAGGTAGATCCATCTTTGTTCATTTTATGCAATTTTTCTGTGGTGATCATACTCCTTATTTATGTTGATGTTATACTCGTTGCGGGTAATGATTCATCATATATTCAACAATTAATCACTCAACTTGGGACCGAGTTTGCCATCAATGATTTGGGTTCCTTTTACTATTTCCTGGGAACTGAAGTAAAACCATCATCCGATGGTATTTTTCTAAGTCAACAAAAGTATATTTATGATCTTTTGACTCGCACAGGGATGCTTGATAGCTCCCCATCTGTCACACCAGAAGCGATAAAAGACTACTTCTGATGTTGATCAATCTACTCTTGTTGATGCATTCTCCTATCGAAGCATTGTAGGTGCTCTTCAATACTTGACATTCACTCGTCTTGATATTACTCATGCTGTAAATCGAGTATGTCAACATTTCTCTTCTCCAACTTTGGCAAATCTTGAAGCTGCAAAATGAATTCTGCGTTATTTGAAAGGAACTCCTGACTTTGGCCTTCATTATCTCTCACGCAGTCCATCTTCTCTTTATGTATTTAGTGATGTTGATTGGACAGGCTGTCCGGTAACCCGTCACAGCACTAGTGGTTTTTGTATCTTTCTTGGTTCAAATTGTATTTCCTGGAGTTCAAAGAAATAACCCACGATTTCTCGCTCTAGTTCTAAGGCTGAATATCACTCTATGGCATCTGCTACTCGCTGAAATTACTTGGATCACTTATCTTCTGCATGATTTAGGCCACATCTCTTTTGTGATAACTTAAGTGCTCTAAATATGACCATTAATCCCATGTTTCATTCTCATTCTAAACATATCTCTTTGGATTATCATTTTGTTCGTGAAAAAGTGGCTGTTCATCAGTTAGTCACTCGTTACATACCTTCCGTTTCTCAACCTGCAAATATTTTCACCAAGTCTTTGGCCAAAGCTGCTTTTTATACTTTTCGTGGCAATTTGCATGTTCGGCCTCCTTCCCATGCCAGATTGAGATGGAATGTTAAGGACTCTGTAGATAATATTGCTTAGATGTTTCATAGATATCTTATAGATATTTATCTGTTATGAATCTGCTGTACCAAAATACTGTATAAATATCAGTAAGAATATCAATCAGTAGAATATCAATAAAATTATCGATCAGAGTTATCATCAAACATCTTCTTCTTCTTCTTGTATTTTTCTTCATCATTCACTATATAAAATAATAATATATTTCGTACTGGATTTAGGTAAATTTTTTGTTGGTACTATTAAATTAAAATTGTTGTACATTGTTACAATATAGTTATTATGTATTTGTCATTTATTTTTTTTAAAAGAAAAAACAAATCTTATAACAGACCTTAAAAGTTTGAAAGTATCAAAATGTATATACATGATTTAAAAAGAATTGTTGTATTGAGTTTAATAAAATATATGATTTTATTATGAGTAAGTAGTGATCTTATTATGTCTGATTTTGTTTCGTGAAGAATGTCAAGTACACCTAATGATCTCACTCCAACACCACTTTCAACTTCAAGTGATGATTTTAATAATGTGGTAGAGTCACAGGATGGACTTAGGGAAGACGATGATGGGACTTTGACTTCAAAGATAAGGAAATTGACTTCTAAAGTATGGGATGAAACGTCAATATTTACATCTCCTTATGGAGAGGTTATTCTAAATATAATTGGTGCAAAAAATAGCTTACTACTCACTTAAAAAAAATTTGGTATGCTATCCTCTGAGAAAATATAAGCAAGACGGCAAATGAAGGTGATGAAGGCAAAAAATCCATTAACTGATCTGTTGAAATTTGAAACTATAAATAATCAAGAAAAGAGTAGAAGGATTTTAGTAAAAACATTCATCAAGCATAATTATCCCTTTAATATGTGTGAGCACGACTGGTTTGAGGAATTCTACAACAGTTTGAATTCAAGTTTCAAACTTATCTCTTGAAACTCAATAAGGTCAGATGTGATTGATTTGCATAAGGAAGAGAAGGAAAAATTGTATAAGCTATTGGATGATTTTGCTTGTAGATTTACCCTTACTAATGATATTTGGACATCTGATCACTCTAATATTACACGTATTTGTTTGACTACTCACTATGCCAATGGCAAATTGGGAATTTAAAAAGAAGATCATTGCATATAGATTTATTCCTTATCCTCATGATAGTGAAACATTGTTCATATTCATTAATAATATTATCTTAGAGTGGAATTTGGATAAGAAATTGTTTTCCATGGTTGTTGATAATGCATCTGTAAATGATTCAATGGTTAGACATTTGAGATCATAGTTATGTGATAAGTCATGGCTTCCTTTAGGTGCGGATTTATTTCATGTTTGTTGTAGTGCACATTTTCTTATATTCATTGTACAAGATGGTTTACCTCATATTGGTAATACCCTTCATAAAATTCGAGAAACTTGCAAGTATTTAAAAGATCACTTTATGGCTACCAAAAATTTGAGTGTGTATTTCAACAATATAAGCTAAAAAATAAGAAAAAAGTGTCATTGGATGTTCAAATTAGATAGAACTATACTTTCTTACTACTTGAGTCTACATTGACTTTAAAGGAAGTATTTAGTTGACTTGCTCAAATTGACAAAAATTACAAGCACAATCCAAGTGAAGAGGAATGGGAAGTTGCTACTTTGGTTCATGCTTGTTTGAAAAGCTTTTATGAGGTTACTTCTCATTTTAGTAGTAGTCATTTTTCCACATCAAATGTATTCTTCTTCGATGTGTGTAGAATCCAACTCAAGTTGAAAGAATGGGTATCTATTGATAATAATTTTCCTAAAGTTATGGCTAATCCTATGAAAGAAAAGTTTGAAAAATAATGGGATAAGTGTTGTTTGGTGCTGGAAATTATTGTTGTCCTTGATCCTAGATTTAAAATAGATTTGGTGGATTCTATTACAATTAAATATATAGTGACGATACTTTTACTTATGTTGAGATGATTAGGAGTGGTTTTCTTACTTTATACCTTGAATATGGTGGTCAGTTGGGATTTGATGGAATTAGTGATGAAGGTGATGGTAATCGAAATGATGGAAATTTGAAAGTTGATGTGCTAAATCAGTTTGACCAATGGTACAAGATAGCCAAGTCTTATAAGCTTCGTGTGTACTAAAAGACTGAATAAATCAATATTTGGTTGAACCAGTGTATTCTAGAAATAACAAATTTGATATTTTAAGCTGGTGAAAAGTTAATTCTTTGAAATATCCAATTATAGTGAAGATGGCACGTAATATCTTAGCTATTCTAGCAATAACTATTGCATTAGAATCTGCATTCAGTATTGGCGGAAGGATTATTGATAAGTCAAGTTCTTATTTATTTCCTGATATTGTGGAGGTATTGGTGACTACAAGTGATTGGATTGAATATAAGAGAGAGAGAGAGGGGGGGGGGGGGGGGTAAGTCAAAGAATGCTTGGTACATTTTAATTTTCTATATTCAATTTTTTGTTTATCTATTGGCTAATTAATTTGCCCTTTTCAGAGTTAGGTGACTCAGAAGATGTGGTAGATAGCTCTTTATTGACAAAAATAGCAAAGACATCAATTTGATATGTAAATTTGTTTATCGAATTTATCTCTTGAAGTTTGTATTATATTTTAGCTTTTTAAGTGATAACTAATATTTCTATTATTTTTCCTCCTTATTTAATTAGAGATATTGTTGAGGATTGTTGATGAAGAATGAGAACGTTGAAGACAACTTCTTGGATGAATTGAAGATATTTCATTTCGAATTGTTATGTAATAGTTATGAACTTATGGATATTTTGCGTTATTATTGTAAATTGGTATCTAATGTTTAATCTTTAATTTATATGCGTTCTATGAGAGTTGTTATTTATAAAATTGGACGGTTCTTTTTATTGCCGTAAACTTAACAATTTGAGAATTTAGGATTCTAATTGTTATTGATATGTAATATAAGTTTAGTTTTAATGTTAGAAAATTTGTAAATGGTCAAGAAAGATATGTTTTGAATCAAAATGTTACACATGTATATTATTTTTTGATCTACCCAACTTGAATCCATTATCCTATATACTCAGATATGAGACTCCTTATACGTATACTATACATGGTAGGTATTAGGGTTGGGTACGATACATATTAATACTAATTAAGTTCAGGTCTGGATCTGAATTCAGGACAGGGTGATCTCTGGGCTCGATCTGACCCATTTACAGGCCTACTTGTGGTAGTACGTGGCAAAATTGAATGCTTTTGTGATGATTCGTGATAGAGTTGAATTTAAATGAGGAGTTACAGAATGCTCTTATGGTGACACGTGCCAGAGTAGAATACTCATATAGTGACACGTGGTAGAGTTGAATAAATATTTGTATAAATGTTTGATAAAAATGAATTAAATAGTTATTTAATTTAAAAAAAATGTTATTTTGTATTTTTAGGAGACTTATTGTTGCCTTTTTTTTCCGTGCAAGTAAGGTAGCATAAATTGCTTTTCATTGATTTTATAAGCGATAATAAGTTAAAGTCTTTTTGTTTTCCTAAAATTTGCAATGCAAAAAAATCAAAATATTTATATATACTTTGTATACGTCAAATTTTAGATGACTTGCATAAGTATCTTACTACTTCCTCTTTCCCTATTTATCTGTCACATTTAACTACTTTATATATTTTAAAAAAAATTAGTTAGTCTCTTAAATTCATACAACTTTGTTTATATATTTCAAAATTACCATTGGATTTAATGTTCTCAACAACTTTTTTCTTACTTTGTTTGCTCTATTCTCTTTCTAAAGTTATTACACTTCCATTTTTCAAAACTATTTAATACAAGGGTATAGTAGTAAAATTAACATTAATGGCACATAAATTTTTTCAATGTAACAGATAAAAAAAGATACCACAACTTTTCAATTGTGACAATAAATAGGGACGGAGGGAGTACTAATGACCATGATAAGATTATTTATTTTGTAGGTACAATATTATGTGATAATTTTTGTACTATATATTAATTTATGTCAAGTACTTTTGAGAGTATCAAGACCAAAAAATTTGCTACATACAAAGAATGCTTGATAAAAATGACTTAAATGACATATATTGTGTAATGGTAAAGATAGCAAGTTGGAATTGTGACTCTTTTTTCATAAATAATGCTAGTTGAATGAGCACCCATCAAGAATAAGTGGAAGTATAGAGTGAGAAAATTTACGAAAACTGCCACCCAAAAATGTGCTTCCCTAACTGATAATCACGGGCTGATCTAACATTATTTTTAAGTGGGGATAAAGTGTATATATAACATAATTTTTTAATATTTTCCTTATAAAAAATCCATATTCTAAAAATAATTTAAATAAGAAAAAAGTTTGTTCTAAATAGTAGTATAATTCAATAAATTTCGAATAAGTTTAGTAGATTATTCTTTTTAAAGTTGTGTGCATGACTAAATCATTAATAAATATGTCATTGGTTTTTAGAGCTATTCTCCTAATTAATCTTCTATAACCGACCTCCTATAGTTAGATACAATCTCTACTAACATTTATCGATTCCACTGCTAATATCTTCAATTAATAAGGATGATGTGGTAACTTATTCCTTGTTAAATACTTTTATAAATTTGTATACTAATTTCAAATAAAACATTTTAATATGAATAAACGTCTCTCTCTCTCTCTCTCTCTCTCTCTATATATATATATATATATATATATATATATATACACGCGCATACAAGGCACTGCAAGAAAAATATAGTTTAGCGACTGAAATTAGTGATGGATTTTTTGCCATCGCTAATTTGTGACGGAATAGAGATGACATAAAAATTCATTGCTAAGTCATTGTGACGAAAAATTAAAATTATTATTTTTAATTTTCTAACTATCCATTGCAAATCCATCGCTAATTAGTAACGATTAGCGACGGATTCATTTAATCATAAATTAAAATTACAAAAAATTAAAATTCATTGCAAATCCTTCGCTAATTAGAGACGGATTTGTGACGGCATGAATCCATTGATAATTAGCTACGAATTTGTGATGAATTTATCTAATCATAATTAAAACTAAAGAAAATTAAAATCTGTCGCAAATCCGTTGCTAATTTCATCTAATCATAAATTAAAATTAAAAGAAATTAAAATCTGTCGCAAATCCCTTGCTAATTATAGCGATAGATTCATCTAATCATAAATTAAAACTAAAGAAAATTACAATCCGTCGCAAAATCCCTCGCTAATTAGCAATAGCTTTGTGATAGTTACGAATTTGTCACTAATTAACGACGAATTTGTGATGGATTCATCTAATCATAAATTTAAAAAAAAAATCCGTCACAAATCCCTTGCTAATTAGCGATGGATTTGTGACGGTCATGAATCTGTCACTAATAAATGATAGATTTGCGATGGGTCCATTTAATCATAAATTAAAACTAAAAGAAATTAAAATTCGTTGCAAAATTAGTGACGGATTTGCGATGGCCATGAATAGTCCCTAATTAGCGACGGATTTGCAATGGATTCATCTAATCATAAATTAAAACTAAAAAAAATTAAAACCCGTCATAGATCTCTCACTAATTAGCGACGAATTTGAGATGAATTCATCTAATCATAAATTAAACTAAAGGAAATTAAAATCTGTCATAAATCTCTGGCTAATTAGCGACGGATTTGTGACGGCTAGGAATTCGTCGCTAATTAATAATGGATTTGCGATGAATTTTATTTTAATTTATTTTTAATTCATGACTAGATAAATCTATTGCAAATCCATCATTAATTAGTGACCGCTTTGCAATGGAATTTCAAAATTAATTTATTTTTACGTGAGCCTTCACTAATCTGTCATTAATTTGCAATGAATTTGCAACAGAAAATTGGGTAGTAGCTGATCCGTCACACATCTCTTGCAAATCCGTCTCTAATCCACAAAAAAAACTATATAATTAATATATACAATAAAAAATCACAAGAATATCAATAGCCTAGTGGTGAAGCACATGCTGCATCATAACAAGGACGCGGGGTTCAAGCCATATGTCCGACATAATCTCATAATATTCTTGGTGAGTCGAGTCAGGTTGGGTCGGTCCAGTTAGCTTGGGCCAGGTCGCCTAATTAAAATTTTTTACCGTTGCTAAATTAACTAATTTTTTTAAATAAAATTTTTTGATCGTCTCAAATTTGTTGCTAAATTAATTATTTTTTAAATTAAAAAATTTGACTGTAGCAAATCCGTTGCTAAATGAATTAATTTTTTTAAATAAAATTTTTTTACTGTCGCTAATCCGTCGCAAGCAACTACCTTTAATTACAAACTTATTTATAATATCATTAATTATATAGCTGTCGCAAATCAATTCCTGTTAGCAATAGAGTTTCATTCTATCGCTAATAGCAATGTCCATTTTAATGACGGTTATAATTCGTCACTAAACTCGATTAGCGTTGAATTAGTGACATATTTTACCCTCACTAAATTAATTTTTTCTTGTAGTGAGGGGGCATGATTTGCCATGCACGTTATTATCTTCAATAAATTTATCTAGGCCATCTTTGGGGCTGGTATAAATATTCTATCAATCTCGTGAAGACAATTTCTTTAATTAGGGATTTATAAAGAAATCATACAATTTTAATATCAGATTTTAAAATTATTTCTTCAAATCTCCAAAAAAACCTACACCTTTTTACAGATCAACAAATGCTTATGTTGAGCTTATATACATATTAGTTGACGTGTCCACACTTTTGCCCGTTGTGTTAATAAAATGTTTATATATATATATATATATATATATATATATATATATTCCATATGCCAGCATTAAATTTCTTTTTAGCATTACATCCATATGCGATGACAACATAGCACTTTTATTCCCTCGTCTGCACCATCTCGTCTCAAGCTTCTCTTCCCCAGTGCATTAGTAATGGTTAAAAGTGATAAGTTCTTCCACTATCCTTTTGTAGAATTTCTATCTTCCAGCAAAAGAAAGCATTGTTTCTACCATACAACATAGTAGTAAAATCATTTTTGGTGAAGTTAACATATTAGTGTTACAATAATGATACTGAGAGAGGAAAATTTTGAGTATCGATCCAAATGCATTGTGAAAACTTTATGCAGAACCAAGTGGAAACCTACTGCAAAGAAGAAATGTTAATGTTCCCTCCATAGCTTTCACTAATAGCAGCCTGGAAATGAAATCCAACAAGAAGAAAGCATCAGCAGTGAAAATAGCTGAGGGCCCCAAAAGTAAGCAGTTGACAAACTAAATTGATAACAATAAAAAGTGAACACACTCAAAAATGACATGTCAAATCCTAAAAGCAAAGAGCAATAATATATGATTAAAGAGTATAAAAAACTTTAACAGTAACACTCAAACGTAGAACATTATTAAGGAAAAAGATCCCAGATGACTATCTATACAATCTTGTAAGAAGTTTCCCCGCAGTCTCTGGATTAGGAAGCTTCCCCCCCCCCCCCTTCTCTAGCCACCAACATTGCAATTAACAAGAAAAAGAATGACCAGGATACAAACTTGATAGCAGCAATAGTTTGATATCTTCTAAAAATTTCAATACAAACATTAACTATTACCCTTGTAGGAAATAGGATTTATCGCATGTCATACTCCCAAGTGTTTACACATATTTTCATTGTGAAAGTGCATGGTAATATAGGTAACATGTTTTGAAAAGGTCTAGAACTTTTCTTCAATGAGGCACATACTTGGCTTTGTCTTTTTAGAACAAAGGACCTTTCTATTTCAATCTGCTTTGTGCCTCAAACTAATATGTTTAAAAAAAAAATCATGAAGCAATAGACAAACCCAAAGATTCTTATTCAAGGAAGTAATGTTTAAATGAAAGAAGGCTGCAGTAACCTGAAGGAAATGAAGGATGCTATCATAAACTTCTAAGAACAACTTGGATCTCCAAGCCAACCTGATGTATAATCAAACTTGGTTAGAATTCAAAAGCAAGTAAACTATCAATTAATGAGTAAAAGGTAATGGAGTTATTGCCCTTGGGCATGAATCAACGTTTATGCAGCATGCACAAAACATAGAAACTAAAATCAAGATAAATCAAAAGTTGAAAATTATGATAAGAATCTGAATATTATAGTTGAAAATTACAATAAAAAGTTCATAAAAACCTCAATTTCTTGAGGAGGCATAATATGCAAAATCTTCACCCATAAAAGTATAAAATATGAGTAATCAAAGAAGAAGAAATTAGGTTGAACTGAAAGCAAGAAAATAGATAGTTTGCAGATTCAGGTGAACATGAGCCCACACAAACAAAACGGGAAAGAAAATATGGGAAGAAGGAGAAGCTGCACACTGAAAGATGACATATTTTAAAAATTATTGAAATAATATGTTATGACATTTGTATGTCCACTTCACTCTTAGTATATACATTTAGATTAAATCTTGATCATCAAAGTAATAAAGTTGAGATGAAAAATAAATTAAAATTATTAAAATAATGTGAAGAGATAATTTACTCCCCTCTTTACTAAACCCCTCGAGTAAATTGCTCTTTGCCCAATAAACAACCACAAGTCTTGAATAAATTGCAAATGAATCTTTGTTCATAAATTGAAGAGCTCTTTGTTCACACACCTCAAAAATAGTAAATTTTTACTCGACTTGACAATAGTCACATTTAAGTCAAAACCTCCATAAAACAGCTGCACCGCATTCTATACGTTGTAAGATTTGGAGCCTATTAATGAAGCAACTTAAGAAACAAAGTTTCAAGTATGGGCAACCAATGCTCCAGCAGGGCGAGATGCTTGACCTAGCTTGGGAAAATCATCCTGCACATTTTTTACTTAACCATGAGAAACATACCCCATTCTCAAATAAATAAAACAAACAAAATTCAATCTAAAACAAGACACAATAAAAATTTTTGAATTTCTTGTACAAGGGGAGGAAGGGAGAAGCATGTTGAAATAACATGGTTTTTTGTGAGAAAGAAGTCTAAAATAATTAGGAATATATATCTTGCCAACTCCAAGAGTAATTGACAAAGCTATAAGGCGATAGGATAGGTGAACAACGCCTCCTTGAAGAATGCAGAAGTTCCAAAATGAATCCTAAACTACAACTATAAAACAGGGCTTTTTCTGGGATGAAACATATTCCATTATGGATCTCAAGAGTATCCAAAAGCAAACCCAACAAAATGGTGGGGAGCATAGACAAATAGGTAAAATAAGCTAATCCTATTCAAGAAGCGAATAAAAAAGGTATTGGCAAACAAACAAATTACTGTAAAATGTTAAGAGATTTAATAGTTTAGAAAATTATCTAAAAAAATACCAAGTAGACATATTGAGAATTTATTGTGCTTAAAAACCTAAGAACCAAGTTAAGTTTATCACTTATAACTATATCAATACGAATTCCAAGATGTTACCCTATTTGTTGCTGTACATAGACACAATAGTTATGCGAAGACACATTACTCAACCCAGATAAACCAGATGAAACCATCCGAGGACTCAAAAAAGGTGAAATTGGCTACCATTGTATTCAGAAGCATGCATAAACATTCATTAGACAGCATACCATTTTCCTAACAGAGAGAACATTGTGCTATTAATTATGGAAGAAATTAAAAACCATGGCAGCTGATCAGTGTAAAAATTAACTCCAATGGAAAGCAAACTTTGAGTATGAAATAAGCAGTACAAAAGTTCAAGAAGATGATAAGCAAATATTAGAAAATATACACTTGGGCGCCTGAAGCGCTGTGGACGCTCACGGACCTTCCTATCAGATCAAGATCTAACCCTAACAACCTTGGAGTGAATAGCACAAGAAACACAGTACTGCATCTTCATGCACAGCTTGGGGAGGGCATATACTACACAAAAAATGAGAACATATCAAATGAATAACCCAAAAAAAAAAAAAAATCAACTATAGAGCTAACAAGAGTTCAAATGCTTACTTTCAAAAGCACAAGCTTCTTGAACATCTTTTATAGCAGCCTGCTCAACAATGTTCCTGACAAGAAACCTCTTGATGGCCTTGTCCTGGAAAAGATCAAATTGTGTCCTAGACAAGCTACCATACCAGGGTGTGCCCACAATTATGTAAAACAAAATACTTCTATTTCATCTTAAAAGGCTATCTAACATGAAAGAATAGTAACAAATTTAAATGATTCTGCATTCTGCAACCAATTATGCACGATAAAAATGTCAATTCTAAATCCGACTAAGACTAAAAAGGGCAATACCAAAAACAAAATGGAATTAATGTTAAAATAAAGAAAATAAACATTAACGAGAGAAATCAAAATTTAATTTAATACAATCAGGAAACTAAGCATAGTTGAATAAACTTCATCTAGATCAATAAAAATCAGAGAGTCAATTCATATTCAATATACTGAACTAAAAGCATCTAAAACTAAGACTTTCATGAAAATTCACCCTTGCCAAAATCCAATTAACATCCATATGCATAAGCACGAAAGTGTTACAAGCGTAACACTGAAAATAAAAGAGGAAGATGATTTTGAACCTTAGGGCAGCATTTTTCATAGTTGGAATAGAGGATGAACTTGACATGACCGCGACCATGCTTGTTGCAGCCGTCGTTTCTTCTTTTGAAGGTCTGTAATAAGATCGTATAAAAACCAATCTCAGATCATAACATCAAACTGATGGAATCTTTCCCTCTTCCTCCGAAAATTGATAGAATCTCTGTTACTTACCATGTTATGTTTGAAGGTGGCGGACATGGTGAATAAAGAGGGTCTTCCAGAAATATAGTTCCTGAAAATAATTACTAGAAATGAATAGAAATCATATAAAATAACAATTACTGGAAGAAAAACTGTGGAATTAAGCAAAGAATGCATTTTTCTTTGCAGACAGAGGGGATACAAAAGTGGAAGAAAGAAATATGGGGAAGGGGCGATGGAAGAAAAAGCCACAAAGAGAGAGGCATAGGGAGTGTAAAAATAGGGGTAGAGGAAGGGAGACAGACGCTTAAAAGAATGTAAAGCATATACTATCAAAATTCAAATGGAAAAAAAAATTAAAATTAGTATAAAATGACTAAATTGTCTATGACGACCAAATGAATCTAAAGCATACAAAGAATAATTTGATAATTTTGATAAAATTTGACACATTTACTATTAAATTTTTAAAATTTAAACCATCATATTTTAAAAATATTGAGAAGAAAAAAAGTAAAAATTTACTAAAATAATATCCTTTTACCATTCACAATCTAATTAACATCCATATGCATAAGCACGAAAGTGTTACAAGCGTAACACTGAAAATAAAAGAGGAAGATGATTTTGAACCTTAGGGCAGCATTTTCCGTAGTTGGAACAGAGGATGAACTTGACATGACCGCGACCATGCTTGTTGCAGCCGTCGTTTCTTCTTTTGAAGGTCTGTAATAAGATCGTATAAAAACCAATCTCAGATCATAACGTCAAACTGATGGAATCTTTCCCTCTTCCTCCGAAAATTGATAGAATCTCTGTTACTTACCATGTTGTGTTTGAAGGTGGCGAACATGGTGAATAAAGAGGGTCTTCCAGAAATATAGTTCCTGAAAATAATTATTGGAAATGAATAGAAATCATATAAACTAACAATTACTGGAAGAAAAACTGTGGAATTAAGCAAAGAATGCATTTTTCTTTGTAGACAGAGGGGATACAAAAGCGGAAGAAAGAAATATGGGGAAGGGGCGATGGAAGAAAAAGCCACAGAGAGAGAGGCATAGGGAGTGTAAAAACGGGGTAGAGGAAGGGAGAGAGACACTTAAAAGAATGTAAATCATATACTATCAAAATTCAAATGGAAAAAAAATTAAAATTAGTATAAAATGACTAAATTGTCTATGACGACCAAATGAATCTAAAGCATATAAAGAATAATTTGATAATTTTGATAAAATCTGACACATTTACTATTAAATTTTTAAAATTTAAACCATCATATTTTAAAAATATTGAAAAGAAAAAAAAATAAAAATTTACTAAAATAATATCTTTTTACCATTCACTCCCCTCATCACTTTTAGTATATATATTTAGATATATGATTCAATGACTAATTTTTGGATGCATAGCTGTCACAATTGTCACCATAGGATTTAAATTTAATTTTGATTCTCTAACAAGTGAAAACATTATGTATGGTGCACACACTGGGTGGACCGAAGCCACCAAAAGTCATTTGAGAGCCAGCAATATTTCCTTGAAAAGCAAATTGTCGTTTATCGATTTGGCTTTGAAGTAGTGTGAGAAAATTTAGGAAAATTGCCATACAAGACCATGCTTTCTGTTAGAAAATCTAAATTGGAATTGTTATAAGGAATCTAAAAGCAAAAATAAAAAATAAAATAAGGTACAAAATATTTTCATAATTCGAGTTATTTAATCAAGTCAACGTCTATAGCAAAGCTTACGATTATTTAATCAAGTCGACATTCATAACGAAATTTACGAAACACTTTAAAGCATTAGAAGATTTACATAGATATATTTGATATTTTACTTATATTCTTTGTACAGACCACTACAGGAAAAATCGCGATTTGCGACGAATTTTTTGCGACGGCTTCAATACCGTCGCTAATAGCGACCAATTTGCGACGATTTTCAAACAAGTAGCGAGTTGACAAATCGCAAAACCGTCGCAAATTGCGACGGTTTGCGACGTTTTGCGACGGCCAATATACTCGTCGCAATTCGTAGCAAAATCATCGCTATTTGCGACGGTTTTGCGACGTATTTATGCCTCGCAAATTGCGAGGTTTTGCGACGCAAGTTATTTTAAAAAAATAATTTTAAATAAATTTTCAGATGTCCGTCGCAAAACCCTCGCAATTTGCGAGGATTTTGCGACGGCTAATAAACCATCGCAAATTGCGAGGGTTTTGCGACGGCGAGTTATTTTAAAAAATATATTTTTAAATAAATTTTCAGATAGTCCGTCGCAAAACCCTCGCAATTTGCGAGGATTTTGCGACGGACAATAAACCCTCGCAAATTGCGAGGGTTTTGCGACGGCGAGTTATTTTAAAAAAAATATTTTTAAATAAATTTTCAGTACGTCCGTCGCAAAACCCTCGCAATTTGCGACGGCTAATAAACCCTCGCAAATTGCGAGGGTTTTGCGACGGCAAGTTATTTTTTAAAATAATATTTTTAAAAATTTTTTTGAACGACCATCGCAAAACCCTCGCAAATTGCGAGGGTTTTGCGACGGCAAATAATCCTCTCAATTTGCGAGGGTTTTGCGACGGATATTTAATTTTAAAAAATATTTTTTAAAAAAATTTGAACGTCCATCGCAAAACCCTCGCAATTTGCGACGGCCAATAAACCCTCTCAATTTGCGAGGGTTTTGCGACGTGCAATTTATTTTTTAAAAAAATATTTTTAAAAATTTTTTGAACTTCCATCGCAAAACCCTCGCAAATTGCGAGGGTTTTGCGACGGTAAATAACCCTCGCAATTTGCGATGGGTTTGCGACGACAAATTATTTTTTAAAAAAATATTTTTAAAATTTTTGAACGTCCATCGCAAAGTCCTCGCAATTTGCGAGGGTTTTGTGACGGTAGTTAGCCCTCGCAATTTGCGAGGGTTTTGCGACGGTAATTTATTTTTAAAAAAAATTGAACGTTCATCGCAAACCCTCGCAAATTGCGAGGATTTTGCGACGGCAATAACCCTCGCAATTTGCGAGGGATTTGCGACGATCGATTATTTTTTAAAAAATATTTTAAAAATTTTTGAACATCCGTCGCAAAGTTCTCGCAATTTGCGAGGGTTTTGAGACGAATTTTCGGCTCTCGCAATTTGCGAGGGTTTTGCGACGGTCAATATTTTTAATTAAAAAATAAATAAATGGCAAAATGTATAGAAAATCTCAAAACCCCAATTCGTCGCTAATACGTCACTAATTGCGACGAATTTGCGAGGGTTTTACAACAAAATAGGGTTTTAATTTTTTTTTTAAATTTCTTTATGTGTTTATGTGATGGTGTATTTTGACAAATTTACTGAAATATTTTTAATAACATGTCTCAATTAGTGCATTTTATTATAATTTTGTATATGTAATTATGTCATGTTATACACCTAATGTATTGCATAAGTAAATGTATATAGTTAATTATGTTATGTTATATACTTATTCTAATATATAAGTATATGTATATAATGTATATAAGTATCTGTTTAGTTTAATATATATATATATATATATATATATATATATATACTATAACATGTAGGTATATATATACATATGTCTAATTTTTTAATCTATCACTTTGATTAAGTAGTGTATAAAGAAAAATAATTCAAATACTCGTTATTATTGTTGATATCACTAAAAAAATTATGAAATTTATAATGTAGAGATCAATTTGTAATGTTCTTCGTCTCCTACATGTTAATATATATTATACTAATTTAGCTATGTATATACATATGTCCAATTTTTTAATATATCTATTTTGTTAAGTAGTGTATAAAATAAAATATGTAAAGAAAAACAATTCAAATACTCGTTATTATTGTTGAGATTACTAAAAAAAATATTGAAAATTATAATGTAGAGATCGATTTGTAATGTTATTCATCTCGAACATATTAATATATATTATACTATATAGTTATATATATACATATTCTAATTTTTTTATCTATTTATTTGATTAAGTGGTGTATAAATTAAAATATATAAAGAAAAATAATTTACATAATAATATTATTATTAGAATCACTAAAAAATAATAAAAATTATAATGTATAGATCGATTTATAATATTATTCGTATTAATTTATGAGAAATTAGCGAGGATTTTATTTTTTCGTCACAAATTGCGACGAAATAGCTAGAAATTTAAAAAAAAATTAAAAATTTCCAAAATTTTTCACTCCCTCTTTTTTTTTTTTTTTTTCCCTCCTTCTTCCCCCTTCCTTCTTCCTCCTCAACTCCCCTCCCTCACCTCCCTCACGGCACCCCCCATCCGCGCCCCTCCCACTCCCCTCCCTCTCCCCGCCGGCGACCCCCCATCCCGCGCCCCTCCCGCTCCCCCTCCCTCTCCCGCCGGCGACCCCCCCATCCCGCGCCCCCTCCCGCTCCCCCTCCCTCATCCGCGCCCCCTCCCGCTCCCCCTCCCTCATCCCGCGGCCCCCTCCCTCAACTCCCCCATCCCGCAGCCCCCCCTCAACTCCCCTCCCTCAACCCCCCCACACCCCCGCGGCCCCCTCCCCGCGCCCCCTCCCCGCCCCCTCCCCGCGCCCCCTCCCTCAACTCCCCCACACCCCCGCGCCCCCTCCTCGCGCCCATCCCGCAGCCCCCCACCCCCGCGCCCCCTCCCTCAACTCCCCCCATCCCGCCGCCCCCCCCTCAACTCCCCCCGCTCTTCCTACCCCCTTCAGCCCGCCTCGCCAGTCGCCGCCATTCCCTGTGCTATCGTCTGTGTCGTTGTCGAGTCGATTCGTTTGGGTAAGTAGTTAGAATTTATCTCTTTGAGCTACTATGAGAACTATGTTTTAGCTATATAAACCCTTATAAATTAATTTGATTGGTTATGATGCCATAATAGGAAGGTTGATTTCTAATTAGTTTAGTAATCTTATTACTTGATTATAATAATATATTAGTCTCTCTAGTGGAAGATTTAACTCTAGTAGAATGCTTTGAAGGCTCTTTTATGTGAGAAATCCGTTTCCTTAGATTATGAAGATGTAGGATGTGCGTGTTGTTCATATAAATTGCCTTTTTGTTGAATTCAAATGTTGGATTCCCCGTGAGTAATGGGTGATTACTCCTCCCGGGTAATGGGTGATTACCCATAGTTATCCTTTTATTTATTTATTTATTTTTTTGTATAAATGAATGATCTCGTCTTTGTTGTTTGCAATTGCATTTTGATTGTATAATTTTGAGGTGGCCTTGTGCCTGGAAAATGTCCAATTACTAGGGAGACTCTGTCAAAATTTTTTTCAAAATCGTCGCTACTTAATGTGGAATAGAATAACTACCCTTATCTTGGAGTGTATTATTCGATTGAGCATGAGTATATATCCCATAATAGCATTATTATTAAAAATAATATTGCTAATAAGAATAAGAATAGGAGTAATGAAATGAGTAATAATAATAATTTCATATATAGGTCGATGTTAATAATAGCAGGAATAATATACGTTATAGAGAGAGTTAAAATAAGAATATAATTAGCTTTAATAGTATTTAATCTTAATCAAATTCCTCAATTAAGATTAAATACTTGGTTAAAACGTATATATTGAAGGTGTAATCGTATCCAACGATAGCAATTGTAAATTCTATGTTTTGGACCTCTTTTTGTTAGATAATAGAAAGGAAAATGTAATTATACTTCTCTTCCTTTTGTTTAAGGGGTGATTTTAATTATTGAGTTGATTGTTCTTTTCTCTCATTTAGACGTCATGGAGGATCGTAGTTGGATGTATAGAAGGCACGCTTCGGTGTAAAAGGGATCACTATTGAATTTGAGGAAGGGGTTAAGGCTTTTTTGACATTTGCCTTATCAAATGCAATGTCAAGCGTAATTAGATGCCCGTGTGCAAAATGTAAGAATAAAAAGTACCTGGATCCAAAGACAAGTTAAGCTCCACCTGTGGAAGTCCTGGATTTGTGCCTAGGTATTACCGGTGGACATGTCATGGTGAGCCATTCGAGTGTCCCTCAAGTGTGTCTACCTCAATCCTGCAATCCGATTCACATCAAGAAAATCGGTCTCGCGAAATGGTCTTAGACGTAGCAGACCCGACTTTCCCCCGAAGCTCCATCAGCAGCTCATTTTGAAGAGCCACCTAATGTGGAGGCACAAAGGTTTTACGATATGTTAAAGGCGGCAGAGACTCCTATATGGGATGGATGCACACAACATTCGCAGCTTTTCACCGGCTTCAAGGTTATTAAACATTAAGTCCGAAAATAACCTCTCGCGTAAAGCCTTTAACGATGTTGTGCAATTGATGAAAGAGGTTGTGCCTAGCAAGAATACGATTCCCGATGATTTCTATCGATGAAAAAATTAGTGGTCGGGTTGGGTTTGCCGGTACAAAAAATAGATGTATGCAATAATGGATGCATGCTTTACCGGAAAGATGACATGAATCGTAGAGAGTGTAAATTTTGTGGCCATCCTCGATATGCACAGTAAAAAGGTTGGGAAGAACACAAGTAGAAGGGAAATTTCATTCAAGAAGATGTATTACTTCCCGATAACACCGAGGCTACAAAGATTGTACACTTCCAAAACAACAACTCGAACACATGAGATGGCATGGAGAGAGCAGATCGGAGAAAGGCACAATGAGTCACCCTCGTGATACCGAAGCATGGCAACACTTTGATCGAATATATCCCGAGTTTGCAAAAGAAGTACGGAATGTCAAACTTGGTTTATGTACGGATGGATTCTCACCATTTGGGATGTCGGGTAAGCAATATTCATCCCGGCCTGGTCATTCTCACACCGTATAATCTCCCCCGTGGATGTGTATGAAGGATCCAAATCATGTTTTTAACAATCATTATCCCGGCCCCAAGAATCCAAAGCACCAGGTGGATGTTTATTTACAACCCTTGATAGACGAATTAACCAAATTGTGGTTTGAAGGTGTCACCACTTATGACATATCGAAGAAACAAAACTTCCAACTACTGGCGGCACTTTTGTGGACTATTAATGATTTTCCCGCATATGGTATGTTGAGTGGCCGGAGCACTCGCTGGGAGATCGGCTTGTCCATATTGTATGGGCAATACAAAGTCTTTTCATCTACAAAATGGTGGGAAACAATCATGGTTTGACTGTCACCGTCGTGCTTACCATCGGATCATCCTTACAGGAGGGATACGAGATCTTTTAGGAATGATAGAGGTTCTCGAGACATCACAACTCGTGCAATACCCTACCGGTGAAGAAATCTGGGATAGTTTGTCTAATTATGAAAAAATTACAGTAAACATGCAAAGAAATTGGAAGGAGTAATGGCAGGGGAATATCTCATAATTGGGCAAAAAGGAGTATTTTTTGGGATTTGCCGTATTGGCGTACTAATTTGGTCCGACATAATATTGATGTAATGCACAATGAGAAGAATGTATTTGACAATGTCATGAATACAGCTTCTTGAGGTAAAGGGTAAATCAAAAGACAATTTAAAGGCTAGACGTGACTTAGAAATTTATTGCCATAGGCCCGAGCTACATGCCTTGAATGTGGGAGGAGGAAAAGTGGCTATACCTAAAGTCGTTTACTCGTTGACATCGTAACAAAAGAAACTTTTGCTAGAATGGTTGAGGGGATTGCAACTCCCGTATGGATACGCTTCAAACATTGGAAGATGTGCCGATTTGAATGAGTTGAAGTTATCCAGTATGAAATCACATGACCGTCACGTATTCATGGAGAGACTACTTCCAATTGCATTGAAGGAATTTCTTCCTTCTAATGTATGGGGTGTTTTGACTGAGTTGAGTCTTTTTTATCGTGATCTATGCTCTCCTAAGTTGAATGTAGCTCATATGGCCAAATTGGAGTCCGATATTCCTTTATTGTTATGTAAGTTGGAGAAGATATTTCCACCCGCATTCTTTGATGTAATGGAACACCTATTAATTCATTTGCCTTACGAAGCAAGAGTTTGTGGCCCTGTTCAATATAGGTGGATGTACCCGTTTGAACGGTAATCGAATCATTCAATCTAATTCTTTTCATAGCAGGTTCGATATAAGTGTGTGTGACTCGAAGTCGTATTTTTTTAAATGACATGTATTTGCATCAATTGAAAATCAAGGTGAAAAATAAGGCTAGAGTTGAAGGGTCAATCTCGCAATGCTTATCTAGTTGAGGAAGCATCCACTTTCTTCTCTTATTATTTTGAGCCACATGTACAAACAAAACGTACAATTCCAGCGCGTAATGAAGAAGGAGAACGATTAGAGAGGGTGCAAGAACCCGGGTCGTCAATCCGCAATGTTCAAGGATCGGGTGATAGGACGAATTCGAACTCGGTTCCTTACTTCAAGAATTCGTTGCAGCAAGAATTTATATGTTGCTTAATTGTGGTGAAGTGCAGCCATACATTGAGTACGAGCTACTACTTCATACATTTTATACGATAAATGATACATCATAATGATTTTGACTCATTCCATCTAATTCTAATGCATTACAGGGCATTCACGGCACACTTACGAAGTCCGCTCCGACTATATCGTAGATAGAAATCAATAGAAGTATCACCTTGAATTTGCGTAATGGTTTAGTGGATATGTAAGTCTCATAAGATAATAACTTGCATTTGGAACTCCATTGGGGATTCAATGGAGTTTCATAATGCTATAACTTTCATAATTACGAGGTTAACTTGTCTAATGTTTTTTAGGTACAAGATTCGTAAAATATGGTTACAAATGAATGCTTGAGGAACTTTGCTTGGGGTCCGTCAAGACTAGTGAAATCATATAGTGGGTACATAATTAATGGTTACCGATTTCACACTCATGATTATGCGGAGGGAAAGAAAACAGCTTAATAGTGGTGTTTGCGTGAAAGGGATTGGAAATGACGCATCAGGACCTCGATTACTATGGAGTGTTAAATGAGATTATTGAAGTGCAATTTCCGGTAATCCACAAGAAAGCATTGTTCTTTTTAAATGTCACCGGTTTGATCAAACATTGAATCGTGGTACGAGGGTACATCCGCAAGTATAATCTTGTAGAAATTAACCACAAAAGGAGCTATGCTAACTATGATCCATTTGTTCTAGCTCAACAAGCTATCCAAGTGTATTATGCATCATATCCAGGGAGTAAGAGGCCAAGATCCGATTGGTTGGCAGTTTGCAAAACCAAAGCTCGACATATAATAGATGCACCCGTGGTTGATAGAGCTTATCGTAGAAGAAGTAGATGCTATCGACGAAGTCAAGCATATCGTTATTTGTTGATCTTGGTATTCCGACGCATGAGAATGGTATGAGTGAAATGTTGGATGTTCATGATGAGGCTATAACAAAGCAAGGGATAGTTCTCCTATAAATGAAGAGGAAGAAGATGAATGGGAAACGAGTAGCGATACCTCAGCAGATGATGATGAGTCTCAGTATCGGAGAATGATTCTAGTGAATAGGCCTCGATTTCAATTCATTTACAAATAATATAGTTAATGGTGAGGGAATCCTGAAATCTATTGCATCATTACTATCCCATGTCAAATTTTAACTTACAATTTATTTGTTACTTGAATCTACATGCCTTGAATCTTTTATTATTTTAAATTCCATCACATACAATTTTGTTTCACAATTTTGTCTAATTGTCTGGAAACTCATCTCCTTCTTTTTTTTTGGCAGAATCTTTCGTTTAGACTTGTACAGACTCGGAGGATTTTTGTTATTCCTTATTATATTCTTTTGTGGTGTAAACAACAAGGTAGTTTATATATTGTATTGTTGCTGTATTGACAGACAATTCACAAGGACAGAGGCATTTATAATTTTTAGCTTGATTTTAACTATATCTAACATTTTAATTGGAACCCCGTGAGTGATGGGTGATCATTCCCCGTGAGTGATGGGTGATCATTCCTCTTGGGTAATGGGTGATTACCCCTAGTTATCTTTTGAATTTTTCTATATTTAAAAGATCTGTCTTTGTTGTTTGTAACAGCTGCTTTGGTTGTCAAATCTTGAGGTGGCCTTGTGCCCGGGAAATGCCCAATTATAGGGGAGACTCGTCAAATTTTTTTTAAAATTCAATTTACAAGTACAATGTTTATTTTGACATATCCATCATCAGCAAAGCATTATTATTGTATTACTTTAAACTAGCGAATAGATATAACGTTTCAATGTTATTATTCTTTTATCATTTTTATTCACTGGTTATTTACATCCTTCTTTTGGAGTGGGCTTCGTCTTTATTGGTTACTTATTTTTCTTTTTTCATCTCCTTTAGCAATGTCTTCTAATGAAGGATCATTGAGGGAGGGGAGTCGGAGGGTCGGAGCCTTATACTCCATCCCCTACTCGCCTACAAAGGCTTTCAGTGCCTCCTTCATTACATGGCTCTATTGGAGATGAGGGAGTACCATCCCCGGCTTTTCAATCATCCGCCGCTTCAGCCTTCGCATTCTGTTGGGTTGCAAGTTACGGACTCCCGACCTTGGATTGTTCCACTGGGAAACGGGTAAGTAACATATTCATACTTTGTAAGATGTTGATTATTAGTTCAATTATTATTATTATTTTTGAGATTAACATAACTATATTGTACATTGTCATTGCACCAAAAATAGGTTCACTGCTCGGACAAATGTGTCCGAGAAATTTCAAATATAATACAAAGCAGTATTTCACCGGTTCGTATCCGACATACACGCACGTCCCGATAACCGTGCGAGACTTATGGTTTCAAGAATTTGGGGTAAGCAATTTTTGAGTATTTTTTATCGTTTAAGTACTATGTTATATGTTAATCGTAAATCTTAATCATGATCATGCAGAAATATTTTCGGTGGAGGGAAGAGTATGCTTCGCTAATTCGATCAAATTGGGAAAAGAAGTGTCTGGACGCGATTTTCTGGACATAATGTCTAGGTTGAGGAAGAGGGATGATTGGGTATGTCCTCATTGGATAGAGGCACAAGATTGGAATGACATTTGCGAGTACTGGAGATCGTAGAAGTATCGAAGCTCTCATCCACCAACAAAAAGAATCGTGGGAGTAGCCGCACCCATACCGGAGGGTCTATTTCGTTCACGTAACACGAGGACCGTTTGGTAATTCACCTACATGCCTTAATTAATTATTAATCTAAATTGTTTTATTACAAATTTATGTAAGATTGTAATGATTACATTGTGTTAACATAAATGTAGCGGGCCAAGGAGGGGAGTTCTTTTAGCTACACAGACATGTTTGAGACATTACATGTCTTTCGTAGCGGGCCACAAAAGGGTCGGCTTTGTCGCTGAGCGATCTCGCCGTACATTGGTACTATATAGATTAAATATGTTGAAATTCTTTATACCGTGTGGAATTTGTATTTTATTTTGATAATTACTATTGACAATTCTTTTTTTTTTTTTAGGATGAGGTGCGAAATCTCATACGTAGCACTCCTCGATCCGAGTCTAGTGACTCGTAAACTCGTTGTTCCTCTTGATGAAAAAGCCATGTTTGTAAAGGCACAAGGCGGGTTCAAAAGGGGACGAAGTTTTGGGTTAGGCTCGTAGGCGACACATGTTCGAACTAGACTGTCTCAAAGTGGATCGCATGCATCTTCTCCTACGTAAGTTGATATTGGACATCTAGTAGAGCAAAGGGTTCAACAAGCCGAGCGGAGATTCAATCGACAAATAGACTTGTACCGGACTTCATGAAGCAACAAGCAGCCTACATTTGGTGGTTGGATGGCAGACTATGTCGGACAAAATGGGTATTCCCGCACCATCTATGCCATCCATAGAGGAGATAGAAGCGCGCATTGCGGCCGCTAATGTCGAAGATGAAGATCCAAATGTTGACGATGGATTTGATCCAGCTCGATGAGCACCCGGCCCACGTAGTGGCTCTCGTTCCCCTCCTCCACCTCCTTCTCGTAACCGCTTCCTTCATTGCTTACATAGACTTGTTATATTTATTTTATACTCTTTATACACTATTACTTATTTTTGTGAATTATTTTACTTTTTTAGATACTTATTATGTATTTTATATTATATTTTAATATTTAATTATATTTATTTGGGTTTATTTTTAATTTTTTATAGTATTTTTTTGGATTATGAACATACCGTTGATATTTATTTGTATAATATTTCAGTGGTTGATTTATAGGGTAATAATTTAAAATAAATATAATAATAAAAAAATTTATTGCAAAACCCTCGCAATTTGCGAGGGTTTTGCGAGGGTCGAAGTCGTGGCCTCGCAAAACCCTCGCAAATTGCGACGGTTTTGCGAGGGTCACGACTTGGGGTTAATTGTCCCTCGCAAAACCGTCGCAATTTGCGAGGGTTTTGCGAGGGCACAAGGTCTGAGCCCTCGCAAATTGCGACGGTTTTGCGAGGGTCACACTTGGGGTTAATTGTGCCCTCGCAAAACCGTCGCAATTTGCGAGGGTTTTGCGAGGGCACAACTTGGGGTTGTGCCCTCGCAAAACCGTCACAATTTGCGAGGGTTTTGCGAGGGTCACAACGGGTGGCCCTCGCAAAACCGTCGCAAATTGCGACGGTTTTGCGAGGGTCCAAACCATAGCCCTCGCAAAACCCTCGCAGATTTGCGACGGTTTTGCGAGGGCACAAAGTTTACCCTCGCAAAACCCTCACAAATATGCGACGGTTTTGCGAGGGGTCACTTTTTTTCGTCGCAAAATCGTCGCAAAATTATTCCTCCGGTGAAGTTTGACCAAAAATATTCGTTGCAAAATCCTCGCAAAACCGTCGTAAATAGCAACGAATTTTTTTTGCCCTCGCAAAACCGTCACAATTTGCGACGGTTTCCCATGGCCGTCGCAAATTGCGACGTCGTTTTTTGCGACGGCCAAAACCGTCGCAAAAACGGTCAGCGACGGTTTTGCGACGGTTTTTGGCCGTCGCAAATGGCGATTTTTCCTGTTGTGGACCTTATCTCACAACATTTATATACCCATCTAACATACACCTACACACTTTATAATAAAGAGAAGGAATATCTAATAGAGGAAGGCAAAGGCTGCCAATCTTTTTTGTTCTTTCTTTTCTTCTTTTCCTTTATTAAAATATAGTGACATAAAATATTATATATTAAGAGATGTAGATTTTCATATATATATATTGGAAGAATATTAAATTTGAGATCTCTTGATCCAATTAGAGGGGTAGGGTTCCAGATTTTTGTATGGAAGGCAAATTATAAGAGGATATACGTTATATGATAATATTAAAAATTTTATAAAATCTTTGAACGGGCGGAGTGTAAAATTTATAAGTATTTTTTAAAAATTTGAATTTTCTCTAAACAAGGATAATTCAAATTTTTTTTGGGGACTCTCCTAAATCATCTTCGGCCGATATGAAGAACTTTAAATAGGTTTTCTATTGTCTTAATTTGAGACAACTGAGTCACTTAAAGAGAAGAATAAAGTATATATACAAAGTTATTGGAGAAGTGTAAATGGCTAAATTTATTTTGGGTTGGTAATGAAACTATGCTTATCATAACGTTGCTACTAGTCATAATGCTGCCAGAAGTGATGTCCTGTTGCTGAGCATTTTTCCATTTTTTTTTTACTTAGAGGGTACGCATATATATATATATATATAAAATGATTTCAAGATATTTCCACAAAAAAAATTCTCTAAATATTTTTAGGATTAGAGTGCCCAAGAACTTAGGTTGAAGCTCATCAATCATAAGAACTAAAAAAAAGACCAAAAAAATTTTAATAATAAAATTTATGTAACTAAATATCCTACCATTCTCATGAAGACAATCTCTTGGGGATTTTGAAAAAAAATCATATATGTTACAACAGATGGATAACTATTGTTGGGAAATAAACCGAAAGAGCACAAAATACCAGATTCCACCCAAATCACAATTATATCCAAGATCAAAAACTATTTCCCAAGTGCCAATCAAAAATAGGAATAAACCAAAGATACCAATTAAGTAACGCCAACAGGTAAAAGAAAGCACCAAAGTAAAAATACGAGATACCAAGATTTTTAATGTGGAAAACCTAAGATGGGAAAAACCACGAGATCTAGTCCAGTAAAACTTCCACTATCAACAATAATGGGCAATACAAAGTCTTCTCTAGATAACACTAGAGACACACCAATAATATATCAATATCTTCTCCCAAAGCTACAACTAAACAAGAATTGAGTTTGGCAGGATGTTACCAAACACGAAATCTAAACCGTTAGATTTGTAGTTCTTGTTGAGAGGATTACGTAGAACCAAATTTCGTCTCAATCGGACTCCGAATGGCTATCCAAATTGAGGATCAAAGCTTGAAGAAACTCTTGCTTCTTCCTTGCTGTCCGCTGCCTTCTCAACGAAATTGCTGTCCAGAATTCTCGTCTTTGAATGTCGGCTTCTTTTTGATTTGTTATAGGTTTTCTATTTTGTGTTGTGGGCCTTTGATTTTGTTTTGTATTTGTCCACCAAATGGGCTGGACATATTAAGCCCAACAATCTCCCCCTCTAGCTCATTTGGGAAATATAACCAAACCCGCTTCTTGTCTGCAAAATAAGAATTTCTCCCTGGGCAACACCTTAGTCAGCATATCAGAACCATTATCATCTATGTGCACCTTCTCAAGCATTAGCAGCTTGGAATCCAAAACTTCTCTAATCCAATGATATCTTACATCAATATGTTTGGATCGAGAGTGAAACGTAAAATTCTTACATAGATGAATAGCACTCTGACTGTCACAATGAAGACTATACTTTTCTTGTTTCAAGCACAATTCCTGAAAAAACCTCTGCAACCAAAGAATCTTTTTACAAGCTTCAGTAGCTGCGATATACTCTGCTTCTGTACTAGAAAGAGCAATACATTTTTGCAACTTACTTTGCCACGATATTGCTCCCCCTGCAAAAGTCATCAAGTAACCAGATGTAGATCTTCTCTTATCAAGATCACCTCCCATGTCTGAATCAGAGTATCCATCAAGTATGATATTGCCATTTCCAAAGCACAAACATAATTTGGAAGTTCCCTTGAGATACCTGAGAATCCACTTGACTGCATTCCAATGCTCTTTACCAGGATTAGAGAGATATTGACTAACTACTCCAACCGCATGAGCTATATCTGGTCTGGTGCAAACCATAGCATACATCAGACTACCAACTACTGAAGCATAAGGAACTTTCTTCATGTCTTCTTTGTCTTTCTCACTTTTTGGACACTGCTCAATGTTTAACTTGAAGTGGCCTGCAAGTGGAGTAGAAGCTTCCTTAGCATTACTCATGTTGAACTTGTCAAGTACTTTCTCAATATACTTTTCTTGAGATAACCAAAGCTTTCCATTTTGCCTATCTCGAGTGATTTTCATCCCCAAAATTTGTTTAGCTGGACCCAAATCTTTCATTGCAAAAGATTTGCTTAACTCCTTTTTCAACCTGTCAATCTTCACGACATCGTGACCAACAATTAACATATCATCCACATACAATAAGCGGATAATAAAATCGCCATCTAAGAAGTTCTTCACATATACACAATGGTCTGATGTGGTTCTGTGGTATTTTTGATCTGTCATAAAGGAATCAAATTTCTTATACCACTGTCTTGGTGCCTGTTTCAAACCATATAAGCTTTTTCTGAGACGACATACCAGATTCTCCTTACCACTTTCTCGTAAACCCCTCTGGCTGCTCTATATAAATTTCCTCTTCTAAGTCACCATGTAGAAAAGCTGTCTTCACATCAAGTTGCTCAATCTCAAGATTCAGATTTGCAGCAATTCCAAGAACAACTCGAATAGATGTCATCTTTACCACGGGAGAAAAGATTTCTTCAAAATCTATACCTTTCTTTTGACTGAACCCCTTCACAACCAATCTTGCCTTGTACTTAGGTTGTGAGCTATTCTCCTGAGTCTTTAACCTGTAGACCCACTTGTTCTTTAGTGTTCTCTTGCCTGTAGGCAATTTCACCAAGTCATAGGTATGATTTTCTTGTAAAGATACCATCTCCTCTTGCATAGATTGCAACCATTCTTCTTTCTTCTCATGCTCCAAAGATTCACTATATGATTCTGGCTCTCCTCCATCAGTCAACAATACATATTCATTAGGATTATACCTAGTGGAGGGTCTTCTTTCGCTGATAGATCTCCTGGGTTCATCTTATAGCTGTGGCTGTGGTACTTCTTGTTCAATCTCACCAACATCATTGTTATCCTCAGCTCCCCCTTGATTTGAATCACCCGTTTCTGGAACTGGCACATCAGAACTAGCTGGTGCAGGAACCGGATCTGAATTAGAAGGAATGTCATCAGAGAATCTTGATTTTGGTTTAGGCTCATCATGTTTTTCAATATCTTCAATGGTTTGATCTTCAAGAAAAACAACATCTCTAATTCTGATCAATTTCTTCTCCACTGGATCATACAACCTATAACCAAACTCTGCATGCTCATATCCCAAGAAAATACACTGCTTGGATTTTACATCAAGCTTTGATATCTTATCTTTGGGAATGTGAACAAATGCACGGCAACCAAAGACTCTCAAGTGGTTGAGGGATACTTCTTTACCTGTCCATACTCTCTCTGGAATATCACCATCCAAAGGAACTGAAGGAGAAAGATTAATCAGGTCAACTGCAGTTCTCATTGCTTCTCCCCAAAAGGATTTCAACAGCTGGGCATTGGAAAGCATACATCTGATCCGCTCAGTGATAGTTCTGTTCATCCTTTCTGCTATTCCATTCTCCTGTAGTGTTTTTGGTACTGTCTTCTCTAGCCTGATCCCATGAGACTTACAGTAGCTTTCAAATGGTCCTCTATACTCACCACCATTATCGGCTTGAACACACTTTAATTGTTTACCAATCTCCCTTTCGACCTTGCTATGAAAGTCTTTAAACACACCCAAGACTTGGTCTTTAGACTTCAAAGCAGTACACCAGACTTTTCTAGAGAAATCATCAATAAAAGTAACAAAATAAACTGAACCACTAAGAGACCTATCTTTCATGTAGCAGACATCAGTATGCACCAACTCTAATGGATTTAGCTTTCTAGATGAAGGAAGTCTTTGAAAAACAACTCTATGTTGTTTTCCATAAATACAATCAACACATGATTTAAGAGAAGTACCTGTTACATTAGGGAGGAGTTGTCTGCAAGTAAGTGTTTGAATTCCCTTCTCACTCTTGTGCCCAAGTCGCCTATGCCAAAGATCAATAGAAGAATCTTGAATTACATTCACCTCTCCTTTTCCTAACTTGGCTTGCATCAAGTAGAGAGTATTTTGCTTCTATCCTCTGGCAACGATTAGGTTCCCTTTGCTGAGTTTCCATTTGCCTCCACCTTGAGAACTATAGTAGCCTTCATCATCAAGCTTTCCAGTGGAAATAAGATTAAGACGAATATCAGGAACATGTCTGGCATTCCTCAAGACTAACTGACACCCGTTATCTGTATCTAAACAAATATCACCCTTACCAACAACTTTACAAGAAACTTCGTTTCCCATCCTAATAAAGCCAAAGTCTCCTTCGGTGTAGGTTGATAAGAAATGTCTATGTGGGGTAACATGATATGATGCACCTGAATCAATTATCCAATCACTGTCTTGACTGGTAATATTGATATGACCATCGTTGCAAAATACCAACATATCATCATCGGCTGCCACTACTGCTGTAGTATCTTCTTCGTCTCTCACCTTCCCATTACCCTTTTTCTCAGCAAGTTCTCATTTCAAGACTCTGCAGTGCTTCTTGTAGTGCCCTTTCTTTTTACAATGATAGCACTCAACATTTTTTAGTGACTCATGTCTGCTCTTGGATCTGTCATTCCTATTATAAGGATCTCTACTCTTGCTTCTCCCCCTTCCTTCTTTCTTTTGCATAGTCAGTGCTTGGGACTCATTAAAAGTGCCTTGTTCCTTCCTCCTGATCTCCTCATCCAACACTGCCTCTTTAGCCATAGCCATGGTTAGAACACCATTTGGAGCTGAATTGCTAACGGATACCACCATTGTTTCCCAGCTATCTGGTAGTGAACTGAAAAACAGCAAAGCCTGTACCTCATCATCCAAGTTCAGTTTCAATGAAGCTGCCTGGTTTTTCAACCCCTGAAAGGTACTCAAATGCTCACTCATATCAGCACCATCTTTGTATCTCAACCGAGTAATATTTCTCAAATAAGAAGATTTATTCATTCCAGTTTTTAGTTCAAACATTCGTTCAAGTTTTTCCCATAACACATCAGCTCTAGTCTCTTGAGCAAAGTGTTGAAATATACTCTGACCAATCCACTTCCTAATATTACCCACTATTTTTCTGTGCATGCTAACCCATTTTTCATCACTCATATCAGATGGTTTACCTTTATCCCCTAGAACAGACTCAAACAAATCTCTACAATACAAATAGTCTTCCATTCTAGGCTTCCAATCTGAATAGTTTGATGTATTCAATTTTATCATGCACCCACTATCTGAATCATCCATTTTTAATTAGCAAAAATTAGCCAACTGATCAACTAGGGCTCTGATACCACTTTGTTGGGAAATAAACCGAAAGAGCACAAAATACCAGGCTCCACCCAAGTCACAATTATATCCAAGATCAAAAACTATTTCCCAAGTGCCAATCAAAAATAGGAATAAACCAAAGATACCAATTAAGTAATGCCAGCAGGTAAAAGAAAGCACCAAAGTAAAAATACGAGATACCAAGATTTTTAATGTGGAAAACCCAAGATGGGAAAAACCACGGGACCTAATCCAGTAAAACTTCCACTATCAACAACAATGGGCAATACAAAGTCTTCTCTAGATAACACTAGAGGCACACCAGTAATATATCAATATCTTCTCCCAAAGTTACAACTAAACAAGAATTGAGTTTGGAAGGATGTTACCAAACATGAAATCTAAACCGTTAGATTTGTAGTTCTTGTTGAGAGGATTACGTAGAACCAAATTTCGTCTCAATCGGACTCCGAATGACTATCCAAATTGAGGATCAAAGCTTGAAGAAACTCTTACTTCTTCCTTACTGTCCGCTGCCTTCTCAACGAAATTGCCGTCCAGAATTCTCGTCTCTGAATGTCGGCTTCTTTTTGATTTGTTATAGGTTTTCTATTTTTTGTTGTGGGCCTTTGATTTTGTTTTGTATTTGTCCACCAAATGGGCTGGACATATTAAGCCCAACAACTATTTATAATAAACTTATCTCTCTCTTCTTTATTTATTTATTTATTTATTTTAAACTCAGTTCTTACAAAGGTAACGCTTTCTAAGGATTTTTATCTCTGCTTTTTGCCCCGTTTTTATTTATTTATTTATTTATAGATTTGTCCTTTCTTGAAATTTGTTCCTTTAAATCTACAATTGTTATGATAAGAGAAGGGAGGCCATTAAGATGCCTTTTTGTAATGTTGTTTAATGTCCTCTATATGTGGTCTGTCTTCCATCAACTTCTTGTTTGTTTGTACAATTGTTTTTAAACGTAACTGTTTGTTTGTTATTACGATTTTGTTTTTTGATACCCAAACTTTTGAGAAAGAGAGGTCTTTTTTTGGTAGATTGATTTTGATTCCAAATCATAGGGTTTGCATTTTTTAAAAGTCCACCCTTGTATTTTTTTTCCCAACATTTTTATGTTTAATCACAAGTGAGAATTCTAGCAAAATTTTGACTTGATAGTTATCTACTTAAAACAATTTTTTTATTTGTTTGTACATTTATTTTTTTTATATAAAAAATTATAAAACTTTTTATGGAGAAAAATCTTTGTTTTTAAGATAGATTGATTTTGATTCATAATCAAATCATTGGAAAAGCATTTTCTAAAGTCAATTTTAGCATTGTTTTGAGCTTGATGGTTGTCATTTATACGACTTTATATGTTTGTGTACATTTGTTTTTATTACTATTGGAGACTCACACAAATTTTGTAGGGAGATATGTCTTATTATTATTATTATTATTATTATTATTATTATTATTATTATTATTATTATTATTATTATTATTATTATTATTATTATTATTATTATTATTATTATTATATTATATTATATTATATTATATTTTATTTTATTTTATTCCCCCCCCTTTCTTTGAGTGATATGAGTTTAGGGTTAAATTGAAATTCGTGTGAAAGGTTTTGGGGGTTTATAATGCCGAATCAATGGTAGATTTTTATTCTTTACTAAAATTTCTTATTTCTCCTAATCATTAAAAAATGCATTACTTGTTATTTTCTTGATTTGATTTAAAAGGGATGACCTATAAGAGATTTAATTACATTGTTTTACACAAATGTCATGTAGATTATTCAATATTTAGCAAACATTGCATGGTTTATTACTTCGTGGTCAAACTGAAAGCTTTCCTGAATTATGGTCAAAGATATCAAGGGCATATGGCGCCATGTGTTTTTCAAGAAGTGGGAACGTTATAACCCAACTGGACAAACTGAAAGCTTTCCTGAATTGGCAAATGATCCTCCGAAGCCAAGCCATGGCGACTGCCAAAGGATATATAACAAAAACGCCGTAGACAAAAGGAGAAACGTTTGGACTCCTGAACTCCACAGAAAATTTCATGCTGCTGTTGCTGAACGGGAAGAAATGAATAAATCCCATTCTCTCAGTCTGAAATCTTTCCTTTTGGTCTTTCTCTTATGCATATACATGGATTTACCCTTTGTTAAACTTTTCCTCTCACTTTCTTGGATCAGATGCTAAGCCACTAGACATACAAATGCTGATGAATGTTCCGAATCTAACGACCCGGTCACAGATTTCCAGCCATTTACAAGTAGTAATCCTAGCGTCCCGTTGCATAATGGATTATTTGAGATTTTCTGTTTTGTTAGTGCTTCTCTGTTAGTTTTTGATTTCTAGCTTTTCATTCTTGTAATCTGTTGTCTCCAATGTTTCCAGAAATACAAGAAAAAAACGAACGAGTCCATGATGGAGCAGAAAAATTCCCATGACCTGAGTCAAGCACAAGATTGCATAATGGTGGAAACTGACTCCCATGAAATGCAAGAAGATGACCCTCTTAAAACTTGGCAAGACTTGGCACCATCTGACATGGTGGGTTCAGATGAGCCAAACAAGATGTCAGAGAGCACGGTGGGATATGTGCCGAGCCTTGAGTCAAATAACATGGATGGAGCATATGGGTTAGACACGAACCCAAATAGCATGGATGTAGCATATATGCTAAACACGAAGCCAAATAGCATGGAGGCATCTTCAGGATTGAAGCCTCAAGAGCAAGGACGTTGGGTTCTTGATGATATGATGGAATTACTTGGTCAGGATGAGAGGATTGAGCCAAATAGCATGGATGGAGCATATGTGTTAAACACGAACCCATATAGCATGGAGGGATCAGATTCATCTTCAAGCTTGAAGCCTCAAGAGAAGGCCTTCTCTTAGTTTTCTGATTTCTAGCTTTTCATTATTATACTCTTTGTCTCCAATGATTCCAGAAATACAGTAGCGAAGGAAAAAGGGGCTGAGTCAAAATCCACTTGTTTTTGGATCAGTGCCAAGAAGGCTAATGCCGAATGTTGATAATGATCAGCCTTTGGGGTGGCCAAACTTGAGGAACATTGGAGGTGGAAACACTTTTTGATATGAGCTTGGGAGGCCTTCCTTCTTCAAGATTTCTTGGCTTGGATCAACAACAACGAATTATCTTCGAGATTATCAAACCATGAAAGTGAAGTAAAATCAACACACACAAATGCAACATCTTAGCCATTAACTATGAACCCTATAAGATCTAAGAAATTAGGACTCCTAATATAGTAGATTGGTCTTCTACAAAAACATCCAAACACTCCTAATATAGCAAGAGATCAAGAATAAATGGATAAAGTTATAGACATTTAACTTGGATTTAAGAAGAACCTTCAAAGAAAATACATCTTTAAGGCTCAAATATATGATATCTAGTTGAACTATTCTTTAGGTTTAAAGACATATCAGGTCTTGGATTTGGATGAATAAAGAGGAAGTTTCCTCATGATGAGTACCTAAAATGTACATAAATTCATGTCATTTATGCTATCATTAATTAGAATTACTGAATAGATGACTAATCATTCTCCCTATTTTCACCTCGTTTTGTGTAGATTGCATAAGAAGAAGATTGATTGGAGAAACAAAGTGAAAAGCAGTTAAAGGAGTTTCAAGGGAGATAACTGCCACCTTTTGCTTCAACTTAGTAGGCACCAAGTCAATTAAAAAATCAAAGAAACCAAACTATTTGGAGTAACTGGCACCTGGTCACGGTAAGCTACCATACACCAGTTAATAGTTAGATCATTTAAAAAAAAAAGAGAGTAGCTGGCACTAATCAGTACATCTTAACAAGTGCCGGTTCAATTCGTTGAACCCCCCCCCCCCCCCCTTTTTTAAATTTTCAGGGTTTTTAGAAGTGAAAGCTATAAATAGCTCTTTTAGGACTTATTAGGGTAGGATTTTCTAACAGATAAGCCTTTAAAAAACTCTCAAGAGCATCAAGAAGCCTCCAATGGAAGATCAAAGCCTCTATTGAAGGGAAAATGAGCATCTTTCTAGAAGAATTACAAGGAAGAAAAGGCTTCACTTGTCTAAGGGTTTTCTCTTCTCTCTTCTTGTAATTTTATTTTGATTAGACTTTATGGATTGATATTGTAATTAAAGGGATGAACCCTTATTTTGTTAGATATTGGATTATTCCTTTTTAGTTTATTGAAATCTATTGCTAGTATTCAATCACTTGCTTTGATTTGTATGGATTGATTGATTGGGTTTTCCCTATTCTAATGATTTTGAGAGATGGGGTATGGATTTGGGAGCTTGGTTGGTTTGATTCACTGTATGGGTTTTTCTCTAATTAACACGAGAGGGGGGTTGAAGGAAAGGAATTGGTGTTTAATGGTTTGTTGGTATTGACTAGAGATAGAGATATTACAGCCCCCAAATTGAATTGCGTAGTTGATTTTAATGCCTCATGAATTTGATTAGTGAGATAGAGATATCCATTGGTTAGATTAAGGGTAAGAGGCTCATAAATCGAGAGACTAGGTCTTGTATGAGGTTACCTAAATTAGTGCTAGATTTGGATTGTCAATTAGTTAAATTGGATATTTGGCTTGATTTTGGGGGGATTCCACTTAATTACATGTTTTATCTCCATTTCCTATTCTTTAGGTGGTTTTGTGACATTGGGTGACATCTTTTGTGTGTGGCTTGGTGTACTCTCTAGGTGAATTATTATATTTGTTAATATATTTGACTTGTTGGCTAAACAATGAAATGAAAGTAAAATAAGGGTACTTACCATCTTTTCTTGTATTTTAATTTAAAATTTGTTTAGGGGTGTGATTTTGAAACAATATTTCCTAAGAAACACATATGCACACAAAACACGCATCACCTCACCAAATTTTCAATCTCTCTCACACTAGTTTAAACATACATGATAAGTTACCAAATACGCGAGAGACATAAGTATTTATAAGTCTTACACTTTAGATAATACAAAGAAATAAAGTAGGCTTGGAAAACACCAAAAAAAAAATATATATATATATATATATATATATATATATATAGCAACTAAGTTTCAGCCATCTAGCAAGAAGTTGGTGTTGCCTAAGCCTTCTTGGCTGGCGCTGGTCCCCATATGCTCAGCTTGGAGTTGGTGTTGTCCAAACTAGGTGGTGTTGGCTACTTTAGGGAAGCAGACGCCGAATCCTCTCTGGTGCCATAGTGTCGCTTCATCGCATCAAACTTCCTTGGTTTTCTTTGGCTCTCTTTAGTTTCTCTTTGATCCTCTATGTGAATTGCGGATTGTGATTGGTTTCCTTTATTGCCTCTTGTGCTATCCATTTCTTTTACATATGTTTTAGCCATAGGTTTGATGGCTTTGTTAGTTTGGAAAATCCCTTGGATGACTTCTAAATATTGCCCTCTCCTAAGAAGTTTTGATAGGAGTCCTTGTTTTCCATCCCCTTTCTTTGATTGTGCCTTGGTACATGGGAAGATTCTGATCATTTTTTCTTTTTCTTTTTTTGAGAAAATTCGTTCTCGAAAAGTATTTGCATTTGATTCTAAACAAAAACAAGAATATTTTTGTATAGATAAAAGTGTTAGCTTTGGTTCCTTAACAAACTTATGGTCTTCTCTTTTTGCACTTAAGGTATTCACTCATTTTTACCTCCTCTCTTCTTTTTGAGACACACTTGTTTTGGACTCTCAACTTTCTCTTCCTTCCTTTATCTCTCTCTCTTGTTCTTTTTCCTCACCTTTTTGATGTGATTCTCTTGTAGCTCTCTTTCTTATTTGTCATCTCCTTTTTTTCTCACCCATTTGTTTTTGGTTCTCTTTTTGCTCTTTCTCTTCTCTCTCTTTGTTCTTTATATTTTTTTGTTCTTCATTCACCTCACTTGGATCTAGGGGCAAAAGTGCTTAAGTCTCCTTTCTTTTGTGTACCACATATTCTTCCTTCCATCATGCACCACACTTCTATCATATTACTATAGTCTCCCTAAAAGTAGTTAGCCTACTTGCATTGGCACCATATCACAAAGAATCTCATCCTTATATGCTCCCACTTCAAAAGTCATTACCACTTGCTTGTTAACCCTTAACTTTCCACTTTCATTGAACCACTGAATCTTTTATGGCTTTGAATGTTTGTTCACCTTCATTCCCAATTCTTCTACCAAGCTTGTATTAACCACATTGGTGCAGATTCCACTATCAACAATTGCAATACATGGCCTTTGTTGGATAAGGCATTGTGTGCAAGAAATGTTGCTGCATTGTTGGTTTTTTACCTCCTTATCATGGCAAACACCTACTTCATTTATAACAACTCCAGCTAATGGACACACTATTGTAAGCTTAATCCCATCTCCACTTCTTTTATTTCCTTCACCATCATATTCAAGTTTTACCTTTTGCTTCTCATCACATTCTTTTTCCTTGGAAGAAACGTCACCATGACCATTAGTGTACATCACCTTTTTATTAGGATACTCATATGAAGTATGACCATACGCTAAGCACTTCTAACACTTGATGTCTGTACTCCTTTTTGGTCTTTCTATAGCCTTTCCATTGTCTCTTCTCTACTCCTCTCTTGGCTTGTTGGTCTTTCTCGATGGTGATGTTGAAGTTTCCTCTCTTATATGTGGTAGACTTGGCATGGAATGGTTACGTGTACTCCTTTTTGAGTATCTCCTTCTAAGTTGCCTTTCTACTTTTATTGCCATGTGCATTATGTCTTCTAAAGTCTCATATGACTGTGGCTCAACATCTTTGGCAATATCCTTATTCAAACTACTTAAAAATCAGGCCTTTGTATCCCTTCGATCTTTAAGCATATTGGCCCTCATTATTAGCACTTCCAATTCTTTGTAGTAGTCTTCCACATTTTTATTACTTTGATTATGCACTTGTACCTTTGATAAAGCTTGATGCGTATTTTTTAGTGTAGAAAATATTACAAATTATAATTAAAATGCCAACCACTAAAACCATACATACATGCAAGTATACCCATTGTATAGTATAGGGACTAGCAAATATCAAATCCACAAGAACTTAAGCTCCCACCTTACTTTACCCAAATCTTTATTGTCTAGCCAACAAAATAATAAGAGAATAAAAAGGAAAATAACTACAGATAAAAATAGATATAACTCAAGGATGCAATTTTATGTAAGACAATTATCTTGAAAACATAATATTGAATCACTTAGCATTCGTCACAATCAATTGTCATCTTGTCATCATGAAGGAACTTAAGTAAAATTAAATCATTCCCAAGTCATGAACTCACTTATGTAGACTCCACTTCTTTCCCAATCCATGGAATTACTATCGCTTGCAGATTTTCCAATCAAACCAAAGTAACCAAAAGATGCACTAAACTCATACCTTATAAATATGAAATTAGCCAATGACCCTATGCTATAGGTGAAATCAACCAATCTTTGATTAATTTAATTCTTTAATATTAACTTTATTTCCTAAGTTCATTAAGATCTAAAAAATATGAAATTAATGCAATGAACTTCTAACATCATTTCCCAAGTCAATTAGAAGAAAACACATCAATAACCAATGATAACAAGTAATCAAATACTAATGATAATAATAGATTGATAAAAAATTCCAATTAACTCAAAATCATAATCTCCAAAATAATATCCAATTCCAATCAAAATATTAAGCACATCATTGTTCTAGAAAAGTAAACAAAGGATAAAAGATAGAACTCATAGACAATCCCTTCTTCTTCTCTTGAAAACCTCCTTTGAACAATGTCCCTTTGAGTGGTAATTTTGTCTTTGAATAATAAGTAGCTAGCTTAGATCCTTCAAATCACACATTTGTCTTCTGTTTTTCTTGTTTAAATAGGCTTCTAAGGTAAAATTCATTCCCTAAGAGTGCTGGACCGAGTAGAGATTGAAAAATATCAAAACTCTTGGAAAATTATCAAATTCGTGCTAAACTAAAAAGTTCACTAACATTACACAGAGTGCAGCCGGCATCGGCTGTGCTCTGGTCAGCTCGGTGTGCTTTGTTTTTTCTTGATTTTCACTCCCTTCCAGAATAGGGCCGGCGCCGACCGGGCATTGCAAAGGCGACGATTTTGTCATTTTTTCGTCGTTTTCTACAATAAAATTTCAAAACACCTTTCCAATGATAAAATATCAAATATAAAAGAATATGCCTAGTTATTTTGAAAAATGTATCACAAAACACTCTCAAATAATTAGAAAAATATAGATGAATTTTGCCCCTATCAAAGTTCATTATAATAGTGTAGGGGGTACAAATCTTGTTCTCAACAAATTCTTCAACAAATCCCAATTTGTCAGCAACTGTTCTCCTATTCTCCTTTGATTTGACAAAATTTGTTCCCACCAAACTAATGCATACTTCATGAATCCCAAAATTGCTAACTTTACCTTGGTCCTTTTATTATAATCATGGCATTCAAATAAAATTTTTATTTTCTGCTCCCCTTTGAAATATGCCTTTAGATTACTTTTTCCCTCAAATGTTGGTACCTTCATCTTTATACTAGTTTGATATTTGTGCATTACACGAAGGAACGTAAAATAAAACGCATTAAACAAATAATATTTAATTATGATTTCTAGATTTTTTTAAAAAAAAAGTCTATTAAGTTTTAACTTTTACTTATAATTTCACGTTTTTTCAAAAGTTTATTAAGCGTTTATTTATTAGATAACCTTAAATCCATAACATTTCATATGTTTTTTTAAAATATATTCATTTAAATTTAATTTGCCAAATATCAACAAAGGACACTGACACATGTTATAACGGGAGTTGCGGCTGCTGCCATGTGTCATAACCGGAGACTTCTGCAACTCTTATTATATATATACGGAGATATTTTTCAACTCCCTCTCTTCTTCATTTTCTTCTCTTAACCTATCTCTCATCCCTTGACCCCGATTTTGCATTCCATACTCTTCCTCTTGATATTTCTCATCCCATCCATATTCTCTTCCTCTCAATATTTCTATTAATTCCCCTCATATTTTCTCTGCCATATCTCACTGACCTCTACTTCTTCTTCCTCTCAACTCATGCCTTTCCTCTCTTATTGGAGCTTGTTGGTAACCTCTAATAAAATGCTTATCCTACTCTTCTCTAGGTCAGACATTAAGTTGTGGAGTGTTGTAGCCTTCTTGTGGTTTACGCCCCTTCTTTGTGCTATGGTTGAGGTTTGGCCTTATTAATTTCTAACTTTATTCATTTCTCTCCATATTCTTTCCATACTTTGTTGTATATGAGTAGTATGGCTTATTGTGCACATGTGATTATATAAATTGTTGAAACCTATTGAGCTAGACTTAGTTTCCTTGTTTTTTGAATTATTTCTTGAACTATTATTATTTCTTTACTTTGCTATTCTCCTATGATCCATCTATTATTATTTCTTTACTTTACTATTCTCCTATGAACTTAAATTTATTCTAGTTTTAGAGATGTGCTAGATTAAATTGGACTATGGTAATGACAACACATCATAAAATTGACTAGAGGTAGATTCAATTTTTTTGTGTGGTTTCTAACGAGTTGGAGACAAAAGTTAGAAAAATCCATAGAGTTTGTGGCTTTATTAATTAAAATCATGTAGAAATACGACTGGTTTATTAATTAAAGTTAAGAGTTTTTCGTCAAGAGTTTGGGTTTGACTTATATTTGGGAATTCTACCATTATCCAATTCGAGAATTAATTTAAAGGGATCAACCATTCATCATAAAAGGAGTGAGTTGGATTTGAAGTGTGTTAGTCTATTTTTTGCCATTGATTTAATTAATATAATTTGTTTTGTTCATTTTTATTTTCCTCTTTTTTTATTAGTAATTATTTCTTAAATTAAACCTCTTTGATTTTGGTTTAAGTTAGATTATAAGCGAAAGAATTTTACAGTTAGGTAGCAATCCTCGTTAGTAACGACTTGTACTTACTACTTTATTACTTGTTTGATATTTGTGCATTTATAAATTTCACATGAAAATCTAATTAAACTATCCTTAGAATTTAAAGACACAATACTAGGGTGGAGTAATCTATAAGATTGCTCTTGAATTTGGATGAACAAAGAGGAAGTTTCCTCACCAAATGATCAATCTCTCTCACATTAGTTTAAATATACATGATAAGCTACCAAATACATGAGAGAGATAAGTATTTATAAGTCATATACTTTAGATAATACAAAGACATAAAGTAGGCTTACAAAACACAACAAACCACAGCATAAGCCTTCCTTGCTGACACTGGTTCCTCTCTGTCTGCTCAGAGGTATAGTATTGTCCAAACTTCAGGAAAGCAGGGCATCGGGTCCTCTCTGATGCTATAGTGTCGCTTGGCTCATCAAACTTCCTTTCTTGGTTTTCTTAGGCTCCTTTTAGTTTCTTCTTGATCCTCCATATGAATTGTGGGGTGTGATTGGCTTCCTTTATTACCTCTTTTGCTATCCCTTCTTCACATGTCTTTCAGCCATAGGCTTGATGGTTTTGTCAGCTTGGAAATTCCTTGGATGACTCCAAAATGTTACCCTTTCCCAAGAAGTCTTGATAGGAGTCCTTATTTTCCATCCTCCTTTAATTGTGCCTTGGAGCATAAGAAGACTCCATCACTTTTGCGGTAAACTATGCCGTGATACCAGTATAAAATTTTGGTAATACACTTTGGTATTCACAATGTCTATCAAGCAGCACGGGTGGTCAAAATGCCTCTACTGTAGGATTGGTCTAAATGCATATCAACCTCAAAGAGTAAGTAATGGAGCAAAAAAATTCCCATGACCTGACTTAAGTACTAGATTGCATAATGGAGGAAATTAATTCCCATGAAATGCAAGAAGACGAACCCAAGTAGCACGGATATATATAGCATATGTGCTAAACATGAAGCCATGTAGATTAGATCTTCGAGATTGCAGCCTCAAGAGTAGGAGCATTGGGGTCTTGATAATGTGAAGGGATGGGAGGATTGATATGAATGGCTAAAAAGTGCCCCCTACATATGTTAAATATTGTTTTATTTAACATGTTCAGTTTAGCTATGATATTTTAGCAAACCCTAATGAATTGTATTCCAATGTCTTATATATTTGTTAAACTATTTTCCATTTATGCTGCCTTTTGTTGGTTTTTTTCCTAACTAAATTAAAGTTGCTTTGGTACATCTAAATAAAACTTTTTTTTTAGCAGACATGTCTCACTATTTAACTTTTAATAAGTAAATAATAACAACCATTTTAAGTTCATTTTCATTTAAGACTAATATTGAACTATTACTCGAATTTCCTTAATTTGATTTAGAAAGGTAGAAATAGTTACCAATTATGATCTACGAATATTTAATTTCAATCACGTGAATTTTCTACTTATATGAACATACACACTACTATGTATTTTTTAATTTTTAACAAATATGGATTATTTTAATAAGTTGTTTAAGCTCGAATTTAATTTTAACAAACAGTGTTGTTTCTCTAGTTACAATGGTGTGTATTGCACCATCTACATTACCTATGATTCTAGAGAAACTTATGCAAGTTTGTTATGCATTGTGATTGTAGAATTGGCAATGCTGACCATGCGTTGTGATTATAGAAGTGGCAATGCTATGGATAGATAGCTTGAAACTAGTTCAATAAAAATTAGGTTTTAAAGTACCGATTTCTCTTACATTTTTCTGCATTTTGAGTTTTACCTATCTTATTTCAAAATTTTAATTTTTGCAACCTGACTCTAAAAATGTATCAATTGCTGCCCTACCTTCCAATTTGGACATTAGATACCTAACAGAGATAGAATTCAAAAGTATAAGTTCTTTTTCTATTTGACTCTTTTATAAAATCATTTGACTTTTTAATTTTCTTTTCTGTTTTCCCCTCATTCTTTCCCTTCTTCTTTCATAATTCGGTTCTCACCGCCACTACCCATGGTAATAGTAGCCACTATTATTGGTGAAGGCAATGGAGGTAGAGGAAAGCGAGGAGAGGGAGGGAAGAGAAAGGGTGAATTTGCCAATGCCAATGGTAAATGTAGAGGAGAAGGAAAGGGAGAGGAGGGAGGGAACATAAAAAAATGTTGGATTTTTTCTTGCATTCCTAATTTGAATAGGAGAAAGTGGTTTGACTAAATAGCTATTCATAATATATTTAGAATTAAGAAGTTACTATTGTCCTATATATATTAGAATTAGGAAGTTACTCTTACTGCATCCTATGTTGATTAAAAGTCTTATAACTTGGTACTTATATGTAGATGGAATCGCGAGCTTTTTAATTTATCCTAGTTTGTTTTGGTGTATCTAGTGTCACAAGACATATGGGTATATGTAAGATGAGCATATAGTAGTGCAAGACAGAGTTTGAGAAAATACTAATAGTGCCTTGTGTGAATCTTCTAGTGGGTACTAATAAAGTATTTCATAATCTTCGTCATGACGTAGGTTTGGTTAAGTAAGTTGAATTACGTAAATCTTTTGCGTCTTATTTTATACTTCATGTTCATTTTTTCCTATTCTCGGTAAGTATCCTGGTTAAGATTTCCTAACAAGTAATACCAGAGCTTGTGTTTGTAGAGTTTTGGGATTTTGAGATAGTAAAAATTGATGAGAAGAACAGTTTAGGTAGTAGAAGATAAAGAAGCATAAATCTCTCTTGAGAAGGGCATATTGATCAATATGTATTTTAACGATGGAGTTATGTTTGTAGAGAGGTTGTTAGATGCCGGTAAAATTACTCCACAATTGTACACCCTATGTGATCTGGATAGGTTTTTTTACTAAAAGTAAATGATGGTAGATCTGAGACAGGTAGATCCAGGTTTCATAATCAGAGGAAAGAACAAGTAGTTGCAGTTATCATGAATGGCCATGTACTCATTTGAACAAGAAAGTAATGGCGGTATGATGACACTAGCATATGCAATTTGGGTGGATTTTACATTTTGGATGTTATCACTAAGAGATTAATTTTCTTCAATTTTAAAGTATGTATTTTTTATCCTTTGTAATGGTTGTACTTATGGTATACTGGAACATTGAAAAAAAGAGTTCTTAGAGTGGAACACATTTTGGTTGGTGTAACAGATGTCCTAAAAATGTGTAGAATTTAATTTTCTTAAGCCAGTAGGATTCCAATGGTTGCAGTTTTTAATTGAGCTAGATTCCTAAACTCACACATGGTTAGAATATCCTAGTATAATGAGAGAAGTACGTGAAATAATATTCATCTGTACATAAGAAAGTACATGACGTGTTGGCATTTATGGTAGTAGAGGTTTGCTCTTTTGACTGCAAGTGTATATGAGAGAGGTATACGTTCCCATTGACAGATATAGCTTTTGGTAGAGTTGGTAGTACCTTACTCATATCTTTTGGTATCAGAGCTAGGTCGCGAGTTTGACTCTTAGGTGGTTCTCCAGTTATCATTCCTAAGGTTCAAGGTCTAACTTTCTCTTGAGTGGGCGGGAATAATGTACTAGCACTTGTGGTAGTACGGGTCTTGTGACCACTAGTGTATATGAGAGGGGTATGCATCCTCATTAACAACTATAGCTTTTGGTAGAGTTAGTAGTGCCTTACTCATATAATTAATCTCTTCATTCTTAGAACTCAATTGACTTACATCAACCCCTATATCATCATTTTTGTTCTTTGGCTTCAAATTCAACTCTTTGCTTTTCCACACAATACCCTTTGACATTTCAAGTTTCTTAATAATTTTGTTCCAAGATAAGGGTGCAACAATGCTCACATGGCACCATTCATTCATTTGCAAATCTTCCAAGATAAGTGAAAAAAATTCCATGGACAATCAAGTGAAATGTGACCCTGGCTGCAACAATGCTCACATGGTTTGCAAATCTTCCAAGATAAGTGAAAAAAATTCCATGGACAATCAAGTGAAATGTGACCCTAGCTGCAACAATGCTCATATAGCACCGTTCATTCATTTGCAAATCTTCCATTTCTCTTTGTTGTTTTCCTATAGGACAATTGATAGAATAATCACTACAGGAAAAATCACAATTTGCGACGATTTTTTTACGACGGCTATAGTACAGTCGCTAATTAGCGACGGTTTTGTGACAATAATCGATGAACTCGTGAGTTGACTAACACCATCACAAAATCCTCACAATTTGTGACGGTATTGCAATTGCTAAAATAGCCATCGCAATTCATAGCAAAACTGTCGCTATTTGTGAGGGTTTTGCAACGGCTAGAATGCCCTCGCAAATTAGTGAGGGTTTTGCGACGGTTAAAGTTTTTTAGAATAAAATATTTAAACAAAAAAGAAAATTATTACAAATGTCACAAAATCCTTGCTAATCCTCGCAATTAGTGAGGATTTTGCGACGAATTTTTGATAATTTAAAAAGTACAAAAATAAAAAGTATAGTTAGTGGGCTGTTGCAAAACCCTTGCAATTTGCGAGGGTTTTGAGATGGTGGGTTATTTTTAGAAAAAAAATGTTTAAATGGAATTTTTTTAAATGGCCATTGCAAAAACCTTGCAATTTGCGAGGATTTTGCGGTGGACTTTTTATATTTAAAAAAAAGAAAAAATCTAGACTGTCGCAAAAACCCACACAATTTGCGACGGAGGGTTGTTTTTATGAAAAAATGTTTAAACAAAAATTTTTTGAATGTCCATTGCAAAATCCTCACAAATTTTCATATTTAAAAAAAGAGAAAAATCTAGACCATCGCAAAACCCTCGCAAATTGCAAGGGTTTTCAACGGATAAAACTCTCGTAAATTGTGAGAATTTTGCGATGATTAATTATTTTTATGAAAAAAAATATTTAAATAAAGATTTTTTGAATGTGCATCGTAAAACTCTCACAATTTGCGAGGGTTTTCTGACGGCATTTTCATAATCTGTCGCGAAACATAATTTGTTGCAAAACTCTCGCAAATTGTGAGGTTTTGCGATGGTTGATTTTTTATGAAAAAATATTTAAATAAATTTTTTTTGAATGTCCATCACAAAACCCTTGTATTTTGTGAGGATTTTGCGACGAACTTTTCATATTTAAAAAAAAAGAAAAATTTAGCCCGTTGCAAAACCCTCACACTTTGCGAGGGTTTTGCAATGGATAAAACCCTCGCAAATTGTAAGGACTTTGCAACAGTTAGTTGTTTTTATGAAAAAAAATATTTAAATAAATTTTTTTTGAATGTCCATTGCAAAACCCTCACAATTTGTGAGGGTTTTGCGATGGTTGGTTTTTTATGAAAAAATACTTAAATAATTTTTTTTTGAATATCCATCTCAAACCCTCGCAATTTGTGAGGATTTTGCAACATACTTTTCACATTAAAAAGAGAAAAATCTAGATTGTTGCAAAACCCTTGCAATTTGCGAGGATTTTGCGACAGACTTTTCAGATTTAAAAGAGAAAAATATAGACCGTCGCAAATTGAGAGGATTTTGCGACGGATAGGTCAATTTGTGAGAATTTTGTGACGGTCGATTGTTTTTAATGAAAAATAATATTTAAATAAAACTTTTAAATGTCCATCGCAAAATCATCGCAATTTGCGAGAATTTTGTGACGGACTTTTTATATTTAAAAAGAAAAAAGAGAAAAGTTAAGATCATCACAAAACCCTTGCAAATTTGCGACGATTTTGCAACGAAATTTTAAATTTTAAATTACCCATCTTTTCATAAGTGAAATTTTCAGATTGAAATTTTAAATTTTTGCATGGAATGAATTGAATGTTCCTTTCCGCCGATTTTTTGAATTTTTTCACAATGAAAATTTGAATACCCTAATTTGTCACAAATGTTAATCTACATTTTGTTTAATTTTTTAATTTTTATTTATGTGTTTGTGTGGTGGTGTATTTTGACAAATTTACTGAAATATTTTTTATAATAACGTGTCTCAAATTGTGCATTTTATTATAAATTTGTATATGTAATTATGTTATGTTATACACCTAATGTATTACATAAGTAAATATATATAGTTAATTCTGTTATGTTATATACTTACTGTAATAAATAAGTAAATGTATATGTTTATATAGTATACAATATATATATATATATATATATATATAAGTATCTTTTTGATTTAATATATATATATATATATATATATATTAGAACATGTAGGTATGTATATACATATATCTAATTTTTTAATCTATCACTTTGTGATGATTTTGGTATATAAAGTAAAATATATAAAGAAAAATAATTCAAATACTATTGTTATTATTGAGATCAATAAAAAATATGGTGAAAATTATAATGTAGAGATCGGTCTGTAATGTTCTTCGTTTCCTACATGGTAATATATATATTATAACATGTAGGTTTGTATATACATATGTCTAATTTTTTGATCTATCACTTTAATTAAGTGGTGTATAAAGTAAAATATATAAAGAAAAATAATTTATATATTGTTATTATTGAGATCATTAAAAAAATAGTGAAAATTATAATGTAAAGATCGATTTACAATTTTCTTCGTATCAATTTGTGAGGGTTTTGTTTTTTCATCGCAAATTGCAACAAAATAGTTAGGGATTTAAAAAAAAAAATTCCTACACTTAGAAAATTCTCCTTCTTCCTCACATTCTCTTATTCTCTTCTGCTACCCACCGCCCCCCGTGACCCCTGCCCCCCACCGGTGCTGGCTGTCGCCCCAGCCCGCGCCGCAGCTGCTCCTCGGTTCCCCCCAACCCGCGCAGCCCCTCCCCGCCCCCCCCCAGCCCGCGCCGCAGCCCCTCAGGTATGTTTCTCAAAATTCATTCTTAAGTTGACATTTGTAAATTCTTGCTGTGCGTGGAGCCGCAAATGTTAGTTTTACCGTCTGGGTTCTGCTTCACGAAGTGGGCTTTCAATGTGATTGAGTAATCTTTAATATAACTTGGGTTTGGTTTTGGATTTTTCTCCTTTTCTCATTTTGTTGTCGCTGAACTTACAGTGAGGAGAAGTCCTTTTTGTTGGTCTTGGTGACTTCTAATATGTGGATTCTTTACGGGATAAATGAGTTTTTAAAACTCTTTACACAAGTTCTAGAACAACTATTATTTATTGCATTTTGATGTCAGCAAAAGAAAATTTGTTATGCTTTAAACACTTCGTATTCAACATACACGCATGTCCCGATAACCGTGCAAGACTTATGGTTTCAAGAATTTGGGGTAAGTAATTTCTGAATATTTTTTTGTTATCCAAGTACTATGTTATATGTTAATCAGAATTATTAATCGTGATCATGCAGAAAAGAAGTGTCGGATGGGATTTTCGGACATAATATCTAGGTTGAGGAAAAGGGATAGTTGGGTATATCCTCATTGGATAGAGGCTTAGTATTGGAATGACATTTGCGAGTATTGGAGTTCAAAGAAATATTAGAAGCTCTTAGCTACCAACAAAATGAATCGAGAAAATAGCTGCACCCATACTAGAGGGTCTATCTCATTCACAGTACACGAGGACCGTTTGGTAGTTCATATTCACTTAATTATTTATTATTCAAAATTTCTTTGAAACAAATTTATATAAGATTGTAATAATTGTGTTTTGTTAACATAAATGTAGCGGGTCAAGGAGGAGAGTTCTTTCAGCTACACATATATGTTTGAGACATTACATATCTTTCAGAATGGGTCACAAAAGGGCCAGTTTGTTAGTGATCGAACTCGCCACACTTTGGTCGTATATAGATTAAATATGTTGAAATTTCTTTATATTGCATAGAATTTCTATTTTAGTTTGATATTTACTTCTGATGATTCTTTTTTGTTTTTTTAAGGATGATGTGCAAAATCTCATACAGAGCACTACTCAATCTGAGTCTAGTGACTTCGTAAACTCTATTGTTCCTCTTGATGGAAAAGCCATGTTCGTAAAGACGTAAGGTGTGTTCAAAAGGGGACGAGTTTATGGGTTAGGCTCAGAGGTGACATAGGTTTGATCTAGGTTGTCTCAAGGTGGACCACATACATCTTCCACTACACCAGCTGATATCTGCCATCTAGTAGTGCAAAGGGTTTAGCAGGCCGAGTGGAGGTTCAATCGACAAATAGACTTGTACCGAGACTTCATGAGGCAACAACACTCTATATTTGGTGGCTGGATGGCAGCTATGTCGGACAAGGTGGGCATTCCTGCACCATCTATGCCATCCGTAGAGGAGATAGAAGTGCGCATAGTAGCTGCTATTGCTGAAGATGAAGACCCCAATGCTGACGATGGATTTGATCCAGCTGATGAGCATCTAGGCCCATGTAGGGGCTCTCATTCCCCTCCCCCATCCCCTTCTGCAGCTGCTCCTTCTTTAGCTACATTGATTTTGTTGTATTTATTTCTACACTCTTTATACACTATTATTTATTTATGTGAACTATTTTACTTTTGTAGATACTTATTATGTATTTATATTATATTATGTTTCAGTATTTTTATTGTATTTATTCGTGCTTAGTTTCAACTTTTTATATTATTTTTTGGGTTATGAACATAGTTTTGGCATTCGTTTGTGTAGTGTTTCAGAATTGATTTACAGGGAACTAATAATTTAAAATAAATATAATAATATAAAAATAAAAAAATCATCGCAAAATTCTTGCAATTTGTGATGATTTAGTGAGGGCTAGAAAACTTTGTCGCAATTTGCGACGATTTTGCGAGGGCTACGATAACCCTCGCAAATTGCGACGATTTTGAGAGGGCACAAAAATCCCTTGCAAAATTTGCGACGATTTTATATCCCTCGCAAAACCCTCACAATTTGCGACGATTTTGCAAGGGCTAAGTTTTGGAAACAAAAAATCCCTCGCAAAACCCTTCCAAATTTTGCGAGGGTCACTTTGCTTGGGTAGAAAAGTCCCTTGCAAAACCCAAAAATTGGCCTATTGCGAGGGTTTTGCGAGAGCCACAGCTTTGGGTGAAAAAGTTTTGGGACAAAAGTTCCCTCACAAAACCCTCGCAATGTGAGGGCCGAAAAAATTCCTTGCAAAATCGTCGCAATTTGTGACAATTTTGCGAGGGCCACGACTTGGGGGGTGACCACTGCCCTAGCAAAACGATTTTGCAAGGGCCTAGTTCCTCACAATTTGAGACAATTTTGCAAAGACCCTCGCAATACCGTCGTAATTTGCGACGGACCTATGCATTTCATCGCAAAACGGTAGCAAATTTTCTGCTTCATCGAAGTTTGACAAAAAATATTCGTCACAAAACTCTCGCAAAATCGTCGCAAATAGTGATGATTTTTTCTTGCCCTCGCAAAAACCATCACAAATAGTGTCGATTTGTCTTGGCCGTTGCAGTTAGTGACAACATTTTTTGTGACGGCCAAAACTGTAGCAAACCGAGTCAGCGACGGTTTTTGGCCGTCGCAAAATGGTATTTTTCCTGTAGTGAATGGTCAAATTCCAACTATATGAACAATCATAATCTCGTCCTTTTCTTAAGCTATTCATTGAAAAATTTTGCTTATCATCTTTCTTCTCTTGTGGAAACAACTTAGGACAATAGCTAGTAGCATGGCCATATCTAAAGCAATTAGTGCATTTATGTTCTTGCCTACTTTGCACCCTATCTTCTTCAAATTTCTGCAATTCAACTCTTTCTCCATACCTTATTCTCCTTAGAGAGTCATAAAAAAATGTGGTTATAACTCCCACAAGTACAATATCCGTCTTCCTTTCTTCTTGACAAGCCACTTTTGGAATGAGTTTGGAATTCATATCCTCCTTTTTGATTTGGTACTGCATAACTATTCTTATAAGACTTAATTTGACATTCATACAAGTTCTCAAGATCATCTTCATTTTTCTAATAATCCTCCTCACACTCATCATATTCCTCGTAATAACTCCCATTTGAATAAGACTTCTCGTCAAATACATACCATTCACTTTCACTTTCACTAGCTATTGTGAATTTTTCTTTCAAAAGAATAACCTACAAATTTGATTAGAATGCAAAAAGAAGTTCCTCGCAAACACTTCCTTATGGGTGTCACTCAAGCAATGATTACACAACCCTCGTGTTTAGCTCTCCTTCAAGATTTTTGACAAAATAGACTCACCCATTTGCCTTTTTCTCAACTCTCAATGTAACATCCAACATTTTCATACATCTTTTTTCATGTATCATTTTCATGCATAAATATACAAGTGAGATAGCATTTGAGTGCATGACATTTAGGGAATATTTATTAAGTATTTATGTATATAAATTCTACGACTACTTTTTGTAACAATTATTTATGGGTGAAATATTTGTATAGGAAATTTTCATATACTTATGTGAATATTATTTGATACTTATTTATGATCAATTTCATGTTTTGAATGGAAAATTAATTATTCATAAGTGTTTATTGCACTTATTTATTGAAAATCATTATTTTTGGAGCTAATGTGGAAAATAGATTTTGTTGAGGACTCAATATTAATTTTTATTAAATATAACCCCTATTTTGCTATTTTAATTATTTTAAAATTTTCCCTTATTTATTAATTAACCAAGATTTATTTTATTTTATTATTTCTTTTATTGATGTAGGACTAATTTTAATATTGTATTTATTTTTACACCAAATTAATTTTTTAATTTATTTTATTCCAATAAATCCTAGAAGCCCTAAATATGTTAAAAGACTATCATGTCCCTCTTTATAGCAGTCCAATTTTAACCATTGATGTATTTTAATCTTAGCCATTGATTTTAATGAAGTTTTAGCATTAAAACAACTTCTAAATACCATTTAATTAATCTAACTCTTTCTTTCTTTAAACAAAGTACTTATTCAACAAATAAAACACCAAACATTAGATCTCTCTCCCTCATTTCACACACACACACACACACACACACACACTATAAGGTGTTCTTGCTATTTCTCTCCTTTCTCTTTATCTCCTTATTTTCTCTCAAGAACACTTAGAACCCTAGCCATAGAACACTCATTTGAAGGCCATTGAATTCAGTAATTTCATGTATTCAAGCTAATTACAAGAAGATAACATATCTCTTCTTATTTTCTTTGTATTTCATGATTTAGAGGTGAAGTCCATGTTGGACAGATTTGGGGTTTTTGTGTAAAACTTGATTTTGGTGATGTAATGATGAAGGATTGCTGAAATATTGATGTTAACATGTAGTAATGGTGTTGGGTGATTGAATTTGGGTGGTTTGATGTGTTTGGAAGGAGATTTGATGGTGAAAATTGTGTTTGGAAATTAATTTATGTACAGAATTTAGTAATCCTGTAAATTTGTGAGATCAGTACTGGAAACATACTTTGGGAATTTTGATCAAAATTAGTTTCATTAGATTCTTCTATGTCTTAGGAGTAAAACCGGTTAGAATCATACAAATTGGACTTGTGGTTGATTTTATATGATTTTTTGAATATATCCAGTTCTAGGACTTTCACGACCTGATTTCTCTCAAATTTTGAGTCTTTAGACGAAGGCCTTCCCCTTTGAATTTGAATCTAAATTTTTAACACATAATACCCAAATATTTAAAGATTCATTGGAACTTAGAATCATGGGATTTTGACTTGTATTTTATTTTTAATTATTTCCAAAAATATATTGCTCAATCAGGTTTTCAGAGTTACTGTTACGGTTGACTTACTTTGTGTAATTTTTTGAACTACTTAGAGTAGATATGAAAATGATATTCTGTAATATTTCATTGAGTTTGGAGTAGATCTGATTGGTAATATACTTAACTAAAATTGTACCCTATTTTATGCTGTATAGCCTAATTTACTGATTTGAACATGTGTTAGGAAAGCTATGATTTCACTTTGAATCCTTAATTGTATCAACATAACATGATTCTATATTGATATAGAGGTGATATATAATTCTTGATGATCCAATTTGATGTTCGTTTATATTTACTAAAAGCATAAAATTGTTGAATGCTTGAAACATTACTTGATGTAGACTATTATGATAATTATATATCCTATTTGCAAAACCTTGTTATTTTGCTATATTTGCTACATCATATTAATATGAAATGACCTTATATTGATGTAAGAAGGCTAATTGATGTGATGTTGTAGTTGTGTGCTTAATGAACCTTAATTACTAGTTGCTATATACCTACTAGTGATATAAGTGACTAGGTAGCATGAAAATCAACTTGATACCTTAATTAATTATTTAATTTCTTAAAGTGCTGAGTCTAATTACATGCTAAATTTATATGTATTGTAATTGAAACCTGATGTATGCCTTGGGAACTTGTTGTTGGGGTTTGGTGTGAGGAAGGATTATGATTCTAGGATGATTAGGATGATTAAGGACTTTGATTAGAATGACTAAGATTGGTTTGGAGGAGTCTATATTGTGATTTAATTTATGATAGGAAATTAATTCCTATACTTTATTTATATTTAGATTTTGAGGAAATAGGAGAAGGAGGACCTTGCAATTTAGAACTTGTTCTTGAATTTGCTTTTGCTAGGACTCAAGGTAAGTTCCTACACTTTATGTTGTTTTAAACTTGTAGGTTCCCACATTTTATGATTTCCTAAATATAGGAATGCATATGAAATATTTCAATTTTGTTAAATACTTCAACTGCATAAATATTTATCTTTAAATTTATTATTTGTAGAATAAAATGTTTATTTATTCAAAGAATATTATGTCATAAAATGCTTTATTTATGCAAGTAATGTTTGATCAAATGTGTGTGTGTGTGTGTGTGTGTATTTGCATCTCGTTCGAGAAATTATATATTGTGAGCATGTTGTTCTATTGTGAAGTAAATGTTAATTATGGTTACGCAATAATTATTTATGCATTATTTTGGAAAAGAATTGCATATTCATGATGTGCTGGATATGAAAGCTTGCATTAAAAGTTATTGAGCATATAGAATTGTAAATGATCACGCATAAATAAATTGTAAAATACATGGCATGTTTTTAGCACGACTAGTTTCATATAGCATGATCTATACCTAATGTATTTGGGAGCTACTTATTTATGGAGTTTCAAAATATTTATGAAATCTCGGGGATGTTTATAGAATGTTGCATTGGATAAACTCTTTTGGAAGGATTTTGAGATTATGAGATGGATAAAGACTTTTGAGTTGAGCTTTGAAATCGAAATTGTGAGTAGTTTTTGTGAAATAAATATATTCAAAAATGTTTGTGAAATATTTTTAAAAAGTATTAAGTTTTTTTTGCAAAAGCATTGCACTGATGTTTTCATATCGGCATTGTGTTGTGTTTGCTGTGAAACATGAGGTTTAGTGTTGTTGTTCTTGAGTACTCAAAAGGGACTTTATTCTTGTACTAGCTTTTGTGAAGTTAATTAAGGATGCTATCCTATAGGAGGGCACCTTCGGATAGTCGACTTTTTTGAGTAGTGCGACAGTACTTGTAATTTAGTTGTTCTTAGTTGGCAACATGTTTTTCAAGGGAAAAATGGAAGACGAACGTGGGACATGTGGGCTAGGTAGCACTATGACAGTAGGATTGGTCATCCTATTTGGCCTGGATAGCCATTTATTATGAAAAATGGATTACATATCTGATTTGGGCTACATAGCAATCTATGATGGTGGAAGGGTTGTACATCCTATCTGGGAAATTGTGGCCAATTTTGTTTATAGGATGAGATGTTGTCGGTATTTGATTTGAGATTGCAAATGCGTAAATTTGAATTTTGATGTGCGATATATGAAACATGATTGTGTATCATTATATATGATCGTAAGAAATAGTCATGGTGGTAAGCTCACTACGGTTGATGTGTTTAATATGATCAAATGTTGTTAACGAGAAATAATTTCTTTTCTAAAGATATTGAAATGATATAGACCTCTCATGTATTATTCAGTGTGTTGAGAATATAACATGTTGTAAAATAATATTTGTTTTTGGATCAATAACTCATGCATCATGAAAAAATTTTTCCTCATAAATATCTGACGAAGCACACATGAGAATTACAGAGATTATATCTCATATCTTTTAATTCATGTTTTACAGGGAGTTTTGTTTAGAGACAAGATGGAGAAGTCTGTAGTTGTCACTTTTGATCGATGTATCAGATATTATTATTTTATATGATTATTATCTTGAAGAATGATGTAGTTGAAGTACTTTAAGATGTTATTTCATTATTTGAGATTGATGTATTATTTGAAGTCTTATAAGGTTTTATTCAGTTTATGTACCCGTAAGTCCTGGCTATTTATTTACTTAATTCGTTATAAAGACCCCTTATGTCTACTTGACGGGGCGGCATCATTTGGGCCCTATTATTGTGGGGGTGTTACACTTAATTCCTCAAAAAGCTCTTTCCACAAAACCTCCCCACTTAATTAGGTACTTATCCAACCAACAAGTTATTAAATTCCTCAAAGACAATCTAAGTTGGCGGTTTTAGTTGATGATCATTGAAAGTAGAGATAGGTAACAAGTTAAGCAAATCAAATATAAGATTTAAAGAAGTAGAAGTCAACAACTCAACTTCAAAAAATATAGAATTTCTCAAGATATCAATCAATCAAGGGTCAAACAAAGAGAGTTAAAAATTCCAAAAGAAGCAAGAATAATACAAACTATGAACTAGTTGAACTTGATCACAATGAACAATTTCAAATGAGTTCAAGTATAGATTTTCAATTGAAGTAAGGAGCTCCTAGCCTAATTCGATAAGTTTCAAGAGTATATAAGAAGAAATGACCAAAATGAATTCAAGAAATCAAGGACTGAAAGATCAAATCATGCTAGAACCAAGAACAAGTTGATCATAGACTTCAATGAACAAACACAATGGAATTCATCATGATGCCTCAATAAGATGGATAAATCAACATTGTCAATCTTTACAAGTGATTTGAGTATTAAGAGATACTTAAGAAAAATTTAAACAAAGATTATCAAGAATCTCAAGACTTCATTCATTCTAGAACAACTTTGTATCCCTAGGTGTCAATGAAGTAGGACAAGAACAATTGATCAACTTGATCACCCTAATTGAACATAGAATTCATCTAAGAAACATGTTTGAAGCATAATTTCAACATTGGAATAAAGTAACAAGAATAAGGATTACCACAATCAAGAAATTTCAATTCATATCCATCAAACAAACTTTCATCAAATACATAATATCCAATTTTCGAAGTTCAAGTTATATTATAAATTTTGATAAATTTGAGCCACAATTACCTGCAATAGACACAAAATTTTCAATCTCCAACGTCATATACATATCACACTACGGGAAAAATTGGAATTTGCAGACCGAAAAATTTCGACGGCTACATGACCATCACTAATTGCGATGCCTTTTCGACGGCAATGAAAATCGCCACTAATTGCGATAGATTTGCGATGGCTATTGCAAAACCCTCGCTAATTGAGACGGATTTGCGACGACTATCGCAAAACTCTCATTAATTGCGACGGCTCAAAAGAACCGTGGCAAAATCCTCGCAAATTAGTGACGGTTTTGCGATGGAATTTTGTAATTATAAAGTAAAGCTAAATAATAAAAAAAACCGTTGCAAAACCCTCACAAATTGCGATGAATTTGCGATGGTCTAATAATATATTTAATTTTTTTAAAATTTTTAAAAAGAACCATTGCAAAACCCTTGAAAATTAGAGACGATTTTGTGATGATTTGATAATAAATTTATTTTAATTTTTTTAATAAAATCGTCGCAAAACCCTCGCTAATTGCAATGGATTTGCGATGGCCCGATAATAAATCTAATGTTTTAAAAATTTTTAAAAGAACCGTCACAAAACCCTCGCAAATTAGTGATGGTTTTGCGATGGCCTGATAATTAATTTAATTTTTTAAATAAAATCGTCACAAAACCCTCGCAAATTAGCGATGGTTTTGCAATGGCTTAATAATAATTTAAATTTTTTTAATAAAATCGTCGGAAAACCCTCGCTAATTAGTGACAGTTTTGTGATGCCTCGAAAACCCTCACTAATTGCGACGGATTTGCAATGGCCTGATAATAAATTTTATTTTAAAAATTTTTTTAAAATAACCATCGCAAAATAGCGACAGTTTTGTGACGGCTTGATAATAAATTTATTTTAAAATATTTTTAATAAAATCATTGCAAAATAATAAATTTATTTTTTAAAATTTTCAAAAAAATCCTCACAAATTAGTGATGACTTGTAAAATCCATCGCAAAATCCTCGCTAATTCCGACGGATTTGCCAGGGATTAGGGTTTCATGAAAACCCTCGCTAATTGTAAGGAATTTGCGAGGGATTAGGGTTTCAAAACATTAATCCCTTGCAAATCCATTGTAATTAGTGAGGGTTTTGTGACTACTTTTATCCGTCACTAATCTAAAAAAATCTTTAAAAAATTTTAAAGTTTGATATATATATATATATATATATATATAATACGTGTTAAAATAGTAGAATGTGCGAAAAGACATTGTTAAGTTGAAATATTTATATATATATATAATATAAATATAATATTATGTGTATATATTGTTAAGTAAATATGTATATATATATGTGTGTGTATTAAAATATATAGACACATACATACTAACATAAATAAAATATATTAATTTGTATTAACATGTATATATATATATATATGTACATTATATATATATTTACATATATACATATATACACATATATATGTATGTATATATATTTATTAATATATTAAAAATATATTAACATCTTTATATATATGTATATATAATTTAAATATGCTATATAAATATATTTATATATATGTATATATATTAATATATATATGTATATATTTATACATATAGACATACATATACCAACATAAATAAATATGTATATATGTATATATACGTATATATATATATATATATTAATTTTTGTGTATGTGTACGTATGTATGTATGTGTATATATATGCATACATATATATATGTGCATATATATATATATGTATATAAATATGTATTTGTAGATATGTATGTATATATATGTATATATGTATATAGATATATGAATATATGTTTATATATATATATATACGTATGTATGTATATAAATATATATTTGTAGATATATATATATATATTTATGTATATATATATTTATATATATGTGTATGTATACACACACACATATGTATGTATGTATTAATTAATATATACATGTATGCATGTATTAATATATATTTATATATATATTGATATATGTATTAATACATAACATATTGATATATATACTAATATTAATATATATATATATATATATATGTATGTATGTATGTATTAATATATGTAGACATACACAGACTAACATGAAAAGATATATATATGTACGTATATATATTAATCTCCCTATATATATATGTATATTATATGTACATATTATGTATCTAAAAAGAATCATATAATATATATTACATAAATAGTTATATATATACTAATATATATAAATATATATATAATATATCTATATATATATATATATATAAGTACATATTATGTATCTAAAAAAATATCATATTATAAATCACAACAGGAAAAATCGCGATTTGCGACGGCCAAAAACCCTCGCAAAACCGTCACTGACTGTTATTGCGACGGTTTTAGCCGTCGCAATTTGCGACGGCCATGGGAAACCGTCGCAAATTGCGACGGTTTTGCGAGGGCAAAAAAAAAAAATCGTTGCTATTTGCGACGGTTTTGCGAGGATTTTGCGACGAATATTTTTTGGTCAAACTTCACCAAAGGAGCAAATTTGTGACGGTTTTGCGACGAAAAACATTGACCCTCGCAAAACCGTCGCAAAGTTGCGACGGTTTTGCGAGGGTCGACTTTGTGACCCTCGCAAAACCGTCGCAAATTGCGACGGTTTTGCGAGGGCCACAGTCGTGGCCCTCGCAAAACCCTCGCAAATTGCGACGGTTTTGCGAGGCGCAAGCAAACCCAAGTAATGGCCCTCGCAAAACCCTCGCAAATTGCGACGGTTTTGCGAGCGCCACGGCTTGAGCCCTCGCAAAACCCTCGCATCGCAAAACCCTCGCAAATTGCGACGGTTTTGCGAGGGCTACAGCTTGAGCCCTCGCAAATTGCGACGGTTTTGCGAGAATTTTGCAATAATTTTTTATTTTTTTATTATTATATTTATTTTAAATTATTAATTCCCTGTAAATCAACCCTGAAACACTATACAAATAAATGCCAAAACTATGTTCATAATCTAAAAAAATACTATAAAAAATTAAAAATAAGCCCAAATAAATATAATTAAAATACTAAAATATAATATAATATAAAATACATAATAAGTATCTAAAAAAGTAAAACAATTCACAAAAATAAGTAATAGTGTATAAAGAGTATAAAAATAAATATAACAAGTCTATCTAAGTAATGAAGGAGCAGCTGCAGAAGGGGGTGGGGGAGGGGAACGAGAGCCCCTACGTGGGCCCGGGTGCTCATCAGCTGGATCAAATCCATCGTCAGCATTTGGATCTTCATCTTCAACATTAGCAGCCGCAATACGCGCTTCTATCTCCTCTATGGATGGCATAGATGGTGCAGGAATACCCATCTTGTCCGACATAGCTGCCATCCAACCACCAAATGTAGAGCTGTTGTTGCCTCATGAAGTCCCGATACAAGTCTATTTGTCGATTGAATCTCCGCTCAGCTTGTTGAACCCTTTGCTCTACTAGATGTCCAATATCAAGCTGGTGTAGGGGAAGATGCATGCGATCCACTTTGAGACAATCTAGTTCGAACATGTGTCGCCTCACGAGCCTAACCCAAAACTCGTCCCCTTTTGAACCCGCCTTGTGCCTTTACAAACATGGCTTTTTCATCAAAAGGAACAACGAGTTTACAGAGTCACTAGACTCGGATTGAGGAGTGCTCTGTATGAGATTTCACACCTCATCCTAAAAACAAAAAAAAAAAAAGAATTGTCAATAGTAATTATCAAAATAAAATACAAATTCCACGCAGTATAAAGAATTTCAACATATTTAATCTATATACTACCAATGTCTGGCGAGATCGCTCACTGACAAACTGACCCTTTTGTGGCCCGCTCTGAAAGACATGTAATGTCTCAAACATGTCTGTGTAGCTAAAAGAACTTCCCTCCTTGGCCCGCTACATTTATGTTAACAAAATGTAATTATTACAATCTTACATAAATTTGTAATAAAACAATTTAGAATAATAATTAATTAAGTGAAGGTGAATTACCAAACGGTCCTCGTGTTCTGTGAATGAAATAGACCCTCCAGTATGGGTGCAGCTACTCCCACGATTCTTTTTGTTGGTGGATGAGAGCTTCTGATACTTCTCTGATCTCCAGTACTCGCAAATGTCATTCCAATACTGTGCCTCTATCCAATGAGGACATACCCAATCATCCCTCTTCCTCAGCCTAGACATTATGTCCAAAAATCTCGTCCGACACTTCTTTTCCCAAGTTAATCGAATTAGAAAAGCATACTCTTCCCTCCACCGAAAATATTTCTGCATGATCATGATTAAGATTTCTGATTAACATATAACATAGTACTTAAACAATAAAAAATACTCAAAAATTGCTTACCCCAAATTCTTGAAACCATAAGTCTCGCACGGTTATCGAGATGTGCGTGTATGTCGGATACGAACTAGTGAAGTACTGCTGTATTATATTTGAAATTTCTCGGACACATTTGTCCGAGCTGGCGAACCTATTTTTGGTGCAATGACAATGTACAATATAGTTATGTTAATCTCAAAAATAATAATAATAATTGAACTAATAATCAACATCTTACAAAGTATGAATATGTTACTTACCCGTTTCCCCGTGGAACAATCCAAGGTCGGGAGTCCGTAACTTGCAACCCAACAGAATGCGAAGCTGAAGTAGCAGATGATTGAAAAGCCGGGGATGGTAATCCATCATCTCCAATAGAGCCATGTAATGAACGAGGCACTGAAAGCCTTTGTAGCTGAGTAGGGGATGGAGTATAAGGCTCCTGACCCTCCTGACTCCCCTCCCTCAATGATCATTCATTAGAAGACATTGCTAAAGGAGATGAAAAAAGAAAAATAAGTAACCAATAAAGACGAAGCCCACTTCAAAAGAAGGATGTAAATAACCGTGAATAAAAATGATAAAAGAATAATAACATTGAAACGTTATATCTATTCGCTAGTTTAAAGTAATACAATAATATGTATGATAATGATGGATATGTCAAAATAAACATTGTACTTGTAAATTGAATTTTAAAAAATTTTTGACAGAGTCTCCCCTATAATTGGATATTTCCCAAGCACAAGGCCACCTCAAGATTTGACAACCAAAACGCTGTTACAAACAACAAAGACAGATCTTTTAAATATAGAAAAATTCAAAAGATAACTAGGGGTAATCACCCATTACCCAAGAGGAATGATCACCCATCACTCACGGGGAATGATCACCCATCACTCACGGGGTTCCAATTAAAATGTTAGATATAGTTAAAATCAAGTTAAAAATTATAAATGCCTCTGTCCTTGTGAATTGTCTGTCAATACAGCAACAATACAATATATAAATTACCTTGTTGTTTACACCACAAAAGAATATAATAAGGAATAATAAAAATCCTCCAGGCTGTACAAGTCTAAACGAAAGATTCCTGCAAAAAAAAGAAGGAGATGAGATTCCCGACAATTAGACAAAATTGTGAAACAAAATTGTATGTGATGGAATTTAAAATAATAAAAATTAAAAGATTCAAGGCATGTAGATTCAAGTAACAAATAAATTGTAAATTAAAAACTATTATTAACATGGGATAGTAATGATGCAATAGATTTCAGGATTCCCTCACCATTAACTATATTATTTGTAAATGAATTGAAATCAGGCCTATTCACTAGAATCATTCTCCGATACAGACTCATGATCATCTACTGAGGTATCGCTATTCGTTTCCCATTCATCTTCTTCCTCTTCATTTATAGGTGAATTTTCCCTTGCTATTATAGCCTCATCTTGAACATCCAACATTTCACTCATACTATTCTCATGCGTCAGAATACCAAGATCAACAAATAACGATATGCTGACTTCGTCAGTAGCATCTACTTCTTCCTGATAAGCTCTGTCAACCACGGTTGCATCTATTATATGTCGAGCTTTGGTTTTGCAAACTGCCAACCAATCAGATCTTGGCCTCTTACTCCCTGGATATGATGCATAATACACTTGGATAGCTTGTTGAGCTAGAACAAATGGATCATAGTTAGCATAGCTCCTTTTGTGGTTAATTTCTACAAGATTATACTGCGGATGTACCACAGTACCACGATTCAATGTTTGATAAAACCGAGTGACATTTAAAAAGAACAATGCTTTGCTGTGGATTACCAGGAAATTGCACTTCAATAATCTCATTTAACACTCCATAGTAATCAGGTCCTGATGCGTCATTTCCAATCCCTTTCACGCAAACACCACTATTAACTGTTTTCTTTCCCTCCGCATAATCATTGGTGTGAAATCGGTAACCATTAATTATGTACCCACTATATGATTTCACTAGCCTTGACGGACCCCAAGCAAAGTTCCTCAAGCATTCATTTGTAACCATATTTTCTGAATCTTGTACCTAAAAAACATTAGACAAGTTAACCTCGTAATTATGAAAGTTATAGCATTACGAAACTCCATTGAATCCCCAATGGAGTTCCAAATGCAAGTTATTAACTTATGAGACTTACATATCCACTAAACCATTATGCAAATTCAAGGCTGATTCTTCTATTGATTTCTATCTCTGATATAGTCGGAGCCAGACTTTGTAAGTGTGCCGTGAATGCCCTATAATGCATTAGAATTAGATTGAATGAGTCAAAATCATTATGAGGTATCGTTTATCGTATAAAATGTATGAAGTAGTAGCTCGTACTCAATGTATGGCTGCACTTCACCACAATTAAGCAACATATAAATTCTTGCTGCAACGAATTCTTCAGAAGTAAGGAACCGAGTTCGAATTCGTCCTATCACCCGTCCTTGAACATTGCAGATTGACAGCCCAAGTTCTTGCACCCTCTCTAATCGTTCTCCCTCTTCATTACGCGCCGGAATTGTACGTTTTGTTTGTACATGTGGCTCAAAATAATAAGAGAAGAAAGTGGATGCTTCCTCAACTAGATAAGCATTGCAGATTGACCCTTCAACTCTAGCCTTATTTTTCACCTTGATTTTCAATTGATGCAAATACCTGTCATTTAAAAAAAAATTCAACTTCAGTCACACACGCTTATATCGTACCTGCTATGAAAAGAATTAGATTGAATGATTCGATTACCGTTCAAACGGGTACATCCACCTATATTGAACAGGGCCACAAACTCTTATTTCGTAAGGCAAATGAATTAATAGGTGTTCCATTACATCAAAGAATGCAGGTGGAAATATCTTCTCCAACTTACATAACAATAAAGGAATGTCAGACTCCAATTTGGCCATATGAGCTACATTCAACTTAGGAGAGCATAGATCACGATAAAAAAGACTCAACTCCATCAAAACACCCCATACATTAGAAGGAAGAAATTCCTTCAATGCAATTGGAAGTAGTCTCTCCATGAATACGTGATAGTCATGTGATTTCATACCGGATAACTTCAACTCATTCAAATCAGCACATCTTCCAATGTTTGAAGTGTATCCATCTGGAAGTTGCAATCCCCTCAACCATTCAAGCAAAAGTTTCTTTTGTTCTGATGTCAACGAGTAAACAGCTTTAGGTATAGCCACTTTTCCTCCTCCCACATTCAAGGCATGTAGCTCGGGCCTATGGCAATAAATTTCTAAGTTACGTCTAGCCTTTAAATTGTCTTTTGATTTACCCTTTACCTCAAGAACTGTATTCATGACATTGTCAAATACATTCTTCTCATTGTGCATTACATCAATATTATGTCGGACCAAATTAGTACGCCAATACAGTAAATCCCAAAAAATCCTCCTTTTTGCCCAATTATGAGATATTTCCCTGCCATTACTCCTTCCAATTTCTTTGCATGTTTCTGTAATTTTTTCATAGTTAGACAAACTATCCCAGATTTCTTCACCAGTAGGGTATTGCACGAGTCGTGATGTCTCAGAACCTCTATCATTCCTAAAAGATCTCGTATCCCTCCTGTAAGGATGATCCGATGGTAAGAAACGACGGTGACAATCAAACCATGATTGTTTCCCACCATTTTGTAGATGAAAAGACTTTGTATTGCCCATACAATATGGACAAGCCAGTCTCCCAGCAGCGCTCCAGCCACTCAACATACCATATGCAGGAAAATCATTAATAGTCCACAAAAGTGCCGCCCATAGTTGGAAGTTTTGTTTCTTCGATATGTCATAAGTGGTGATACCTTCAAACCACAATTTGGTTAATTCGTCTATCAAGGGTTGCAAATAAACATCCACCTAGTGCTTTGGATTCTTGGGGCCCGGGATAATGATTGTTAAAAACATGACTGGATCCTTCATACACATCCACGGGGGGAGATTATACGGTGTGAGAATGACCGGCCAGGATGAATATTGCTTACCCGACATCCCAAATGGTGAGAATCCATCTGTACATAAACCAAGTTTGACATTCCGTACTTCTTTTGCAAACTCAGGATGCATTCGATCAAAGTGCTGCCATGCTTCAGTATCATGAGGGTGACTCATGGTGCCTTTCTCCGATCTGCTCTCTCCATGCCATCTCATGTGTTCAGCTGTTGTTTTAGAAGTATACAATCTTTGTAGCCTCGGTGTTATCGGGAAGTAATACATCTTCTTGAATGAAATTTCCCTTCTACTTGTGTTCTTCCCAACCTTTTTCTGTGCATATCGAGGATGGCCACAAAATTTACACTCGCTACGATTCGTGTCATCTTTCCAGTAAAGCATGCATCCATTATTGCATACATCTATTTTTTGTACCGGCAAACCCAACCCAGCCACTAATTTTTTCATCTGATAGAAATCATCAGGAATCGTATTGAGCTTCAGGGGGAAAGTCAGGTCCTGCTACGTCTAAGACCATTTCGCGAGACAGATTTTCTTGATGTGAATCAAATTTTGGGATTGAGGTAGACACACTTGAGGGACACTCGAATGGCTCACCATGACATGTCCACCGGTAATACCTAGGCACAAATCCAGACTTCCACAGGTGGAGCTTAACTTGTGCTGGATCTAGATACTTTTTATCCTTACATTTTGCACACGGGCATCTAATTACGCTTGATCTTGCATTTGATAAGGCAAATGTCAAAAAAGCCTTAACCCCTTCCTCAAATTCAATAGTGATCCCTTTTACACCTGAAGCGTGCCTTCTATACATCCAACTACGATCCTCCATGACGTCTAAATGAGAGAAAAGAACAATCAACTCAATAATTAAAATCACCCCTTAAACAAAAGGAAGAGAAGTGTAATTACATTTTCCTTTCTATTATCTAACAAAAAGAGGTCCAAAACATAGAATTTACAATTGCTATCTTTGGATACAGTTACACCTTCAATATCTACGTTTTAACCAAGTTCTACATTTAATTGAGGTGAAAAGTACAATTATTTGAAGAGTGAAAATAAATGTGGAAATAAATGAGAAAATTGAGGAATTTGATTAAGATAAATAATATTAAAGCTAATTATATTCTTATTTTACACATTCCAATGGTTAAAATAATAACATTTTATTTATTTTCATTCCAATGTTTATATTTGTTTAAACTCTCTCTATAACGTATATTATTCCTGCTATTATTAACATCCACCTATATATGAAATTATTATTATTATTATTACTCATTTCATTAGTCCTATTCTTATTCTTATTAGTAATATTATTTTAAATAATAATGCTATTATGGGATATATACTCATGTTCAATCGAATAATACACTCAAGATAAGGGTAGTTATTCTACTCCACAGTAAATAGTGGCAGATTTTGAAAAATATTTTGACAGAGTCTCCCCTGTAATTGGACATTTTCCAGGCACAGGGCCACCTCAAAATTATACAATCAAAATGCAATTGCAAACAACAAAGATAGATCATTCATTTATACAAAAAAAAAAAAAAGGATAACTAGGGGTAATCACCCATTACCCAGGAGGAGTAATCACCCATTACTCACGGAGAATCCAACATTTGAATTCAACACAAAGACAATTTATATGAACAACACGCACCTCCTACATCTTCATAATCTAAGGAAACAAATTTCTCACATAAAAGAGCCTTCAAAGCATTCTACTAGAGTTAAATCTTCCACTAGAGACACTAATATATTATTATAATCAAGTAGTAAGATTACTAAACTAATCAGATATCAACCTTCCTATTATGGCATCATAACCAATCAAATTAATTTATAAGGGTTTATATAGCTAAAACATAGTTCCCATATAATTTGATCAAAGTAGTAATTTTTTTATAACAGGGTAAAAAAGAGTGCACTTTGTACAAAGTATATCACATATAAGTATAGATCAAAACACCATGAATGTTTAAAAAGGACAACAATTCGAACTAACAATTCAGCAATTCCAGTTCACAATTCCAAATTTAAATCAATAATCTCACATCAAACCACCATCATGTCACTCCCAATCTCCTCAAATTCAACCCCAACATCAATACAACTTTTATACATCAATTCCAACTCTGCTCATTCACAAATAATCACCCAAATTTCAAAGCTTCAGGGGAAATGCAAATCTGCTCAACATGGACTTAGTTTATAAGGTAATGAAGTAGCTCAAGAGATAAATTCTAACTACTTACCCAAATGAATCAGCTTCAGCAACAGCATAGCAGTAGCACAGGAATGGCAGTGGAGGCACTCACTGAGGGGGGTGGGCTGAAGGGGGCAGGCAGAGCGGGGGGTTGAGGGGGATTTGCGAGGAAGGGGCGCGGGGCGGGGGTGGGAGGGCACGGGGAGGGGGCTGCGGGGGTGGGAGAGCCGGGGAGTGGGGCGCGGGATGGGGGGAGTTGAGGGAGGGGGCGCTGCGGGAGGGGGAGTTGAGGGAGGGGGGCGCGGGATGAGGGAGGGGGGCACGGGATGGGGGGGAGTTGAGGGAGGTCGCCGGCGGGGAGAGGGGGAGAGATGGCGGCGGCGCAAGGGGAAGGGGAGGAAGAAGGATGTGGGAAGAAGGAGGGAAAAAAAAAGGAGGGAGTTAAAAATTTTGGAAAATTTTAGTTTTTTTTAAATTTCTAGCTATTTCGTCGCAATTTGTGACGAAAAAATAAAACCCTCGCTAATTTCTCATAAATTAATACGAATAACATTATAAATCGATCTATACATTACAATTTTTATTATTTTTTAGTGATTTTAATAATAATATTATTATGTAAATTATTTTTCTTTATATATTTTAATTTATACACCACTTAATCAAATAAATAGATCAAAAAATTGGATATCTGTATATATATATATATATACTATATAGTATAATATATATTAATATGTTGGATGTGAATAACATTACAAATCGATCTCTACATTATAATTTTCACTATTTTTTTAGTGATCTCAACAATAATAACAGATTTGAATTGTTTTTCTTTACATATTTTATTTTATACACAACTTAACAAAATAGATATATTAAAAAATTGGACATATGTATATACATAGCTAAATTAGTATAATATATATTAACATGTAGGAGACGAAGAACATTACAAATTGATTTCTACATTATAAATTTCACCATTTTTTTAGTGATATCAACAATAATAACAGTATTTGAATTATTTTTCTTTATATATTTTACTTTATACACTACTTAATCAAAGTGATAGATTAAAAAATTAGACATATGTATATATATACCTACATGTTATAGTATATATATATATATATATATATATATTAAACTAAACAGATACTTATATACATTATATACATATACTTATATATTAGAATAAGTATATAACATAACATAATTAACTATATACATTTACTTATGCAATACATTAGGTGTATAACATGACATAATTACATATACAAAATTATAATAAAATGCACTAATTGAGAAATGTTATTAAAAATATTTCAGTAAATTTGTCAAAATACACCATCACATAAACACATAAAGATTTTTTTTTTAAAAAAAAGATTAAAACCCTATTTTGTTGTAAAACCCTCGCAAAATCGTCGCAATTAGTGACGGATTTGCGATGAATTTGCGACGAATTGGGGTTTTGAGATTTTCTATAAATTTTTTCATTTATTTATTTTTTAATTAAAAATATTGACCGTCGCAAAACCCTCGCAAATTGCGAGGGCCCAAAATCCGTCTCAAAACCCTCGCAAATTGCGAGACATTTGCGACGGACGTTCAAAAATTTTTAAAATATTTTTTAAAAAAACAATCGATTGTCGCAAAACCCTCGCAAATTGCGAGGGTTATTTTCCGTCGCAAAATCCTCGCAAATTGCGAGGGTTTTGCGATGGACGTTCAAATTTTTTTTAAAAAAATATATTTTTTTAAAAATAGATAGCCATCGCAAAACCATTGCAATTTGCAAGGGCTGCATTACCGTCGCAAAACCCTCTCAATTTGCGAGGACTTTGCGATGGACGTTCAAAAATTTTAAGAATATTTTTTAAAAAAACAATCGGTCGTCGCAAAACCCTCGCAAATTGCGAGGGTTATTTGCCGTCGCAAAATCCTCGTAATTTGCGAGGGTTTTGTGATGGACGTTCAAAAACTTTTTTAAAAAAATAAATTACCGTCGCAAAACCCTCGCAAATTGCGAGGACTTTGCGATGGACGTTCAAAAATTTTAAAAATATTTTTTAAAAAAATAATTTGTCGTCGCAAAACCCTCGCAAATTGCGAGGGTTATTTGCGAGGGTTTTGCGATGGACGTTCGAAAATTTTTTTAAAAATATTTTTTTAAAATAAATCGCCGTAGCAAAACCCTCGCAATTTGCGATGATATAAATACCGTCGCAAAACCCTCGCAAATTGTGACGGGTATTTTGGCCGTCGCAAAACCGTCTCAAAACCGTCGCAAATTGCGACGGTTTTGGTCAACTCGCGACTTGTTTGAAAATCGTCGCAAATTGGTCGCTAGTAGTGACGGTATTGAAGCCGTCGCAAAAAATTCGTCACAAATTGCGATTTTTCATGTAGTGAATATAGTATATAATTAAGATAATGTGAAAATAAGCACAAGAATTCACATAGTCTAGTGGTGGAGCACATGTTCTTCCACAACGGAGATGCGGGTTTGAGCCTCGCGTCATGCAACAATTTCAAGAATTATTAGCGAGGGAGATTGTGACGGCCAACTGGATCGGTTCTGAGTTGGGTTGGGTCGAAATCTATTCCAGGTCGGGGAGGGCGAGTCGCTCGATCAGGTCAGAGCCGATTTAATAATTAATTTTTTAAAAATTAAAAAGCCTTCGCAAAACCCTCATAAAACCGTTGCTAAAATGCCATCGCAAAATCGTTGCAAATTTAATAAATAATTTTTTTAAAAATAAAAATTTAATAATTAAATTTTTAAAAAAATTTAAAAGGCCTTCACAAAACCATTGCTAACTCGTCATCGCAAAACTGTCACAAATATAATAAATAATTTTAAAAAAATAAAAATTTAATAATTAATTTTTAAAAAAAATTTAAAATCCATCGCTAACTCACCATCGCAAACATAATTACAAGATCATTAATTAAATGGCCATCGCAAAGCCGTCGCAAATAGTGAAAGTTTTTCTTTGCCATCGCAAATAGCAACACCTTTTTTAGCTACGGACAAAACTGTCTCAAAACCGTCGCAAAATCCATTTGCGACGATTTTTGGCCGTCACAAAAATCAAATTTTCCTGTAGTGTCATAGGTCAATTTTCTTAAGTAATTTGCAAGAGAATCAAGAGTTTTGATGACCTTTTTGATGCCCCAATTTCAAGTCTTTCCAAAGCTGTTATACTAAATTTGGTTTGATCTCTTAGGATATTTATCAAATGAATTTCATGACTCAATCAAAAGCAATTTCAATGATAAATTTTAGGAACGAAATCAGATATTTATGAGGCAAAAGAAGAGTAGAGAAGATACCTAATCCAAAGCTTACAATCCTAAGACAACTAAGCACTTAAAAATCTCAATACTATTAAGAATGGATCTGCTAGATCAATACCTAAGAACCTTAGAATCAAGATTAATCTAAGAACCACTGGAATAGAGAGATCTAGGCACTCAAATTGCAACCTAACTATAACCTTGGAGTAATAAGAAACCAAAACATTAGCAAGAGTTACAACTTAAATTATACTTAGGTGTTTAAAGACTAGAACTTAGATAAGACTAAACCTAAGAATTAGTCTGATTTTTGAGGGAAGAACCTAGAGGAATCAAATCTAAAAAATGAACAAGTGTTGTACATCATAACGTTTCAACAAATAAGTAATTATTTATGTTTAATTTATTTTTATTTTTTATTTAATTCAGTCACTTATTTGTATGCATATCTATCAAAAATTTCACCACAGGATTCAAATTTAAATTTGATTTTCTAACAAGTGTTGTACATCAGTGAAAATGTTATGCCGATTTTTTTTATAAAATCTTTATATAGTGACATATACTATTTTATATTAAGGAAACTTATTTTTTATGTAAATATATTTAATAAATATCAAATTTGAAATCTCTTAATCGGTTAATGGGGTCACCACCCGTCCTCCCCCCATGTCCACATTAATTTGCCTAATAAAGAGAGTTTTTAATAAGTTTGCACTTGCCTTAATTGGAAACAATTAATAATAATTATAGTTATATTAATTTTCTTTCGAGTAATAAAAAAATGTTTGATTGATTTCGTCAATTAAAGATTAGAATACATTAGTATATGAAGTTATTAGAAGAATGTAAAAATATCTACTTTAAGATAATTATATATTTATCTTTTTGAATATCTAACACAAAAGACTAAATTTATTGGAGTCCGGATAGAATTGGAAATGAAACTATGCCTAATCGTAACGTCGCTCTTAATCATAATGCTGCCAGAAGTGATGCCCTGTTGCCGAGCATTTTCCATTTCTGAGTTGGAATATTAAATAATGTCCTACCCCCTCGAAAAAATAATAGTGAAATAGCAATAAAATGATTTCAAGAAATTTCCATTAAAAATCTCAAAAGTATCTCAATAAACTCAGGTTAAAGCTCTATAATCCTAACTACAAAAAGAAAATCAATAGACCCAAAAAAAATGTAATAAAAAATGATTACCATTCTCATGAAGACAGTCTCTTTACTTGGGGATTAAGAAATAATTTAATTTTATGTCTAGTTCCCCCAGCATCCCCCCCCCCCAAAGAAAAAAAAACTCCGACATGTTCCCACATATCAGTATCAATTTATTTTAAACTTATATCCTTTTTTTCTTTTTAATTTTGAACCACTAATTTGTGTATATGGCTGTCACAATAATTGTTACCATAGGATTTATTATTTTTAATTTGTAATTGTTAGTAAATACAATTATTTACTTACCTTAAATTACATGGGATTATTTGTATGTCAGTGACAACTATACATACTCAAGAGTATATATATGTGGCATTTTTTAGCCACTCCAATCTCCTGCTTATAGTTTGATATTTATTATTTGTATTTGCTTTTAACAAAAAGAGTTAAAGAAATGGATTCCATAAGTACTCTGAATGTTCCTTACTTGGCTAAAGACATTCATGTCTTAGTGGTTGATACTGATGCCTTCAATCTTAAGGGCATGGAAGCATTGCTCAAACTCGGTTCTTACAAAGGTAACACTTTCTAAGGATTTTTCCTCGGTTTTTTGCCCCTTATTCTTATTTGTAGTTTTGTCTTTCTTGAAATTTGTTCTTAATTGTTATCATAATTAAGGGAAGGGATAAAACCCTTTTCTGATGTTGTTTGATATCCCTTATATATGGTCTGTCATCCCTCAATTTTTGGATCCATTGTATGGAATCATAAGCATTGACTTGATGCTGTTTAATCAGAAATGAGAATTCTAGCAAATTTTTATTTGATGGTTATCTACTTAAATAAACTTTTTATTTATTTGTACAAGTTTTTATGAATCAGAGACTTGTGCAATTTTTATTTATTTTTATAATTTTTTTATTTGTTAGTACAACGGCTTCCCCCCCCCCTTATCCATACAACTTTTTGTTTGTATATGCAACTTTTTTTTTTTTTTGATACACCAGGGACACATAATTCTTTTGAGAAAGAGAGGTCATTTTTTTTTTTTTTTATAAAGGTGGATTGATTTTGATTCATAATCATGGGGTTTGAATTTTTTTTTTTATAAGTTAACACTAATTTTTTCAACATTTTTTATGTTTAATCACAAATGAGAAATATAGCAAAATTTTGACTTAATAGTTATCAACTTAAAATAACTTTTTTTATTTGTTTGTACATTTCTTATATATATATATATGTATATATGTATATATGTACGCACACAACTTTTTAGGGAGAGACAGAACTTCATTTTTTTTTTAAACCGTAGATTGATTTTGGTTCATAACCAAATCACAAGGATTGCATATTTAAAGTCAATTATAGCATTTATTTTTGTGACTCTTTTTTTTTTTTTTTTATGCTTGTGTACATTTGTTTTGATCTTGATGGTTAGCATTTATACGACATTTTACATTTGTGTACATTTTCTTTTGTTGTCATAGGAGACTTACACAAATTTTAAAGTCCCCCCCCCCTTTTTTCCCCTTCTTGGAGTAATATATTTAGGTTTAACTCTAGGGTCGTGTGAAAGGTAATTTGGCGCGAGGGGTGGGGGTGTTTATAATACTATATCAATGGTAGAGTTTATTCTATACTACATTTTCTTATTTCTCCTAATTTTTAACAAAATTATATTTGGATGGGGTCATAGAAAAAATTTAAATTTCATTAGCCTACAACAAGATCTGTCAATTTCATTAGTAGTGGAAGCACCTTTGTTTGAATATATGTTCTCAAATTTGTGGGATTACAGTGAGTCTTACCACTCCAGAGTTTGAAATCAAATATCCGAATGGAATGCTATTCTTTACTATATGACAGTAATAAATTTTAATTTAACATGATTATAATGCCTTGCAAAAAATATGTATTATATTACCCGAATATAGACAATGTATAATTTCTTTTCTCAATTCAGGTGACAAAAGTATCAAAATCAGATGAAAGTATTGTAAATATCTAATAATATGCTAACAAAAAATATGATGTTTCAATAGTTACTCTGGTGGAAGCAGCATCGAGTGCACTGTCTGTGATTGAGAGCAAAGAATGCCACATTGACATTGTGATTGCTGAAGTGGCAATGCCAGAGATTGATGGGCTTAAACTCATGCAGGAGATTCAGCTTCGTCGCGAAATTCCCGTCATTTGTAAGTAACTTTCCTTCTCTACAGAAAAGATCATTCTTTAGATCATATTCAAGAAAAGAAGATATTTATTCCATAATTCACTTCTTTGCAGTGATGGGTTCAAACTCTCATGCGGGCATGGCAGAGAGAGCCCTTCGTTTAGGGGCATCATGTTTCCTCAGGAAGCCAATTATGGCCAAAGATCTCAGGGGCATATGGCGCCATGTGTTTTTCAAGAAGTTGGAGCGTTATAACCCAACTGGCCAAACTGAAAGCTTTCCTGGTTTGGCAAGTGATACTGCGAACCCAAATCATGGAGACAGCCAAATAATATATACTGAAAACGCAGGAGACGCACGAAGAACTGTTTGGTCTCCTCAACTCCATAGAAGATTTCAATCTGCTGTTGCTGAATTGGGTGAACGGGGTATTCCCATTCTCTCAGAACTCCAAAATCATTCCTTTTGGTCTTTCTCTTATCCAAATACATAGATTTACCCAGTGTTAAACTTCTCCTTTCACTTTCTTGGATCAGATGCTAAGCCACTAGACATACGAATGCTGATGAATGTTCCGAATATGACCCGTTTACAGATTTCCAGCCATTTACAGGTATTAATCCTAGCATTGCATAATGGATTATTTGAGATTTTCTGCTTTGTTAGTGCCTCGTCCGTTAGTTTTTGATTTCTACCTTTCCTTCTTGTAATTGGTCGTCTCAAATGTTTCCAGAAATACAGGGAAAAGGGAAAGGAAGCAGGTTCTATGATTCAAAATCCACTCGTCTTTGAATCCCAGCCAAGAAGGCTAACGCCGAATGTTGGTAATGAACAACCTTTGTGGCGGGCAAATTTGTGGAACAGCATTGGAGTTGGAAACCCTATTGGCATGAACTCTTCCGTTGTGCCAGTGCAGAATTTTGGTAATGCACTCTGGTATTCACAATGCTTATCAAGCAGCATGGGAATTCAAAACGCCTCTACTTCAATGATGCCAACAAAATATTTCAAAAATGTTCTAAGTGAGAAACTGAGAGACGTGCAATATTTGTTGCCGACACACAGCTTTTGTTATCCAGAACGTCCCAGGTTCTTTGATTTCCCAACTTCGTTGAACTGCGGGCTTGGTATAAACGCATATCAACCTCAACCAGATTACGTGATGGAGGAGAAAAATTCTCAGGACCGGACTCAAGTACAAGATTGTATAATGGAGGAAACTGAGTCCCTTGAAATGCAAGAAGATGAGCTTCTGACACCTTGGGAAGAGTTGACACCGATGCTGAAGGAAGACTTTTTATTCCTGAGCCAAGGAGGAAGTTCACAGAACCCCCAAGATACGAATGATATATACATGGAGCCAAAAAGCATCGATGGATCAGATGTACCATATGTCATGGTGGGATCGGATGAGCAAAACAAGAAGTCAAAGAGCATGGTGGGAGATGTGCCGAGCCTGGAGCCAAATAGCATGGATGGAGCATATGTGTTAAACACGAACCCAAATAGCATGGAGGGATCAGACGCATCATCGAGCTTGAAGCCTCAAGAGAAGGGGCACTGGATTCTTGATGATGTGATGGAATTACTTGGTCAGGATGAGAGGTTTAATGAATGGCTAAAAAGGGCTCCCTACAAATACTAAATATGGTTTTATTCAGTTCAGTTGGTTTAGTTTAAATATGATATCTTAGCAAACCCTAATGAATTAGATTTTAATGTCTTATATACTAATTGCCAAACTGTTTCCAATTTATGCAACCTCTTGTAGTGTTCTCTTCCTAACTAAATCAAAGTTCCTTTGGCACATCCAGCTAAAACCCTTTTTTCTTTTTCTTTTTTTTTTTAAGTAGAACTCTTTCGTCATTTAACCATTCATAACTAAATAGCAACAGCCATTTTAAGTGCGATTCCATTTAAAAGAAACATTAAACCATTTCTTGAATTTTCTTGATTTGATTTAGAAAAGTAAAAAGAGTTACCAATTATGATCTATTAGAAATTTAATTATATATTTCATCTCAATCACGTGAATTTTCTGTATGTTATTATGTATTTCCAAATTTTTAACAAACATGGAATATTTTAGTAAACTGTTTGAGCACAAATTTGATATTTACAATGGTATTTATAGCACCAACTGCATTGTTCGTGATTTTGAAGAAAACATGCAAGTCTGTCATGCATTGTGATTGTCTGTCATGCATTGTGATTGCAGAAGTGGCAACGCTACTTCAATAGAAATTAGGGCAAAATGTATCAATTCCCTTTGATTTTGAGTTTTGTCCTTATTTTAAAAATTTGAAGTTTGCCCTGTAATTTCTAAAAATGTAATGATTGTTGTCCTTTCATTCAATTTGGACGTTAGATGCCTAATGAAGATGGGGTTTCAAGGGTACTTTTATCAATTAAGTTCTCTTTCTATTTGACCCATTTATAAAATTATCTGACCTTTTTAATTCTTTTTCTTTTTTCCCTTATTCTTTCCCTTCTTCTTTCCTAATTTGGTTGCCACCACCACTACCCACGGCAATAGTAGTCGCAACCATTGGTGATGGCATGAGAGAGGTAGAGGAAATTGTGAAGAGGGAGGGAAGGCAAAGGGCAGATTTGTTAGTGCTGATAGTGAAGGCAGATATTGAAAGGGAAAAAAGAGAAGGGATGCAGTGTTAGTGCAAGAAGAACTCTTAAGGCGTGTATATACTCTCCTTAAGGCGTTATTTGCTCTCACTATACCGAGTATTTGCTAAAGAATTAAGGCAAACAACTTCTAGGATGCAACAAGTGTAACATCATATCCAATTCTATAAGTTTAAATAGGTGAATTTGCATTCACGAGCATATGTGTGCATATTATTATTGAAAAATGCATATATATATATATATATATATATATATAATTTATATGATAGTTGATTGCATTGACTTGCAAATGTGAGTAATTCAATTACTTTTAAGTAGTTTGACTTGGGTGATCTTTATGAAGGTGAGAAAACTTTATTATGTTTCTTGGCGGAGCAAAAAAGATTTTTAGAAAAATATAATTTTAAATCTTTTGATAGTGAAATTATAGTTTTTGTTTTTTTTATAGAGTAAATAAATATCTTCTCTATATATGGTGCCTATTTTGTAAATAAGGCAACTCTCATTATCATGCATTCATTTGCAAATATAATATCATTTCATGAGTATATTATTATATGGGAATTAATTTGAATATATTATGAATGACTATTTACACATTTATTAGGGAATTTATTTAAATAAAAATTTTCGGCTACTTTTCATATTCTTTGTTTTTAATTGAAATATTTGTGTAGGAAATTTGCATGCGCTTGTGTGAATATATTGAGACGATTTATTATGATTAATTTTATATATTGAGTGGAAAATTAATTATTAATAGGTGTTTTGTGCATTTATTAAGTGAAAAACAATATTTTTGGTGCAAATGTGAGAAATCAGCTTTATTAAGGACCCAATTATGATTTTATTTATATAAAATCCCAATTTCTTTATTTTGATATTTGACTTTATTTAATCCTCACTATTAATTGACCAAGACTAATTTTATTTTACTATTTCTTTTATATATACAAGACTAATTTTAATATTTCATTATTTCTATTACCAAAGTAATTTCTTTTTAATTTAGTTTATTCTAATAATTCCTAGAAGACCTAAATACGTTAAAAGACTATCATATCCCTCTTTATAGCAGCCCAATCTCAACCAATGGTATATTTTAATCTTAGACATTAATTTTAATGAAGTTTAGCATTAAAACAACTTTTAAATACCATTTAATTAATCTAACTTTTTCTTTTATTAAACAAAACACTTATTCACCAAATAAAACACCAAACATCATCAGATCTCTCTCCCTCATTTCACATGCCACACACACACTCACACACACTTCATGATGTTCTTGCTCTACCTCTCTCCTCTCCCTTCATCTCTTTGTTTTCTCTCAAGAACACTTAGAACCCTAGCTTAAGAATACTCATTTGAAGGCTTTTGAACCCAGAAAATTCAAGTAATCAAGTTAGATTTGTAAGAAGGTAAGAGTTTTCTACTCATTTTCTTTTACAATTCATGATTTAGTGATGAAGCCCATGTTGGGCAGATTTGATATTCTTGAGGAAAACTTAGTTTTGATGATTGTGATGATGGAGGATTTCTGAAAAATTGGTACTAAAATGTAGTGTTGATGTTGGGTAATTGAATTTGGGTGGTTTGATATGTTTGTGAGGAGTTTTGATTGTTAAAATTGTGCAGAATTTGTTGATCCCGTAATTTTGTGATATCAGTACTAGAAAGATACTTTGGGAATTTTGATTTTGGTCTTACTTGATTCTATCAGATTCTTCTATTCCTTAGGAGTAAAAATGCATTGAAATCATGCAATTTGGACTTATGGTTAATTTTATATGATTTTTCAAATTTACCCATCCAATTTTTTGCTGAGGCTGATTTTCCGCTGAGGCTGATTTTCCGATGGCTTTTAACCTTTGAGAAAGGGTATGAAATTTTAATAAAATAAAATCCTATGTCTTAGGAGATTTTTTCACTCTGAGTCATCTGATTTGGACTAATATTTTATTTTTAATGATGTTCACAACAAATATTGCCAAAATAAAGTATCATTGTTACTGCTGTATTTCTATAACTTTGAGTAATTAATTAACATAGTTAGACACATTTGATTTTGCTGAAATTTTGACAGTATCCCCCTCACATATTGAAGTTTTATTCTGTGAATTTTCATGATATTTTGAGTTGCATTGCTTAGTGACCCAATTACCCAAGTTATGCTCTGTTTTACTCAAATAAGCTGATTTTTCTGATCAGTATATGACTAAGATTTGCTTATGAATTTGTCACAACTCTTATATGGCCTTGATATGGCTTAATTATATGATGTACTGAGTATGCTTAGAGATATTTATCATTATGCTTGATGTTAGATTGATAATATACAAATACTAGAACTTGTATATGTAGACATCTTACATATATAATTAAAATGCATGAAGAGATGCTTTGTTTCTTTATTTAACTACTTGTTAGCTTGATTTGTTGAGTTGAATTATATTATAATTTTATTTAGGTGATTATGCTTGATGATTTCTATGGGGTATGTTAGATGGAATTGGTGGCTTTTGATTGATAACTTTTGAGCATAAGCTAAGCTTTTTTATGTGAATAGGATATTTGATGATCACTTTACTTCATTGAATAATTATTTGATATGAAGATTTGTAGAGCATAATCATGTGATAATTATATGTTATATATGATTATTGATGGATGATTAACATATTGTTTGATGTTGGGGAGTGTATGAGATAGGATTATGAGATTAGAATGATTAGGATTATGATGGATACGTGATTATCATAGGGGAATGATTTATATATTTGAGAAATATGATAGGAAATTGATATATATATTTATTTATGTGCAATATTTGGTGGGTGATCAAGGTTTTAATCCAGAGATTAAGTTGAGATTTGCTTCTTTTGTTAGGACTAAGGTAAGTCTTTACATCCCATAAAATGCTCTGTGTATGTGCATCTTATGAAATGATTTTACACTTGGATAAATTTTGGAAATGTCCATAATAGTGCTTTATAAATTATTCTATTATGAAATATTTTATGAATAATATAAATTCTAACAATCATATGTAATGCATGCAAATCATTTTGAGAATATGTGATAGTTGAATTTACTACATTTGTTTTATAAGGACGATTTATGTATGCAGTAGATATGAGAACTATTGGAAGCTCTTTCATATGCATTTTTGTGACATTTTTTCCAATTCATGATTGTTCTAAGGCAATCTTTGTAACTTCCTTTATTTTATACAACTACTCTTTCACCACATAACTTCAACAAGCTTCTTCTCTTTTTCCTTCAATCTTTTATCCTCTTATAAAACCTTATTCTTGCAATTTTAGCAAGTAATTAGATAAAGAATTATTGTATGTGGTTGCCCTTGGAGTTATCTCTCAAATTCTAGAACTTGTATATCTAAAGGCTTCTTCTCTTTACTTAAGGTGATATTTAATCCTCAACAATCATATTGTTTTTTTTTTCCTTCCTCTTCTATGACCCTTTTGGCTCTAAGATTAACTCTTTGCTTTTCTTCTTATTTTTTATTATTAAGTACCACATTAAAATACTTTTGTATGCCAATTTATTGAGACACACTACAAGAAAAAAGTGATTTAGCGACAGCCAAATCTATTGCTAATTCGTTGCTATTCGAGTTCGTCGCTAAAATGGGCATCATTATTAGCGACAGAATGATTGCTAATAGTAACAGTTTGTGATGGTATTTAATTAATGACATTATAATTAAATTTGTAATTAATGGTGCTTACTTGTGACGATAAAATATTTTTATTTTAAAAAATTTAATTAATTTAGCGACGGATTGGTGACAAAAAAATTTTTTTATTTAAAAAAGTATTTATTTTAAAAAATTTAGTTAGGTGACCTAACCCAGTCTAACCGAACTGACTTAACTGACCTGCCAAGAATATTATGAGATTATGTCAAACATAGGGCTTGAACCCGCATCCTTGTTATAGGGAGCACGTGCTCCAACACTAAACTGTTGATGTTCTTGTGATATATATCAATTATATAGTATATTTTTTTGTAGATTAGCAGTGGATTTGCGATGGATCAGCTACGACCTAATTTTTCATCACAATTCGTTGCAAATTAGCGACGGATTAGCGAAGGCTTGTGTAAAAATAAATTAATTTTAGAATATTTTTACACAATGCCTTCGCTAATCCGTTGCTAATTTGCAACGAATTGTGATGAAAAATTAGGATGATTAGATGAAAAATTAGCGAAGGCTTGTGTAAAAATAAATTAATTTTAGAATTTTAAAATTCCACTACAATGCCGTCACTAATTAGCGAGGAATTTGCGATAAATTTTAATTTTTTTAGTTTTAATTTATGATTAGATGAATCCATTACAAATCCATCGCTAATTAGTAATGGATTTATAGCCGTCGCAATTCCGTTGCTAATTAGCGAAGATTTGCGATGAATTTGAATTTTTTTAATTTTAATTATGATTAGATGAATTCATCACTAATCCTTTACTAATTAGCGATGGATAGTCGAAAAATCTAAAAAAATAATTTTATTTCAAAATTTGGTTTTCCGTCACAATGTTGTTGCAACTTAGCGATGGATTCTTATGCCATCGCTATTCCGTCGCAAATTAGCGATGCCAAAAATTCTATCGCTAATCTGCATTTTTCTTGTAGTGACAATCAATTTTAGTATGTCTATGACTACAACAAATTGCACAGTAATCCTCCCACTGACTTTTGTTGCCTTTTATTTGGACTTTGAGACCCACCCCTTCTTCTTGATTATTCTATCGATAACAATCATATGTGCCATAGCCATATTCCTAACAAGCTGAATAAACAAAGTCTTGCCCTCATTTCAATCCATTCTTTGGAAAATGCAATTTCTTGTACCACTTGGAGTATCTCTGCACATATGAAACTATGGAAATGCTTCCAAATTTTATTATTCATCCTTATTCTTATGAAAAGTCATGAGCATGATTTACTTGACAAATTTTGTAAAAAAATTATGTTAGAATGTGGAGCCTTGCAATAATTGTGAGATGTTGTTGACAACAATATTAAGATTTTTCTCCATACATTAGTTTGGGAAACTCATAGCATGTACTTGTAAATATACTTGTAAATCTTCGGCTCTATTTATCAATCTTTGTTATAAATGAGATTTGAGAATAAGAACTAATATGTCTTTTTTTGATATTGGAAACGGTTTGTAAATTGGTATATTTTGTTTTGGGAGACTATTTGAAATGAAGTGCATTTTTCAGAATGTGAAAGATATCACTACAAGAAAGGCAGGAATTAGTGAGGGAAATTAGAATCCCTCGCTAACTCTGCGAGGGATTAGCGAGGGAAAAGGGAGATGGGCACATCCCTTTTCCCTCGCTAATCCCTAGTTGATTAGCGACTAATCAGCGTTAACCAAAATCCTTTTTAAATTAGCGAGGGATCAAAAAGTCTAATTCAAATCCGTCACAAATTTGATATAGATTTGCAACAGAATTTTGATTTTTACTTAATATTCGTTGTAAAATTTTAGCTTTGGATTTGTGACTAATGGTAGGTGTCCCAAGCTAATCCCATGCTAATTTGTGAGCTAATAGTGACAAAATTCTTTAAAAATCCATTGCAAATTTTATGGGGATTAGGGCAGAAAGTAATTCTAAATTATAATAATATTAATCCCTAGTGAATCGCCCACAATTTTGCAAGGGATTAGAATGAGATTATGTTATGTCGTAATTCATTGGCTGATTTGCGATGGATTTGAGTTGTATTGGTGAGGGATAATTAGTATCCCTCGCTAATCCATTGCTGAAATTATCCATCACAAATCCCTCGCTAATTATCAAGGGATTTGTGAGGGATTCCCCATTTTGGGGATTCTCAATTTTTTCCTCACGATACTTTTGCGCGTGGTAAATTTTTTTATGTAATATCCTTACAAATACTAAATTCTTTATTATTTGTTGAATTGCAACCAATGTATATGGATTCAATATATGTGTAATTACCATCGACAATTTATGAAGTATAGATTATAAGTAAATGATATGCATGTATTATACCTCTATACAAATTCGTCATGCGTAGTATATAATACATTGGTCACTTTATATATACATATGTAATGCAAATATAAACTGGAATTACTATGAGAGTTATGTGTACAATCGAAGTTCTATATATTACGTTGCATTATATTTGATTTGGGTAATAAATACAATTTTGTGATTTTGGGATATGAAAGCACGCCAATACTAATTAAACCTCTCATATTAGTAAGCCTAACAAAATCGATGTTAATTAAACCTAAACAAACACCATGACGATTACTTAGAATTTTTCGCTGGCGAAATATTTCATGCTATTAATCCGTAACTAATGAGGAAGTAGCTAAGTATTGATAGAAATAAATATATTTTCCTAGTAGAGTATTGTAAAATTTGAGGAAAATGACGTATCATTCGCTAATCCGTAGCTGAATAGTGATGGATAAAATACAACGAGGGATTAGAGAAGGATCCGCGAGGGATTCAAAATTTATAACTTAAAACCACGCAGACATTTTGAGCGGAATCTGAAATTCAAAAAATCCCTCGCTAATCTCTTTCTAATACAACGCAATTAGCGAGGGATCAAAGAGGCAGTTAAAATCTCTGTTGATAGTGACCCTTGCTATTCCGTCACTAAATTAATCCCTCACTAATCACATGCTATTTTGAGAGGGAGAAGCAAGGGATTATATTTATTTTATTTTTTTGTTTCTTCGCAAATCCCTCGTTAATAGTGAGGGATTAGTGATGAATTTCATCCCTCGCAAAACCCAATGACTATAACACCCCTGTTCCTCTCTTCCCTTTCATTGTGTTCTTTTTTTTTTCTTCGGCTCATTTGGAAATTCCCTCCCATCCCGCCGGCGACCTTCCCTCCTCCTTGCCTAAACTACTGTTGAACCACCACCTAAGAGGAGTTGCAATTCCCTCCCACCACCGAACCACCGGCGACCTTCATTTGGCAAGGACTGCTACCGTAGTGTCTCCTCTCCATTGATGTCGCCGGAGCTTGGGCACCGAACAAGCTCCAGCTGCAATTGCCATTGAAATCACTTCCTACACCTCCAGTACTATCCAATGCTACCTTAACCAGAGCATACAACCTACACCACCGTGCCACTTGCTCGAGGTATGTTAAACTACTGCCACTCCTATTGCTGATTTTGTAAGACTGTAAATTCAAACTATGTTTCTGCATTAAACTTGGAATTTCCAGAATAATTTGTTTCTCACTTTCTACTTATCTTAGGTATTGAATATAATGAGAGCAATAAAAATAGATCCCTACAATTTAGTTTAAAGTAGTATAGTGAAAAGAATAATTTCTATACAACTAGACTAAGAACCTAGCCTAGTGTTAATTCATTGCACTCAAGTAACCATGAAATCTACTTCTTGGCTATCCAATTTATTAAATTGGGAACTGTGATCCTTATCTTTTGAAGCTTACCCGAGAACAAAAGCTCCATGTTTACATCACAATCAAGATAATCTTAATTTCAAAATACGATATAGAAGCCAATCAAACATGAAGTTTCCAATCATAATCAATATATGATTAACAATAAGTGGCACCCTTGATATTATAACTTACCAGTGTCACTTTTCTAGCCCTTTCAAATTACTAGATTTAAAAGACTATAGGAGTTCATGTTGAAAGACTAATCTGGACATCATAGAACCAGCCATACCTTGTTGGCATTTTCCCCCCCTTATTTTTCATTTTCCATAGAAAAGCAGAATCAACTAGTTGTATGATGCAGCACAGCCATAGGCAGTCAAAGTAATTTTTGAAAACTAGAACAGCTAGGTTTAGTTGCTAAAAGTTCAATTGTTGTTTAACTCCAAGTGTCTATGAAGTTGGATTCTCAATTGTTGTTGAAGGCATCTCCATATTTTATTAAGAGGATGGTTATGTATTTCTAACAAACAACAACTTTTGTCTTTTCTTTTTTTCTAGAGAAAATGAATCTGTAGGCTTCGTCTGAATTATGGATTTTTGACCGAGAAAAGAATGAAAAGTGAATGCTAAAGGAATGGTTTCTTTAGGTGTTGGGGATATGCCCTAGAGTCAATTTGTACTTATACTATTGTCATTATGTTTTATATAATAATATGAGGCTTTCCTTTCCATGAATAGTGAGTTTTGTTTTGTTGGTCATCAAGTACGTGACTTGATAGTAAAACCCTACAATGAATACAATGACTATTCTAAAACTATCCCTAATCGATTATTATTATTGGAATAATAATAAATTAAGATTAGTGTGTTAGTGACTTGATGGCTATGTTTTACTGGCCATCGACATTTGTGATATCGAGTCAAGACATAAATAAATGTTAGAGAACATTGTATTGGACATGACCCACTGTGAGAGTACTTCATGGAGTATGTCATAAGTACTTTCTAGCCATAATAATATTGAAAGTCCTTCGACCTAAATTCATCATAATTTCCTACTTGATAAATTCTATATTTTGACATTGTCTAAAGTTGTCTTTAACCAGATAATAAATTAGACTACTATTGGATATAGAATAAATCAAGGAGAGGAATATGATTGATTGTGAAGGAATTTATCCCTCTCAGTTATGGGAGAGATATCCATGGGCCCCTTGATAAGTTAGATTGTTAAAATGCATGGTCGTGCTCAAATATATCAATCTAAGATATTGATATCATTTGTTTGAACAGTCTACTATGAAATCAAGAAATAATTGATTAAGCTTAATAAGGGTGACATGCTCCGTGCCTTATGCTTAATCTGGATATCATGTGACAAAAGGACTAAATATAAAATTATGGTTTGGTTCAAAGAGATCACCGATCTTCATTTAACCTGGATAGTTATAATGTTTTGCTAGAAATCGCTTATAACTTGTGGGCCATTTAAATATGATTTAGGCACACTGTCAGTGTTAAATGAACCTATTGGGTTACACAATAAGCGAACTTGTTAGGTTATTTTTCTAGTGACCAGGTTCGATGAATCTGGAAATATGTCTAAGTTAATCATACTTAGAAAATTTACCAGATACAATGAATCTGGAAATATGTCCACATTCGATGTATCTGGATGATGTCCAGATTATAAGAATCTGACTCGGTAAATTAATTAGTTAAATTACCGAGATAATGGCAGAATCTTATCATATCAGTTTTAATTTAATCTGAATTTAAATTAGAATATGGTAAGATATTATTAGGGTTGGACTCTAAGAGGTTCCAATTTTTCGGTTGAGAACATTCGTGCCATTCTCTACCAGAAAAGAAAAGAAAAAACCTCTCAAACCCTAGGCGCTAGCACTCCCCGGGTATCGAGTGAGTTCGCGGTGTGTATCCGATAGAGGACGTTCGTATACTGCAGCGTCTGGTGATTGTTTGCGTTGAACGTACAACAGCGCAACCAGAATCAAAGAATTTCGATTACAACAACCAGAGGTAATTCTTAAACCTTAGATCTTCTTAATCGTTTACTTGGGTCCTCGGGAGGGATTCATGGATGTTTTCCGCGTTTAGGAGTCCACGAATTCTAACAGTGGTATCAGAGCAACTTGCTAAACGATTAGGTTGATTCATCTGTGTTAATTGTATTGTTGAATACATGTATGATATTTATATATGAATTTAACAGTATGTATCAGCATGTTCGCATGATTATGATTTTAGAATACTTAGCATGCAGACTGCCTGAATTAGGTTTAATATGTGCGTCTTAGTCACCTGATCAGACCAGATTAGTTGCAGATTGTCTGTAAATTGGTTTGTTTTAATATGATATGGTATCGTAAGCATGCTATTCGTCGTTCTATATTTGCGAATTGTTTTTATTAATCGGCCATGATAATATGTTATCTGTATAAATATGATTAAAAGAACGCATATTGTTTGTAATATGAATTTTCACGGCAATGGTTACTAAGGGGTCCGAATGTTAATTTGATTAATATTCGGAAATTGAAAGGTAAAATCTCATTTAATGAGAGAAGGAAAAATCATTTTTCCTTACGGGCGCTGCCCTTGACCTCGCTCACTGACCGCCAGCGGGACCTCGCACTGGTGCTGCCCTTGACCTCATAGGCGCTGCCCTTGACCTCGCCAGGGGCATTACCCCTTGGAACCCCAACTAACTGTTCGTTGTGTGTTATTCGTCAGTGTTTTTGATTGTAGTTGTGGATTATTTTGAATAGTGCATAGCATGACCCGTTTTATCCCAATGTGATTGGCTGGTTACATTATGGTTGTTTTAAGTTGTAATTTTTAAATACGGCCTGTGTGTCATTTTTCATTGTTGTAAAATTGTACTGCTCTCCTAGAATAGGAATTATTTTAATTTTACTATCCAATGTAAAAGAAAACGGCAGCCGACATTTACAACCAATGGGGAGTATGCTCAAGGCATTAGAGAATGCTTAAGGAGTTCATATACCTAGATTGACCACCTTGATTTTCACTTTGCTCGTGATGATCAACATAGGTTATGGGCCATGCTATGTCACTTTTATTTATGTCTTGCATGCATATTTGATATGTTTATTTCCTGCTTACTACAATCAAATTAAAAAAAAAAAATGTAAGTGTTAAATGCCTTCCAAAATCAAACACTTGTTATTACTTGGATCATTATATGGTCATTCCTACCAAAGTAGGATTCTTTTGATTATCTGAGTGAGATAAGATAGAAAATAGTTTTTCATATGTTTGATATGGTTTGACTTAACTGGGCTATCAAAATGGTTTTGGGCTTAGGGCATTTTATGAGATATTTTTAGCCAGGACATTTGATGTCTATCTCATTTAAAATTAGAGTTTTATTTAATTATAAGATTAAAGCCAAAGCTTACTTATGATTAAAATAAAATATTTTTCCCCACTACGAAACATCAAAATGTTGAAGTTTCAAAAAGTTTAAATGCTTTTAGTGGGAGTTTTTCGTTAGAGTCTCAAAAATTAATTACTTTGCATATTTTTGTATGTAGATAATGGCAACAAATAATTGGAATAATTCATTGCGATCTGTGCTTGAGAAAGACAAGCTTAGTGGGACTAACTTTCTTGATTGGGTACGAAACTTAAGAATTGTTCTTAAGCAAGAAAAAATGCTCTATGTTCTTGAAAATCCTATTCCCCCTGCTCCAGCAAATAACGCCTCAAAAACTGAAAAAGATGCTTATAGTAAGCACAAAGATGACTCCAACGATGTTACTTGCCTCATGCTAGCAACCATGAACTCTGAACTTCAAAAAAAGTTTGAAGAAGCAGAAGCATATGACAAGATTGTGCATCTCAAGGAAATGTTCCAAGAGCAAGCACGACAAGAGAGATTTGAAACTCACAAGGCGTTAAATGCATGTAAGATGGTTTTTGGCACCTCGGTAAGTGCTCATGTCCTTAAAATGAAGGGCTATCTAGATCATCTTGATAAGCTTGGTGCTCCTGTTAATCATGACATGGCCACGGATTTGATCTTGGGCTCTTTACCTATTGAGTATGACCAGTTTGTCATGAATTTTAACTTGCATAATATGGAGAAATCCATTACTGAATTGCATGGGATGCTAAAACAAGCTGAACTAAACATTAAGAAGAATACTCCTAGTGTTCTAATGGTTCAAAAAGGGAAAGGCAAAAAGAACAACCAAAAGGGCAAGGTCATGGCTAGTAAGGGTAAGGATAAGGCAAAGTCCAAGTTCAAGCCCAAACCTAAGACCAAGACACCAAAGGAGGGAGCTTGTCACCATTCTGGAGAACAAGGACATTGGTTAAGAAATTGCAAGCTCTATTTGGAAGCAAAGAAAAAGAAGGACAAGTGAGACTCGCCGCTCGGTATTTATGTTATTGAAATTAATTTATCTATTTCGATTCATGGGTATTGGATACCGGTTGTAGATCTCACATTTGTGTAAATGTGCAGGGTCTAAAAGGAGTAGAGCCTTGGCAAAAGGCGAGGTGGACCTACGAGTTGCGAATGGAGCAAAAGTTGTCTGCAGAGGTCGTAGGAACTTTTGAATTAATTTTGCCCAGTGGGCTTGTTTTAGAACTGAACAATTGTTTTCATGTTCCTGCTATGAGTAGGAATATTATTTCAGTTGCTTGTTTGGATTTAGAAGGTTTTGAATTTGCTATTAGGAATAACATTTGCTCCATTAATAAAAACGGTATTTTTTATGGAGATGCTTCATTATCGAATAGGCTTTATATTCTAAATCTTCGTGGATCTTCAGACATGTCTATCTATAATATAAATACTAAGAGATTGAAATCCAATGATTTAAATCAGACTTACTTCTGGCATTGTCGTTTGGGCCATATAAATGAGAAACGCATAACAAAGCTTCATAATGATGGGCTTCTAAAATCGTTTGATTTAGAATCTTACAAAACATGTGATTCTTGTTTATTAGGCAAAATGACTAAAGCGCCTTTCAAGAGATAAAATGAAAGGGCAACTGATTTATTGGGCCTAATACATACTGATATATGTGGACCAATGAATTCACTTGCTAGAGAAGGATTTCAGTACTTCATTACATTTACAGATGATTTCAGCAGATATGGCTACCTGTATCTGATGAAACACAAATCTGAATCATTCCAAAAATTCAAAGAATTTCAAAATGAAGTACAAAATTAACTTGGCAAAAGTATCAAAACATTTCGATCGGATCGAGGTGGTGAATACTTAAGTCACGAGTTTGATGAGCATCTTAAAAATTGTGAAATTATTTCCCAATTAACTCCACCAGGAACACCTAAATGGAATGGTGTATCTGAACGGAGAAATCGGACTTTATTAGATATGGTTCGATCAATGATGAGTCAAACTGATCTTCCAATCTCCTTTTGGGGTTATGGCCTGGAGACTGCTGCATTCATACTAAATCGAGTTCCATCTAAATCGGTTCAGAAAATGCCATATGAGATATGGACTGGGAGACAACCTAGTTTGTTATTTCTGAAGATTTGGGATTGTGAAGTTTATGTAAAGCGTTTATTATCTGATAAACTTGCACCTAAATCGGATAAATGCATATTTGTGGGGTATCCTAAAAAAACTAAAGGATATCAATTTTATCTCCCAAAAGAAAATAGAGTAATTGTTGCTCGAAATGGATTCTTTCTTGAAAAAGAATTTATTTCCAAAAGAATCAGTGGGAGTAAAATACATCTTGATGAGATTCAAGGACCACAATTAGTGCCTGAACCTTATCAAGATGAGATTCAAGAGCCACAATCAGTGTCTGAACCAAATAATGAATCTCGATTAGATGGCTCACAAGTCCAAGATGAGCCTACATCTATAGAACAAGGACCTCGAAGATCTGATAGGGTTCATCAACAACCTGAGAGATATGGATTTCTCATCACTGACGATCACAATGTGGAGCTTATGGTTAATGATGGGCCCACTTCCTATCAATAAGCCATTAAGAGTTTTGACTCTGGAAAATGGTTAGAGGCTATGAAGTCTGAGATGCAATCCATGTATGATAACCAAGTTTGGACTTTGGTTAACCCACCTAAAGGTTCAAAAACCATTGGGTATAAGTGGGTTTTCAAAGGAAAACAAACATGGAGGGAAATGTGCATACTTACAAAGCACGACTGGTAGCAAAAGGTTATAGACAAACCCATGGTATAGACTATGATGAAACCTTTTCACCAGTTGTAATGCTTAAATCTATCAGAATTCTTCTTGCCATAGCAGCATATTATGACTATGAAATTTGGCAAATGGATGTCAAAACCGCGTTTCTTAATGGAAACTTACTCGAAGATGTGTACATGACACAACCTGAGGGTTTTGATGATCCTTTGAATTCTAATAAAGTGTGCAAGCTTCAAAGATCCATTTATGGATTGAAGCAAGCATCTCGAAGCTGGAATCTTCGTTTTCATGAAGCAATTAAAGAATTTAACTTTATAAAAAATGAAGATGAGCCTTGTGTCTATAAGAAAACAAGTGGGAATGCAATAGTCTTTTTGGTACTTTATGTTGATGATATCTTACTTATTGGAAACGACATCCCAACTTTACAAAGTGTAAAGACATGGTTGGGAAATTGTTTCTCAATAAAAGACTTAGGTGAAGTTGCCTATATTCTAGGTATAAGGATCTATAGAGATAGATCTAGAAAGCTAATTGGACTAAGTCAAAGTGCATACGTTAACAAGGTACTGAAAAGGTTCAGTATGCAAGACTCTAAGAGAGGATTCTTGCCAATGTCACATGGCATTAAGCTCAGCAAAACTCAAAGTCCTTCTACGAAGGATGAAGAAGAGCGCATGAACAAGATACTATACGCTTCCGCTATAGGGTCTATCATGTATGCCATGTTATGTACTCGACCCGATGTATCATATGCATTGAGCATGACGAGCAGTGTTCCGATCAAATCTCGGAGAGGCACACTGGATCGCTGTCAAGAACATACTCGAAGTACTTAAGAAGAACTAAAAATATGTTCTTAGTTTATGGAGGACAAGAAGGCGAGCTAGTTGTAAATGGTTACACCGATGCTAGTTTTCGATCCGACATAGATGATTATAGATCGCAATCAGGTTTTCTATTTTGTTTGAATGGAGGTGCTGTAAGCTGGAAAAGTTCAAAGCAAGACACCGTGGCCGATTCTACTACAGAAGCTGAGTATGTAGTTGCCTCAACTGCAGCTAAAGAAGCAGTTTGGATTAAAAAGTTCGTTACAGAACTAGATGTAGTTCCTAGTATTGTGAACCCAGTGGATCTCTATTGTGACAACAATGGAGCCATTGCACAAGCTAAGGAACCAAGATCACATCAGCGATCCAAACATATACTTAGACATTTTCATCTCATTCGAGAAATTATTGATAGAGGAGATGTCAATGTATGCAAGGTACCAACTGATGACAATGTTGCAGATCCACTGACAAAGCCTCTCCCATCGTCTAAACATGATAGTCATACCAGATCAATGGGATTACGGCTTATGCCAAATTGGTCTTAGTGCAAGTGAGAGATTGTTGGGGATATGTCCTAGAGTCAATTTGTACTTATACTATTGTCATTATATTTTATATAATAATATGAGGCTTTCCTTTCCATGAATAGTGAGTTTTGTTTTGTTGGTCATCAAGTACGTGACTTGATAGTAAAACCCTACAATGAATACAATGACTATTCTAAAACTATCCCTGATCGATTATTATTATTATTATTAAATAATAATAAATTAAGATTAGTATGTTTGTGACTTGATGGCTATGTTTTACTGGCCATGGATATTTGTGATATCGAGTCAAGACATAAATAAATGTTAGAGAACATTGTATTGGACATGACCTACTGTGAGAGCACTTCATGGAATATGTCATAAGTACTTTCTAGCCATAATAATATTGAAAGTCCTTCGACCTAAATTCATCATAATTTCCTAATTGTCTAAAGTTGTCTTTAACCAGATAATAAATTAGACTACTGTTGGATATAGAATAAATCAATGAGAGGAATATGATTGATTGTGAAGGAATTTGTCCCTCTCAGTTATGGGAGAGATATCCATGGGCCCCTTGATAAGTTAGACTGTTAAAAATGTATGGTCGTGCTCAAATATATTAATCTAAGATATTGATATCATTTGTTTGAACAGTCTACTATGAAATCAAGAAATAATTGATTAAGCTTAATAAGGGTGACATGCTCCATGCCTTATGCTTAATCTGGATATCGTGTGACAAAAGGACTAAATATAAAATTATGATTTGGTTCAAAGAGATCACCGATCTTCATTTAACCTGGATAGTTATAATGTTTTGCTAGAAATCGCTTATAACTTGTGGGCCATTTAAATATGATTTAGGCACACTGCCAGTGTTAAATGAACCTATAGGGTCACACAATAAGCGAACTTGTTAGGTTATTTTCTGGTAACTGGATTCGATGAATCTGGAAACATGTCTAAGTTAATTGAACTTAAAAAATCTACCAGATACAGTGAATCTGGAAATATGTCCACATTCGATGTATCTGGATGATGTCCAGATTATAAGAATCTGACTCGGTAAATTAATTAGTTGAATTATCGAGATAATGGCAGAATCTTATCATATCAGTTTTAATTTAATTTGAATTTAAATTAGAATATGATAAGATATTATTAGGGTTGGACTCTAAGAGGTTCGAGGGTTTTTAAGAAAACCCTAGCCGTCTTTTCAATAGTCCAATTTTTCGGTTGAGAACATTCGTGCCATTCTCTACTAGAAAAGAAAAGAAAAAACCTCTCAAACCCTAGGCGCTAGCACTCCCCGGGTATCGAGTGAGTTCGCGGTGTGTATCCGATAGAGGACGTTCGCATACTGCAGCTTCTGGTGATTGTTCGGGTTGAACGTACAACAGCGCAAGCAGAATCGAAGGATTTCGATTACAGCAACCAGAGGTAATTCTTAAACCTTAGATCTTCTTAATCGTTTACTTGGATCCTCGGGAGGGATTCGTGGATGTTTTCCACGTTTAGGAGTCCACGAATTCTAACATCAGGTTCCTTGCTTATGAAAGTAGTTAAAATATAGATGTCATAGGCTTAACAGATTTTTAAATAGTTTTTCCAATTAGCAGCATTTTCTTTAGTAGCTTAAAGTAAGCTTAAAACTAAGAAGGAAGGGTCTATTATCAGTATGAGAATATATATATTCTACACTTTGCATTATTTTTTACTGCTAGAGAACAATAGTTGGCTAATTATAGGCATTCTTGAACTTCATCTTTGGATAATCCTTCTCCCTTTCTTTTTTTCCTAGTGCTTTTTTCTCTAGTGAAATATATAATACAAAGCAACAATACCCTGTTAACTTTACAATTGCTGACTTGAGAGTTTTTGAAACTAGATCAGTGCATTTTTGGACAAATGTAAAATACTATGTGTACGTGTATGTGTGTGCATGTTTTATTTTCAATGTGGTGTGGTTAAGACCCGTACAAGGGACTTATGGAGTGTGGTAATTTCTCTATTATAGTAACCTATTTGTGTAATTTGTTCTATCTTACACTTATAATTTGTTCTATAGTAACTTTATGTTATTATTACACAGAGGTTAGACATACTGTTCTTCATTTTTGGTATTGACTGGACAGACGAGCACTTCTAAGGTAAGAAAATCCTCCAATTATGTCTTTAGAATCCCGTGAGTAATGTGTGATCATTCCCCGTGAGTGATGGGCGATCGTTCCCTGCGAGTGATGGGTGATCATTCCCTATGGATAATGGGTGATTACCCTCAAGTTAGTGTTGTTGATTAATTGTTATGAGATTATTAGTATTTTGTGTGTTTTTTACAATGAATGTTGGGTGAATTGAGGCGGCTTAATGCCTAGAAATCGTTCAATTTATATGGAAAACTCCGTAAATTTTTTTTAAAAAAATTTAGAATACACAACTTAAAACCTTTTACTGCTATAGTTAGGACTTCAATGGGAAACTCAATATAGATACTTACATCTTATGAAAATTTTATTAAAATTATAGTATCATTCTCTACTATATTATTCACATACTTTATCCTTGCACTAATGTTGTGGAGTTTTTTGTTCTATCCCGTATACATTCACTTCCCATCCTACAAACACTTACCTTCCCGATGGTACTTTCATAATTCAATCTTTCTCCTATAGTTTGTGTTGTTGATTAATTGTTATGAGATTCTTTCTGTTTTGTGTGTTTTTTACAATGCATGTTGGGTGAATTGAGGTGACTTTGTGCCTAGAAAACGTTAAATTTATAAGGAAAACTCTATCAAAAATTTTTAAAAAAAATTAGATTACACAACTTTAAACCTTTTTTAGAGTTAGGACTTCAATGAGAAACTCAATATAGCTACTTGATAGTATTTGTACTGTATCATTATTTAATCTTTTTTCCATAATTCATAACAAGTATGTTAGGGTCCTCGACCTCCACAATCACCAAGGTTCTTCATTCAAATTATACAAGTGTTAATAAGCTACACTGTTATGGATTAAATGTAGATGGATGTATAGAAGACACGTACAAGGGATTAAAGGAATTACATCTAAGCGTGCAAGAAAGGGCGAGTATACAGATTGAGCTCTGAGTCTTCGAGGGTGAGACAGAGGTTGCAGCAGCCATCTACATCTGAGTCATCGACTTCTTCTACCTCGTTTGATGTGAGCCAGTTACAGAGAGAGTTACGCACGGAGAGGAAGAGGTGGGAGATGGTTGAGCATCAGGTACAGGAATATCGGAGTCACAACCAGAGCTTGACTGAGTACCCAACGCTTATGTCTCAGAATTTGAATCTACCTCCGCCACCCCCAATGCCAGTTGTTCAGGAAGACGATGTTGAGGATGAGGAGGACTTCATCATCAGTCATTCGGATTCACATCCTGATCATCAGTCATGTCCTTCTGATCCACCCCCACCCCTCCGTCGGTTCTAGCATCCGCACCGATTGTTGCTTCATAGTTAGGACATTTAGATTACATTTTTATATATTATTCATATTATTCATTATCATATTTATTAATTATACTATTTCATGGCTTTTTTATTTAATTGATTATTGGCATTACTTTGTTAGATGAATTTTCTCCCAATACAGGACATTTTTTAAAAATATTTTAAAATTATTATTCATTAGCGAGGGTTTTTAATCCCTCGCTAACAGCAACGAATTAGAGGTGGACGTTCTGTCTGCTTAAAAATCCGTCGCTAATTACTCACTGACAAAATAGAGCGAATTACTCCGTAGCTAATCCCACGCTAATTTGCGAGGGATTAGAGACGGATCATTAAAATAATTAATTAAAAAGAAAAATTCCATAGGTAATCCCTCGCTAATTTGCGAGGGATTAGAGACGGAAGCTTTCTCTAGTTACGAACATTTTACATTTATTAAATATTAAAATAAATCCTTCGCTAATCCTTGGCTATTTAGCAAGTGATCTGCGACGGATTTTAAAATTCTCTCACAGATCCATTTCAAATATCTTTGCTGAAGCTCATTGACTGCTAAAAAATTCCCTCGTAAATCCGTAGCTACTTGTGATGAAAATTTTAATCCGTCGCAAATATTTGCCTTTGCGAGGAAGAATCCGTCACAAATTTTTAATCCGTCGCAATTTTTGTAGTGTATGTTAAATTTTTGAAAATGGGAATGAAATATTGAAAATATTGTTGGGATACTCCTTGAAAAGAAGCATTCATGTAGAGCTACTTGAAGTGTGAATGTGAATCCTTGAGTACTCAATGGGGCAAAACTCTTGTACTAGCTTTAGTTAGAGATAAATAAATCCAACTAACCTAATCAATTTTGGGATTTGTCTTACTCCAAATAGGGCATCAATACTTGGTAGTTAAGCCGGTTTCAGCTAGCTACAGGAATTTGATCCAAAAAGTGGAGTTTCTACCTAAAATTGAGGGCTTCGACCCAAAGAGTGTAAAGAGTATAGTTTTTACCCAAAGCACAAAGTTTTGACCCGAAAAGTGCAAAAAGTGGAGTTTCTATCCAAATGAAAGATTTTGACCCGAAAAGTATCAATATTGTGGTCTCTACCTTAAATAATGTTTTGCAGGTAAAAGATTTAAGTTTGGAACTTGTGTTTCTTGAGATTTCTGAATACGGTTCAAAGCTCAAAATCCAAATATTGTATATTTGTTCCCAAAGATTTATTTATGAGTTTTTCACTGGTATGTGATCCTAAAAATGTTATCACTACAAAAAAACAGGGCAACTACGACGGTCACAAAACCTTCATAATAGACTAACTAATTTATACGACGATTGAAGTAAAATCATTGTATTTGTTCACAAAATACAATGGCGTAAAGTAACCATCGCAATAGATTAAGTCAAATACGATGGTTTACATGAACCATCGCAATAGATTAGGACCAATACGAAGGTTTACATGAACTGTCACAATATCTAATTATAACAAAACCCCTCAAAATTATTTTAAATTTTATCTGATTATTTCAAATTTAGTCACAATACTCTTGGTAATTGTTACAATAAATTTAACGATTGGATCATTAATTTGATATATTTATATTTGTAAATACTAAGATATATTTCTATTTTATAGATATTACTGCACAAATGTGATAAAATAAAACGAATGGCCTTCAAATTTGGTCACTAAACTTGTTTTAACTTTATAAATGCATGTAATAGTTAGATCATTGATTTTTCAAATAAATTTTTGTTTACATCTTAAGTTATCATATATTTGTATTAAAGAGCTTGAATTTCATTTTAATTATTAGTTATTCTAAGATATATATATATATATATTATTTATATACAGTATAAATAATATATCCTGATTAGTTAGTAAATATTAGATTAATATATTATATAACATAAATGATTTTTTAATTACAAACATAAATAAGCATGTGTACATATATATCTACATACTTAGGTAGAGTATACTATCTCTTAAGTATATATATAGACATTCTATCTGTAAATTTTATTGCAAAAGTAAACTTTATATAATTTTATTTGTCATATTAGTAAAATATATATATATATATATATATGTATGTATGTATATGTGTGTGTGTGTGTGTAAATAAAAAACAAATAAAAATCATTTTTTTATAAAAAAAATTAAGATTGTAACCTATTAGCCAGCTAATCATTTTGTCTATTTTATTAATATATTTAGGTAGAAAAATCAAGCAGCTGATTCTAACCAATTTTAGCTGTTCTTCAAAAGATTCATTTTTTTTTTTTTTTTACATTTTTGACCCTTTTCTTAGAATGGATATAGGTTTACATAATTTAGATAGTTTACAATTTGCTTAACCATGTCCAATAATTTTGAAGTCCACTAATTTCTGATGACTGAGAGAGCAAATTTTGTGTGAGGAATATATATATCTGTGCAAGGAAGAAGAGAAGCCATGAATAGAGATAGTTTAATGTGAATGCAATTATAGAAAATTAGTGCATTGGAGTTCATGCGCCGTCACATGTATATTGATAACGCAATGAAGAAAACGAGCGGATGGAGGACTGAGAAGAGAAAGAGACAAGGAGGAAGAGGAAGAGGTAGATGACAGGTGGAGGGAAGGATGACTGAGTAGAGAAAGAGACAAGGAGAAAGGGAAAAAGATGACACTGGGAATAGTTGACAAGACTGCTCGTGATGACTGGCATATTCTGATTTTCTTCTTGTTTTACATGTACTACTATTTCTAATAGCGGGCTAGGCATTTTCTATTTGTTATATAGGTAGTATTACTTCTCTTGTGGAGTTTATGGATTATTTTTGATTTCAATATTCAAGAGATTGATTTTGATTTGTTTGGCATTCAGCAAATTGTGTTTTATTGTCATTGGTGTTGAATGAGTTGAACGGATTGTATTTGATTTGAAATTATAGGTGGATAGGCCTAAATACCAAGCAACTATTTTTTAAAAAAAAATTAATTAAAAACGATGGCCAGAATCGTCATATTTGTGAAAAACAAATAATGTCGCATATGATTAACCAAATACGATGGTCATAAAACCGTCGCATTTCATTAACCAAATACGACGGTTGTTTTTACTTAATAGTCGCAATTGCTGAGTATTTGCGATAGTTACAGCCGTCGAAGTTAATCGTCGCAAATACTAATTAATTATGACGGCTGGCAACCGTCGCAATTGCTGAGCATTTGCGATGGTTACAGTCGTCATAATTACTACCGTCGCAAGATTTATTGCTACGATTGTAATTCAATGGTTGGATACCGTCTCAAATACTTAGCAATTGCGACGGTTAAGGCCGTTGCAAATAACCATCACAATTAACAAGTATTTGTAATGGGTTAATACCGTTGTATTTATGGAATAATTGTGATGATTGTTTCACCAAATACGACGGTTAGCAAAATCTCAGCCCAGGTGAGTAATTGCAACGCTTTTCCCTGACCGTTGTATTTATACCGTCGCATTAGATAAATACATCGTTTTTTTGGTCTTTTTAAATAAAAACTACAGCATTATATACGACGGCTAAAAAACAGTCGTTTTTAGCAAAAACGACTGTATTTTCTCAAACACGACAATTTTTCAGCCATCGTATTTGCCTGAAGTTTAGTGGTGTATCTTACTCTAATTTTTGAAGAGTATTTTATGATTTCTCTTAAAAGCTTCATTGAGTAAATATTTGAAGGTATAGTTTGAATACTTGTATTTATTAGTAGATTAATGTTTATCATGCATCATGAAGTGTTTTAAAAGATTCCATGGACACACTACCAGACTTACTGAGTTGTTTATTTCACACACATTTTATCCATGATTTTAGGATTGAAAACTTCCTGTCAGAATAGAAGGAGCTAGCTTGCTTTTTTTGTGTACTGAGCTATTCTTGTTGAGACTTGTATTATTTTCTAAATTTTGCGGATTACTTATATTTGGAAAATTAAGTATTATAATTGGGAACTTTTGTTGGAGTTATTTCTCTCTCTCTCTCTCTCTCTCTTTTGAGTTTGATGTATTTAAATGAAAGATTTGTAATAGATTTTAATTTAGTGAGTTATTTAAAGTTCCAAAATTTTATTTTAGTTGTCACGTTATAAAGACCCCTTTCATTTAAATGGGGCGACATTCCTAACTCGTAGGCCCTAAGTTAGTGGGATATAACAACGAGAATGTTCAATAAATGGGACAACATATATTTTGATTTTTCAGAAGAATAAGTAACCAAAAAAAAAAAATCATATTACAATTTTAGAAGAGACATGCTATTTATAAGAAAACTATATTTTAATTGGTCATAACTTTTCACTAGTGATCAGTCATGTTCCACAAGATATAACATTCTATGAAAGATCATATGTGGTTTCACGAGTCATAACTTTCCACGAAGGATTATATCTTTTCTTATGATCATAAATTTTCACTAATGTTTAGACACTTTTCAAATCAAAGTAGACGATGTTTGTTTTGAAAATATGCTAAAATAAAATTCAAAAAATAAACATTAAATGAAACTTTATCTTTTTCCAAATTTTATTAACAAACTATCCAACAACAAGAGTCAAGCGGCACCGTCTGCTTCAAAGGAAGCAACCGATTAGGGTAAGCAAGCAAGGATCTCAGAACTTCTACAATGAAGCGGTGCCACTAGGGGTGAGGTAGGCAATGCTGCTAGAGCTGATACTTCAACATGCAGAAAAGAAAATATATAATGTCGATGGAATAGGAGGAAAAGGGAGGGAAGACAAACAAAGAAAATAATCTACTAAAGAAATAGTTCTCTAGCACAATAGAAAGGAAGCAAAACCTACCAAGAATTCATTTAACTTTCTCCAGCATGCCTGTGGCACTGCAGAAAGGAACTAGATCTGCAAATAATTCATTCAATTTAACTAACTATCTAATAGAAAGCAAAGATCTCAAAATTTCCAAGAAGAAACAAGAAGCGAGATAAGAAAAAGAAACATATTAGCCTTATTGAAACAACCTAAGAAAGTCACCTCTATATATGGGATGTGGAAAACAAAGCAAACAATGACAAAAATTTACCAAAGGAATTTGGAAGATTAATCACCAATTACTGATTAGAAATGCCAAACAATAGAAATAGGGTAAAAACTTCAGGAATATATTTAAAAGATTGAAAGGAAGAAACTAATAGAGTGAAGATTGAGATAAGAATGACAGAGAAGAAAAAAGCTTGTGATTGGTGCTATGGTGCAAAGCTAAGAAAAGAGAAGGGAAAGGATGCAATTTTATCTGAGCATCTGAATTGGATAAGCATCCAAAAGTAGGAGAGGTTTGTCTGAACATTTTAACCCTAGCCACCGACTTTCTTTACTTGCCATGGTGTCAATCCAACCACCCCCTCCAACCACCCATGATCCTTGTGGCTGAAAGTCTTTTACATCTCTCTTTTATCTTCCTCACACTTTCATCAAGCTAAGCTCTTGTCACATCACAATGGTGAACCAGCGATTTTCTTCTTCTCCTAAAAAATTGATGACACTATAAGAAAACTGATCTGCCACGAAATATTGCAACGGATTTTTTTCCGTGGCAATCAACGATGGATTTGCCATGCAAAAGCACAAGACAAAGCAAATTGCGAGGGATGGCAAACCATATCAAATTTGTAGCAATTTTCCATAGAGTTGCGATGGAAATTGTAGCAACTAGTGATGAATAGATGTTTCGTCGTAAATCTATAGCAAATAAAGGAGCCAAAAAATTAGCAACTGATTTGCAATGGAAAAATATCCATGGAAAAATTATAACATTTTCTAATAAATGAAAATTGAGAAAACATAGAAGATTTCATTGCTGATCCCTAGCAAGTTGCATTAGTTGTATTTTGTCGCAAATCCTTGGCAATCTGCCATGGATTAATTTTTTAATAAAAATTAAATATTTTTCACAGCAAATCCCTAGCAAATCACGAGGGATTTGCCATGGATATTAGATGTCCCTGGCAAATCCCTAGCAGCGTGCAAGGGATTTACTACGGATTTATTTGTTCTTCTTTTTTGTTCTAATTCATTTTTTCTATTAATTTGTATTAATTCTAAGTCAATACCCTTTGAAGAACAAAGATAAATTGTTTTATAAATTTTTTGATTTGTTTATCTCTAACTTATTTTGTCTCAAAAAGGAATTGAGAATTAAAAATAGAATGTATTATCTTTTAGTGTCAATATATGTGTGTATTAAAATAAAAAGTTTTAAAGGTATGATAGAATCTTTGTATTTGGATAACAAAAGGTGTTGGAAATGTCAGCATAATTTACTATATTAGGATTAAGAATATACAAATGTGTGTGTGTGTGTGTGTGTGTGTGTGTTACGATAAATTTGAAAAAAAAAGAAAGATTTTAAAATTTTAATAAAAATATTGTCCTAGTAAACTAGTAGGGATTTGCCACGAATTTTAGTCGTCCATGGCAAATCCCTAGCAATATGCGAGGGATTTGCCATAGATTTGTTTTCTTCTTTTTTTTGTTCTAATTTTTTATTATATTAATTTATTTTAATTCTAATTTGATACCCTTCAAAGAACAAAGATAAAATTTTTTATAAAATTTTTGATTTGTTTATCTCTAACTTATTTAATCTAAAAATAGAATTCAGAATTAATAGTGGAATGTATTATCTTTTAGTGTCTATTATATGTGTATTAAAATAAAAAGTGTTAAAGATATGACATAATATTTGAATTTTGGCAACAAAAGCCATTGTAAATGTCACTAAAATTTACTATATTATGATTGAGAATAGAGTCCCCCCCCCCCCCCCCTTTTTTTGTTGCAAAATAGAGATTAAAAGAAAGAATTTAAAATTTTTTTAAGTATTCTGTCGCAAATCCTTGGCAATCTGCCACGAAATAATTTTTTAATAAAAATTAATTATTTTCCATAACAAATCCTGACTAAAATCCGTGGCAAATCCCTAGCAGTCTATGAGAGATTTGCCATAGATTTATTTTTTTCTTCTTTTTCATTCTAATTCTTTTATTATATTAATTTGGCTTAATTCTAATTCGTTACCCTTTGAAAAACAAAGATAAAATATTTTATAAACTTTTTGATTTGTTTATCCCTTACTTATTTAGTCTATAAATGGAATTGGGAATTAATAGTGGCATGTATTATCCTTTAGTGTCTAGTATATGCTTATATAATTAAAAAGTTGTAATGATGTGATATAATATTTGAATTTTGACAAAAACAGTCGTTGGAAATGTCACTATAATTTACTATATTATGATTGAGAGTAGCCCAAGAATATATATATATATATATATATATATATATATGCAAAATAAAGATTAAAAGAAAGGTTTTAAAATTTTATTATGTGTTCCCTCACAAATCACTGGCGATTGCCACATAATAAAATAACATAATCTATTTGAAGATTAAAAGAAAGGATTTTCCATGGAATTTATTTGAAAATAAATAATAAAATAACGGAATCTATTTGAAAAAAATGGTTCCGTGCCAGTCTGCCATGGATTTGCCACGGCAATTATTTGAAAATATTGGTTCCGTGGCAATCCATGGCAATTTGCCATGGATTTTCCATGGAGTCCATACGAAAACTTCAAGCCATAGACTGGCTACTGCTTGAAGAAGTACAGGTCATGAAGAAAAATAAATAACAAGCATCGATTTTCATCCTTAACAGGCACTGGTTCAAGCACTTAACAGGCATCTATTAATGTCGTAGATCAAACCTATGGCCAGATTTTAGCTTTGATTTAGGGCGAAAAGAGGGCTTACAAAAGAGGACATTTTTGGACAAGAAAGAGCGTCTGCCACTTGAGAAGAACACCTACTCACAAGAGAGAAGAGATAGGAGAGATTTGGAGGTTGTTAAGTGAAGATTGAAAATAGAGATGAAGATCAAAGCTTGTCTGTGAGTATTATTTTTACTTTTTCTCTTTATTTTTCCTTTTCAAAATGTATTTTATTACTTTAATTGTTCTTGAAGGGATGAACCCTAATTAGTTTTTGTATTAAATCTTACCTTGATGTGCTGGATTGCAATTTCTATTGAATGATTACTTTGATTTAGTGTGTTGGATTCATTATTTGGTATCCTCTCTTCTAATGAAACAATCAAACCATACTTGCACAAATGTGTGGTTTGAATATTTGGCATTTTAATTAAAATTTGATTGTGTGTGTTTGTTGGTAATATATTCCATACTCAAAATCGTACAACACCTATACTCAAGTCTAAGGGTACTTATCCATGCAATAGTGGTGATAGACTAATCTTTATTTATTATAGTATTTTTATAAAGATATCTATCACGTAGTCCACAGTTCTACATATTCCAAATATGCTTACACTATTAGCATTAGAGGACTACTCACTAGTTAAAGGTAAACTATTTTTTATTTAGAAATCATAATGTAATGATCTAAACCTTGATAAAGTCCCTAACTTCATCAATAGATCAAGAACATTTTTTTTTTTTTTTTTTTTGCTTATGTGTTAGTGATGGGTGTTCATTATGCTCATATTTATTAGTTATTTTGTACGAAGTTATCCTAAATTTATAATTAAATGACTACTTATTTTCCCCTTTTTTGCCTTATTTTGTGTAGAATGCATAAATAAGAGATGACTAAAGAAATAGTGTAAAAAAAGATTAAGAAGCATCAAACTGGCTCCTTGTACAAGGGTAAACAAGCATCGGTTCAAGACAAAAAAATTAGAGAAACATTCTGGAAATAGTAGGAACCAGTTTAGAGAACATATAGTCGTCGATTACTTTATTCAATAGGCAGCAGTTGGACAATTGAAGAGGTACCTGTTATTTCCAAAGAGTACAAGAACTGGAATAAGACTATCAATAGGCGCCAGTTTGAAGGATAGATAGGCACTAGTTTAGAGAGGGATTCGAGATCTTTAAGAAAAAGTACACAACAGATGCTGGTCTAGCTTTACAACAGGCGCTAGTTCATATCAAGAGAAGTCAGTACACAACAGATTTCATGAGTTTTTAAGGAGCATTATAAATAGACCATTGTGTTGCCTTGTCAAGGGACAGACCAACAAGGGTGAGAGCCACTCTCAAGTCCTAGAACACCAAGGAGAAACATAAGGAAGGATCCAAGTCTTATTTGGAAGAGAGGAGAGCATCTTCAAGAGGAAATTGCAAGAGGAAGAAGAGATAACTTGTCTACGAATTTATTTTCTTTTCTCTTACATTTCCTTGTAGATTTTGATTTAGCTTTTGTGGATTAATGATGTATTTAAAAGGTTGAGCCCATATTTTGTTAGATCTTGACATCTATTTGAGTTATTGACAAATAATTTTTTGGTATTCAATCACTTGTTGTGTATTGTGTACTTCTATTTGTTGGGTTTTCTTGTCCTAATAATTTTGAGAGATAGGGTTAGGATGTAGAAACTCAATTTATAGATTAAGTTTATGGGTTTCTCTTGAATCACCTCGAGAGAGGGGTTTGATGGTGAGAATTAGGTGATTGAAGGGTTGTGAGGTTGCCTAGAGATAGGGGCTTTATTTTCCCCAAATTAGTTGGATAATGGGTCTTAATGTTGGGGATATGCCCTAGAGTCAATTTGTACTTATACTATTGTCATTATGTTTTATACAATAATATGGGGCTTTCCTTTCCATGAATAGTGCATTTTGTTTTGTGGTCATCAAGTACGTGACTTGATAGTAAAACCCAACAATGAATACAACGACTATTCTAAATCTATCCCTAGTCGTTTATTATTATTGGAACAATAATAAATTAAGATTAGTATGTTTGTGACTGGATGGCTATGTTTTACTGGTCATGGATATTTGTGATATCAAGTCAAAACATAAATAAATGTTAGAGAACATTGTATTGGATATGACCCACTGTGAGAGTACTTCATGGAACATGTCATAAGTATTTTCTAGCCATAATAATATTAAAAGTCCTTTGACCTAAATTCATCATAGTTTCCTACTTGATAAATTCTATATTTTGACATTGTCTAAAGTTGTCTTTAATTAGATAATAAATTAGACTACTATTGGATATAGAATAAATCGAGGAGAGGAATATGATTGATTGTGAAGGAATTTGTCCCTCTCAATTATGTGAGAGATATCCATGGGCCCCTTGATAAGTTAGATTGTTAAAATGCATGGTCGTGCTCAAATATATCAATCTAAGATATTGATATCATTTGTTTGAACAGTCTACTATGAAATCAAGAAATAATTGATTGAGCTTAATAAGGATGACATGCTCCGTGCCTTATGCTTAATCTGGATATCATGTAACAAAAGGACTAAATATAAAATTATGGTTTGGTTCAAAGAGATCACCGATCTTCATTTAACCTGGATAGTTATAATGTTTTGCTAGAAACCGCTTATAACTTATGGACCATTTAAATATGATTTGGGCACACTGCCAGTGTTAAATGAACCTATAGGGTCACACAATAAGCGAACTTGTTAGGTTATTTTCTGGTAACCGAATTCGATGAATTTGGAAACATGTCTAAGTTAATCGAACTTAGAAAATCTACCAGATACAATGAATTTGGAAATATGTCCACATTCGATGTATCTGAATGATGTCCAGATTATAAGAATCTGACTCGGTAAATTAATTAGTTAAATTACCGAGATAATGGCAGAATCTTATCATATCAGTTTTAATTTAATTTGAATTTAAATTAAAATACGATAAGATATTATTAGGGTTGGACACTAAGAGGTTCGGAGTGGGTTTTTAAGAAAACCCTAGCCGTCTTCTTGTATGTGCCAATTCTGTTGTAAAAAAAATTCGTGCCTTCATCCACCAGAAAAATAAGCCTCTCAAAAACCCTTGGCGCTAGCACTCCCCGGGTGACGAGTGAGTTCGCGGTGTGTATCCGATAGAGGACGTTCGCACAACTGTAGCGTCTGGTGATCGTTCGGGTTGCACGTACAGCAGTACAATCGGAACTGAAGGATATCGATTACACATAACAGAGGTAAATCTGCAAACCTACGATCTTCTTAATCATTTATTTGGATCCTCGGAAGGGATTCGTGGATGTTTTTCGCGTTTAGGAGTCCACGAATTCTAACACTTAATGCCTCTTAAGATTGATTAGTGAGGCACTAAATTGATATAATGGTAGGGGCTCATAACTCGAGAGAGAGTGAGTCTTATATGAGATTATTCATTAGTGCCTAATTTAAGTTGTTAATTAGCTAACTTAGGTGGCTAAGATTGACTTGATTTGGGAGATTCCATTTACTTGTATTACTTATCTCTTCTTTTCTTTTATTGGGCTTTGTGACCCTGGATGAATTCTATTGTGATTAAGTTAGCTAATTCATTTGATGGTTAGTTCATTTTCCCTAGATGAAAGATTGACCAAATAATGAGACAATAGTATAAGTAGAGGAATACGCCACCTTGCCCGAGGGAAATGATGCTTACCAATAGAACTCTATACTACATGATATGTATATTTGCGCAAATGTGTGTTGTGTGTGAGTGATTTTGGTATTTTATAATTGAACTTGATTAATTTGTGTTATTCATTGAGACTATTTTTTATGCACAAGGATATGCACACAAACAACACATTAGTTAGTAGCCCATAATCTACACTTTATTGTGAAAACATGACCTAATCACGTAGATAATTTACTAACACACTTCGACATTAATGTGTATATATGTGTGTGTATGTATATATATTATTACTAGTAATATATATTATTAAGATAATATATATATATATATATATATATAATCTTAATCTAGTAAGGAAATTTTTTAATAAATTAGTTATTGTCTTAATTTGAGAAAAGTAATAATAATTGTAGTTTTAGTTTCTTTTAGAATGAAACATAAAAGTTATAAGAGACTTTTGGATATGCCTTTAAGATAATTATTCATCTTTCAAATGTCTTAACATATCTAAGCCATTTTTGGCGTTGGTATAAAATTGGAAATGTCGTTGCTACAAGGCCATCATAACAAATAAGTAATTATTAATTATGTTAAGTTTATCTCTTATTTTTCATTTGATTCAATCACTAATTTGTATGCATAGTTTTCAAAATTGTCACCCTAGGATTTAGATTTAATTTTGATTTTCTAATAATTGAAAGCATTACATATGGTGCACTTATAAGCCACCAAAAGTCATTTGAGCCAGCAATATTTCCTTAAAACGCAAATGATAGTTTATCCATTTGTCTTTGATGTAGGGTGAGAAAATTTAGGAAAATTGCCATACATGACCATGCTTCCCTAGATAATAATCACAAATATATTAGTAATGAAGAGGGAGCCAAAAGCAGCCTATTATTATTATTTTTTTTCTATTTCATCTTTTCGTTTACTAAAATATAGTGACTTATACTATTATATAGTAGAATATGTAGATTTTCATACATATATATTGGATGAATGTCAAATTTGGGATCTCTTTATCACTACAAGAGATCACGACATTTGCGAGGGGCTAATGTCGTAGCTAATTGTAAATAGCGACGACATAACGGCGGAAAACACAAGCTGAAAACTTCGCTAAATGAAAATTTGGCGACAGCAGACCTCAATCGTCACTAATAATGAGGGTTTGGCTAGAGCTAATAATCGAGTCAACGAACTTGTAGTGGTCAAATTTGCTTTGGTGTAGTGATGGAATAGTGACAACTATATATTTTTTTGCATATGGAATTTTAAGAAATTAATTTAACTCATAGCAAAACCATAGCAAATTTAGTGAGAGATTAGCGACAACATATAAACCCTAACCATATTTGTGATGGATTAGCGATGGCCTTATAAATTTATTTTACGCATATAATATAACTACCGTCGAAAACCTATAGCTATATTAGTGAGGGAGTAGCGACGGCCATCTAATTTTGCGTTTTTAGTTTGGGAATAATTTGCACTGTCACAAATCCGTAGCTAAATTAGTAAGGGATTAGCGATGGCTAGTTTTTATTTATGAAAAAAGTTCGTTCCATCGCAAATCCAATAGATTTGCGATAGAATAACTTATGCCGTCGCTAAACCTTAGGAAGTTGCTACGGATTAGCGACGATCCGTAGCTAATCCATAGCTATTTTATTTTTTAAACTAATAAGACCTATTTTGAAATTATTTTGAACCCCCTGTACTATATTACACATTGAAACAATATACAACACACAAAACGTGAATTTAGAAAAATACGCAAACCGATTTCATTAATCTGGAAAGGAAAATAATAATCTTAATAATATAAAATAATTATATAGGATAAATGTAATGTGAATATAAAATAATGATGTTAAACGAAATATCTATTATAAATGGGAGATAAATGATAAAATGTACAATAAAATCCCTAAGCTACGGGAGCAATGGCGCCAGCTGAAAGAGGTAGAGGCGGAGATTGAGGATGTGAATGGGTCGAAGGATGACGATCCGGGGGGCAGAATAAAGCTACCACCAGCGTCCTCTTCCCCATCAGCTGCCCAAGTCAACACTAATGGTAGTATAAGAAATTCGAAACTTTTTGGCATCAGTTTCATCCAACCCTGAAGATGATCCCCTCTTTGATCAGAATCCTTCTTGAGCTCCTCTCTCACCATGTGCACCTTTTTCTCTATCCTTCTCTTGACTATTTACTCTATATCTGCAGGTGCAAAGGTCTCTATAGATTGCAAAGAACTCCCCTGGAGCTGCTGCCTGGGTCGGGCTACCTCTGAGCTAAGTCTAAAAAGGTGACCTTTATTGAACCTACCAGCCGTCTCAATAAATAGAGCCTTCTCATTTGGGATACTAGAAAAGGTGATGATCGCAGACCCAGTAGAAGAAGCCTAAGTAAGGTGCTCCTAGTATCCATCATATCGTTCTAAAATTAGTTGTGAAGTCAATATTTTTTAAGTGAAATTTAACTAAATGTAAAGTATTTTATAATTCACACTTTTTTAACTCTTTACCAATGTCTTACGGAAAGGTTTACTGATGTACTGCCCCTTTCTATCCCCATTCTGAAAAATATGCAGCCTCTTATACCACTTAATATGACTAAAGTCAGTGCCCATCTTCTCCTGCTGCAATTACAATAATAACTTATTAAAATATTGACTAAAAATAATTTACATGAAGTAAAATTACAAAACGTGTGAATACTTAAAGAAAATTACCATACGATCATCATGGACAGTGAACGAGATCGAGCCTCCAGTATGAGTGCAGGTGTCTTGACCCCTATTTCTCCGAGTAGGAGATCCGCTGAAACTCCTGTGTGCGTTGCCTCATTTGCTCCTAGATCTAAGGGTCAATCCAGAAAGGGGACTGACCAACTGGGGTCACCCTCTGGACCTTCGATAAGGTGTTCGAAAGACAAGTTATGTACTTGTGCTGCCAGTTGGACCGGATTTGAGCACTATAATCGTTGGCCCAACAAAATAGCTTTTGCAAAAAATTACATTATATTCAAAGTTTGTATATAATAAATGACAAAAAATATATGTATGAAAATACAAAAACCATTAATATTATGCATTTATATAATAATTAGTAACTTATTTTGAACTCTTCAAACCAAATATTCTTAACGTGCATCGGGACACCCACAAATGTGGTGTAAGGTCCATCAAAGTATCTCTAGAATATTGATGTGATCTTCTGTACATAGGATGGGAACCAGCAAATCTTGTTTGTAAAGTTAAAATATTATAAAAATTAAAGTGAGTGAAATATACTTAGCTAATTATAATTTTTTTTTATAAAATACAGTCTAATGTACAAAATAATACCCGTCTACTCGTGGTGTAATCAAAGGTCGTGGATCCTGGTCCTGAGATCCAACTGAAAAGATGCTACAGAGGATGAAATAATAGGAGACTCATTGTCATGCCTAAGTAGTTTATATCTTGGATATTGATTAGACACTGGGATCCATAGAGCATGCCCAGGTGATGGCGTACAGTCCCATGTATGGGTACGCTTTGCATTAGTAGAAGGCTGCTACTCTCCTGTAGACATATCTAAAAGGGAAAAACATACTTAAAAAAAATGTAAGTGAAGGGAAAAATGTCATATATTCTCACAAATATATATAAATAAAAGTAAATTGTAACTCGTACTTTGTGGATCGATATCAAGATGGACCTATGAAGAACTAATCAACTAATTAAAATACACTATTCACTTAAGTTATCCTCTGAAATGTATTCATTAGAATCAACTTATGTCTAAGAATCTATTTACCAATCACCCCTCACATTAGATATATTGTAGTTTAAATCTTAGTCCCGATCTAATGTTTCCTCCTAAACGTCCAGTAACTCATTTATGCCTTCTCTATATGTTAAGGGACCAAGATCAACTACCAAAGATATAATCATTGCATCATTGTCATCAACTTCTTTTTGGTAAGCCCTATCAACAATGGGCGCATCAATCACATACCACACTTTTTTATTACATACTGCCATCCAATCAGATTTTGGCTTTTTAGTTCCTGGATATGTCTAAAGTACACTTGATGTGCTTGTTGGGCTAATAAAAAATTATCATATATAAGGTAACCCTTCTTACTATTGATGTTCACTAACTTATATTGAGGGTGTACTCTCATTCCCTGATTTTGCGTAGGGTCAAACCAATCACACTTAAAAAGCACAACTGTCTGTGTCGGATGACCAGGAAATTGAACTTCAATAACCTCCTTTAACACCCTATAATAATCAACACTACCATGCTCATTCTAGCCACCTTTAACACAAACTCCGTAGTTAACACTTTTCCTACCCTCTGTTTGCTTGCTTGTGTGAAATTGATAACTATTAATTAAATACCCTTGAGATGATTTCACCTGTATCGATGGTCCCCATGAGAAATTTTGCAAACATTTTTTTGTCTCCCTATTGTACCTATAAGAAATTTTCAAAACACCTAAGTTTGTATTCAAGATATTTAACATACACTTATTCAAATATTATTTAGATAACTTACATAATTTTTGAATTATCTAGCAAATTAATTCTCTATCATTTTCTCGACTTACAACTCTATAATACATGGGTGTTGGGATCATAAAGCAGATGAGAAATACCTTATATAAGGTTGTACCTCTTCACAGTTTAGTAAGATGTAGTTTATGGCAGCTTTGGATTCCTCATATGTTAGGAAATGAGTTTGGATCTTCTCCAATTTCCTCCCTAGAACTTTGCAAATTGATAGCATAAGGTCTTTTAGATTGTGTTGGAATACAACCTCTACATTACTAGGCATTTGTGTATGCCTTGTTTGAACATGTTCTTCAAAGTAGTAGGAAAAGAATGCCGATGCTTCTTCACCTAGGTAAGCTTTACAAATTGATCCTTCAACCCTTGCCTTATTTTTTACCTTAATTTTGAAGTGATACAAGAACCTGCAATTCATCACAGGCATAATTTTGTCACACTTTTGAATTGTTATCATTATCACGTACTGTAGTACAAATTAAATTATTTCTGAGTGTCTACCTTTCGAATGGATGATACATTCATCTGTATTGATTGGACCACAAACACGAGCTTTATAAGGAAAGTGAACCACTAGGTACTTCATTACATCGAAGAAACCTAGGAGGAATAGCAAAAATGGGGCCTAAGTTTGATAAGTTTTGAGATAGCAAATATTGACTAAGGAAACCCGTTTGATAAAATATTCTTAGCATTGGAACTTTTATTCCTTAGGAATTGCAGTTGACATTTAGTTTTCATTAACAAATGTCAGAAATAGTATGTATGGGTGAGAAATGAGTTAGCCTTTTAAAAACAACTATCTCAAGCAATGCTCCCAAACATTATTCCATTTGGTATTATCATGTATGCTCTTTATGATTAAAAGCACTCAAGGAGATTGGTAGTGTGCACCTAGGCAGCAACATGAGAGTACAAGAACCTTCAATTTGGCAATACATTACAATGTTTTAAATGGGAAAGTGAGTCTCTATGCATATGATTACCATTCTAATCTCATAACTTGGAAAATGAGTCTCTATTTTATAACCACCATTCTAATTATATTAAGCTTGAGTTGATTGATATGAATTAATATACATTTATTTATGTGCACGATTTGGTGGGTGATCAAGGTCTTAATAAAAGAACTTAAGTTGTGATTTGCTTATTCTTGCTTGGACTCAAGGTAAGTCTCCACATTCACGACATCCAATACATAATGGATCCAAAGTATGATTATTATATAAATTATACATATGATTATTATTTGAGAATTGAATATGTTTAACTTCTATGATTGGATCCCGTGAGTGATGGATGATCATTCCCCGTGAGTGATGGGTGATCATTCCTTGTGGGTAATAGGTGATTACCCTTATGTTAGTTTTATTGAATAATTGTTGTTGCATTTAATTTTGTTTGTGTATTCCCGTGAGTGTTGGTTGATTTTATAGTGGCTTAGTGCCTCGAAAACGTCCAGTTTATAGGGAAAACTCTGCCGAAATTTTCACTTGCCTTATCACATGCTAAGGACTTAAATGTTATAAAGTTTTGTATATTCTTACAAGCCCAACACTTCTCCATTTATCTCATCATAGTTATAATTTCAAAGTGCCAAAATAGAATTTTATAGGCAGCTTTGTATATTCTTACTCCGATTAGCGATGAAGGTCTTCAAAGGGGACTACCCCACTTCCTTTCTATCCTCCCAACATTGTTGTTTCAACTCAGTTTTATACTCAACACCTCCCATCCGTCCAACCATAGCCATTGATTCAAGGGGACTAAAACTTACATTTTCTATCTTTTAGAATAGTAGCTTTGTAAAGTATTAATGTTATGAAGTTTTTAGCGTTCAAACATATATAGATACCATTTCAAAGCTTACCTAACACTCAAAAATATATGTAGGAGTATTCAACTCAGTTTGTATTCACTTTTCCACAACAACATTCATAAGTTCCCATCAATTTTACTTTTAGATGGATAATCGAAGCTAGACGTTTAAGAGGTATGTTTCTGGTGTCAAGGGTATTACTATTGAATTTGAATAGGGGGTTAGAGAATTTATTTCATTCGCTATTTTGAATTTGGTATCGTCGAAGATAAGATGTCTTTGCTCAAAGTGTCAAAACAAGAAGTATCGGTCCCTGCCTGGGGTCGAAATTCATTTATACCAAAAGGGATTTATGGGTAACTATCATAAGTGGACTTGTCATGGTGAAAGTTGTTCAGGCAACCCGTTTAGAGATATGGTTATAGATGTTGCAGGGCCTGAGTTTGATAGTTATGGGACACATGCAAATTCTGTTGAGGAACCTCCGAATACCGATACACAAAGGTTCTATGATATATTGCGAGATGCAGATACTCCGATCTGGGAAGGATGTTTAAGCCATTCACAGCTATCATTTGTATCTTAATTGGTAAATATCAAGTCCGCAAATAACATGTTTGAGAAAGGTTTCAACCAAATGGTTAAGCTTATGAAGGAGGTCATACCAGGTGGGAATAAGATTCCAGATGACTTCTACGAGATGAAGAAATTAGTATCCAGCCTAGGTTGTCCTGTCCAAAAATTAAATGTTTGCACAAATGGATACATGCTTTTTTGGAAAGATGACATCACACTTAGGAATTGCAAGTTTTGTGGCCATCATCGGTACATGCTGAGGAAGGGTCGGGGGACTAAGAGGCATAAGGAGATACTTGTTAAAAAGATGTACTATTTTCCAATAACACCTCGACTGCAGCGATTGTATTAATCTAAAACGAATGTTGCACACATGAGATGGCATGAGGAGAGCTCAGCGGTTAATGGCTACATGAGTTATCCTCGTGATGGTGAAGGATGGCAATATTTTGATAAGAGTCATCCTGAGTTTGCTAGGGAGTCAAGGAATGTGAGGCTTGGATTGTGTATAGATGGTTTTGCTCCATTCGAGATGTCTGGAAAACAATATTCATGCTGGCCAGTTATCCTCACTCCTTATAATCTCCCCACGTGGATGTGCATGAAGGATCTAGTAATGTCTTTAACTATCATTTTTCTAGGGCCAAAGAATCTCAAACATAAGATTGATGTGTATTTACAACTAATGATTGATGAGCTGAGAGGATTGTGGTCTGATGGTGTCTGCACATATAACATACCAAAGAGACAAAATTTTTAATTGCAAGCTGCACTATTATGGACAATTAATGACTTTCCAGCCTATGGAATGCTTAGTAGGTGGAGCACTGCAGGAAGATTTGCTTGTCCATATTGTATGGAGCACACAAAGTCTTTCCATTTGCAATTTGGTGAAAAGATATCTTGGTTTGATTGTCATCGTCGATTCTTGTCACTTGGTCATCTATTCAGGAGGGACACACGTTCATTTCGAAAGGGCATAAAACACAAAACTTCATCACCTGTAGACTATCTAACAGGAATTGAAATGTGGGTGTGCCACTTTTCCAAAATTATGGATTCAGGACATAAACTTAGGATGAGCAACGGTAGAGGTGTGAATCACAACTGGGTTAAAAGGAACATCTTTTGGGACTTGCCTTATTGGCGAACTTTATTAGTGCCGTATAACATAAACATCATGCGTAATGAAAAGAATGTGTTTGACAATATCTTTAACACTGTTATGGATGTGAAGGGAAAAATAAAAGACAATCTAAAGGCAAGACTTGATGTTGAGACTTATTGTCACAGGACTAAATTACTAGTAGAGCAAGGGAAAGAAATGTTATCATACCTAAAGCATGCTATTCATTGACTAGTGTAGGCAAGCAAGCGATGCTTGAGTGGGTGAAGGAACTCCAATTCTCGGATGGATATGCTTCCAACTTAGCACGATGTGTTGATCTCAAGGAGTCGAAGATGCTTGACATGAACAGTCATAATTGTCATGTATTCATGGAACGATTACTTCCAATTGCAAGTCATAATTGTCATGTATTCATGGAACGATTACTTCCAATTGCTCTAAGGGAATTTCTTCCGCTTAACATGTGGAACGTGTTGACTGAATTGAGTCTTTTTTATAGAGATTTGTACTCACCAAAATTATCTATCAGTCACATGAGGAAACTGGAGTCCGAAATTCTTGTGCTCTTATGTAAGCTTGAGAAAATATTCCCCCCAGGTTTCTTTGATGTAATGGAGTACCTAGTGGTTCACTTGCCATATGAATCTTGTGTTTGTGGTCCAACTCAATACAGGTGGATGTATCCATTTGAAAGGTAAAAACATGTTAATAATTTGATTTGCACATGATTACATGATAATGCCAGGAATGTTTTGACGAAGATTTCTCTAATGATGGCAATGATGCATTGCATGTTCTTGCATCGCCTAAAAATTAAGGTGAAAAATAAGGCAAGGGTTGAAAGATCAATTAGTAATGCTTACTTAGTTGAAGAAGCCTCGACATTCTTTTCCTACTACTTTGAAGAACATGTTTAGACAAGGCATACACAAATGCCTCGTAATGTAGAGGTTGCAATTGAGCACAATCCAGAAGACCCATTGCTATCTATTTGCAAAGTTCGAGGGAGGACACTGAGAAAGATCCAAAGTAGATTCCTGACATCTGAGGAATTTAAAGTTGCCACAAACTACATCTTACTAAACTGTGAAGAGGTACAACCTTATATAAGGTATTTCTCAACTACTTTATGATCCCAACACCCATGTATCATAGAGTTAGAAGTAGACAGAAGATAGAGAGTGAATTTTCTAGATAGTTCAAAAATTACGTAAGTTATCTATATAATATTTGAATAATAGTATGTTAAATAACTTGAATACAAAGTTAGGTATATCCTACAATTCATTTATTGTAGGCGCGTTATCCTATCAATGGTGAGACAAATAAACATTTGCAAAACCTCTCGTGGGGACCGTCAAGACAGGTGAAATCATCTCGAGGGTATTTAATTAATGGTTATCGATTTTACACAAGTGAGCACGCAGAAGGTAGAAAAAGTGTTAACTACGGAGTTTGTGTTAAGGGTGGCCAGAATGATCATAGTAGTGTTGATTATTACGGGGTGTTAAAGGAGGTTATTGAGGTTGAATTTCCTGGTCATCTAATACAAACAATTGTGATTTTTAAGTGTGATTGGTTTGACCCTACTCTAAATCGGGGTATTAGAGTACACCCTCAATATAAGTTGATAGATATCAATAGTAAGAGGCGTTACCCTAAATATGATCCTGTTGTATTAGCCTAACAAGCACATCAAGTGTGCTTTATGACATATCCAGGAACTAAAAGTCCAAAATCTGATTGGATGGCAGTATGCAAAATGAAAGCGCGACATGTGATTGATGCACCTATCGTTGATAAGGCTTACCAAGAAGAAGTTGATGACAATGATGCAATGAGTATATCTTTGGTAGTTGATCTTGGTCCCTTAACACATGAAAAAGGCATAAATGAGTTAATGGATGTTTAGGAGGAAACATTAGAACCCCTCTAAGATTTGAACTACAATGTATTTGATGATGAGGGTGCTTGGGAAATAGATGCTTAGACAGAAGTTGATTTTGAGGAATACACTTCAGAGGAAGACTCAAGCGAATAGTGTATTTTAATTAGTTGATTAGTTCTTTGTAGGTCCATCTTGATCTCCATATACGCGAAGTACAAGTTACAATTTCCTTTTATGTATATATATTAGTAAGAAAATGTGACATTTTTTCCTAAACTTACTTTTTTTTTTTAATTATGTTTTCCCCTCTTAGATATGTCTATAGTAGATCAGTAGCCTTCAGCTGATGTAGACCATACTCATACACGAGAGCGTATGCCATCACCTAGGCATGCTCCATGGATCCCAGCGCCTGGTCAGCATCCGAGAGATACACCACCTATGCAGGGCAGTGAGTCTCCTATTGTTCCATCATCTGCAACATCTTTTCTTCTTGGCTCTCAGGATCAAGATCCACGACCGTTGATTACACCACGAGCTGATCGGTATTATTTTGCACATTATACTGTATTTTATAAGTAGATTATAGTTAGTTAAGTCTATTTCACTCACTTTAAGTTTTAACCTCCATAATTAATTTTTCAAATAAGATTTGCTAGTTCCCATCGCTGTGTACAAGAGATCACCTCGATATTCTGAGGTATTTTGATGGGCCCTACACCACATTTACGGATGTCCTGATGCACGTGAAGAATTTTTGGTTCGAAGAGTTCAGAGTAAGTTACTATTTATTATATAAATGCATAATATTTATGGATTTTATATTTCATACATATGTTTTTTTATATTTATTATATATTAACAATTTAGAATATAATGTAATTTTTTGCAGAAGCTATTTTGTTGGGCCGATGATCACAATGGTCGGATCTGGGCCAACTGCGAGCACAAGTGCAGGACTCGTCTTTCGGACAACTTATCAAAGGCTCGGAAGGCGATCCCAGTTGGTCAGTCCCCTTCTTGGATTGACGATCAGATCTGGGAGCAGATGAGGTAGCGCTGGAGCACACAAGAGTTTTAGCAGGTCTCCTCCATTGTTAGGAGGAACAGGAGTCGTGCCACTGTGACTCATACTAGAGGCTCGGTCTCGTTCACTGTCCATGAGTATTGTGTGGTAATTTTCTTCGAGTGTTCGCATGTTTTGTAATTTTACTTCATTTAATTTATTTCCAGTCAATATTCTAATCAGTTATCATTGTAATTGTAGCGGCACAAAATGGACAATGACTTTTCTGATATTGACTAGTATAAGAGGTTGCATACTTTTTAGAGTGGGGATAGACAGGGGCAGTACGTCAGCGAGCGTTCTCGCGAGACATTGGTAAAGAGTTAAAAGTTGTGTATTAAAAAAAATACTTTACATTTGGTTACATTTCACTTAAAAAGAAATGGCTTCTCTCAATTTTAGGAAGACGTGATGGCTACTAAGGAGCGCCTTACTCAGGCTTTTTCCACTGGGTCTGTGAGCATCACATCTTCTGTAGTCTTAGATGACCGAGCTCTATTTATTGAGGTGGACGGCGGGTTCAAAAGAGGTCGCGTTTTTGGACTTGGCTCGAAGGCAGCCCAAGCCATGCAGCAGCTCCAGGAGAGTTCCTCACGGTCCACGGAGACCTCTACAGCTTTAGACATTAAATAGATAATTGAGCGGAGGGTAGAGGAGAGGGTGCAAGTAGTGAGACAGGAGCTTACGAGGGATTTTGATTAGAAAGTTGATCATATTCAGAGTTGGATGGCACTAATATCGAAGAGGTTCAGATTTCTCATACTACCGATACCGTCGACATGGGCAGTCGATGGGGAGGATGACACTAGTGGTATCTCCTTCATTCCCCCCCCCCAGATCCTCATTCTTCAACCCATTCATGTCCTCGATCTCTGCCCCACCTCCTTCAGCTGGCACCACTGCTCCCGTAGTTTAGGGATTCTATTATACATTTTATCATTTATATCACATTGTTAAAAGATATTCCGTTTGGCATCATTATTTTATATTCACATTACAGTTATCCTATTATTTATTTCATATTGTTGAGCTAATTAATTTCCTTTCCAATTTAATGAAATCGGTTTATGCATTTTTCTGAATTCATGTTTTGTGTGTTATATATTGTTTCAATGTGTAATACGATATAGGTGGTTCAAAATAATTTCAAAATAGGTGTTTTCATTAAAAAATAAATAAATTAGCTACGGGCCATCGCTAATCCCTTTCTAATTTAGCTACGGATTAGCGACAATAGGAAATTTTAAAATTAGTAGCCGTCGCTAATCCCTTTCTATTTTAGCTAGGGATTTGCGATAGTGGAATTTATTTCCATAAATTTAACTCAAAATTAGTTTTTCTGTTGCTAATCCGTCGTAAAATTAGCTACGGCTTTGCAACGGTAATTTATTGAATGCATAAAATAAATTTAGACACCGTCGCTAAACCGTCTCAGAAATTGCTAGGGTAATCTACCGTCTAATCCGTTGCTAAATTGGCTATGGTTTAGCTACGACATGAATTAATTTTCTATAATTCTATATGAAGAAATAAAACAGCTTTCGTTATTCCGTTGCTAAACCGCCGCTAATTTAACCACTACAAATTCGTTGACTGGATTTTTTGCTCTAGCTAAACCCTTTCTGTTAGAGACGACTAATGTTTGCTGTCGCTAAAATTTCATTTAGCGACCACGTATTCAGCTACGACTTATCCAGTCGTTACACCATCGTTAGTTATGATTAGCGATGGATTAAACCGTCGCAAACCTCGTATTTTCTTGTAGTGCTATTTGTGTGTCGGTGACAATATATATGTGTGTGTGGCATTCTAAAATCCTTCTTATAGGACGATATATATTATTTGTATTTGCTTTGAACAAAGAGTTAAAGAAAATGGTAGCTTACCTCAGCCCTCCTTACCTTGCCAAATACATGCACGTCTCGGTGGTTGATCCTCATGACTACAATCTTATGTGCATGGAAGCTTATTTTAAACTCAGTTCTTACAAAGGTTACACTTTCTAAGGATTTTTACTCTGCTTTTTGCCCTATTTTTTTATTTATAGATTTGTCTTTTCTTGAAATTTGTTCCTTTAAATCTACAATTGTTATGATAAGAAAAGAGAGGAAATTAAAATGCCTTTTGTAATGTTGTTTGATGTCCTCTATAGATGGTCTGTCTTCCATCAATTTTTGGTAGATTGATGTTGTATAATCTACTTAAAAACAAATTTTTATTTATTTTATGAACCTTTTGTAAATACATCACAGACTTACAAAAATTTTTGTTTGTTATTACAATTTTTGTTTTTTGATACGCAAACTTTTGAGAAAGAGAGGTCTTTTTTGGTAGATTGATTTTGATTGATCATCAAATCATAGGGTTTGCATTTTTTAAAAGTCAACCCTTGTAATTTTTTTCCCAACATTTTTATGTTTAATCACAAATGAAAATACTAGCAAAATTTTGACTTGATCGTTATACACTTAAAAACAACTTTTTTATTTGGTTGTACAATTATTATATATATATGTGTGTGTGTATATATATATATATCTCTCTCTCTCTCTCTCTCACTATATATATATATAAACACAACTTTTTATGGAGATAAATCTTCATTTTTAAGACAGATTGGTTTTGATTCATGAACAAATCCTTGGAAAAGCAGTTTCTAAAGTCAATTGTAGCATTATTTTGAGTTTGTCGGTTATCATTTATATGACTTTTATGTTTGTGTACATTTTGTTTTTGTTACTATTGGAGACTTATATCACAAATTTTCCAGGAAGAGTTGTCTTTTTTCTTTGAGTGAGTTTAGGGTTAAATTGAAATTCGTGTGAAAGGTTTTGGGGGGTTTATAATACCGAATCAATGATAGATTTTATTCTTTACTAAATTTTCTGATTTCTCCTAATCATTTATTATTATTATTATTATTTTGGTTTAAACCACTCGAGGAATAGAATATTTTATTTGAAGATTGGAGGGAAATAAAATACAAGGAGGGGCTTTAGCCTAATCTCGGAACTATTCGAAAACAAGTTCTAATAGATAGCACTTTGCATCTTCTCCTAATCATTAACAAATGCATTACTTGTACTTTCTTGATTTGATATAAAAGGATCATCTATAAGAGATTTAATTACATTGTTTTACACAAATGTCACGTAGACTATTTAATAATCTATATATATGCGTACTATTAGGTACTTCTTAATATTTAGCAAATATTGCTTGCTTTATTACTTCGTTTTAGTTCGAGTTTGATGCCAACAACCAATATGATGTTTCCCTGGTTACACTGGTGGGAGCAGCATCTAGTGCATTGTCCGTGATTGAGAGCAAAGTATGCAACATTGATATTGTGATTGCTGAAGCGGCTATGCCGGAGATGGATGGATTCAAACTCATGCAGGAGATTCAGCTTCGTCGCGAAATTCCCGTCATTTGTAAGTCTGAACTTTCTTCACTACGGAAATAATCATTCTTTAGATCACATTCAAGAAATGGAGATATTTACTCCATAGTTTACTTCTTTGCAGCGATGGGTTCAAACTTTCAAGGGGGCATGGCAGAGAGAGCCCTTACTTTAGGAGTATCATATTTCCTCAAAAAGCCAATTATGGTCAAAGATATCGAGGGCATATGGCGCCATGTGTTTTTCAAGAAGTGGGAATGTTATAACCCAACTGGACAAACTGAAAGCTTTCCTGGTTTGGCAACTGATACTCCGAAGCCAAGCCATGGCGCCTGCCGAAGGATATATAATGAAAACGCAGTAGAGAAACGGAGAAATGTTTGGACTCCTGAACTCCACAGAACATTTAAAGCTGCTGTTGCTGAACTGGGAGAAATGAGTAAATCCCATTCTCTCAGAACTTCAAAATCATTCCTTTGGTCTTTCTCTTATGCATATACATGGATTTACCCTTTGTTAAACTTTTCCTCTCACTTTCTTGGATCAGATGCTAAGCCACTGGACATGCAAATACAGATGAATGTTCCGAATCTGACCCGGTCACAGATTTCCAGCCATTTGCAGGTATTAATCTTACCATTGCGTAATGGATTTTTTGAGATTTTCTGATTTCTTAATGCTTCTCCTCTTAGTTTTTTATTTCTAGCTACAAGATTGCATAATGGTGGAAACCGATTCCCATGAAATGCAAGAAGATGACCCTCTTAAAACATGGCAAGAGTTGCCACCATATCATGTGGTGGGATCAGATGAGCGAAACAAGAGGTCAAAGAGCACGGTGGGATATGTGCCAAGCCGTTAGTCAAAGAACATGGATGGAGCATATGGGTTAGACACGAACCCAAATAGCATGGATGAAGCTTATATGCTAAACACGAAGACAAATATCATGGACGCATCTTCAGGATTGAAGCGTCGAGAGCAAGGGCATTGGGTTCTTGATATATGATGGAATTACTTGGTCAGGATGAGAGGATTGAGCCAAATGGCATGGATGGAGCATATGTGTTAAACACGAACCCAAATAGCATGGAGGGATCAGATGCATCTTCAAGCATGAAGCCTCAAGAGAAGGGGCACTGGGTTCTTGATGATGTGGTGGAATTTCTTGGTCTCGATGAGAGGATTGAGCCAAGTAGCACTGATGGAGCATATACATGTGTTGGACACGAACTCAAACAGCATGGAGGGATCAGATTCATCTCCAAGCTTGAAGCCTCAAGATAAGGGGCTTGCGGTTCTTGATGATGTGATAGAATTGCTTGATCAGGAAGAGAGGATTGACCCAAATGGCATGGATGGAGCATATGTGTTAGACACGAGCCCAAAGAGCATGGAGGGCTCAGACGCATCTTCGAGTTCGAAGCCTCAAGAGAAGGGGGACTGGGTTCTTGATGATGTGGTGGAATTACTTGGTCTGAATGAGAGATTTTATCCAAGTAGCATCGATGGAGCATATGTGTTAGACACGATCCCAAATAGCATGGAGGGATCAGATGCATCTTCGAGCTTGAATCCTCAAGAGCCTAGGCATTGGGTTCTTGGTGATGTGATAGCATTTCTTGGGGTCTAAGAAGGCGGTTGGATTAATGGCCGAAAAGTTCTCCCTATAAATGCAAAATATGGTTTTATTCAGTAGGTTTACATTGACTATAAATTTTCTATTTTAATTAGTTTTGAATTTTGAAGGATATTTTTGTTTTATGTGCGATGTGATTATTCTTAGAACATTTCTGCTATGGATTCTTTTTTTCATCTTAAAAATACAGATATATTTTTAGGATTGGAACTGCTCAGTGAAGCACTACAAAAGATTTTTTAAAAAAAATAAAGAAAGAAAAAACCAACTAAACAAGATGGAAACAAAACATTGTATTGAGGGGGCAAAATGAAAAAAAAAAAAAGAAAAAAAATAGAGATTAATGTTATAAATTCTAAAAGAATTTTGAGGGATCGAAAGATAAAATTTATACAGACTTTGAAAAAAAAACTTTTTTTAAACTAGTATTTAAAAATTTTGGAGCCCTTGAATCCGTCCCTATAAGCACCAAAAATTGTAATATAAAAAAATATATATAATTAACAAATATACTGCCAACCTCATGAAGCCAATCTCTTGTGGATTTAAGAAATCACACAATTTTACTATCAGCTTTTTAACCCCGCCCCACCCCATTCCCCTCTCCTCATCCCCCCCCCCCCCCCAAAAAAAAAAATCATGTGTGAACACATCACTAATTATTTATATTGAGCTTATTTCTTTTTTTTTTATTTTGATTCCAATGTCTTATAGTAGTTACCAAACTCCTCTTTACTATTCTCTTCCTCACTATTTCGCATTTGACCCGTTCACAGATTGCCAGCCATTTACAGGTATTAATCCTACTATTGCATAAGGGATTCTTTGAGATTTTCTGATTTCTAAGTGCTTCTCCTCTCAGTTTCTGGAATGACACTCTTTTACAAGTGAATTTGCCGACCGATCCACTCATGTAGGCAGACAAGGTAAATTAGGGATGTATCTCTGTAGCTCGACCTCAACTAATGAGATAACCGAGCGGAGATTCAGTTCCATGATTATCAACCTACAACGCCAATAGTAGGAGCACGAGTTTATGCCCTGGGCCTTCTCCTCTTAGTTGTTTTATTTCTAACTTTTCATTTTTGTACTATTTGTCTCCAATGATTCCAGAAATACAGGAAAAAGGTGAAGGAAAAAGGGGCTATGAGTTAAAATCCACTTGTTTTTGGATCAGTGCCAAGAAGGCTAATGTTGATAATGAACAACCTTTGGGGTGGCCAAACTTGTGGAACATTGCAGGCATAAACACTTTTTGGTATTAGCTTGGGAGGCCTTCCTTCTTCAAGATTTCTTGGCTTGGATCAACAAGAACAGATTATCTTCAAGAGTGTCAAACCAGGAAAGTGAAGTAAAATCAACACACACAAAAGAAACTCCTTAGCCAGTAACTTTGAACCTTAGAAGAGCTAAGCAATTAGGACTCCTAATATAGTATATTTGGTCTTCTACAAACATCCAAACATTCCTAATATAGTAAGAGACCAAGAACACGTGGATCAACTTATAGACATATAACTTCGATTTAAGAAAACCTTTTGTAGACAAAGAATTTTGGGAGAAAATATATTTTATTTAATCGAGATTAAAAGAAAATTACATATTATAGTCTTGATTAATTAAAATTAATCCATAAATAAATATAATTATTTATGGATTAATATTGTTTGGTCACTATTAAAAGTCCATTAAATCCAATATATCATGGAATTGGACTATTAAAATTGAGCTATTGTTAAGGGTCCATTTCACATTAAATCTAATATATTATGGATTAAATGGGTTTGGACTAGGCTCTAAAGTTGGACTTTTTGAGAATCTCATAACCTAAATGTAATGTGGACTAAATGAAATTGGGTTAAAATCTAAATTGAGCCCCAAGTCACCTTAAGCCCAAGTCTATTAAGGTTTGTTAGGAGGTTTCTTCAAAATCTACATTGGCTGTTTATGTTAAAGTCAAGAGTTTTTTGGCTTATAAATAGAGTCTTTCCTCAATGGTTCAAGGCACCCCTGGATCTGCAAGCTTCAACATATCAAGTTTCAACAAGCTCAAGCATTCAAGCTTCATCAAATTCAAGGTTTAGAATCATCATCAAATTTCAAGATGTCCGTCTTGCTCTGCATCAAACAAGTCTTGGGAGCTTGGCAATCAAATGTTCGTCATCAAATTCCATTCGATCCAAGATCAAGCCCTTTAGCCCTCGAATCAATGTTTGAAAAAAAAAATCGGAGGACTCATCCTACAATTTAGGACATTTTCGGAGATTTGTAACCATTTTCTATATTTATTAAATATTTTGTATTTTCAATATTTTTCTTATCTTATTTGGAGACTTGAAATTTGTCGTCTATACCTTCAAAGAAAATACATCTTTAAGGCTCAAATACGATATCTAGTTGAAATATTCTTAAAGTTTACAGATATATTACTAGGGTAGACTAATCCCTAAGATTGCTCTTGGATTTGGATGAACAAAGAGGAAGTTTTTTCATGATGAGTGCCTAAAATGTACATAAATTCATGTCATTTATGTTATCATTCAGTAGAATTACTGAATAGATGACTACTCATTCCCATTATTTTCACCTTATTTTGTGTAGATTGCATAAGAAGAAGACTGATTGGAAAAACAAGGTGAAAATCAATTAAAGGAGCTTCAAGGGAGATAACCATCACCTATTACTTCAACTTAACAGGAATCAATTCAATTTAAAAATCAAAGAAACCAAAACTAATTAGAGTAATCGGCATTGGTCAGGGTAAGCTAGCAGACGCCGGTTAATAGCTAGATCATTTTTTTTAAAAAAAAGAGAGTAACTGGCACCAGTTAGCACATCTTAATAGGCACCGGTTCAATTCGTAAAAAAACCCCTTTTTTTTCCCAAAGTTTTTAGAAGTGCAAGCTATAAATAGCCCTTTTAAGAGACTCACTAGGGCATGATTTCCTAAAGGGTAAGCCTCTAAAAACTCTCAAAAGCACCAAGAAGCCTCTAAGGGAAGATCAAGGCCTCTATTGAAGGGAAAATGAGCATCTTTCAAGAGGAATTGTAAGGAATAAAATGCTTCACTTGTTTAAGGGTTTTCCCTTCTCTCTTCTTGTAATTTTCTTTTGATTAGACTTTACGGATTGATATTGTAGTTAAAGGGATGAACCCTTATATTGTTGGATATTGAATTCCTTTTTATTTAATTGAAATCTATTTCTAATATTCGACCACTTACTTTTATTTGTGTGGATTGATTGATTGGGTTTTTGCCTATCCTAATGATTTCGAGATATGGGGTTAGGATTTGGTAGCTTGGTTAGTTGATTCACTCTATGGGTTTTTCTCCAATCAACACGAGAGGAGGGTTGAAGGAAATGAACTTGGTGATTAATAGGTTGTTGGTGTTGTCTAGAGATAGGGACATTACTTCCCCCAAATTGAATTGGTTAGTTGATTTTAATGCCCCTTGAATTTGATTAGTAAAGTAAAGATATCCATTGGTTAGGTTAAGAGTAAGAGGCTCATAACTTGAGAGAGTGGATCTTGTATGAGGTTACCTAAATTGGTGCTAGATTTGTATTGTCAATTAGTTAAATTGAGTATTTGATATTTGGCTTGATTTTAGGGACTCCATTTAATTGCATGTTTTATCTCTTTTTCCAATTCTTTATATAGTTTTGTGACCTTGGGTGGCATCTTTTGTGTGTAGCTTGGTATACTCTCTATGTGAATTGTCACATTTATTTATATCTTTGACTTGTTGGCTAGACAATGAAATGAAAGTAAAGTAAGGGTAATTGCCATATTTTCTTAGATTCTTAGATACTTGCCATTATAACTCTATACTACATGATAGGTATTCTTGCTTATATATATTGCGTGAGTAATTTTGATATTTTTAATTTAAAACTTGATTAGGGGTGTGATTTTGAGACAATATTTCCTAAGAAACACATATGCACACAAAGCATGCATCACCTCACCAAATGTTCAATCTCTCTTTCACTAGTCTAAACATACATGATAAGCTACCAAATACATGACAGACATAAGTATTTATAGGTCCTACACTTTAGATAATACAAAGATATAAAGTAGGCTTGCAAAACACAAAAAAAATAGCAGCTAAGTTTCAGTCATCCTACAAGGGGTTGGTGCTGCCTAAGACTTCTTGGATGGCACTGGTTCCTTTCTGTTATGCTTAGAGTTGGCGTTGTCCAAACTAGGCAGTGCTGGCTACTTTAGGGAAGCAGATGTCGAATCCTCTTTGGTGCTATAGTGTTGCTTTAGCTCATCAAACATCCTTTTTTTTTTTTTGTTTTTCTTTGCTCTCTTTAATTTCTTTTTTATCCTTCATATGAATTGTGGATTGTGATTGGCTTCCTTTATTACTCTTTTGCTATCCACTTCTTCACATATGTTTTAGCCATAGGTTTTATGGCTTTGTTAGTTTGGAAATTCCTTGGATGACTTCTAAATATTGCCCTCTCCTAAGAAGTTTTGATAGGAGTCCTTGTTTTCTATCCCCCTTCTTTTATTGTGCCTTGGAACGTGGGAAGATTCTTATCATTTTTCCTTTTTTCCCCTGAGAAAATACATCCTTATCTGTAACTGCATTTGATTCCAAACAAAAACAAGAGTATTTTTGTATAGATAAAGGTGTTAGCTTTGGTTCCTCAACATACTCATGGTCTTCTCATTTTGCACCTAAAGCATTTCCTCATTTTTACCTCCTCTATCCTTTTTAAGACACATTTGTTTTGGACTTTCAACTTTCTCTTCCTTCCTTTTTCATCCTTATATGCTTCTATTTCAAAAGTCATTACCACTTTCTTGTTAATCCCCTCAATTTTCCACTTTTATTGAACCACTGAATCTTATATGGCTTTGAATGTTTGTTCATCTTCATTCCCGATTCTTTTACTAAGCTTGTACTAACCACATTGGTGCAGCTTCCACTATCTACAATTGCAATACATGGCCTTCGTTGGATAAGGCATTATGTGTAAAAAATGTTGCTGCATTGTTAGTTTTTTACCTCCTCATTATGGCAAACACCCATTTCATTTATAACACACATTATTGTAAGCTCAATCCCGTCTCTACTTCCTTTATTTCCTTCACCATCATCTTCAAGTTTTACTTTTTGCTTCTCATCACATTCTTCTTCCTTAAAAGAAACATTACCATGCCCATTAGTGTACATCATGTTCTTAGTGGGACACTCATATGAAGTGTGACCATACCCTAACCAGTTGTAACACTTGATGTCTCTACTCTATTGTGCTCTTTCTATAGCCTTTCTCTTATCTCTTCTCCACTACTCTCTTGGCTTGTTGGTCTCTCTCGATGGTGATGTTGAAGTTTCCTCTCTTATATGTGGTGGACTTGGCATGGAATGGTTGTGTGTACTCTTTCTTGAGTATCTCCCTCTAAGTTGCCTTTCTACTTTCATTCCTATATGCACTATGTCTTCTATAGTCTCATATGAGTGTAGCTCAATAACTTTGGCAATATCCTTATTCAAACTACTTAAAAATCTTGCCTTTTTAGACCTTTGGCCATCAACCATATTAGCCCTCATCATTTGAACTTCCAATTCTTTGTGGTTGTCTTCCACATTTTTATTACTTTGCTAATGTACTTGTAGCCTTTGATAAAAAACTCAATGTAATAGCGTAGGGGTTACATATCTTGTTCTTAATAAATTCTTCAACAAATCCCAATTTGCCACCAATTGTTCTCCTATTCTCCTTGATTTGACAAAATTTGTTCCCACCAAACTAATGCATACTTCGTGAAACCCAAAATTGCTAACTTTACCTTGGTCCTTTTACTATAATCATAGCATTCAAATAAAATTTTTATTTTTTGCTCCCATTTGAATATGTCTCCAGATTACTTTTTCCCTCAAATATGAATAGTTTCACCTTTATACTAGGATGATACTCATGATGTAAAATAAAATGCATTAAACAAATAATGTTTAATTATGATTTCATGATTAAATCTATTAGTGTCAACTTTTATTTACAATTGCACGATTTTTCAAAAGTGTATAAGTGTTTATTTATTAGATAACCTTAAATCCATAACCTTTCATATTTTCTTTTACAAATATCATTTAAATTTAATATGCTAAATATCAACAAAGAACACTGACACGTGTTATAACGGGAGTTGCAGATACTGCCACATGTCACAACATGAGCCTTCCACAACTCCTATCTCTCTCTCTCTCTCTCTCTCTCTCTCTCTCTCTCTCTCTCTCACACACACACACACACATATATAGTGAATTTTCAACTCCCTCTCTTCTTCATTTTCTTCTGTTAACCTATCTCTCATCCTTCGACCTCTATTTTACATTCCATACTCTTGCTCTTGATATTTCTCATCCCATCCATACTCTCTCCCTTTTGATATTTCTATTAATTACCCTCATATTTTCTCTACCATATTTCCCTTGACCTCTACCTTTTCTTCCTCTCAACCTATGCCTTTCCTCTCTTATTGGAGCTTGTTGGTGACCTCCAATAAAATGCTTATCCTACTCTTCTCTAGGTCAGACATTAAGTTGTGAAGTGTAATAGCCCTCTTGTGCTTCAAGCCCCTTCTTTGTGCTGTAGTTGTGGTTTGGCCTTATTGATTTCAAAGTCTATTCATTTCTCTCCACATTCCTTCTATACTCCATTGTATAGATACGAGAACCTCTCAAAGATCATTCGATCCCTTTTGTGGTCTACTTGTATCACCTTAGTTGAGCCTAGAGGCTTCTTCTCTTTACTCCATTTTGTGGATTCAATAAAGAGTTTTTGCCTGCAAAGATGGTTAGAGATAAAGGAGCTTTTTCTCACCACACTCTACTAGTATTTTCACTCAATTGTGTTTCACTTAGCACTCTTGTTTGTTCTCTCTTGGCTCTTTTATGGAATTTTCTCCCTCTTGCCTTTTTCAATCACTCAAGTCCTCTTTGTGGTTCAACCAATTCCTCTACCATCACAAAAGGTTTAGTTCACTAGGCAGTCAATCTAAACTCTTGGATTTATTCAACTATAAGGTCTTAGAGGAATTTTGTTAGATACTTGGTAGACACTATGAGTTTAGGCAAATATCGATAAGAATTCAAGTAATGAGTGCCCAACAAACACAACAACACATAGATGGATCATAGGAGAATAGCAAAGTAAAGAAACAATAATAGTTCAAGAAATTATTTAAAAAACAAGGAAACTAAGTCTAGCTCAATAGGTATCAACAATTTATATAATCATATGTGCACAATAAGCTATACTACTTCTCATAGACATTTAATCAAATACATGGTGATCAAAGGTAGTTATGTCATAGAACTTCATCATACATCTTGTAGGTAAAATTTCCCAAAACATCTTTCAACAAATATTTAATCTCTCACAAGCCAAAATTCTTTACAACAATAAGAAAAGAATGTTTCCCAAGGAACTTTTAACTAATAAAGATTAATCTTGTGCAATGAAATCGCTAGAGATAACAAGAAAATGAGACCTTTGTGGGCTCTTGTGCTGGAAAATTTTTGCAGCTTCCTCCCCAACTCTTCAAGCTCCTTTTTTCTTTTGTGTAGATATGGTCTTGATTAGAATCATAACTAAGCCTTGCTCTGATACCAATTTGATGTGATCTTGGGAGGTCTTCATTCTTTAAGATTTCTTGGCTTGGATCAACAAGAACAAATTATCTTGAAGTGCATCAAACCATGAAAGTGAAGTAAAATCAACACATATAAATGCAACCCCTTAGCCACTAACTATGAACTTTAGAAGATCAAAGGACTCCTAATATAGTAGATTTGGTCTTCTACAACAACATCCAAATGCTTCTAATCTGGCAAGAGATCAACAACAAGTGGATAAAGCTATAGGCATTCAACTTGGATTCAAGAAGAACCTTCAAAGAAAATACATCTTTAAGACTCAAAAAAAAAAAAAAAAAATCTAATTGAACTATCCTTAGAGTTCAAAGACACAATATTAGGGTGGACTAATTCATAAGATTGATTTTGGATTTGGATGGACAAAGAGGAAGTTTCATCACCAATTATTCAATCTCTCTCTCATTAGTTTAAACATACATGATATGCTACCAAATACATGAGAGACATAAGTACTTATAAGTCATATACTTTAGATAAAAACAATGACATGAAGTGGGCTTGCAAAACACAACAAAACAACAGCTAAGTTTCGGCCATCTGGCACTGCCTAAGCCTTCCAGGGAGACACCGGTTCCTCTCTGTTCTACTCAGAGTTAGTGTCGTCCAAACTTCAAGGGAGTAGGCGTCGGGTACTCTTTGATGCTACTTTGTCGCCTGGCTCATCTAACTTCCTTTGTTGGTTTTCTTAGGCTCCTTTTAGTTTCTTCTTGATCCTCCATGTGAATTGTGGGCTGTGATTGGCTTCCTTTATTACCTCTTTTGCTATCCACTTCTTCACATATATTTTAGCTATAGGTTTGATGGTTTTATTAGCTTGAAAATTCCTTGGATGACTCCAAAATATTACGCTTCCCCAAGAAGTCTTGATAGGAGTCGTTATCTTCCATCCTCCTTCTTTCATTGTGCCTTGGAGTGTGGGAAGATTCCTATCACTTTTGGGATAAACTGTCATGATGCCAGTGCAGAATTTTGGTAATGCACTTTGGTATTCATAATGTCTATCAAGTAGCACGGGTGGTTAAAACACCTTTATTGTAGGATTAGTCTAAACGCACAACAACCTCAACCAGAGTAAGTGATAGAGCAAAAAAATTCCCATGATCTGACTCAAGTACTAGATTGCATAATGGATGAAATTAATTCCTATGAAATGTAAGAAGATGAACCCAAATAGCACGGATATAATATATATGCTAAACACGAAGCTAAATAGCATAGAGGGATATTCGAGATTGCAGCCTCAAGAGTAGGGGCATTGGGTTTTTGATAATACGATAGGATGGGAGGATTGATGAATGGCTAAAAAGTGCCCCTTACATATGTTAAATATGGTTTTATTTAATAGGTTCAGTTTAGATGTGATATTTTAGCAAACCCTAATGAATTGGATTCCAATGTCTTATACTAATTGTTAAACTATTTCCCATTGATGCTGCCTCTTGTGATTTTTCTTCCTAACTAAATTAAAGTTGCTTTGGTGCATCTAACTAAAACTTATTTTTTTAGCAGACGTGCCTCACTAGTTAACTTTTAATAAGTAAATAGTAACAACCATTTTAAGCTCATTTCCATTTAAGACTAATATTGAACTATTACTCGAATTTCCTTAATTTGATTTAGAAAGGTAGAAATAGTTACTGATTATGATCTACGAATATTTCCTTTCAATCACGTGAATTTTCTACTTATATGAACATACACGCTACTATGTATTTTTTTAACAAATATGGAATGTTTTATTAAGTTGTTTAGGTTTGAATTTAATTTTATCAAACAGTGATGTTTTCCTAGTTACAGTAGTGTGTATTTCACCAACTGCATTACCCATGATTCTAGAGAAACTCACGTAAGTCTCACTACGGGAAATATTAGATTTTGCGATGGAAAATTTGTGACGGCTACATGACCGTCACTAATTGTGATGGCTTCGCAACGGCAATGAAAACCGCCACTAACTGAGACGGATTTGCGACAGCTATTGCAAAACCCTCATTAATTGCAACGGATTTGCGATGGCTATCAAAAAACCCTCACTAATTGCGACGGATCAAAAAAACCGTCACAAAATCCTCGTGAATTAGCGACGGTTTTGTAACGGCTTGATAATTAATTTTTTTAAAAAAATTAATAAAATCATCACAAAATCCTCGCTGATTAGAGACAGTTTTGCGACGCCTCGCTAATTGCGATGGTCCGATAATAAATTTAATTTTTAAAAAATGTTAAAAAGAACCGTCGCAAAACTCTAGTAAATTAGCGACGGTTTTGCGACGGCTTGATAATAATTTTCTTTTAAAAAATTAATAAAATCGTCACAAAACCCTCGCTAATTAGCGAGGGTTTTGCGCGTCTCGAAAATCCTCGCTAATTGTGACGGATTTGTGATCGCCCGATAATAAATTTAATTTTTTAAAATTTTTTAAAAGAGCCGTTGCAAAACCCTCACAAATTAGCGAAAGTTTTGTGATGGCTTAATAATAATTTTTTTTAAAAAAAATTTAACAAAATCATCGCAAAACTCTCGCTAATTAGCGACGATTTTGCGACACCTCGAAAACCCTTGCTAATTGCGATGGATTTGCGATGATCCGATAATAAATTTAATTTTTTAAAAATTTTTAAAAGAACTGTTGCAAAACCCTTGCAAATTAGCGATGGTTTTGCCACGGCTTAATAATAATAATTGTTTTATAAAAAAAATTATAAAATTGTCGCAAAACCCTTACTAATTGCAATGGATTTGCGATGGCCCGACAACAAATTTAATTTTTTAAAATTTTTAAAAGAACCGCCACAAAACCCTTGCAAATTAGCGATGGTTTTGCGATGGCTTAATAATATTTTTTAAAAAAAATTAATAAAATCATCGCAAAACCCTTGCTAATTAGTGATAATTTTGCAACATCCCGCAAAATAATAAATTTATTTTTAAAAAATTTTTAAAAAAATCCTCACATATTAGTGACAACTTGTAAAATTTGTGCAAAACCCTCGCTAAATGTGATGGATTTGCGAGGGATTAGGGTTTCAAACACTAATCCCTTGCAAATACATCACAATTAGTGAGGGTTTTGTGATGGCTTTTATCCGTCACCAATCTAAAAAAATTTTTAAAAAATTTTACAGTTTGATTTTATACATACATATTCATACATACATATATATATATATATTTATTTATTTAATATGTGTTATAATAGTAGAATGTGCGAAAAGACATTCTTAAATTGAAATATTTATATATATAATATAAATATAATTTTATTATGTGTATATATTATTAAGTAAATATGCATATATATATATATATATATATGTATATTAATATATATAGACACATACATACTAACATAAATAAAATATATTAATTTGTATTAACATGTATATATATGTATATATGTGAACGTGTATGTATGCATATATATATATATATATACGTGTATATAAATATACACACACATATATATGTTTGCATATAGATATATATATATATATGTTTATATATATATGTATATATATCTATATATATATAAGTTTATATATATATATATGTATATAAACATAGATTTGTAGATATATATGTATATATATATGTATACATATATTTATGTATATATATGTTTATGTATATATGTGTGTGTGTATATATATATATATATCTATATATCTATATATATATTTATGTTTAAGTGTATGTATGCATTTATATATGTGTGTGTATATATATATATATATGTATGTATGTATGTATATGTATATATGTATATATATACATACATATATATAGATCTCGATACAAAAGTTTTTGGGCTCGTCTATATATATATATATATATATATATATATATATATATATGAATGTGTATGTATGTAAATAAATATATATATGTGTGTATGTTTGTGTGTATATATACATACATATATATATATGTGTGTGTGTATATATACATATATATGTATGTGTGCATTAATTAATATATATGTATGTATGTATGTATTAATAAATATATATATGTATATATATATATATATCTTTGTGTGTATTAATTAATATATATGTATGTTTATATATGTATATATATATGTATGTATGTATTAATATATATATATATATATATTAATATACGTATTAATAGATAACATATTGATATATATGCTAATATATAATATATATATATATATGTATGTATGTGTGTGTGTATATATATATATATATTATATGTACATATTATGTATCTAAAGAGAATCATAATATATATATGCCATATTAATATATATACTAATATATATAAATATGTAAAATATATATATCTATATATATATATAATATATAAGTACATATTATGTATCTAAAAAAATATCATATTATAAATATAGTATATAATTAAGATAAGGTGAAAATAAGTACAAGAATTCACATAGCCTCGTGGTGGAGCACATGCTCTCCCACAACAAAGATGCGGGTTCGAGCCCCGCATCCAACAACAATTTCAATAATTATTAGCGACGGAGATTGCGACGGCCTACCGGATCAATTCCGGGTTGGAGTCGGGTCGGAATCTGTTCCAAGTCAGGGTAGATCCGTTCCAGGTCGGGGTGGGAGGGCTACCCGATCTAGTCGGAGCCGATTTAATAATAAAAAATGTTTAAGAATTTTAAAATTTTGACGAGCGACGTAAAACCTTTGCTAAAATGTCGTCGCAAATTTAATAATTTTTTTAAAAAATAAAAATTAAATAATTAATTTTTTTAAAAAGCCAAAAGTCATCGCAAAACCCTTGCAAAATCGTCGAAAAATCATCACAAATTTAATAAATAATTTCTTAAAAAATAAAAATTTAGTAATTAATTCTAAAAAAATTAAAAGGTTGTCGCTAAAATGCTCGTCTCAAAACTGTCACAAATTTAATAAGTAAAATTTTTAGAAATAAAAATTTAATAATTAATTTTTTAAAAAAATTAAAAGTCTGTCGCAAAACTGTCGCTAAAATGTTGTCGCAAAATAGTTGCAAATTTAATAAATAATTTTTTTTTAAATTTTAATAATTAATGTTTTAAAAAAATTTAAAAGGCCATCTCAGAACCGTCGCTAACTTGTCATCGCAAAATCGTTGCAAATCTAATAAATAAATTTTAAAAATAAAAATTTAATAATTAATTTTTTAAAAAATTTAAAATCCATCACAAAACCGTCACTAACGCAAAACTGTTGCAAACATAATTATAATATCATTAATTAAATGGACGTCACAAATCCGTTGCCAAAAAAATCTGTCGCAAATAGCGACGGTTTTACTTTGCCGTCGCAAATAGCGATGCCTTTTTTAACTACGGACAAAACTATCGCAAAACCCATTTGCGACGGTTTTGAGATGGTTTTTGGCCGTCACAAATGGGTATTTTTGTCTGTTATGCGTTGTGATTACAAAATTGGGAATGCTCATGCCTCGTGATTGCAGAAGTGGCAATGCTATGGATGGATAGCTTGAACCTATTTCAATAAAAATTAAGGTTTAAAGTACTGATTTCTCTTACACTTTTCTGCATTTTGAATTTTACCTTTCTTATTTCAAAATATTAATTTTTGCTACCTAGCTCTAAATATGTATCAATTGCTGCCCTACCTTCCAATTTGTTCATTAGATACCTAATAGAGATAGAATATCAAAAGTACTTTTGTTATTTAAGTTCTTTATCCATTTGACCATTTTATAAAATCATCTGACTTGTTTAATTCTTTTTCTTTTTCCTCTCATTCTTTCCCTTCTTTTTTTCATAATTCAGTTGTCACCATCCCTACCCACGGGAATAGTAGCCACTGTTATTAGTTAAGGCAAAGGAGGTATAGGAAAGTGAGGAGAGGAAAGGAAGACCAAGGGCAAATTTGCCACTACCGATGGTGAAGGTAGAGGAGAAAGAAAGGGGGAGGAGGGAGGGAACATAAAAAAGTGTTGGATTTTGTCTTACATTCCTAATTTGACTAGGACAAAGTGCTTTGACTGAAAAGTTATTCATGTTGTATTTAGAATTAAGAAGTTACTATATTATTCTACGTATATTAGAATTAGAAAGTTACTCTTACTACATCCTATGTTAATTAAAAGTCTTATAACTTAATACTTACATATAGATGGAATCATGAGCTTTTTAATATGCCAAAGCTTGTTATGGTGTATCTAATGTCACGAGATATACGGGTGTAGGTTAGACGATTGTATGAATAATGCAAGACAGAGTTTAAGAAAATACCAAGGATGCCTGTAAATCTTCTGGTGGCTACTAATAAAGTATTTTATGATCTTCGCCGTGGACGTATGCTTGGTTAAGTAAGTCAAACCACGTAAATCTTTTACGTCTTGTTTTATTATTTATGTTCATTTTTCCTATTCTCTATAAGTATTCAGGTTATGATTTCCCAACAAGTGGTATTAGAGCTTGAGTTTCTAGGTATTGGGATTTTGAGATGGTGAAAATCGATGAGAAGAATAGTTTAAGCAGTAGAAGATAGAGAAACATAAATCTCTCTTGAAAAGAGCATATTAATCAATATGTGTTTTATTGATGGAGTTATGTCCATAGAGAGGTTGTTAGATATCGGTAAAATTACTCCACAGTTGTACACCCTACGTGAACTAAATAGGTTTTTTACCAAAAGTATATGATGATAGATCAGGCATGAAGATCTAGGTTCCATAATTAGAGGAAAGAGCAAATAGTTGCAGTTATCATGAATGTCCATGTGCTCATTAGAACAGGAAAGTAATGGCGGTATGATGACACTAGCATATGCGATTCGGGTGGATTTTAGATTTTGGATGTTATCTCTAAGAGATTAATTTTCTTCAATTTTAAAGTAAATATATTTTTATCCTTTGCGATGATTATACTTATGATATATTGGAATGTTGAAAAAAAAGAAGAGTTCTTAGAGTGGAACGCATTTTGGTTGGTGTGACAAATATCCTAAAAATGCATAGAATTTAATTTTTTTGAGTCAGTAGGCTTCCAATGGTTGCAATTTTTAATTGAGGTGGACTTCTAAAATCATACATAATTAGAATATCCCAATATAATAAGAAAAGTATGAGACATAATATTCATCTGTACGTAAGGAAGTACCTGATGTGCTACCACTTGTGGTATCATTTCACCAAAGTAGGACAAGAACAATTGATCAACTTGATCACCCCAATTGAACATAGTATTCATCTAAGAAACATGTTTGAAGTATCATTTCAACAATGGAATAAAGTAACAAGAATAAGGATTCCCACAATCAAGCAATTTCAACTCATATCCATCAAGAAGACTTTCATTAAACACATAAGATCTAAATTTTTGAGTTCGAACTATATCATAAATTTTGATCAAATTGAGCCACAATTACCCACAATAAACTCGAAGTTTTCAATCCCCAATGTCATACACATATCATAGGTCAATTTTCTCGAGTAATTTGCAAGAGAATCAAGAGTTTTGATGACTTTTTTTATGCGTCAATTTCAATTGCGGGATTGCTATGTTTTAGAGTTCTTTTTGCATGCAACTTGCTTGTTCCACAAGGCTTGCTTAGAATCAAGTCTTTCCAAAGCTCTGATACCAAATTTGTTGTTATCTCTTAGGGATATTTATCGAATGAATTTCATGATTAAAGCAAAGGCAATTTCAATGATCAATTTTAAGAACCAAATCAGAGATTTACGAGGTAAAAAGTAGAAAAGATACATAACCTAAAGCTTGCTATCCTAAAACAACTAATGACTTAGAATCTCAATACTATTGAGAATAGATCTACTAGATCAATATCCCAGAACCCTAGAATCAAGATTCATCTAAGAAGCAATAGAATACAGAGATCTAGGTCTAGGCACTTAAATTGCAACCTAAGTATAACCTTAGAGTAACAAGAAACCAAGACTTTAGCAAGAGCTACAATTTAAATTATTCTTAGGTGTTTAAAGACTAGAAATTAGGTAGGATTAAACCTGAGAATTAATCTGATTTTTTAGGAAAGAACCTAGAGGAATCACCACTTAAAGTTGAACTTTGATCTCAAATTATATCTCAATATTGATATAGAAGTGTTATAACACGATGTATATCCATCCAATTAACCGAAGGAAATGAGATTAAATCTCAGCCCCTGGATGATCTTTAATTAACCTAAAATAAGCTAAATATATAAAAGGCGCGGAATTTAATTAGGGAGTCAAACTATATATACTATTACACAAGGAAATTTAAAAAATTTTGAACAGATCCAAGTTATCCGGAGCTGGTTAAGGACCCCATCTGGCTCCAGTTCAAGCCTTTGTGAAGAACAACTCGATTATAGTATTGAGCCGGTGTCGGTTAACTCTGTATTGTGCTCTATTCCCAACAGATTAGAGCACGCCAATTCAAGGCCACAGCCGGCATTTGTTGGCTACTGTCCTGGCTCCTCTGCTCTTCTTTTGCTTCTAAGGCTTGAATGGACATCGACACATTAGCCTTGGACCCCTGAACATGCTCCTTGTAGTTTTCAAATGGGTTACAAGGTTCTTGCAAGCTCAAATTAGTTTTCTTTTAATCATGGTGTCTTTGTTGAACGCATTTCATACTAACATTTGTCATAGTTCCTTGAGTGCTTGGTTGATTGGACTTCTTAACTCTCCACAAGGTTTGGACATCTTTCACACTTCCCTTCGGCACCCATTTCTTCACTATTCTCATTGCCCCTATCTTGGTAGCTTTGCTGACTTGAATTTCCCCCTTGAACTCCTTTACAATATGAAGATTTCCAATGCATTTTGGCAAATGGCTTGAACCTCCTTCCTCCTTCTTGATATGTTCCTTGAGGCTTGGGCCGATTCCTTGCATATACCAAATTTATGATAGTAATTATATTTTTGTTTTCTTATTTAATCACATAAAGATTAGAATAATGAATTAAAAGTTATAAGAAGAGTGTGAAAATATCTGCCTTAAGATAGTTATCCGTCCTTTGAATGTCTAACACCAAAAACTACATGTATCTAGGCCATCTTTTGGGCTGGTATAAAATTGGAAATCAAACTCTAGATCTCCTAATCATAATGTTGCCACAAGTGTATATACGCCATCAGAACCTTTGAACAAATAAGTAATTATTTGTGTTTAATTTATTTTTATTTTTATTTAATTCACTCACTTATTTGTATGCAAATCTGTCAAAAATTTCACCACAGGATTCAAAATATTATGCCGATTTTTTAAAATCTTTATATTGATATATACTATTTTATATTAAGGAAACTTTTTTTATTTTTTATGTAAGTATACTTAATAAATATCAAATTTGAAATCCTTAATCCGTTAATGGGGTCACCACCGTTCTCCCAGTCACACCTTTCTCCGATAAAGAGAGCTTTTAATAAATTTACTATTGTCTGTTTTTTTATTAATAAGTTTACTGTTGTCTTAATTGAAGAGAAGTAATAATAATTATAGTAATAATTTTCTTTTGAATACTAAAAATATTTGATTTAGTCACTTAAAAATTAAAGTATAAGAAGTTATTAGAGGATTGCAAAAATATCTAAATTTATTTTTGATTTTCTACTAAGTATTGTAACGAAAATATTATATATGGCAGAGGCTGCTGTTGTTTTTTCTTTTTATTTTTTTAAAATTAAAATACGGCGACATATAACATATACTATTATATATTAGGGGAAGCATGTATATTTTTTGGGCATGCATATTCAATCAATATCAAATTTGGAATCTCTTGATCTATTAATAGCGGTCACCACCCTTCCTCCCCCCACGTCCACCTTTGTGTAATAAAGAGAGTTTTTAATAAGTTTGTAATTGCCTTAATTGGAAACAATTAATAATAATTATTGTTTTATTTTTCTTTCAAGTAATAAAAAAACGTTTGATTGATTTAGTCAATTAAAGAATAGAATACGTTAGTATAAGAAGTTATTAGAAGAATGTAAAAATATTCACCTTAAGGTAATTATATAGTTATCTTTTTGAATATATAACACAAAAGACTAAATTTTTTTGAGTCCCGATAGAATTGGAAATGAAACTATGCCTAATCATAACGTTGCTCTTAATCATATAATGCTGCCAGAAGTGATGCCCTGCTGCCGAGCCTGTTCCATTTTTGAGTTGGAATATTAAATACTGACCTACCCCCCTCGAAAGAAATAATAGTGAAATAGCAATAAAATGATTTTAAGAAATTTCCTTTAAAAATCTCAAAAATATCTCAATAAACTTAGGTTAAAGCTCTATAATCATAACTAAAAAAAGAAAATCAATAAACCAAAAAAATGTAATAAAAAATTATTACCATTCTCATGAAGACAATCTCTTTACTTGGGGATTAAGAAATAATTTAATTTTAATGTCTGCACCTTCAAACCCCAGGCATCCAGAAGAAAAAAAAAAAAAACGACATGTTCCCACATACCAGCATCAATTCATGAAAAACTTATATCTTTTTTTAAAAAATTTTGAACCATTAAATTGTGTATATGGCTGTCACAATAATTGTTACAATAGGATTTATTTTTTTTAATTTGTAATTGTTAGTAACTACCATTATTTACTTACCTTAAATTACATGGGATTATTTGTATGTCAGTGACAACTATATATACATACGCATAGTTTGATATTTATGATTTGTATTTGCTTTTAACAAAAAGAGTTAAAGAAATGGATTCCAGAAGTACCCTGAATGTTCCTTACTTGGCTAAAGACATTCATGTCTTAGTGGTTGATACTGATGCCTTCAATCTTAAGGGCATGGAAGCATTGCTCAAACTCGGTTCTTACAAAGGTAACACTTTCTAAGGATTTTCCCTCTGTTTTTTGCCCCTTTTTTCTTATTTGTATATAGTTTTGTTCTTAATTGTTATCATAATTAAGGGAAGGGATAAAACCATTTTGTGATGTTGTTTGACATCCCTTATATATGGTCTGTCCATCAATTTTTGGATTCATCATATGGAATCATAAGCATTGACTTGATGTTGTTTAATCACAAATGAGAATTCTAGCAAAATTTTATTTGATGGTTATCTACTTAAATAAACTTTTTATTTATTTGTACAAGTTTTTATGAATCAGAGACTTGTGCAATTTTTATTTATTTTTATAATTTTTTTATTTTTTAGTACAACGGTTCCCCCCCCCTCCCCTTATCCATACAACTTTTTGTTTGTATATGAAACTTTTTTTTTTTTTTGATACACCAGGGACACATAATTCTTTTGAGAAAGAGAGGTTTTTTTTTTTTTTAATAAAGGTGGATGGATTTTGATTCACAATCATGGGGTTTGATTTTTTTTTTTTTAAGTTAACACTAATTTTTTCAACATTTTTTATGTTTAATCACAAATGAGAATTATAGCAAAATTTTGACTTAATAGTTATCAACTTAAAATAACTTTTTTTTATTTGTTTGTACATTTCTTTTATATATATATATATATATATATATATATGTATGTATGTATGTACACACAACTTTTTAGGGAGAGACAGAACTTCATTTTTTTTTTTTTAACCGTAGATTGATTTTGGTTCATAACCAAATCACAAGGATTGCATATTTAAAGTCAATTATAGCATTTATTTTTGTGACTCTTTTTTTTTTTTTTTTATGCTTGTGTACATTTGTTTTGATCTTGATGGTTAGCATACATTTTACGTTTGTGTACATTTTCTTTTGTTGTCACAGGAGACTTACACAAATTTTAAAGTCCCCCCCCCCTTTTTTTTCCTTCTTGGAGTAATATATATATATATATATAGGTTTAACTCTAGGGTCGTGTGAAAGGTAATTTGGCGCGGGGGTGGGGGGGTGGAGGGCGCGGTGGGGTGGGGTGTTTATAATACTATATCAATGGTAGAGTTTATTCTATACTACATTTTCTTAACAAAATTATATTTGGATGGGGTCATAGAAAAAATTTAAATTTCATTAGCCTACAATTGTTACATTCAAGATCTGTCAATTTCATTAGTAGTGGAAGCACCTTTGTTTGAATATATGTTCTCAAATTTGTGGGATTAGAGTGAGTCTTACCACTCCAGAGTTTGAAATCAAATATCCGAATGGAATTCTATTCTTTACTATATGACAGTCATAAACTTTAATTTAACATGATTATAATGTCTTGCAAAAAATATGTATTATATTACCCGAATATAGATAATGTATAATTTCTTTTCCCAATTCAGGTGACAAAAGTATCAAAATCAGATGAAAGTATCGTAAATATCTATTAATATGCTAACAAACAATATGATGTTTCAATAGTTACTCTGGTGGAAGCAGCATCGAGTGCACTGTCTGTGATTGAGAGCAAAGAATGCCACATTGACATTGTGATTGCTGAAGTGGCGATGCCAGAGATTGATGGGCTCAAACTCATGCAGGAGATTCAGCTTCGTCGCGAAATTCCCGTCATTTGTAAGTAACTTTCCTTCTCTACAGAAAAGATCGTTCTTTAGATCACATTCAAGAAAAGAAGATATTTATTCCATAATTCACTTCTTTGCAGTGATGGGTTCAAACTCTCAAGCGGGCATGGCAGAGACAGCCCTTCGTTTAGGGGCATCATGTTTCCTCAGGAAGCCAATTATGGTCAAAGATCTCAAGGGCATATGGCGCCATGTGTTTTTCAAGAAGATGGAGCGTTATAACCCAACTGGCCAAACTGAAAGCTTTCCTCGTTTGGCAAATGATACTCCGAATCGAAATCTTGGAGACTGCCAAATAATATATACTGCAAACGCAGGAGACGCACGAAGAACTGTTTGGTCTCCTCAACTCCATAGAAGATTTCAATCTGCTATTGCTGAATTGGGAGAAAGGGGTAATCCCATTCTTTCATAACTCCAAAAGCATTCCTTTTGGTCTTTCTCTTATGCTTATGCATAGACTTACCCTGTGTTAAACTTTTCCTTTCACTTTCTTGGATCAGATGCTAAGCCACTAGACATACAAACGCTGATGAATGTTCCGAATCTGACCCGTTCACAGATTTCCAGCCATTTACAGGTATTAATCCTACCATTGCATAATGGATTATTTGAGATTTTCTGCTTTGTTAGGGCCTCTTCCTTTAGTTTTTGATTTCTACCTTTCCTTCTTGTAATCGATTGTCTCAAATGTTTCCAGAAATACAGGAAAAAGGGGAAGGAAGCAAGTGCCATGATTCAAAATCCACTCTTCTTTGAATCCGAGCCAAGAAGGCTAACTCCGAATTTTGGTAATGAACAACCTTTGTGGCGGGCAAATTTGTGGAGCAGCATTGGAGTTGGAAACACTATTGGCATAAACTCTTCCGTCGTGCCAGTGCAGAATTTTGGTAATGCACTCTGGTATTCACAATGTCTATCAGGCAGCATGGGAATTCAAAACGCCTCTACTTCAATGATGTCAACAAAAGATTTCCAAAATGGACCAAGTGAGAAACTGAGAGACGTGCAATATTTGTTGCCGACACACAGCTTTTGTTATCCAGAACGTCCCAGGTTCTTCGATTTCCCAACTTCGTTGAACTGCGGGCATGGAATAAACGCGTATAAACGTCAACCAGATTACGTGATGGAGGAGAAAATTTCTCAGGACCCGACTCAAGTACAAGATTGTATTATGGAGGAAACTGAGTCCCATGAAATGCAAGAAGATGAGCTTCTGACACCTTGGGAAGAGTTGACACCGATCCTGAAGGAAGACTTTTTATTCCTGAGCCAAGGAGGAAGTTCACAGAACCCCCAAGATTCGAATGATATATACATGGAGCCAATAAGCATCGATGGATCAGATGTACCATATGTCATGGTGGGATCGGATGAGCAAAACAAGAAGTCAAAGAGCATGCTGGGATATGTGCCGAGCCTGGAGCCAAATAGCATGGATGGAGCATATGTGTTAAAGACGAACCCAAAAAGCATGGAGGGATCAGACGCATCTTCGAGCTTGAAGCGTCAAGAGAAGGGGCACTGGATTCTTGATGATGTGATGGAATTACTTGGTCAGGATGAGAGGTTTAATGAATGGCTAAAAATGGCTCCCTACAAATGCTAAATATGGTTTTATTCAGTACAGTTGGTTTAGTTTAAATATGATATCTTAGCAAACCCTAATGAATTGGATTTTAATGTCTTGTAGTTCTCTTTCTAACTAAATCAAAGTTCCTTTGGAATATGTTATGTATTATGTATTTCAAAATTTTTAACAAACATGGAATATTTTAGTAACTGTTTGAGCACAAATTTGATATTTACAAATGATATCAAAGTACCCTAGTTGTTACAATGGTATATATAGCACCAACAGCATCGTTCATGATTGCAGAAGTTGCAACGCCAGAGACCGGTCGATAGCTTCAAAGTACTTCAATAGGAATTAGGGTAAAATGTATCAATTCCCTTCGAACATTTTTCAGATTTTGAGTTTTGTCCTTATTTTAAAATTTTGAAGTTTGCCCTCTTATTTCTAAAAATGTAATAATTGTTGTCCTTTTAATCAATTTGGACGTAAAATGCCTAATGAAGATGGGATTTCACGGGTACTTTTGTCAATTAAGTTCCCTTTCTATTTGACTCATTTATAAAATCATCTGACCTTTTTAATTCTTTTTCATTTTTTCCTTATTCTTTCCCTTCTTCTTAATTTCCTAATTCGATTGCCACCACCACTACCCACGGCAATAGCAGTCGCAACCTTTGGTGATGGCAAAAGAGGCAGAGGAAATTGTGAAGAGGAAAGAGGGAAGGGATATGCAGTGTTAGTGTAAGGATATTTTAAAAGAATATAGAAGGGAAAGAAGGACTTTTGAGGCGTGTATATACTCCTCTTAATGTATTATTTGCTCTCACTATGTCAAGTATTTGCTAAAGAATTAAGGTAAACTACCTATATGATACAGCAAGTGTCATATCCTACCCAACTCTATAAGGTTAAATAGGTGAATTTGCATTAATGAGCATATGTGTGCATATTATTATTATTATTGAAAAAAATACACACATATATATATTTATATATTAATTTATATGATAGTTGATTGCTTTGACTTGTAAATATAAGTATATTCAATTATTTGTAAGTAATTTGACTTGGGTGATCTTTATGAAGGTGGGAAAACTTTATTGTATTTCTTGGGGGGAGCAAAAATGATATTTAGCAAAATATAATTTTAAATCTTTTGAGAATGAAATCATAATTTTTTTTCTTTATACAGTAAATAAATATCTTCTCTATGAATGGTGTAAATAAGGCAACTCTCATTATCATGCATTCGTTTGCAAATATAATACATTTCATGAGCATATTATTATATGGGAATTTATTTGAATATATTATGAATGAATATTTACACACTTATTAGGGAATTTATTTAAATGAAATTGCTCAACTACTTTTTATATTCTTTATTTTTAATTGAAATATTGTGTGGAAAACTTGTATGTACTTGTGTGAATATATTGAGATACCTTATTATGAATAATTTTATGTCCTGACTGGGAAATTAATTATTAATATGTATTTTATGCATTTATTAAGTGAAAAAAAAAATATTTTTGGGGCAAATGTGGGAAATCAATTTTATTAAGGACCCAATAATGATTTTATTTAAATAAAATCCCTGTTTCTTCATTTTATTTATTTAATCTTGACTATTAATTGACTAGGACTAATTTTATTTTATTTTTTCTTTTATATTTGCAAGACTAATTTTAATATTTCATTATTTCTATTACCAAATTAATTTTTTAATTTATTTTAATCCAATAAATCCTAGAAGCCCTAAATACTTTAAAAGACTATCATATCCCTCTTTATAGCAGTCCAATCTCAGTCATTGGTGATTTTAATCGTAGCCATTGATTTTAATGAAGTTTTAACATTAAAACAACTTCTAAATACCATTTAATTAATCTAACTCTTTCTTTTATTAAACAAAACACTTATTCACCAAATGAAACACCAAACATCAGATCTCTCTCCCTCATTTCACATGCCACACACTCACACACACTTCATGGTGTTCTTGCTCTAGCTCTCTTCTCTCCCATCATCTCTTTATTTTTTCTCAAGAACGCTTAGAACCCTAGGTTAAGAACACTCATTTGAAGATTTTTGAACAAAGAAAAATCAAGTAATCAAGTTAGATTTGCAAGAAGGTTAAGAGTTTTTTTACTCATTTTCTTTTACAATTCATGATTTAGTGATGAAGCCCTTGTTGGGCAGATTTGGTATTCTTGAGGAAAACTTGGTTTTGATAATTGTGATCATGGAGGATTGCTACAAAATTGATACTAGCATGTAGTATTGATGTTGGGTGATTGAATTTTGGTGGTTTGATGTGTTAGAAAGGAGTTTTGATGGTGGAAATTGTGCAGAATTTGTTGATCCTGTAATTTTGTGTGATCAGTACTAGAATTTGTTGATCATGTAATTTTGTGAGATCAGTATTGAAAACATACAATGAGAATTTTGGCCTTACTTGGTTCTATCAGACTATTCTGTGCCTTAGGAATAAAACCTAGTTGGAATCATAAAATTTGGGCTTGTGGTTGATTTTATGCGATTTTCCAAAATTAGCCTGTTCATTTTTTCACCGATGCTGATTTTCCTATAGTTTTCAACCTTTGATTGAACCTTTTTCCTCTTGAATTTGGATTTGATATTTTATCCAAATAAACTCCTATGTCTTACGAGTATTTATTACTTTGGATAATCTGATTTGGACTTGTATTCTACGTACTTTAAATAATTTTCGAAACAAATGCCACCAGAACAGAATATCGTTGTTACTTTAGCATTTCTATAATGCTGAGTAATTAATTAACATAGTTAGACATTTTGAATTTTGGTGAAATTTTTACAGTAACTCTCCCACATGTTGAAGTTGTATCCTATGAATTTTCATGACATTTTGAGTTGTATTACTTAGTGACCTATTTAACCCAATTTACGCTCTATTTTACTCAAATAAGCTGATTTTCCTGATTAGTATATGATTAAGATTTGCTTATGAATTTGTCATGACTCTTGTATGACCTTGACATGGATTGATTATATGATGTACTGAGTATGACTAGAGATATTTATCATTATGCTTGATGTTAGATTGATAATCTATAAATACTAGAACTTATATATCTAGACAGCTTACATATATAATTGAAATGCATGAAGAGATCTTTTGTTTCTTTATTTAAATACTTGTTAGCTTAATTTGCTGAGCTGAATTATATGATAATTTTATGTAGTTAGTGATTTATGCTTGATGATTTCTATGGGGTATGTTAGATAGAATTGATGACTTTTGATTGATAACTTTAGTGCATGAGCTAAGCATATCTATGTGAATAGGATATATTTGATGATCAATTTATTTCATTGAATAATTATTTGATATGAAGATTTACTAAGCATAGTTACGTGATAGTTATGTGTTATATGTGACAATTGATGGATGATTATCTTATTTTTTAATGTTGGGAAGGGTGTGAGATTGGATTATGAGATTGGAATGATTAGGATTATGATAGAGAAGATATGTGATTATCATTGGGGAATGAATTATATATTTGAGACCTATGATACGAAATTGATGTGTGTGTGTGTGTGTATATATATATATATATATATATATTATTTATGTGCAAGATTTGGTGGGTGATCAAGGTTTTAATCCAAAAGATTAAGTTGAAATTTGCTTCTTTTGTTAGGACTAAGGTAAGTCCTTGCATCCCATAAAATGTTTCATGTATGTGCATCTTATGAAATGATTTTACACTTGGATAAATTTTGAAAATTTCTATAATAGTGCTTTATAAATTATTCTATTATGAAATATTTTATGAACGATGTAAATTCTAGCAATCTTGGATATCTAAGGCATGCAAATTGTTTTGACAATATGAGATCCTTGAATTTCTTACATTTGTTTTACAATGACGATTTATGTATGCAATAGGTATGGAAACTACTGGAAGTTCTTTCAGATGCATTTTTGTGAGCTTTTTTCCAATTCATGATTGTTTTAAGGTAATCTTTGTAATTTCATTTATTTCATAAAACTACTCTTTCATAACATAACTTCAACAAACTTTTTCTCTTTTTCCTTACTTTAATCTTTTATTCTCTTATGAAAGCTTATTCTTGCAATTTTGGTGAGTAATTAGATAAAGAATAGTTGTATCACTACAACAAAAATAGTATATTACAATATTTGTATTCTGACATTTTTCTCAAACATTGTTTAAAAGTAATGAGAGTGAATTATTATGATATTTTATGTAAACATTTTTATAATTGAGTTTAATGCAATGTTTTTAATGCCATCTACAATATATATTAGAATAATATAATATCCTTCCAACATTTTTGTATAATTTAGTGACATTGGTTTTAAATATTGTTGAAACATTACTTTTCGTAACTCTTATAAACCAACACTTACCAAAAATGTTGCAATCACGTGTAACATTTATTAAAAAACATAGTTATAAAAATGTCAATGGCAACATTTTGTATCGACATATTCCCAAATGTCATACAAAATGAATAAAAGTAAGTGTTGTTATAAGAGTTATAGAAACACATTTTAAAATGAATAAATGTCATACAAAATGAACAAATGTCAAAATATTTGAATTTTGAATTACATTTTTAAATGATACTTACAATGGACGTTGGAATAATGATATTAGCGACAGCTATTCCCGTCGCTACGTAATCACCAACTAATCTTAGTGACAGTCTAACGGTGGGCACAACAGCAGCTAAAATCCCAATCGCTAAATAAAATATTTGCGACGGGATGGAAAAGCCGTTGGAAGTAGCGACGGATTTGCAACGAAACATCACCAGACCAGCAATCGGTTAAAGTTCATATCAACGACGGAATAACAACGGCGAAAAAGAATTTCGAATTCCTGCGCTAATTATAAATTTATTTGCACCGTTAGCAAACTATCGCTAAAGTTACAATGGTTTGCCAATGGTTTATTTATTACTGTCGCTGTATTGGCGATGTTTAGTGATGGATTAATTCCAAATTCTATAATGTTGACAATATCAAGCCATTGCTATGCCCTCGCATGCGTAGAGACAGTGTAGCGATGGCTTGAACTCTAGCTAAGTTGCTATAGTTTAGCGACAGTTATAGATGGTTAAAATAAAAGCTTTATTGCCGTAGGGATGCCGTCGTTAATTATTGGTGTAGCTAAACTGTTGCTAATGTTTTTCCATATTTCAAAGCCCATTTTGTATTTATCTTGAACCCCTTGTATCATATATCAAACAATATATACCACACAAATGCTCAATCACAATAAAATGTAAACTGTTCTTATTAAAATGCAAAAAAATAAATAATCATCTCAATAATAGAAAATACATTTATTCAACACAAATGTATAATATGAAGTAAGTGTAATATACAAGATAACGTCTTTAATAAAATCCTACACTATAGGAGTAGTGGCACCAGCTGATGGAGGTAGGGGAGGAGGAGGACGAGAATACCTCGAAGGATGGGGATCTAATGGCAGAATAAAGATTCCCCCCGTCTCGTCAGCATCATCATCTTCCTGAATCGGCAAAAATGGTGGAAGCACTATCCCAAACTTTTGTGACATCATGCTCATAAATCCACCGAAGTGATGCTCTATATGATCAACCTTCTTGTTGAAATCCTTCTTCAACTCATCTCTCACAGCATGCACCCTCTCCTCAACCCTCCTCTCTACTATGCCCTCTATGTCAGTAGGTGTAGAGAGTGTAGATGGCAAAGAACCTTGGTCGAGCTGCTGTCTAACTTGCGAAGCCTCGAAACCCAGTCCAAACATGTGTCCTCAATTAAACCCCGCCTACCGCCTTGAGAAATAGTGACATCTCGTCGAGGACGACTAAAAATGTAACACTAGCAGATAAGGAGAAAGATGCCTGAGTAAGACACTCCATCTCAGTCATCAAGTCCTCCTGAAATTCAATCAACAGTATTTTATTTAGTAAAATGTAAATTATCAAAAAGTAATTTAAAGTACTGAATATTATTAATAATTACTAATATCTTGTGAGAGCGCTCGCTGACATGCTGTCCCTATCTCTCCCCGCCCTGAAATGTATGCAGCCTTTTGTACCACTCGATGTGACTAAAGTCATCGCCCATCTTCTGTCACTGCAATTAAAAATTTAATTCGTAAGAATAGTGTCCCGAAAAATTAATTGTGAGATGTAAAATTTCAAAATGTGTAAATAATCGATGTATAATTTACCATACGCTCCTCGTGAACTGTAAATGACACTGAACCTCTAGTATGAGTGGGGGTGCCCTAACCCCTGTTCCTCTGAGCAGTGGAGGAAATTCGTTGAAACTCCTGTATGACCCAGTGCTGCTGCATCGCATCCCAGTGCCGAGTGTTGATCTAGAAGGGAGTCTGGCCAACTGGGGTCGTCCTCCGCATCCTTGAAAGGGTGTCGAAAAAGAGGGTCCGACACTTATGCTCCCAGTTGGACCGGATCTTAGCACTATGCTTATCGGCCCAATAAAATAGTTTCTACAAAAAAGAAAATTTTAATATATATATGTATATATATATATATATCCAAGTTGTTAGTTCAAAACAAATAGTTAAATATATATATATGAAGAGGAAAAAAAAGTAATGTAGAATAATTTATACAATACTTAGTAATTTACCTCAAACTTGCCAAACTAGATGTTCTTCATGCTCATCAGGACATTAGTTTATGTCGTGTAAGGCATGTCGTAGTACCTCTGGAAAATGGATGTGATCTCTTGTACACATCTTTCGGAACTAGCAAAACTTCAAAAGTAATGCAAAACAGTTAGCAGCAATTGGACTCATTTAATATCCAATGAGCAACGTAATGTTAGGGATATGCCCTAGAGTCAATTTGTACTTATACTATTGTCGTTATGTATTATGTAGTAATACGAGGCATTTCTTTTCATGAATAGTGCATTTAATTTTGTGGTAATAAAGTACGTGACTTGATAGTAAACTCTACAATCAATACAATAACTATTCTTAAATTGTCCCTGATCGATTATTATTAGTGAAAAAATAATAAATTAAGATTAGTATATTTGTAACTTGATGGCTATGTTTTACTGGTCATGGATATGTGATATCAAGTCAAAACATAAATAAATATTAGAGAACATTGTATTGGACATGACCCACTATGAGAGTACTTCATAGAACATGTCATAAGTACTTTCTAGCCACAATAATATTAAAAGTCCTTCGACCTGAATTCATCATAGTTTCCTACTTAATAAATTCTATATTTTGACGTTGTCTAAAGTTGTCTTTCACCAGATAATAAATTAGACTACTATTGGACATAGAATAAATCAGGGAGAGGAATATGATTTGATAGTGAAGGAATTTGTCCCTCTCAATTATGGGAGAGATATCGATGGGCCCCTTGATAAGTTAGACTGTTAAAATGCATGGCTATGCTCAAATATATCAATATGAGATATTAATATCATTTGATTGAATAGTCTACTATGAGATCAAGTAATAATTGATTAAGTTTAATAAGGATGACATGCTCCGTGCCTTATGCTTAATCTAGATATTGTGTGACAAAATGACTAAATATAAAGTTATGGTTTGGTTCAAAGAGATCACTAATCTTCATTTAACTTGGATAGTTATAATATTTTGCTAGAAACCACTTATAACTTATGGACCATTTAAATGTGATGTGGGCATACTACCAATGTTAAATAAACCTATATGGTCACACAATAAGCGAACTCATTAGGTTATTTTCTTGGTAACCAGGTTCGATGAATTTAGAAATATGTCTAAGTTAATTGAACCTAGAAAATTGACCAGATATAATGAATCTGGAAATATGTTCACATTCGATGTATCTAGATGATGTCCAGATTGTAAGAACTTAACTCAGTAAATAATTAGTTAAATTACCGATATAATGGCGAATCTTATCATATCTATTTTAATTTAATTTGAATTTAAAATAAAATATGATAATATATTATCAAAGTTTGACTCCAAGAGGTTTGAGTGGTTTTAAAAGAAAAACCCTAACCGTCTTCTCAATGGTGCTCTTTGTTAATATTCGTGCCTCCATTCACCAAAAAAATTTAAGCCTCTCAAACCCTAGGCGCTAGCACTCCCGAGTTAATGAGTTAGTTTGCCGTATGTATCCGATAGAGGGCATTCACATATCGCAGTGTCTGGTGATTGTTCAAGTTGCACGTACGATAGCAAAACCAGAATCCAAGGGTCTTGATTACACCGAATAGAGGTAATTTTGTAATCCCTAAATTGTCTTAATCATTTGGCTTGGGCCCTTAGAAGGGATTCATGGATGTTTTTCGCATTTAGGAGTCCACAAATTCTAGCACGTAAGACTGTGAACATACCTGTCCCCTCGTGGTATAATCAATGGTCGGGGATCTTGTGCATGTGATCAAGGATGATGCAACACTAAGGACAATGGAAGTGCAGGGGACTCTCTGTCCTGCTCGGCAGGTAGTATCCAAAGAGCATGTGTGGGTGAGGGTGTTCGGTCTCGTGATCGAGTACACTGTAAGTCATCAGTAGGCAGATGATCTCTAGAAGACATATCTTGGTAAAAGAAGAGAAAAGCTACAATTTTGTATTGTGGTGTAAAGAAATTAGTAGTTAAATTATAGCTTGTTCTCTGGAGTATAATAAGTAAATAAGATGACTAAAACACGTTAAAAAAAAATACTAAGTATATAGTCTGTACTATTCACTTGTGTCGTTATCTGAACTGTACTCCTCTGATTCAACTTCTATCTCAGAATTTGTCTCTCAATTACCCTCGTCATCATCCTCATCCTCATACAAGTCTCAATCCAGATCTAATATCTCTTCCCAAACATCCATTATCTCTTTTATGCCTTATACGTGTGTTAGGGGCCCAAGGTCGACCACCAAAGATATAGTCATTACAATATTGTCATCAACTTCTTCTTGATAAGCCATATCAATAATAGGTGCATCAAACACTTGGCGTGCTTTAGTTTTGAAGACTGCTATCCATTTAGATTTCTGTCTTTTAGATGAAAGATATTTAGCAAAGTATACTTAATGTGCTTGCTGGGCCAATACAAAAGGGTCATATTTAGGATAACACCTCTTATGGCTAGTATCAACTAACTTATATTGAGAGTGTACCATCAATCCCCGATTTGGTGTAAGGTCAAACCAATCACACTTGAAAAGCACAACTTTCTGGATTGGTTGACCAGGAAATTGATGTTCACGAACCTCCGTTAAGACCTCATAATAATCAACACGGCCATGTTCGTTCTCGGTGCCTTTAGCACAAACTCCGTGGTTGACACTTTTTCTATGTTCTGCATGGTCACTTGTGTGAAGTCAATAACCATTAATTACGTATTGTTGAAACAGTTTCAGCTCTCTCGATGGTCCCCATGAAAGGTACTACAAACATTTGTTTGTCACTCCATTGACCGGGTCACGCACATACAAGAATGTTGTATTTTTCTCATTAAAATCACACTAACTGACAATCAAAACCTTTAAGAACTTACATAATTTTTGAACCATCTAGCAACTTCGTTCTCGATCCTTCTCTCGACTTCCAACTTTATAATACTTATGTGATGGGAGCGTAACATTGCAAGAAAAAAAAAATCCTAATATATGGTGGAACCTCATCGCAGTTCATCGAAATGTAATTTGTGGCAGCACGGAATTCCTCAGATGTCAGGAATAGAGTTTGTTTCTTCCCGAATGCCCTTCCTGCAATATTGGATATTGAGAGCAAAGATTGTTCATGCACGTGCTCAGTTATTTCCTTTGTATTGCGTTCAACTTGTGTATGTCTTGTTTGACCATGTGGCTCAAAGTAGTAGGAAAAGAACGTTGATACTTCTTCGACTAGGTATGCATTACCAATTGATCTGTCTACCCTCGCTTTATTTTTCATTTTGATCTTTAAACGATGCAAGAACCAATAATTTGAAACATGGCAAATTTGATCACAATTTTGCAGACCATATTACTGGACGTGTACTATAACGTTAATAACTAGCATATTGAATGACTATGTACCTTTCAAAGGGATACATCTATCTGTATTGAGTTGGACCACAAACAAGAACTTCATAAGGTAAGTGAACCACTAGATGCTCCATCGCATCGAAGAAATCGAGGGAAATATTTTTTCTAATTTACATATGAGCACAGGAATTTCATTTTCCAATTTCTTCATGTGAGCCATTTACAATTTAGGCGAGCACAAATCCCTATAAAAGAGATTCAATTCTGTCAACACGTTCCAAACATTGACAGGAAGAAATTCTCTTAAAGCAATTGGCAGTAACTATTCCATAAACATATGGCAGTCATGACTTTTCATGCCAGATATCTTCAACTCTTTCAAATCAGCACATCTTGATAAGCTTAAAGCATATATATCTGGAAGTTCCAACTCCTTCACCCATTCAAGCAGTAAGCGCATAGCCTTTGCACTCAATGAATAACATACTTTTGGCACGGACACCCTTCATTCGCCTACTCCACAAACTTTTACCTTAGGCCTATGGCAATATGTCTCAAGATCATGTTGTACCTTTAAGTTATCTTTTGTTTTTCCCTTCATATCCATAATAGTATTAAAAACATTGTTGAACACATTTTTTCATTATGCATGATATCTATGTTATAAGGCACCAGTAGAGTGCGGCAGTAAGGTAAGTCCTAAAAAATTTTCATTTTCACCTAATTATAATTTACACCTCTACTGTCGCTTGGCCCCAATTCACAACTTGAATCTATTATTCTTAAAAAATGGAACACTCTTTCCCACACTTGGTCTTCTATTAGATGTAACGCCAGCGGTGAGGTTTCTTGGTCTTTGTCCCTTCTAAATAATCGTGTATCCCTCCTAAATGGATGATCCAGTGGTAAGAAATGGCAATAAAAATTGAACCAAGAAGTTTTACCCCCGAACTACAGTTGAAAAGACTTGGTATGCTCCATGCAGTATGGAAATGCAAATCTAATTGCAGTGCTCCACCCAGTTAACATTCCATAAGCTGAAAAATCATTTATCGTCCACAAAAGCATAGCCCGTAGCTGAAATTTTTGTTTCATAGATATGTCATATGTGGGGATACTATAAAATCATAACTTACTCAGTTCATTTATCAATGGTTGTAGATAACCATCAACTTTGTGTTTAAGGTTCTTTGGGTCCGGAATAATGGTAGTCAAGAACATTACTAGGTCCTTCATACACATACACGGCATGAATACTACTTTCTAAACATCCCGAATAGAGTAAACCTGTCTGTGCCCATTCCATGCCCTATATTTCGCACCTCCTTTGAAAATTTAGGGTGACTTTTATCAAATTGTTTCCAGGCCTCACCATCACGAGAATGACTCATGTATCCATCCTCCTTATTGCTCTCCGCATGCCATCTCATTTGTGATTAAGTCATTTTAGAAGTATACAACCACTACAATCGATGTGTTATTGAAAAATAATACATTTTCTTAACGGGTATCTCCTTCTATCTGCTACTCCCTAGATCCCTCCTTTGCATGCACCATGGATGACTGCAAAATTTACGTTCTTTACGGGTAAGATCATCTTTCCAGTACAGCATACATCCACCCGTGCATACATCTATCTTTTGAACAGGCAAACTAAGACCAAATACTAATTTCTACTCATAGAAATCATTAGGTATTTTATTAGAGCCTGGGATGACCTCCTTCACGAGCTGTTGAAACATCTCTCGGACATATTATTTTCGAACTTGATATTTAATATTCAAGAGATAAGTGAAAGTTGTAAATGGCTTGAACACCCTTCAAATATTGGCATATCAGCAGCTCGCAACATGTCATAGAACTACTGTGCTTCTGCATTTCAAGGTTCTTCAACAGAATCTTCAGATGGCCCAGGAACCATAAACTCAGGCCTTTTAGCATCTAAAACCATTTCTCAAAAGGGGTTCCTAGAACAAGTTTCAGCAATTGCATTCATTAACCGTGGTGGACTCTCTCAATGTTATATGATGCGGTTCATCATGACAAGTCCACTGTTGAAAATTACCAACAAATCCATACCTGTATAAATGAATTTTGACTTCAGGTAGGGCCAAATACTTCTTATGCCTACACTTTGAGCATGGACATCTTATCTTAGACGACATTACATTCGAAGTTGCAAATGTCATAAATTCTTTAACCTCTCGTTCAAATTCAATAGTAATACCCTTGATGTCGGGAACATGCCTTCTATACATCCAATTTTGATTGTCCATCTAGAATCACTACTAAAAATAACTCAAACCAATTATGTAAGTCTCGATTTCGAAAAGAATCAATAGAGTTAAAAGAGTGATGAAGAAATAGAGTTCGGGACAAGAAATGGACATTTTCCAAGCCTAATTTAATCAGGTGGCAATTTTTAAAAGTAGAACAGTGATCATAAAAAAAAAGTTCAAATCATATAAAAAAGTAAAAGCCTTTACATCTTCAAAACCATTCTTCATCTCTTTCATGTACCCTTTACATGAATCTATTATCCTTGTTATCTGGTCATTTGACCACCCACTTATCTTGGCAATTTTTATTAGGTGACTAAAAGAATTTTCATCATTCAATTAATTTTCTCTAAAAAGATAACAGGGACAGTTGTGTTAGTGTTATGCCCTAGAGGCAATCATGTGTACATTGTATATGACACATTTTATTTTAATAAAAGGCATTATTTATCTTACAGTTTCTTTTGTTTACTTTTATGTAATATAACTGTTAGATAAAGTCCCTAATACAACACTGTGTTAAGGAAATCATGATAGAGATCATGATATGAGATTCCTACTACATTGTATAGTGTTAGTACTTAAATAGTCCCTAGTCATAGTATTAATGAGACAGGACATCATTAATGCATTAAGACTAGCATGTGTTAGACTTGCTGATTTGATCAGGTAGTGGTTCTCATATCCGTGAGTATTGAGATCCTTAAAGTTAATATGTGGATGCTTGTTAATGGAACAAGTACATTGGATAACCTAGCTTTGAGATAATCACATAGATAACTATTTAGTTCCAGTTATATGATCTCAATATAGCAAACGTGCAAGTATCCTTAGACTTGAGATCTCTAAGGTACTTTGTTTGATGAGCATTGTGCTTTGATTCCAATCTCTGGAGCCAGATTGAGGGCCACCTATGGGATGGATATTAGGTACATTATGAGGTAAACAAAAGTAGTTGAGAGGGTTAATAAAGGATTCACCACTCCTAATAGTATGGGCAAATATCTCACGGCCACTTGTAGGAATTACTATTCGAAAAATCCTTGGCCAAGGTGACTGTGTATTGGAAACAGTTCCAATTGATACACATATAGAGTAGTGGGTTCCTGGTACAAGTACTATTATATTCAGGCCAGAATTAATATATATTTTGGAGGGAGTTGGCACTAATTCTGTACTCCAAATCGAATAAGATATTATGTGGTGAAATGAGTTAATTGTACTGTAGTTTGTTATTGAATTGTTCATATCAAGCCACTTCACTTCCTGGACTCTTGGGTGGTCATGATGTGTTGCTAAATACTGCTCATGATCTGGGAATATGGGTTTATTAATTAATGAATTAATAAACCAATCCTGATTAGAATAAATATGATTAATTCTAATTAATTATGGACTATTAATTTCAAAGACGTTTGGATTAATTCATATTTGCTACCAATTGACTGGGAAACCTAATAGGTCACACACAATAGAGGATTATATACTCAAGATGTTATTTAATAACATAGTGGGGTTTATTGCAAGAAAGAGAAATTGTTGTGGCCAAATTATAATTAGTTATAATTTATGGTCCAAATTATAATTGTGAGAACTTGATGTTTCCAATTACAATTAGGGAATTCTAATTGTTTTAGAATTCTCAGTTTTCAGTGATTTTTCGTGACATATAAGTGATATGCATGAAACCTAGGGTTAAGTGGATTAACGAAATAACTCCAAAACCTTAGGCCTTACACGATTCTCTCTTCTCTCTCACTCGTTTTACTTCAGCAAAGAGGAAACGAAAAACCCTAACCCTAGTCACCATTGTTGTTTTCTACTAGTACAGAAAAGTCTTGGTGCTTGAGTGTGATCCTCCGTGTGGAATTTTGTTAAAGATAATCACACACTGTGATTGTAGTGGTTGGACGTTCAACTCTCGTGGTGTTTGATCAAGAAGATTGCTAGATTGTGCCTCAAACTTGTAGAAGAAAATTTTTATTTTTCAGACGCTCAAAGAAAGGTAAAGTTGTTGCCTTTGTTCTCTTTACGTCTTGTTTTCCACACATATGCGAATCTTGGGTTAGTATCTTGTTCTTATTTTTCTGCTGCGCCATATATGATATGCGTGAGATACCCAAAGTTATTCTTTAGGCCGATGACTTTTCTTGCTAGGTTTGCGAAGGACTACTTCACTATGAAGGTAAGTTCATGCTTCAAGTCTTTGAAAAGATAAGAAAATAGCCAGGCAATTATCCGACTCTCTGGTATAAGAACAGTTGTACCAATGATAGGGAATCATAATTCTAACTGGCCATTTTCTTGTCTTCCTGGAGACTTGAAGCATGAGATACCTTCATCCTTTGTAGTGAAGTAGTCATTCGCAAATCTAGCAGGCAAAATCATAGCCTAAAAGAACAACTGTCCCTGTTATCTTTTTAGAGAAAATTAATTGAATGACGAAAATTCTTATAGCCACCTAATGAAAAATGCCAAGACAAGTGGGTAGTCAAATAAACAGACGAAGAAGGGAAGATTCATATGAAGGGTACATGAAAAAGACAACGAATGCTTTTAAAGATTAAAAACTTCATTTGAAATTTTTTTTAAAGATTACCGTTATACTTTTAGAGATTAAATGATAATGTGAAATGAGCTTAGGCTGATTAAACGATAATGTGATATGGTATAGAAGGTTTGATCAGCTTAGGCTGGTTAAAAGAACATTGAAGAAATGGAATATGAGAGTAGAAATGGTGAATTGGTTGAATTACTAGATACGTTCATGTTGATTGGGTTGATGTAATAGTTTTGGTTGACGTTTAATTTCTAGTTATGTTCATGTTGTTTGGGTGTTGTTCGGGTTTATAAATTGCTACTTACCTACCTTAATTTCATATAAGGGGTTTCGTATTCATACTAATTTTTACTTTAAACCCTCTATAGATGAAAGAGATGAACCAACATCTAGACGGTTTAGGGTTTCGTGTTTTAAGATTTAGGGTTTAGGGTTCTTTATTCTAAATGTGGTTTCTCTTTTATTAGGTTTCACAAACAAAAGAAGCTTTATGTTCTCTAAATTTTTGAAAAAAAATTGATAGAGTTTTCCCTATAAACTGGACGTTTCTAGGCACTAAGCCACCACAAAATCAACCAACATTCAACAAAAACACCCAAAAAAAAACATTAATTGTCACAACAATTATTCAATAAAACTAACCTAATGGTAATCACCCATTACCCATAGGGAATGATCACCTATCACTTATAGGGAATGATCACCCATGACTCACGGGAATCCATTCATATAAGTTAAACATATAACATTTTAAGTTGAAACGTTTAAACTCGTATACCTTTTGACTTGACGGGCAAAGCTAATGTCAAAGCACCTCGGTAAAAAACAGAGCTTGTAATGTCAAGCACTACATATTTGACAATAATAATGGTTAAAAATTGAGCAATGTGTGTAAATATATGTAATATTATGTCTAAAACTGAGCACATATGTAATCTTTGAGGATATTAATTGAATGACGAAAATTCTTATAGCCACCTGATGAAAACTGTTAAGACAAGTAGGTAGTCAAATAACCAGACGAAGAAGGGAAGATTCATACGAAGGGTACATTAAATTAGACCCACTTAGCCAGATGAAGAATGGTGTATTAAAAGCTCCGAAAAATATGCTAATAAATCACTTAGCCAATATTACAATCAATTATTATCTTGGTTTCATGAACGATTTAAAATAGACCCACTTCGTTTACAATCTATGGAATCACTATCTTCTAGTTAAATTAGTGAATATGTTCTATCTCAACTAACTTATCCAAAAGATGCATTAAAATCAATCCTCATATAAACCTCTATATTCTAGGTGATTTAAAATATAAAATTAATCAATGAATCCATATTCTAGCAAATATCAACCAACCTTTGATTAACAATATTCTTAACAATTAATCTATTTTTTAAGCAAGTTAAGAGATAACAAATATAAAATTAATTAATTGAAGTCATTATCAACCTCTTTTTCAAGCAAGTTAATAACAAATACCAACCAATCAACTTCGTAATAAAAATAAGTAATCAAATACCAAGATAAATAATGAATTGATCAAAATATTAAATTACTCAATAAATCATGAATCACAAAAAACAATGTCAAATTACAATGGAAACATTAAATACATAATTTTTTAAGGAAAAGAAAACAAAGGTAAAAAAAAGAAATTATAGACAAGCCTCCTTCTTCTCCTATGAAAACTCTCTTGAACAACCATCATTGATTTGGTGAATTCCTCCTTCTTTGAGTGATTTAGAATGTATGCCCTTGGATTCACTCTCAATCCCTTGTGTTTTCTCTTGTTTTTATAAGCTTCTTTGATGTTAAATTCTTTGCTTGAGGAATCTTGCCCGAGTAGGAATTAGAAAATACCGAAATCTTTGAAAAATTACAAAATTCGTGCATAGAATTTTCGTACTCCAGTCGACCCACCTAGTGCCAGGTGCCTTTTGTTCTCTCCCTGAATTTTGCTCCGTTTTCCGCTGACCAACCAGAATGGACCTAGTGCCTATTCCACTTGCCAGACCTAGAGCTAGGTGTGTTCTGAAAAATCTCCAGTTTTGCTCGAATTAACTCAAATCTTCACAAATTCGCCAAAAACATTTTCTACAAGTAAAATGTTAAATAAGAAAGAATATGCCTTGTTATTACAACAAAAATATCTCAAAAGACTCTCAAATAAATAGGAAAATAATAATGATTTTAGTCCTCATCAATTCCCCTATGCTTGAACTTTTGCTTATCCTTAGGCAAAACACTTTTGTTAAGAAATTCTTCAAGAAAACATAAGCTTTTTCTTATTCCAAAAAAAAATGTTTTTAACATAGCAAGATTATAACTTCCCTTCAAACTTTAGATAAAATTCTTGTCATTCACACCCTTTGAAATATTTGACAAGACATCACAAAACTCTTGAAATCAAATTAATCAAGTGTATACCTTAGTCTAAGAAAATTATTTCACTCTTCTAGTAAAAATATAGATAACATGAATCACACAAGTCAAGTTATCTACCAACTCAAGCATTATAAATCCAAAAATTGCACAACTCAAGTCATGATGTAAGGAAAGTACTCTTATTTTTTTTCCTCTCTATTTTCTTTCAATGACTCAGGGAATCGATAGTCTCAAGTGCATGGATTTCTCTTCATACACCGTATTGGACCCCTTTAAGTCAACACTTATCATTTTTTCAACCACTTTCCTATCTTTTGCTCTTGAAAATTTATAGCCTCAAGAAAGTAAATTTCTCTTCACTATTTGTCTTGGCCCCTATAATCAAGCAAAAACAATCAAATTCTTTCACAAGTGCCTTTTGACTGTCTGTTCTCGTTCCATCCTCCATTATAATGGATGCAATAAAGTTCCCTTTGTCGTTCTTGTTCACTATGGCATGGAAGTATTTGGTGCATTTGTCTGCCTGCACAACATATGTCCCCTTTGCAAGCTACTGATAAGACTTCATCTTTGCCTCTACTAACCTCCAAGCAGTCAGTTTTTTATCCTTAAACTGGGCAATCAAGGTGTTGTCGAAGGGGTTATCTAACAATAGCTGTTGTGCCCTCTATAGCTCCTAGTTGGCCAACTCCACACGATTCAAAATATGGGAAAATTCCTTTCTATTCAGCCCACACAAATCCCGTTTAAGTGCCTTTAACCTTTGATACAGTGTAAACTAATGAAAACCCTCGATGCTTTGTTCCTATACCCTCTCAACCAATCTAATAAATCTTTCATGGTTAGCCCAAATATTTAAAAATCTAAAAGGAGGTCCCCCCCCCCCTCTTGGATAATCCATCTATATCTAAAGGCATGAACTATAGTCTGAAAGGCATGTAATGGGAAAAAACTCCATAGATGCTTAGCTTTGAGCTTGGAACTAGGCGTCATTACCCATAACTCTGTCCAACTTGGACCATACCTGGGAGTTTGTCCACGTGAACCATGTGCCAACATATGGGAGGTCTGCTAGGCCAGTCTCCGCACAAAGTGAGGAGAAGTCATTTAGCTCATAGGTAGAAGGGGTTGTCCCTCCTAGTTTTTCATCCACCTATAAAATAAGTGTTGAAGTATCCCATTAGAATCTATGGGGTGGAAAGTTGGTTGGAGAATTGCTTCAAGTTGTTCCACAAGGGTCGCCTGGCAACCACTGTATTATGAGCGTACACAAAGGTGAAAGAATAGGAGATATGAGTAACCTTACAAGTGATGCGGCAAGATAGTGCCTGAGGCGAGCTATGCCAAACATGCACATCAACCTTAGGGCTGGTCCATTGGTGCCACAACATCACATGGAAGATCTAGTAACAGAGGTCTCAGATAAGGAAATCAAGCTTGCCTTATAGGATATTGGTGACTGCAAAGCCCCAGGACCTGATAGTTACTCTGCCTATTTTTTCAAAAAAGCCTAGGGAATGGTTAAGCAAGGTTTGTGTGTGGCTATTCAGGAATTTTTTTCATTCTGGTAGAATGCTAAAGCAGATCAATCATTCGGTTATTACTCTAGTACTTAAATCTGACCACGTTGAGAGGGTGGGGGACTATAAACCCATTTCATGTTGCAATATGGTTTATAAGATCATCTCAAAAATATTGACAGCCAGGCTAAAAAATGTTCGGATCCTACTCAGTCGGCATTTATGGAGGATAGACTTATGGTGGATAATATCCTATTGGTTTAGGAACTATTACAGGGCTACAGTAGGATGCGAGTGTCACCTCGATGCACCATTAAGGTAGATTTGCAAAAAGAATACAACTTGGTTAGCTGGGATTTCTTGCTAGACTTATTAGCCTTATTAGAGGAAATTGGATTCCCACAGCAGTTTGTGGGATGGGTTGAGCAGTGCGTCACCACTACCTCATTCTTTGTTGATATCAATAGGATAGTACATGGGTTCTTTAAGGGAGCAAGGGGACTTCGCCAAGGAGATCCGTTATTTTTCATTCTCTGGTTAGAATACTTTTCTCTAGTTGTTAAAGTTCACACACTAGGGATTGCTTTTAAATACCACCCCAAGTATGACTACTTGAAGATTACTCATCTTGTTTTTGCGGATGACTTAATGTTGTTTGCTAAGGGGGACAGATCATCAATATGCATCTTGCTGGGATGTCTGAAAGAACTAAAAAGATATCTGGCATAGAAATCAACTGGGAAAAATCCAATATATGCCTTGCTGGGTGGGGTACTTTGGACCAGAATACTATTCTAGCTGACACTAACATCCTTATGGGTAGCTTCTCGTTTCGCTATCTTGGCATTCCAATCATGGCAAGTAAATTGAGAGTTTCTTACTTTCGTCCTTTACTGGACAAGATTGGATCTTATATTAGAAGATGGTTGGCGCGATCATTATCATATGCAGGGCGATTGCAGCTGATTCAAACTGTCCAGCAAGGAGTTGATTGCTTTTGGCTTTCTATACTTCCAACTCCAGTTATGGTTATCAATCAGTTGGATAGATTAGTCAGGGACTTTCTTTGGGACTCAAAGCATGCACTTGTGGCTTGGAGCGATATTTTCCTACCTAAGGATGAAGGGGGCTTGGGACTTAGAAATGTGAGCATTTGGAACGGAGCACTATTATCCCGAATTTTATGGGATATCCAAGCAGAGAAATTGTCACTATGGGTTAAATGGCTTAATCACTATTACATGAAGGGGCGTTCAATCTAGGAGATACAGTAGCATAAGGACCATTCTCTTTTATTCCAAAGAATACTATTAATCAGAGATTCCATTCTAGAAAGGGAAAGAGATGTAAATCAAGCAGTAATACTTTTGTAGTCTTGGGTAATAGGGACCACGGGAATCACTGCACAGGCACACAACTATCTCAGACCGTCACTGCCAAAGGTACATTGGGCCAAAACAATTTGGAAGTAGGGGCTCACGCCAAAACATTCATTCATGGTTTGGTTGTGTGCCAAGGGCGGGTTGAAAACTATAGATGTTCTGGTGTTCCAGCCGGACAACATGTCATGTCCCTTATGCCATATGTACCCGGAGACGACTAGACACCTTTTTTTCAACTATGTAATATCGAAACAAGTATGGATGGATATCAAGGCATGGTTAGCCTTACCACAGCATATGAATTCGATCGACACTTGCCTCAGTTGGTTCAACCAGGCAACTCATGGATCCTTCTAGTTTGCCAAAGCCAAAGTATCTGCACTGGCTGCCACAGTTTACTACATATGATTGGCACGAAATCAAGCTCTTTCGAAGGAGTTGCCGTCAACCTTTGGAAAATATGAAGCGGATCAAAACACATGTGTACTCTGTTCTTTTTACACTATACCCTCATGTTTTAACCCATTTTGAGGATTCTATCTGTCACAATTAGTTAATAGTTGTATTACTATTAACTAGTAAGATCCTGTATACATATACTTTGATTAATATATACATTTACTTCTTGATTAAAAAAAAAATACTCTTTCTTATTTTCAAAGAGGAAATAACTACTAATTTTTTCAATTTGTCAACTCATAAAAAAATTTCACAATTCTCCACAATCTTTCCTCTCAAAGATCTTTTATCAACTCACACTTATCATCACAACTCAAAGCTAAGCAAAATTTAAACCCATAATACCAAAGTCAGCCAATAAACTTTTCCCATATTTATTATATTTTCCATATTCAAGCTACATGAGTCAAATAACATTCAAATACTATTGCATAAATAAGATTAATCAAAATTCTCAAGCCTTGATAATATCCTATTCAATAAACTAATTGCATAGAAATCCACCAAATGAATGACAAAAATTCATATCCAAGTAAGAAAAAGAATTGCAACCTTGTTTAAACATTTACAACCACAAAAATTTTTAAAAATTGCACAAAAATGATATGGAAAATATTTCTTCAACATCATTCTCCCCTCCCCACACTTAAATTGGACATTGTCCTCAATGGCTAAAGATATAACAATAAAAGTATAGCCAAGAAGACCAAAATCAATAAAGAGGAAGAAGAAAGAGAAGAAAGTACTTCCATTACATAGTAGGTCCACCATATGCAAATCCACCACAAGGAATAAGCATTAGAAGAGTCACAAGAGATCTTAATGTAAAAAAGAAACAAAACAAAGAAACCATAAATCTAGAAAAAGGAAGCGAAACATAAATAAAATGACAAGCAGTAAAAAAAAGGAAGAAGAATCATAGATCATAGAGAAAAATATCCAAATGATCCACGGTGTCAAAAATTTCACCAAAATAATGCTTCACCCTATTTCCATTGACTTTGAAAGTACCGTTAACAAGGTGAGAGACTTCAAGAGTACCAAAAGGAAAAACTTTAATTACCACATACCGCCCCTACCATCTTGATTTCAACTTACTCGGAAAGAGTTGCAAGCGAGAATTAAACAACAATACTTGATCACCTTCTTTAAACTTCCGGGATTGAGCAATATGTTTGTTATGCCACTATTTTACCTTTTCTTTGTAGATTGGAGAATTATCATATGCAGTCATGCGCAATTCGTCCAAGGCATTCAAGTGAAGTAACCAAGATTATCTAGCAAGCTCAAGATCAAAGTTAACAAGTTTGATAGCCCAATAAGCTTTGTGTTCAATTTCTACAAGTAAATAACAAGATTTTCCATATACCAATCGATAAGGGGTAGTGCAAAGAGGAGTTTTGAAAGTAGTCCTATAAGCCCAAAATGTATCATCTAGTTTTAAACTCCAATCCTTTCTCGTGTGATTAACCACTTTTTTCAAAATTCTTTTTAATTCTCTATTAACCACCTCAACTTGGCCACTTGTTTGGGGGTGATAAGGGTAGCAAACTTATGAGTAAATGTTTGAGAACATTATCCAATTGGTATTACAAAAGTGGGTTCTCCTATTACTAATGAGTACCTTCAGCACTCCAAACCGGGGTGAAGAGTTTTTTAAGGAATTTTACTACAACCCGAGCATCATTAGTAGGCAAGGCTTGCACCTCAACCCACTTAGATACAAACTCGACAGCAACCAATATGTACTTATTACCCAAAGAACTAGGAAAAGGACCCATGAAATCAATTCCCCAACAATAAAAAATCTCACAAGCTTGAAAAATTTGCAATGTTATCTCATTAGATTTAGAAATGTAACCAGTACATTGACACCTATCACAATTTTGGACAAACCTGTGAAAGTCCTTGAAGAGTGTTGGCTAATAAAATCTGAACTTAAGCACCTTCTCTGTCGTGTTGTTAGCTTGGTAGTGGCCTTCTGTGGGTCCTTCATATCATTATTTCAAGATGTTCGCACTTTTCATGGAATCCACACACCTTCAAATGATTTGATCCACACAACACCAAAATAAGTAAGGATCTTCCCAAAAATAATGCTTTACTTCATAGTGGAATTTATTCTTTTATTGTGCATTGAAATCTTCCGAAATAAGTATTGCAACTAAGTAATTAGCAAAATCCACATACCAAGGTGTTTGAGAAATCTCACCATTAACAAGTAAAAGTAGTTCATCCGGGAAGGTGTCATTAATGTCTTTTTCAGCCAAAGGCTCTAGGTTGGGATTTTTCAACCTAGATAAGTTATCTGCAGCTAAATTTTTAGCTTCTTTTTGTCCCTAATTTTCTAGTTAAATTCCTGCAATAACAAAACCCATCTTATCAATCTTGGTTTAGAATCATGCTTGGTTAGTAGGTACTTAAGGGCGGAATAATCCATATACACAATGACTTTGGACAAAATAAGATAAGAACGAAATTTATCAAAAGCAAACACTATTACAAGCAACTCTTTCTGCATTGTGGTGTAATTCTCTTGTGCTGCCGTAAGAGTTTTGCTTGCATAGTAAATTGGTTGAAAATGCTTATTCCTCTTTTGTCCAAGCACCGTACCTACTGCATAATCACTTACATCACACATTAATTCAGAAGGAAGAGACTAATCCGGTGCAATTAAAATAGGAGAATTGATAAATTTCTTTTTAAGCACCTTAAAGGCAGTGAGACATTTTTTATCAAAATAAAAAATAGCATCTTTCTTAAGTAAAGAGGTAAGGGGTTTAGAAATTTTTAAAAAATCTAAGATGAACCTCCTATAGAAACTGACATGACCAAGAAAGCTTTCAATAGCCTTAACGGAAATCGGAGGAGGGAGTTTCTCAATTGCCTCAATCTTGGCTCGATCAACCTCAATACCTTTCCTTGAAATTTTGTGTCCCAATACTATACCTTCTTACACTATGAAGTGGCATTTTTTTCCAATTAAGCATGAGGTTGGTCTCTTTACACCTTTGAAGCACCTTTTCCAAATTGGTCAAACACAAGTCAAAAGAATCACCCAAAATAGAAAAATCATCCATAAATACCTCCATTATGGCCCTTCAAAAATAGTCATCATACACCATTGGAATGTTTCGGGACCATTGTGAAGACTAAAAGGCATGCGTCGATATACAAAAGTACCAAAAAGGCACGTAAAGATGATCTTTTCTTGATCCTTTGGTGCTATGGAATTTGAAAGTACCAGAAAAAACCATCTAAAAAATAATAAAACTCATGTCTGGCTAACCTTTATAATATTTGGTCAATGAAAGGGAGAGGAAAAGGGTCCTTTCTAGTTGCCTCATTCAATTTCCTATAATTAATAAAAACCTTCCAACCGGTTACCAATCTCATTGGGATCAACTCATTCTTTTTATTTGGGCTCGCAGTCATTCCTTCTTTTTTTGGTACCACTTGTATTGGATTTACCTAAATACTATCGGAAATAGGGTAAATGATGTTGGAATCTAAGAGTTTAATCACCTCACCTTTTATCACATCATTTATATTCGGGTTCAACTTACGTTGGGGTTGTACTACGAGTTTGGCTCTTTCTTCTAGCAAAATTATATGAGTACAAATAGAAGGGCTAATTCTCTTAATGTCCGTGATTTTCCATGCAATGACTCCCTTATATTTTCCCAATAGACTTACCAATTTGGTCTTTTTTTCACAAGTAAGGTCTTTTGCTATGATCATGGGCAATTTTTCTCTTTTAACCAAAAATGCATATTCCAAGTGCCTAGGGAGGTCTTTTAAGTCTAATTCCTGTGGTTCCTCAATGGATGACTTCATCCTTCCCAAACTGCTTTTTCCAATTTCCTCAAATTCCAACTCATGGCCCTCATTTGAATCTTCCAAATATGCAATGTAGTGTTCTATATAGCATTGGACAAATGATTCCTACATAAAGTCAAAGATAGGTTCATCAAGAATATCAATCCTTAAACAAGAATCATCATAAGAAAAAGGTTGTTGTAGGCTTTTATGGTTTTTGATAACGACTTCCTCATCCCCAACCCTAAGAGTTAATTTTCCTCCATGCACATTAATTAATGCTTTGGCCAGTTGCTAGAAAAGGTCAACCTAGGATTAAAGAAACTTTAGAATCTTCATCCATATCCCCTAGGATATTTGATAGATCTATCCATAAGTTGAATACTCATCTTAGTGGGCTTCGATTCACCTTGGCCTAGATTTTTACAAGTTTTGTATGGTAAAAGATTAATACTACCACCTAAGTTAGCTAATGCATTATAAAATGTAAGAGTCCCAACAAGACAAGGAATAGAAAAACTCCCTAGATCACTTTCTTTTTGTGGCAAAGTCCGTTGGTCCTGCAAGTTAGCTAAGCATTCTTCATTTAAAATCACAGTGGATAATTCCTCCAACCTCTTTTTGTTAACAAGCATGCTTTTTAGGAATTTTGCATATTTGGGCATGTGCATCAAGGCCTCACTAAGTGGAACGTTTATGTGTAGTTGTTTGAATGTTTCTAAAAACTTGTCAAATTGTGCATTTTTTCTTGCTTTGTGTGTGTGAGTGGGGTAAGGTACCACTGGCTGAAAATCTAGTTTTCTAGTTTGTTTTCCAAAAGGTTCAACAAGAGGGGTTGGTTCCAGCCCATCTTCTTTAGATGGTACCGGTTCCGTGCTAAGAATGGGTAGCTCCTTACCACTCCGTAATGTAATGGCAGCTGAATCATGTTGTGTTGCTACCCCTAATGGTGATTTTATCACAAGATCTATTAAAAACTAAATTTGGCTTTCCATATTTCTAATCATTTCCTCAAATTTTCCCAATGACTCATCTATCTCGTGAAAGCATTGGGTTACATTGGTAGCAAATTTTCCTAATACCCCTTCTAAAGTAATGGAGTTGGATGGTCAAGATATCATCCCATGAGGTATGTTGGAATACCGTCCTATGTTCCAATTGGCCATTTCACCTACATAAAGGACATCGTTAATACTATACATAGTTAGTGCAATATTAAATCAAGTTGGTTAAGGTACATGTTCACAAATTAAGTTTGAAAAATTACAACATGTAGGGACATTAAATTACAAATATACAAGAAAACAAAATATGGCACATATTCATACAAGAAACACAGTTACATATTCACACATTCACCTATAGATATATAAACATATAAACATGGTTAAATCAACAAAATCTAAGCTTTTATGATATTGTTCCCCGACAACGGTGCCAAAAACTTGATGTGTAAATTTTAGGTGTATAAAAATCGTCAAATTTAAATCCATCCCTTAGTCAAGTTTTAATTACAACATTAATTCCAAAATACATATACGAACAAGTATACTCATCGCAAGTGTAGTATAGGAAATTAACGAGTATTAATCCTCAAAGGAACAAAGTACACACTAATCACTTTTTCATTCATTGTTTAACTGACTAAATAAAGTGAGAAAATAAGAAAAAGAATTAAAGAAATATATACAACTCAAGGATGTTAAAATATGAAATTTAGACAAAAGCTCCGGAAAACATGATAATGAAACACTTAGCCAATATCACAATAAATTATTATCTTGGTCTCATGAACGATTTAAAATAGACCCGCTTCATTTGCAATCCATGGAATCATTATCTTCTAGTTAAATTACTGAACATATTTTGTCTCAACAAACTTATCCAAAAGATGCATTAAAATCAATCCTCATATAAACTCATATATTCTAGGTGATTTAAAACACGAAATTAGTCAATGAATCCATATTCTAGAAATCATCAACTAACCTTTGATTACCAATATTCTTAACAATGAATCCCTTTTTTCAAACAAATTAAGGGATAAAAAATATGAAATTAATTAATTGAAGTCATTGTCAATCCCTTTTTCAAGCAAGTTAATAACAAAAACCAACCAATCAACTTTGTAATAAAAACAAGTAATTAAATACCAATATAAATAATGAATTGATCAATAAATCATGAATCCCAAAAAACAATGTCAAGTTACAATGGAAACATTAAATACATACTTGTTTAAGGAAAAGAAAACAAAAGTAAAGGAAAGCATTCATAAATAAGCCTCCTTCTTCTCATTTGAAAACTCTCTTGAACAACCGTCCTTGATTTGGTGAATTCCTCCTTCTTTGAGTGATTTGGAATTTATGCTCTTGGATTCACTCTCAATCCCTTATGTTTTCTCTTAGTTTTATAAGCTTCTTTGATACTAAATTTGTTACTTGAGGAATCTTGGCCAAATACCAAAATTTTTGGAAAATTTCCAAATTCGTGCATAGAATTTTCGTACTCCAAAACAGGCCTGGCGCCGGGTCCAGTCGACCCACCTGGCGCCAAGTGCATTCTATTCTCTCCCTGAATTTTGCTCTATTTTTCTCTGGCCGATCAGAATGGACATGGCACCTGGTCCACTTGCCAGACCTGGCGCCAGGAATGTTCTAGAAAATCACCAATTTTGTTCGAAATTAACTCAAATTTCAATAAAGTCATCAAAAACACTTTCTACAAGCAAAATGTCAAATAGGAAGGAATATACCTAGTTATTACAACAAAAGTATCTCAAAACACCCTCAAATAACTAGGAAAGTAATGATGATTTTAGCCCCTATCACTTTATGTTCTCTAAATTCTTGAAAAAAATTTGACAGAGTTTTCCCTATAAACTAAACATTTCTAGGCACTAAGCCACCACAAAATCAACCAACAATCAACAAAAAATATTTTAAAAAAAATTAATTGTCACAACAATTATTCAATAAAACTAACCTAAGGGTAATCATCCATTACCCATAGGGAATAATCACCCATCACTCGAGGAGAATGATCACCTATCACTCGCAGGGATCCATTCATATAAGTTAAACACATAACATTTTAAGTTGAAATGTATACACTCATGTACCTTTTGACTTGATGAGCAAAGCTAATGACAAAGCCGCTTGGTAAAAAATAGAGCTTGTAATGTCAAGCACTACATTTTAGACAATAATAATGGTTAAAAATTTAGCAATGTGTGTAAATATATGTAATAGTATGTCTAAAATTAAGCACATATGTAATATGATATGTAAAATGTTAGTTCTTGTTCTTGAAATCTAGCCACATCTATCCAAGAAATTATAGAAATCAAGTTGAACTAGGCCACTTAGTTCAATTCAAGACAGCAACATAAACATAAGTTTTTTTCCTTCACATTACACACTATACATTATCATCACTAAAACTTAACGGCCATATAACCTATGAGTAGCAAGTAAGTTCATCCATATAATGAATCCTAAAGACTTCCAAACATTCCTTCATACATACATATTTTATTCATGGCCAAAGGGTATACAAATAAGCTATACAAAAACATCCAAACCCTATAACCAAAACTACTTATAAGGTAAAAACAACTTCAAATCAATGCTCCATCTCTTTAGTGGAAACTTGGAGGCTCTAGGTGGCATGGTAAAAGACAAAAGGCATAGGAAAGTGTGTAGAAGGTTTCCTACCCAAAAAAAAAAAAAAAATCAACAACAATCCAACTCCACACTATAAATGTAAACCCCAACACCAATCCTCTAATGTACACACAACCACAACCAATCTAAATCACAACCCAAACTGCATGCCATATGAACAAAAACTCAAACAAAGCTGAAAATTCACAAGAAAATTGGAAATTCAAAAACCATAGATTATATAACAAAATGCAAAGAAATAGAAAACATACTCTGCTATATTTACAATGCACTAGAATTCAAAGACAAGTAAATAGTTCAAATAAATAAATGAAAAACTTTAATATAATGTAAGGGAGGAATATCTAATGAAGGTCAATGATATATCAATAGGTATTTTACATCATAACCTACAAAAAACTATCAATATCCATAGCGTAAATCCCCAACTTTACTCCAAAACCAAGTAGGATCCCAAACAAATGCTAGTCCTCAAAACAATAACTCCATAGGCCCTTTATCCAACAAACCATTAATAACAAAACATCAATAGCCACAAAAAGCTACATAAAATGAACTCTATGATTTTGAAAAGTCCAAGTGCAAGATCACATAATGTAAGCCAATTCCAAACAAACTACAACTCCACACTTCCATATTTCACAATTGCTTCACAACGCCATTCAAGAAAGTATTTTTCTTCAATATTATACATTTCAACCTCAAGAGATAGTAGCTTACACCAAATGAAGTCAATGTATCACATAGAGCATTCTTCAAATCAAGCAGCAATAGACGCATCAAAATAAAGCATAATCAGCAGTCTTCAAGTGAGATCAATGCACTAAATTGAATACAAGTTTGCTAAGCATCACTTAAATCCAACTTAACTCATTTGATATAAAAGGAAAACAGAATATAAAAGGACTAATTTTTAAAGATCCAAACCAGAAATTTCCTAATGTATTTTATCACAAAATAATGATAGCAGCTTAGAACATTTACATTTTTCAAGCCTTGCCATCTAAAATATATTTAGAGACCTTTAAATGCATAAAATTTTCAACTGCAAGAAATAGAAAACATCAAGCTATTAACTCTACTTATTTATATGTCCTCAGAATCTATTTCACCATCCATATCAACAAAAGTCACATTCTTATTGTAAATCAACTAGTCGTGCGAAACCACTTTTTTATCAAAGCACAACTCAGTTACTTCTTTTCTAAGATTATAGGAAAAATCCTTATATCTCAAAACATTATTCTGCAACTATTGTACCATAAGCATTTACCCATATGCTTGGGCATTTCTAACATAATAGAGTCTGTGGCAAAAATTGATCATTGAAATCAACCCAATTGCATTACCAATTTATAGAATTGACTTACCAAACTTCGAAGGCAATAGCGGCCACTAACTGCTCGTTGTTCTCTGGACGATTGACGATAACGTTGACCACTGATTTTTGACGAAACAAAAAGGAGGAGAGGCACTGGAGATGACAAATAAACTCAGGCAATAGTACTATAAGGGAGGAGGAAAGAGAGATCTTCAAATTTGCTCTGACATAATGGGGTGCACACTAAGAAGTGCAGCATCGGGAACCCAAAGAAAGAAGATAAAGTATGGCTGAAAAAGACAAAGTGTCAGATTTTGTCTTTATTTTTGCTATGGCATTTTGCCATCACTAATCTCTCGCTGCCTAAAAGGGTTTAGCGATGGCAAAAATTCAAAGCTAAAAATTCAAACTGCCGTAGCTAAATTCCCACGGTGATTTTGCAGATTTAGCTATGATATATATCCATAGCTAAACCGTCTCTAATCTATTAATTTTTTTTAAAAAAAATCTCATTATATTCCCATTTTCAAAAAAAAAATATAATACACATAATATTGAAAATAATTTTTATCACTTTTAAAAAATATTTTATGGATACATAAACATATTATGTACATATTATATATATATATATATATATTAGTGTGTGTGTGTATATATATATTAGTATATGTTATAATATATATATATATATATATTAATATATACTAAGATGTTAGTATATATGTACATATTAGTGTATATTAATATATATAGATATTAATACACACACACACACACACATATATATATAAAGCTATTAATATATATTAGTGTATATGTGTGGACATGTATATATATGTTAGTGTATATATATCTAATATTGTAATATTTGTATTATTAATATATTTTGTAATATATATATTAATATATTACTAACATATACTAATACATATATCTTAGTATATATTAGTGTATATGAGTGTTAGTTTGTATATATCCACAATTATAATAATCATATATTCTACCAATATACATATAATATATTTAGTTGTGTAAATTTGCAACTTATATGGCAAAAAAATCACATACTATAACTATACACATATCCACATATAAATGAAATTAAACTATAAAGTTTTTTTGCTTAAATAGTTTAGCAACGGCTTTGAGAGGGCCAAAGGTATAGTCGCTAATCAGAGATGGCGTATCGACGATTCAACAACGGTTATGGGTATCGTAGCTATACCATCGCTAATTAGCGACCTTACCCTAGTAGGCATAGCTAAGCCCTCGCTAAATAGCGAGGGTTTTGTTACGGCCATTTACCTTAATAATCCAATTTTTTTTTTTTGTGAAACTATTTACATCCGTAGCCAAACCCTCGACATTTTGTGAAGATTTATCTACGATGATTAAATTTAAAAATGCCAAGAAAATCATACTGACGAATAATTTAGGGCAGTAGCTAAACCCTCGCTAATAGCGACAGTTTAGGTAGGGATTCCATATCCTAATAAAAAATAATTGTTAGGAAAAAAAATTTCTACCGTAGCTAAACCCTTTCTAATTACCAAAACTCTATCTATGGTTGTTTATCTTAAAATTCCAACAAATTATTTTTGAGAAAAATTTAAAGCCATTGCCATGCTCTCGTTAATTAGCAAGAGCTTAGCGATGGCCACTACTTTGTAATATTCCAAAATAATTATTTGGATAATTACTATATTCGTAGCTAGGCCCTCGCTAATTAGCTAGGGTGTAGCTGTGGTAGTATTATCCTAAAATTTCTAAAAAGATTTGTCACGAATAAATTTACCGCTTTAGCTAAACCCTCTCTAATTAGCAACGGCAAAATAACCCTCGTTAAGCCATCGCTAGTTGCATGAGTTTAGCTATGGTTGGTCAACCCCTCAATAAATTGTCCCTCTCCTTGCTTGCCATCGCAAAATGCTCGCTAAGTAGAGAAGGCTTGTCAACTGTCGCTAAATGCCATCGCTATTATCGTGTTTTCTTGTAGTGTAATGTCTTGTCATTTTTTAATTATAGCATGGCATATTATATATTTTTCTGACAATAATGAAATTCATCATAGTATTAAAAATATTTTTAATACTCTTTAAAAAGGTAACATTTAATTAAATAATGTCAAATAATGATGACACTTTTTTATATAAGTGTCATCTCATTCAAAAATATAAGAACACTTTAAAATTAAAGTGTTGTCTCATTCAAAATCATAGGGACAATTTAAAATTAATTGTCCTGATTCCGAAGGGAGTTTTTTTTTTTTTTGCCGATATTAAGTAAAAGAATCTCCATAATATAAATATTCTCGACATTTAATGTAAAATGTTGACTAATTAAATTTTTTTTGACATAAAATAAAAGAGTTGACATATTTTATATATTCTCAACATTAAAAAAATGTGTCGAAATACAAAAATATTTTTAAAACTTTTTTTAAAGTAACAATTTAGTCATGTTAAATAATATAACACAAAATTCATCATGTTAGAAACATTTTTAAAATAATCGTCATATTTTTTTAAAATCGACAATAATAATAAGTATCTCCAAAATAAAGATATTCAATAAGGCAAAGTATATCACCATCTCAGAATATATAAAATTTCAAAAATATTTTTTTTAAACATTATGATGTTTTAGTTAGCAAAGAAATTCACTACAACAAAAAATGGTTTTTGTGACACAGTTTTAATGACCCGTTTTTTTAATGTTAACATAGACAATTATTATGTCATTTACTTTTCAACACATATTACAAATTTAGCTAAATACTATAGTTTTGGAACAATCTAAAGTAAAGTGTAATAATAAATATATTTAAAAACATTTATTATATGTTATAGTATACTCATAACTCAAGTATAATTTTACTTAGAAGAAAAAATTTAAAACAGTTAAAAGACCTCAAAATCTAATTGTTATAAGTGAGTGATAGAATTCAACCATAAAAAGGCAATAGAATTATTGACTCCGACAAACCTCTTCTTATTATACTACCATTATAGTCTTTTCTAGCACATCAGAGTTACAGCCCCCAAACCCAACCCCAACCCCAACCCCAGCCCAATTTCATTCCTTTCCATATTTTCTCTCTCTAAAATGCTTTCCCATTCCGCCTTTCAATGGATCTCAGTTTCTTATTCTTTTTAACCCACTAACACTTCATCCGTGAATCTCTCTTGTTTTCGTCATTGAGAGAGAGAGTCAAATTTCTCTTTAACTTTACCTCCTCCCCTTTCATTTTTTTTGTTCATTGTTGCTATTTGTTAGAGTTTTGATTCAAAAACCCTAGGTATTTGTGAATTGATTAGAGGACACTTACAAAAATATGATAGTAAAAATTTGGGACACTATGATTGATTGCGTCGTAAAAATGGAGTCTAAATTGTATTTATGTGTCATTATTTTTGGACACACTATGAACCTAAGCATAGTAAATTTAGAGTCGCTTATAGGAAAAGTATCGGTAACTTAATTTTACGATATAAATTAGCGTCTCAAAACTAACTTATAGCATCCCTAAATGCTTATAAATGTTGCAACAGTATTCATATTATAACAATTTACAAATGTTGGAAAATTTTCTTTTTGCAACCCTTGGAAATGAAATGGCAACCGTCGAACCACTTTGGATATTGTGACTATTCACAAATGTGGTAACAAAATTTTTTTACACGTTTTAGAATGATATAACAAAAGTCGAAATAACTAAATATTTCTACTGTATTCAAATGTCGGTAAAGTGTGCATATTTTGACAATTTATACATGTCGAAGAAAATATATATTCTGACATTTTAAAATATTGTAAAAAATAATAATATATCTTGGAATAACTAGGTATCGACATTTGTTACAACTGTTGTCATAAATCCAAGTGATTATGGATATTGCGACATATATACGACATTTGTAAGAAACATCAATATAGATTTATACCGGCATTCTTTAAATTTCTTACGACATATGACATACATCGCTACAACTGTTTTCTGTTGTAGTGTATGTGGTTTCCCTTGGAATTATCTCTCAACTTCTAGAACTTGTATATCTAAAGACTTCATCTTTTTACTTAAGCTGATATTTAATCTTCTATGACCCTTTTGGCTTCAAGATTAACTCTTTGCTTTTCTTCTTATATCTTATTACTAAGTACCACTTTAAAATCCTTTTGTATGCCAATTTATTGAGACAATCAATTTTAATATGTCTATGACTACAACAAATTACACAAGTAATCCTCCCTTTAACTTTTGTTGCCTTTTATTTGAAGGACTTTGTGACCTACCTCTTCTTCTTCGATCATTCTATCAATAACAATCATATACCATAGCTGTATTCCTAACAAGCTGAATAAACAAAGTCTTGCCCTCATTTCAATCCAATCTTTGGAAAATGCAATTCCTTGTACCACTTGGAGTATCTCTACGCATATGAAACTATGGAAATTCTTTCAAATGTGATTATATGTCCTTATCCTATGAAAAGTCTTGAGCATGATTTACTTGACAAATTTTGTAGAAAGATGATGTTAGAATGTGGAGCCTTGCATTAATTATTGCAAGATGCTGTTAACTACAATATTAAGAAATTTCTCCATGCATTAGTTTGTGAAATCATAGCATGTAATTGTAAATCTTCAGCTCCATTCATCAATCTCCCTTTTAAATAAGATTTGAGGATATGAAATAATATGCATTCTTTTGATATTGGAAATGGATTGCAAATTGGTATATTTTGTTTTGGGAGACTATTTGAAATGAAGTGTATTTTTGGAATGTGAAAGATATGTTGGATTTTGGAAAATGGGAATGGAATCTTGAAAATTTGTGTTGGGATACTCCTTGAAAAGAACCATTTGTGTAGATCCACTTGAATTGTGAATGTGAATCCTTGAGTACTCAAAGGGGCAAAACTCTTGTACTAGCTTTCATTAGAGATAGATAAACCCAAATAACATGATCAGTTTTGGGATTTGTCTTACTCCAAATGGAGCATCAGTACTTCATAGTTAAGCTGATTTTAGCTAGCTATAGGATTTTGATCTGAAAAGTGGAGTTTCTACCCAAAATTGAGGGCTTCGAACCGAAGAGTGAAAAGAGTGGGGTTTTTACCCAAAGCTCAAGGTTTTGAACTAAAAAGTGCGAAGAGTGGGGTTTCTACCCAAATGGGGGGTTTTGACCTGAAGAGTGTGAATACTAGGGTTTCTACCTCAAATAATATTTTGCTGGTAAAAGAGTTAAATTGGGAACTTGTGTTTCTTGAGATTTGTGAAAATGATTCAAGGAACAAAATTTAAATATTGTTTATTTGTTTCAAAATATTTTTATTTATGAGTCCTTCATTAGTATGTAATCCCAAAAAAAATTTCTTACGCTAATTTTTAAAGAGTATTTTATGATTTCTCTCAAAAGCTTCATTGAGTAAATATTTGAAGGCTTAATTTGAATTCCTTTATTTATTACCAGAGAAATGTTTATCATGCATCACAAAATGTTTTAAAAGATTACATGTGCATACTATAGGACTTACTGAAATGTTTATCTCACACGTATTTTATTCATGACACTACAAAAAAATGATAATTAGCAGCGGATATTCGTAACGGCTTCTGGGTAGTTGTTTATTTGTGACAAAAAGGAACGGGAGTAAAAAATTTGAAAATAAATTTATTCTTTTAAAATTCTTGGCTAATCCCTCGCTATTACCAACGGATTTGCGATAAACCTATAGACATCACTAATTAGAGATGAATTTACATTGGCTTTTTTAAATTATTCGTTAGCACTAATTAAATTGAAAGTCGTCACAAATCCGTCGCTAAATTAGCGAAGGCTTTGCGTCGGTCTTTTTTAATATTAATTAACAATGAAAAATTAAAGTACCATCAGAAATCCGTTGCTAATTAGCGATGGCTTTGCGACAGCCATCCATAATTTAAAAATATTTTTTTAAAAAATCTATGTGTGTGTGTGTGTGTGTGTGTGTGTGTAATAGGAGCTGTGGAAGCCTCATGTTATGACACATGGCACTCTCTTGCATTGACACTTAGCATTGTTTTAGAGGTTTTTTTTTCCCTGGTGAAGAAATTTTAAGGGTTTTTTTTTTAATATTAGGGTTATCTAAATTCAAGATGAAGGTAATCAGAGTTATCTGAATTCAATGAATTCAGATAAGATGGACGTAATCAAAGTTATCTGAATTCATTAAATTCAGAGAACGTCCCCGCTCCCCCGCATAACTCTTTGTGCTGCATCTATCCGTTCCTTTTTAAGAAGTGTCATCGGTTGTCTAAATTTGATAGAACTATTCTTGGTTCGGGTGGTTTTCCATGGTTTCTCCCAACGTCACGAAATTTTCAGGGTCTGGTCTTAATTTTGGAATTAAACTCAGTAAGTGTGCTTCAACTCTTGGACTCTGGCATTTGGTGCAAAAATCTATTCTCTTTTCTGTTTTTTCTTTGATTAACTTGGTGATATATAAAAATGTTATTTCTATTTTCTTTTGAACTTTTGATTTTGCTTTCCAGTGTTTGGTGGGTTGACGATGACTCTTGATATTATTGTTTGTTGGAAATTTCTCTTGCTTGAGAAAAAGGAAGAAAGAAAAAGTTGTTGTCATTTTCTGCGACGGAAAAGAATCACTCTTCTTTCTTTAAACATTTTTTATTTTTGATTGACACCCAGTTCATGCTTTTTTGGAAATAGGAACCAAAAAAGAAGCCAATAGAGCTAATGGATAAGGAAATCACCAAAGGAACTCAATCATTTGGCAAATATATTGATGAACAAGTACTATATGTTCCACCAGAATTGGTTGGTTTTTCTGGTAGTGACTTGGAAACAATCTATCATTGCTATTTGATTGAGCTAAAGCCAGAGTTCAGTTATTATATAAAACCTCATGATATTGTGCTAGCCTTAAGGACTAGGCTCAAATCGGATGATGAGAGTTTGAATTTTGTTTTAGATGCTGACAAGGGAAGCTTAATCATAACAATGAGATATCTTGGAGTTACTAGGTTGACTTCTAAAGAGGTAAAATCTTGGTAATTCATTGAAATAATTTTGTCATCACGCCCAACACTATTGGAATGAAAATTATCTGTCAATACTCTTATAATCATCTAACTATTACTTGATCTATCAGCGTGAGCCTATAGTGGAGTTGAGAACATACCATTGCTGTCAGTCCATGGCTTTGTCGACAAAACATTATTACAGAGACAGATGCAAAGGGGATGACAAAATAAAGCTCATCAAACTACCAAGAAAACATTATTATGTGCCACATCAATGTCTATGGTCATCTCATCTAAGTCGGTAAGGCTACAATGTATTGAAGTCATCAAACTCATCTAAGTCAGAAAGGCTACAATGTATTAAAATCATCAAATCCAAATAATGTTTGCAGAGTTGACATATTTCCAATTACCAAGAAAATATTGATCTACGTCAGTTTAAATATTCTAGGCCATTCTAATAGTAAATAGGATTTGTGTGATGTATTCTTAACCATTTAATATGTTGCTTAAAGGCTTAACTCTGTGAGTAAAGAAGGTTTCTGTAAATGTTTGTGCAGAAACCTTCTGTTACGAGACACATGGCTCAACATTAAATTTAAATATAGATTTTTTTTTTGAAAAATCAAGGTGACATCGACTTGAATTAAAAGGAAAATGTGATTTTTAACTATAAGGGCCTAAATTCAATATTTTCTATGTATTTATAATTTTAAAAAAATAAATATATTCCTTTTGTGCATCGCACGGGCAACAACCTAGTTTTGAAGAATAAGCCATCACAAATCTCTTGTTAATTTCTGACAGCCATCTAAAATTTGAAACAAAATTATTTTTAATAATTTAAAAGAATGAGCCGTCACAAATCCGTTGCTAATTCGAGACGGTTTTGTGATAACCATCCAAATTTTAAAAATAAATTTATTTTTCAAAATTTTAAAAAAATTGCAATCGCAAATCCATTGCTAAGTCGAGACGGCTTTGCGTCGGCCATCAAAAAATAGGAATTAATTTTTTTTAATTTGAAAGAAATAGCCGTCGCAAATCCATTGTTAATCGACAGCCTTCTAAAATTTGAAAATAAATTTGTTTTTTAAAATCTGAAAGAACAAGTCATCAAAAATCCGTTGCTAATTAACGACAGCTTTGCGAGGGCCATCAAAAAATGAAAACTATATATATTTTTAAAATTTTAAAAAAATAAGTCGTCACAAATCTGTTGTTAATTACCAACGGATTTGCGATGGCACTTTAATTTTTTAGTGTTAATCTAATATTAAAAAGGCCATCACAAGATGGCTCATTTTTTTCAAATTTTAAAAAATAAATTTATTTTTAAATGTTGGATGGTCGTCGCAAAGTCGTTGCTAACTAGCAATGGATTTGTGACGGGCTTCCAAAATATGAAAATAAATTTATTTTTAAATTTTGAAAAAATGTGCCATCGCAAATTTCCTCTCTAATTAGCTATGGATTTGCAACAGAAAATTGGGCAGTTGCAGATCTATCGCAAATTCCTTGCAAATTTGTCACTAATTTACCCCAAAAAAAAATACTATACAATTAATATATAAAATAATAAATCACAAAAACATCAATAACTTAGTGGTAGAGCATGTGCTCACCCACAACAAGGACGCGAGTTCGAGTCTTGTATCCAACATAATCTCATAATATATTCTTGACCAGGTCAAGTCATGTCGAGTCCGATTAGCTAGGTCAAGGAGCTAATTAATTATTTTTTAAAAAATATAAAAAATTTTGGTTGTCGCTAACTTGTCACTAAATTAATTAATTTTTTAAATAATAATTTTTGCCATCGCAAATCCACCGCTAAATTAATTATTTTTTTAATAATTTTTTTTACCGTTGCAAATCCATCACTAAATTAATTAATTTTTTTAAATAAAACTTTTTTGGCCATCACAAATCCGTCACTACATTAATTATAATGTCATCAATTAAATGACCGTCACAAAATTATATCTATCCATAACAAATTGCGATGCCCATTTTAACGACGGTCATAATCTATCTCTAAGCCCGATTAGCGACAGATTAGACCGTCGCTAAATTGGTTTTATCTTGTAGTGTGATTTTAGGATTGAATAATTCCTGTCAGAGCGGAAGGAGCTAACATGCTTATTTGTATACTATGCTATTTTTGTTGAGATTTGTATTATTTTCTGAGCTTTGAGGACTATTTATATTTGAAGGATTTACTTTTATAACTGGGAACTTTTGTTAGAGTTATTTCTCTTTTTTTTTTTTTGAGTTTGATATATTTAAATGAAAGATTTGTAAAAGATTTTAATTTAATGAGTTATTTAAGGATTCAAATTTTTATTTTAGTTGTCACATTATAAAAACCCCTTGTCATTTAGGTGGGGTAACATCCTTAACTCGTGGGCCCTAAGTTAGTGGATTGTTACAACAAGAATGTTCAAAAGAAATAAGACAACAAATATTTTGATTTTTTCACAAGAATAAGCAACAAAAAAAATATTATATTACAATTTTAGAAGAGACATCCTATTTCTTTAGAAAATTATGCTTTTATTAGTTATAACTTTTCACTAGTGATCAATCATATTGCACAAGGCATAACTTTCTACAAAAAGATCAGCCGTGGTTTCACAAGTCATAAATTTCCATGAAGGATTATATCTTTTCTTATGATCATAATTTATCACTAATATTTAGACACCTTTTAAATCAAAGTAGAAAGTCTTTCTTATTAAAATATGCAAAAACAGAATTCAGAAAATGAACATTATATGAAACTTTGTCCTTTTTTCAAATTTTATTAACAAACTATCCAACAACAAAAGTTAAGAGGCACATCTGCTTCAAAGAAAACAGCCGATTAGGGTAAACAAGCAAGCATCTTAGAACTTCTACAACAAAGTGGTGTTACTAGGGGTAAGGTAGGCAGCATTGCTAGAGCTGATACTTCAACATGCAGAAAAGCAAATATGCAGTATCGATGGAAAAGTGGGAAAATGGAGGGGAGATAGACATAGAAAATAATATACAAAAGAAATATGTCTCCAACATAATAGAAAGGAAGAAAAACCTACCAAGAATTCATTCAACTTTCACCAGTAGGTTAGTGGCATTGTAGGTAGGTACTAGATCTGCAAATAATTCATTCAATTTAGCTAATCTAATAGAAAAACGAAGATCTCAAATTTTCCAAAAAGAAACTAGAAGCGGAGATAAGAAAAAAGAAGCATATTGGCCTTATTGAAACAACCTAAGAAAGACACCTCTATATATAGGATATGGAAAACAAAGGAAACAAAGACAAAAATTAATGAAAGGGATTTGGAAGATTAATCACCAACTACCAATTAGAAATGCCAAACAACATAAATAGGGTAAAAAAATTAGGAATATATTTAAAAGATAGAAAATAAGAAACAAAAAGAGTGAAGAATAAGAGAAGAAGAAGAAGAGAGAAGAAAAAAGCTTGTGATTGGTGCTATGGTGCAAAGCTAAGAAAAGAGAAGGGAAATGATGCAATTTTATTGGAGAATCTGAATTGGATTAGCATCCAAAAGTAGGAGAGGTCGATTTGAACATTATAATCCTAGCCGCTAGCTTGCTTTACTTGCCATGGTGGCAATACCACCACCCCCTCCAATCGCCCTTGATGCTTGAGGCCGAAAATCTTTTACATCTCTTTGTTCTTTATCTTTCTCACACTCTAATCAAGTTAAGCCCCTGTCACATCACAATGGTGAACCAGCGATTTTCTTCTTCTCCTTAGAAAATGAATAACTGATTAACCCCTTCAAGTTTTCCCTTGTTGGAAAATATCCTCAAGGGAAATCATTAATAGAAACCATCAAAAAAAATTTCAAGACTATTAGTGTGAGCCCACCGACTTTTCTTCTTTCATGGGCTTATTAGGCTGTGGTTTTATTTTAATCAGTAGGCTAGAATCAATAAAGCTAAAACAGTTAAGTATTATAAGTTGAGGGGCTAAGTATAATTATTTAGTTAGGGGGCTTTTATTAATTTCTTCATTATAGGCTCAGGCATGTTCTGAATGGTTATGTTGTTTCTGAAGCTATTCTAGAAGAGGAGAAGAATGAAGAGAGGGGGGGAATCTGAGAAGGAACTTGAGCCTTTGGCATCAACTCTTGGTAAGTTAGCTTTCCTCTTGGGTTTTATGGTGTTTGTAACCTAGGATTGGGATAAATTATACTTGAATATAAGTTAGAGTGTTAAGGTTCTAAATTTTAAAAAAAAAAAATTGATTAGAGGATTACTTGTGTTATTTGAGTTTTAATTGAAAGTGAATAAGTGTTTGGAGGCTTGAGTGGAAGTTTTAGGAGGTTCCAAGAGACTGAATTCAGTAGATAAGGAAATTGGATTTTCTTGTATTTGGTACTGGTTACTGTTTTCTTCTAAATCAATGATGTCTCTTGATTTTTTTATGAAAGTGGTATTTTGATTATATGAAAATGGTATTGAAAATGATATGTTAATTGTTATTTCTGTACCAATGGTTATGTTCATTGAAAGTTATGAGTTTAAGGTAAGTTTTATACCTATGTGCTGATTTTCTGATTCATGTGACGTTGAATGCTTGTGGGTTTCGTTTTGGTAGGGAATTCCCCACTTTATAAGCTATAAGGCCGTACTAAGGGGATGTAATACCTAGGATAAGCTGAGGCCCTTCTTCCAATGGGATATAATAATTGAAAGACTGATCAATTAAGCAAAATCAAGACCCTAAGCATGAATCATCTTCGTGAATTAAGCTTTATTTAAGTATGTTTAGATATGTATACATGATTTTTGGTGCACAAAACGGTGTTTTTCATTATTAAAATGGGTGGTAGGAACTGTGTTTTTGGTCTGAAAAGTTACAGGTTGGATTCTGGGTGTTCTAGAAATTGTGCCTATGCATTCCAGAATACACCCGGAGCAGAGTACACTCTGTTTTAACTCCGGTGCCAGTTTTCCTTTGTTGAAGCGATAGTTTTCTCACTTATTTTGATCACCATTATTTTCACTAAATAAACCACACCAGTTTGGTATTTTTGTGCCAGATATGCCTCTTTTAGTTTAGTAATGGGTAAGGTTAAGAGATTCATTGTTTCTCTTTTCCTCATTCTTCTTTTTTTGGGTGATACTCCAAGATCTTCATATGGTGCGACCAACCCACCAGGAAAATATTTTAAGACTCCACGAGTTTTGTTGTACCCTAAATTCCTAAACTCTTTTGATCAAACATTTTGTAAATGTATATGTATATGTAGCATGCTCAATCCTGGGTAGGCCAGATTTTCTTACTGAGCTAGTGAGCTCACCCCTTATTTAACATTTTGCAGGTTCTCAGTTAGATGAGGATGAGTTGGAAGAATGGTTTGAAGAGGATCTAGAGTGATTAGTTGTTTTTCATTTTTGTTTAGTTTTATGTATGTTTTGTTTTGGATTTAAAAATGATGTAAGGATGTTATTTAAGTATTACTAGAATATTATGTTTTGATTATTTATGGTATGTAAGGGTTCGACATTTCCTTTTTGGGGTGTTGCCATGTCATCCTCGGCTTTGGGGCATGACATTTAGTGGTATCAGAGCAATAGATTATATTTCTTAGGCTGAAACGTTAGGGCAATAAGCATGAAACTAAATGGTAACCTATAAGTTTAAAATTTAAGGAAGAGAGTAGCATAAGGAGTATTTGAGTATTCTTTAGGGATATTGATCATTTAGTAAATTTTTTTCTTTTTCTTTTGTCATTTTATCTCGTGAGTAGCATTTCAGCGATGGCATGTGGTACAAGGAGGACTATTCAGGAGGGTGCAGGAGACAGTGAGGGATAGACTGGTGGCTATGCGAGCTCAAGGGTAAACAAGCCGAGCTATCAGGGGTCAAAGTTCATCCGCTACTGTGTTAGCACCGCATGGATCAAGGGGTCATGCTATTGGGGTTGAATTGCCCCCACCTCCCCCATTTGTGCGGCCAGCTACTACAATGGTGCCACTAGTCACAACTGAAGGCATATAAACGGAAAACACAGGGCACGCAGCGGAAGCGAAAACAAAGAAAACTAAAAAACTCAAGAACAGGGGAATTGAACAGAGCCGACACTGGCTCTGGCAGCCTTAGTCGGCGCCGATCGTGCTCTGTACGGATTCTGAGGTTTAAAAAAAATACCTCTTTTCCTCGTTCTAAGAATTGACGGACCAAAATGTACGCAACCGGGGTAGGTGTGCTGGTGGAAACCTCTGGTGCTATTCCTGCAAGTCTCCTACTCCGTCTTTGCATGTAGGTGAACGCCAAACTCTCGGTCTTCCAGTATATGGCCTGCCTAATTCCGTTTGGTGAACAACTTACAAGGTTAGGGAACTTTCTTGGAGAGAGAGAGAAAGAGAGAGACGTTTGGCTGTTTTTTTTTTTTCACAGAGAGGAGGCCGTCAAAAAACAACGTCATATCCAATCCTATTGTTTAACCTAAATAAAAACCCTATGTTAAACTGGACTGGGCCCTTGGACTTTTAGTTTAACCTTTTGAGCTTAATTAATTATTCTAATTAGAACCAAATAAATGGCCTAATTAATAATTAATTTTTCAGTCCAAATAAACTAGTCCAATTAACAAGCCTATATTAGTTTAGTCCCAAGTTAATCTTTAATTATTCAAACTGGGCCAAAGCCCTGAATAATTAATTAACCCACCAAACTAATTTAATTAATTCTCTCTCTCCATGGACCTTTATTTTATTCTAACCCAACAATTAAATAAGCTACTTAAATAAAATAAATTCCATTTAATTTAAGACTAATTCCTTAGCTTGTATTTAATTAGGACTCACGGTCTATACTGGGGATCAAAAGACACACAGCCTTGGCTACTAAAATGACCAAAATACCCTTGCCATATAGATAGCTGTATTTTGCATTTTAAATATTTCTTAATATCACCATAAGGAAAAATTGACCCCAAGGACAATGCTGCGTTAGAAAAGTCTCCGACCTACAGGTGTAATGACTAAAATACCTCTGTAGACATCGCCGTACATTTAGAGAGGAAGAAGTGTATTAACACTTTTCTAAATGACATCTATCATCCTTAGGCCTCTAGTCCAATGATCCACGACTTCCTGGATTATTTTCGCTTTCCAAGATTGCTACCCTAAAGCAAACATCTAAGTCATGTTTCCCAGGGCCCTAGATATTTAAATCATTCAGATAACCACAAGGGGCGATATAGTGTAGAAACTATCTTGTACAAGTCTGTCTTAACAAACTAGTTACACATACCCAATATGCAAGTATATTGGCCCTACGATAGAACCTCAACTATGGCATATCAAAGTATATGCTTCCAGCTTCATCAGACTACTAACTCATACTCAAGTCGTAGAGTACTAGTCCACGTTGTAGTGGTAATAGTCTAGGTTTCTACCATATAGGACTTAAGAAACTAGTACTACAGGTCCTATTCTACATATTTGAAATACTCTTATGTCACGAAGTGAGTGGACTACTCACTGGCTAAAGGTAAGCCATTCCCCATTTAGAATTCACAATATAAAAACCTAGACATGATGAGATTCCCATTCTCATCAATCGGTTAAGAATGAATATTTATGTATTAAGTAACCCGTCATCCATACCTTACTATGAAAGACCTCCATTCACATAGACCACTTACTTAAACACAATAGGTCTTTTCCAAACATAATTGTGCACAAATAAAAAGGTAAATTCACAAATAATTTCTAAAAAAAAATTCTTTTATTAAAATATTCGATATTTACATCAGAAATCTGGTCTAAGATGGCATATCTCCCAACAACAACCACGCCTGGTCATAGTGCACCGATAGACATGCCAACTGCATTAGCTATGGTGGCCCAAGAGATGCAGAGTCAGCAGTTGCTATAGCAGGAGCGGATCAAGGTTCAGCAGGAATAGCTCAGATTGTAGGCGGAGCAGCAGCAGTTGCAGCGAGACCAGGATCGTCAATTCCAGAGGAATGACTCGGGAGCTCGGCCGCTTTATATGCGGATGAAGAGAATGGGACTCCCGACGTTCAATGGCATGGGAGGGCCAGAGAGAGCGGAAGAGTGGATCGAATAATTCAAACATCACTTTGAGACGATGGAAATTCCATAGAATGACAAATCGAGGATGGTGGGTCCATTTCTGGTTGCTGAAGTGCTGCAGTGGTGGAAAGGGGTGAAGCCCATTTATTACCAAGGAAGCGAGCCGTTTACCTGGGAAAAGTTCAGGGAGATATTTCTGGAGCAGTACTTCCGTGACACTTTCAAGATTGAGAAGGAGAACCAGTTCTTTATGTTAGTTCAGTTAGAGCAGATGAGTGTAACCGACTATGCAATCAAGTTTAACTCGTTGAGCAAGTATGTGCCTACAATTCCTCAAGACCCTACTTCGACGTCCAACCGGTTTGTGCATGGATTGTTGGCTAGGATTCGTGGAATGTTGTCTGCAATCATGCCTAGTACCTACACGGAGGCTTATCAGAGAAGTTTGGACATCGAAGCTGAGTTCAGGAGATCAGATACAGATAGGGACAGGAAGAGACCCAGGTTGGTGTTTAGCCAAGAGCAGGGGTCCAGGCCAGTGGTCAATCAGGGTTAGAGAACCAGGCCAGAATTCAGTCAAGGTTAGAGGTTTAGACTGGCATCGTTGAGCTAACTTGATACAAAGGGGAGAGCTTTTCCTGGTCAGCCTAGGCCAGCTTTTTTCAGGGGCACTGACAATGAGTGCAGCAGGGTCTACAGCTTCGAATGTCGGTACTTTATTTAAAAAATTCCCAACTTGTGGTAGGAGGCACTTGGGAAAGTGCCAATGGGTGCTTAGAAGCTATTTCAGATGTGGCAAGATGGGTCACAAGATTAGCCAGTGTCCTAAACCGGTGGCAAATCCGACCCAAGCAGCAATTATTGCTCAAGCACCTAGGATAGAAGAACAGCGGTAGAAGAATAATGCTTAGATGTTTACTCTTACCTAGGAGGAGGCTGATATAGCTGATGATGTGGTGACAGGTACACTTCTGATTAATTCTGTGCCTGCTATTGTGTTATTTGATTGTGGAGCATCGCATTTGTTCATATCCTGTAGGTTTGCTAAGGCCTTAAAATCAGGTCCTGCCTAGTTAACTCCTATAAAGTAGCAGTACCCAATGGAAAAGTTTTGGTGTCTAACTTGGTACATAAGAGATGTCGGGTAGCAATTGGTGATGAGGAGATTGATGTAAACCTAATCCAAATTAATATATAGTTGATTTTGACGTGATTTTGGGTATAGACTGGTTGGCTAATAATCATGCGTTTGTAGATTACCGAGAGAAGATGGTGCAATTTGTCTTGCTGGGTAGAGCTGTCTTCCATTTCCAAAGTGAGGGTTGAGTAGTAGGCAAGAGGTCTATGCCAGTAATTTTCGTGGTTAGGGCTCGCAAGAATCTGCGCCAAGGAGGGAGGCTTACTTAGCTAGCATGGTGGAGGTAAAGAAGCAAGAACCGCAAATTAAGAATATACTAATAGTGAATGACTAAGATGTGTTTCCAAAAGATCTGTTAGGCATACCACCTAAGAAAGAGGTTGACTTCGAAATTAACTTAATTCCAGGAGCCAAACCAATTTCAAAAGCGCCATATCGCATGGCACCAACTGAGCTACGAGAATTGAAGGTTCAACTTCAGGAGTTGTTAGACAAGAAGTTTATATGTCCTAGTGTGTCCCCATGGGGTGCTCCCATATTATTTGTGAAGAAGAAGGACGGAAGTACGAGGATGTGCATCGACTATAGGGAGTTGAACAAGATTATGGTGAAAAATAAATACCCACATCCCAAGATTAATGACTTATTTGACCAATTGAAAGGAGCAAAGGTATTCTCTAAGATTGATCTACGTTCTGGGTATCATCAATTGCAGATCAAACCTAAAGACATACAAAAAAGTGCCTTCCGAACTCGGTATGGGCATTATGAGTTTCTAGTCATGCCATTTAGATTAACTAACACGCCAGCAGCTTTCATGGAGTTGATGAATCGAGTCTTCAAGGATGAGTTGGATAGGTTCGTGGTGGTGTTCATAGATGATATCCTAATATATTCTCCGTCTGAAAAAGCGCATCGAGATCTAAAAGTGGTATTGCAAAGACTTAGAGAGCAAAAGTTGTATGCTAAATTCAGCAAGTGTAAGTTCTGGCTAGGGAGCGTCTTTTCTGGGGCATGTGATTTCTGAGGAGGGGGTCTCCGTTGATCCTAGTAAGATTGAAGCAATAGTTGATTTGCCCAAGCCACCAATGCAACGGAAGTTAGAAGCTTCTTGGGGTTAGCTAGATTCTATAGGAAGTTTATAGAGGATTTCGCTAAGATCACTACTCCATTGACTCAGTTGACCCAGAGGAAAGTTCAATTCAAGTAGAGTGAAGCTTGTGAGAGGAGTTTCCAGGAGTTGAAAAGGTTACTGACGTCGGAACCTGTGTTAGCACTACCGTTTGAGGCAGGGGGATTTTCTATCTACAGTGATGCTTCGAAGAACGGATTAGGCTGTGTGTTGATGCAGAATGGCAAGGTGATTGCCTATGCTTCTCGGCAGTTGAAGCCCTATGAACAAAACTACCCGACTCACGATTTGGAGTTGGCAGCCATAGTGTTCACACTAAAGATTTGGCGACACTATTTGTATGGGGAATCGTGTGAGGTCTTCACCGATCATCAGAGTTTAAAGTCCTTGTTTACGCAGAAGGAGCTTAACATGAGGCAGAGGTGGTGACTAGAGCTGCTTAAGGATTATGATTTGAAGATCAGTTACCATCATAGGAAAGCTAATCAGGTAGCAGATGCTCTTAGCAGGAAGAGGTCTAGCACTTTAGCAGCTCTACTCACAGATCAGGATCGACTTATCGCGGAGTTTGAAAGGTTGGAATTAGCAGTGGTACAACCGGCTTCAGGATGTTTGGCTGCTATGGTGGCACAATCTTCTTTAGTGAAAAGAATCAAGGAGGCTAAATCAGGGGATGTGGAATTGGAAAATAAGAGAGTAGTGGCTCTTGGAGGAAATCAGCTTAACTTTTAAATTCATGCGGATAGCAGTCTTCATTTCAGGGGCAGATTATGTGTTCCCAATAAGGAGGCATTAAAGGTTGAGGTACTTAAGAAAGTGCATAGCTCGAGGTTCTCAGTTCATCCGGGAGGAACCAAAATGTATCGAGATCTCAAGAAGTATTATTGGTGGAGTGGCATAAAGTAGAATATAGCAGAATATGTGTCTAAGTGCTTGGTATGTCAGCAAGTTAAGGCAAAACACCAAAGACCTGTTGGATTACTTAAGCCTTTGGAAATTTCGGTATGGAAGTAGGAGCATATCACGATGGATTTTATCATTGGGTTACCTAAGACCAAGACAGGAAAAGACACTATCTGGGTGGTGGTGGATCGTTTAACCAAGTCAGCTCACTTCATGGCTATGAAGGTAACAGCTTCTATAGAGAAGTTGGTCAGAATGTACATGGATGAGATTGTCAGGTTGCGCGAGGTGCCATTAAGTACAGTGACAGATAGAGATGCCAAGTTTGTGTCCTAGTTTTGGAAGAGTTTTAATAAGGCCATAGGAAGCACCGTCGCACTCAGTACGGCGTTTTATCATCAAAATAACAGTCAGACATAGAGGACAATTCAAATATTAGAGGATTTGTTGCGGGCCTGTGTGTTAGACTTTAAGGGAAGCTGGAGTGATAGTTTGGCATTGGTGGAGTTATCCTATAATAAAAGTTATCAAGACAGCATTGGAATGGCACCGTATGAAGCTATTTATGGATGGAAGTGCAGGTCTCCAATCTGTTGGGATGACGTAGGGGAAAGAAGTATAACTGGACCAGAGTTGGTACAGATTGCTTTAGATAGAGTATTGATTATTTAGGAAAGATTAAAGCTACCCAAGACTATCAAAAGAGTTGGGCTGATAGCAATTGAAGACCATTAGAGTTTCAATGTGGTGAGAAAGTATGTTTGAAGGTATCCCCTACGAAGGGTGGAATGAGATTTGGTAAGAGTGGGAAGCTGAGTCCAAGGTATGTAAGGCTGTATGAAATCCTTGAGAGAGTAGGAGATTTGGCTTACAAGTTAGCCATGTCGCAAGCATTTTCCAGGATACATGACATTTTTCACATATCCCAGCTTCGACGGTATGTTTCGGACCCAAATCATATTTTAGAAATGTTGCCTTTGTGAGTACGTGAAGACTTAACTTATGAGGAGGTACCAGTAAGGATCGTGGATAGAAAGCTGCAAGTTCTGAGACGGAGGACAATACCTTAAGTTAAGGTGCAATGGTCAAATCACTTCGAGCGAGAAATGATTTGGGAGTTAAATGAGGATGCACGTCAGAAGTATCCGTTCCTATTTGAGGACCAAGATGCATAAGTTTCGAAGATGAAACTTTTTGTAAGGAGGGTGGTATGTGAGCCCACCGACTTCTCTTCTTTCATGGACTTATTGGGTTGTGGTTTTTATTTTAATTAGTGGGTTAGGATCCATAGAGCTAAAATAGTTAAGTATTATAAGTTGAGGGGCTAAGTGCAATTATTTAGTTAGGGGGCTTTTATTAATTTCTTCATTATGGCATGTTCTGAACGGTTATGTTATTTCTGAAGCTATTCCAGAAGAGGAGAAGAGTGAAGAGGGGGGGGGAATCGAGAAGGGACATGAGCCTTTGGCATCAACTCTTGATAAGTTAGCTTTCCTCTTGTATTTTATGGTGTTTGTAACCTACAATTGGGAAAAATTATTCTTGAATCGAAGTTAGAGTGTTAGGGTTCTAAATTGTGGAAAATTGATTAAATGATTAATTGTGTTGTTTGGGTTTTAATTGAAGGTGAATAAGTGTTTGGAGGCTTGAGTGGAAGTTTTAGGAGGTTCCAAGAAGCTGAATTCATTAAGGAAATTGGGTTTTCTTGTATTTGGTACTTGTTACTGTTTTCTTCAAAATCAATTTTGTCTCTTGATTTCTTTATGAAAGTGGTATTTTGATTATATGAAAATGGTATTAAACATGATATGTTAATTGTTATTTCTATAGCAACGGTTATGTTCATTGAAAGTTATGAGTTTAAGCTAAGTTTTATGCCTATGTGTTGATTCTGATTCATGTGATGTTGAATGCTTGTGGGTTTCGTTTTGGTAGGGAATTCCCCCACTTTATAAGCTATAAGGCCTTACTAGGGAGATACAATACCTAGGATAAGCTAAGATCCTTCTTCCAATAGGATATAATAATTAGAAAACTTATTAGTTAAGCTAAATCAAGTCCCCAAGCATGAATCATTTTCAAGAATTAAGCTTTGTTTAAGTATGTTTACGTATGTATACATGATTTTTGGTGTACAAAATGGTGTTTTTTATTATTAAAGTGGGTGGTAGGAACTGTGTTTTTAGTCTGAAAAGTTATAGGTTGGATTTTGGGTGTTCTGGAAATCACGCATGTGCATTCCAGAATACACTTGGAGCCTGGTACTCTCTATTTTGACTCCGGCGTCAATTTTCCTCTGTTGAAGCAATGGTTTTCTTGCTTGTTTTGATCACCGTTATTTTCACTGAATAAACCACACCAGTTCGGTATTTATGTGCCAAATATGCCTCTTTTGGTTCAGTAATGTGTAAGGTTAAGAGATTCATTATTCCTCTTTTCTTCCTTTTTCTTTTTTTGGGTGATACTCTAAGATCTTTACAAGGTGCGACCAACCCACCGGGAAGATATTTTAAGACCCCACGAGTTTTGTTGTACCCTAAATTCCTAAACTCTTTTGATCAAATGTTTTGTGAATGTATATGTATATGTAGCATACTCAATCCCGGGTAGGCTAGATTTCCTTACTGAGCTAGTGAGTTCACCCTTTATTTAACATTTTGCGAGTTCTAAGTTAAATGAGGATGAGTTGGAAGAATGGTTTGAAGAGGATCTAGAGTGATTAGTTATTTTTCATTTTTATTCAGTTTTATGTATGTTTTGCTTTGGATTTAAAAACAATGTAAGGATGTTTTTTAAGTATTACTAGAATGTTATATTTTGGTTATTGATGGTTTTTAAGGGTTCGACATTTTCTTTTTGGGGTGTTGCCATGTCACCCTCAGCTTCGGGGCGTGGCAATTGGGCTCAGGGTGACACCATATTTGGATGGCTTAACTCTCGCCATATTCTAATTCATCTATTGCTAGAAGAAGATTGTCTTAGATTATGGCTCAAAGGGCTTTGGTTTCTTTTAGGTTTTCCTATGTGAATCTTTTAGGTGGAAGGTCGATTTTCAAGTTTCATCTGATCCCTTCACTGTTTCGGTATAGATCGCTTTTGAACATCTCCATATATATATATATATATATATATATGATCTTATCCTTGGCCTCAACTATAGGAAATTAAACCCTTAAACTTGATGACGCAACGGCTACTCCATCGCGCCCTAGTGTTGCTTAAGTTTGTGTCGAAGTCAACTTATTGAATCCCTAATGAGATTTGGATTAGGGTTGGAGATGTTGGATTCTATTAAACAGTTACTTGTGATAGTTGGTTAGAGTACTACCAAGACTATTACATAATTGGCTATGGAAAATCATCTTGTGGCACCAGAACAATTCATGAACAAATGGCTCAGAAAAAACCTCAGAAAAAGCTTTAGTGTTTGGTTGTTAAGTTAGAAACAACTCAAAACCCTACCCTTAACACCATGAGTCTTATACACAATGCAACCTATCATCATATTACACTAGGGCATAAATTCCATGTTGTCCAGGAAAAAGATTAAGTGGATAAAGGAAGTCTGAGTAATCAAGTTTGGTGATGAAATCCCAGTAGCAACACTAAAGCTCACATAATTTGCGCATTAGAAACTAATCACTACAAGAAAATATTATTTTAGTGATGGCAATCATCAAGGAAAACTAGCCCTAGATAATTAGTAGTATATTTCAGACGGATCAGCAAGTGCATGAATCAGTTGACAAGGAGGTGCAAATCTCTGGTAGAATTGAGAAGAAAATAGATCCATTAATCAAAATTACTATAGGCTTAATGATAACATTTAGTTTTCATTGGATCTAAATTTAGTTTTTGTTTGCTATTTTGGTTTAATTTAGTTTAATTTGTAGTACATTTTTCTTGTAGTTGTTTACTTATTTATCTCTATTATTTAAAAAAAGAAAAGAGGAAAAAAAAGTATGTTACGAGTAAGATAACAAAATCGACACCATTTAAATAAATTAAATAGATGCCAATTTAGTTCAGATATCAAAGTCACTGAGATAATAGGAGTAATCGACACCAATTATAATACTTGAATTGTCGCCGGTCATATCTGTGAAGAAAAAAACAACACCATTTCATTTAGCCGATTACGGCTTTAAACCCGAACCGATGCCTATTATCACTTCCTAACAGGCATTAGTTAGCTTCGCATAGACCGCAAATAAACAACTGCTATTGTCATTTCTTATCCCAAATTCCTTTCAGAACCCTCCACCGTTTCTTTTCTCTCCTCTTCCCAATTCCGTGCCAGTTGAACTCGTTCAAACCCATCGTTAATCTCTTCAAATTGCTTCCATTTTCTCACGATTTTTACCCTCTCTATCCCTCAACCTCTCAACTTTTCCTTAAACCCGTCACACACAATTTGAAACCCCCCCCCCCCAACAATCAATAAAATCCTTCACAAAATCCTCTCAAATCCTTTATCCCCATTCACAAAAGCTCGAATTTTTGGAGCTTATTGGTGAAACCCATTGTCCATTTCACTGGAATCCGAGAAAACAAGCAAAATTTCCTTCTAATTTTCGGTCTATTACTTGGATGTAATCGTGCTTTGGAGACAGTGAGTGTTGGGTATTATATTTTAAAATTTTAGTTGCAATGTGCTCTTTAAAGTTTTGTTTGAATATCTATTTTGATTTTTGGAATTTAGAATTGTTGTCAAATTTCAGGAACTATTTAACACTGCTTTTAATGGACTATATTTTATGTTTTCATGGCTGTAGAATTATGCTCTGTACATTCCATTTAGCTTTGACATGGTACTATTTTATTGAATATGGTGGACAATGAGCTTTTGTTTTGGAAGAATTGAATCTTGATTTGGATTTTTATGTGTTTGTGGGGTAAAATTGAATTGGTGAAATTATGTTAGCCGACGGTTAAGGAAAACGTTCAACTTTCTTTCACGTCGTTTGTTCAATTCTTTCATTTTTCTTTTTCCATGTCCTTCCTCCCTTCATGCACAAGTGATTCACTCCATATTTCTCATTCATTTAATCTAAAATAACATAATTATTCTTCCCTCAGTTCATTCACTTCCCAAGCAAAATCCTGAAATTTTTCTGCTTTCACACACGATTTTATTTTGCACATAACTTTCAATCCCCAACTTTGATTTGGCTCTATGATATATCAAAACAACCGTAAGACTCTTAAATTTAATTTTATATAAGCCATTTTCTATGTCCTAGTTTCCATGAGATGCTACAAGGCAAAAATAGACCCACTAGTTTTTTTGGTTTTTAATCTATTTTCACAAAACAACTTCACGTACTTGTGCTTCTTGATTTATAACACCTATATGACCCTTAATCCACTTCATTTTCACTTCAAAAAACCTTAATTCTTCTTTTTTTGAGGTTCAAGAAGCCACTAAGTTCTTATGCAAATAACATATAATCAATATCAACGTTAAAAACAATCATAATCCATTTTCTTTAACGTTTAACCCCGTTTTTATCCCAATTCTACCACCTTTCTTCGCAATCATGAACAATCCTTTAAATCACCATTCAAATACCCTTATTTACCATACAAAATATAGCTTATAAATCCCTCATCCATTCGGTACACATACTTGCGCACACAAAGTCTCACATAGTACACAATAATCACTTTGGTCATCACAATTCTCATGTTTTCATATTATAATTCATATCAAAACGATCATTGTAACAAATTCTACAACTTTAATTCTTGAAGCATAGGATTTTACCTTGTGTATGAGATGTTCTAGCTTGAATTTTGCCCCAAGAATCACCAAACTCTCAAGAACACACACTATCTCTCTCTTTTTCCAATTTTCCTCAATTTTCTCTATCTTTTCTTTCATTTTCTTTCTTTTCTCTTCCTTTTCTTTCTGCCTACTTTATGGATGAATTTCCTTGCTGAAATTCAGCTCATCCACTGCCATACATGGTCTAAATTGGTGACCATTTGGTCACAAATTGTGGGCTATCCACCACGTGTTGCAATTTCATTCAACCACCTATTTTTTATTTATTTTGTAAAACTTATTTGATAAGTTTTATCTTGTATGAAATCTCATACAGTCTCTCACAATGTGACACATGTCCCTATCCACCAATCACATAGCGCCACACGTTCAAGTTTTACCCGCATTTCCAATTTTTTTCAGAAATGACCAAAATCAGGTCTGGAATGAAAAGATATTTTACTTCACCATTCAACTCCAAAAATTCCACTGAATCCATTGGTAATACTTAAATTCTCTAATTATTTCTCAGTTTGGTCTAATTTGATGTCAAAGTTGCGGGTACGGTCAAAATGATGAAAATGCCCCCGATAACCCAAATAACTTATTCCACACCAAAATGTGCGTTTCATCGCACTGATCAATTTCCATTCTTAACGTACACTCAAGTTCTTACTGTATTAACAACAATAGCCTTCCAAAGATTTAAGGTACGGGTAGAACAAATCCAATAATTACATCCAGGTCCTGACAAAATGTTATTATAGCAAAATATTCGTTTTATTACACTGATCATCTTTTGTTCTGGCCGTTGATACAAATTCTCATCCTATTACAAGTAGTAGCCAATCGAAGGTAAAATGTGGGGTATTACATTCTCCCCTCCTTACAAAAAAAAAAATTATCCTCGAAATTTAGATTTGCCTTAATTCTATATAGCACATATGAACATAATCTCTTGAGAAATTCTCATATTCTTTCAACCTAAAAAGATGCCTACACATACATCATTTTCATATGATCTACAATTAAGCCTCTGGTATATATTTATATTATTTTACATATAGATCATACTTTCGTTTCCTTAAACAAGCATGAATCACTTCCTATCAACTTTCATGGTACTTCCCAGGGATTATCCGTTCTAGAATTTCTCTGTCCTAAGCACGTTTAACTTCAAATGTCTGATGATTCCTGGTACATTTGTATTGATATCATTGTATCATTTCACACATTATAAACTAAGACTTTTAGCACTCAAATATAATACTGAAATACTATACAAGTGTGCATATTCTTATTCGCACAATTCATATCACACTATACACACAGGGCTTTTAAGTGTTCAACATCTCTTATTCCTTATCTTACTATTACTGGTCCCAAAATAGAATGATTAAAATTAGTAAAAAATTCCTATATAAGGTCTCTATGACCTCCATCCCTTTACTATTGTCTGAACCTGGGGTCATAGACATTTTTTAGAGATATTAGATTTATCTCGAATCACTCTTCTTCTAGCTCATCAGAATAAATTACACCTCGAAGTCACATGTCATATCTACTCCAATATCCAAATACTATCTCTATAAATTCATGTTAACTCATACAATAATGGACTCCCCAATGTCCCGTTAAAGGCTCAGCTATATTCCATCAAAAGCTTTGTTATGATTTTCGCTATGCTCTGACACTATTTGTAACACCCCATATTTCCATAACATACTGGGCTGTAACTTTGTCGGATGTCACCCTATCTGATTGCTCAGATAAGGGGTCTTTATAACACATTTCACTTAATTGGTAGCGAAAATTTTTTTTCCAACATAGAAAGTACAAGAATTTAGTTTTTGATACATATACTTAAGGGTATAATAGGTCCAAGATATAGCATAAACCTCTGGAGTACACCGCACTTTCGTTGCATCACACTGGTCCTGAATTTTTCAAAGAAAATAATACACGTGTGAATGAAAATCACTCAGTGAGTCCTGTGTGCTAGTGCTTTAGTAAGGAGAGAAAGTACATAAAACCTTTTTGGGGAAAACATTTCATTTGTTCACTGGAAACAATTCCAAAACTCTCTAAAGAAGAGTATATTCAGAACTCAATCATTTTGAAAAATTATGTTTCAATTTCAAATCATTGCCCCGATTTCCACATCACAGGCATTCCTCCAATAGAGGGTCAGCTTGTACACAAAGCTCGCAAGGCTTTGCCTTCGGCGCCATGTATCATTGTGCTTAAACCGCACCCTACAACACTCAACTGTGCATTGCCGAAAGGGTAAGTACACCGCAACGTACTACCGAGAATCAAGTTAGTGCATACGCCAAGTATTCAAGTTAGTGCATACGCCCAAGTATTCAAGTTAGTTCTTATGCCAAGTATTCAAGTTAGTGCATACGCCCAAGTATTCAAGTTAGTGCATACGCCCAAGTATTCAAGTTAGTTCTTATGCCAAGTATTCAAGTTAGTGCTTATACTAAGTAAGTTAGTGCTTACACCAAGTATTCAAGTTAGTGTATATGCCAAGTATTCAAGTTAGTGTATACGCCAAGTAAGTTAATGCTTACGCCAAGTAAGTTAGTGCTTACGCCAAGTATTTAAGTTAGTGCTTATGCCAAGTATTCAAGTTAGTCATGTATTGGATTCAAGGATTAACAAGTTCAAGAAATCAAGAATTCAAGATTCATATTGTTCTTCATGTTTCCAAATCCATGAAAAGGCTTGTACTTGAGCACATCAGGAAGCCATTTTCCATACCAAGAAAACCATTTTTGGGGCAAAATATCATTTTTCAAAATTTGATCCCACTGATTTGCAAGTCATATAATAATTCCCATAGGCTCCATTGGGCCAATCAATTCATTTCACAGGCATATCAAGCCAATAAATAATTTTCGAGATCAAAATGTCGTTTTGCAAAAGTCAATCTCATATCGAGAGATCATTTTCAAAAATCATGTAAAAATAGGATAAAGAGTTCTTTTCATATATCAAAATAAGTTTCCAAGAGTATTCTGGCCATTTTACACGTACTCGATCACAAAAGTCATTTCTAAGGGCATTTAGGTCATTTTACCCATACTCGATTCCAAAAGACTTTTCGAGGGTATTCGGGTCATTTTACCCTTACCCGATTTGAAAAGTGTTCACAAAAGTTCCAATGAGGATATTTCGGTCATTTACTGAATACCCGATTCCAAGGTTTTCATAAAACATTCCAATAAGGATATTTGGATCATTTTCTAAATACCCGATTCCAAAAGGAACTCATTTCAAGAAATCCAAAATTCTAATCCAAAAAGAGGATTAAATTCAAAGTTTCTAAACATGTTTTCATAAAATGTACCAATAAGGGCATTCTAGTCAATTTATGAATACCCATTTCCAAAAGTTACCATTTTTCAAAAATCCCAAGTATTTAATCCAACAAGGACTAAATTCACAAAATTCATGCTTTAATCATCCGTTAAGGTTTCCAAGTTAATTATGAAGTTCATTCGAGCCCAAAGCGGCATAAAACAATTCTTGCTCAGATGAACTTTAAACATATTGAGGGATTAACAAAATGGTATAAAACATAGCATTTCATGGAAAAAAGAAGCACACTAGCTCACAAAAGGTTTTAGAAATCAAAGGGTCTCACCACGTGTCCTGATAAACTTTTCTTGTTCACGACCGTTCGACCACCGTTTCTATCATTTCGAACGAACCGTTGGCCGTTTACTGATAAACCTACACCAAACATCATTTTTAGGTTAAATCGTGTTTGGTCGAAAAGTTGCCAAAGGTTAGTCGATATCCAGTTGACGTGCCGAATGGGTAGCCGACGTGACCGACGGTTAGCTGATGTCCAACCGACATTTAGCCGACGGGGTTGACGGTTAAGGAAAATATTCAACTTTCATTCATGCCGTTTTTTTATCGTTTGTTCAATTCTTTCATTTTTCTTTTTCCATATCCTTCTTCCCTTCATGCACAAAGGATTCACTCCATATTTCTCATTCATTTCATCCAAAATCACACAATTATTCTTTCTTAAATTCATTCACTTCCCTAGCAAAATCTTGAAATTTTATTGCTTTGACACAAGACTTTTTGTCACACATAACATTCAATCCACAACTTTGATTTAGCTCTATGATATATCAAAATGACCATAAGACACTTCACTTTAATTCTACTTAGGCTCTTTTCTGAGTCTTAGTTCTCGTGAGATGCTACAGGGCAAAAACTGCCCCAGTAATTTTCTGGTTTTTAATCCATTTTCACAAAACAACTTCACCTACTTGTGTTTCTTGATTTATAACACCTATATAACCCTTAATCCACTTCATTTTCCTTCAAACAACCTTAATTCTTCATGTTTGCAGGTTTAAGAAGCCACTAAGTTCTTATGCAAATAACATATAATCAATATCAACGTTAAAAACAATCATAATCCATTTTCTTTAACGTTTAACCCCGTTTTTATCTCAATTCTACCACCTTTCTTTGCAATCATGAACAACCCTTTAAATCACCATTCAAATACCCTTATTTACCATACAAAATATATCGTATAGATCCTTCATCCAACCGGTACACATACTTGTGCACACAAAGTCTCACATAGTACACAATAATCACTTTGGTCATCACAATTCTCATGTTTTCATGTTATAATTCATATCAAAATGATCACTGTAACAAATTCTACAACTTTAATTCTTGAAGAATAGGATTTTACCTCGTGTATGAGATGTTCTAGCTTGAATTTTGCCCCAAGAATCACTAAACTCTCAAGAACACACACTTTCTCTCTCCTTTTCCAATTTTCCTCAATTTTCTCTATATTTTCTTTCATTTTTCTTTCTTATCCCTTCCTTTTCTTTCTTCTCTCTTTATGGCCAAATTTACTTGCTGAAATTCAGCTCATCCACTACCATACATGGTCCAAATTTCTTACCATTTGGTCACAAATTGTGGGCTATCCACCACGTGTTGCAATTTCATTCATCCACCTATTTTTTTATTTATTTTGTAAAACTTATTTGATAAGCTTTATCTTGTCTGAAATCTCATACAACCTCTCATAATGTGACACATGTCCCTATCCACCAACCACATAGCGCCACACGTCCAAGTTATCCGCATTTATAATTTTTCTCAAAAATGACCAAAATCGGGTCCAGAATGAAAAAATATTTTACTTCACCATTCAACTCCAAAAATTCCATTAAATCTATTGGTAATGCTTAAATTCTCTAAATCTTTCTCAATTTGGTCAAATTTGCGGTCAAAAGACATGGGCACAGTCAAAATGACGAAATGCCCCCGATAACCCAAATAACTTATTCTATACCAAAACGTGTGTTTTATCGCACTGATCAATTTTCATTCTTAGTGTACCCTTAAATTCTTATTGTATTAACAACAGTAGCCTTCTACAGATTTAGGGTACAGGTAGAACAATTCCAATAATTACATCCAGGTCTCGGCAAAATGTTATATAATCAAAATATTCGTTTCATTACACTGATCATCTTTTGTTCTGGCCATTGATACAAATTCTCATCTTATTACAAGTAGTAGCCAATAGAAGGTAAAATGCGGGGTATTACAGTTGTGATTTGGATATTGAGTAGTAAATTAGAGGAATGATTGTGATGTTGATTTGTATTGACTTGTTGTGGTATTGTGGGTTGAGGTGTTGTGGAACTTTGATAGGAGGATAATCTTTTCCTTTTCCCCCATCTTTTTCACAGCTTTTTTTACACATCTCCTCTACTATGCCACTCGAACAAGGAGTCTCTAAACTTCTACCCAAGAGGAAAAGGGGTAAGTTTTCCTTTTTACAACATCCCAATACTGATCCCGCCATTCCTAGGAGATAATTTGTGAATGCTGAGTGTGAGGAATGGTATAATACTAGGGTCAACAACAAGATTGTGGTCAAGAAGACCATAGATCCCGAGTTAGATAGGGACCTATACCCAATAGCCCTGTTTAGACAGATAGGTTGGGCCCTATCTTTATTTGACAAGTGTATACTATGCAACATTGCTAAAGGTATTCTTTGCTAATATTTTAGATAAGAGACATAGTAACCTGTGGACCATAGACACAATGGTGAGGGGAGTTCCAATTCATCTATCCCAAGGAGTATTAGCTAAGATTTTGAGGGTACAGAGGATGAGGGACCTTGAGTAGATATAGACACCCACAATAAAAAAGTTACCTCAAATCCTAAATGGAATTTCGATAATGCTGGTCAGGAGTTTCATTTGTTTTATTCCCAGGCTACATCTATCGTGATCTTACCAATCACCAATTTACCTCCTCAACGTCGCCTTATCATATATCTTCTTAGTTTTAATGTTACCCCTAGAGCTAGTAGTCTTAATGAGGCCTAAGTAATTGACATTTATTCCTTTCACAAGATGATCCATTCACAGCCTATTCCCCTAATTCCCATCCTTATTTCCTACACGAAAGAGGTTGTATCATCTGGCTATACCTCCAAAACTTTTATTCTTTCCCTAGTTATGACTCACATTCTCCAGCATTTTCGTGTTCCTACTGTGGGAAATATACCAGCCACCATTTCATTTGATAATATAGTCTCTGAGCAGACTCTGATAAATTGTGGGTTTTTATATGATAGACAAATATGGAGATGGCTTACACCTAGGGTAAGGAGCAACAAGAAAAGCCATCTGTAAAGGAGATACCTCAGGTACCCAAGCCAAACAAGGGCCAGTCTATGGCTACGATAGAGTTCCAGGCTGAGGTTAGGACTAGACTAGGCCAGATAGCGCTGGAGTAAGGACGACAGCGTGCTGATATAACCCAGCTCAGAGATATGAACACCCAGGAGATGCACGCCCAAGAGATATAGTGGTTTGAGGAGCAATGCAAAGTGCTAGTAGAGAAATGGACGGAGGATGAGAGGAGATATAAGAACTAGGATAAGCCTCTAACTGCTATGAGTAGTTAGTGGTAGAGGCAGATGGAAATTCTAGAGGATTTGTAGAGTAAGAACACGTATCAACATGACCTCATGCAGCACATATGCAGCTTATTACTCCTGAAGGATCCAATAGCCCTATTGGACCTAGTATCCTAAGTGAATATGGTTGGCATCACGATAGTAGTGGATCCACTATCCCCCCCCCCATTCATACTAGCCTTAGTTTTTTTAGACATTTACTTTTATTTTTGCATTTTTATTGTATATATTTTTACAACTTTCATAGGATTTCCTGTATCAGTACTTTAGTTTATAGTATGATATTTTCTTTATAACATTTTTTATTTAATTTGATTTGCTTTATGATGTTATTTCTCTTTTGCAAGGATTTATGGAATCTTTTCAACAAATTCTACCTTTTTCTCTTCAATATTCTATGGAAATTGAGCTATAAAACACTTGGGGAGTATTATTTTTTCCTCTTCTCCTTTCTTATTCTTCTAGTCCCTTTAGATGTGATTCTATCTTTTTTGTGGCTAATGAGGATATTGTCTAATTCAAGTATGAGAGAGGGGTTTAGACTTTATTCTTTTCAAGTATTCATTAAATTATCCTCGGTGCTTTAATTTCTAATATTGAAAATGGGGCTAAATTTGTTTTCGAGTTTTTGCATATTTTGACTCCTATAATATTACTATTATTTTTCTTTTGACATGAAAATCTAGTATGAGATTTATCTTGATCGGGATATTCATACATGAACTTGTATATTTGATATGATATAGACCACGTCTTATGAATTTGAATTAACCTTATTTATGTTTTAGTAAATGTTGTGACACTTCACTTAGAAATTAATGAGAACTTTGTGATGAAGTATAAGTATGGAATATTGAATGATATATATTCTATGATCTTCTAGCTAGTCCTTACTCTAAGTTTAAATAAATGAGGATTGGGGCAAAAAAAATGAAAGAATAGAGCAAGTAATGCAAAAGCTGAAAATCATTATTTACATATCTTTATTAGGCATTTGAATTACCTTACCAAAAAAAAAAAAAAAGATTCTAAAGAGGGTAATGTAAAAGTTGAAAATCATTACTATCCATCTTTATTAGGCGATTACATTATCGTGCAAAAGTGACCACATGAACTAATCATATGTTTACTTCTCATGATTGCAACAACATTGGAAGTCATTGATTAAGTTGGCTCATTATTCCTGAAGAATCATGGGAAAATAAAATATACAGTGGAAGTATGCAAATTAAAATTATTCCCGAACTATAATTTAGGAATACTTACTTTTAAAGCACTTAGATTAAATAACCGGTGGAATCAGGTATGACAAAACGCTTTGATTTGGCACGATAACTTGTTCTATAGGAATCGGGGCCAAGTGTCGACTTCTTTGCATCAAACATGCGCACTAAGATTGCTTACTTTTAATCTTCTGAAGTATTCTCAAACCTCATGTGGACTATCTACCAATGAAAGAAGAAATAGGATGAAGAAATTAGGTAGAAATTGGTAGAGCTAATTTCTGGAAAAAGAAAGACCTAAGAACATGAACTTCAAGCGGCCAAGAGAAAGCCGTTTTTTTTTCACTTTTGTTCTACATGAATTGGAATTCATGGTGGCATGCACACACCACCAAAATATATAATAATAATAATAATAATAATAATAATAATAATAATAATAATAATAATAATAATAATAATAATAATAATAATAATAATAATAATAATAATAATAATAATAATAATAATAATAGCTTCCTTTTTCTTCTTCCACCACCTTACCTTTTTCCTTTCTTTCCTTTTTCTTTTCCTGTTCCTTATTTTTCTTTTTTGTTGTCTTGTTTCCTTATTCCTCAGTGGGGCGACTACAAGGGTTACCAAAAACCCTTTTAACTGTATTAACCAAGCCCTAGCAAGCTAAGGTTTGACCCAATCTTTTAATAAGCCCAACACTTATTTTTAGCTCTTTTATTAATTAATCAATCCTCTTGGGCCCAATATAAAATTACCTAAGATAATTAATTAATAAACTAATTTAATTAAATTGACCTAAATATTATTCTAGCCCAAATAAATAGTTTTTGGACTTTTAGAATAATTCTTCCAGTATTAATTTCACCAAATAAGCTTATATAATAAAAACATTTTACAAAGGTTACTTGAGTTACTCTGAGGACCAAAAAACATATTATTCTTGGCTACTAAAATGATTAAAAAACCCCTACTAACAAATAATTGTATTTTATCATTTTAAATATCTCATTTATCACCATATTAAAAAAATATTGACTCCCAGAATAATATAGCAGGTGAAGTGTCTTCAACGTATAGTTGTGATGATGATAATACCTCTCTACATAATACACATCATTAAGATAGGAAAAATACACTATCACATTCTTCAATGACATCTGCCATCCTCTAATATATAGTTCAATAATCCATAACTTCTAGTATGTACCCACATATCACAAAGAGCTACCCAAAAGCATGCATACGAAGTCACATTCCCAGAGCTTTAAATTATTTAGATTATCCTGGATAATCACAAGAGAGCGATATCTTCACTAAGTGAAATATAAAAAATTTATTGTATAAGTTTGTCTTATTTAACTAAAGTTATACGCCCAATGTAAAAGGTTATTGGCCTTGCATTATACCTCACTCTTCATACATCAAAATGCACAAGTCTAGCTTCACCAGGCCACCAACTTATTAATAAGCGCTCATTATATTCATAATTCATATATAAATTGTAATTTATTTGTTGTAAAATAATACCTAAATGACTACTAATTCCCACGTTCGTGTATTATTTTGTGTAGGATTGAATAAAGGAGACTTGAGGAAGAACAAGAATAAAAACATAGAAAAATGGAAGTTTGCACAAATAATAACGCCATGGACCGGCTTTTTTGAAAAATGAATAACTAGTCCATGGCTTGAAAATCCATGGACTAGCTACTACTTGAAGAAGTACGAGTTACGAAGAAAAAGAAATAATAGGCATCGGTTTTCATCCTTAACAGGCATCAGTTTGACAAAGAGTAGAAATTCAACTTATTGGAAATAGCACGCACCGGTTCAAGCACTTAATAGGCACCGGTTAATGTCACGGATTAGACTTGTGGCCAGATTTCAGCTGCGATTTTAGGGCAAAAAGAGGACCTATAAATGAACATTTTTGGGTAAGAAAGCAGGGCCACAACTTGAGAAGAATACCCACTTACAAGAGAGAATAGAGAGGAGCTATTTGGAGGTTGCCAAGTGAAGATTGAAGATAGAGATAAAAATCAAAAGTTGTCTATGAGCATTTATTTACCTTTTCTCAATATTTTTCCTTGTCAATATGTGTTTTATGACTTTAATTGTTATTGAATGGATGAATCCTAACTAGTTTTTGTATTAAATCTATCATTGATATGTTAGATTTCAATTTCTATTAAATAATTACTTGGATTTATTGTGTTGGATTCATTGTTTGATATACTCTCTTCTAATGAATTCAAGAGATGGGGTTAGGGGTTGGGTTCTAATAAAATGGGTTTAATGTGTGTTTGTGTTATCCTTTGACTAACTCTAAAAAAACATTAGGGATTAGAACTTGATAATCATTGAGAATTCAATATAGTCTAGAGATAGAGGTATTGGGTTCTTTTGAAAATTGAAGGTTTTGTGCTTAATACTTCATGAGCTTAATTAGGAAGGTAGAGATACCATTTAATTCTCTAAGAACAAGGAACCTATAACTCGAGAGAGAGTATATTTTGCATTTGTAAGATCTATCAGTATTAGAATGGAGATTCGATTATCTTATGTTTTTTTGATACTCGACTAATTGTGGGGGATTCTTGACAAGTACATTTCATTCACTCTTTTTCTTATCCTTGATTTTCTCATGGCCAATCTTATTTGGAGTTGTGTTGATTCTCTAAGTTTGTCCATTGTAGAAACCTTATACTAGTAATTCGTTACACTAAATAATAGAAGAAGAGTTAGTAGTTTTACATATATCCCTTTCCTGAGAATCTTCTATACTTGCCATTAAAACGCTATACTATGCAATGGGTATACTTGCCCAAATATGTGATTTCAGTGTTTGACATTTTAATTAAAACTTGGTTTTGTGTGTATATTGGTAATATTTTCAACACTCAAAAGCACACAACAAGTTTTTGATGTTGTTGTCGGGGAATAAGGATAATGTCATGAAAGTTTGGATTTTATTGATTTAGCCATGGGAATATTGGTAAATATTACTAACAATTCATTGTAAATATTCCTTGTAAATATTATACCTACATGCTGTATAGAATTCTTTTCCTTTTTATACCTTGTTGTGAATTATTTTGATTCCTTATTTTTTGTCATTATGATAAATAAATTGTATTGAATTCTAGTATTGTATCATGTACTTTGTTGTATTATTATTTTTTATATTGTTGTCTGTTATTTTGGGGCAATTGTATATATATATTGGATTTTATTAATTTAGCTATTATATTTAGTATTGTTGTTGCGAAATATTGTTTTTTGGTTGGAGAAGTTTGTAATTGGTGTTGTGTTAGTGTTTGTAGGATGAAAGTTGTTGTTATAAATTGTTAATTGAGGAGATTTTGTTGTGGAGTAAGTAGTTTAGTTGGAGGAGTAGTTGTAGTTATATTGTCCATTTCGATTGATTTGGTTGATTGTTGTTGTTGAGTTTTTTCCTTTTTAGTTTTGTGGAGGTAATTTTGGTGCTTGTTGTTGTAATTTATATTGATGAAGTTTAAGAAAGTGATGGTAGTAGTGGTGAATATGTTGAAGAATTGGTTAATGTGTGTAGTTGATGTTATTTTTGTGGATTATTATTGTTTAATTGGAGATTTTGTTAAGTTGGTGTACCATTTTGTATAGTAGTTATTTGTGGTATTGACATGAATTGTTGGTTGTTTGGGAGACCTTATGTTGATAATTGGAGTTTGTAATTTTAATTGATTAGTGATTTTTGTTGTGGAAATTTTGTTGACTCTCTCTCCAATAAGCCCACTAAATCCTTAATCATTCACTTTCCCATGGATTTTGTTTTGTATATTACCACATATATTGATTTAGTGTATCCCTAGTGAAAATGTTAGTTTAGTCATTTGTTTGGTTGTACCATTATATGGATATTGTTGTATGTATTGGGTAATAGTGTGTGCTTTTGGATTCTATTCATTTAGTTAATATGCTTGTCAATAGCGTTATTGCTCAGCTTCCTATATTTATGATCCCTGATTGTGTTTCATGGATTAGTTACATATTCTTCTTTTGTATAAATAAATTGATTATAGAATAATTTTTGTTGTTACCTCTAATATTTGTTGGTTGAATCCCTTTGTAGAATAAGAGAATCTTGTAGAAACAGGGATCTACCACTGCCTATTATTACTTTAAATAGGTGCAGGTCATTTTTAGAATAACAAAATACTTGAGATACTTGGAGGAACCTGTGCTGGCTATTACTTTAAATAAGCGGTTCATTTTATTATGGTTTATTTTGTTATTTTCTTGTTAGAATTTTTACTTGTGTTTTCTTTTTCATATTTAGTCATCTCTTGGACATGGAAAACTCTTACTTCATCAATTTTTTGGCAACAACCATGTTTTGGAAAATAAGCATTAAGATACCTGGGGAGTATTGCTTACTCTTTCCTCCCTATTTTGTATTTTGTATCAAATAAGTGTATTTGTCTTATATATAATGGATAATGGGGACATTATCTCATTTAAATATGGAGGAGAGGTTGAGGTCGAGTAATTTTTTCTTTGCATGTTTTTATTAATCATTTTGGGAATTATCTTTTTTTTTTAGCTTTTTATTTTTTGGCATTTGGGCTTTTTATTATTATTTTTGCATTTTTAGGTTGACTTTCAAGACTTTTTGGTATATATGTTGATTTGTGTTAGTTTGGTGAAGTTATTATTTATCTTTTTGCATGGGAATTCTACTTAATTAAGACTTTTTTAGGAGAGTGAATTCTATGTACACTTATATATTAGGCATGATATAGGCTACGTTTTGAGAAGTGAGTTAATTATTTTTATGCCTTTGAAAATGTTGTGAAGCTTTGGTCTTCGAGAATGAATGAGGATAGTGTGATGAAATATAGAGGGTAGATTTTTTGCTTATCTCTAGTTTCATGGCAATTCCTATTCACTTGTTTATTTATTTATTTTGTATGTTGTATTACACAAATCTTCAATTATTTATTATATTTTTCCAATACAAAGGTAAGTAGGAGTAAGAGATAGGTTGCTCAATGCACCTATAGAAGTGAGGAAAAAAAAGGCTCTAGAAATGCAAAGTGCATGTCCTATAACAAAAAACAACGTGTGATGGAAAAGAAAAGAATAAAAGAGAATAAAAGGAGGAAAAGAAAAAAGAAAAAAAGAAAAAAATGCAAAGGATGCAAAGAGAAGCACTTAAGTCATAAAAAATTATGAATGCATTCCTTTGTAGAAAAATAATGAAAAATGAGAGGCTCCTACTTTGCTATTTCAAGTTGAAATGTATTATTGTGTTATTGTATCAAAGTGTAATGTATTGTTGTAAAGTGATGTAATACTTGTAGTGTTTATACCTTTTGGAGGCCACGAGACTTGAGTGAGTCGGTTAATCCTAACTTGTATGAATCACTTTATTCATATTCTTAATTCAATGGGTAGAGTGAATCACATTTAAATGGCATAAACTTGTTTAATTCCACTTTAATTTGCTTAATTATGTTTAACTTAACATATGGGTATACATGGGATTAACTTGGATAAATAGGCATTGGGAAAAACTCTAAAGTGGAGGAAGAAATAATTTCTCTACCATTTTGTTCTTATTGCGTATATGTTAATTTGTTCTTGTTAATTCATATAAAATGCTATGTAGAATTATTATTATTATTATTATTATTATTATTATTATTATTATTATTATTATTATTATTATTATTATTATTATTATTATTATTATTATTATTATTATTTTGTATGCTAGTTATTCTTTATTTTTGTGAATAATTGTATTTTGCTTGAGGACAAGCAAATGTTTAAGTGTGGGGGAGTAATAAGTGCTCATCATATATAATTCCTATATAAATTATAATTTATTTATTGCAAAATAATGCCAAATTGATTACTAATTCCCACACTCGTATATTATTCTGTGTAGGATCGAATAAAGGATCCTTGAGGAAGAACAAGAATAAAAATACAAAAAAATGGAAGTTCACACAAAGAATAACCGGTCTAAGTCTTGAAAAGTCATGGAACCGATTTTTGAATTCCAATGGACCCAGAAATGATACATTGGAAGAATCCGTGAGGTCTTCCAATATCAATAGGTTGATTGTTTCGCTCCTGTATCTTCCAAAAGGAAAAAAGATTTTTGAGAGTTGTTTCCTAAATCTGAAAGAGAGTACTTGGGTTCTCCCAATAACTAAAAAGTGTAGCATCCCTAAATCTAACTGGGGTTCACAGTGGTGGAGGAACTGGATCAGAAAAAGGGGGGATTCTAGTTGTAAGATATCTAATGAAACCGTCGCTGGAATTGAGATCTTATTCAAAGAGAAAGATCTCAAATATCTGGAGTTTCTTGAAAAATAAATAACTGGTGTTGTAATGTATGCCCTCTAGACTAGGTTTCTGATGTAATTATTGAATTTATTAACCATTGCAATAAAAGAGAATTTATTCTCAAAATTTGTTTGTGAATTTATATTTTATTTGTGCACGATTTACGTACGTTTGGAAAAGACTCATTGTGCTTAAGTAAGTGATCTATGTGAATGGTGGTCTTTCACAGTAAGGTATGGGTCACAGGTTACTTAACACATAAACGTTTGTTCTTAACAGATTGATGAGAATGGGAATCGCATCATGTTTAAGTTATTGTGTTATAAATTTCAAATGGGGAATGGCTTACCTTTAACCAGTGAGTACTCCACTCACTTCATAGCATAAGCATATTTCAAATACATAGAATATGACCTATAATAGTGGTTTCTAAAAGTACTATCTAGAAGAAACCCAGGCTACTCTGCTATAGCGTGGACTAATACTCTACCGCTTGAGTATGAGTTGGTGGTCTGACGAAACTAGAAGCATGTACTACTTGATATACTGTAGTTGAGGTTCTATCGTAAAGCCAATATACTTGTATATTGGATATATGTGACTAGTTAGTTAAGACAGAGTTGCACAAGATAGCTTCTGCGCTATATCGCCCATTGTGACTGTTCAAATGATCTAAATATCCAAGGCCCTGGGGAACATAATTTAGATGTTTACTTTAAGGTAGCTCATTTGGAAAGCAGAAACATTCTAGTAGTCGTGGATTATTGGACTAGAGGTCTAAGGATGGTAGATGTCTTTTAAAGAGGTGTTAGTACACTCTTCCTCTCTAAATGTACGGCGATGCGTAGAGGGGTATTTTAGTCATTACACCTGTAGGTCAGAGACTTTACTAATGCAGCATTGACCTTGTGGTCAATATTTCCTTATAATGATATTAGAAAATACTTAAAATACAAAATACAGCTATTTCTATAATAGGGGTATTTTGGTCATTTTAGTAGCCAAGGCTATGTATCTTTTGGTCATCGGAATGGCCCATAAGTTCTGATGGTTTTGGGTTAAGGGATTGGTCTTGTGTAAAATGGATTTTATTTTATTCGAGTAGCCTGGTATATTTATTGGGCTAAAATAAAATAAAAGGTCCAAAAAGGGAGAATTATATATATTGGCCCATTTAGGTTATTTAATTAATTTAATTATTTGGCTTTATTAGTCCAGAAATAATTAAATTGGATTAAAGGCTTAATTCAATGAATTAGGCCAATGCTTGAGGTTTATATTAGTCCATTTAAGTTATTTAATTAATTCAATTATTGAGCTTGTATTAGTCCAAGAATAATTAAATTGAATTAAAGGCTTAACTCAATTAACTGGGCCATAGGCCCATAGGTTAAGTTTAGTCTGGTTAATGGCTTAACATGACATGGGCCTTAGGGCTTCTTTGATTCTACTGCTTCTGTTTGATTTTGAATGCCCGGGTAATAGCCTATTATCAAAGTAGTTGGGATTCAAGAGGAATGTGGTAGATTACACGGAACGATGTTTTTTTTTTTTTCATTAGCCATTTTCTTCTTCTCTCTCTGTAGACTGTAATCTCTGTGCTATTCAATAGCAAGAATAGAGACACGATACTTTTTTTTTATTAATGCTTGATAGCATTCAGTCAGAAAAGGAAGATCATCCCTTTCGTTCTTAGCCTTCACCAAGCTTTCAAGCACGGGTTATATTCTAAAATATGCAAAGCATTGTGTTGATGCTCAGAAGAAGCTGACGGCTTGCGGGACAACAGCCTGAAGAAAGGATCACAGAACCAATAGTGGTTCAGACAGGATCACCGGCACCTCCTAGACAATCGATAAAGCACAGAGGTAAAAAAAAAAAAAAAAAAAAGCTCTTCCGCTACTCTACATTTTTTCTGTTTTTCAACATGCTTTGTGAGTTTCGTTTCTTGCCATATTTACCTTCAAGTGGTATCAGAGCCAGGTTTATATGGCAATATAGGATGCATGTTAGTGAATAAAAATAGTCAAATAATTGTTTGATCATAATTTGTGAACCTTCGTGTTTTCTGGTATGAGTAGTTTATGCTCTGTACATCTCGCAGTTGAGATATAGGAATGTCTGTAATTAATTTTTGTGGCTTTCATAGTATTCGTGTAAGTTTATAATTAAAGGCATTTCTGGATTATTTTGGATGAATTCTAGTGAAATCTGTGGAAAAAACAGAGAAAGAAGCGTCTGAAACAGAGGAAAAACGAAAAAGACGAAGTACTATAGCATCCGAGCCGCCGGAGCCTAGCCGGTGCTATTGATGTGAGGGGAGCTGAAGCCGCCCAAGCCAGCCACAGTCGGGCCCGAGATGGCCTCGGCTTAGGACCGCGCACGAGGAAGCTTCCTCACAGAAGCCTTTTTCCTCGCGAAAACCGAGCAGCAACAAAAGCTGCTGAGTGGGCACCCGTCCCGGATCGTGGTCCATGGGTTTTCCCATAGGCCATGATCTAGTGTGCAATGGACCAGAGGAAATTTTTTTTTTTTTTTTGTACCATACCAGACGAAGTTATTTTTATTGCACTAGTTAATATTCTTTGAATATTTTGCATGAGAAATAATAGTAAAGAAAATTTAGGATTAAACAAGATTATTAATTAATTAATTAATTAATTAATGTGCTTAATTCTATTATTTGGACACTTAGGTTAAAAGAATAGATAAGTATAAAAATGTATACAGTTTTCTAGCACGCTTAATTCTTTTTTGGTACCCTATATGCACGTTTTCTCAAAGACCAAAGTCTTTGGGAAATTTATGACAAGAAAAATATTTTTCAAATTAAAAATGGTTATTTTTAACTTGGACAAAAAATTAATCCTTGGATATTTTCTCAAAGAATGTAATCCTTGGTGTAGAAAATATTTAAGATTTAGATATTTTTGTAAGTTAAAATAGAAAGCTATTTTGTTTTATTTTTGCACTAAAAAATTATTTTTGTCAAATTAAACTTGAGACCAAAGTCTCAAGAAAGTTTAAAAGGAAAATTTTGGAAATCATTAAGTTCTTAACTATGTAAGATATATTCATAGAAATCTCTTAAAGGATTTTACCTTGACATAGAGATTTATGAATTTAAATATTTTACAAAGAGCTAAGGGATATTTAATGGGATAATTTCAAAAGGATATTTTCTTTAAAAACCCTTGTTTTAAAAGACTAAGTGGGAGAAAGGTTCCAATGGCTCCACAGCTTCCATCACGATCCTCATTAGAGATCGTGGGTCCCCTCGCATCACCTTAGGAGTGAACCCATATAGGATGGGAATACCACAAGGATCTAGAACTAATGAATGGATATAATTAATAACCCGAGACACGTGTTATGATCGGCCAGCCCATGTTGGAGGTTATAGTGCAAGGAATATCCATAAGAAATAAGAAGAAATGGCCATCCCATCAATGGAGTTATCTTCTAAATTATTACCTAGAAAGGAAATTAATTTGTGGTGGTTAATACACTTAACTTAGGAAACCGTTAATCTTCCTAAGAAGCTATGTCAGTTTTCCTAAGAGCCAAATTAATCATATTAATGATAATAGTGATAGGGTTAACTATTATCAGATTTAATATGAGGATAAAGTGCACAAATTATTTTATTTTTGATTTTTCAGAAATGGTTGGTTGAAGTTTTTTTAGTCCTTTGGCCATTATTCTCTGAGAGAATAAGTTAACGGGTCCAAATTATATGGACTGAAAAAGGAACTTAGACATAATACTTATAGCCGAGGAGTATAAGTATGTCCTCTACGAAATCTGCTCTATTATTGGGGAAGGTTCCACCGATGTTGAGCGCCAGGTTGAGAAGGCATGGAAGAAGGCCGACGAGATAGCTCGTTGCTATATGTTGGTCTCCATGTCTAATATGCTCCAGTCCAAATACGAGCACATGGCCACTGCGTATGTCATTAGCCAATCACTAGCCATGATATTCGTCGATAAGAGCCGGCCCGCAAGGCAGGAAGCTCTTAAGATGATCATAAATACTAAGATGGTTGAGGAAGCATCAGTTAGGGAGCATATGCTCAAAATAATTGCTGCTTTCAAGGAAGCGAAAGTCTTAGAGGCTGTTATTAACCCCTATAGCCAAGTGGACATGGTTCTTGAATCTCTACTGGGCTCTTTTACTCAGTTCAAGTTGAACTACAGCATGAACAAGTTAAACATGAGTTTAATTGAGTTAATGAAAGAGCTCCAGGTGACGAAGAAGGTCATGAAGCTACAGTCCAAGGCTATAATTGTTAGGGCTTCTTCTTCCAGAATTGGGCCCAAGCCCAAGAAGTTCAAAAAGAATAAAGGAAACGCAGTAGCCCAACCCAAGAACCAATCGAACAAGCCAAATGGCAAGTGGTTCAAGTGAGGGCAGAAGGGACACTGGAAAAAAGAGTGTCCAGAGCTTCAGGCTAAGAAAAACCCTATAGGTATTGTTCTCTATCTAGAGTCAGTTTCAATAGTTGGATCAACTTCCACTTAGATTATTGATTCTAGAGCCATTGATCATATCTATAACTCCTTTCAAGGGTTTAGGAAGATAAGAAGACTGCAGAAGGGCAAGCATGGACTACGAGTAGGAAGTGGAGCACAAGTATGGGCCCTTGCAGTAGGAGAACTGGATCTTATTTTTTATTATAATAAAGTAGTTATTTTGAAGGATATTTTATATGTACATGGATTTAGACAGAATTTGGTTTCAGTTGCAAAACTTATAAATCTGGGATATTCTGTTTCTTTCCATTCTGGTTTTACTATTAGTAGAAATGGAGAAGTTCTTTGTGCTGGGCACATGTATGGAAACTTATTCTTCTTAAATCCTACAAACAATCAAATAAATAACGCTCAATATAAACCTTTAAGTAGGAAGAGAAAAACCAATGCTAATGACTCATATCTTTGGCATCCAAAGTTGGGTCATATTAACTTAATCAAGATTTAAAGGTTAATCCATGATGGGCCCTTAAGCTCATTAAGATTGGAAAGTTGGCCTCAGTATGAATCTTGTCTTATGAGAAAAATGACCAAAAGGTCGTTCACCTAAAAGGCTGATAGAGCCAATGAGATATTAGGCCTTGTTCACATTGATGTGTGTGGTCTTTTATCTACACTAGTTAGAGGGGGTTTTGAGTACTTCATTACTTTCATGGATGATTGTACAAAGTTTGGTTATGTCTACCTGATGAGGCGCAAGTCTGACTCTTTTGACAAGTTCAAAGAGTTTAAGGTTGAAGTGGAGCGTTTAAACAGGTAAACTGATCAAAACCTTGCGATCAAATCGTGGTGGAGAGTACCTCCTCGATGAATTCAAGGATTACATGGTACATCATGGGATAGTATCCCATCTATCTGCACCAGGGACACCCTAGCAAAATGGAATAGCTAAGAGAATAAACATGACATTGATAGAAATGATCCAAAACATGATATCTCATGCTACTCTTTGGGTCTTTTTTTGGGGATATGCCTTGGAAATTGCATCATACATTCTAAACTTGGTGCCTTCCAAGTTAGTACCTAGGACGCCTTATGAGATGTGGACTGGGCGTAAGCCAAGTCTGAATTATCTTAGGATATGAGGTTGTCCAGCTTATGTACTGATTAAAAGAGACAAGCTAGAACCAAGATCGGAATTATGCTATTTTATTAGGTATCCAAAAGGGACAAAAGGAGGTTACTTTTATCATCCCAAGGAGCAGAAAGTACTGGTAAGTACTAATGCTAGATACTTGGAGGAAGATCAAAGTACTTCCACTAAAGGTTCAACAAGGTTGGAATTCGATGAGTAGTTATCTTCGGAATCAACTTCTTCAGACCCGATTATAGAACAAAAAGAAGTACAGTCTCAAGAACCTATATAAACGGAGATAGTGGGAGGGTATCTAAGGTTCCAGAAAGATGGATTGGAAAGGCTTTCAAGCTGGTCTCTAACCATCAGGAACAAGATCCCACTAGATATGAGAAGGCTATTGCTGATGCCAATGTAAATCTATGGCATGAAGCAATGAAAGCCAAGTTAAGTCTATGTATCTCAATCAAGTTTGAGATCTTATAGCTTCACCTAAAGAGATAAAACCTATTGGGTGTAAGTGGGTATGCAAGAGGAAGAGGGAAGCGGATGGGAAGGTGGAAACCTTCAAAGCCAGGCTTGTGGCGAAAGGGTATACTCAGAAAGAAATGATCAACTATGAGGAAACCTTTTTCCCGGTAGCCATGCTTAAGTCTATCCGTATCCTCCTTACCATCGCATGTCATTATGACTACGAGATATGGCAAATAGATGTCAAGACAGTATTTTTAAATGGCCATCTTAGTGAAGACATCTATATGTCCCAACTAGAAGATCAAGAACATATGGTTTGCAAGTTTAAGAAGTCTATTTAGAGACTTAAGCAGGTATCTAGAGTATGGAATATTCGTTTTGACGAGATTGAAAAGTCTTACGGTTTTATTCAAAACGAGGATGAACCATGCGTGTACAGGAAATTGGAAGGCATAAATGTGGTTTTTCTTATCCTATATGTGGATGACAATCTACTCATTGGAAATTATGTAGGGACACTGTCATCTACTAAGGTTTGGCTATCAAGTCAATTTAGTATGAAGGGCTTGGGTGAAGCCAGTTACATTCTCGGAATAAAGCTTCTTAGAAATGGAAAGTAGAGAATGTTAGATTTATCCCAAGATACATACATTGCAAGATATTAGCCAAGTATAGCATGAACTCATGCAAGGGGCATTAATCCCTTGCAAACATGGGTTGTCTTTTTCTTCGAAGGATTGTCCGAAGTCTTAAGAAGAAAAAGAAAGAATGAGTAGGATTCCCTATGCTTCGGCTGTGGGAAGTCTCATGTATGTCATGCTGTGTACTAGGCCAGATATCTACATTTTCATATGCTTAGTCAGCAGATATCAGTCAAACCCCGGGGAGGTTCATTGGCAAGGTGTAAAGCATATTCTCAAGTACCTCAAAGGTACGAGAGGTTATATGCTGGTTTACAGGGCTGATGACTTGGTTCCTACAGGATACACAGACTCAGACTTCCAGGCGGATAAGAATAAGAGAAAATCCACTAGTGGATATGTCTTCACCTTATCTGGAGGAGCTGTTTTATTGAGGAGTATCAAACAATCTTGCATTACTGACTCAACTATGGAAGCTGAGTATGTGGTAGCTTGGGAGGCATCCAAGGAAGCAGTCTGGCTCCGGAAGTTCCTTTCAGAACTTGGAGTCATGCCACATATGGACAGACCAATTGTGATGTATTACGACAACACTGGAGTAATATCACAATCCAAAGAACCCAAGAACCACAAGAAAGGAAAGCACATCGAGAGAAAGTATTACCTGATCTGAGATTTCATCCAAAGACGGGATATCGTAGTGGAATAGATAGTCTCGGAGAACAATTTAGCAGACCCTTTCACCAAGCCTTTGGCTGAGAGAGTCTTCAAGAGACACTTAGACGCCATAGGGATGGGCACCTACAGACTTTCTTAGTCCTAGAGTGTAAGTGGGAGTTTGTTGGAATGTATACCCTCTAGACTAGGTTTCTGATGCAATTATTGAATTTATTAACCATTGCAATAAAAAAGAATTTATTCTTAAAATTTGTTTGTGAATTTATATTTTATTTGTGCACGATTTATGCTTGGAAAAGACTCATTGTACTTAAGTAAGTGATCTATGTGAATAGTGGTCTTTCACAGTAAGGTATAGGTCACGGGTTACTTAACACATAAATGTTTAGGTTATTGTGTTATGAATTCTAAATGGGGAATGGCTTACCTTTAGCCAGTGAGTAGTCCACTCACTTCATAGCATAAGAGTATTTCGAATACGTAAAATAGGACCTGTAATAGTGGTTTCTAAAAGTACTATCTAAAAGAAACCCAAACTACTACTGCTACAATGTGGACTAATACTCTACCGCTTGAGTATAAGTAGGTGGTCTGACGAAGTTGGAAGCATGTACTTTAATATGTTGTAGTTGAGGTTCTATTATAGAGACAATATACTTGTATATTGGATATATGTGACTAGTTAGTTAAGACAAACTTGTACATAGTAGCTTCTGCGCTATATCACCCCTTGTGACTGTTCGAATGATCTAAATATCCAAGGCCCTGGGAAACATGACTTGGATATTTGCTTTTGGGTAGCTCCCTTACAAAGTGGAAACATTCCAAGAGTCGTGGATCATTGGACTAGAGTTCTAAGAATGGTAGATGTCTTTTAGAGAGGTGTTAGTACACTCTTCATCTCTAAATGTACGGCAATGCATAGAGAGGTATTTTACTCATTACACTTGTAGGTCAGAGACTTTGCTAACGCAACATTGTCTTTGGGGTCAATATTTCCTTATAATGATATTAGAAAGTATTTAAAATGCAAAATATAAGTATTTCTATAGCAAGGGTATTTTGGTTATTTTAGTAGCTAAGGCGATGTGTCTTTTGGTCCTCAGAATAACCCATAAGTCTTGATAATTTTGGGTTGAGGGATTAGTCTTTTATAAAATGGATTTTATTTTATTCGAGTAGCCTAGTTTATTTATTGGGTTAGAATAAAATAAAAGGTCTAAAAAGGGAGAATTATATATATTGGCTCATTTGGGTTATTTAATTAATTTAATTATTAGGCTTTATTAGTTTAGGAATAATTAAATTGAATTAAATGCTTAATCCAATGAACTGGGCCAACACTTGAGGTTTATATTGGTCCATTTGGGTTATTTAATTAATTTAATTATTGGGTTTGTATTAGTCTAGGAATAATTAAATTGAATTAAAGGCTTAACCTAATGAATTGGGCCATAGGCCTATAGGTTACATTTAGTCTAGTTGATGGCTTAACATGACATGGGCCTTAAGGCTTCTTTGATTCTACTGCTTCTGTTTAATCTTGAATGCCCGGGTAATAGCCTATTATCAAGGTAGTTGAGATTCAAGAGGAGTGTGGTAGATTACACGAAATGATGTTTCTTTCCTCTAGCCATTTTCTTCTTCTCTCTCTGTAGACTGTTATCTCTATGCTATTCCATAGCAAGAATAGAGATACGATACTTTATTTTATTATTGCTTGATAGCATTCAGTAGGAAAAGAAAGATGATCCTCTTCGTTCTTAGCCTTCATCAAGCTTTCAAGCACAGGTTATATTCTGAAAGACCCGAAGGATTGCGTTGATGCCCAGAAGAAGCTGACTGCTTGCGGGACAATAGCCTGAAGAAAGGATCACAGAACCAGCAGTGGTTTAGATAGGATCGCCGACACCTCCTAGACAATCGATAAAGTGCAAAGGTAAAAAAAAAAAAAAGGAAAGCTATTCCGCTGCTCTACGGTTTTTTTTTTTTCAACATGCTTCTATGTGTTTCGTTTCTTGCCATATTTACCTTCAACTGGTTCATAGCTTGAAAAGTCATGAACTGGCCACTGCTTGAAGAAGTTTGGGTCAAAAAGAAAAATAAATAACAGGTACCAGTTTTCATCCCTAACAAGCACCAGTTCAACACAGAACAGAAAGTCAATTTACTGGAAATAATAACATGTGCTGGTTCAAGTATTTAATAGGTTCCGGTTAATGTCGTAGATTAGACATGTGGTTACATTTTAGCTGTGATTTTAGGGCGAAAAGAGGGCCTATAAATAGAACGTTTTTGGACAAGAAAGAGTGGCCACCATTTGAGAAGAATACCCACTCACAAGAAAGAAGAGAAAGGAAAGATTTAGATGTTGTCAAGTAAAGGTTGAAGATGGAGATGAAGATGAAGATTAGAGCTTGTCTATGAGCATTTATTTACCTCTTCTCTTTATTTTTCCTTGTCAATGTGTATTTTATTACTTTAATTGTTCTTGAAGGGATGAAACCTAGTTAGTTTTGGTATTAAATCCACCTTTGATGTGTTGGATTTCAATTTCTATTGAATGATTACTTCGATTTATTGTGTTGGATTCATTATTTGGTATACACTCTTCTAATGAATTTGAGAGATGTGGTTAGGAGTTGGGTTCCAATCAAATGGGTTTAATACCAATCAAATGGGTTTAATGTGTATTATCCTTTGAATAACTCAAGAGATAGGTTGGGGATTAAAATTTGATAATCATTAGGAGTTCGATACCGCCTAGAGATAGGGGTATTGGATTATTCTGGAAATTGGAGGTTTTGTACTTAACGTTTCTTGTGCTTAATTAGGGAGGTAGATATACCCTTTAATTGGCTAAGACAAGGAATCCATAACTCGAGAGAAATTGGTTTTGCATTTGTAATCTCTACCGATATTAGAATTGAAATTTGATTATCTTAAGTTTTTTTTTTGTAGTCTGCTAATTGTGGGGGATTCTTGACAAGTACATGTCATTCACTCTTCTCATGGCCAATCTTGTGTGGGGTTGTGTGGATTCTATAGGTTTGTCCAATGGAAATACCTTATTCCAGTAATTCATTAGGTTACACAATAGAAGAAGAGTTAGTAGTGCTACATTTATCCCTTTCCCGAGGATCTTCAATGCTTGTCATTAAAACGCTATACTATGCGATAGGTATACTTGACCAAATGTGTTGTTTGATATTTGGCATTTTGATTATGTGTGTTTGTTGGTAATATATCCCACACTCAAAATCACACAACACTTTTATACTCAAGTCTAAGGATACTTGTTCGTGCAATAGAGGCGATAAACTAATATTTATTTATTATAATACTTTTATAAAGATTACTATCACATGATCCAGTTCTACATATTCTAAATACACTTATACTATTGGGGAGAGAGGATTATTCACTGGTTAAAGGTAAATCATTCCCTATTTAGAAACTATAGTGTAATGATCTAAATCTTGATGAAGTCCCTAACTTCATCAATCGATCAAGAACATTTTTTGTTTATGTGTTAGTAGTAGCACAATCTACACTTAACTGCGAATGAATGACCCAATTAGTAGATTACTTACGAATACACTTAGACCTTAATATGCATATGTAGATATGTGTGTGTGTGTGTGTGTGTGTGTGTGTGTTATCTTAATCTAGTAAGGAAAGTTTTTAATAAATTAGTTATTGTCTTAATTTGAGACAAGTAATAATAATTATAGCTTTATTTTCTTTAGAAAATAAATAATGTTTGATTTAATCACGAAAAGATTAGAATGAAAGATAAGAGTTATAAGAGACTATTGGATAAGCCTTAAGATAATTATTCATCCTTCGAATGTCTTAACATCAAAAACCTAAATGTAACTAGGCCATATTTGGCGCTGGTATAAAATTGGAAATGACGTTGCTACAAGGCCATCATAACAAACAAGTAATTATTAATTATGTTGAGTTTATCTCTTACTTTTCATTTGATTCAATCACTATTTTTGTATACATAGCTGTCAAACTTGTCACCCTAGGATGTAGATTTAATTTTGATTTTCTAATAAGTGAAAACATTGCATATGGTGCACTCATAGAGTGGATCAAAGCCACCAACAGTCATTTGAGCCAGCAATATTTCCATAAAAAATCAAATTATAGTTTATCCATTTGGCTTTGATGTAGGGTGAGAAAATTTAGGAAAATTGCCATACAGGACCATGCTTCCCTAGACAATAATCACACACATTTTAGGTAATGAAGAGGGAGGCCTTTTTTTTTTTTTTTTCTATTTCATCTTTTCGTTAATTAAAATATAGTGACTTATACTATTATACAGTAGAATATGTAGATTTTCATACATATATACTGGATGAATATCAAATTTGGGATCTCTTTATCTAATCACAGGGCTGGAGCTAGATATGTTCACTTGAAAGGTAAATTATAAGACGGCATATATTATAGGATACCATTAAAAATTTTATAAAATTTTTTAATAGACGAAATATAAAATTTATAAATATTTTTAAAATTTTAATTTTTCTAAAAAAGGTAATTTAAAGATTTTTAGGGACAAACACGACTCGACCCCTAGATCACCTTTGGCCGATAAAAAGAGCTTTTAATAGGTTTTCTGTTGTCTTAATCAGAGACAACTGAGTCACTTAAAGATAAGAATAAAGTATCAAAGGTTATTGGAGGAGTGTATATATATCTGGCATAAGATAATTGTCCATCTTTTAAAATGTCTACTCCTTCAACTTCCCCCACCCCATGCTCAAACCCCCCCCCCCCCCCCCCCACAAAAAAAAAAAAAAAAACTACATGTTACAATAGATCGGTAATAATTTATGTTAAGCTTATCTCTTCTTTTTTTAAAAAAAAAAAATTGACTCAATCATTAATCTGAATATACGGCTGTCAAAATCTTCACCATAGATTTAGATTTTTTTCTAAGTTTAGACTTTTTTTCCTAAGTATGTAATTGGTAATAATTACAATTATTTGCTTTCCTTAATATCCATGGGCTATTTGTGTGTCGGTGACAATATATATATATATATATATATATATATATATATATGTGTGTGTGTGCGTGTGCGTGTGTGGCATTCCAAACTCCTGCTTAATTATAGTTCGATATATATTATTTGTATTTGCTTTGAACAAAAAGAGTTAAAGAAAATGGAAGCTTACCTCAGTCCTCCTTACTTTGCCAAATACATGCATGTCTTGGTGGTTGATCCTCATGACTACAATCTTATGTGCATAGAAGCTTATTTGAAACTCAGTTCTTACAAAGGTGACACTTTCTAAGGATTTTTACCTCTGCTTTTTGCATAGATTTGTCTTTTCTTGAAATTTGTTCCTTGAAATGTACAATTGTTATGATAAGAGAAGAGAGGAAGTTAAAATGCCTTTTGTAATGTTGTTTGATGTCCTCTATATATGGTCTGTCTTCCATCAATTTTTGGTAGATTGATGTTGTCTAATGTACTTTAAAATTTATTTTTTTTTTTATTTATCTTATGAACCTTTTGTAAATAAATCCCAGACTTACACAACTTTTTGTTTGTTATTACAATTTTTGTTTTTTGATACGCAAACTTTTGAGAAAGTGAGGTCTTTTTTGGTAGATTGATTTTGATTCATCATCAAATCATAGGGTTTGCATTTTTTAAAAGTCAACCCTTGTTTTTTTTTTCAACATTTTTATGTTTAATCACAAATGAAAATTCTAGCAAAATTTTGACTTGATAGTTATATACTTAAAACAACTTTTTTATTTGTTTATATATATATATATATATATATATATATATTATGGAGATAAATCTTCGTTTTTAAGACAGATTGGTTTTGATTCATCATAAAATCATTGAAAAAGCATTTTCTAAAGTCAATTGTAGCATTATTTTGAGTTTGTTGGTTATCATTTATATGACTTTTTATGTTTGCGTACATTTTGTTTTTGTTACTATTGGAGATTTACACAAATTTTCCAGGAAGAGTGTCGCCCCTCCCCCCTTCTTTGTTTGAGTGAGTCTAGGGTTAAATTGAAATTCGTATAAAAGGTTTTGGGGGGTTTATAATGAATACCGAACCAATGATAGATATTATTCTTTACTAAATTTTCTTATTTCTCCTAATCATTAACAAATGCATTACTTGTACTTTCTTGATTTGATTTAAAAGGTTCATCTATAAGAGATTTAATTACCCTGTTTTACACAAATGTCACGTAGACTATTTAATAATCTATATATATGCGTACTATTAGGTACTTCTCAATATTTAGCAAATATTGCATGTTTTATTACTTCGTTTTAGTTCGAGTTTGATGCCAACAACCAATATGATGTTTCCCTAGTTACACTGGTGGGAGCAGCATCTAGTGCATTGTCCGTGATTGAGAGGAAAGTATGCAACATTGATATTGTGATTGCTGAAGTGGCTATGCCGGAGATGGATGGCTTCAAACTCATGCAGGAGATTCAGCTTCGTCGCGAAATTCCCGTTATTTGTAAGTCTGAACTTTCTTCACTACGGAAATAATCATTCTTTAGATCACATTCAAGAAATGGAGATATTTTCTCCATATTTCACTTCTTTGCAGTGATGGGTTCAAACTTTGAAGGGGGAATAGCAGAGAGAGCCCTTAGTTTAGGAGCATCATGTTTCCTCAAGAAGCCAATTATGGTCAAATATATCAAGGGCATATGGCGCCATGTGTTTTTCAAGAAGTGGGAATGTTATAAGCCAACTGGAGAAACTGAAAGCTTTGCTGGTTTGGCAAATGATACTCCGAAGCCAAGCCATGGCAGCGGCCGAAGGATATATAATGAAAACGCAGTAGAGAAAAGGAGAAATGTTTGGACTCCTGAACTCCACAGAAAATTTAAAGCTGCTGTTGCTGAACTGGGAGAAATGAGTAAATCCCATTCTCACATAACTCCAAAATCTTTCCTTCTCGTCTTTCTCTTATGCATATACATGGATTTTCCCTTTGTTAAACTTTTTCTCTCACTTTCTTGGATCAGATGCTAAGCCACTAGACATACAAAAACTGATGAATGTTCCGAATCTGACCCGGTCACAGATTTCCAGCCATTTGCAGGTTTAATCTTACCATTGCGTAATGTATTTTTTGAGATTTTCTGATTTCTTAATGCTTCTCCTCTTAGTTTTTTTTCTTGCTTTTCATTCTTGTTATCTGATGTCTCCAATGTTTCCAGAAATACAGGAAAAAGGCAAAGGAGTACGAGATGGAGCAGAAAAAATCGCCTGACCTGACTCAAGTACAAGATTGCATAATGGTGGAAACCGATTCCCATGAAATGCAAGAAGATGACCCTCTTAAAACATGGCAAGAGTTGGCACCATATGACATGGTGGGATCACATGAGCAAAACAAGATGTCAAAGAGCACGGTGGGATATGTGCCAAGCCTTGAGTCGAATAACATGGATGGAGCATATGGGTTAGACACGAACCCAAATAGCATGGATGCAGCAAATATGCTAAACATGAAGCCAAATAGCACGGAGGCATCTTCAAGATTGAAGCCTCAACAGCAAGGGCATTGGGATCCTGATGATTTGATGGAATTACTTGGACAGGATGAGAGGAATGAGCCAAATGGTATGGATGGAGCATATGTGTTAGACACGAACCCAAAGAGCATGGAGGGCTCAGACGCATCTTCGAGCTTCAAGCCTCAAGAGAAGGGGCACTGGGTTCTTGATGATGTGGTGGAATTACTTGGTCTGAATGAGAGAGTTGAGCCAAGTAGCATCGATGGAGCATATGTGTTAGACACGAACCCAAATAGCATGGAGGGATCAGATGCATCTTCGAGCTTGAGCTTGAATCCTCAAGAGCCTGGGCACTGGGTTCTTGATGATGTGATAGCATTTCTTGGGGTCTAAGATGGCGGTTGGATTAATGGCTGAAAAGTTCTCCCCATAAATGCAAAATATGGTTTTATTCAGTAGGTTTACATTGACTATAAATTTTCTATTTTAATTAGTTTTTGAAGTTTGAAGGATATTTTTGTTTTATGAGTTATGTGATTATTCTTAGAATTTTTCTGCTAAAGATTCTGTTTTTCATCTTAAAAATACAAATATAGTTTTAGGATTGGAACTGCTCAATGAAGCACAATACTCCAAAAGATTTTTTTTTTTTAAAATAAAGAAAGAAAAAACCAACTAAACAAGATGGAAACATAACATTCTGTTTAGAGGGCAAAATGATAAAAAAGAATAAAAATAGAGATTAATGTTATAAATTCTAAAAGAATTTTGTGGGATCGAAAGGCAAAATTTACACATAAAATGCAAGAAACAAACCCTCTTAATGGGCTTCCACTAAAGAAACATCAGAACGACCAGCAAAGGCAAGGGCGAAGAAGAAGAGAATGGCCACTACAAAGAGAATGCTATTCTTAGACGTCTTTTTGTTTGTGTGTTGGAATTTGTTTAGGATGAGAGGATTGATGAATGGCTAAAAAGTGCCCCAACGAATGCTGAATAAGGTTTCATTCAGTAGGTTTAGTTTAAATATGTTGTCTTAGGAAACCCTGATGAATTGGATTCCAATGTCTTATACTAATTGCCAAACTATTTCCCATGTATGCTGCCTTTTGTGGTTTTTCTTCCTAACTGAATCAAAGTTGCCTTTGTATATACCACCTGCACCCGAGCTTCCAGGCAGCTATTATGGGATGATCTGATTGCTAGTGCCAATGCTATTCAAGGTGCATGGTTAGTGGCGGGTGACAATTTCGTGGCCCTCCAACTAATGGAAGATCTTTTGAGTACGATGAGTTGAATTCAAGATCTCTCATATGAACGGTTGAGACTTAATTATTGGGCCAAATCCAATTGTTTAAACATATCTCATTTTTTTTCATTTAAACTATTCACAACATTCTTTTTGTCTTTTTTTTAAATGTTAATACTATAAAAAAACACAACAATCATATTAAATTTACTATGAAACCATATTATTCAATATAATAAATTATTTTATACATTTATATAATTTAAAAGTTTATATATTATTAATTATGTTACCGTTTTGATTAAATGATTTTTACAAGTATATACATATAATATATATATATATGTATGTATGTATTGATTTGTGTGTTTATATATATATATATATGTATGTATGTATGTATATATATATATATATATATATACACACACATATATTATATATATTTATTTATTTATATATAAATATTTATATTTTTTTATATTTTAAAATATTTATTTTTATGTTTATATATATAAATAGTTTTTTATAAATAAATATTTTTCTATATATAAATTATTTTTAATATTTTTATAAATATATATTGATGAAATATTTTAGTGGCTGATTCGCAAGAGATCTACCATGAAAATATCCGTGGCTGATTCGTGCCTGATCACCTACGAATCAGCCACGATAATTTTTTTAAAATGTGATTATATATTGATAAAAGATTTTCGTAATTGATTCGTAAGAGATCAACCACAAAAAATATAACCACGAATCAGCCACGAAATTTTTTTAAAAATTTGATTACATATTGACAAAAGATTGAGATCAATCTGCCACGAAAAATATTTGTGGCGGATTCATGATTGATCACCTATGAATCAGCGACGATAATTTTTTAAAAATGTGATTATATATTGATAAAAGATTTTGTGGCTGATTACCAACAAATCGGCCACGAAATGTTATAAAAACTTTGATTATATATTGACACAAGATTGAGATCTACCACAAAAATATCCGTGGCTGATTCTGGTTGATCATCTACGAATCAGCTGCCATAATTTTTTTAAAATATGATTATATATTGATAAAAGATTTTCGCATCTGATCCGTAGGAGATGAGCAACGAAAAATATTTGTAATTTTGATTATATATTGATAAAAGATTGAGATCTGCCACAAAAATATCCGTGGTTGATCACCTACGAATAAACCACGACAAATTTTTTAAAATATAAGTATATATTAATAAAAGATTTTCGTGATTGATTCTTAGGAGATCAGCTATGCAAAATATATGTGGCTAATTCGTACATAAAAATCTTTCACCAACATATCACAATATTTTTTTAAATTATTCGTGGCTGATTCGTAGGTGATCAGCCACGGATATTTTTCGTCATGAAAATCTTTTATCAATATATAATCACCTTTTTAAAAAAAAAAATTCATGGCTGATTCGTGGCTGATTACCTATGAATTATCCACAGAAATTTTTCGTGGCTGATCACATACAAATCAGCCATGAAAATTTTTTATCAATATATTAACAATTTTTAAAAATTTTTCATGGCTGATTTGTGGGAGATCTCTTATGCCAGTTTTCGTGACTGATTTCCATGGTTGATTGCCCATTTTCTAGTGGTGAAAGCTTGTAAGGGTGAAGTTGGCATTAAAGGCCTGGAATGCTAACTATTTTGGTAATGTTTTCTCTTCTCTGGGTCACTAGGAAGATGAAATTACAAGACAAGGAACCGTTATACGATGAAACAAATGATGCAACAGAAAGAATGGCCCTTCAGGAGGCAAAGCAAAATATGCGTTTTATTTGAAAGCGGAGGAGAACTTTTGGAGGGATAAAGCCAACATCAAGTGGCTAAAGGAGGGGGATGAAAATACAAGTTTTTTCCACTTACTGTCAATCTAAAAGGCAGCAGCTTTGTGTTTCGCAGATACATAATAGCTCAGATAGGTTGATTACTTAACAGGAGGAGATTGGTAAACAAGTGAAGCTCTATTTCAAGGAACTCTTAGCTCTGCATTTTCCTTCTTCTAATAATCTCATGTGTGAATTATTTGACCATATTCCTAGTTTAATATCGCAAGAGGACAATTGCTCGATTATCTACCCTGCCTTCCTATGAGGAGGTCAAAATGACTGTTTTTTCTCAGGATAAAAATAGCGCCCCAGGTCTTGATGGTTTCACATGGTTCTTTTTCACACACTACTGAGAGATTACTGACACTGTGGTGGTTTCGGCAATCAGGGATTTCCTCTCCGGGGTGCCAATGCCAAGATCTTTTTAGAGCACATTATTAGTATTAATCCCTAAGAAATCAAATTTTCATTCCTTTGCGGATTTCTGGCCATCTGTAGCAAAATCATTACAAAGGTTCTCACTAATCGCTTGGCTCCATTCATGGCAAAAATCATTTCCCCTAATTAGAGTGGATCCAAGGCAGGAGTATTACAGACAACATCCTTTTGGCTCAGGAAATGGGGCATTCTTTTGATAGGAAAGTCTGTGGTGGTAATCTTATTCTGAAGTTAGACATGACCAAAGTATTTGATAGGGTCTCCTGGGACTCTCTACTTCTTGTGATGCGTTAAGTTTGGCTTTTGTGACCATGTGTTGCATCTAGTCCGTAATATTCTTAGCTACTACTAGTTGTCGATATTGGTTAATAGCAGACAATTTGGTTTTTTTAAATCATCGCAAGGGTTACGGCAAGGGCATCCTCTGTCCCACTATCTATTCATTTTATCTCAGGAGTTTTTCTCGAGAGGCTTAAATGTGTTTGTATTGTCAAGGAAGATTCTACCTTATTCCTTACCATTCGGATGTATACCCATCACCCATCTCAGCTATGCAGATAACAGGATATTGTTCACCACAGCGTTGGTTTATAAGAGTTCTTCGTAACTCTTATAAACCAACCCTTACAAAAAATGTCGTAATCACATGTAACATTTTTTAAAAACATAGTTATAAAAATGTCTATGGTTACATTTTGTATCGATATATTCCCAAATATCATACAAAACGAAAAAAAGTAAGCGTTGGCATAAGAGTTACGAAAACACATTTTAAAATGAATAAATGTCATACAAAATGAACAAATGTCAAAATATTTGAATTTTGAGTTATATTTTTAAATGATACTTATAATGGACGTTGGAATAATAATATCTTGTCATTTTTTAATTAAAGCATCGGCATATTATATATTTTTCTAACATTAATGAAAATTCGTCATAATATTAAAAATATTTCTAATATGCTTTAAAAAAGTAAGGTTTAATTAAAGAATATCAAATAATGATAATGTTTTTTTATATAAGTGTCATCTCCTTCAAAAATATAAGAATAGTTTAAAATTAAAGTGTCATCTGATTCAAAATCATAGGGACAATTTAAAATTAATTGTCCTGATTCAAAATGGAGTTTTCTTTTTTTTTTTTTTTGCCAATATTAATTAAAAGCATCTCCATAATATATATAGTCTCGACATTTAATATAAATAAATATTCTTGACATTTAATATAAAATGTCGACATTAAAAAAATGTGTCGGAATACAAAAATATTTTTAACAATTTTTTTAAAGTAACAATTTAGTCATGTTAAATAATATAACACAAAAATCATCATGTTAGAAACATTTTTAAAATAATCGTTTTTTTTTAAATCGACAATAGTAATAAGTGTCTCCAAAATAAAGATATTCATTAAGGCAAAATATATCACCATATCAGCATATATAAAATTTAAAAAATACATTTTTAAACGTTATGATGTTTTAGTTAGCAAAGAAATTCACTACAACAAAAAATGATTTTTGTGACATAGTTTTAATGAACCCTTTTTTAAATGTTAAAATAGATAATTATTATGTCATATACTTTTGAACACATATTACAAATATAGCTAAATATTATAGTTTTGGAACAATCTAAAATAAAGTGTAATAATAAATATATTTAACAATATTTATTATATGTTATAGTATACGCATAACTAAATATAATTTTCTCTTAAAAAATTTAAGTATAATTTTACTTAGAAGAAAAAAAATTTAAAAAAAGTTAAAAGTCCTCAAAATCTAATTGGTATAAGTGAGTGATAGAATTCAACCATACAAAGGCAGTAGAATTATTGACTCCGACAAACCTCTTGTTATTATACTACCATTACAGTCTTTTCTGGCACATTAGAGTTACAGCCCCCAACCCCAGCCCAAGTTCATTCCTTCCCATATTTTCTCTCTCTAAAATGCTTCCCCATTCCGCCTTTCAATTGATCTCAGTTTCTTATTCTTTTTAACCCACTAACACTTCATGAATCTCTCTTGTTTTTGTCATTGAGAGAGAGTCAAATTTCTCTTTAACTTTACTGCCTCCCCTTTCATTTTTTTTTATTCATTGTTGGTATTTATTGGAGTTTTGAATCAACAACCCTAAGTATTCGTGAATTGTTTAGAGGACGCTTACAAAAATATGATAGTAAAATTTTGGAACACTATGATTAATTACGTCGTAAAAATGGAGACTAATTGTATTTATGTGTCATTATTTTTGGGACACTATGAATTTAAGTGTAGTAAATTTAGAGTCACTTATAGGAAAAGTATCGCAACACTACAAGAAATCTGCCAATTTGCCACGGATTTATCCAAGGCTAAATAGAAATTTGCCACGGATCTGCGATGGAATTTGTCCGTGAAAAATACCTTCGTCGCTAAGCATTTTTTTGCTAGGGAACTCTTTTTCTGTGTCAATTTGCCACAGATTTGCAACAGATTGTTCAAGTTGGTAATACCTTTTAGGGAGAAATATTGCGAGGAAACCGTGGCAAATCTGTCTCAATCTGCCACGAATTTGCCACGAAAATAATATGAAAATAAGTTATCCGTGGTAATTTGCCATGGATTTGCCATGGACAATACTGAACAAGTCACATTCGTGGTAAATCTGTGGCACATTCGTGGCAATTCTGTGGCAATCTGTCACGAATTTTCCATGGAATCAATATGAAAAATAATTGTTCGTGGCAAATCCGTGGCAGATTGTCACGGATTTGCCACGGATTAATCGATTGGTATTATCTTCCGTGGCAAATTTGTTGCAAATCTGTAGTAAATTTGCCACGGAATCAATATCCAAATAATTGCCCATGGCAAATCTGTGGCAGATTGCCACGAATTCGCCACGGACGGTACTCAAGCAGGTCCCATTCGTGACAAATCTGTGGCAATCTACCACAGATTTGCCTCGGAATAAATATGGAGAATAATTGTTTGTGGCAAATCCGTGACAGATTGGCATGGATTTGCCATGGATTACATCAATTGGTTCGATCTTCCGGGAAAAATTTGTGGCAGGATGGCATCCATTGGTACTATGTTCTATGGGAAATCCATGACAGATTACCATGGATTTCCCACAGAATCAATATGCATTATATTATCTGTGATAAATCCGTGACAGATTGTCACGGATTTGCCTCGGATGACATCCATTACTACTATCATCCGTGGCAAATCCGTGGTAGATTTCTACGAATTTGCCACGGAATCAAATTCGTGGCAACATACTATTTACAATTTCAGCTTTCAAAACCTATTACATTTCCCTATTCACAATTCCATAGCAACCAGTATGCACAACACAAATACACAATCCCCGTCACACTCCCTGCCTACATAGTTTCGACTTACATTCCCTAGACATATACACAACAAACGACCTACAACATTTATAGTCCTTTATCCATACACACATATGCACTATACACAACCTACAACATTCTTGAGTATCATACTCCCTACACACATGCATACTATTATTATCATAAAATTACTTTTAAAAAAATAGTTTGGCCAGTCAATAAATTTTCAAAATTATAATTATTTCTTTAAAAAATCAATAAATTACTTATTTAAGCAAAATTTCCAATCTAACACTCAAGCAAATGTTTGTCATGCCTATTCACCCTTTCAAGTGCCATCATACACATAAAAATATTTACACATTAACTTCCAATCTTACACTCAAGCAAAAGAGGAAGTTTGAAGAAATCATATTTTAAATTTATCTCATATTTTTCTCTTAATTTTATAGACTTGAAACAAATGATTTTTTGTACATTATAAAGGTCTCGTGTAATAATATAAAATTTATTTAAAATTATCCACTCTTATATCATAAAGAAAAAAATAAAAATGATTTTCAATCTTTTTAATATGATTAATATAATAAAAGAATTGGCAAACAAATTTAAAAAATCAAATATATGGTAGATCCCTCACTGACTGTCACGGATTAGCCACGAAATAATTGAGAAATTTATTCCTCCATGGAAAATCCGTGGTAGACTGTTATGAATTTTCCACGGAATCAACTCAATCAACCAATTCCGTGCCAATTCCCTGACAAATTGCCACATATCTGCAAGGGAACTAGTAAATAAAAATAAATTTAACATTCTTTTTATCTCTATTCTATCTAACATATTTTTTTCATATATTCTCAATCATTATACATTAAATTAAGCTCAAAAGGCTGATAGAAATATTTCAAAATAAGTGACATGCCTATATTTGCTATTTGTTGTTACACGTATAATTTGTTTCATGAATACAAGTAATTAACATATGAATATTATAGAAATCTATAAACAATAAGGTAGTGTTTCAAAAAAGGAGATAAAGGAATACAAAAAATCATATTTGTTCTCAATAGGTATTGAATTAGAATTAATATGAATTAATATAACAAAAAAAATGGCAAAAATGTAAAAAAATCAAATCCGTTGTAGATCCCTTGCAGACTGCCACAGATTAGCAATGGAATAATTGAGAAATTTATTCTTCCGTGGCAAATTACTACGGATTTGCCACGGAATCAACTCAATTGACCAATTCCGTGGCAAATTGTCACGGATTTACGAGAGAACCAATAAATAAAAATAAATTTAACATTCTTTTCATCTCTATTTTGCCTAACACATTTTTTGATATATTCTCAATCATTATACATTAAATTAAACTCAAAAGGCTCATAGAAATATTTCAAAATAAGTGACATGCCTATTTTACTACTTGTTGTTACACGTATAATTTACTTTATGAACACAAGTAACATATGAATATTATCGAAATCTATAAAAAATAAGGTAGTGTTTCAAAAAGAAGATAAAGGAATACAAAAATTCATATTTGTTCTCAATAGTTATTGAATTAGAATTAACATGAATTAATATAATAAAACAATTGGCAAAAAAAATGTAAAAAATCAAATCCATGGCAGATCCTCGTAGACTGCCACGAATTAGCCATGGAATAATTGAGAAAATTATTCTTCCATGGCAAATCCAATGTAGATTGCTATGGATTTGCTACGGAATCAACTCAATTGACCAATTTCGTGGAAATTCCATGGCAAATTGCCACGGATTTGCAAGGAAACCAGTAAATAAAAATTTAAAACACATTCAATTATTAATTCCTAATTTTCATTTTAAGACTACATAACTTATAGATTAACAAATCAAAAAGTTTATAAAACATTTGATCTTTGCTCTTTAAAGGGCATCGAATTACAATTAGTACAAATTAATATAATAAAAGAATTAGAATAAAGAAGAATAAAAAACAAATTCATGGCCAAGCCTTAGCCATTTGCTTGGGATTGGCCATGGACTACAAGCCATGGCAAATTGTCCATAGCAAATCCCTAGCAGTTTGCTACCGATTTGCTACAGAAATATTTAATTTTATTAAAAAATTATTCCATAGAAAATCCGTGACAGATTGCCATGGATTTGTGATAGAATACAACTACTGCAACTTGCTAGGAATCTGTGACGAAATATTCTATATTTCTCTCATTTTTTATTTATTGTAAAATGCTAATTTTTGACATAATTTTTAGGCTCCTGGTTTTTGCTAATGATTTGCAACGGAATATGCTTTCATCGCTAGTTGCTACTGTTTCTGTCGCAATTCCATGGCAAATAGCTACAGATTTGCTATGGTATTCTGTCCTTTGCAATTTGCTTTGTCTTTTATGGTTTCATGACAAATCCATCGAGGATTGCCACAAAAAATATTCCGTGGCAAAAATCCAGGGCAGATTCACAGTTTTCTTGTAGTGAAACTTAATTTTACGATATAAATTAGCATCTCAAAACAAACTTATAGCATCCCTAAATGTTTGTAAATGTTGCAACAATATTCATATTATAACAATTTACAAACGTTGGGAAAAAAATCGTTTTGTAACCCTTGGAAATGATATGGCAACCGTCAAACCACCTTGGATATTGTGACTATTCACAAATGTAGTAACAAAACTTTTTTACACGTTTTAGAATGATATAACTATTGGGAAATATGCCATCTTAGACTATGTTTCTGATGTAAATATCTAATGTTTTAATAAAAGAATTTATTTTAAGAAATTATTTTTGAATTTACAATTTTATTTGTGCACAATTATGTTTGGAAAAGACCTATTGTGTTTAAGTAAGTGGTCTATGTGAATGGAGGTCTTTCACAGTAAGGTATGAATCACAGGTTACTTAACACATAAACATTCATTCTTAACCGATTGATGAGAATAGGAATCTCATCATGTCTAGGTTATTATGTTGTGAATTCTAAATGGGGAATGAGTTACCTTTAGCCAGTGAGTAGAACACTCACTTCATGACATAAGCGTATTTCAAATACGTAGAACATGGCCTGTAGTAGTGGTTTCTTAAAGTACTATATGGTAGTAATGGTTTCTAACTACTACCGTTACAGCGTAGACTAGTACTCTACGACTTGAGTATGAGTCGGTGGTCTGACGAAACTATAAGCATATACTTTGATATGCTAAAGTTGAGGTTCTATCGTAGGACCAATATACTCGCATATTGGGTATGTGTGACTAGTTAGTTAAGACAGACTTGTACAAGATAGTTTATATACTATATCGCCCCTTGTGGTTGTTTGAATGATCTAAATATTCAGGACCCTGGGAAACATAACTTGGATGTTTGCTTTAGGGTAGCTCCCTTGGAAAGTGGAAACAATCTTGGAAGTCGTGGATCATTAGACTAGAAGCCTAACAATGGTAGATGCCATTTAGAGAGGTGTTAGTACACTTCTTCCTCTCTAAATGTACAGCGATGTATAGAGGGGTATTTTAGTCATTACACCTGTAGGTCGGAGACTTTGCTAACGCAGCATTATCCTTGGGGTCAATATTTCCTTATGGTGATATTAGGAAATATTTAAAATGCAAAATACAGCTATTTATATGGCAAGGGTATTTTGGTCATTTTAGTAGCCAAGGCGATGTGTCTTTTGGTCCCCAATATAGACCATGAGTCCTAATTAAATACAGGCTAAGGAATTAATCTTAAATTAAATAGAATTTATTTTATTTAAGTAGTCTGATTTAATTGTTGGGCTAGAATAAAATAAAGGTCCATGGAGAGAGAATTAATTAAATTAGTTTGGTGGGTTAATTAATTATTCAGGGCTTTGGCCCAGTTTGAATAATTAAAGATTAACCTGGGACTAAACTAATATAGGATTATTTATTGGACTAGTTTATTTGGGCTGAGAAATTAATTATTTGTTGGGCCATTAAGTTGGTACTAATTAGAATAATTAATTAAGTCCAAAAGGCTAAACTAAGAGTCAAATAGCCCAGTCCAGTTTAACCTAGGATTTTATTTAGGTTAAATAGGAGAATGTGAACAATAAGGTTATTTCTGGGACGGCTTCTTCTCTGTGGAAAAAGCCAGACATCTTTCTCTCTCTCTCTCTCTCTCTCTCTCTCTCTCTCTCTCTCTCTCTCTCTCTCTCTCTCTCTCCAGAAAAAGTTCCTTAGCTTGTTAGTTGTTCACCAAATGGAATTAGGCAGGCCATATACTAGAAGATCGAGAGGTTGGCGTTCACCTACATGCAAAGACGAAGTAAGAGACTTGCAGGAATCGCACCAGAGGTCTCCACCAGCGTACTTATCCCGGTTCTGCACATTCCAATCCAGCCAATTCTTAGAAGGAGGAAAAGAGGTATTTTTTTTAACCTCAGAATCCATACAGAGCACGATCGGAGCCGACGCCAACTCTATTCGGACTTCCCTATTCTTCAGTTTTTCCAATTTTTTTCTAGAGACTTTGGTCTCAAGTTTATTTGATAAAACAATTTTCTTGTGCCAAAAATTAAAAAAAAATGGCTTTCTATTTTAACCTCAAAACCCGTACAGAGCACGACCGGCGCTGGCTAGGGCTACTGGAGTCGGCGCCAACTCTGTTCGGAGTTCCCTGTTCTTCAATTTTTCCAATTTTTCAATTTTTGCTTCCGCTGCATGCCCTGTGTTTTCCCTTTCTATGCCTTCAATTGGTATCGGAGCATGAAGGTTTTGTGAAAATATAAGGAGCGTGCATCTAGTTGAATAAAACTGGATACATATGTGTGATTAAATCGTGATCCTTCGCTGTTTTGGTACGGATAGATTCTCTATTAAACCTCGTGAGTGGAGGTATAGGTGATCATTTTAGTAGCCAAGGTGGTGTGTCTTTTGGTCCCCAGTATAGACCGTAAGTCCTAATTAAATATGGGCTAAGGAATTGATCTTAAATTAAATGGAATTTATTTTATTTAAGTAGTCTGATTTAATTATTGGGCTAGAATAAAATAAAGGTCCATGGAGAGAAAATGAATTAAATTAGTTTGGTGGTTAATTAATTATTTAGGTCTTTGGCCCAATTTAAATAATTAAAGATTAACCTGGGACTAAACTAATATAAGCTTGTTAATTGGACTAGTTTATTTGGACTGGAAAATTAATTATTAATTGGTCCATTTATGTGGTTCTAATTAGAATAATTAATTAAGTCCAAAAGGTTAAACTAATAGTCTAATAGCCCAGTCCAGTTTAACCTAAGGTTTTTGTTTAGGTTAAACAGGAGGATTGGAAACAACGTTGTTGACAGAACACACACTCTCTGAGACGGCTTCTTATCTACGAAAAGCTAGACGTCTCTCTCTCTCTCTTTCTCTCTCTCTCTCTCTCCAAAAAAAAAGGTTCCTTAATCTGTAGTTGTTCACCAAACGGATTTAGGCAGGCCATATACTGGAAGATCGAGGGATTGGCGTTCGCCTACATGCAAAGACGGAGTAAGAGACTTGCAGGAATCGCCCTAAAGGCTTTCACCAGCGTACCTACCCCGGTAGCACACATTCTAGTCCAGCCAACTCTCAGAACGAGAAAAAGAGGTAAAAATTTTTAACCTCGAGTCCCGCCAGAGCACAACCGGAGTCGGCTAGGGCTGCCGGAGCTAGTGCCGGCTCTGATCGGGACTCCCCTGTTCTTGGTTTTCTCCAATTTTTTATCTTCGCTTCCGCTGCATGCCCTTTGTTTTTTGCTTTCTATGCCTTCAGCGCCGACTTGGGTCTGGAGGCCGGTTCGCGTGCTGGTTTCTCGTGGCTCCTGGTTCTGTGCGGCGGGTGCAGTGAACCATAGTGTAGATGGGGTGCCCGATCTAGTGCAGCGGGTGCAGTGGACCAAAGAGAAATTTTTTAATTTTTCCTTCAAATTTTTCTTGCAATTTCTTTTGGTTTTGGGGTCCATATCAGGCGAAGTTAATATTTTTGCAATAGTTAATATTCAAGGAATATTTTTGCATGAAAATATTAGTAAGGGATTTTAGGATTAAACAAGACCATTAATTAATTAATTAATTAATGTGTTTAATTCTATTATCTAGGCACTTAGGTTTAAAAATAGAAAAGCATGAAAACGTCTACTATTTTCTAGCATGCTATTTATTTTTATGTACCTATGTGCACGTTTTCTCAAAGACCAAAGTCTTTGGGAATGTTTTTTACAAGGAAAACCTTTTTCTACAAATTAAATGGTAATTTTAACTTGAACAAAAATTAATCCTTAGATATTTTCTCAAAGGATTTAATCCTTAACATAGAAAATATATTGGATTTAGATATTTTTGTAAGTTAAAATAGAAAGCCATTTTGTTTTAATTTTTTGGCACAAGAAAATTGTTTTGTCAAATAAACTTGAGACCAAAGTCTTTAGAAAGTTTTAATTGGAAATTTTTTGAAATTATTAAGTTTTTAACTTGAATAAAATTAGTCCATGGGAAAAACTCTCAAAGGATATAAACCTTGACATAGAGATTTTTTATGGACTTAGACATTTTATTTTTGAGTTAAGGGAAAAACTTAATGGAAATTTTCAAAAGGATATTTTTCAGAAAACCCTTGTTTAAAAGACTAAGTGGGAGAGGGGTTCCAACGGCCTCACAACTTCCATCACGATCCTCATTAGAGATCGTGGGTCCCTTCGCATCACCCTAGGAGTAAACCCGTATAGGATGGGGATACCACAAGAATCTAGATCTAATGGAGGGATGTAATTAATAACTCGGGGCACATACTATGATCGGCCAACCCCTTGTTGGGGGTCATAATACGAGGTATGTCCATAGGAAATGAGAGGAAATGGCCATCCTCTTGACAGAGTTATCTTTTAAATCATTACCTATAAGGGAAATTAATTTGTGGTGGTTAACACACTTAGCTTAGGAAACTGTTAATCTTCCCAAGAAGCTATGTCAATTTTCCTAAGAGCCAAATTAATTATTATCAATTTTGATAATAAGGATAAAGTGCACATATTTGTTTTTGTTTTCACAAACTAAATGTTTTTCTTTTATTTTTTCGATTTGTTAGAAATGGAGGGAGGTTCTTTTAGTCCTTTGGCCGTTATTCTCTGAGAGAATAAGCTAACGAAACTAAACTATGTGGACTGGAAAAGGAACATAAACATAATACTCACAGCGGAAGAGTATAAGAATGTCCTTTATGAAACCTGCCCTGTAATTGGGGAGGGTTCCACCGCCGAGGAGAGTGAGGCTGAGAAGGCATGGAAGAAGGCTGACAAGATGGCTCATTGTTACAAGTTGGCCTCCATGTCTAATGTGCTCCAGTCCAAACATGAGCACATGATCACTGCGTATGACATAACTCAATCATTAGTCACGATGTTTGAGGATAAGAGCCGGCCCGCAAGGCAGGAGGCTCTTCGAACTATCATTAACACTAAGATGGCTGAGGGAACATTAGTTAGAGAGCATATGCTCAAGATGATTGCTGCTTTCGAGGAGGCAGAAATCTTAGGGGCTGTCATTGACCCCAACGAGCCAAGTGAACATGGTTCTCGAATCTCTACCGGGTTCCTTTACTCAGTTCAAGTTGAACTATAACATAAACAAGTTGAACATGGGTTTAACTGAGTTGATGAAGGAGCTCCAGATAGCGGAGAAGGTCATGAAGCCATAATCAAAGGCTATGATTGCTAAGGCTTCATCTTCTAGAACTAGGACCAAGCCCAGGAAGTTCAAGAAGAAGAAGGGGAACGCAACGGGCCAACTCAAGACCCAGCCACAAAGACAAACCCAAGAGCAAGTGCTTTAAATGTGGATTGAAGGGACACTGAAAAAAGGAGTGTACGGGTCTTCAAGCCAAGAAAAATCCCACATGTAATGTTCTCTATCTAGAGTCTATATCAATGGTTGGATCAACTTCCACTTGGATTGTTGATTCAGGGGCCATTGATCATTTCTGTTATTCCTTGCAGGGGTTTAGAAAGATTAGAAGACTCCAGAAGGGCAAACATAGATTACGTGTGGGAAATGGAGCACAAGTTTGGGCCCTTGCAGTAGGAGAGCTAGATCTTATTTTTTATTGTAATAGAATAATGGTTTTGAAAGATATTTTATATATACCTGGAATTTGACAGAATTTGATTTCGGTTGCAAAACTAATAAATCAAGGATATTCGGTATCTTTCCATTCTTGTATTTCTATCAGTAGAGATGGAGAAATTTTATATACTGGGCACATTTATAGGAATCTATTTTTGTTAAACCTTATTAACAATCAATTAAATAACACTCAATCTGAACCTTTAATAAGGAAGAGAAAGATCAATGTCAATGACTCTTATCTTTGGCATCTAAGGTTGAGTCATATCAACTCAACTAGGATTCAGAGGTTGATCCTTGATGGGCCCTTGGGCTCATTGAGATTGGAAAATTAGCCTCAGTGTGAGTCCTGCCTGATGGGAAAGATGAATAAAAGGTCATTTGCCCCTAAGGTGGATAGAAATAAGGAGGTATTGAGTCTTGTTCACACTGATGTGTGTGGTCCCTTGTCTACACCAGCTAATGGAGGTTTTGAGTACTTCATCACTTTCACGGATGATTGTACAAGGTTTGGTTACGTTTACCTAATGAGATGCAAGTCTGACTCTTTTGACAAGTTCAAAGAGTTTAAGGATGAAGTGGAGCGTCGAACAGGTAAATTGATCAGAACCTTACGATCGGATTGTAGTGAAGAGTACCTCCTTGGTGAATTCAAGGACTACATGGTACATCATGGGATAGTATCCCAACTCTTTGCGCCGGGGACACCCCAGCAAAACGAAGTAGCTAAGAGAAGGAACAAAACATTGATGGAAATGGTTAGAAGCATGATGTCTCATGCTACTCTTCCAATATCTTTTTGGGGATATACCCTAGAAACAGCGGCATATATTCTGAACTTGGTACCTTCCAAGTCACTACCTAGGACTCCCTATGAGATATGGACTGGGCATAAGCCAAGTCTGAATCATCTCAGGATATGGGGTTATCCAACTTATGTACTGGTCAAGGGAGACAAGTTGAAACCAAGATCAGAATTATACTATTTTGTTAAATATCCAAAAGGGACAAAGGGTGGTTATGTTTATCATCCTAAGAAGCAGAAAGTACTGGTTAGTATTAATGCTAGATACTTAGAGGATGATCAAAGTACTTTCATGAAAGGTTCAACTAGGTTGGAACTGGAGGAGAAGTTATCTTCAGAAGCAACTTCTTCTGACCCGATTGTGGAACAAGAAGAGGCACAGCCTCAAGAGCTTGTACATATGGAGCCTCGTCATAGTGGGAGAGTGTCTAGGGTTCCGGGGAGATGGACTGGAGAAGCTTTTGAGCTAGTCTCCGACTATCAGGAACAAGACCCCACTATATACAAGGAGGCTATTGCTAATGTCGATATAAATCTGTGGCATGAAGCAATGAAAGTCGAGATTGAGTCTATGTATCTCAATTAGGTTTGGGATCTTGTAGCTCCACCTAAAAGGATAAAACCCATATGGTGTAAGTGGGTATACAAGAGAAAGAGGGGAATAGATGGAAAAGTTGAAACCTTCAAAGCTAGACTTGTGGCAAAATGGTATACTCAGAAAGAGGGAATCGATTATGAGGAAACCTTTTCCCCGGTAACCATGCTCGTCCATTCGTATCCTCCTTGCCATCGCATGTCATTATGACTACGAGATATGGCAAATGGATGTCAAGACGACATTTTTAAATGGCCATCTTAGTGAAGACATCTATATGTCCCAACCGGAAAGCTTTATTGCTAAAGGCCAAGAGCATATGGTTTGCAAGTTTAAGAAGTCCATTTATGGATTTAAGCAGGTATCAAGGGCATGGAACATTCATTTTGATGAGACTGTAAAGTCTTATGATTTTGTTCAAAACGAGGATGAACCATACGTGTACAGGAAACTTGAAGGCATTAATGTAGTTTTTCTTGTCTTGTATATGGATGACATTCTACTCATTGAAAATGATATAGGGTCATTGTCATCTACAAAGGTTTGGTTGTCTAGTCAATTCAATATGAAGGACTTGGGAGAAGCCAACTACATTCTCAATATTAGACTTCTTAGAAATAGGAAGCAGAGAATGTTAGGATTATCCCAAGCAGCATACAATAACAAGATGCTGGCCAGGTACAGCAAGGACTCATGCAAGAGAGCTCTAATCCCTTGCAGACATGGGTTGTCATTTTCTTCAAGGCACTGTCCTAAGTCTCAAGAAGGAAATGACAGAATTAGTAGGATTCCCTACGCTTCGGCTGGGGGAAGTCTTATGTACGCCATATTATGTACTAGGTTAGATATCTACTTTGCCGTAGGCTTGGTTAGCAGATATCAGTCAAACCTTGGGGAGGTTCATTGGCAAGCTGTAAAGCATATTCTCAAGTACCTCAAGGAAACGAGAGATTATATACTGGTTTACAGGGCTGATGACTTGGTTCCTACAGGATACACAGACTTAGACTTCCAGGCGGATAAGGATGAGAGAAAATCTACTAGTGGATATATCTTCACCTTGTCTAGAATAGCTATTTCATGGAGGAGTATCAAGCAATCTTACATTGCTGACTCAACCATAGAAGCTAAGTATGCACCAACTTCGGAGGCATCCAAGGAAGCAGTCTGGCTCCGAAAGTTCCTTTCAGAACTTGGAGTTGTGCTACACGTGGACAGTCCGATTATGATGTATTGAGATAACATTGGAGCAGTATTACAATCCAAAGAACCCAAGAACTACAAGAAAGGGAAGCACATCGAGAGGAACTACCACCAGATCCGAGATTTCGTCCAGAGACGGGAAGTCGTGGTGGAACAAATTGCCTCTGAGAATAATTTAGCTGATCCATTCACCAAGCCTTTGGTTGAGAAAGTCTTCAAGAGACACTTAGATGCCATAGGGGTGGACACCTATGGACTTATTTAGTCTTAGAGTGTAAGTGGGACATTGTTTGAAAATATGCCTTCTTAGACTAGGTTTCTAATGTAAATATCGAATGTTTTAATAACAAAATTTATTTTAAGAAATTATTTTTGAATTTACAATTTTATTTGTGCACAATTACGTATGGAAAAGACCCATTGTGTGTAAGTTGTTGGATTGTATGCCCTCTTAGACTAGGTTTCTGATGTAAAATCGAATTATTTAATAAAAGAATTTATTTTCAGAAATTGTTTGTGAATTTACTTTTTGTTTGTGCACGATTTTCGTTTGGAATAGACCCATTGTGTTTAAATAAGTGATCCATGTGAATGGTGGTCTTTCACAGTAAGGTATGGATCACGGGTTATTTAACACATAAACATTTGTTCTTAACCTATTGATGAGACTGGGAACCTCATCATGTTTAGGTTATTATGTTATGAATTCCAAATGGGGAATGGCTTACCTTTAGCCGATGGGTAGTCCACCCACTTCATGACATAAGCGTATTTCGAATACGTAGAACAGGACCTCGTAGTAGTGGTTTTTCAAAGTACTATATGATAGAAACCTAGACTACTACCGCTACAACGTGGACTAGTACTCTACGACTTGAGTATGAGTTGGTGGTCTGGCGAAGCTGGAAGCATATACTTTGATTTGCTATAGTTGAGGTTCTATAGTAGGGCCAATATACTTGCATGTTGGGTATGTGTGACTAGTTAGTTAAGACAAACTTATACAAGATAGTTTCTGCACTATATCGCCCCTTGTGGTTGTCCGAATGGTCTAAATTATCCAGGGCCCTGGGAAACATGACTTGGATGTTTGCTTTAGGGTAGCTCCCTTGAAAGCGGAAACACTCCAGGAAGTCGTGGATCATTGGACTAGAAGCCTAAGGATGGTAGATGTCATTTAGAGGGGTGTTAGTACACTTCTTCCTCTCTAAATGTACGGCGATGTGTAGAGGGGTATTTTAGTCATTTCACCTGTAGGTCGGAGACTTTGCTAACGCAAGCATTGTCCTTGGGGTCAATATTTCCTTATGGTGATATTAGGAAATATTTAAAATGCAAAATACAGCTATTTTTATGGCAAGGGTATTTTGGTCATTTTAGTAGCCAAGGCGGTGTGTCTTTTGGTCCCCGAGATAGACCGTGAGTCCTAATTAAATATGGGCTAAAGAATTGATCTTAATTTAAATGGAATTTATTTTATTTAAGTAGCCTGATTTAATTATTGGGTTAGAATAAAATAAAGGTCCATGAAGAGAGAGAATTAATTAAATTAGTTTGGTGGGTTAATTAATTATTCGGGGCTTTAGCCCGACTTTGAATAATTAAAGATTAACCTGGGACTAAACTAATATAGGCTTAATTAATTGGACTAGTTTATTTGAGCTGGAAAAATTAATTATTTATTAATTGGGCCAATTATTTGGTTTTAGTTAGAATAATTAATTAAGCCCAAAAGGTTAAACTAAGAGTCCAATGGCCCAATCCAGCTTTAACCTAGGGTTTTATTTAGGTTAAACAGGAGATAAGGAAGGTACGGTATTTTTCCCCGGGCTTCCTCTCTCGTAAAAATACCGGACGTTTTTTCCTCCCTCTCCGAAAAATATTCTTTAGCCCCTAAGTTGTTCACCAAACGAGATTAGGCAGGCCATATACTGGAAGATCGAAAGTTAGGCGTTCATCTACATGCAAAGACGAAGTAGAAGGCTTGCAGGGATTGCACCAGAGGCTTCTACAAGCGCGCCTACCCCAGTTCCGTATATTCCAGTTCAGCCGAGTGTGAGATCAACAAGAAGAGGTAAAAGAAAATATTTTTTTTTTCTCCCTTTTTCTTCTTCACGCAGGTGTGCTGCGTTTTTGTTGTTCACATGGCTGGTTTTTGGGCTATGTTTGGCTTACAATTTTATCTTCATAAGTAAGAGGTCTAAGGGAATGGAGGTCTTTCACAGTAAGGTATGAATCACGGGTTACTTAACATATAAACATTCGTTCTTAATCGATTGATGAGAATGGAAATCTCATCATGTCTAGGTTATTATGTTGTGAATTCCAAATGGGGAATGGCTTACCTTTAGCAAGTGAGTAGTCCACTCACTTCATGACATAAGCATATTTCGAATACGTAGAACAGGACCTGTAGTAGTGGTTTCTTAAAGTACTATATGGTAAAAACCTAGACTACTACCGCTATAGCATGGACTAGTACTCTTCGACTTGAGTATGAGTCGGTGGTCTGACAAAACTGGAAGTATATACTTTGATATACTATAGTTGAGGTTCTATCGTAGGACCAATATACTCGCATGTTGGGTATGTGTGACTAGTTAGTTAAGACAGACTTGTACAAGATAGTTTCTATACTATATCGCCCCTTGTGGTTGTCTGAATAATCTAAAAATGCAGGGCATTGGGAAACATGACTTGGATGTTTGCTTTAGGATAACTCCCTTGGAAAGCGGAAACAATCCAGGATGTCGTGGATCATTGGATTAGAAGCCGAACGATGGTAGATGCCATTTAGAGAGGTGTTAGTACACTTCTTCCTCTCTAAATGTACAGCGATGTATAGAAGGGTATTTTAGTCATTACACCTGTAGGTCGGAGACTTTGCTAATGCAGCATTGCCCTTAGAGTCAATATTTCCTTATGGTGATATTAGAAAATATTTAAAATGCAAAATATAGCTATTTATTTGACAAGGGTAATTTGGTCATTTTAGTAGCCAAGACGATGTATCTTTTGGTCCACAGTATATACCGTAAGTCCTAATTAAATACAGGCTAAGAAATTGATCTTAAATTAAATAGAATTTATTTTATTTAAGTAGTCTGATTTAATTGTTGGGCTAGAATAAAATAAAGGTTCATGGAGAGAGAATTAATTAAATTAGTTTGGTGGGTTAATTAATGATTCGAGGCTTTTGCCCAATTTGAATAATTGAATATTAACCTAGGACTAAATTAATATAGGCTTATTTATTGGACTAGTTTATTTGGGTTGGGAAATTAATTATTTGTTAGGCCATTAAGTTGGTACTAATTAGAATAATTAATTAAATCCAAAAGGCTAAACTAAGAGTCCAATGGCCCAATCGAGTTTAACCTAGGGTATTATTTAGGTTAAACAGGAGAATGGGAACAATAAGGTTATTCTCTGGGACGGTTTCTTCTCTATGGAAAAAGCCAGACATCTCTCTCTCTCTCTCTAGAAAAAGTTCCTTAGACTATTAGTTGTTCTCCAAACGGAATTAGGCAAGCCATATACTGGAAGATCGAGAGGTTGGCGTTCACCTACATGCAAAGATGGAGTAGGAGACTTGCAGAAATCACACCAGAGGTCTCCACCAGCGTACCTACCCTGGTTCCGCACATTTCGGTCCAACCAATTCTTAGAACGAGAAAAAGAGGTATTTTTTTAACCTCGGAATCCATACAGAGAACGATCGGTGCCGGCTACGGCTGCCGAAGCTGGTGCCAACTCTGTTCGGAGTTCCCTATTCTTCAGTTTTTCTAGTTTTTTAATTTTCACTTTCGCTGTGTGCCCTGTGTTTTCCCTTTCTTTGCCTTCAATAACAAACATCAAAATAACTAAATATTTCTACTATATTCAAATGTCGGTAAAATATGCATATTTTGACAATTTATACATGTCGAAGAAGATATATATTCAGACATTTTAAAATGTTGTAAAACATAATAATATATCATGGAATAACTAAGTACTGACATTTGTTACAATTGTTGTCATAAATCCAAGTGATTATGAATATTGCGAAATATATACGACGTTTGTAAGAAACATCAGTGTAGATTTATACCGATATTTTTTAAATTTCTTACGACATATGACAAACATCGCTACAAGTTTTTTCTACTGTAGTGTGTGTGGTTTCTCTTGGAATTATCTCTCAACTTCTAGAACTTGTATGTCTAAAGATTTCGTCTTTTTACTTAAGGTGATATTTAATCCTCAACAACCACATTCTTGCTTTTTTCTTCTATGACCCTTTTGGCTTCAAGATTAACTCTTTGCTTTTCTTCTTATATCTTATTATTAAGTACCACCTTAAAATCCTTTTGTATGCCAATTTATTGAGACAATCAATTTTAATATGTCTATGACTACAATAAATTACACAAGTAAACCTCCTTTTAACTTTTGTTGCCTTTTATTTGAAGGACTTTGAGACCTACCTCTTCTTCTTTGATCATTCTATCAATAAAAATCATATATGCCATAGCCATATTCCTACCAAGTTGAATAAACAAAGTCTTGCCCTCATTTCAATCCCTTCTTTGGAAAATGCAATTCCTTGTACCACTTGAAGTATCTCTACACATATAAAACTATGGAAATGCTTTCAATGTTATTATACGTCCTTATCCTATGAAAAGTCTTGGGCATGATTTACTTGACAAATTTTGTAAAAAGATGATGTTAGAATGTGGAGCCTTGCATTAATTATTGCAAGATGTTGTTGACTACAATATTAAGATTTTTCTCCATGCATTAGTTTGCAAAATCATAGTATGTACTTGTAAATCTTCAGCTCCATTCATCAATCTCTCTTTTAAATAAGATTTGAGGATATGAAATAATATGCCTTCTTTTGATATTGGAAATAGATTGCAAATTGGTATATTTTGTTTTGGGAGACTATTTGAAATGAAGTGTACTTTTGGAATATGAAAGATATGTTGGATTTTTTAAAATGGGAACGGAATCTTGAAAAATTGTGTTGGAATACTCCTTGAAAAGAAGCATTTGTGCATAGCCACTTGAATTGTGAATATGCATCCTTTGAGTACTCAAAGGGGCAAAACTCTTGTACTAGCCTTTAATAGAGATAGAGAAACCCAAATAACTTGATCAGTTTTGGGATTTGTCTTACTCCAAATGGGGCATCAGTACTTGATAGTTAAGTCGATTTCAGCTAGCTACGGGATTTTGATCCTAAAAGTGGCGTTTCTACCCAAAATTGAGGGCTTCAAACCGAAGAGAGCAAAGAGTGGGGTTTTTACCCAAAGCTTAGGGTTTTGACCTAAAAAATGCAAAGAGTAGGGTTTTTACCGAAATGGGGGGTTTTAACCTAAAGAGTGTGAATATTGGGGTTTCTACCTCAAATAATGTTTTGCAAGTAAAAGAGTTAAATTGGGAAGTTGTGTTTCTTGAGATTTGTGAATATGATTCAAGGCACAAATTTTAAATATTGTTTATTTGTTTCAAAATATTTTTATTTATGAGTCCTTCATTAGTATGTAATCCCAAAAAAAAATTCTTACGCTACTTTTAAAGAGTATTTTATGATTTCTCTCAAAAGCTTCATTGAGTAAATATTTGAAGGCTTAATTTGAATTCTTGTATTGATTACCAAAGAAATGTTTATCATGCATCATGAAATGTTTTAAAATATTACATGTGCACGCTATAGGACTTATTGAAATGTTTATCTCACACGTATTTTATCCATGACACTTCCCCCCAAAAAAAATGATAATTAGTGATGAATATTTGTGGTAGCTTTTAGGTAGTTGCTAATTTACGATGAAATAGGAACAGGAGTCAAAAATTTGAAAATAAATTTATTTTTTAAAAATCTGTGTCTAATCCCTTGCTAATATCGACGGATTAGCAACGGACTTATAGCTGCCACTAATTAGAGACGGATTTATGATGGCTTTTTTTTTTTTTTACTTATTCATTAACAGTAATTAAATTGAAAATCGTCGCAAATCCTTCACTAAATTTGTGAAGGCTTTGCGTTGGTCTTTTTTAATATTAATTAACACTAAAAAATTAATGTACCATCACAAATCCGCTGCTAATTAGTGACGGCTTTGCGACAGCCGTCCAAAATTTAATATTTTTTTTTAATTTTGAAAAATAATCCATTGCAAACCCCTTGTTAATTTGGGCCGGCCATCTAAAATTCGAAACAAAATTACTTTTAAAATTTAAAAGAATGAGCCATCACATATCTATTGTTAATTTGCGACAATTTAGTGACGGCCATACAAAATTTTAAAATAAATTTATTTTTCAAAATTTTAAAAAATTAGCCATCGCAAATCTGTTGCTAATTAGAGACGGATTTCCAACAACCATCCAAAAATAGAAAATAATTTTTTTTTAAATTTGAAAAAAAAAGAGCCGTCGCAAATCCGTTGCTAATCAATAGTCTTCTAAAATTCGAAAATAATTTTGTTTTTTAAAATCTGAAAGAACAAGACGTCGCAAATTCGTTGCTAATTAGCGATGGCTTTGCAAGGGCCATCCAAAATTGAAAATAAATATATTTTTTAAAATTTAAAAATGAACCATCACTAATCTATTACTAATTAGCAACGGGTTTGTGATGTCACATTAATTTTTTAGTATTAATCGAATATTAAAAAGGTCATCACAAGACGGATATGCGGACAAAAGGGACACTACAAAAAGGAGTGTCCAAAATTTCAGGCCAAGAAAAACCCTATAGGTATTGTTCTCTATCTAGAGTCTATTTCAATGGTTGGATCAGCTTCCACTTAGCTTGTTGATTCTGGTGCCACCGATTATATCTGTAACTCCTTGCCGGGGTTTAGGAAGATAAGAAGACTCCAGAAAGGCGAGTATGGACTACGAGTAGGAAATGGAGAACAAGTATAGGCCCTTGTAATGGGAGAGCTGGATGTTATATTTTATTGTAATAAAGTAGTTGTATTAAAGGATATTTTATATGTACTCGATTTTAGATAGAATTTGATTTCAGTTGCACTACAAGAAAACAGAGAATTAGCGAGGAACTATTCCATCGCTAATTCGTAGCTAAATCAAATTAGCGACAAATTAGCGAGGGAATTTTGCAACGGATTAAAAATTCCGTCACAAATAGTGACGGATTTGTGAGGGAATTTTTCAACAGTCAACAACTTCAGCAATGAATTTTGAAACGGATCTGTGAGGGATTTTTTTCATTCCATCACTGATCCCTTTCTATTTAGCAAGGGATTGGCAACGGATTATTTTAAATATATTAATAAAACTAAAATGTTGGGAATTTTTCGTCGCTAATCCCTCGCTAATTTGCAAGGGATTAGCTACGGAATTTTTCTTTTTAATTTGATAGTTTAAATTATCCATCGCTAATGCCAAGCGAATTTGCGAGGGATTAGTTATGGAATTTCATTTTAAATAAATGGTATAAATATTTTCGTCGCTAATCCCACGCAAATTAGCTTGGGATTAGCGATGGATAGTTTAATCCGTTTCTAATCCCTGGCTAATAGCATGCGATTAGTGACAGAAAAACATGGCTTTTAGCGAGGGATTAGCGGTTGAAGTTAATTTCCTTGTATTCCCTCACTAAACCCTTGCCAGTACTGTATAATTTTAAAATATTTATTAATAATATTTAAAACATGCCCAATATTTGAAGAAAACTCATCTATCAAAATAATGCAAAATTTAATTAAATTAAAAAAAAAACCACCAAATAGTATAATTAACAGATATAATAATGACAAATGTGAATAATACATAAAAATGTTGTCTAAATATCCTAAATAAATATAATAATGAAAAAATGTAGTGTATATATCCTAACTACGAAAGAGGAATCAGTGTGGATGCTGGAGCCGACAGAGGGGGTGGGGGTGGATCGGAAGGGCTTGGCTAATGATCTGGATGTGAATCTAGAGGACTGATGACGAAGTCCTTCTTATCCTCAACATCGTCCTCTTGAACAGCTGGCATCGGCGGTGGCGGAGTTAGATTCAAATTCTGAGATATAAGCGTCAGGTACTCAGTCAAGCTCTGGCTATAGCTCCGATATACCTGTACCTGATGCTCAACCCTCTCCCGCCTCTTCCTCTCGGTGTGTAACTCTCTTTGCAGTTGACTCACATCCAACGAGGTAGAAGAAGTCGATGACTCAGATAAAGCTGGCTGCTGTAACCTCCGTCTTACCCTCGAAGACTCAAAGCCCAATCCGTATACTCGTCCCTTCTTGCACGCTATATCATCCACCTCGACAAATAGTGTCTTCTCGTCGGGCACCCTACTTGGTGTGACTGTGCTCGTAGAATCAGTCTGGGAACCCAACTGCGCATGACGCTCAATAATAGCAGTGACAGTATCCTGTCGAATTTGGGGTAAGGAAACATGCATAAAATATTTAAAATTAACGATCAAAATATAAATAATATTAAACTTAAAAACGTATAAGATTGTGTATTCTTACTAGCATATGGCGCGATCGATCACTGACATATTGGCCTTTCCTCGGCCCATCCTGAAACATGTGGGTGCGTCTGAAAAGGTCGAAATAGCTGGAGTCAGGACCTAACTGTCTCCGCTATCATTGTAACAAGAAACGACTAGATGTTAGTTTTTATGATGGACTAAGTGTGAAATAGTGGATATATCGAATAGTAAAAAAATTTATACTTTTCATCCGCTCCTCATGCTTAGTAAAAGAAATGAATCCTCCTGTGTGGGATGCCTCACCAGTGGATCTGTTCCGCTTAGCAGCGGAAGAGATACGCTGCCACCTATCAGACCCCCAATGCTCCAATAAAGTAGCCCAATGGTCTGGGAAAATCCACTTGGGGCAGCTACCTCCATGCTTCTTCCAAGCCTTGGATAATATGTCCAAAATTCTAGCCTTACACTTCTTCTCCCAATTAGCTCGGATCTGTGCGGCATGCTCGGGGCGCCAACAGAAGAAAGACTGCAAAATTAAAGTAACCATTACAAGTAATTAATAATAAGAAAACATATTAAAAATACTAAAAATACTACAAGTAATAATTACAAATCGAACTCACACTCCAAAGCTTGAACCACATGTTCCGAACATCAATCGGAACCTGTGAGAAGGTAGCATAGGCTCCAGTGTAGTGTCGCTTAAAAATCTCAACAATCTCCCTCACACATCGAACCGAATGTGTGAACCTGTTTCGAGAAAATAGATTTTGTAATATTAGACGAAGTTATAATTTTGAAAATTTAGAAAAGCGTATAATAAGTAATTATATAGTCGACTTACGAGTCACCAACTAGATCAATCAACAGCCGGGTATCGTCAGTAGGTAGAGTGCCAACTGTAGATCCCGAAGAACCTGAGATCGGGGTAGGGACCTACTCTGATCGGGCCTTGTCTGGAGGCAATGGCTATGGAGTAGGTATACATGGCGCGATGCTCGGGGACGGTGTCTCATCCGCCCTCGACGACTCACAAGTCGCTGACCGATCGTCAGGTGAGGCATCAAAAGCCATATGTACCTGGAATTATTTAAATAAATAAAAATGGTCATATTTTAGGAGAAGAAAAAAATAATAAATTTGAAAGTATAAAGCAAAGTAAAACTCTTGTAATGTAATGATAGCAGAACTAATAATTATATCTATACATTAATTAAACTTGGACCTAGTCTATGGACTTCTGTCATCATCGAATGAGTAGCCTTCCACATCGTCGTCTGTAGAGGATCTTGTCTCCCATTCTTCTTCCTCATCATCGTTTTCATTGTTCAGTTGTGCTTCCTCCATTATTAAACTCGAATCCATAAAATCGATTGTGTCTCCAATACCGGATTCATCTATTAATCTTCCAAAGTTGTCATCCTCAACACATACATTGATTTCCTGCGTATCATCTACTTCCTCTTGATATGGTGCCTCGACAACGGGTGCATCAATGACATGTCAAGCTTTCATTTTACAAACAGCTACCCAATCAGATTTTGGTCTTTTGCTCCCCGAGTAGGATAGGAAATACACTTAAGTTACTTGTTGAGGTAACACAAAGGGGTTATATTTTAGGTAATTCCTCTTGCAATTGATGTCAACAAGTTTGTAGTGAGGATGAATTTTAACCCCCCGATTTAGCATTGGATCAAACCAATCACACTTGAATAGGAAAACTTTTAAACAAGGAGTCCCAGGGAACTGAAGTTCGACAATCTCCTTCAACACTCCATAATAATCGTTGGCACTATCTCCGTCGCCTTTAACACAAACTCCGCTATTAATTGTTTTTTTTTTTTTTCCGAATGACCAATCATGTGTATGGAACCTAAAACCAATTATGAAATAGCCATGGAAGTATTTCACTTGTCTCGAAGGTCCCCAGGCCAAGTTTTTTAAGTGTTGTTCAGTCACTTGATTTTGTGGATCATGAACCTAGCAAAAAACAAAGTGTTAATGCACCTTCATTATTAATGTAATTTATTTTAAAGTCTTATTTTGGATGTGTTCAACTCATATAAATCCTAAACCATCCTGCAAACTCCGACTCTATTCTCCTATCAACTTCAGGGTCTATTATACTCGGCTCATACAACTACAAGTCATTTTTGAATTTCCTAAAACGACCAAAACGAACACATAAGGATACTTGTTCAAAGTGTTGTCGTATAAAATCTAGAAATGTGTAAAATAGCGGTATACTTATGTAATGTATTGTTGAACTTCTTCATAGTTTAGGTATATGTAATTTATGGCAGCCTTAAATTCATCCAGGGTAAGATATCTATTCTAAATACTACCTAAAACCTTCCCTGGAATGGTGCATATAGACAACACAATGTCACTTGAGTTTGTATCATGAACACCCTTATCATTCTAAGCCATAGCTGCATGTCGAGTCTGCACATATGGCTCAAAATAATAGGAGAAGAATGTAGATACCTCTTCAACTAAATAAGCATTGCAAATTGATCCCTCCACTCTCGCCTTATTTTTAACTTTGGTCTTCAAACGATATAAGAACCTAATGCATTTTTTACAGTTAGAACTGATTCACATAGTAGATGTATATATAGATATAATAATACACAATATTTTACCGCTCGAATGGATACATCCATCTATATTGAACAGGGCCACCAACCCTGGCCTCGTATGGTAGGTGGACCATAAGGTGCTCCATCACGTCAAATAAGCCAGGTAGGAAGATCTTCTCCAATTTACAGATAAGTAAAGCAATATTATCTTTCAACTGCTTCATATGAGTTGTGGAAAGTTTAGGAGAACATAAGTCACGGTAAAAGAGACTGACTTTAGTTAAAACGTTCTAAATTGACACCGGGAGTAATTCTTTAAATGCAGTTGGAAGCAACCTTTCCATAAATACATGGCAATCATGGCTTTTTATACCCGAGAGTTTGAGCTCATTCAAATCAACACACCTGCTTAAATTTGAAGCATATCCATCTGGAAGTCGCAAATCTCTAACCCACTCAAGTAGAAGTCTCTTTTGTTCAGGTGTAATAAAGTATTTAGCCTTTGGAATTAATGTCCTCCCGTCACCCAAGCCAATCACATATAATTCAGGTCTATCACAATATGCCAACAGATCACGTCGCGCCTTCACATTGTCCTTTGTTTTTCCCTTTACATTCATGACTATGTTAAAGATATTATCCAACACATTTTTCTCATTGTGCATCACATCTATGTTATGACGAATTAAGTGCGTTCTCCAATATAGCAAATCCCAAAAGATACTCCTTTTGGCCCAATTATGGTAGATGCCTCTGCCATCATTCCTACCAAGCTCCACAGCTGTCTCGGTTATTTTTGGTAAATGGCACACTCTATCCCACATACCATCTCCAAAAGCACGTTGTACAGGGTGTGCAGTCTCACGACCTTTATCCTTCCTGAAAGACCTAGCATCTCTTCTGTATGGATGATCTAAAGGCAAGAAGCGCCGGTGGCAGTCAAACCAAGAATGGTTACCTCTATTTTGCAAGTGAAATGATTTTATCTGCTCCATGCAATACGGACATGCTAATCTACCAGCTGCGCTCCAACCACTTAGCATCCCATATGTCGGGAAGTCGTTTATTGTCCAAAGAAGTGCTGCTCGTAGACAGAAGTTCTGTTTCTTTGAAATATCATATGTAGAGACTCCACTAAATCACATAATCCTTAATTCATCTACCAAAGGCTGTAGATAGACATCAATTTTATGCTTCGGATTCCTAGGTCCCAGGACAATGATGGTCAAAAACATAAATGGATCCCTCATGCACATTGACGGAGGTAAATTATATGGAGTAACAATAACAAGCCAACAAGAGTATTGTTTTCCCGACATTCCAAATGGTGAAAATCCATCTGGGCATAACCCAAGACGCACATTACGAACTTCAGCTGCAAATTCAGGATGACTAGGTCGAAGTGTTTCCAAGCTTCACCATCGCATGGATGGCTCATAACGTCCTCTTCCGATTGACTCTTTGCATGCCATCTCATGTGCTCCGTTGTTGTGGAAGATGCAAACAGTTTCTGCAATCTGGGTGTTAATGGGAAGTAATACATTTTCTTGAAAGGAACGTCTTTCTGTTATTTGTCCTTTGCAACTTTCTTTTTCACCATATATCTACCATGTCCACAGAATTTGCAGTCCCTCCTAACACTATCGTCCTTCGAGTAGAGCATGCATCCATTTGGGCAGACATCTATCTTCTGAACAGGTAGCCCTAGACCAGATACCAACTTCTTTGTTTGATAGAAGTCATCTAAAAGCTTATTACTACTTAGTAATACCTCCTTCATCAATTGCATCACCGGATTAAAGCATTTCTCTGACACGTTGTTTTCAGATTTTATATTCAAAAGCTAAGAAACAACTGATAACGTACTGTGATTCTTGCATCCATCCCATATAGGCGTTTCTGAAGCTCTCAGCATGTCATAAAATTTCTGCACATCCGGATTAGGTGGTTCCTCAACATTCTCTGATGACAAAGGTTCAGTTGGAAATTGATGTCCAACTACATCAATCACCATATCTTGATACGGATTATTACAGCTTAACTCGACGGCAGTCGTACAAGTGCCGGTTATTGCACTTGGCGACAATTAATACCCTCACCATGACTAGTTCATCTTCGGTAATTAGCAGCAAACCCAAATCTGTACAAGTGCAGCTCCACTTCATCTGGGGAAAGGTACGCTTTGTTTTTACACTTTCCACATGGACACCTTATAACTGATGTTGGACCAATTGACAAACAATATGCAATGAATCGCTTGACCCCTTGTTCAAACTCATATGTAATTCCTTTAATCCCCTATACGTGTCTTCTGTACATCCAACTATAATCATCCATCTACATTTAGGCCATAACCATGTAGCTTATTAGCACTTATATAATTCAAATGAAGAACGATGGTGATTGTGAAGGTCGAGGACCCTAATATACTCGTTATGAATTATGGAAGAAAGATTGAATAATGATACCGAAGAAATACTATCAACTATCGAGTTGTGTATTCTAAATCCTTTAAAAAAAATTGACAGAGTTTCCCCTATAACTTGAACGTTTTCTAGGCACAAAGCCACCTCAATTCACCAACATTCATTGTAAATGGCACACAAAACACAATTAACCTCAAAACAATAAATCAATAATGGAGAATTGACTAGTTATTAAGCGAAAAGTAAAATAACCTCCAAATCCTCCAATTTCTATACAAAAGTACCAGGACTAGTTTCCACAAGTAAAATATCAAATAGAAAGGGAAATGACTAGTTATTAAACCAAAAGTATCACAAAACAATCTCAAATAACTAGAAAAATATAGACAAAATTAGATCCTATCACATTCTCCAACACTTAAGCTTTGCTTGTCCTCAAGCAAACAAGAATTAAACACCAAGTAAATGGCTTATGAACAATACAAAAAAAAATCATCAAACTTATCCAGAGCAAATTCATCTACAATAAAGCATAACCTTCTTTCCAACTTAAATATAAATTTGTTATTCATTCAACCCTTTCAAAACTTCACAAACTCATGTATTAAACCAAATAATCCTAAGGCCATCAAAGTTAAGTTAGACAAGCTCATATTCAATACAAGAATATTATTCTACCCCTTAAGCAAAAACATAAACAACATAAATCAAATAAGTCAAGCTATTTAACCAATTCAAGCATCATGAACTCAATGAAGTGTACCAAAGCACTCAATGAAGTGAACTCAATGATGTTTTGGTGTTATAAAGTGTACCAAAGCAAAGAATAGGATGATCTCTAGTTGATTTGAAGGTTTTAGAGTGGTTTGAGATGTTTAGAAGTGACTAAATAGTTGAAGGTGGGTAGTGTATGTTCTTGGTGTTCTTGAGAGAATAGAAGAGAAAGCTAGATGAAGTAGGAGTGTGTTCTTGGATAGTGTGGCCAAAATTCTTTGTTGTTTGAGTGCAGAATTTCTGGTTTAGTTTTATAGGATTGGTTGCTAGATAGGTGAGTGTTTGATGGAGCAAAAGGTAGGATTTAATTTTCAAATTGAAAGTATTTTGAATAGAGAGAAACTAGGAGAGGTTTGAGGTGCTTTAAGGGATTTTTGTTGGCCAAGGATGGTGAAGAAGAAAGGATGTTCTGCTAGGTCCCTAGTATGGCCGAAAATATGATGAAGAAATGAGGAAGAATTGAAGAAAAAAAATGCAAAGAAATGCTAGCTAATTGAAGATTGAAAAAGCTGGAAAAAAATTCTGGTTAGCTAGCTAGAAGAAGTGACAAGATTTAAGTTGTATGTTAGCTAGAATTCAAAATGTTTTGAATGGGTTTTCAGCTATTAACTAGGAGTATCTCAAGGTTCTTTAATGGTGATTTTTCCAGCCATTACCTTGAAGAAGAACAAGAACCATGAAAGAACTAATTCATGGTATTAAATACCCAAAGTTTTTTGGATATGGCATTTACTTGTTTTGCTCAAAATTTTCTGGTTTAAACAAGCTATGAAGGGACCGAAATCTTCATGCTTGTTTCCAGATTTTGCATACAAAAATGAGTGCTTGATTTGCAAAGGAATAAATGATGTTCAAGCTGCCCATTTTTCAAGCATCAAACATAATTTTTCTCAAAGTCTCCATCATGAATTCATTCAGCTTCAGCCATCAAAACTTAATTCAAAATGTTCCTCACCATGCATAGATCAACTTCACAATGAAAAGAACATATGAAAATACACTAGGTAAGAAACAATAAGAATTTCTTGGCGTTAAGCCACCTCAATTTTTTTTTAAAAAAAATTGACAGAGCTTCTCTTATAACTTGAACATTTTCCAGGTACAAAACTAGCTCAATTCACCCAAAATTCATTATAAAAAATTCACAGGATACAAAAAAACCTCAAAACATTTAATCAACAACACTAAATTTGAGGGTAATCACCCATTACCCATAAGGAGTGATCACCCATCACTCACGAGATTCTAAAGATACCTACCAAGTGTTTTCTTACCTAAGAAGAGCTCGTCTCTCCAGGCAAATCAATGAAGAACTGTATGTCTAACCTGTGCGTAACAATAACATAAGGTTACTGTAGAACAAATTATAAGTGTAACATAGTCTTGGCATCAGATGGAACGAAATCTTAATCAGTTAAGTAAATAGAATGAGATTAAGAGGCATTATCCATCAGTTGAACATTTCTCAAATAACTATTCCTAAAGCCCAAAATACATAAATAGACATAAACCTTTCAATCATCACAATCATGCTTTGAAATGTAATTGGGGGAATTGTTGAGTAAGAACACATATCAGCATGACTCCATGCATCACATATGCAGCTTATTACTCCTAGAGAATCTAATGGCCCCGTTGGACCTAGTAGCCCTGGTGGATATGTTAGGCATCACTGTAGTCGTGGATCCGCTAACCCCCAATCATACTAGCCTTAGTTTTTTTAGACGTTTACTTTTATTTTTGCATTTTTATTGTATATACTTTTACAACTTTCATAGGATTTCTTGTATCAGTACTTTAGTTTATATTATGTTCTTTTCTTTAAAACATTCTTTATTTAATTTGATTTGCTTTATGATGTTATTTCTCTTTTGCAAGGATTTATGGAATCTTTTGAACAAATTCTACCTTCTTCTCTTCAACATTCTATGGAAATTGAGCTATAAAACAGTTGGGGAGTATTATTTTTCCCTCTTCTCCTTTCTTATTCTTCTAGTCCCTTTAGATGTGATTCTATGATTATTTGTGGCCTATAAGGACATTGTATAATTTAAGTATAAGAGAGGGGTTTAGACTTTATTCTTTTCAAGTATTCATTAAATTATCCTTGGTGATGTTCTTTCTACTATTGAAAATGGGGCTAAATTTGTTTTCGATTTTTTGCGTATTTTGACTCCTATAATATTGCTATTATTTTTCTTTGGGCATGAAAATCTAGTATGAGATTTATCTTGATCGGGATATTCATAAATGAACTTGTATATTTGATATGATATAGAGCAAGTCTTAAGAATTTGAATTAACCTCATTTATGTCTTAGTAAATGTTGTGACACTTCACTTCTTAGAAATTGATGAGAACTTTGGGATGAAGTATAAGTATGGAATTTTGATTGATATATATTCTATGATCATCTAACTAGTCCTTACTCTGAGTTTAAATAAATGAGGATTAGGGTAAAAAAATGAGAGAATATAGCAAGTAATGCAAAAGTTGAAAATCATTATTTACATATCTTTATTAGCCATTTGCATTTTACAAAAAAAAAAAAGAAAGAAAGAAAGAAAGAAAGAAAGATTCTAAAGAGGGTAATGTTAAAGTTGAAAATCATTACTATCCATATTTATTAGGCGATTACATTATCGTGCAAAGGTGACCATATCGACCAATCATATGTTTACTTCTCATGATTGCAGCAACATTGGAATTTAATTAAGTTGGCTTATTATTCCTGAAGATTCGTGGGAAAATAAAATATAGAGTGGAAGTATGCAAATTAAAATTTTTCCCAAGCTATAATTTAGGAATACTTACTTTTAAAGCTCTTAGATTAAATAACCGATGGAATCAGGTTTGACGAAACGTTTTGATTTGGCACGATAACTTGTTCAATAGGAATTCAGGTCAAGCGTCGACTTCTTCACATCAAACACGCACACTAAGATAGCTTACTTTCAATTTTTTTAAGTATTCTCAAACCTCCTATGGGCTATCTACCAGTGAAAGTAGAAATAGGATGCAGAAATTAGGAAGAAATTGGTAGAGAAAACTTTTGAAAAAAGAAAAACCTAAGAACATGAACTTCAGGCGGCCAAGAGAAAGCTGGTTTCTTTCACTTTTGTTCCACGTGAATTGGAATTCACAGTGGCATGCACACACCACAAAAAAAAAAATAACAGCTTCCTTTTTCTTCTTCCACCGCTTTACCATTTTCCTTTCTTTCTTTTTTCTTTTCTTTTTCCTTATTTTTCTTTTTTGTTGTCTTGTTTCCTTATTCCTCAGTGGGGCGGCTACAAAGGTGGTAACCCTTTTAATCATATAAACCAAGCCATGGCGGGCCAGGGTTTGACCTAATATTTTTAATAAGTCCAACACTTATTTTTAGCTCTTTTATTACTCCTTTTGGGCCTAATATAAAATTATCTAAGATAATTAATTAATAAAATAATTAAATTAAATTAACCCAAATATTATTCTAGCCTAAATAAATAATTATTGGACTTCTAGAATAATTCTTCTAGTATTACTTTCACTGAATAAGCTTATATAATAAATAAATTTTACTAAGGTTACTTGAGCTACTCTGTGGACCAAAAAATGTATTATTCTTGACTACTAAAATGATTAAAATACCACTACTAATAAATAATTATATTTTATCATTTTAAATATTTCATTTATCACCATATTAAAAAAATATTAACTCCTACAATAATATTGCAAGTGCAGTGTCTTCGACATACGATTGTAATGATGAAAATACATCTCTACGTAATACATATCATTAAGATAGGAAAAATGCACTATACCTTTTTCAATGACATCTACCATCCTCTGATATATAGTCTGATAATCCATAACTTCTAATATGTTCCCACTTATCACAAGGGGCTACCCAAAAGCATGCATACTAAGCCACGTTCTGAGGGTTTTAGATTATTTAGATTATCCTGGATAATCACAAGAGAGCGATATCTTCACTGAGTGGAATATAAAAATTCTATTGTATAAGTTCATCTTATTTAACTAGAGTTATACAACCAATGTACAAGGTTTTTAGCCTTGCATTATACGTCAACATTCATACATCAAAGTGCACAAATCTAGCTTCACCAAACCACCAACTTAGTGATGAGTGCTCATTATATGCATAATTCATATATAAATTGTAATTTATTTGTTGTAAAATAATACCTAAATGACTATTAATTCCCACATTCGTGTATTATTTTATGTAGGATTGAATAAAGGAGACTTGAGGAAGAACCAGAATAAAAACACAAAAAAAATGGAAGTTTGCAGAAAGAATAACGCCATGGACCAGCTTTTTTGAAAATGAATAACTGGTCCATGGCTTTTCAGCCATGGAGTAGCTACTACTTGAAGAAGTATGGGTCACGAAGAAAAAGAAATAACAGGCACCAATTTTCATCCTTTACAGACATCAGTTTGACATAGAATAGAAATTCAACTTATTGGAAATAACAGGCACCGGTTCAAGACTTAACAGGCGCCGGTTAATGTCGCGGATCAGACTTGTGACCAAATTTCAGCTGTGATTTTAGGGCAAAAATAGGGCCTAAAAATGAACATTTCTGTATAATAAATTGCGGCCACCACTTGAGAAGAATACCCACTTGCAAGAGAGAAGAGAGAGGAGAGATTTGGAGGTTCCCAAGTGATGATTGAAGATAGAGATGAAGATCAAAGGTTGTCTATGAGCATTTAGTTACCTCTTCTCTTTATTTGTCCTTGTCAATATGTTTTTTATTACTTTAATTGTTCCTAAATGGATGAATCCTAATTAGTTTTTGTATTAAATCTATCCTTGAAATGTTATATTTCAATTTCTATTGAATGATTACTTGGATTTATTGTGTTAGATTCATTATTTGGTATACTCTCTTCTAATGAATTTGAGAAATCCTTTGACTAACTCGAGAGAGAGGTTGGGGATTAGAACTTGGTAATCATTCAGAGTTCAATATCGTCTAGAGATAGAGGTACTAGATTCTTTCAAAAATTAGATGTTTTGTGATTAATACTTCTTTAGCTTAATTAGGGAGGTAGAAATACCATTTAATTCTCTAAGAACAAGGAATCTGTAACTCAAGAGAGGGAATATCTTGCATTTGTAACCTCTATCGGTGCTAGAATTGAGATTCGATTATCTTATGTTTTTTTGGTACTTGACTAATTGTGGGAGATTCTTGACAAGTACATGCCATTCACTCTTTTTCTTATCCTTGATTTTCTTATGCCCAATCTTGTGTGGAGTTGTGTTGATTCACTAAGTTTGTCCATTGTAGAAACCTTATACCAGTAATTCGTTAGGCTAAATACTAGAAGAAGAGTTAGTAGTTTTACCTTTATTCCTTTCTTGAGAATCTTCGATACTTGCCAATAAAACGCTATACTATGCAATAGGTATACTTGCTCAAATATGTAATTTCAATGTTTGACATTTTAATTAAAATTTGGTTTTGTGTGTTTGTTGGTAATATTTTCCACACTTAAAATCACGCAAGTTTTTGATGTTGTTGCCAGGGAATAAAGATAAAATCATGAAAGTTTAGATTTTATTGATTTATCCATGTGAATATTTGTAAATATTACTAACAATTCAATGTAAATATTCCTTGTAAATATTATACCTACATGCTATATAGAATTCTTTTCCTTTTTATACCTTGTTGTGAATTATTTTGATTTTTTATTTTTGGTTATTGTGATAAATAAATTGTATTGAATTCTAGTATTGTATCATGTACTTTGTTGTATTATTATTTTTTATATTGTTGTGCGTAATTTTGGGGCAATTGTATATATATTGGATTTTATTAATTTAGCTATTATATTTAGTCTTGTCGTTCTGAAATATTGTCTTTTGTTGGAGAAGTTTGTAATTGGTGTTGTGTTAGTGTTTGTAGAATGAAAGTTGTTGTTGTATAGTGTTAATTGAGGAGATTTTGTTGTGGAATAAGTAGTTTAGTTAGAGGAGTAGTTGTAGTGATATTATCGTTTTAGATGAATTTGGTTGATTGTTGTTGTTGAGTTTTTTCCTTTTTAGCTTTGTGGAGGTAATTTTGGTGCTTGTTTTTGTAATTTATACTGATGAAGTTTAAGAAAGTGATGGTAGTAGTGGTGAATATGTTGAGGAATTGGTTGGTGTGTGTAGTTGATGTTATTTTTGTGGATTATTATTGTTGGATTGAAGATTTTCTTAAGTTGGTGTACCATTTTGTATAGGAGTTATTTGTGGTATTTAGATGAATTGTTGGTTGTTTGGCAGACCTTATGCTGATATTTGGAGTTTGTAATTTTAATTGATTAGTGATTATTGTTGTGGAAATTTTGCTGAGTCTCCCTCCAATAAGCCCACTAAATCCTTAAACATTCACTTTCCCAAGGATTTTGTTTTGGTTATTACCGCATATATTGATTTAGTGTATCCCTAGTGAAAATGTTGGCTTAGTCATTTGTTTGGTTGTACCATTGTATGGATATTAATGTAAGTATTAGTAATAGTGTGTGCTTTTGGATTATATTCATTTAGTTAATATGCTTATCAATAGCCTTATTGCTTAGCTTCCTATATTTATGATCCCTGATTGTGTTTCATGGATTGGTTACATATGCTTCTTTTGTATAAATAAATTGATTGTCGAATAATTTTTGTTGTTATCTCTAATATTTCTTGGTTGAATCCCTTTGTAGAATAAGAGAATCTTGTAGAAATATGGATCTACCACTGCCTGTTATTACTTTAAATAGGCACCGGTCATTTTTAGAATAACAAAATACCATAGATACGTGGAGGAACATGCACTGGTTATTACTTTTAACAAGCAGTTCATTTTGTATAGATGAGCACTTATTACTTCCCCACACTTAAACCTTTGCTTGTCCTCAAGCAAAATACAATTATTCACAAAAATAAAGAATAACTAGCTTACAAAAAAAAATTCCTATATAAATTATAATTTATTTATTACAAAATAATGCCTAAATGATCACTAATTCCCACATTCGTATATTATTTTGTGTAGGATTGAATAAAGGAGCCTTGAGGAAGAACAAGAATAAAAATGCAGAAAAATGGAAGTTTGCACAAAGAATAACCAGTCCATGTCTTGAAAAGTCATGGAACCGGTTTTTTTGAAAAATGAATAACTAGTTCATAGCTTGAAAACTCATGAACTGGCTACTGCTTGAAGAAGTTCGGGTCACAAAGAAAAATAAATAACAAGTACCAATTTTCATCCTTAACAAGCACCGGTTCAACACAGAATAGAAATTCAATTTACTGGAAATAACATGCGCTAGTTCAAGTATTTAATAGGCGCCGGTTAATGTCGTAGATCAAATCTATGGGTACATTTCAGCTGTGATTTTAGGGCAAAAAGAGGTCCTATAAATAGAATGTTTCTGGACAAGAAATAGTGACCACCATTTGAGAAGAATACCCACTCACAAGAGAGAAGAGAAAGGAAAGATTTAGATGTTGTCAAGTGAAGCTTGAAGATGGAGATGAAGTTGAAGATCAAATTTTTGTCTATGAGCATTTATTTATCTTTTCTCATTATTTTTCCTAGTCAATATGTATTTTATTGCTTTAATTGTTCTTGAAGGGATGTTACTAGGGGTTACAATCGTGTCATATTCGGATTGGCAGGTCGTGTCAAATTGGGATAATTACATACGACAAACTAACCCAAACACGACCCGATTAATAAACGTGTCATGTCATGTCAACCCGTTTATTTTCATGGTGTTCGTGTTATAGAACGGGTTAACATAACATGACACGATTATGCACAAAAATTGAATAGATAATTACTAAACCCGTCAACTCGAATACCTACTAAACTCATCAATCTATTCACTCATTACAACAACAAACAAACCCTTAATCCCAAGTAACTTAGGGTCGGCTACATGAACCAACGTCAAGCAACGTGTGGTCATCCACATGAATCCTCTCTCGCCACTTCCTTCTATCGCACGTCATACTCTCATCCAAATGTAACAAAGACATATCTCTCCTAATCACCTCTATCCATGTCGTTTTAGGCCTACCTCTTCCTCGGTCTAACCTATCCTGCCTCGCTCTCTCTATCGTCCTAACATGAGCATTCCTCAGTCTTCTCTGAACATGTCCAAACCAACGCAGATGACTTTCTCTCATCTTTTCCTCAATAGATGCCATGCCTACCTTTTCCCTAATGGTCTCATTTCTAATTCTATCCTTTCTAGGATATCCACACATCCACCGTAACATACGCATCTCAGTTACTTTCATTTTTTGAATATGACACCTTTTGAATTTGTTCACTCATTATTCAAAAAAATTTAAAAAATCAAATTAAACCATATAAAATTAAAAAAAACTAATAAAACAGCCCATAAAATTATAAATAACTAATAAAACAACAAACCATCCAACTAAATATCTAGAGATCTCAAATAAATTCGTAAGCTTTAATCTTAAAAATCTAAACAAATATAGTTTTGCAATAAAACTGGATGGTTCAAGAAATTATTTTCTTTAGCTAAAAGTCATTGTAATAATATTATTTTGATAAACACTAAATAATAATTAAGTAAGAATGATTCATATATCATATATCAAGCAAATAGCCACATTAACATCATTTATTTTCCTTAAGAGGTCTCATATAATTAAATAAAATAGACACATAAACAATTCAATTAATTCGTATAATAAAATTTAATCCAATTAATTCATATAAAAAATTAAATTATCTATTTTTCTATAGTGAAATTTGTAGGGTATTACAAAAAGTATTTAATATAAGTATTAAAAAAAATTAAACAGATTCGCGGGTTGAAATGGGTTGAAACAGGTTGAACTCGTTTATGACTCGAACACGTTTAAAGTTAAACGGGCTGACCTGTTTCGACCCGAACCCACGAAACCTCAATCCTAACCTGCTATAACCATGTCATTTTTTTGTCATGTTGGCGTGTCGAAATCAATATTGCCAGCCCTAGATGAAACCTAATTACTTTTTGTATTAAATCTACCCTTGATGTGTTGGATTTCAATTTTTATTGAATGATTACTTTGATTTATTGTGGTGGATTCATTATTTGGTATACTCTCTTCTAATGAATTCAAGAGATGGGATTAGGAATTGGGTTCCAGTTAAATGGGTTCAATGTATATTATCCTTTGACTAACTCAAGAGTGAGGTTGGGGATTAAAACTTGATAATGACTAGGAGCTCGATACCACCTAGAGATAGTGGTATTGGATTCTTTTGGAAATTGGAGGCGGTGAAAACCCAGTCAAAACCAACCTTAGAGTAAGGGGGTTGGGATGCATATCATATTTTATTTCATGTTTAAATATATTTTTATATGATTTTATATGCATTGAATTTGTGTTTTATAGTCTAGGGGGCTTGATTATGATTATTAAGTGAGAATGGCAAAATGGTAATTTTTGCTTGAGGTGGAAAAAAGGAGATAGCTTGAGGATTGAATAGGAAAATATTTTTAGGGGGAAAATAAGAATAAGAGTTGTTGTGGTTTAGTGGTTAGAGCCTTAAAATTAATTCTTGAAGTCTTGGGTTCAAATTTCATCATAGGAGCTTTAGCTTGGTTAAATTTTATTTTTGCTTGGGAAGTATCATTTTCGGCCTTATGTGTTAGGAGTAGGGTAGAGATGTTGTCCTAAGAGAGACATGATAGAAATATCCAAATCCTACTCCTTTGCTTTACACAAAATTCCTAAGGGGAATTCATTACCTCTTGATCCTTAATTTTTCCTATTTCTCAACTCATTAGTTTGATCAAATTGTTCTAGCCATTTTCTTTCCAAAAATTCCAGCAAGTAGCGAATCTGTGCAGTAGTTTTTCCAGCTTTGTTCCCTAATTCTCTCCTAGCCGAAACTCCATCCTTTTTCTGCACAAACCACCCTTAAACCTCCATTAACTGAACTCCATTGTCCTCCCCAAGCTTCTGCATGAAAATCCCATCATGGCTGCCTAAAAGATTTCCAAAAAAAATCTGCAATCATGCCTTGATTTGGATACCAAAATTCCAGCCACCATGATTTAACAACTTTCCATAAAATATACCTCAAACAACCAAACCTTCCCTTCACCATTATACTCCTTAATTTCGGCCACCCTTAGCCTCCTTCAACCAGCTTTCATTCAGCCGAAATACTGCTCCAAATTTTGTCCATGGCAGATTCCCAAAAGCCCTCCATTAATCAAAGATATTCTTGTTATATCTAGTTTCCAAATTTGCTTCCCAAAAAATATTCTTTAAGGATTTCAACAACTAGCCTTTTCTTTTTCCTTCCAAACCAGAAAATCATCTTCCTAAACCCTACAAACAATTTGGCAGCCCTAATCTCTTCAGAATTTCGGCAGCCTCCCATCCAAAAGCTCTCTACTCTCTTCAACCTTCAAGAACACATAGTACACCAAGAACACCTACTCCTTCCTTTCACCTAATACCTCTCCAAATCACTTCAAACTACCTCTAAAAATTCCAGATTTCATCTATTCATTGATGTGAGTCCATCCGTACCATTTTTAACATCAAACTACAAAATCCAACTTGCACTTTTAGATCAAAAACTAGAAATTTGGTGAAGACTCAAGAACACCTTCAAGGTAAGATTATTCAATCAACTTCATCTTCACTAATCTTCAATCTCTAATGAACATATATGTGTTTAAGCATGCTAATGAGCTTTCTTCTTCTCTTTCTCTCTCTCTCTCTCTCTCTCTCTCTCTCTCTTGGCCGAACTACTCACCTTCTTGGCCGAATGGTTCCTTCTCCATGGCCATGTTTCCTTCACCTTCCTTGGACGGATTTAGGCATCTAGGGGTTGAGATTCATTCAAAACTCCTTCAAGTTAATCATCAATCAAGTAAGTCCCTTCAACCCTTCTTTTAAACTCTAGATTCATGTCTCTAGGATGATGTTGATAGAAGGTGGATTGTGGATAGGATTTGAGTATGTATTGTTGAGATTGAAGCATGAATATATGTATGAATATGAAGGAGATGGGATTTATGCATGAATGGATTATCTTGGTTGATTGTATGATGATTTGAGGTTTAATGCATGTCTCCATGTCATAGGTAGTATTGGTGATGAAGTATGCTAGAGATTATGTCACCTTTGGTGAATAGGATTTATATTCATGTTGGATTATTAAAGCCATGGTTATATTTATGCTAGAAAAGGTTAGATCATGTCTTGACATCGTTAGATCTATGCTTATATGCGTGATTTGGATGATTTGATGAATTGAAGGGATGTATATGTTCATGATTGTGGTTAGCAATAGAACTATGGTCATGATCTAGTTGTCCCTAAGCTAATTTTATTTCTTCAATAAAATATTTAATATTATGATTTTTGGCTAGTAATTTTGAAAACCCTAGGAGGGGTAGATTTGGAATATTATATATATAATAAGGATATTTTAGTCAAATAAATAATAGCTTTTGCTAGAAAAATAAAATATATAGATATTATATATAAAATGATAATATCAAACAAAGCCTTTTATGAAAATAATCATAATAAGTAATATATTTACTATTAAAATTTAATTATTATCTTTTAACCAAAGCCTACTAAAATTTATTTAGTATCTTTCAATCAAGACTCATTAAAATTTATTTTCAACAAATTTTAATTATCAATTATTTTCTAGCAATTAATTGTTAATAAATTATTATTTTACCTAGTACCACCTAGGACTTTTCATCAAATAAACTCTAAATTTTTCTTAGCAAGATTTAAACCTTCAACTTATGGTACCTATTTCCCAAACTCTAGTTATTTTAATATCAAACTAGATTTATTTTATCAACCCTTTTATTTATTATCGAGCCTTAAAACTTTGGACACTAGGGACATGATTGTAGTAAGTTGAGTTAGTTTTATTTGTGGAAGTGAATCTTTGGCTTGAGTTTGATTGTGGTTTGTATTTACCCCATGCGGGGTTAGGTCAGCTATTGGAGACCTTTGTTGTGAGCAAGGATTAGGTATGCTCCTGCATAAAACCTGTTTGATGAAAAATGATTTTTTTTATGGCAAGCCAAATGTAGAGTGCATGGTCATTCATTTCTGTAAAGGCAATTGAGGATTATTTCCATTCTTATTTCAGACAAATAAATTATTTGCAAATCAAGGGGCAGTTTTACTCAAAACCTAAAACTCTTTCTAAAACCAGTTTTGCCCCAAACTTTGAAAAACCTTAATTGCCATTTTCAAGTAGAACTATGTTTTGTTCATTTTTCCCAAGTGGGATACGTTACGTTGAGTACTCAATAAGGGAAGGCAAGTAGTACTAGTTTTGAAGAGCAAGAGTGAGTCTTCTGGCAGGAGGCCACCTCCAGAAGATAAGCTCAACTTAGAGAAACGTCAGTACTACTTAGTCATGCCAGTCCGAGCTAGCAGTTTTTATTTCAGTCAAGTGACTGTGTTATGCTGGAATGGACACCCGGTCATTGTTTGGGTATAGAGAAGGAGGAGTATCTTGTCCGGTAGGCCGATCACCTACCTTTTGTCAGTCTGCACAAAGTGTGGCATTCTGATCGGCAGTATGCACAAAGTGTGGCATGCTAACCATGTGGACATGGGGCCCAACGTGTGGTAACCCATGACCACCCTTTTTAAGTGGTTGATTTTATTATGCACTTGTATGGTTTCAAAAAGAGGAAAACACCACTCTTGCTTTTGACTAATGTTTATTGCTTGCCAATATTTCTCTTATAAAGATTTCATACTTTGCATCCACGAACTGTTTTCACTGAACACCCAAAGCACACACGGACTTACTGAGATTTCTGTTTCATCACCTTTTTACCATGATTTCGGGTCAATCCTGCTGTGGGGATGAGTAGCTAGTGTTATCTGCTTTGGAAGAGAATGTTGTCTTTTATTTTTATGTATTGCTTTAGGGAGTTGAGAGTGGATGATTTTATTTATGGATTTGTTTTTCTTTTGGGAATTCTTGGATTTATTCTGGGGTTGTAATAAATTTTAAATTAAATTATTATTTTTATTTTACTATTTTATTTGTGTAACGTAGTTATAAAGACCCCTTGTCATTTGGACGATGCGACATCCCCGGCCCTGGCGGGCCTAGGTAGCGGGGTGTTACAGAGGCTTTGTACATAACGCTTCTTGTGCTTAATTAGGGAGGTAGAGATACCCTTTAATTGGCCAAGAACAAGGAATCCATAACTCAAGAGAGAATTGATTTTTTATTTGTAATCTCTACTAGTATTAGAATCGAAATTCGATTATCTTAAGTTATTTTTAGTACTCAGCTAATTGTGGAGGATTTTTTACAAGTACATGTCATTCACTCTTTTTCTTATCCTTGATTTTCTCATGGCCAATCTTGCATGGGGTCGTGTTGATTCTCTAGGTTTTTCCATTGTAGATACCTTATTCCAGTAATTCATTAGGTTAAACAATAGAAGAAGAGTTAGTAGTGATACATTTATCCCTTTCCTGAGGATCTTCGATACTTGTCAATAAAATGCTATACTATGCGATAGGTATACTTACCCAAATGTGTGGTTTGAATTTTTGGCATTTTAATTAAAATTTCAATGTGTGTTTGTTGGTAATATATCCCACACTCAAAATCACACAACACTTATACACAAGTCTAAGGATAACTTGTCCACGCAATAGCAGTGATAGAATAATCTTTATTTATTAAAATACTTTTATAAAGATTACTATCACGTGATCCAGTTTTACATATTCTAAATACGCTTATACTATAAGCGTGAGAGGACTAATTACTGGCTAAAGGTAAACCATTTCCTATTTAGAAACTATAATATAGTGATCAAAATTTTGATGAAGTCCCTAATTTCATCAATCGATCAAGAACATTTTTTGCTTATGTGTTAGTAGTAACATAATCTACACTTTGCTGTGAATGTACAACCCAAGTACGTAGATTACTTATGAACACACTTAGACATTTATTTATTTGTTTATTTATCTTAATCTAGTAAGGAAAGTTTTAAATAAATTAGTTATTGTCTTAATTTGAAACAAGTAATAATAATTATAGCTTTATTTTCTTTAGATAATAAATAATGTTTGATTTGATCACGAAAAGATTAGAATGAAACATAAGAGTTATAAGAGACTATTGGTTATGCCTTAAGATTATTATTCATCCTTCGAATATCTTAACATCAAAAACCTAAATGTATCTAGGCCATCTTTGGCGCTGGTATAAAATTGGAAATGACGTTGCTACAAGGCCATCATAACAAATAAGTAATTATTAATTGTGTTGAGTTTATCTCTTATTTTTCATTTGATTCAATCACTAATTTTGTATGCACAGCTGTCACACTTGTCACCCTAGGATTTAGATTTAATTTTGATTTTCTAATAAGTGAAAACATTACATATGGTGCACTCATAGATCATTAATTTTAATTTTGATCAATGCCACCAAAAATCATTTGAGCCAGCAATATTTCCTTAAAAAGCAAATTATAGTATATCCATTTGGCTTTGATGTAGGGTGAGAAAATTTAGGAAAATAATCACAAACATTTTAGGCAATGAAGAGGAAGCGCAGAAGCTGCCTTTTTTTTTTTATTTTTCTATTTCATCTTTTCGTTCATTAAAATATAGTAACTTGTCCTATCATACAGTAGAATATGCAGATTTTCATACATATATATTGGATGAATGTCAAATTTATGATCTCTTTATCCAATTACAGGGCACGAGCTAGATATCTTCACTTGCAAGGTAAATTATAAGACGGCATATATTATAGGATACCATTAAAAATTTTATAAAATTTTTGAATAGACGGAATATAAAATTTGTAAATATTTTTAAAATTTTAATTTTTCTAAAAAAGGTAATTTAAAGATTTTTAGGGACAAACACGACTCCACCACTAGATCACCTTTGGCCGATAAAAAGAGCTTTTAATAGTTTTTCTATTGTCTTAATCAGAGACAACTGAGTCACTTAAAGATAAGAATAAAGTATAAAAGGTTATTGGAGAAGTGTAACTATATATTTGGCATAAGATAATTGTCCATCTTTTTAAATGTCTACTCCTTCAAATCCCCCCACCCCATCTACTCCCCCCCCGCCCAACCCCCTCCCCACAAAAAAAAAAAAAAAACTACATGTTACAGTAGATCCGTAATTATTTATGTTAAGCTTATCTCTTTTTTTTTGTCTTTTTTTTAAATTTTGACTCAATCATTAATCTGAATATATGGCTGTCAAAATCTTCACCATAGATTTAGATTTTTTTTCTAAGTTTAGATTTTTTTTTTTTTTTTGCTAAGATTGTAATTGGTAATAATTACAATTATTTGCTTTCCTTAATATCCATGGGGCTATTTGTGTGTCGGTGACAATATATATATATATATATATATATATATATATATATGTGTGTGTGCGCGCGCGTGTGTGGCATTCCAGACTCCTGCTTATAGTTCGATATATATTATTTGTATTTGCTTTGAACAAAAAGAGTTAAAGAAATGGAAGCTTACCTCAGTCCTCCTTACTTTGCCAAATACATGCATGTCTTGGTGGTTGATCCTCGTGACTACAATCTTATGTGCATAGAAGCTTATTTGAAACTCAGTTCTTACAAGGGTGACACTTTCTAAGGATTTTACCTCTGCTTTTTGCCCCTTTTTCTTATTTATAGATTTGTCTTTTCTTGAAATTTGTTCCTTTAAAAGTACAATTGTTATGATAAGAGAAGAGAGGAAATTAAAATGCCTTTTGTAATATTGTTTGATGTCCTCTATATATGGTCTGTCTTCCATCAATTTTTGGTAGATTGATGTTGTCTAATCTACTTAAAAACAATTTTTTTTTTATTTATCTTATGAACCTTTTGTAAATACATCCCAGACTTACAGAACTTTTTGTTTGTTATTACAAATTTGGTTCTTTGATACGAAAACTTTTGAGAAAGAGAGGTCTTTTTTGGTAGATTGATTTTGATTCATCATCAAATCATAGGGTTTGCATTTTTTAAAAGTCAACCCTTGTTTTTTTTTTTTTCAACATTTTTATGTTTAATCACAAATGAAAATTCTGGCAAAATTTTGACTTGATAGTTATATACTTAAAACAACTTTTTTATTTGTTTATATATATATATATATATATATATATATATTATGGAGATAAATCTTCGTTTTTAAGACAGATTGGTTTTGATTCATCATAAAATCATTGGAAAAGCATTTATTTTGAGTTTGTTGGTTATCATTTATATGACTTTTTATGTTTGCGTACATTTTGTTTTTGTTACTATTGGAGATTTACAAAAATTTTCCAGGAAGAGTGTCCCCCTCCCCCCTTCTTTCTTTGAGTGAGTATAGGGTTAAATTGAAATTCGTGTGAAAGGTTTTGTGGGGTTTATAATACCGAATCAATGATAGATTTTATTCTTTACTAAATTTTCTTATTTCTCCTAATCATTAATAAATGCATTACTTGTACTTTCTTGATTTGATTTAAAAGGTTCATCTATAAGAGATTTAATTACTTTGTTTTACACAAATGTCACGTAGGCTATTTAATAATCTATATATATGCGTACTATTAGGTACTTCTCAATATTTAGCAAATATTGCATGTTTTATTACTTCGTTTTAGTTCGAGTTTGATGCCAACAACCAATATGATGTTTCCCTAGTTACACTGGTGGGAGCAGCGTCTAGTGCATTGTCCGTGATTGAGAGCAAAGTATGCAACATTGATATTGTGATTGCTGAAGTGGCTATGCCGGAGATGGATGGCTTCAAACTCATGCAGGAGATTCAGCTTCGTCGGGAAATTCCCGTCATTTGTAAGTCTGAACTTTCTTCACTACGGAAATAATCATTCTTTAGATCACATTCAAGAAATGGAGATATTTACTCCATATTTCACTTCTTTGCAGTGATGGGTTCAAACTTTGAAGGGGGCATGGCAGAGAGAGCCCTTAGTTTAGGAGCATCATGTTTCCTCAACAAGCCAATTATGGTCAAAGATATCAAGGGCATATGGCGCCATGTGTTTTTCAAGAAGTGGGAATGTTATAAGCCAACTGGACAAACTGAAAGCTTTGCTGGTTTGGCAAATGATACTCCGAAGCCAAGCCATGGCGGCGGCCGAAGGATATATAATGAAAACGCAGTAGAGAAAAGGAGAAATGTTTGGACTCCTGAACTCCACAGAAAATTTAAAGCTGCTGTTGCTGAACTGGGAGAAATGAGTAAATCCCATTCTCACATAACTCCAAAATCTTTCCTTCTCGTCTTTCTCTTATGCATATACATGGATTTTCCCTTTGTTAAACTTTTTCTCTCACTTTCTTGGATCAGATGCTAAGCCACTAGACATACAAAAACTGATGAATGTTCCGAATCTGACCCGGTCACAGATTTCCAGCCATTTGCAGGTTTAATCTTACCATTGCGTAATGTATTTTTTGAGATTTTCTGATTTCTTAATGCTTCTCCTCTTAGTTTTTTTTCTTGCTTTTCATTCTTGTTATCTGATGTCTCCAATGTTTCCAGAAATACAGGAAAAAGGCAAAGGAGTACGAGATGGAGCAGAAAAAATCGCATGACCTGACTCAAGTACAAGATTGCATAATGGTGGAAACCGATTCCCATGAAATGCAAGAAGATGACCCTCTTAAAACATGGCAAGAGTTGGCACCATATGACATGGTGGGATCACATGAGCAAAACAAGATGTCAAAGAGCACGGTGGGATATGTGCCAAGCCTTGAGTCGAATAACATGGATGGAGCATATGGGTTAGACACGAACCCAAATAGCATGGATGCAGCAAATATGCTAAACATGAAGCCAAATAGCACGGAGGCATCTTCAAGATTGAAGCCTCAACAGCAAGGGCATTGGGATCCTGATGATTTGATGGAATTACTTGGACAGGATGAGAGGAATGAGCCAAATGGTATGGATGGAGCATATGTGTTAGACACGAACCCAAAGAGCATGGAGGGCTCAGACGCATCTTCGAGCTTCAAGCCTCAAGAGAAGGGGCACTGGGTTCTTGATGATGTGGTGGAATTACTTGGTCTGAATGAGAGAGTTGAGCCAAGTAGCATCGATGGAGCATATGTGTTAGACACGAACCCAAATAGCATGGAGGGATCAGATGCATCTTCGAGCTTGAGCTTGAATCCTCAAGAGCCTGGGCACTGGGTTCTTGATGATGTGATAGCATTTCTTGGGGTCTAAGATGGCGGTTGGATTAATGGCTGAAAAGTTCTCCCCATAAATGCAAAATATGGTTTTATTCAGTAGGTTTACATTGACTATAAATTTTCTATTTTAATTAGTTTTTGAAGTTTGAAGGATATTTTTGTTTTATGAGTTATGTGATTATTCTTAGAATTTTTCTGCTAAAGATTCTGTTTTTCATCTTAAAAATACAAATATAGTTTTAGGATTGGAACTGCTCAATGAAGCACAATACTCCAAAAGATTTTTTTTTTTTTTTAAATAAAGAAAGAAAAAACCAACTAAACAAGATGGAAACATAACATTCTGTTTAGAGGGCAAAATGATAAAAAAGAATAAAAATAGAGATTAATGTTATAAATTCTAAAAGAATTTTGTGGGATCGAAAGGCAAAATTTACACATAAAATGCAAGAAACAAACCCTCTTAATGGGCTTTCACTAAAGAAACATCAGAACGACCAGCAAAGGCAAGGGCGAAGAAGAAGAGAATGGCCACTACAAAGAGAATGCTATTCTTAGACGTCTTTTTGTTTGTGTGTTGGAATTTGTTTAGGATGAGAGGATTGATGAATGGCTAAAAAGTGCCCCAACGAATGCTGAAAAGGTTTCATTCAGTAGGTTTAGTTTAAATATGTTGTCTTAGGAAACCCTGATGAATTGGATTCCAATGTCTTATACTAATTGCCAAACTATTTCCCATGTATGCTGCCTTCTGTGGTTTTTCTTCCTAACAAAATCAAAGTTGCCTTTGTATATGCCCCCTGCACCCGAGCTTCCAGGCAGCTATTATGGGATGATCTGACTGCTAGTGCCAATGCTATTCAAGGTGCATGGTTAGTGGCGGGTGACAAAATTTCGTGACACACCTGATCGTAACCTTCCAATTAATTGAAGACCTTTTGAGTTCAATGAGTTGAATTCAAGACCTTTCATATGAAAGGTTGAGACTTAACTGCTGGGTCAAATCCAATTGTTGGACATATCTTTTTTGTTTTTTCATTTAAACTATTCCCAACATTCTTTTTGTATTTTTTTTAATTGTTAATACTATAACAAAACACAACAATCATATTAAATTTACTATGAAACCATATTATTCAATATAATAAATTATTTTGTACATTTATATAATTTAAAATTTTATATACTGTTAATTATGTTACCGTTTTGATTAAATAATTTTTACAAATATATACATATATATAAACAATGTGTGTGTGTGTGTGTCTATATATATATATATATATATATATGTATTTATGTATGTTTTGATATGTGTGTATATATATATATATATATTTATTTATTTATTACATAAGCATATATATAATATATATTTATTTGATTATATAGATAAATATTTGTATCTATATTTATATACACATATAAAATAAATATATATTTTTATTTATATATAAATATTTATATCTATTTTTATATTTAAAAATATTTATTTTTATATTTATATATATATACATAGTTATATATAAATAAATATTTTTCTATATATAAATATTTTTAAATATATATTGATGAAAGATTTTTGTGGCAGATTCGCAAGAGAACTGCCACGAAAATATCTGTGGCTGATCACCTACGAATCAACCACGATATTTTTTTTAAAATGTGATTATATATTGATAAAAGATTTTCGTGGCTGATTCATAGGAGATCAGTCAAGAAAAATATCATTGGCTGATCACCAACGAATCAAGCACAAAATTTTTTAAAAAATTTATATATTGACAAAAGATTGAGATCTACCACAAAAATATCCATGGCGGATTTGTGGTTGATCACCTACGAATCAGCCATAATAATTTTTTTAAAATGTGATTATATTTTGATAAAAGATTTTCATGGCTAATTCTTAGGAGATCAGCAACGAAAAATATCCGTAGCTGATTCGTGACTGATCGCCAATAAATCATCCACGAAATTTTTTAAAAATATTGATTATATATTGATAAAAGATTGAGATCTACCACGAAAATATCCGTGGTTGATCACCTACGAATCAACTACAAGAAAATTTTTAAAAATGTGATTATATATTGATAAAAGATTTCCGTGGTTGATTCGTATGAGATCAACCACGAAAAATATCCGTGGCTAATTCGTGGCTAATCACTAATGAATCAGCCACAAAAATCTTTCACCAATATATCATGATATTTTTCTAAAATGTTCGTGGCTGATTCATAGGTGATCAGCCACGGATATTTTTTGTGGCTGATTTCCTACGAATTGGCCACGAAAATCTTTTATCAATATATAATCACCATTTTTAAAAAATTTTCATGGCTGATTCGTGGCTGATCACCTAAGAATCAGCCATGGACATTTTTCGTGGCTGATCACATAAGAACCAGTCACGAAAATTTTTCATCAATATATTAACAATTTTTTAAAAATATTTATGGCTGATTCGTGGGTGATCTCTTATGCCAGTTTTCATGACTAATTTCCGTGGCTGATTGCCCACTTTCCAGTAGTGAAAACTTGTAAGGGTGAAGTTGGCATTAAAGGCATAGAATGCTAACTATTTTGGTAATGTTTTCTCTTCTCTAGGCCACTAGGAAGATGAAATTACAAGAGTGGAACCGTTATATGATGAAACAAATGATGCAATAGAAAGAATGGCCCTTTAGGAGGCAAAGCAAAATATGCATTTTATTTGAAAGTGGAGGAGAACTTCTGGAGGGATAAAGCCCACATCAAGTGGCTAAAGGAGGGAGATGAAAATACAAGTTTTTTCCACTTACTGTCAATCTAAAAGGCAGCAGCTTTGTGTTTCGCAGATACATAATAGCTTGGATTGGTTGATTACTTACAGGAGGAGATTGGTAAACAAGCGAAGCTCTATTTCAAGGAACTCTTAGCCCTGCATTTTCCTTCCTCTAATAATCTCATGTGTGAATTATTTGATCATATTCCTAGTTTAATATCGCAGGAGGACAATTACTACGGGAGAAATGGGATTTAGTGACAACAAAATTATTGTCACTAAATAGTAGAATTAGTGACAACATTTTAAGTTGTCAGTAAAGGTCAAACTTTTAGTGACAACAAAAAAGGTTGAAACTAAATGATAACTTTTAGTGACAAGAGAAAATGTTGTCACTATTTTCTGTCACAAAAGACTTTCCCGCCAGTCTCATTTGAAACCGAGAAACCTCTTTAGTGACAACTCTAAAATTGTTGTCACTAAAAAGAAACTTTGTCACTAAATAGTGCACATATAGGGACAACAATTTTCTTGCCACTAAATAGTGTACTTATAGTGCCAACATTTTTCTTGTCATTATTTATGTGAATTTAGCGAGAAAAATATTATCACTATTGTGTATGTGTGCTATTTTTTTATATTAGAAATACTATTATGTGCATTTTAATACATATAATTTTACTTATATAGAGAGCAGAGAGAGCAGAGGGGTGATATAAATAAATGTAGACGTGTATATAAATAGGGGAGAGAGTGAGAAGAGAGTGAGAGAGAGAGAGAGAGAAAGACAAAAGGGGAGAGAAAAAAGGGTGAGAGAGAGAGAGAGAAAGATAGAGTGTGTAAGAGTGGGAGAGAGAGAAAAAGAAAATGAGAGATAAAGAAAAGGAGAGATATATGGAGAGAAAGAGTACTAAAACAAAGGGAAAGAGAGATAAAAAGGAGGAAAAGAAAAAGAGGAAGAGGGTGAATCAGAAAAAGGGAGAAAGAGAGATCAAGAGGATGAGAAAGGGAGGAGAAAATGGGTGAGAGAATGGGAGAGATGGGGAAAAGGGAAGGGGAGAGAGAGAGAGAGAGAGAGAGAGACTTTGGAAAGAGAGTAGTGTGTAAGAGATGGCAAGAGAGAAAAAGAAAAAGAAAGAAAAAGAGAGATATATGGAGAGAAAGAGAACTAAAACAAAGGGGAAAAGAGACAAAAAGAGGAAAAGAAAAAATGGAAGAGAAAGAATGAGAAAATTGGAGAAAAAGATATCGAAAGGGTGAGTAAAAGAGAAGAAAATAGGTGAGAGAATAGGAGAGGGAGGGAGAAGGGTAGAAGAGAGAGAGAGAGAGAGAGAGAGAGAGAGAGATAGATAGATAGATAGATAGATAGATAGATAGATAGATAGATAGATAGATAGATAGATAGAGTGTGTAAGAGATGGAGAGAGAGAAAAAGAAAAAGAGAGAGATATGGAGAGAAAGAATACTAAAACAAAAGGGAAGAGAGATAAAAAGAGGAAAAGAAAAAGATGAAGAGGAAGAATGAGAAAACAAGAGAAAGAGAGATCGAAAGGGTGAGAAATGGAGGAGAAAATGGGTGAGAGAATGGGAGAGAGGGGGACGGGTAGAAGAGAGAGAAAGAAAGAAAGAAAGAAAGAAAGAAAGAGAGAGAGAGAGATGTATATTAATAAATCAATGTATATAGATATATGTATATATGTGTATCTATATATATGTGTATTTGTTGTGTGTGTGTGTGTATGAATGTATGTGGTATTTATATATAGGTATATATGTATACCTATATATTTGTATATAGGTATGTATATATGTAGATATGTATACATACAGATATATACATGAATATGTATAAATATATATACACATCTATATATATATGTGTGTGTGTGTGTGTGTATAAATGTATATGATATTTATATATAGGTATGTATGTATACCTATATATTTGTATATGTGTGTGTATATATATAGGTATGTATATATGTAGATATGTATATATACGGATATATACATGTGTATGTATATATATATAGATATACATATATAAAAAGGAGGAAAAGAAAAAGAAGAAGAGGAAGAATGAGAAAAATGGAGAAAGAGAGATCGAGAGGGTGAGTAAAGGAGGAGAAAATGGGTGAGAGAATAGCAGAGAGGGGGAGAAGGGTAGAAGAGAAAGAGAGAGAGAGAGAGACATATATATATAAAAGAACGAGGAGAAAGGGAGACATGGAGAGAGAGAGAGAGAAAATGGGAAAAGGAAAGAGAGAGATAGAGTGTGTAAGAGATGGAGAGAGAGAAAAAGAAGAGGAAAGAAAAAGAGAAATATATGGAGAGAAAGAATACTAAAACAAAGGGGGGGAGAGATAAAAGGAGGAAAAGAAAAAGATGAAGAGGAAGAATGAGAAAAAGGGACAAACAGAGATCAGGAGGGTGAGAAAGGGAGGAGAAAATGTGTGAGAGAATGGGAGAGAGGGGGAAAAGGGTAGAAGAGAAAGACAGAGAGAGATATAAAAAGAGAATGAGGAGAGAGAGAGAGAGAGAGAGAGAGAGTTGTATATTAATAAATAAATATATATTTATATGTATATGATATATAGATATATATATATGTGTGTTCTATATATATATATATATGAATATATATAGTATTTATATATATGAATATATATAGTATTTATATATATGTATATATATGTATACCTATATATTTGTATATATTTATGTATATATATAGATATATATATTTATGTAGTATATATACATAGTATATGGTATGTGTATATATATATATATATAAATATATATATTTTGTATGTACATATGTATGTATATATATGTATATATGTTGTGTATATATATATATATTTATTTATATATATATATGTACCTATATATTTATATATTTGTATGTAGATATGTATGTGCACAAACATATATATATGTATGTATAGATATATAGTTGTGTAATATATGTATACACAGTATATGATGTGTATGTATATATGTATATCTATATATACGTATTTGGTATATATATATATGTATATATGTGGTGTATATATGTGTGTGTCATATATTGTGACATACATAGGTGTATGATATATAGGTATATATATATATATATATATATATTTGTATATAGACGAACATGTATGTGTGTGTAAATATAGACATATATTATGTAGTATGTATATCCATAATATGTGGTATGTATGTGTGTGTGTGTGTGTGTGTGTATATGGGATGGCAATTTCTCCACTTAAATTGGGGACCCGGCCCTGTCCAGTTGGGTCGGAGATTCCTCAATTTAAGCAGTAACGGGCCGGGGGCGGGCTTCATTCCTCAACCCACCAACCGGGGGCGGTCTGAGGATGGGGATTGCATGATCCCTACCCCCGGCCCGACCCGCTTTACATATATTATATACATATTATGTAACACCCCACGACTACGTACCCTAAAAGGGCGGGGATGTCGCCCCGTCCCGAAGGACAAGGGGTCTTTAGAACGAGGTATAAAATATAAAGGCAATCTCCAAAGGAATCAACTCAGATAAATAAAGAAATACTCTTATTACATCAGGCTCAACTTGGAGCAAAACGAAATGAAATAAATATTGTTCAGAAGTATAAACGGCAAAAGTCTCCTAGAACAGCATAGGAAAAAAAAACAAAAGCCTCTACTGTCAAAGCCCCGCTGACTCAGCACAATCTATCTCCTGAAAATATGATGTAAAACAGTGTGAGAATAAATCTCAGTAAGTCCTGTGTGTGCACATGGTGTTTAGAATAGTACGTGTATGCAAAGTGTAAAACAATTGTAGAAATAATTTGGCAAGTCATAAACAATCTCTTTTCGCAAGGAGTGGGTTTTTCTCATTGTCACACTTTGTACAAAATAAATCCTCCACTCGAATAAACAGTCATGTCACCACACGTTGGGCTCCATGAGAACAAAATGGCCAAGGCACCACACTTTGTGCACCTTGTCCGGACCAGATTACCACACGTTGGGCGTTTTGATCAAGGTGAGTGTACAGCCCACCGGGTGAGATACTCCTCCATCTCTACACCCAACAAAACCATCCGGATGTCCATGCCGGGAATATAAATAATACCATACCAAGTACAAATGCTAGCTCGGACTGGCCTGACCAACCAACATTGTCGCCTTTTCAAGCAGAGTTCATCTTCTGGAGATGGCCTCCTGCCAAAAGACTTACTCTAGCCCTCTAAGACTAGTATTGTTAGCCTACCCTTTTGAGTACTCAACGAACGTATACGTCAATTCCTGATTCAAAATATTTCCAAACCTTGGCTTTGTACAACGTGGTTTTCTTTAAAAGAGTTTTCTAAAAATCTAGAAGAAAGAATAGTTTTCTTGATAAAATCTTTAGTTTGACAAAACCGTTTAAAGAGTAAGTATCCACGTTTACAACCCAAGCAAACATAGTTTAACAATAGCTTTACAAAGCTTCACAGCATAGACTTGCCATCACAACATTTAACAAAACAGTTTATAAAAGGACTTACCATCACAACATTTAATAAAAGAGTTTATGCAAGGACTTACTTGATATGCCTCAGGTAAACGTGATAAATTCACAACTCGCTTTCCTCAATTATCCTCCTGATCTAAACCACATAATATCATGATCAGGGTCTCAATTAATTCAAACATGCTCTAATCCCATTTATTTTCACAACAATTCGCAATCCCCTATTTAATTCCAAATAAACTGTTCAATCCCCAAAGATCATATACCACGACCACATGTTCATCTCGCTAATAAACACCATTAAACTCTACTTTCGGCATTAAGGGTGGGTATTCCCTTACCTTGCAACAACCGGGTAATGAGGTCTCGATACTCCTATGGTGATCGTCCCGAGTTCGCTTGAGAAGAAGAGAAAAGCTACCTCCTTTGCTTCTCTTGACCGAAAATTAAGGAAAAAGATTGAATCAGCCTCTATGGGGCGTGATTTAAGGGAAGAATAAAGAGAAAAGATTCATTAGAGAAAACAACATCAAGAGGTTGAAAGGATTTGTGCTTACCTTAAGGTGTGTTCGATTTTTGGCTTAGAATAGTCTTGAGTTTTCGAAAATTTGCAGAGGGAATTTGCTGGAATTTTCGTGTAGAATGGAGAGGGTAGACGGTTGCTATGATTTAGAGTTGGAGAAGATTGATTTAGGGTTAGATGGTGATGTTTAGAAAGACTCCTAATGGCTTTAGGTTTCTTTGACAGCAAGGGCGAAATTTCAGCTTGTTTTGCCCCCTCTTGCTGCCGAATTTGGGAGGGTGTAATGGAGGAAAATATTCTACAATTTGCTCCTTTGTGCTGGCCGAAATACTGCTCAAAAGAAGGTTGAATGTGTTCAGAATTTTGGGCCAAACAAGGAAGAGTTTGAGTGGGTGTTGATGACTGAAAATTCTGTGCAAGTGCTGTGCGAAATTGCTGAACAAAAGGAGAAGAAATTCTGGACTGTTCAGGCTGTAATTCTGCAGAAATTTCCAGAGAAAAGATGAGGGTTTTGGGCGCTGAAATTGGCTTGATCAGCTGGGGTTTTTTGTTGTGTTTTGTGTGCAGAATTTCGGTTGGATTAGGAGTACAAGGCTGGCCGAAATTCCTGTGCAAGCTGACCGAAATTTCTGGTTTCCAAGCTGCCGAAAATCAGTAGTTTTTTGGAGATGGAAATTCTGGTTTTGTGCAGCTAAGGTAGTTGAGTTGTTAAGGAGTGTTCTAGGTGTTTTGAGCTAGGATTTACAGAGTTGGATTGTAGCTAAAGAGGGCTGGAATTTCGGACAGCTTGTGTTGATACAAAGCTGCCGAAATTCTGCTAGGATAAGGAAGAAATCCTAGTTGAATTTGGATTGAAATAAAATCTGGTTTTATCAAGGATTTAGATAAGATTTCCTCTAGTCCTAGAAGAGTTTGGATTGAGCTAAAGGTGCTCCAAGGTGGCGGACAAAATCTGGAAAAATTTCCAGAATTTTTCCAACTTAAGGTTTTCGAAAATTCAAGGGAACAAAAGCTGAAAATAAAACAACTTTATCCTTATCTAAAATCCTTGAACTTAGGAGTTAAATATGGAGTCTTATTCCTATAAAAGTGGCGTTTAAATCCAAAAAAGATATCTAAGACTTTAGTTAAAATATTTCTCTAAAACAATTAAATAAATAAAAGGATTATGGCTAAAATTCTTGAAGAGGTAAAATAAGATTTTTCCCTAATATATTCCCTATCTCTAATATTCATCAAGAAGAGTTTTATACCACTTGAAATTCTTCAAAGTGGCGCCTATCTAGGGGTTTTCGGCCAAGGCATGAAGAATACTAGAAAAGGAATTCAAAAGAAAGCTTAAAATTTTCAAGAGATAGGATTCGAACTCGGGTCACCAAAGGAAATCACCAACTTCCCCGCTATTCCAAAACAACTCCAATACTAATTTTTTCCACAATCAGTTCTCACCACCCTAATACTCATCCTTCCAAATCTTCAACCAAACCTCCCTTTATCCAAATCTTTAACAACACAACTATTTCACATCAATTAATTCAAATGCAAGAGCAACGGAAAAATTCACATGCATCCACGCAAGTAAAATAATTCTAAGCTACCACATAAAATGTAAAATGCTATGCAATGCATGACTTTTCCCCATAGTCAAAGGTGGTTTTGGGCGGGGTATTACATATTATATATTATATATATTATATATTTATATATAAGTAGATTATATAAATATATATATATACACACACATACATATAGATGTGAATTATATATGTATTATATATGTATACATACTATATAGATTATATATATACATACATATAAATTATAGGTAGATTATATATATTATATATGATTATATATATATATATATATATATATATATGTAAAGGTAGATTATATATGTATATAAAATAAAATAGAAAAGAAGAGGAAAAATAGAAAAAGAAAAATATATATAAATTATCAATTATCAATTTTACTTTTAATAATTTAGTGATATGATGAATACGTGAATTATTGGAAACCACCACAAAAATTTTCTATATGATTAAAAAGTTTTAAATAAAAATATATTGGAGGCAAATTTTTTTTTTTAAATCTTTATTAATATTTCCAAGCCCAAACAGGCCCCCACTTCCCCACTTTCTCGTTGGGTCAGGATCGAGGATTGTTTTGTCCCCGGCAAGCCGGGGGCGGGGATCCCCGCCTTTCCCCGTGGCAGAGACGGACCGGGGATGGAGAAATGGGGACATATGCGAGGGCGGGGCAGGGATTTCTAGTCCTCGGCCCCATTGCCATCCATATATGTATATAGTATATATATGTATATGTCTATATATGGTGTATATGTGTGTTTGGTCTTTTATATATATATATATATATATATGTGTGTGTGTGTGTGTGTGTGTAAGTTTTTTTTAATAAATCTATATGTTTAAAATCATGTAATAAAAATAATATTTTAATTAATAGTATATAAATTTTTAAGTTTATATAAATATAAAAATATTTTATTATATTGAATTATGTTGTTTCATAAAAAAAATTAATATAATTATTGTATTTTTATATTATATTATTGTTTTAAAATTTTGAAAGTTACTACGAATAGTTTAAATAAAAAAATGATTATAGCACACAAAGTGGCTTGGCCCAGCGGTAGATACACAAGGTCTCTATGTGCGAGGTCGCGGAATCGAATCTTTGTTGCTTCACTTAACTCTTAATTTCAAATTAATTTGGAGTTGCGATCCAATGTGCCGGGTTCACATTCAAGTAACAACAAATTTTTCGTCACTAAAGGACACTTTTCCTGCAATGAATGCTCAATTATCTACCCTGCCTTCTTATGAGGAGGTCAAAATGATTGTCTTTTCTCTGAATAAAAATAGCGCCCCAATGTCCTGATGCTCACATGGTTCTTTTTCACACAATACTGGGAGATTATTGACACTGTGGTGGTTTCTGCAGACAGGGATTTCCACTCCAGGGTGCCAAAGCCAAGATCTTTTTCAAGCACATTATTAGTATTAATCCCTAAGAAGTCAAATTTTCATTCCTTTGCAGATTTCTGGCCAGTTAGCCTATCCACATTCTGTAACAAAATCATTACAAAGTTTCTGACTAATCACTTGGCTCCATTCATTGCAAAAATCATTTCCCCTAATCAGAGTGGATCCAAGGCAGGAGTATTACTGACAACATCTTTTTGGCTCAGAAAATGGGGCATTCTATTGATAGGAAAGTCTTTGGTGGTAATCTTATTCTGAAGTTAGACATGGCCAAAGTATTTGATAGGGTCTCCTGGGACTCTCTACTTCTTGTGATGCGTAAGTTTGGCTTTTGTGACCATGTGTTGCATCTAGTCCGTAATATTCTTATCTACTACTAGTTGTCTATATTGGTAAATAGCAGACAATTTGGTTTTTTTAAATCATCGCAAGGGTTACGGCAAGGGGATCCTCTGTCCCCCTATCTATTCATTTTATCTCAAGAGCTTTTCTCGAGAGGTTTAAATGTGTTTGTATTGTCAGGGAAGATTCTACCTTATTCCTTACCATTCGGATGTATACCTAACACCCATCTCAGCTATACAGATGACACGATATTGTTCACCACAGTGTTGGTTTATAAGAGCTTTTTGTAACTCTTATAAACCCACACTTACCAAAAATGTTGTAATCACAAGTAACATTTATTAAAAACATGTTATAAAAATGTCTATGACAATAATTTGTATCGACATATTCCCAAATGTCATACAAAACGAATAAAAGTAAGTGTTAGTATAAGAGTTAAAAAACTCATTTTAAAATGAATAAATGTCATACAAAATGAACAAATGTTAAAATATTTGAATTTCGAGTTACATTTTTAAATGATACTTATAACGGATGTTGGAATAATATCTTGTCATTATTTAATTAAAGTATCGGCATATTATATATTTTTCTGACATTAATGAAAATTCGTCATAATATTAAAAATATTTCTGATACTTTTTAAAAAAAGTAACGTTCACTTAAATAATGTCAAATAATGTCATCTCATTTAAAAATATAAGAACACTTTAAAATTGAAGTGTTGTCTCATTAAAAATCATAGGAACAATTTAAAACTAATTTCCCTAATTCAAAAGGGAGTTTTTTTTTCTGCCGATATTAATTAAAAGCATCTCCATAATATAAATATTCTCAACATTTAATATAAAATGTCGACTAATTAAAAATTTTTGACTTAAAATAAAAGAGTAACATATTTTATATATTCTCGACATTAAAAAAATATGTCGGAATACAAAAATATTTTTATCACTTTTTTTAAAAAGTAACAATTTAGTCATGTTAAATAATATAACACAAAAATCATCATGTTAGAAACATTTTTTAAATAATAGTCATTTTTTTTTTAAATCAACAATAGTAATAAGTGTCTCCAAAATAAAGATATTCATTAAGGAAAAGTATATCATCATCTCAGAATATATAAAATTTCAAAAATATTTTTTTAAACGTTATGATGTTTTAGTTAGCAAAGAAATTCACTACAACAAAAAAATGATTTTTGTGACATAGTTTTAATGAACCATTTTTTAAATGTTAAAATAGACAATTATTATGTCATTTACTTTTCAACATATATTACAAATATAGCTAAATACTATAGTTTTGGAACAATCTAAGATAAAGTGTAATAATAAATATATTTAATAACATTTATTATATGTTGTCGTATACTCATAACTCAAGTATAATTTTCTCTTAAAAACTTGAAGTATAATTTTACAATTGATACACATCTAGAGTAGTTGGTTCCTAGTACAAGTACTATTGTATTCGGGCCAGAATTAATTCTGGAGGGAGTTGGCACTAATTCCATACTCCAAACCGAATGAGATATTGTATGGTGAAAGGAGTTAATTGCACTGAAGTTTGTTATTGAAGGGTTCATGTCAAGCCATTTGACTTCCTGGACTCTTAGGTGGTCATGATGTGTTGTTAGATACCACTCATGATCTAAAAATATAAGTTTATTAATTGATGAATTAATAAACCAATCCTAATTAGAATTAATAGGATTAATTCTAATTAATTATGGATTATTAATCTCAAAGACATTTGGATTAATTCATGTTCACTACCAATTGACTAGAAAACCTAATAGGTCACACACAATAGAGGATTATATACTCAAGATGTTATTTGATAACATAGTGGGGTTAATTGCAAGAAAGAGAAGTTGTTGTGGCCAAATTATAATTAGTTATAATTAATTGTCCAAATTATAATTGTAAGAACTTGATGTTTCCAATTACAATTGGGGAATTCTAACTATTTTAGAATTTCGAGATTAGAGTATATTTGGAGCAAGATTTTTCGTGTGATATATGGATAACACACGAAAACCCTAGTTGATTGTAAGACACGACTCCAACCCTAGCAACACTTGACATTCTCTCTTCTCTCTCTCTCTCGATTGTTCTTGAGAAGCCCTAGCTGCCATTTTTTTTCTGCTAGCACAGAAAATTTTGGTGCTTGAGTGTATCCTCTGTGTGAATTACTGTTAGAAATAATCACACACTGTGATTATAGTGGTTAGACGTTCAACTCTCGTGAAGTTGGATCAAGAGGATTGCTGGATCGCGCCTCGACTTGAAGAAGAAATTTTTGTTCTTCGGACGATCAAACAAAGGTAAAAAGATGTTACCTTTATTATCTTTATGTTTTGTTTTTCACACATAGGCAGGTCCTGAGATGGTATCTCGTTTTATTTTCTGCTGTGCCATATACGATACGAGCCTAAGATACCCAACAGAAGACCCAGCAATCGTCTAGCTAGGAAACTTCCACGTTGCTGGTCCCAAAAAAAGGGCAAAACAATGTCGTTTTGCCTCCAGCTGATCAGAAATTGTGGCTTGCATTGTTAGCTAGCTTCCACAAGCCTCTACAATTTGTACTATATATGTACTTTGTATTGTTCACCAAAAATTAAAAATTTCGCTTAAATCACCTATTGTGCAAACATAAACAAAAGCTTTCCTCAGATGTTAATATTTCCATTCTCTTTCTTCTCTCATTCCTTCAAATACTGAGATTATTTCGAACGGTGTCGATAAGGTTAATATAATCTGACAAAATTAAAGCGCTCTTGATACACAAACGAGGCAATGGGCATGCAATGCTAAAGGGGATTTTTCTCCTTCAAAATCTGCAGTTAAGGTTCTTCATAAAAATATCCAGTCACCCAAGTTGTCTTCTGGTAGCTATGTTCATCTGAAAAATTGCATTCAATGTAATCTGGGTTTTAGGTAAATATTTGTGTTCATGTCTCTATGAGAATGAGTTGGTAATGTACACATCCATGTTCATGTGATTACTTCACTTGTTAATACATGTGGGTTTGACACCATTGATTGTATACAGAACACAGCATAGCACAGCACAGCATCTGACCACACATTTACTTATTTATAAAATTCTCTCTGATCATCTCGAGGTTAAATTAAGAATTTTCCCCGCAATGTATTCACTTGCCTATACATTTACATGTTCTAGTTGAAAAAAAAAAATCAACAGTTTATTACTGATGTCTTTGTAGTTCTTTAAATTTGACCAAGACAGTAATATTTCTTTTTTACCTACATATTGCACTTATTGGTTGGAATTAGTGACCTATTTAGGAACATCCTACGAAATTTACTTTTAAGGGTACTCAAGTATTTTAATATATTTCTTTGTTCCCTTTTTTTTTTTTTTAATGATGTGCATAGGTTCCTTTTAATGGAGGACCGTACAAATGCGAATATTTGTTTTTTACCTGCCGTTGGACAGTTACTTGATTCTAAAGAAGAAGCATACAACTTTTACAATTGTTATGGTGTAATTATAGGCTTCAGTATACGTTGAAAGTATGGGAACAAGAATACCTCTGGTGCATTGACATCTAGGAGGTTTACATGCTACAAAGTAGGGTTTCAAAGAATCGATAAGCATGATAGAGAAATTAAGCGTCCTCGTGCAGAAACGAAGACTGGTTGTGCTACTCGAATGGTCATTGTTCTAGATAGGGAGAAAAAAATACAAGGTGACCGAATTTGAATCAAGCCACAACCATGACCTTCATACTGCTGCTTGTGTTCATCTCATGCCGTCACAGAGGAATGTGAGCAATGCGCAAGGCATCGACGCTTCCTTAGCCGAAGCTATAGGATTTTCTTTAAAGCAATCTCATGAGCTAATGGTAGCACAAGTAGGTGGCAAAGAAAATTTAGGGTGCACCAAAGAAGACTTGAAGTGATACCTCCGCAGTAGAAGACAAAGAAACTTACGGTATGGTGAGGCCGCGACAATAATGAGATATTTTGAAGAGCAAGCTTCTATGAATCCTTCTTTCTTTCATGCAGTACAACTTGATTGTGATGAGCTAATCACAAATATTTTTTGGGCTGATGCATGTATGATTATGGAATACTCCTACTTTGGGGATGTTGTCATATTTGACACCACATACAAGACAAACAAACAATGTCCGGCACTTGGAGTATTTGTTGGGTTCAACCAATATAGGCAATTAGTAGTTTTTGGGGCTGCTTTGCTTTACGATGAAATAATTGATTCTTTTAATTGGCTATTCACGACGTTCATCAAAGCTATGGGAGGCAAGCATCCTAGAACAATCTTCACTAACCAAGATGCAGTAATGGCTGCAGTAATTTCTATAGTTCTCCAACAAAGCTTTCATGGTTTATGTACTTTTCATATTTGGAGAAATTTTATAAAACACTTGGGATATCTTTGTAGGAAGGGATTGTCACTCTCGGACATGTTTCGAAATTATATGTTCCATATTGAAGATGAGAAGGAGTTTCTTGAGAGTTGGCAGGAACTCGTACTAGTCCATGAGCTGGAGACAAATGAATGGATCGAAGCATATTTGCAGCTAGAGTGAAGTGGGCACAATGCTACCTAATGGGTACCTGGACGGCTGGGATGTGTAGTACACAATTGAGTGAAAGCTTTAATGCAGATTTAAAGGACCATCTAAAGTTAGATCATGATATTCTACAATTCTTCACTCATTTTGGTCATGTTGTTGCCTCGAAGCGATACAAAGAGGTGATCTCATGATACAAAAGTAAGCAAAAATTACCAATAATGGCATTGAAAAATTCACCAATGCTAAATTGCATAGCAAAGGTGTACACTCCCCCATTGTTCAATGAGTTTCATGCCCAGCTCGATGAATCCTTGGGGCTACTCATACAGAGAACAAGTATCACACCTAATTCTCTAGTTGAGTGCATTGTTGGACAGTATGATGGATTATCAAAAAAGCATACCATTACATTTAATGCATTGACGAAAACCATAACATGCAGTTGTTTACTTTTTCAGAGTGTTGGAATGTTATGTTCTCATTCTCTAAAAGTGTTAGATCACTTTAATGTAAAAATAGTTCCAGATCAATACAGCATCAGGCGATGGACATAGAAGTCTATAGATGCCTCAGTTATTCAGGTTGACAGAGGTGTTGTATCTATCGATCCCAATCTTAACATTGTAGAGAGGTACAAGATGATGGCTACATTGTGATAAGCTTAGCTGCCCTAGCTACCGAGTCTCAAAGTGCAATCGAAGATGTTATTTCTATGGCAACCAAAATGAGTCGCAAGATTGGAGACAAATGTGATGTATTGTCAACACGTGAGATGAGAGAAGGGAAGTCGTTTGAAAGAGATTTGGACCAAGATGATGTGACAACTATGAAACCTTCATCCCGAGTAGTTGAATCACAGTTTCCAAACCCAAAAGGTATAAAGAAGCATGAGACCTACAAAACAATAAAATGATTGAAGAGTTTTCTTGACAAATGGAGACCACGAAAGGCATGCAAAATGAAAAGCACACCAATGCACCAGGTATGTGTTGTACAGCAATGTTACTACAATGCTGTTGTATTCCCTATTTGTTAGCATAAATTTTATTTACAGTCGTACTATTAAGTGAAAAAGTTTACTTGTTGAAATAGCCAGGGGAGCAGCAGCAATGTACTTGACACACAGAAAAGGCCACTGAGGAAAATAATTACTGCACAGCTGAAACTTGTCAAGCCTCATAGCAATCGGTGGGTAACATCCTTGTATATCCCTTAAATATGATATAAATTCGAAGGCACCTAGCAAATATATTTAGGTGAAATTTTTTTTCTTCTCATGTAGCAAACATCGTTAAGCAATGTGAATTCTGTACTTATATAATGCAGCACGACTAGCATTCTACCAGCTTCTCTAACAAATTTTCCGCTCATGGAAATGGTACATTTCGTAGCTTGAATTTACTTCTTGATTTTCTTTAAGTCATAATGGCCATAATTACGAGATACCCTAACATACAGCGGTGTTTTGGACAGACACCGCACCTCTTTGTTCCCCATTTCATATAGTAAAACGGTCCTCTTTTGATGAACCAAGTCGAAGACTTGCAGCTATAGATAACAGAAGATAGTACGTAAACCGACTTTGTGCGCACCTCTTTGTTCCAATTTTCTCATAGGTACTCTGTATGACTTTTAATACTCATCAAACGAAGGCTTTAATCTGTACCAGATCATGATGTCTTAAATCCTTTTCTCTTTTTGGAGTTTTTGATAAGAAAGCTACTTCTTGAAGTTTTTAGGAGTCTTCTTATGTTTTCTTTCTTGTTTTGTTTTTCTGGAAAAAAAAAAGAAATAAATATGTGTATATCTATGGATGACAATCCAGAGATCAATGTGCTTAGAGAAATGCCTATATAAATCAATAGAGATCGTAATCTATATTCTATATATTCACATATTTCAGGCTAGTTTGCCGCTTGATAGGCACTTGCTTGACTTCTGTGGTTGTGCTTTAGAAGCATAAATGAGTAATTCTGCTCTTGAATACCATACTTGTAGATACTAATTTAGGCTCGACATACCATCAACTTGGATTTCCAAGTGTGTTTTAGCATATGCCGTTACAAGGAGAATTTTAAGTAGAGCTACTCCTATGCTGAAGCTATCGTTTAAGATCTTGATAAATAATGTGGCATTTTCAAGCCTACTACCCATAAATTAGAATTTGTATTCTTCAAGAAAAGTGTATACCTTGTGATGGAAGTGGATACTAACTGCTGTAGTTTAGGTGAATTCTGTGGAGTTACTTTCATTAGCTATCATGTTAATATCTACTGAATGGAGTACATTATTGCGAACACAAATTGATTGAAATTGTCTATTATTAATTTTTCCTCTATCTTCTTATTCTAGATAATAATATGATTTTTCAAGTTAAATAAACACAGTTGAAGGTGTCATATCTGATAATAGTAGTAGCACTTTGAAATGTAATTGTGGCACTGATAGTAGTAGCACTTTAAAATGTAATTATGGCACTGATTTTTTTCGTATACAGAGTTATATTGGCTCCTCTCACAAGGCAAAGATTTTAAGAAAACATTCGACATTAACATGCGGCATTGGACTGGCACGCTAGAGAACCTCCAATGCAGCTTTTGCTTAGAGTAGTAGCTAATGCAGGTTTATATGGATGATATGCTTAGGGATTGTATTCATGTGTTTGTGTAACATGTTCATGTATTTGTGCAATCTGATCATATATCTGCGTGACATATTCAAGAAGTAATTAGCGCAGGTTGACCACATGCTTAGACCACGGCTGTTGATGTGGTTGTGCAACGTATTCATGTATTTGTTTCAGGTGGTCATGTTTTTGTGTAGCTTGTCCATGTGTGTGGAGTTCATTCTTATGATAGTTTGGAGTTATAGGGCTTATTATGATGCTAATTGTCACATTTTTTATGTAACAGACATTTTGTAAAGTTTGTTTTCTCTGTAGGAGCAAACTAAATTTTGTAAAGTAGTTTGAATGAACTGGATCTCCCATGTCGTGAGCGAAGTGTATGGTGCAGTTTATGATCATGTAAAGGGAACAAGTCTTGAAGAGGTACTAGTCTCAATAGAAAAAATGTTGATGGTATATTGGTACTTATGCTGAAATGCCAACTCTTGTGACATGTTGGAGTTAACCAGTGGATGTTAACATATCCCTAGGGATTATGTTCAAGTGATTGTGTAGTATGTTTCTGTGTTTGCGGGGCATGTTCATGTAGTAACTTTCTACATGTTGATATTAGCCCAAATGCTCAAGTCTTGTGTTCTTGTTGGATTAGTTATGTTTAAGTAAGATGCAATGCTGTATGTTTTTTCCTTTAACAAATAGACATGAAAAATTTTGAAAAACACCATATGATATAATTACTACGACCAGTCCAGACAAACAGAGATGAAAAACATTTAATCACATGATGAAAAAACAGATTTTCATCACACAATAACAAAACGTGAATCGAAAAACTGGAAGAGATTAACAACAGAAAACATTGAAAGTAACATACTGGCTAATAACATGAAGTTTCAAAATACAGAAGCAAAAAAAATCCCAAAATCCGCTTTGTCTTGCACCCACTACATATTGTTCTTTCACCTGGTCAATTTGCAAATCACTCACTTCCCCGCCCCCCCCCCCCCCACTACTTTCCTCTTCTAAAACCCACACGTCAGACTGAAGTTGGTCCTCCCAGCATATGTGGGAAAGCATATTAGAGATGTGGATTCGCTCAGTAATGGATATTCCATGCACGATTGTAGACCACGTACACTCCAAGCATGTCATGTGCTCCCATCTGAGAATGTGCTTTGCCATTACGTTGTTCTCCTCACGAATCATGTTTAGTGCCTTAGACAATGATTTAAAATCACTACGCTCAAGTTGTTCTGCTTTTTTCTTTGGAGCATGATAGTCCATTACTGCTAATTGGCGACAAATATTTGTGGATTTGTCCATGCGGTATTGCCACTCCAGCAGCATTGTAGAATAATTTTTCTGGCTTTAGAACATTGATGGCTGCATGTCATACCAAAATTCTCCCGTTGTCTCCAATGCCCAACACCTTCCCATCCATTGATATATCACACGGGGTGTATATTGTGGCAAGAAAGTAGGCGGATTTTCACAGGAAAATGAGCTTGAGGAAACCATGAACTTGAGAGCTAAGTGAACAACCAGTTACTACATGAACTGCCATCTACTAAAGCAATTAACACAGACAACAAGTACATTAACAATATATGTGATCAAATGAACTGAATATTTTTACTGAATACCTGAATAGGGATTTTAGTAAGAACTTTTATCCGGCAACCGATAGAGCTACAATGGTATGTGCCAAACTCAATTCCTTAGATTTCTTCAACCTACCGATACATATATAGAGGTTTCAGCACTTAGTTGCCCACTCACAACTATCAAAAACAAAGTTTAATTTTGAAGTGACCGAAGTTGAATTTGAAACGACTCTTCTTAACGGCAAAAATAAATCAGGAATATTGCTGTGAAAAATGTTAAACTACTGGCAATATATGTGTGAACACCCTGCAGTGACGACTACTAGCAGGAGGGTGCCAAGCCTTCTTCTTATCATGCCGCCAAATCCAAAGCAAATCTAAATACAGTTCTAATTCATACTGCCTAGCACTCCATCAACGATCAAACAGTAAATATTTGGTGGTTGGGAGATTTGTTGTACCACCAAATATTTGGTGGTTGAATTGAATTGAATTGAATATTAGCTAATAGCATTAACATTTGGTTGTTGGCAGATCATCTTCGACTACTATAAGAATTGTTGTATTTCCCGGATGACAAATGCCACAAATATAATTGGAGGAGAAAGATTATCTGCAAAATTGATCACTTAGATCCAATGGAACCAGTGACAAGTCTTGAGAGTGCCGGTATCTATTATCTCGGGTATGTGACCCGATTTCTGCTCATGCATCCCTGCAATGACCATGAACGTGCATGGCAGGCCAATCCAACAATGTACCTTGGCTTCCTACACCAAGACATTAAACAGAAGATTGTTGAACAGAAGTAACTCCAACTGAATTTGAGTTGATGTGGGAAGTCATCCCACATCTGACAGCTCTTCGTTGCCCCTCCACAGTCTTACTGATCATGAGTTTGCACTTGGTCGATATCGAGAAGAGAATAACCTCCTAGCAAAAAGGCTACAACGCCGTGCGATGCTAAATATGTGTGCTAATTTCTGTGATGACAATGGATGGACTCTAACCTCAAAATAAAGAGAGTCCATTTTTTCTTTTCCAATCTATGCGGGACCGGAGAAGCCTCTCCCCTCTGAGAGGATAGGCACACAGATGAACATGTCTAGATGATAGGCGTCCTTTCCTTAGATGGGTTGTTTCTCTGATGGAATTTTCCACTTGAAGGCCACTTATTACCCCTTTTATTTTCTCTATTCTCATGCTTGGCTTGTTTAGTTTTATCATAATCCTTCTGTCCCTGTTTTTTTTTTAAAAATACATTCCTTATCTGGAATGGTTCTCAGTATTAGCTATGCAATGATAAACTTTATGATTTGAATATTAATGGTAATCCCAAGTTTTATAGGTCTAACAAAAAGTTAAAAATATATTATTACTAGAAGTATGCAAACAAATAGCCGAACACCTTACAAAACCACGTTAAAACAATCCCCGGCATTTGGTAAACCTGTACTAGTTAGTGCATGAACATGCCACACAGACACATGAATAATTGGTACGCATACATGAATAGGATACAAAACAGCATGAACACAATTCTCAATATATAGATAACTGACATTTACCATAAACACATGAACACTCGCTACAAATACATGAACATCATACATAACCACATGAACACTCCCGACTGGGGTCGGGCAGACTCTGGCACACGGAGCAGTCGCCAGCTCTGTTCTATCCAAGACAGAACGAGCCAGATTCGGGCTGGCGCAGGTTCCATTTCTCAAGGCCAGTGCCAGTTCATCTCTGGGCGCACTCCCCTGTTTTGAAGCACTTCTGTCCGGCTCATTTGTAAAGTTTTATGCTCACTGATCTTTACTAATGTTAATCGCCTCCCATTCCTTTTTGTGATGCCCTTGAGAAGATGAAGCCAGCCCTCATGGCCCGTAAAGGAACTCAGAGTTAGCAAGAGTGGGAGATAAGCCTTGCTGTTATTGTCTTTTTCTTAAAAAAATTATTTGCCCCCTCAAATCCATTTGCCTAATATAAATTTATTTCCCAATTTGGCCAATTTAAAATTGAGATATATCAACCACATTTTTAACTTGGCAATGGATTTTATAGTTACTTTCTAAATATTTTTTTCTAAACACTCTTTAGACTCCATTTGATACAGAAGAAGTGCTCTTTATAGCATGGTGGAGTGTTTTGGTAGCTGATTAAATAGGATAATTCCAAATGTGTTATCCCTTAGCATTTGCTTGATGTGTTTCCTTCTGCCATTGTGTATGCAATTTCTTGTATTTTCCTAACCTTATAATTCTAACTATTAATTTTGCCCTCTAAGGTTAGAACAGATGTAGCCCTCTATATTGAGCATGGTTTGATTTTTTATGTTTTTTAACCCTTGGTTTCCATCCTGCTTATCTCTTAATGAACACTAAAATTCTCTCTTCTTATTCATTGTCTCTTGCTTCCTAAGATAGTGTAACATTTGGTTTTTATTTTTTTTCATATACTACTTGGATTTCATTTCCTTTTGTTTACTTACTCCGTTATATTAGGAAGTTGTGGAAGAAACTGAATTTGCTACTTTCACTTTGTGCCGGCTTACGATAGGGTTACACCAGAAAACATTTTTCTTTAGTTTTGGGAAAAACATGGATAGATCATAGCCAGGTGCAAAAGATTTTCAATTTTCTCCCTAAATGCTTGCATCAAGTTTCACAATCACTCGAACACAACCACACAAACATATGAACATCTATCACAAATACATTAACATCATACATAACAACATGAACACAATCCTCAACATATAGCCAACCTTTCACAATCACTTTAACACAGCCACACAAACACATGAACACTTGCGACAAATACATGATCATCCTATATAACTACATGAACACCTACCAACCATATAGCCAACCTTTCACAACCACATGAACACAGCCACACAAACACATAAACACAAGCCATAAATACATAAACATCCGATATAACGACATGAATACCTGCTAACCATATAGCCAACCTTTCACAACCACATTAACATAGCCACAAAAACACATGAACATCTTACATAACCACATGAACACCAGTCAACCATATAGCACCTTTCACAACCACACTAACACAGCCACACAAACACATGAACACCTACCATAAATACATAAACAATTAACATAACAACATGAACACAATCCTTAACACGTAGCCAACCTTTCACAATCACATTAACACAGCCACACAAACGTATGAACACTCGCCATAAATACATGAACATCATACATAACCACATCAACACAATCCTCAATATATTTACCACATTTCACAACCACACAAACACATGAACACCTACCACAAATACATGAACATTATACATAACCAAATGAAAACCTGACAACCATATAGCCAACCTTTCACTACCACACTGACACACCCACACTGTTGGAAAGTATGCCCTCTTAGACTAGGTTTCTGATGTAAATATCGAATATTTTAATAAAAGAATTTATTTTCAGAAAACATTTGTGAATTTACTTTTTATTTGTGCACAATTTCGTTTGGAACAAACCTATTGTGTTTAAATAAGTGATCCATGTGAATGATGGTCTTTCACAGTAAGGTATGGATCACGGGTTATTTAAACACATAAACATTTGTTCTTAACCCATTGATGAGAATGGGAATCTCACCATGTTTAGGTTATTATGTTATGAATTCCAATGGGGAATGGCATATATTTAGCCAGTGAGTAGTCCACTCACTTCATGACATAAGCGTATTTCAAATACATAGGACAGGACCTGTAGTAGTGGTTTCTAAAAGTACTATATGGTAGAAACCTAGACTACTACCGCTACAGTGTGGACTAGTACTCTACGGCTTGAGTATGAGTTGGTGATCTGACGAAACTGGAAGCATATACTTTGATATTCTATAGTTGAGGTTCTATGGTAGAATCAATATACTTGTGTATTGGGTATATGTAACTAGTTAGTTAAGATAGACTTGTACAAGATAGTTTTTACACAATATCGCCCCTTGTGGTTGTCCGAATGATCTAAAATGTCTAGGGCCCTGAGAAACATGACTTGGATGTTAGCTTTAGGGTAGCTCCCTTAGAAAGCGGAAACACTCTAGGAAGTCGTGGATCATTAGACTAGAAGCCTAAGGATGGTAGATATTATTTAGAAGGGTGTTAGTACACTTCTTCCTCTCTAAATGTACGGTGATGTGTAGGGGAGTATTTTAGTCATTTCACCTGTAGGTCGGAGACTTTGCTAACGCAGCATTATCCTTGGGGTCAATATTTTCTTATGGTGATATTAAAAAATATTTAAAATGTAAAATACTGCTATTTATATGGTAGGGATATTTTGGTCATTTTAGTAGCCAACGCGGTGTGTCTTTTTTGTCCTCGAAATAGCCCATAAGTCCTAATTAATTTTGGGTTGAGGAATTGGTCTCAGTTAAAGAGGATTTTATTTTATTTTATTTTATTCAGGAAGTCTAATTTATTATTAGACTGGAATAAAAATAAATAAATAAATAAATAAGAGTTGAGAGAAATTTATTATCTGGTTTAATTGGTTAATTAATTATTCAGTGCCTAGATCCAATTTGAATAATTAGAAAATTAACCTGAGTTTAAACTAAAGGGAAATAATTAATGGTTAATTATTTATTGGGTTATTTATATAAGCCCAAGAAATAAATAATTAAAGTTTAATTATTTTTTGGTTCTTTTGGACTCATTAATTATTTATTGGATTATTTCTACAAGCCTAGGAAATAAATAATTAATGTTTATAATTTTGGGCTTTTGGGGTCCAAGAAAAATAATAAATATTATTTTGGCCCAATAACTTAGACCATAGGGTTTCTTCCAGATACGATTCAGAAGAGTTTAGGGTTAAGCCAAACTTACTCTACTGATAACATCCGAGTGTTTGAAATATTATATCCCGGGAGATATTGTTATCAAATATCTGAGACCTAGGTTTGGCTAACCATAACACACGTCTCTTGGAAGGAAAAACCCTAGTTTTTTTCCTAAAGTTTTTCTCTCCCTCTCGTGAGTCTTTCCCTCTCGTGTGACTCTCTCTTTCTCGTGAGTCTTCCTTCTCTTGTTGTTCTTGGTGCTTAGCTAATCAATAGCAATAGAACCAAGAAGGATTGAGACCACTCCTCCTCACCCTTTGTTTCACCAACAAGGATTGAGGCAGTGGAATATTCCGTGATCCGAAAAGTTTGGCGTTCATGCAAACGAGGCGAAATAGGAGATTAGCGGGATTCGAATCGGAAGCTTCATCAAAGCAGACAAGAAAGGGTTGTTCCTGTGGTTCAATCCGCTCTTTCATAACCTAAAGGCTTTAAGGCACGCAAATGTATGGTCTAAACGCTTCCGTGCTACTATTGTTCTTTGTTTTTTTTTTCTCTCTCTCTGTTTTTTTCGTTCCAGAAGCATGCTCCTCTGTTTCTTTTAAACCATCAAAGTGGTATCAGAACCATGTGTTTTGATCAACTTATGGAGCATGTTAGTTAATAAAAAATGGAGAAGACCATTGTTTAGTGCTTGAGCCTGTGATCTTTCACTGTTTTGGTATGGGATAGGCATTCTTGTAAGCTTCATAGTGGCAGCATAGAACCTCTGTAAAATTTTTGCTTTGATAGAACGGTCGTGTAAACCCAATTTGAAGGGTATAGGCGAATGTGGTTTTGGTTTGGATGAGTTTTTTGTAATGAAAAATTTCCAAAAAAGCCGCGGAAGAAATAGTAGGAAAAAAAACGCAAACAAAACCCAGAAGACAACTCGCACAGAAGAAACGAAGAAGACATGTACTGTTGCTATGCCGCCGATGGAGCCAAGCCGGAGCCGAGCCGCGGTCTGTTGCTGTGCCTGGAGCCGACGTCCGCAGCACCCGAAGCCGAGCCGCTTATGCAATTTGCAATTCGCATGCAAATTGTGAATTGCAATTGCATTCAGATAAATACGCGGGTTAATCGGGGAACCAAGCGAGCGATGGAGCGGGCGGGCTTCGTGGGTTGCAACAGAAGGAGATCCGGTGCGGCTGGTGCACCGAGCTCGCAAGTGGACCGCAGAGCAAAAGGGCGCTGATCCAGTGCGGCAGGTGTACATGGACCGGCAGTTTTTTTTTTAGCAATTTTCTTTTGTTTTTTTTTTTAGTCTTGGGTCCCATACCAAGCGAAGTTAATATTTTTGCAATAGTTATTATTCTTGGAATATATTTTCATAAAAAATATCAGTAAGGGATTTTAGGATTAAACAAGACCATTAATTAATTAATTAATTAATTAATGTGTTTAATTCTATTATTTGGGCACTTAGATTTAAAAAATAGAAATGAATAAAAACGTTTACTGTTTTCTAACATGCTTTTTTTTTTTTTTTGGTGTACCTATGTGCGCATTTTCTCAGAGACCAAAGTCTTTGGGAACATTGTTGACAAGAAAACATTTTTCTTTAAAAAATTAAATGGTTATTTTAATTTGTACAAAAATTAATCCTTAGATATTTTCTCAAAGGATTTAATCCTTGACATAGAAAATATATTGGATTTAGATATTTTTGTAAATTAAAATAGAAAGCCATTTTGTTTTATTTTGTACTAGAAAAATTGTTTTGTCAAATAAACTTGAGACCAAAGTCTCTAGAAACTTTTAATTGGAAATTTTTTGAAATCATTAAGTTATTAACTTAAATAAAATTAGTCCATGGAAAAATATGTCAAAGGATATAAACCTTGACATAGAGATTTTAATGAATTTAGATATTTTATTTTTAAGTTAAGGAAAAATTTAATGAAAATTTCAAAAGGATATTTTTCACAGGAATCTTTATTTTTAAAAGACTAAGTGGGAGAGGGGTTCCAACGGCCCTACGGCTTCCATCACGATCCTCATTAGAGATTGTGAGTCCCCTCGCATCACCCTGGGAGTGAACCCGTATAGGATGGGAATACCACAAGGATCTAGATCTAATGGAGGGATGTAATTAATAACCCGGGGCATGTACTATGATCGGCCAACCCACCTTGGAGGTTATAGTGCGAAGTATGTCCATAGGAAATGAGAGGAAATGGCCATCCCCTCGATGGAGTTATCCTCTAGACCATTACCTAAAAAGGAAATTAATTTGTGAAGGTTAATACACTTAGCTTAGAGAACTGTTAATCTTCCTAAGAAGCTATGTCAGTTTTTCTAAGAGACAAATTATTTTCAGTGCACAAATTTATTTTGTTTTCACAAACTAAATCCTTTCTTTTATTTTTCAGAAATGGTAAGAGATTCTTTTAGTCCATTGGTCGTTATTCTCAGGGAGAATAAGTTAACGAGTCCAAACGATGTGGACTAAAAGAGGAACCTGGACATAATACTCATAGCCGAGGAGTATAAGTATATCCTTTACGAGACCTGCCCTGTGATCGGGGAAGGTTCCACCGCCGAAGAGTGAGAGGCTAAGAATGAGTGGAAGAAGGCTGACGAAATGGCACATTGCTATATGTCAGCCTCCATGTCTAATGTGCTCCAGTTAAAACATGAGCACATGGCTTCTGCGCATGACATCAGTCAGTCATTGGCCACTATGTTTGCAGATAAAAGCCATCCCACAAGGCAGGAAGCTCTTCCAACTATAATCAACACTAAGATGGCTGAGGGAGCATCAATCAGAGAGCATATGCTTAAGATGATTGCTGCTTTCTAGGAGGCAGAAATCTTAGGGACTGTCATTGACCCCGAGAGTCAAGTGAACATAGTTCTCGAATCTCTACCAGGTTCCTTTATTCAGTTCAAGTTGAATTACAACATGAACAAGTTAAACATGAGTTTAACTGAGTTAATGAAGGAACTCTAGATGGCAGAGAAGGTCATGAAGCTACAGTCAAAGGCAATGATTGCTAAGACTTCTTCCTCAAGAACTGGGCCCAAGCCCAGAAAGTTCAAAAGGAAGAAGGGAAATGCAGCAACCCAGCCCAAGACCCAACCCAAAGATAAATCAAAAGGCAAATGCTTCAAATGTAGGAAGAAGAGACACTAGAAAAAGGAGTGTCCAGATCTTCAAGCCAAGAAAAACCCCACAGGTAATGTTTTCTATCTAGAGTCTATATCAATGGTTGGATCAACTTCCACTTGGATTGTTGATTCAGGAGCCACTGATCATATCTGTAACTTCTTGCAGGGGTTTAGAAAGATTAGAAGACTCAAGAAGGGCAAACATAGGCTAGGCATGGGAAATGGAGTACAAGTCTGGGCCCTTACAGTGGGAGAGCTGGATCTTATTTTTTATTGTAATAGAATAGTGGTTTTAAAAGATATTTTATATGTACCTAGTTTTCGTCAGAATTTAATTTCAGTTACAAAACTAATAAATCAAGGATATTCTGTCTCTTTCCATTCTAGGATTTCTATCAGTAGAAATGGAGAAATTTTATGTACTGGGCACATGTATGGAAATCTATTCTTCTTAAACCTTATTAACAATCAATCAAATAACGCTCAGTCTGAACCTTTAACTAAGAAGAAAAAGACCAATGTCAATGACTCATACCTTTGGCATCTAAGGTTGGGTCATATTAACTCAGCCAAAATTCAGAGGCTAATCCATTATGGGATTTTGGGCTCATTGAAATTGAAAAAATTGGCCTCAATGTGAATCCTGCCTAATAGGAAAGATGACCAAAAGGTCATTTACAACAAAGGCGGATAGAGCCAAGGAGGTATTGAGTCTTGTTCACACTGATGTGTGTGGTCCATTGTCTACACCAGCTAGAGGAGGTTTTGAGTACTTCATCACTTTCATGAATGATTGTACAAGGTATGGTTACATTTACCTGATGAGATGCAAGTCTGACTCTTTTGACAAGTTCAAGAAGTTTAAGGCTAAAGTGGAGCATCGATAGATAAATTAATCAAAACATTGCGATCAGATCGTGGTAGAGAGTACCTCCTGGGTGAATTCAAGGATTACACGGTACATCATAGGATAGTATTCCAGCTCTCTGCACCGGGGACACCCCTGCAGAATGGAGTAGCTGAGAGAAGGAACAAGACATTGATAGAAATGGTTCGAAGTATAATGTCTCATGCTACTTTTCCAGTGTCCTTTTGGGGATATGCCCTGGAAACAGCGGCATACATTCTGAACTTGGTGCCTTCCAGGTCAGTACCTAGAACTCCCTATGAGATGTGGAGTGGGCGTAAGCCAAGTCTGAATTATCTCAGGATATGGGGTTGTCCAGCTTATGTACTGGTCAAGAGAGACAAGTTGTAACCAAGATTAGAATTATACTATTTTATTGGGTATCCAAAAGGGACAAAGGGTGGTTACTTTTATCATCCTAAGGAGCAAAAAGTACTAATTAATACCAATGCTAGATACTTAGAAGTTGATCAAAGTACTTCCACAAAAGGTTCAACTAGGTTAGAACTTGAGGAGAGGTTATCTATGGAATCAACTTCTTCTGACCCGATTCTGGAACAAGAAGAGGCACAGCCTCAAGAGCCTGTACAAATGGAGCCTCGTCATAGTAGGAAAGTGTCTAGGGTTCTAGAGATATGGACTGGAGAAGCTTTTGAGCTGGTCTCCGACCATCAGGAACAAGACCCCACTAGATACGAGGAGGCTATTGCTGATGCTGATGCAAATCTATGGCATGAAGCAATGAAAGCCGAGATTAAGTTTATGTACTTCAATCAGGTTTGAGATCTTGTAGCTTCACCTAAAGGGATAAAACCCATTGGGTGTAAGTGGGTGTATAAGAGAAAGAGGGGAGTGGATGGGAAGGTGAAAACCTTCAAAGCTAGGCTTGTGGCGAAAGGGTATACTCAGAAAGAGGGGATCGATTATGAGAAAACATTTTCCCCGATAGCCATGCTTAAATCCATCCATATCCTCCTTGCCATCGCATGTCATTATGACTATGAGATATGGCAAATGGATGTCAAGACGGCATTTTTAAATGACCATCTTAGCAAAAACATCTATATGTCCCAACCGGAAGGCTTTATTGCTAAAGGCTAAGAACATATGGTTTGTAAGTTTAAGAAGTCCATTTATGGACTTAAGCAGGCATCGAGAGCATGGAACATTTGTTTTGACGAGACTGTAAAGTCTTATGGTTTCATTCAAAATGAGGATGAACCATGCGTATACAAAAAACTTGAAGGCATTAATGTGGTTTTTCTTGTCTTGTATGTGGATGACATTCTACTCATTGGAAATGATGTAGGGTCATTGTCATCTACAAAGATTTGGCTGTCTAGTCAATTTAGTATGAAGGACTTAGGAGAAGCCAGATACATTTTCGGGATTAGACTTCTTAGAAATAGAAAGCAGAGAATGTTAGGATTATCCCAAGCGACATATATTGACAAGATACTAGCTAAGTACAGTATGGACTCATGCAAGGGAGCTTTAATCCCTTGTAGACATAGGTTGTCATTTTCTTCAAGGGACTGTCCTAAGTCTTAAGAAGAAAATGTCAAAATGAGTAGGATTCCCTATGCTTAGGTTGTGGGAAGTCTCATTTACGCCATGCTATATATTAGGCCATATATCTGCTTTGCCGTAGGTGTAGTTAGCAGATATCAGTCAAACCCTAGGGAGGTTCATTGGCAAGCTGTAAAGTATATTCTCAAGTACCTCAAGGGAACGAAAGATTATATGCTAGTTTACAAGGCTGATGATTTGGTTCCTATGGGATACATAGACTCAGACTTCCAGGCGGATAAGGATGAGAGAAAATCCACTAGTGGATATGTCTTCACCTTGTCTAGAGAAGCAATTTCATAAAGAAGTATCAAGCAATCTTACATTGCTGACTTAACCATGGAAGCTGAGTATGTGGCAGCTTCGGAGGCATCCAAGGAAGCAGTCTGACTCCGGAAGTTCCTTTCAGAACTTGGAGTCGTATCACATATGGACAGGCCGGTTGTGATGTATTACGACAATACTGGAGCAGTATCGCAATCTAAGGAACCTCGGAACCACAAGAAGGGGAAGCACATCGAGAGGAAGTACCACCTGACCCAAGATTTCATCCAGAGATGGGAAGTCATGGTGGATCAGATTGCCTCAAAAAAAAATCTAGCAGATCCATTCACCAAGCCTTTGGTTGTGAAAGTCTTCAAGAGACACTTAGACACCATAGGGGTGGGCACCTATGGACTTACCTAGTCTTAGAGTGTATGTGGGAGATGTATGTGGGAGATTGTTGGAAAGTATACCCTCTTAGACTAGGTTTTTTATGTAAATATTAAATATTTTCATAAAAGAATTTATTTTCAGAAAATATTTGTGAATTTACTTATTATTTGTGCACAATTTCGTTTGGAACAGACCCATTGTGTTTAAATAAGTGATCCATGTGAATGATGGTCTTTTACAGTAAGGTATGGATCACGGGTTATTTAAACACAAACATTTGTTCTTAACCTATTGATGAGAATGGGAATCTCATCATGTTTAGGTTATTATGTTATGAATTCCAATGGGGAATGGCATATATTTAGCCAGTCAATAGTCCACTCACTTCATGACATAAGCGTATTTTGAATACGTAAGACAGGACCTGTAGTAGTGGTCTCTAAAAGTACTATATGATAGAAACCTAGACTACTACCGCTACAGTGTGGACTAGTACTCTACGACTTGAGTATGAGTTGGTGGTCTGACGAAACTGGAAGCATATACTTTGATATGCTATAGTTGAGGTTCTATGGTAGAACTAATATACTTGTGTATTGGGTATATGTAACTAGTTAGTTAAGATAGACTTGTACAAGATAGTTTCTACACAAGATCGCCCCTTGTGGTTGTCCGAACGATCTAAAATGTCCAGGGCCCTGAGAAACATGACTTGGATGTTTGCTTTAGGTTAGCTCCCTTGGAAAGAGAAAACACTCCAAGAAGTCGTAGATCATTGGACTAGAAGCCTAAGGATAGTAGATGTCATTTAGAGGGGTGTTAGTATACTTCTTCCTCTCTAAATGTACGGCGATGTGTGGAGGGGTATTTTAGTCATTTCACCTATAGGTCGGAGACTTTGCTAACGCAGCATTGTCCTTGGGGTCAATATTTCCTTATGGCGATATTAGAAAATATTTAAAATGTAAAATACAGCTATTTATATGGCCGGGATATTTTGCTCATTTTAGTAGCCAAGGCAGTGTGTCTTTTTTGTCTTCGAAATAGCCCATAAGTCCTAATTAATTTTGGGTTGAGGAATTGGTCTCAGTTAAAGAGGATTTTATTTTATTTTATTTTATTTTATTCAAGAAGTCTAATTGATTATTAGACTGGAATAAAAATAAATAAATAAATAAGAGTTGAGAGAAATTTATTGTCTGGTTTAATTGGTTAATTAATTATTCAGTGCCTAGATCCAATTTGAATAATTAGAAAATTAACCTAGGTTTAAACTAAAGGAAAATAATTAATGGTTAATTATTTATTGGGATATTTATATAAGCCCAAGAAATAAATAATTAAAGTTTAATTATTTTTTTATTCTTTTGGGCTCATTAATTATTTATTGGGTTATTTCTACAAGCCTAGGAAATAAATAATTAATGTTTATTATTTTGGACTTTTTGGGTCCAAGAAAAATAATAAATATTATTTTGGCCCAATAGCTTGGACCATAGGGTTTCTTCCAAATACAATTCAGAAGAGTTTAGGGTTAAGCCAAACTTACTCTACTGATAACATCCGGGTGTTTGAAATATTATATCCCAGGGGATATTGTTATCAGATATCTGAGACCTAGGTTTGGCTAACCATAACACACGCCTCTTGGAAGGAAAAACCCTAGTTTTTTTCCCAAAGTTTTTCTCTCCCTCTCGTGTGACTCTCTCTTTCTCGTGAGTCTTCCTTCTCTTGTTGTTCTTGATGCTTTGTTAATCAATAGCAATAGAACCAAGAAGGATTGAGACCACTCCTCCTCACCCTTTGTTTCACCAATAAGGATTGAGGTAGTGGAATATTCCGTAATCCGAAAAGCTGGGCGTTCATGCAAACGAGGCGAAATAGGAGATTAGCGGGATTCAAACCAAAAGCTTCATCAAGCGGACAAGAAGGGATTGTTCCTGTGGTTCAATCCATTCTTTCACAACCTAAAGGCTTTAAGGCACACAAAGGTATGGTCTAAATGCTTTCGTGCTGCTATTGTTCTTTGTTTTTTTTTTCTCTCTATTTTTTTCGTTCCAGAAGCATGCTCCTCTGTTTCTTTTAAACCATCACACACAAACACATGAACACCAGCCACAAATACATGAACATCATACATATCCACATGACCACAATCCTGAATATATTCCCAACCTTTCACAACCACATGAACACAGACAAACCTACACTAGTCATCTTATGTACTAACCACTCAAACACAAAATTAAAAACACCATTTATATATCATACATTAACGTTGAAGCACAAACACCACATGTTTGATTAAGACCATATGCTATCCATTAAACATATATAATAATGTATCACCTATAACATGGACTTGATAAACAATAACTATTCATCCTTGTTTAATATCCATTAAACATCCAACATGAAAATATAGTCTATAGAGGGGCTCAGTAGAATTCAAATATTGGCAGGCTTTCTTATGTTAAGCAATAACATTTGTGTTGCTGCTCCTTAGTTACAGCACCTTAGTCTAATTTAGAAACCTTAGTCACACTATGAAGGGGAGCCTCCCTCCCACTTAGCGATGTAGCATTTCCAGATGATAAGTTAGTTCTCCGTGTTCGAGCATCTCCCATGCCTTGTCTGTCTCAACCATCATTTCCAGTGATTAGCAACCTAGCTAGGCAACTTCAGCTCGTGGCATATCCGTTCTCACTCCTCATTTGCATTGGCTGTCATTAATGCCCCGCAAGATTGCACACGGTACCGATTGGCATTAACCTGTCCAGTTGCGTTTCAACAGAACATAAAATTAGATCTATGTATGTAAAAGAGATAAAATTGAAATCTGATATTAATACTTTCCTCTTGGATTACCTTGGTCACAAATGGGTCAATTCGACCCACCACCATTCTATGAATTGTATAGCCATAATCCTAGTGTCACGCCTAATAATTAGTAACAACAAATAGCATACGAACACTATTAGAGAAATGCATCAAATTAAATTCTTTCGCAACTGTGGATAACTTAATTAAAAGCTTACTCCATGTTTGTGCCGCATCGGGATACACTGGCTGCATAAATCTTAAATGGCCTAGACAACGGATAAGCGAAGAGGTATACCAATTTCGGAACCGTATCGGAGACATATCCCTACAATTTAAATAAGAAAAATAGCATCTTTTTAAATCTTCTTTAATTGTTGTTTATGTAACAAATGATCAATCATAAGATGCTATAATTTAATGATTGAGGTGAAACAGGGAGAACTAACCACAAATTTGGCTAGTGATGAAATAAATGCTGGTGATATCCCAAGGGTAGGGTCAAGAATATCGATGCGCCTCTGTGTAACATCAATTGATAGTATAAACCATATAGTATTCACCTCGAACGGAATTAAAAACTGCATGTTTAGATTTGGAAACAAATCATGCTACTCGAATACGAAATTCAAGCAAATTATACTAATAATGTTTTTACGCCAATGAAATATGACCAAAATACAAGAATAGAGGTTAGCCATATACCAAATCACGTCGGGTAAAATCAAACCCTAACTTGGTAGAATCGAAGCACTCTTTAAATTCCTTAACAAGGACTGATGTTGCCATCCTCTTAGTTAATGTCGACATCAACTTATCCTGATAGTATAACGGTTATTGGCATAGAATTTGCTTTGACTTTATTGTGTATGATTAAAATGTTAAAATATATTAAAAAAATGCATTGCCAAAGATGTATCTCAGGTGCAACCCATGCCATACAGTTTGATTGAGCAAGTCCACATAGCAGCCCATCAGCTGGCCATAAATAAAAAATAAAACTAGTATAAGTCTCTAACAATAAAACACACATGGAAAGAGACACATTATGCATACGAAGTACCTTTCTTGTCACATGCTCCGCCTTATAGAGACAAGCAAGATCACCGCAGTTTAGCACATGGCCATAGATACGAACAAGGACCTCACTTAAAAATGAAATAGGAAATTATATCAGATAATTTGTTTAGGTTGACACGAAGGAGTAAAATATAATGTTAACATCCATTACAATATTTGAATTAAAAACAACCTCGGCTCACGACTTAGATCCCAAGCATACTTTGCCAGTTTTTTTTCGATATCAAGTAACTTTCCACCGACAGCCTTAACAAACTCATTTGAATCTAAAATTTTACTCCCTGTTGTCCTTCTAAGAGGTGGAGGCATTGTCAATGTTGCAATATCATATTGTTGGGTGACGACAGGTGGCATTGGGGAGCTATATGGCTCATCTTGAGTGCAATCTTTACTCCGGCTACTCTTTCGAACAGAGAGGGTGGGGATTGTCTGCTCTTGAGAAGTCGTTGGAGCATCAATGACTATCGAAGCTGCTGCACTTGTCTGCCCCGTTGCTCCTCGGCCATACCGACCTCTAATCCGATTGCTTCTACGGAGAAAGGTCCTGCTACTAAGAGAAGGCCCTACATGCCTTTCTCGGGCCCTTCTTGATGTCGTTGCTCCTTGGGAAGGGGGCTATTCTTGCAGGGGCTGTGGGGGGCTGTCATCGTCATCATCATCCTCCTCCTCCTCTTCATTCTCCTCCTCACGCTCACTACTAGACCTATTAGAGGGGTCTGTCGTCTCTGTCATATCCTGGGGGGATCTCTCCCCTCTCGCATCTGCCCTAACCCTATCGGACGGCACACTACCGGACCTATTAGAGGGGCCTACTGTCTCTGTCATATCTCGGGAGATCCTCCCCCTCCTGCATCTACCCCAACCCTATCGGGCGGCACACTACTGAACCTATTGGAGGGACCTACCATCTCTGTCATATCTCGAAGGGATCCTCCCACTCCTCCATCTGCCCCAACCCTATCGATCGGCACGGGAACATCTGCTCGGGGTACTATACCGACATCCTCATTCGCTGCAAGGGCAGTACCCATGATGCACAAACTCTGCATAGTCTATAAAATACTATTTGCCCCGGCCAAGCACTAGTTGTAAAGGGTTTTGAACTATTTCTGTAAAAATAAAAAGACAATCAGTTTATGTAAACAAAAAAAGAAACATTAAATAGTACAACTTACAACTGCAGCGGGGCTAACAACATTCGCGACCTCCTCAAAAATACGGCCAGCATCTGGATGTACGTGGCCATGTGCTTGGGCCTCAAATAAGCCCCCAAAATCAATCTATAAAAAATAACAGTACACAACAAAATCAAAAACTACTGACACAAAGAAATCCCATGAACATTACCAACAGAATACAGAATTCAAGCATATGAATTATCACTTACCTCTCCTCTCCCAAATCCCCCACCTTGTGTTAGCTCTCTTTGAATTCTTGTCCGCACTTCTGCGTCCGACCATGCTGTAGCCCTAGGAATAGTCTTCGGCAGCTGATGGTAAATTACCCTCACCCAAGCAAGATAATACAGCTACAAATCGAACATTAACCATAATAGTCAGTTATGTTGTGAACGAGTGTCTTGCTCATTTAAGCAAATTTAATAACCACGAATTTATTTATGGAAACAAAAAAGAAAAATAAAACTATTACCATTAAAAAATACAGGCATCCCCTAACACATCTCTTTTTGGTTGCCTAGGTTGAATGAATTTCAGCGCACAATCGTTGGCATACATACTCAGCCCAATTCAATAACCCGATGCTTTCTGCATCATGAAAATAACGGGCAACCTCCTTGTTCAGCTGGGCCCATCCCTTTAGTGTGAGAAATGTGGAGACCACGAGTACGACAAATTTTACCTTAAAGTCAAGCCCGGCCTCTATAGCAACCAACTCAACAAGAAGCATCGTGCAGTTGTCTTGCAGCTCCAAAACGATGCCTTCTTGATTCTCATCAGCTGCAGCAATCCCCGACACTCTGCCATTGCCCAGAATACCAAGGCAGAGTTGTATATCCCTAGCTGTAATAAAAAGTCATTTTCCTCCCTCTAATTCAATCACGCATGCATTTAGCCTGAAGTGGTCAATCACCAGAAGCATAGGTCGTACCGAGTCTTGCTGCAATTCAACTGTAGCAGGCCTCCAAATCCAATCTCTTCTACAACTTGGCTTGGCATCACTCATGTTTGCTACCAAGGCTTTCAACATCGTCGCCGAGCATCGAATCGTGGCCTGCTGCTGTGAAAATAATAAAAATTGTTTGTTATGATTTGGAAGCATTAATACTGTGATAATGTCTAACAAAAAAATAATTATCGTACATCTCAAGTCACAGTAACATGCATCTTACCTGGTGTTCGCTAGGTCTCCTATGAGTACTTGAACTTGAAGAAGCTTCCCTGTACTGCTGGAAGGCAGCTTTCCGCCTCTCTTCCTATTCCTATCTCTAACCAGTACACATACCCTGCCAAATAGCTCTAGCTTCTATGCGGGCCTGCCGAACCACATTATCTTTTTAGTAACCACAAAGGCACATAAACCATGAACATTAATAATAGTATTGTTAACTAAGCCTAAGAAAAGTAAGCACAGTGTGGAGGTAGCCAAATTCTTACCCGTGCGTGCCAAGCTCTACCATCTTGGCTACTAGATGTTTGTTGTCTATCCATATAGTCTCTTCTGAAATATCAAATGTCCTCATAAGGCCTTCCCAAAAAAAGGTCCCAATTTTTTATTGCAAATAAAGCTCTCAAAAAGATAAATAACTATAATAAGTCCCTCAGATATCTACTTACAAAAACATAAAGTATGTCCCTGGTGGCCTCCTCGGTAAGGCATGCGCCTCTTGGGCTGTCTGGTCACTTCTTGATGGTCCAGTCGGTTGAGCGCTTGTGGACGGTGCCAATTGCCAAGAAGCTTATTGTGATTCAGTTCTTCTTTTCTTTGTCATGGTGCTACAGCACAGACATCAAATAAAATACCAATTGTTAGTAGGGACCAAGAAATGGTAGCGCATGCAGAGCACAAACTTTGAGTCTATACTTCTTTATCTTCTAATACGACAAAAAAATTTATCGATTTAGTTATTATTTTACTGAAATAATAATTACTCTAAACCTTACGTTTCTTAGAATATAGATTGTCTAACACATATATATGATATCTTAATGATTAATCAATATGTACTTCACATAACAAGTTAGGTCATTCGGAATTCATCATCAACACAACCATATGAACACCTGAGACTAGCCCTAAGTCAATGTACACTAGTTATTGCATGAACACACAACAGAAACACATGAACGAAATACACAATAACATGAACATATTCCCCAAATATACCGTAAACTTGTACTGTTACTACATAAACATGCCAGACAAATATATGAATATATTCACAAATACATGAATACTTTACACAACCATATACCAAAGCATTTGGTCATTCTGTACTAGTTGCTACATGAACTAGCCACACAAACACATGAACAACTTATGAAACTATTTTAATATGAACCTGAAGCATATCGTTAGTTACTACATGGACATTAGCACACAAACACATGAACACATGTCATAACTACATGAATACCTTACAAAACTGCATTGGTCAATCTACACTACTTACTACAGGAACAAGTCATACAAACACATGAACACAAGATATAAAAACATGAACAACTTATGCAACCATATGAACTAGACACAGGAAGCATATCATCAAACAGATGAACAACTGACACAAATTCATCAACACCTTACACAACCACATAAACACAAGCCCTAAGCATGTATGTGTTAGAATTCGTGGATTCCTAAACTCGGAAAACATCCACGAATCCCTCCCGAGGACCCAAGTAAACGATTAAGAAGATCTAAGGTTTAAGAATTATCTCTGGTTGCTGTAATCGAAATCCTTCGATTCTGATTGCAATGTTGTACGTTCAACCCGAACAATCACCAGACGCTGTAGTATGCGAACGTCCTCTATCGGATACACATCGCGAACTCACTCGATACCCGGGGAGTGCTAGCGCCTAGGGTTTGAGAGGTTTTTTTTTCTTTTCTAGTAGAGAATGGCACGAATGTTCTCAACCGAAAAATTGGACTATTGAAAAGACGGCTAGGGTTTTCTTAAAAACCCCCGAACCTCTTAGAGTCCAACCCCAATAATATCTTATCATATTCTAATTTAAATTCAAATTAAATTAAAACTGATATGATAAGATTCTGCCATTATCTCGGTAATTTAACTAATTAATTTACCGAGTCAAATTCTTATAATCTGGACATCATCCAGATACATCGAATGTGGACATATTTCCAGATTCATTATATCTGGTGAATTTTCTAAGTACGATTAACTTAGACATATTTCCAGATTCATCGAACCTGGTCACCAGAAAAATAACCTAACAAGTTCTCTTATTGTGTGACCCTATAGGTTCATTTAACACTAGCAGTGTGCCTAAATCATATTTAAATGGCTCACAAGTTATAAGCGGTTTCTAGCAAAACATTATAACTATCCAGGTTAAATGAAGATCGGTGATCTCTTTGAACCAAACTATAATTTTATATTTAGTCCTTTTGTCATACGATATCCAGATTAAGCATAAGGCACGGAGCATGTCATCCTTATTAAGCTTAATCAATTATTTTTTGATTTCATAGTAGACTGTTCAAACAAATGATATCAATATCTTAGATTGATATATTTGAGCACGACCATGCATTTTTAACAGTCTAACTTATCAAGGGGCCCATGGATATCTCTCCCATAACTGAGAGGGTCAAATTCCTTCACAATCAATCATATTCCTCTCCTTGATTTACTCTATATCCAACAGTAGTCTAATTTATTATCTGGTTAAAGATAACTTTAGACAATGTCAAAATATAGAATTTATCAAGTAGGAAACTATGATGAATTTAGGTCGAAGGACTTTCAATATTATTATGGCTAGAAAGTACTTTTGACATATTCCATGAAGTACTCTCACAGTGGGTCATATCCAATACAATGTTCTCTAACATTTATTTATGTCTTAACTCGATATCACAAATATCCATGGCCAGTAAAACATAGCCATCAAGTCACAAACAAACTAATCTTAATTTATTATTATTCCATATAATAATAATCGATCAGGGACAATTTTAGAATAGTCATTGTATTCATTGTAGGGTTTTACTATCAAGTCACGTACTTGATGACCAACAAAACAAAACTCACTATTCATGGAAAGGAAAGCCTCATATTATTATATAAAACATAATGACAATAGTATAAGTACAAATTGACTCTAGGGCATATCCCCAACAGTATGTTCTATATATAACATATAAATAATGGAAGAAGATTGCAAAGAGAAAAACAACAATCAAGAATCAAGGCATAATCAGTGATATAGCATATCAAAAAGTAAAAGATAAAAATTGTGCTGAAGGGGATGTGAATAGTGCTGAGGGGAAAAGGAAAAGAAAAAAAAAATAGTGGGTGTACTAGAAATGGAAGTTTGAGAAGGAAAAAAAAGTTGTGCGAGACGGGATTATCTTTTTGTACTTGTTACATGTTTTTTGCATCAAAATTTCATTACCCTATTATAGTTCATTGCAGAACATTGGAGAAGATAGCAAAACATAAAAAATTTGTTGCATCAAAAGTTCATTGTAGAACATTGCAGAATACTAAGGAACCTATCATATTCCCTTCTCCGATCCTATTTCTCTCTATTTAGGGTGTACCAGACAGGAAATTAATACCCTATCTAATCAAGTTCCGAATGATAAAAGAATACAGTGGGAGAAATGGGAAAAATCATGTCACTGTACATCCTTCTATCCAAAAATTATCAATCTAACAGTACTCTTCTTGGCATTGTTGGCAATGTGCAAAGCTTGCTACAATAGATTAAGAACCACAATGCATTGCAATAGCCACACAAACACATGAACTACATGGACATTGCCACACAAACACATGAACTATATACCAGGAGTACATGAACACCTTATACAATGAAGATACAAGCCCTAAGCATGTGGTCAATTTGTACTAGTTACTACATGAACAAGCCACACAAACACATACACGTGTGACACAAATACATGAATACCTTATGCAACCATATTAACACGAACCACACTATATATCGTCATACTTGCTACATAGGACATTACCACACAAACACATGCACACCTGACACAAATGTATAAGCACCTTACACGTTCACATGAACACAAGCCTCATCCACATGATAGCGGCTCACTGGTTACTATGTTTTCTATTACAATTATTATTTCATTGAAGACTAGCTACTCATGTTTTCTACTAGTTAATCACATGATATTTACTCAATAATCATCATTAAGATTCTTTACTAGCAATGAAGGTTGTATATCCTCCTTAGATTTTCTTCTCCAAAGCTCTCCAATGACCATGCACGAAGCCCACCAAAAGTTGGAAATGAAGTTATGTCACTCCTTTTCAAGTTAAATTGTTGAAATATAAAGGTATCGTGTGTATATAATAATAACTATCTATTAAAATAACATACATGAGTAATTTCAAATGAAAAATCACTTTCACCTTCAATTTTTTTTCAAGATGTAATCGATAAATTTAGATATTTATCTTAAAAGTTGACACTTTGTGAACACCGAAATAATTAAAAAAAATTCATCTAAAATCTAAGGGTAATGGAAACATAAATCTCAATCCAACATATGCACATACTAACTATATATTATAGAATACACAGAAAGACCACCACCCATGTCTATTGGGAGCCAGCACCCAGACTCACTGGCTTACTAATTATAGCCGTGGCCCCGAGATCAACTATTGCCTCTGTCTTTTTCTCCCAACGATTCCACACCACTGTACAAGAAAACACAGAAGTCGGGAAACATAAAAAATAAAATTTACTAGCATCAGGAATTGTGCGGCCCTAGATCCCTCTTAACATTGCAAAAAGCAATCACACAAGATGAAAGTTTAATTCAGAGTGTCAACATTATCCTATTAAAAGTACGAGCTCTTATATTTGCTTTTTTTTCCAAGGTATCAAACTTTGTACATCTTAGGCTAGTGATATTTATGTATATATAGAGGTAATTCCTGGCTCTTGGTGTTCTGCAACCTAATTGTTTATTGGTGTTTGAAACTTGTTCTCAAGCATCATAATTTATTGTTGGATTGTATGCCCTCTTAGACTAGGTTTTTAATGTAAAATCGAATTATTTAATAAAAGAATTTATTTTCAGAAATTGTTTGTGAATTTACTTTTTGTTTGTGCACGATTTTTGTTTGGAACAGACCCATTGTATTTAAATAAGTGATCCATGTGAATGGTGGTCTTTCACAGTAAGGTATGGATCACGGGTTATTTAACACATAAACATTTGTTCTTAACCTATTGATGAGATTGGGAACCTCATCATGTTTAGGTTATTATGTTATGAATTCCAAATGGAGAATGGCTTACCTTTAGCCAGTGGGTAGTCCACTCACTTCATGACATAAGCGTATTTCGAATACGTAGAACAGGACCTGTAGTAGTGGTTTCTCAAAGTACTATATGGTAGAAACCTAGACTACTACCGCTACAGCGTGGACTAGTACTCTACGACTTGAGTATGAGTTGGTGGTCTAGCGAAGCTGGAAGCATATACTTTGATTTGCTGTAGTTGAGGTTCTATCATAGGGTCAATATACTTGCATGTTGGGTATGTGTGACTAGTTAGTTAAGACAGACTTATACAAGATAGTTTCTGCACTATATCGCCCCTTGTGGTTGTCCGAATGGTCTAAATTATCCAGGGCCCTGGGAAACATGACTTGGATGTTTGCTTTAGGGTAGCTCCCTTGGAAAGCGGAAACACTCCAGGAAGTCGTGGATCATTGGACTAGAAGCCTAAGGATGGTAGATGTCATTTAGGGGGGTGTTAGTACACTTCTTCCTCTCTAAATGTACGGCGATGTGTAAAGGGGTATCTTAGTCATTACACCTGTAGGTCGGAGACTTTGTGAATGCAGCATTGTCCTTGGGATCAATATTTCCTTATGGTGATATTAGGAAATATTTAAAATGCAAAATACAGCTATTTATATAGCAGGGGTATTTTGCTCATTTTAGCAGCCAAGGCGATGTGTCTTTTTGGTCCTCGGGATAGCCCGTAAGTCCTAACTATTTTTGGGTTGAGGAATTGGTCTCAGTTGAAGAGAATTTTATTTTATTTTATTTTATTTTATTTTATTTTATTCAGGAAGTCTAATTTATTATTGGACTGGAATAAAATAAATAAATAAATAAAATAGAAGTTGAGAGAAATTAATTATCTAGTTTATTTGGTTAATTAATTATTCAGGGCCTAGGTCCAGTATGAATAATTAAGAAATTAACCTGGGCTTAAACTAGGGGAAATAATTAATGTTTAATTATTTATTGAGTTATTTATATAGGCCCAAGAAATAAATAATTAAAGATTAATTATTATGGTTCATTTGGGCTCATTAATTATTTATTGGGTTACTTATGTAAGCCCAGAAAATAAATAATTAATATTTATTATTTTTGGCCTTTTTGGGTCCAAGAAAAATAATAAATATTTATCTGGCCCAATAGCTTGGACCTTAGGGTTTTTTCCAGATATGGTTAAGAGGAGTTTAAGGTTAGGCCAAACTGTTTCTCAGGATAACATCCGGGTGTTTTGAAATCCCGGGGAGATGTTTATCAGAGATTGAGAGACCTAGTTTAGGCCGAAATATAAACAACTCTTTGAAAAGAAAAAAAACCCTAATTTTCTTTCCCAAGACACAAGACTCATGTGGTCTCTTTCTCTCCTCTCTCTCACGTTTTTTTCTTCTTGGTTTCTCCTTGGACTTTGCTAACCAATAGCAGGTAAACCAAGGAGAATTGAGACCCTTCCTCTTCACCATAGTGTTCACCAACTAGAGGTTAGGTTGAGGAATATCCCAAGAGCTGGAGAGCTAAGCGTTAATGCAAACAAGGCGAAGTCGAAGGCTAGCGGGTGTTCAACCGGAAGCTCCTTCAAGTGTGCAAAGCGAGGCGATTCCAGCCGTTCAATCTGTTCCTACGCAACCTAGGAGGGTTAAGGAACGCAAAGGTATGATCTTCACGCTTCCGCATGGCCTTTATGGCTCGCGTTTTAATTTTTCTCCAATTTTTTTTTTTTTTTTGCACGGTGCATGCTCCCCTGTTTCTGCATTCCATCATTTATCCCTAGTTACAAGTTGAAGCATTACTGCGTATTACCTTTTGTTGTAATAATAGTATAAAATTTTACAAAATGTATGCTAAGGTGTCTAGTGAAAATGTTAATATGATCTCGTTATATATTTATTTATTGTATTTCTGTATTGTGTTCATATATTTGTATAACACATGACAATGTGCCTATGCTACCATATAGCTACCTTAATGAAAGTGTGAATATACTCTTGCTATATGTCTATGTATTTCTGTGCCATGTTCATGCACTTTATGACCACCGAAACAAATAAAATTTTCATTTAAAATCCAAGACTAATGGAAACATAATATGATTTAAAAAAATATGCATAATAATTACTAATTAAAAAATACACAATAGTCCACCACCCAAGTCTACTGGAAGCTACCACACAGGCACTGGCATACATCATATTTAGATGATGATGATGATGATGATGATGATGATGATGATGATGATGATGATAATAATAATAATAATAATAATAATAATAATAATAATAATAATAATAATAATAATAATAATAATAATAATAATAGATAGATAGATAGATAGATAGATAGATAGATAGATAGATAGATAGTTTACTAGTAATAATGCCAAATCGAGCATTTGATAAGCACAAATCCATAGTATAAAATGTATGTTTAATGTAACTTGTGATGATATTCGTGTCACTTTCAAGATAGTAATTTTCAACTCATTATACGACTGTAATTACTATTTCAAAATGGGTAATCACTACAACTACATATCTTCACTTCAAACTTTTCTAAAAGAAGCCTAAAACAATAATCGTTCATGCCATGAATCTCTCTTACTTTTTGTCAAGAAGCATAGTTAGGTACTATTCTAAAAGAGGAAATATTGTAGGCTATACTTAATGGTAGGGAGATTCGTCACTCTACACTTGAGTTTTGATTCAATTTACTACCCTAAATACATTGTGCATGGAAAGAATGCATTGGAGGGATGCTCAACTAGTAGAAAAGAATGAAGTTTTTAGAGGCAACAGACCACTAGGATATTTTATGCAAAGATGCATATAAGAGTAACATGACATATTTTTTGAATAGAATGATAGTCCTGTATTCAAAAAGATTTGAGAAATTTAAGAATAAGAACAAAGGTTTTCAACATTAACAAGTACATAATGCAAATTTAGAAAGAAAAATATAGTTTTAATTGGTGGTCCAACTCCAACTCACATGACAAATGAAGCCCTTTATATATAGTTTTTCTAATTCCCTTTGTCACTTTTTTAGATGATAAAGAAAGGAAAAGAACAAGTATTAGATGATCTTGCAAAAGGCAATTATTATTTTTAGCAAAACATAGCAATCATAATGTTAGGATAACTCACACTCATTTTACCTAAAGATTCTTTCTCCTTTTTCAAACCCATTCTAGTAATTCCTTTCCCTTAGCATAACAATCTCAAGAGTATCATGTGTTTAGCATACAAGGTTCAACTAATAGTTCTGATACTTTTCAATTAACAGTTCTAATACTTTTCAACAATATACTTACTCCCCTTCATTTAAGCTTAAAGTCCCTCAAGAAATGCAGGATTCAATTCCAAATACAAGCTTCAGTTGCTAAAAAAGAAAAATAAAAATAATAATAATGCCAAAAGAAACGAGATTTAATAAAACTTGGATAAAAAAACCAATTAAATTCTTTTTTATAGACTAAAATGATAAACAACATAAGAGACTTGAAGAATGGAACACTACCTATAGCATCAATTAAGACTACAAATCTAATGGTACATAATAAATTCGTTACACTAATTTTGATGTTCACAAAGAAAATAGCCTTCCAAAATCATTGATATAATTCTCTTTGAATTAAGGAAGCAACAATGAAAAAATCTACTCAGAACAAAAGATGCCTCCTAGCAGTCTTCTTGGTATCTTGTCTAGCTTTTAATAACCAAGTCTTCATGAAAATTTCATGATTCTCTTCCTTCATATTTTCTTTCAGCCACATATACCTTCTTAATGGTCCTTTTGCAAGAGCCAAACAATAGAAGGGAGCAAGGAAGGGGGGAAAAAAGAGGGGAAAAAAGGCTCAGAGTGAAGTTTAAGGACTTTATTTAAGTTGTGTTAGATAAAAATAGTTATAATTATGATTGAATCTTGATATTCAAAGCACAAGAAACAAAGTACTGTTTATCGAATTTATTTTTTCACCATGTGAAAATAATAATTCTGGCAAATTTCTAAACCACATTCTAACCATTTTTTTTTTTTTTTCATTGCAACCACAATATCAAACTTTCACAGAAAATGGTAGAACTCTAAAAAAGTAGTAGAAAAATATAAAACACAAGATACTAGAAAGCAGAGAAACATAAACCAAGCATAAATCAAGAAACAGAGAAAAATCGCAATAAAAGCTCCATATTGGGTTCGAACTAAAGCATTATATAGACAAACAAAGACAGGAAGCTAAAAAATAACAGACATTTAGTTAAAAGAAGTCACCTTTAAACTAGCATAATGTTGTTTGTAGAAGGATCCCCACTCTGAAAACACCGTCACGTAGTGAGATGAGGGAAGCAGAAAGCAGCTAATGACGCCGATCGATAGCAACCACAAATGATGAAGGGAGAGGTTTGAGGAAAAGGTTGACAGTAAGGGAGTAAACGAGAAACTTTGCTAGGAAGGTAAGGTGTTCTTTACAATGGTAAGAGAGAGGCAAAATACGATAGTCGACACCGACTAAGAGTATCCACAACATGCAGTTGGGACAGAAGGAGAAAGAGGCTGACAGTGAGGGAGCGAATGAGCAACTCAAAGAGGAAAGGCACGATGGTTTTTCAGCAATGGGGGAGGTGAATGGGCAACAAAAAATTCAAGAATGGCAATGGTTTTTTTGTTGAAGGAGATGAAACAGCAGGGCAAGATGGTGGCGTGAAGAAACTGAAACTCTACAAGTTCGTACTGGCAATAGGGAAAACATCAACTCACACTGCCAAACGTCTCATCTGCACTTCTTTTCAAGAGGGACCAGAACCCGGCTTGGCTTCAACCGCTGTAGAGCCAAAGCCAAATTAGGGCAAAACGATGTCGCTTTGCCCTGCTTTTGAGCTAGAAGACGTGACCTCTTCTGTGTTGTAGGATCTATTAATAACATATCGTGGCCGCAAAAGAGCCGTGCAATTCCCGTACAGGAATTGCGCTGCCCCGAATCCCAAACCCAACCCCAACCTAATTTCATTCCTTCCCATATTTTCTCTCTCTAAAATGCTTCCCCATTCCACCTTTCAATTGATCTCAGTTTCTTCTTCGTTTTAACCCACTAACACTTCATCCATAAATCTCTCTTGTTTTCATCATTGAGAGAGAGAGTCAAATTTCTCTTTAACTTTGCTACCTCCCCTTTCATTTTTTTTTTGTTCATTGTTGGTATTTATTGGAGTTTTGATTCAAAAACCCTAGGTATTTGTGAATTGATTAGAGGACGCTTACAAAAATATGATAGTAAAATTTTGGGACACTATGATTGATTGCGTGGTAAAAATGGAGACTAAATTGTATTTATGTGTCATTATTTTTGGGACACTATGAACCTAAGTGTAGTAAATTTAAAGTCACTTATAGGAAAAGTGTCGGCAACTTAATTTTACGATATAAATTAGCATCTCAAAACAAATTTATAACCTCCCTAAATGCTTATAAATGTTGCAACAGTATTCATATTATAAAAATTTACAAATGTTGGAAAAAATTCTTTTTGCAACCCTTGGAAAAGATATGGCAACTGTCGAACCACTTTGGATATTGTGACTATTCACAAATGTGGTAACAAAAAATTTTTACACGTTTTAGAATGATATAACAAACGTCAAAATAACTAAATATTTCTACTATATTCAAATGTTAGTAAAGTATGCATATTTTGATAATTTATACATGTGGAAGAAAATATATATTCAGACATTTTAAAATGTTTTAAAAAATAATAATATATCTTGGAATAACTAGGTATTGACATTTGTTAAAACTGTTGTCATAATCCAAGTGATTATGAATATTGCGACATATATACGACATTTGTAAGAAACATCAGTATAGATTGATACCGATATTTTTTTAATTTCTTATGACATATGACAAACATCGCTACAAATGTTTTGTGTTGTAGTGTATGTAGTTTCCCTTGGAATTATCTCTCAACTTCTAGAACTTGTATATCTAAAGATTTCATCTTTTTACTTAAGGTGATATTTAATCCTCAACAATCACATCCTTGTTTTTTTCTTCTATGACCCTTTGGCTTCAAGATTAACTCCTTGTTTTTCTACTTATATCTTATTATTAAGTACCACCTTAAAATCCTTTTGTATGCCAATTTATTGAGACAATCAATTTTAATATGTCTATGACTATAATAAATTACACAAGTAATCATCCCTTTAACTTTTGTTGCCTTTTATTTGAAGGACTTTGAGACCTACCTCTTCTTCTTTGATCATTCTATTGATAACAATCATATATACCATAGCCATATTCCTAACAAGTTGAATAAACAAAGTCTTGCCCTCATTTCAATCCGTTCTTTGGAAAATGCAATTCCTTGTACCACTTGGAGTAACTCTACGCATATGAAACTATGGAAATGCTTTCAAATGTGATTATACGTCCTTATCCTATGAAAAGTCTTGACCATGATTTAGTTGACAAATTTTGTAAAAAGATGATGTTAGAATGTGGAGCCTTACATTAATTATTGCAAGATGTTGTTGACTACAATATTAAGATTTTTCTCCATGCATTAGTTTGCGAAATCATAGCATGTACTTGTAAATCTTCAGCTCCATTCATCAATCTCTCTTTTAAATGAGATTTAAGGATAAGAAATAATATGCCTTCTTTTGATATTGGAAATGCATTGCAAATTGGTATATTTTGTTTTAGGAGACTATTTGAAATGAAGTGTATTTTTGGAATGTGAAAAATATGTTGGATTTTGGAAAATGGGAATAGAATCTTGAAAATTTGTGTTGGGATACTCCTTGAAAAGAAGCATTTGTGTAGAGCCACTTGAATTGTAAATGTACATCCTTGAGTACTCACAGGAGCGAAACTCTTGTACCACCTTTCATTAGAGATAGATAAACCCAAGTAACCTGATCAGTTCTAAGATTTGTCTTACTCCAAATGGGGCATCAGTACTTGATAGTTAAGTCGGTTTCAGCTAGCTACAGGATTTTGATCCAAAAGTGGAGTACCCAAAATTGAGCACTTCGAACCGAAGAGTGCAAAGAGTTGGGTTTTTACCCAAAGCTCAGGGTTTTGACCTAAAAAGTGTAAAGAGTGGGGTTTCAACCCAAATTGGGGGTTTTGACCTAAAGAGTGTGAATATTGGGGTTTCTACCTCAAATAATGTTCTGCAGGTAAAAGAGTTAAATTGGGAACTTGTGTTCCTTGAGATTTGTGAATATGGTTCAAGGCTCAAACTTTAAATATTGTTTATATGTTTCTAAATATTTTTATTTATGAGTCCTTCATTAGTATGTGATCCCAAAAAAGTTATCTTATTCTAATTTTTAAAGAGTATTTTATGATTTCTCTCAAAAGCTTCATTGAGTAAATATTTGAAGGCTTAATTTGAATTCTTGTATTTATTACCAAAGAAATGTTTATCATGCATCATGAAATGTTTTAAAAGATTACATGCGCACACTACAGGACTTACTGAAATGTTTATCTCACATGTATTTTATCCATGACACTACCAAAAAAAATGATAATTAACGACGGATATTTGCGGCGATTTTTGGGTAGTTGCTAATTTACGATAGAATAGGAACGAGAGTCAAAAATTTGAAAATAAATTTATTTTTTTAAAATCTATGTCTCATCCCTCGCTATTACCGTCAAATTAGCGACAAACCAATAGCTGTCGCTAATTAGAAACAGATTTACAAATTTTTTTTTAATTATTGATTAGTACTAATTAAATTGAAAGTCATCACAAATCAATCGCTAAATTAGCAAAGGCTTTGCGTCAGTCTTTTTTAATATTAATTAACACTGAAAAATTAAAGTATCATCACAAATCCATTGCTAATTAGCGACGGCTTTGCAACAGCCATCCAAAATTTAAAAATAAATTTATTTTTTAAAATTTGAAAAATAAGCCATCGTAAATCACTGGTTAATTTGTGACAACCATCTAAAATTCAAAACAAAATTACTTGTAAAATTTAAAAGAATGAGCCGTCACAAATCCATTGCTAATTCGTGATAGTTTTGTGACAATCATCCAAAATTTAAAAATAAATTTATTGTTCAAAATTTTTAAAAATTAGCCATCATAAATCCATTGCTAATTAGAGATTGCTTTGCGATAGCCATCCAAAAATAGAAATTAAATTTTTTAAATTTGAAAAAAAGAGCCATCGCAAATCCATTGCTAATCGATAGCCTTCTAAAATTTGAGAATAAATTTCTTTTTTAAAATTTGAAAGAACAAGAAGTCGCAAATTCATTGCTAATTAGCGACAGCTTTGTGAGGGCCATCTAAAAATGAAAATAAATATATTTTTTAAAATTTTAAAAATGAGCCGTCACAAATCTATTGCTAATTAGCAACGGATTTGTGACGGCACTTTAATTTTTTAGTATTAATCGAATATTAAAAAAGGTCGTCACAAGACGGCTCATTTTTTCAAATTTTAAAAAATAAATTAATTTTTAAATGTTGGATAGCCATCGCAATGTCGTCGCTAATTAGCAATGGATTTGCGATGGCCTTCCAAAATGTGAAAATAAATTTATTTTTAAATTTTAAAAAATGAACCATTGCAAATACCTTGCTAATTAGCTATGGATTTGCGATAGAAATTAGGTAGTTGCAAATCTATCGCAAATCCCTTGTAAATCTATCGCTAATTTATCAAAAAAAATATACTATATAGTTAATATATAGCACAATAAATCACAAAAACATCAATAACTTAGTAGTAGAGCATGTGCTCACCCATAAGAAGGACGCAAGTTCGAGTCTCGTATCCGACATAATCTCATAATATATTCTTGACCAGGTCAGGTCATGTTGGGTCTGGTTAGCCAGGTCAAGGAGCTAGTTAATTATTTTTAAAAAAAACATAAAAAATTTTGGTTGTCGCTAACCTATCACTAAATTAATTAATTTTTTTTAAAAAGAGATATCTAATGATCGATCAATCATTGGAAATAATTATTGACTCTAGTAATTGCGATTAGACTAAGAGTGTAATTACATTCTTTTAGTGGAGTGAAACGTAATTAATAAATTATTTTTATTGACAAAATAATTTATTGGAGCTTAGTCTAACTATATCCGGTCAAGTCCCTTCAGTGGCTCCTAATTATGGGACAATAATAATTTATTAATAAAAATTGTAGGAAACCAAAAATCGAATTTGAGATGGAGCAAGATAAGTAGAGATAGTTGTATCCAACTATACTTATCTAATTCTATCAGGCTTCATATTTTGAGGTATTATCAACTATACATATATGACTCTATTTTCACGATATGTGTGAAACAACGTTCTCTCAGTTTTTCTATGAATCTGCCCTCAACAAAGAGAGAAAAAAAAATATGATTAGTAATTTTTTAGTCCAGGGAGATTACATTGAAAAAGGCTTGGGGGTCTGGAGCACTACCAAAAGGCCAACGGCTTCAAGAATTATATTGTTGGAGATGATATATACAAAAGGTATGATTGATTTTCACGTTCTCATAGGATTTAATCTAGTTGACACATAAGCATGTCGATCCTATAACTAACAATTGGTATCAGAGATAGCTTTTGATATGTGTTTATGTGTTAAGATTAAATCTTTTATGCATATATCTAGTTGAGTGGTGTAAGAATAATGCATTTATATTTATGGTGAATGACCTGATTAATTCTATTCAAAATAATATTTTGGCCATAGATTTTGATTCGGTGAATATATATATAAGTATTATCGAGTCTTGTAACAAATGGGGTAGATTACTTATCCTGTTTCCCTTGTGAGTTATTATTATTATTATTATTATTATTATTATTATTATTATTATTATTATTATTATTATTATTATTATTATTATTATTATTATTATGTTGTTGTTGTTGTTGTTGTTGTTGTTGTTGTTGTTGTTGTTAAAAAAAATTGTGATTGGGCACTGGAGCTTGGCGAATGAATAACAGAAGACAAATTGAGAAATTTGTTGATGAAGAAGCAGTAGCCACAGCCCAGCGGACAAGACTCAATAAATTCGTTGATAAATTGAGACAACAAATGGCTAGAACTAGGCTGGCCCAGCAATAGGCAAGTAAATCCAGTTTCCACAGCCTAACGGCTTGCCAGCTTGGGCTAGGCACTGCTTGGGCCCAGCGGCCTGGGCTAGCTCCAGCAACTGGGCCAATGGCTTGTGCTGGCGTTGGGCCATTAGCTAGCCCTTTAATTAAAAAAAAAGGGGGGGAGGGAGGGGAATTGACAGTGATGGGTTTCAAACCCAAGTCACTAGATTAGAACCTCTTAGACTAAACAACTGCACCAACCATAGTCTTGTGACATAAAGCTATGCCATTTAATTGATATTGTAGAAGATTGAAGAATTAGCTATTTTGTTAACTAATTATTGTTTTCAATTGTAATTTTGTAATATTATTTCATATGTCTAGGTTGGCCGTAAAATTATTTTCATTTTTATTTTATAGTTTTTACTATTTAATTTTGATTGAATTATATATCATTTATGTTAACATGCCATAATCGGCATTAACACCGCTCTAGGTACTATTTAGGTATGCATAAATAAATTTTTTTATTAAATTAAAATAAAATTAAGTGTAAAATGGTTAATTTTAATTACCCTTAGGCCTCCCCTATTAGCCATTAGTAAAATTAATGTTTACTTCATGCCATTTTAAATGGTATCCCTATAGGAAGGTTACGTTTTATTGGGCACTAGATTGGGCATTAAAATTTTAATTATTTTTTAAAATTTAATTCATTCATAATTACCCTATAGGTGATATGATTGGATAGGAAACTTTATATAAAAAAAATGAATATAGGGGTTACACTTAAATCAAATATATTATAAGTACTTCCTATAGAATATCTAAATAATGTCTATGATGGCCAAAATATTAACAATACTAAAACTAATATTGCATTTATATGCAAAATATATTAATTTTAGTGGGATGATCCAGGCCTAACTATATGTTATATTGTTATCTCCTATAGAGTTGTATATTACTTTGGAATTTTAGGTTGTGGATCCTAACCTAACTATAAGTTACATTGTTATCTCCTATAGATGTGCATATTACTGTAGAGTTTTAGGTTATCATATTTTGATAGTAATTTTTATTACTACTTAAAAATACTATCATATTGATCATGCATCATGATATGATGAATGACTCATATATTTTATTTTATTTTATTTCAGAAAATGACTTCCAACACTTTATCCCTACTTTTAACAAAGAACCAACTGCATTGGAGAAAATTTTATTGATTGGCAACGAAACCTTATAATCGTACTCACTACTAAAAAGGTCAAATACGTGCTAATTGAACTATATCCTACTAAGCCTACTGAATAGTCCACATGCGAACAAAATGAGACTTATGATAAGTGGTTAAATTCTAATAAGATGGCTCACTGCTATATTTTGGAATCTATCTCAAATGTGTTGCAGCAGAAATATGAGAACATGACAACTGCTACATAAATCATGAGAAACCTCCAACAAATGTTTGAGCATAAAGGACGTCAGGCTCACTAAGAAGCAATAAGGCGTATAATGAATATGCGCATGAAACCTACAATACCCGTAAGGGATCATATGTTAGAATTGACCATTCAGTTTAATGTGGCAGAGGTCTTAGGGGTGATATGGCTCTAGAAACTCTCCTAGAGATATTCTCACAGTTCAAAGTTAATTATAATATGAACAAGATGGAGATGTCTCTTACAGAGTTGATGAAAGAGCTTGAGAGCACCGAGGCTACCTTAAAAGTGGAAAGTGGTAACGCTTTTGTTCTAACTCATGCTGAATCTTCCTCTTCCAAGCCTAAGGGCAAAAGAGGAAATAAGAGGAAGCAAAATAATAAAAAAGGGCCCAAGCAATAGGTTAAGAAAGCAAAAGTAGATGAAAAGTCCAAAGGCAAATGTTTCCACTGCAAGCAAAAAGGACATTGGAAGACACAGTACCCAAATTACTTAGCTAAACGCAAGCAAGGTACTGGTGATTTATCCTACATTGAACCTTGTTTAGTGGTTGATTATACAAATACTTGGATAGTAGATTCTGGAGTCACTAATCATGTTTGTAATTCATTGCAGGGGTTCCAAGTAACCAAACATCTCAATGAAGGAGAGCATACTCAAAGGGCACAGGATCAGTGATATCTGCAAGAGTTGTTGGAGATGTTTATCTTTATTTTGATAATAAACATTTGGTTTTAAAAGATTGTTATTATGTTCCTGACATTTATCAAATTTTGATTTCGGTTTCTTTGTTATTCAAACAAATATATTCTGTTAAATTTTATAAATTATCAGTAGAGATATTTTTGAATAACTCTCTGATGATATGTTGTGGATATTTAAATAATGATCTGTATGTTTTGAAACCTACCAATAGTTCATTATATCATGCTGAAACTAACAAACGTATTAAGTTATCTCTCACTAACGAGACTCTCTTCTAGCATCTTAGATTTGGTTATATTACTTAAATAAGATTCAAAGACTTTTAAAAGAAAGTCCTTTAAGTGACTTAAAGGTGGAACCTTTTCAAGTTTTGCAAATCTTGTTTGGAAGGTAAAATGACCAAAAGATCATTTCCTTCCAATGGAAATAGAGCTAATGAAGTCTTAGAATTAGTGCACTCTAACGTATGTGGACCAATTAGTGTCCAAGATAGAGGTGGGTATGAGTATTTCATTATTTTTATGGATGATTACTCAAGATATGGATATGTTTACCTAATGACTCATAAGTCTGATACCTTAGAAAAATTTAAAGAATTTAAGGCTAAAGACTGAGAAGCAATTAGGAAAGAATATTAAGACACTTCGATCAGATCGATGTGGAGAATATCTATCCCATGAATTTAGATCTTACTTGTCAAAAAACGGGATTTTATCCCAACTAAGTGCACCTGGCACTCCTCAACAAAATGGAATAGCATAAAGGAGAAACAGAACCTTGTTAGACATAGTTAGAACAATGCTATTTGGGGATATGCTACACAAACTGCAACATATATATTGAATATGGTTTCCATCTAAGTCTATCCCTAAAACTCTATTGGAATTATGAAATGGGCAGAAGCCTAATTTGACACATATTCGTATTTGGGGTTGTTCTGCATATGTGCTAAAGGGAAAGATAGATAAAATAGAATTACGATCAAATTTATAGTCTGTTTGTTTGGTATCCAAAAGGAACAATGGGATACACTTCTATAGTCCTCAAGATAAGAAAATATTTGTAAGTACAAATGCAATTTTACAAGTACATAGAAGAACGTGGATCCAAGAGTAAGGTTATTTTGGAAGAAACCAAGGGAAATAATCCCAAAAAAAATTGTTACAGAAAACTATACTCAAGATTCACGTGGTAGATTCGTATCTATGCCACTAAACATGCTAGATTCCAGTGGGAGAGAAATAGATGTTACGCCTTCTATACCCACTGGCCCTTTGGCACATAGAGTGGAAGAACCTCTTGCCCCTGTTCAAAATCCAATCGTTAAAGAATCAGCAGATCTGGTTCTAGTCAATGAGGAGGAGGAAAGTCCAATCATCAAAGAACCTCCATAGCTTAGACGTAGTGGGAGAGTCATTTGACATCCCTCTAGATACTTACTCTATGGAGAAACTTTTCAAGCAATCTCTTTTGAGGAAAAAGAGGATCTCACTACATATAAAGAAGCTATAGAGGATATAGACGCAGACCATTGGAAGAGTGCAATAGATTCAGAAATAAAATCCATGTACACTAACTCCGTCTGAAAACTTGTGGACTTACCTAATGGGGTAAAACCTATTGGATGCAAATGGGTCTAAAAAGGAAAGAGAGGAGTAGACGGGAAAGTAAAAACTTTCAAAGTTAGATTGGCTGCTAAGATTTATACCCAAAGAGAAGGCATTAACTATGAGAAAACATTCTCGCCTGTGGCCATGCTAAAGTCTATAAGCCTCAAGACCAAGGGCATTGGGTTCCTAATGATATGATGGAATTACTTGGTCAGGATGAGAGGATTGAGCCAAATGGCATGGATGGAGCATATGTGTTAGACACGAACCTAAAGAGCATGGAGGGCTTAGACACATCTTCGAGCTTGAAGCCTCAAAAGAAGGGGCACTGAGTTCTTGATGATGTGGTGGAATTACTTGGTCTGAATGAGAGAGTTGAGCCAAGTAGCATCGATGGAGCATATGTATTAGACACGAACCCAAATAGCATAGAAGGATCAGATGCATCTTCGAGCTTGAATCCTCAGGAGCCTGGGCATTAGGTTCTTGATGATGTGATAGCATTTCTTGGGGTCTAAGATGGCGGTTGGATTAATGGCTGAAAAGTTCTACCTATAAGTGCAAAATATGGTTTTATTTCGAAGGTTTACATTGACTATAAATTTTCTATTTTAATTAGTTTTTGAAGTTTGAAGGATATTTTTGTTTTATGTGCGATGTGATTATTCTTAGAATATTTCGGCTTTTTTCATCTTAAAAATACAAATATATTTTTACGATTGGAACTGCTCAATGAAGCACAATACTCCAAAATATTTTTTTTTAAAAAATAAAGAAAGAAAAACCCAACTAAACAAGATGGAAACATAACATTATATTTAGGGGGCAAAATGATAAAAAAGAATAAAAATAGAGATTAATGTTATAAATTCTAAAAGAATTTTGTGGGATCGAAAGGCAAAATTTACACATAAAATGCAAGAAGACAAACCCTCGCTCTTTCTGGGCTTATACTACAGAAACATCAGAACGACCAGCAAAGGCAAGGGTGAAGAAGAGGAGAATGGCCACCACAAAGAGAATGCAATTCTTAGACGTCTTTTTGTTTGTGTGTTGGAATTTGTTTAGGATGAGAGGATTGATGAATGGCTAAAAAGTGCCCCTACGAATGCTGAATAAGGTTTCATTCAGTAGGTTTAGTTTAAATATGTTGTCTTAGGAAACCCTAATGAATTGGATTCCAATGTCTTATACTAATTGCCAAACTATTTCCTAGGTATGCAGCTTTTTGTGTTTTTCTTCCTAACTAAATCAAAGTTGCCTTTGTAGATACCACCTGCACCCGAGCTTCTAGGCAGCTATTATGGGATGATCTGATTGCTAGTGCCAATGCTATTCAAGGTGCATGGTTAGTCGTGGGTGACAAAATTTTGTGGCACTCTTGATCGTAACCCTCCAATTAATTGAAGATCTTTTGAGTTCGATGAGTCGAATCTAAGACCTCTCATATAAAAGATTGAGACTTAACCACTGAGCCAAGTCCAATTGTTTGGACATATTGCTTTTTTTTTTTTCATTTAAACTATTCCCAGCATTCTTTTTGTATTTTTTTTTTTAATGTTACTACTATAACAAAACACATCATATTAAATTTACTATGAAACCATATTATTCAATATAATATTTTATTTTATACATTTATATAATTTAAAAGTTTATATACTGTTATGTTACCGTTTTGATTAAATGATTTTTACAAATATATACATATATATAAATAATATATATATATATATATATATGTGTGTATGTATTAATATGTGTGTATATACATATATATTTATTTATTTATTTATATATATACATACACATAGATATAATATATATTTTTATTTATTTAGATAAATATTTATATCTACATTTATAAATATTTTTATATATAAATATTTATATATACATAAAAAATAAATATGTATTTTTATTTATATAAATATTTATTTATATATTTATATATATTATATTTAAAAATATTTATATTTATAGTTATATATATATTTTATATATTTAAAAATATTTATTTTTATATTTATATATATATATATAGTTATATATAAATAAATATTTTTCTATATATAAATATTTTTCAATATTTATTTATAAATAAATATTGATAAAAGATTTTCGTGGCTGATTCGCGGGAGATCTGCCATGAAAATATATGTGGCTAATTCGTGGATGATCACTAACGAATCAACCACGACAATTTTTTAAAAATGTGATTATATATTAATAAAAGATTTTCATAGGAGATCAGCCACGAAAAATATCCTTGGCTGATCACCAACGAATCAGCCACGAAATTTTTTAAAAAATTGATTATATATTGATAAAAGATTGAGATCTGCCACAAAAATATCCGTGGTGAATTCGTGGCTTATCACCTACGAATCAGCCATGACAATTTTTTTAAAATGTGATTATATATTGATAAAAGATTTTCGTGGCTGATTCATAGAAGATCAGCCACGAAAAATATTTGTGGCTGATCACCAACAAATCAACCATAAAATGTTATAAAAAAAACTTGATTATATATTGATACAAGATTAAGATCTGTCACAAAAATATCCATGGCTGATTTGTGGTTGATCACCTACGAATCAGCCGCGATAATTTTTTAAAAATGTGATTATATATTGATAAAAAAAAATTTCGTGGCTGATTCGTAGGAAATCAACAAGGAAAAATATCTGAGCTGGTCACCAACAAATCAATCACGAAATTCTTTAAAATTTTTTATTTTATATTGATAAAAGATTGAGATATGCCACGAAAATATCTATAGCTGATACGAATCAGCCACGACAAACTATTAAAAATGTGATTATATATTGATAAAAGATTTTCGTGGTTGATTCGTAGGAGATCAGCTACGAAAAATATCTGTGGCTAATTCGTGGCTGATCACTAACGAATCAGTCACAAAATTTTTTCACCAATATATCATGATATTTTTTTAAAATGTTCGTGACTAATTCGTAAGTGATCAGCCACGAATATTTTTTTTAGCTGATTACTTACGAATCAGCCACGAATATTTTTTGTGGCTGATCACATATGAATTAGCCACAAAAATTTTCCATCAATATATTAACAATTTTTTAAAAATTTTCATGACTGATTCGTGGGTGATCTCTTATGCCAGTTTTTGTGATTGATTTCCATGGCTGATTGCCCACTTTCTAGTAGTGAAAGCTTGTAAGGGTGAAGTTGGCATTAAAGGCATGGAATGCTAACTATTTTCGTAATGTTTTCTCTTCTCTAGGGCACTAGGAAGATGAAATTACTAGACTGGAACTGTTATACGATGAAACAACCGATGCAACAGAAAGAATGGCCCTCCAGGAGGCAAACCAAAATATGCGTTTTATTTGAAAGTGGATGAGAACTTCTGGAGGGATAAAGCCCACATCAAGTGGCTAAAGGAGGGGGATGAAAATACAAGTTTTTCCACTTACTGTCAACCTAAAAGTTAGCAGCTTTGTGTTTCGCAGTCACATGATAGCTCAGATAGGTTTATTAATTAACAGGAGGATATTGGTAAACAAGCGAAGCTCTATTTCAAGGAACTCTTAGCTCTGCACTTTCCTTCTTCTAATAATCTCATGTGTGAATTATTTGATCATATTCCTAGTTTAATATCACAGGAGGACAATTAATGCTCAATTATCTACCCTGCCTTCTTACGAGGAGGTCAAAATGACTGTCTTTTCTCTGGATAAAAATAGCGCCCCAGGTCCTGATGGTTTCACATGGTTCTTTTTTACACACTACTGGGAGATTATTGACACTGTGTTGGATTCTGCAATCAGGGATTTCCTCTCTGGGGTGCCAATGCCAAGATCTTTTTCGAGCACATTATTAGTATTAATCCCTAATAAGTCAAATGTTCATTCCTTTGCGGATTTCTGGCCAGTTAGCCTATCCACTTTCTGTAGCAAAATTATTACAAAGGTTCTCACTAATCGCTTGGCTCCATTCATGGCAAAAATCATTTCCCCTAATCAGAGTGGATCCAAGGCAGGAGTATTACAGACAACATCCTTTTGGCTCAGGAAATGGGGCATTCTATTGATAGGAAAGTCTGTGGTGGTAATCTTATTCTGAAGTTAGACATGGTCAAAGTATTTGATAGGGTCTCCTGGGACTCTCTACTTCTTGTGATGCGTAAGTTTGGCTTTTGTGACCATGTGTTGCATCTAGTCCGTAATATTCTTAGCTACTACTGGTTGTCTATATTGGTTAATAGCAGACAATTTGGTTTTTTTAAGTCATCGCAGGGTTACAGCAAGGGGATCCTCTGCCCCCCTATCTATTCATTTTATCTTAGGAGCTTTTCTCGAGAGGCTTAAATGTGTTTGTATTGTCAGGGAAGATTCTGCTTTATTCCTTACCCTTCGGATATATACCTATCACCCATCTCAGCTATGCAGATGACACGATATTGTTCACCACAGTGGGAAAGGGAAATTTGATAATGGTTTCTAATTTTATATCCCTCTATGAGGGTGCATCGGGCCAGCGAGTGAATAAAAGGAAAAGTTCATTCATCATTTCTGATAAGACTCCTGCTCAAAGGGGTGGTTTTATTAGAAAGCATATTACATTCACCTACCTGGGATGTCCAGTCTCTAAGGGCAGGAGAAAAAGAATTATCTTCCAACCTCTGGTGGATAAAATTGTCTCTAGGTTGCACCGTGGAAATTCAAAAGGCTTAGTTTTGTTGGTCGACTAACCCTGGTAAAATCAGTTCTGCAATCCATTCCACTATGTACTCTCCAAGCATTTTCTCCCCCAATGGTGGTTTTTGCGGACATTGAAAGGCATATGGTGAACTTCTTATGGGGAAGGTCTGAATTTGGATTTAGACGTCATTAGCATAGTTGGAAGCTCTTGTGTTATCCAGTGCAACAGAATGGCTCGGGGCTTCATTCCCTCAGTACTTTCGCCACTGCATTTTCGATAAAATGCTAGTAGCACTTCCGATTGCAAGACACCTTGTGGGCTCGTTTTATCCATTCAAAATATAATCCGCTTGATACCCACCCTTCCTTCATGCAGCTATCCTCATCACCTTCCCACTGCTGGCGGAGGATTCACAGAGGTGCAAGTATAGTAGAGGAGTAGCTTCTTTTTTCCTCCCAATTTGGTAGCCTCTCATTTTGGTATGATAATTGGTCTTCTATTGGCAAATTGGCAGATATAAATGGGGAGGTCATCCAGCATCATTTGCATCTCTTGAAGGATATACGCCATGGATACTGGACGGCTGATCTTATTCATTAGCTCCTTTGGCCTTCTCTTGGGCAGCAACTCCTTCTAGAGCTTCCTCTGAAAGTAGGTAGTCAAGCCAAAGATGGGCAATTTTGGGCACTCACTCCTTCTGGAGCATTCTCCATTTCATTAGCATATGAACACATATAGCCAAAGCGACTGAAGGTAGATTTTCTGGGGTCCCTGTAGAAATTAGGAATACCAAAAAAGGTGAAAATCTTTATGTGGAAATGGGCAAATAATTTTCTCCCGTCTGATGACATTCTTTCTTCTTTTAGAGTTCCTATTGTTTTCCGGTGCTGTCTATGTGCTCATAGCGTGAATCAGTAGAGCACCTCTTCAAGGATTGTGATGTGGTAGCTCCTATTTGGCAAGCTGAGGCTTCTTTTCTTCAAATTCCAAACTCTTCTACGGGCATGGTTTCTTTTATATATTCTTGGTGGTTCACAGCCGCTCCATTTCGTGAATATTCTAGAATCTTCGTTGCTTTATTACTATGGGAAATATGGAAGGCGCGTAATGCTATACTGCATAATGACACGGTTTTGTCCACTGGGCAATCATTAGCCACAAGTCGAAAATCTCTACTGGACCTCTTCCAGGTGTACCCTATCAAAAGGCCTTCGGGCTCTTTTCCGCACTTATCAGCAGTCAAATAGAAGGCTCGGCCGCCTCCGACAATCATTCCTGTCACTTGGTTAAAGGAGGATGCTACTAATATAATTGTAAATATTGATGGTGCCTCCAAGGGCAACCTGCGGACCTATAGTATTGGTATAAATGTTCGTAATTCTAGCAGCCATGTTGTTTTTAGTTATTCCAAGAACATAGGGGTTACTACTAATCAACAAGCAAGAATTCAGGCAGTATGCATTGGGCTAAAGTGGTGTTGGCGCCTTTCTTGCGAGTACATCGTCTTGCAATCGGATTCTCAACTTCTGGTTAATCAATTAAATGGACAAGTGCCAATGTCCTGGAGGTCTGTTCATTACCACAGGAAAATATCACTGCTTCTCGGCAAATTCCGTTCTTGCCGCTTTGTACATGTTTACAGAGAAGGAAATAGAGTAGCTGACTATTTAGCCAATTTGGCATGTTTCATTGAGGATGCTCTAGCTATCCATTCTTTTCAGTCTCTTCCTATTGAAGCTCGGGGTCTATGTACACTAGATAGATGGCAGACCCCTTCTTTACGAATTAGAACTCATGCTATTTGATGGGGCTATGATCTTGTACTTTACTTCCCTTATTTATTAATAAAATAAAAATGGCTCTGGCCTTTTATCCAAAAAAAAAAAATAAATAAGACTTCTTTTTTTAGCAGAAGTGTTTCACTATTAACTTTTCATAAGCAAATAGTAACAACCATTTTAAATGCATTTCCATTTAAGACTAATACTGAACTATTACTTGAGTTTTCTTGATTTGATTTAGAAAGGTAGAAATAGTTACTAATTATGATCGACGAGAAACTTCTTTATATATTTCATCTCAATCATGTAAATTTTCTATTTATATGTACATACACGCTATTATGTATTTTTAAATTATTAACAAATATGGAATGCTTTATTAAACTGTTTGTGCTCGAATTTAATTTTAACAAATAGGGATGTTTGCCTAGTTACAATAGTGCGTAACTGTACTGTCCGTAATTTTGGAGAAACTCATGCAAATCTGTAAGCTGTTGTGATTGCAGAAGTAGCAATGCTATGGATGGATAGCTTGAAACTACCCAAATAGAAATCAGGGTTGAAAGTACCTATTCCTCTTACATTTTTTTGCATTTTAAGTTTTACCCTTCTTATTTTAAAATTTCAATTTTTGCTACCTAACTCTAAAAATGTATCAATTGTTGCCCTACCTTCCAATTTGGACATTAGATGCCTATCTGACATGAAATTTTAAAGGTACTTTTGTCATTTAAGTTGTCTTTCTATTTGACCCCTTTATAAAATCATCTAACCTTTTTAATTCCTTTTCGTTTTTTGTTTTTTGCCCTTGCTCTTTCCCTTCTTTCCTGATTCGGTTGCCACCACCACTAGTCACGGTAATAGTAGCCACTGCTACTGGTGAACGCAAAAGAGGAAGAGGAAACAAAGGGCAAATGCCGATGGTGAAGGCAGAGGAGAAGGAAAGGGGGAAGAGGGGAGACAAAGATTAAAAATAATTTACTATAAAAATAAGTCTATGGCGCTGCAGGGAGCCAGCAGATCTGCCAAGAATTCATTCAACTTCACTATCGGGTCTACAGTGTTGCGGGGAGGAAGCAGATTTTGACCGTTAGTATGACATAAGTCAATTTAGGCGTTAAAAGGCAAAAATCAAGATTTTGAAATAAGAATAACAAAATTCTACAGTTGAAAAAGTTCACACGAAGAATCAACACTTTTTACGCTGGAAATTACTATCAATAGTAAGTCTAAACTTTCCTTCAATATAAAAATAATCATTTCTTGAAATCAAACATCAAAGCGGGCATGGCAGGGAGAGCCATGGTCGGACTACCATAAAGGATGGGTTAATTTGATTGGACTACTCATCAGCTAGTTTAATTATATGATTAAAGACAATTTAAGACAATGTCAAAATATAGAATCCATCAAATAGGAAACAATCATAAATCCAAGTTAAATGACATATAATATCATAATTTAGAAGAGAACTACTTATGACATGTCTCATAAAATACTTTTATAGTGGGTCATATCTAATACAATATTTCACAATATTTATTTATATCTTGATTTGATATCTCATATATTTATGATCAGTAAAATATAACCATTAAATTATAAACATACTAATCTTAATTTATTATTGTTCTACCAATAACAATCGATTAAGAACATTTTAAGAATAGTCATTTTACTTGCTATAGGGTTTTACCATCAAATCACGTACTTGATGATCATAAAGTGAAATATACTATTTATGAAAATAAATGCATCATATTTATTGCGAAAATGTTGAATGACAAATACAAATTGTTTAGGGTATATCCCCAACAGTTTGCTCATATAAATTCAGTTTGAAAATATCTTTTAAACAGTCGAGATCCATGCGTCACAGTTCAGCGAAATGTAATCCATTGTTGCTTTAAATTCCTCATTTAAAAGGAACCTATTATGCACTTTTCCAAATACTCGTTCGAAAACATTACATATTGACAATGTATTTTCTGACGAGCTAGCCCTGGTATCACCTTTATCATTATGAGCTACTATTGTGTGTCTAGTTTCGATATGTGGCTCAAAACAATATGAGAAAAAGATAGATGCATCCTCAACTAAGTATATATTACAAATTAATCCCTCAACTCTTGCCTTTTTTTTTAATCTTCAACTTTAATCGATATAAGAATCTAAACATCAACCAAAATACTAATAATGTGAACCCATGGTCCAGAGATTCTGCTGGGCCTTTCGTTTTTTTGTGTTAATTAGCAATAGGCTTAGCCCTTATAGTTAGGGACTTAATTGATGGGGGGGGGAATATTAGGAGGACTTGATAGAAATTTTGTAACTCTCTGACTGATTAAACGTTCTGCTAGAACGTGGTTCTGATATTCACATCATTGTTCAACTGTCAGAGACAGTTCAGAGAGAGGAGAAAGGCCAAGAGAAGGAGACAAAAAGGAAGGGGAAGAGCTCGAGGCTTCAAATTTAGGTAATCCACGTTCCCCTTAAGCTTTTATTGAGGTTTAATTGATATCTAGGGTTCTTGATTTTACTGTTCTGAATTGGGGGAAAATGGGGTGAATGATGTTCTGATGGGGATTGATTGGGATTGTAGGTGTGGAAGAGGTTAGTGGTGATAAGGGTGATCTATGAGTAGGATTTCGGGTAAGGATTTTGACTTAACTGTGTTTTGATTTTCAACTGATGGTTTGGTTTTATGATCTTCTGTTTTTCAATTTGAAAATTATGTTGGTATTCAATTGGATTGAGCATAGGAATAATTTATTGTGATGTATGAGTTGTTTATGATCAAGTAAGACCATATGATATGTACTTTACTGTTCTTGTTCTGTACTAAATTTTGGTTGCTGAAATTCTGTTCTGTTTTGTCATTTGTTTGGGGTTTGCCCTTGGTAGGGATGATCCCTTATGTTCTGTGTATTGGCCATAGGCTTGGGGGATACAATACCTTGCCCAATTCTGTGTACTGGCCCTCCTCCTAACGGGATAAAATAGTTAGGAGACTGATATCAGTTAACCAAAGCTTCTCCCCAAACATGTGTCATGAATTCTGGGTCTGTTCACATGATTTGAAAAGTTGGAAATGGTGTAGTGAATTGTTATAGAAAAATGGTAGGGTAATGGTTGTGTTGTTCATTATTGGAGTGGTTGTGAATATTGAGCCTTGTTCTATTTCTTTGTGCATTTTGGCCTCTGATTTGTTCTGGTTTTATGTCCTTTCTTTGGTCTCTACTTTTCATGTATTGTGCTCTCTTTTTTTTGGCAGATTTAGTTTGAACAGGCACCTGTTATTCAGTCCAACAGGCAACGGTTAAAACAGACGCATTCCGCAAATTTTCCCGTGAAAAACCGGCGCTGGTTCTTCAGCTAAACAGGCACCAGTTCCTATGTTCAGCAGGCGCCGGTTGACATACCAAAACAGGTGCCGGCTCATCTCAGAATCAGACCCCTTCCGTTTTTGTTCCAACAGGCGCTGTTTACTCTTTCTAACGAGCGCCGGTTGACTTCCTAATTCTGAATTTCTTCAGTTTGATCAAAGTTACCCCTGTTTGTTGTATTATTCCTTAGTGTGTGCTATAAGTGAGAAATATTTAAGCCTGAACCACAACCATGTGTTACCCTAACTAAGTCAACACTGCTACTACTGTTTTAAAGTTCAATGATTTGCGAAACTATATCTATGTAACTTGCTCAATCCCGGTTAAGTCATGATTCTTTCTAGCTAGTGAGCTCACACCTTACTTATCATTTCAGGTTCTCAGTTGAACGAGGAAGAATTAGACGGGTGGTTCGAGGAGGACCTAGAGTGACTAATTTGACGAGTTCATGTAACGTTCTCATTTATGGTCTACTTTATGACATTGGAGTTTTAGTATGTTTGGAGTTATTCCAAGGGATTAGTTAAATCGTTTTGCATTGTAACAAAATAATTATAAGCTTTGGAATTTTCAGTTATGACAGTTGAGTCTATTTTTAGTAATGTCTTTTCTGGTTTCGGGTTCGGTATTCCATTTCGGGATACTGCCATGTCATCTCCCGGGTCCGGGGTGTGACAAATAATTAATTAATTATAGTGAGATTTAAATAAAAAAATAAATATGAAAAAACCTTAATTATAGAACATACCTCTCAAAAGGATACATTCATTTATTTTACACTGGTCTCCCAACTCATGCTTCAAAAGCTAAGTAGATCATTAGGTGCTCCATCACATTAAAGAAACTGGGAGGAAATTTTTTTAAACTTACATACGAGAATTGCAATTTCACTTTCCAATTCTTTCATATAGGCCATCGAAAGTTTAGAAGTGCACAATTCTCAATAAATAGACTTATATACATTCCACATAAACACCAAAAAAAATTCACTCAATGCAATTGGAAGCAACCTCTCCATAAAAACATGACAATCATGATTTTTCATTCCGGACATTTTCTACTCTTTCATATCAATACACCGGCTCAAGTTGAAGGCATATCCATCTGGTAAATATGTAAATCCTTCAACCACTCAAGCAAGACCTTTTGCTTCGAAGTCTGGGAATACTCGGCCTTCGGAATACACAATTTCCCTTCCCCAATTTTACTGACATATAAATCAGGTCTATCATAATATGCTTCAATATCCTGACGGACTTTTAAATTGTCCTTTGATTTTCCCTTAACATCCATTATAGTGTGGAACATGTTATCAAATATATTCTTCTTATTATGCATCACATCAACAATGTGGCGGAATAGATTAGTTCTCTAATAAGGCAAATCCCAAAATACACTCCTCTCCGCCCCAATTGGGATATACCCCCCTACCATCATCTTTACCCAGTTCATTTGATGTATTTGTTATCTTTGGAAGATAACAAATTCTATCCCCCATCTCATCTCCTAAGGCTCATAGTATTAGTTAGGATATCTCATGCCCCTTTTCCTCCCTAAATGATTTGTTATCCATTCTATACAAGCAGTCTAAAAGCAAGAAACTTCAATGATAATCGAACCAAGACTGTTTGGAACCATTTTACAATTGGAAGGTCTTCGTCCACTCCATGCAATATATATGGGCATGTCAATCTTCTACTTGTGCTCCACCTACTTAATATATCATATGCTGGGAAGTCATTAATAGTCCACATAAGTGTTACCCGCGTTTAAAAGTTCTACTTCCTTGAAATATTATATGTTAGAACTCTAGTAGACCACAATTGCTTCAATTCATCTATTAAAGGTTGAATATAGATATCAGTTTTATACTTCTGACTCTTTGGACCAGTGATAATCAATGTCAAGAACATCACTTGATCATTCATGCACATCCATGGTGCCAAGTTATAATGGGTTACAATGACAGACCAACTAGAGTATTGTTTTCCAGACATTCCAAATGATGAAAAACTATCTGGAAAAACTAGAGTATTGTTCCCAAGCTTCACAACCACGTGGATGGCTCATCAATCCCTTCTCTGATTAGCTCTCAACTTGCCATCTCATGTGTTCAACAATTGTTTTAGAGGCATAAAGTTTCTGCAATCTCAAGGCTAAAAGGAAGTGGTATTTTTTTTTTTTTTAAGTGACAATCTTTTTTGACATATATCAAGTATGACTACTGTTAGGTTTGGCTTGTCAATCTTTTGTGATTTTGTTAAACTTTCAATTAAAGTTATGTCAATTTAACAGATAATAATTTAAAGAGTCTAGCAAACATAGTAAATTGATAATGCAGTTCAGCTAACTAGCTTATGTCTATAGGTCCTTGACCAGTAAAAAGAATTCACTAAACTTTAATCAAAAGTTGCAATAGTAACAATTATCTCAAATCACCAAGTGTTCCTAGTGGAATCTAACAGAACACGGCACAATGCTCTTTCTATCAAACTTGCAGAGGACTGTTGTTGAACTCAACCAAGCATGATTGATCACCCATCAATCATTGTTGCAGCAACCTTATGGGTCTACGTTTAACTAGAACCTTTCCAACTAGAAAGGCAAATGATTCAAAGAATAGATTGATTCAAATCTATCTAAGTAGATGAGAAAAAAGTATATGCAAATTTTATTTGAATCGCTGATACAGCAGATTAATAGAAAAACACTAACCCCAAAACTAGTTGCATCAAAACACTCTCAGAATATGATCAAGAAACCCATACTCACTTTTGTGCAGAAACCCTATAAGTATACATACTCTCCTTTAAGTCAGTTTTATTTATTCTTCACAAAGATATGCAATTTTACTAGGATTAGGAAACTACTAAGATCTTCATTAATCCACACATTTCCTTAAGCGCTCGTAGTTCCTTCCCTTCATTACTCAGTCTATCTCAAAATAAAATCTTCATTAGATTTGCTCGCAAGACTATGTCAAGATATTCCAAAGATCTTCACTAGATAGAGTTCTAATTTCTGCATCAATTACATCCCACATTAAACTTATGCCAATATAGTCGCTTAACCAAACTACACCACATGTTCAGTTTGTCAAAGTTAGTTGTCATTATTGCTCTAACAACAACTATATCAGTCTCCCCCTTTACCATTATTCGATGCAAAATCTCAAGCCATACGATTATAACACACATAGTCCAACACAATATCTAACATACAGGATATAAGCATAGCATCAGTAAGAATATCTGAACTAATACTGATACCCAATTCGGAGTACTAGCAAGTGTACTAGATCTTTTTTATAGTAACAAGGTCATCCCATAGAGATTAGAAATTAAAACTCTTTCTAATGAAATTAATTATAACTTGAATTAATAGAAAACAAGGATTCCAATGATTTTTGTTTATAAGAACTAAATTGAAACAACTAACTGGCACTTTCTTTGGGTAAGATTGTAATGAGATGATTTAAGGCACGTGAATTTACTAGATTAACTGTTATATTATCAAAGTGACCCGTTATTCTAGAGTATACTTTATCAATCAATCAATATCCAGAATTAACTAATATCCTTTTTCAAGGTGTATTAATTCTATTCCTTCAAATAACTCAACTATATTTCTATATTGAATTTAATTCAAATGAACGCATTCAAGAGCATGACATTATAATGATTACACAAACCATGCTAATATATTTTCTATTTCACATGTAATTTGTGGTCTAATTACCTGTCCTAATTAACTAAGTCATATTTCAAATTTTTCTAGTTAATGATAAATCAATATGAATGGTGATCAGACATTCAAATGCTTTAAGTACAATAATCAGGCAAAGACTTGGTAACACCCCTCAAATAACAGAATCAAAAGATAATGTAACAATCAATACTAGCTACATCATGACTTTAGAATAATAAATTAATGCATAATTGAAGAGGAATTCAAGAACAAATCAAAAGAGAATATATGAGAAAACTTCACAGTGTCCTAATAAAATCTTCAACTTTGTTCCACAAGTAGCCTCCAATATACGTCCAACACTGGGAACCCTCTCAAAAATTACAACTAAAAATCCAAAGAAAATAATGCCTAAATCTAATACAAATGAAAAGAACAAAAGTCTTCGTTGCTACCGAACTCCCCTCAAAAACCCCTCTCCTTCGGTTTTTATACTTTTCACCTCATTAAACTAGACTGAAACCCTTGTTGGAATCCATTAGAGAGTTCAATCTGACCCTTGATTGATGAATCTGGCCCATAAATGCACTTTCCTAAGAATGTAAACTTTTGTAATTCACTCTTCAACCCTTTAAGTTGTACGTTTTTTGTTCAAGTCCTTGGAAATACCAAATAAATGCAAAAGAGAGTAAATTGTCCAAATAAAACTCATATTGCATTAAATTATAACACAATTTATCTAAAAATCACCCCATATATTCAATGCAATAACACTACATCAAACTCCCCTACACTTAAATGTTTGCTTGTCCCCAAGCAAAAAGCAAGTTTAAATCAAAATGTCGGCACACAAAGACTTCAAAATCATATCTCAAATACTTCCCCTGTTCATGCCAATAAGACAAATGCTCAAGTACTCCTCATAACAAATGCAAGACTTGTGTTAGTGAAGTAGTGCAAAAAAAATACCCAACAATGTCCATAAGTCATTTGAAAAGTAGAATTCAAATAAAATATACATTCGATAGGCTTACTCTTCATATTCTCTCTCCACTAATTGCAGCATATCATAATTCCACTTAGATCAAGTAGGACTTCAGCGCTTGTAATGTAACGCTAGGGAGTTGGCAAACAATCGAAAGATATAAGATAACAAAATACAAAAAGAAGAGAGCTTGTAAGAAAAATGTGATAGCAAAACATAGCAAATACTCCAATCCTTTGCTTGCCCCAATATATACCAACATCCAATACCCAAATTCTCATACCATGATCAAAATGCATGCTGAACAATCTTTGTATCCTCACCATTACAATTTTTGCAACCAATGGCAACACTGCGAAAATTCAGTACTGTGACTAGCCTTACAACAAACCTAGATCAACAATTGTGCTCTTCTTCTTGTATTTTCTTTTTTTTCAATGAAATGCTGTTTTTTTTTCCCCAACACTTACACAAGGTTCACTGGATACCCTGCATACTCTCAAAAGGGTTTCCAACTCTAATTCCATCCATAGCACTTAAAGTTGGCCCCAATCATAATATTAATCAAGGAAAACAAAGGGTATCAACCAAATCGCAAAATAACACTCTGGAAACAAATCATGGAACTCCATCAAAATCTTTCTACTTAAAGCTATAATGTTCCTTCACAACTTGTACGCTTATCCTAAGAAGCAATAAAAGAATTGGAGCATACATCAAGCCCTCACAAGGAGATAATAGGTCAATAAATTCACTAGTTCATGAAAGAATTGAATACATTTAGGCACAAAAAGGGGACTAGGAATAATTCACAAGGTAAGTTTGAAAGGCTCAAACTGTCCAAAGAAGGCCTATGACCATCGTTTCTAAACAAAATCACGAATGCCTTCTTATTTCACCTTGAGAGGTATTAAAGTAAATTCTAGAATGATCACAGAAGTTTTCAAGAAAATCTACCTTAAGAATAATGTAAAATATTTGTAAAGCACTACAATGGTTAATGACGCGTGAAAAGAGTCCTGCATAAGTTATAAAAAGTATAGAACAAATATTTTATCAACACAAACCAGAGACATGCACCAAGAAAATCTTGAAGTAAAAAAACAATGTAGGAGAAGGAAAAGGGCAAAGTGAACTAATGCATTCATTATGATTCCAAAAGACAACACCAAACACACCAAATAAGTAAAACATGAAACATGTAATGCCTCCCCCACATTTAAAGCTACTAGTGTCCTTAATGATAGCAACAAAAGTAAAAAGAATAAAAAGAAAAAGAAACTAACTTCCCTATCATCAAGAGCACAATAGCAAGAGGGCATCAGGCATCCGGATCATCAAAGCTACCGAATCCCTCAGCATGATTAGAATCCTCTCAACACTGTTCGAGTCAACCGCGTCATCACTGGAAGCATGAGTGGGGCCACCAAAGGGTTCACTAGGGAAAGTGTACTGGTGCAGGCGGGTAAGCATGCGCTCTTAGCGATCCAAGCATGTGATAATGTATTGTTGTCCTTGCTGTAGCTACAAAAGTAAAGGCTGCATATATCTCAAAGGAACAGTAAAATTAGTAGTTAAAGAGGAGGAACTAGTAGACAGAGCCATAGGAGGCGAAGGAATAGGAGTAGTGGTAGCGAGTAGTGGTGGGTGAATAGAAGTAGAAGGAGCAGTGGAAGAATAGGGTACAGAAGGAATGGGGGTACTGAGAGGAACAGGTTAACCCTTATATTACCACAATCCAGTCGCAGAATGGGAATAACCGAGACTAGTAATACTGGCCATACTCAGAACATCGGAAGAAGTGTTATCCTCTTCTAACTCTCCAGTGACATCAATATTAGAAGCCTCAAAGACATGAGAAAATAGTCTAGGAAAACATAAGGCTTTGTTAGGACTCGCAGCACGTGCAGAAGTGAGTATATCCCTTACAATCACACTGCCTAGTGGTGCAGGAGTCGCACCCACACCATTGAGAAGCTTGGAGAGTATATAGGCATCACAATTCCTAATCTCATTTAGGCTACTGGCGCGGGGCATAACATTAAAACTAACAAGGTAAGCAAGGAGGCTATGAGTGGGATTGAGGTTGTGAGCATGAACAGATGCTCGGTCAGGATTAGATGGGCGAGGAGTGACTTTAGCACCTAAACGGTCTAGAGTTTGAAGAAGACTGAAGCTTAGAACAGTATACACCCTATCAGTACCAAAGTGAATATCCTCCCTGTCATCAGTAAATTGAAAAATAGTAGCGAGAATAGAACGAGACACTGTAATGGGGATGCCCTTAACACTAGAGTGAATCTCAATGACCCGGAGACCTCTATCCTCGATGTTAACATAAAATTGATGCACCAAACCAGGGTAGTAATAAGGAGGAAGATGGAGAAGTGGTTCCACCCCAGTCGATGGAAAAGAGCAAGTAAATGAAAAGAAGCATCAACCTCAGAATAGATGGTTTTCTCAATGATCAATTTACAATGTTTGTGTTTCTCATACCATCCCCTACTAGCCTCATTCTGAAAATGGGGTAAAAGAATGGGAAGGGAAACATAAGTGACTGGTGGGGTAGAGGGAGATGTTTGAGTACATCTAGTGTCTGCATTTTTATGCCTAGCACCAGCCCCACTAGTCATGACAATGAGTAAGAAAATATAAAAGACCCTTGAACAAAGTGATAGTGGAATAGCTAAAGAGAACTCCCTCAAACATCCAAAATTACCACAAGGCCACCAAGTTCAACAATACTAGAAAAATATAAATGAGAAACACAATTGGGACTACACTGCCCTTACCAAAGTCCCCGCGCTTTAGTGTTAACTTAAACCTAGCCCACAGTCACACCAAAGCCAAACACAATGATGTCACCAATATTACCCCAACCGCCATAGGTATATCATAAGAAAATTCAAAAATTCGCATTAAATAAATAGGGAGTATAAGAAACATTCAAAGATGACCTATGCATTTGGTACAAGTGCATACTTCACAAAATCAAGGGCAAACTTGGAAAATAGTGGCGCAGAGTGAAATACCCAACAAGGCCAAGAGAGTGAAAAGGAACATATTTACCAGAGAAGAAAGAAATGTCGTTACACCACTATTTTGATGGGTTGAAAAGGAGCGCCAACAATTGCAACAATCTATAGAGGAACGGTGGCAGCGGTGAAAAAAAATAAGACACACAAAGCTATATCGCGCATCAAAGTGACGAAGTGCTGAAGGGATGACGTTCCACGTCTGATTGAAAAAACAAGTGGAATCCCATGCCTACTTGTGCTCAGTCAGGCGTGGGAAGTTTTCTACCTCTTGGATAGTTTGTGTTGGCTTGAAATGCTTGAAATCGGCGCCTAAATGCATAGAAATAGCATGATTGCGGCGGACCGAGCTCATTCCCACTCTGGATTAAGCTCGGGCTGAATTCTGGCGCCGGAATGAGCTCGCATGCGATTCCCACACCAGAAGGGAGGCATTTCGATGCTAGAAGTCTTCTGCTTGGCGTTCAGAGAAGGGAACACGAGTGGGCTTGAAATGTTCAGTGATTTTGGCACGGGAATGAAGGAAATCCATTGCCAAAAATTTTCTAGTGAGTGTATATATGTGGCTGATCTGGGGAACCCGCACCTACTTCAAGCAATCCGGCGCCTGAAATTTTCCAATGACTGATCAGCGAAATGCACTATTCCAGTACCAAATTGAAAGTCATTCTTGTGATGTAAACATAATAAAATGAATGAGAAAGAGAATGGGAATAATAAATAAATAATAGTAGTGAAAATGCAAATTTATGGGCTTCTGTTGTGAAGTAATAAAACGTGCATTAGGATGCAAACTAAGAAAGAATGACCTTTCTTATAAAATAACGTTATCCACTTTTTATTTAATGACCCCTTACCTGGACCTTATTACTGAAATGTGTGAAATGTGTAACTCACTTTATTTCTCTTCAGGTTGTCACCAAAATAATGCATGAGTCTCTACCCATTTACTTTAAATGTTCCCGTAGATCCATCAGAAAGCTCAACTGCACCATAAGGATATGCATTAGTGATAAGGAATGGGCCAGACCATCTGGATCTGAACTTACCTGGGAACACTCTAAGTCACGAATTATAAAATAAAACTTGTTGCCCAACTTCAAACTCACGCCTCAGAATTTTCTGGTCATGTAGCTATTTTGTCCTTTTCTTGTAGATTCGAGCATTCTCATAGGCTTTCATACGAAGATCTGCCAGCTCATTTAATTCCAATGCTTGATGTTCACTTGCAGCTTTCAAATCAAAATTTAAACGTTTTATAGCCCAGAAAGCTCTATGTTCTAATTCAATTGTGTAGGATTTCTAAATTAATTAATCAGATTAAACGCAGCAGAAAATAGCAAGAAATCCAAGCCATGGATCACGGGTTTGCAGTAGAAACGGAAAAAAGAGAAGATCACGCTTATTACCTCTTGAAGCCAGAATTTAAATTTTTCTTGTTCCAAGAAAGCAGGCGCGATCCAGATCACAAAACCGGTTCACAGCAGCTCAACTGAAGTCCAAGAAAGAACTCCCTCTAATGATAATCCACACAAGGTCGAACGCTCACAATCTCACAATTCTATACTCGTAGAATTTAGGAGGCTAGGGTTTGATTAATAAGAGAGAGACGGCTAGGGTTTGATCAAGAAAGAGGCAGAGAAACGGTTTCTCTGTTATTGCATGAATAGTCTGTATCTCATACCCTAAGGAAACCGTTTCCTTATATTTATAGATTTATAATTACCGTAAATTGTAACTTAGTCCTTCAACGTCCAACTGTCAACAAATTGTCCTTGAAGTTGACTTAATTACAATTAGGTCCCATGAATTATAACAAACTTATAATTCACATATAAATATATTCTCTTCTCTTAATTAACCCCACAATATTATCAAATAATATATTTGAGCATTCAAACATTTATTGTGTGTGATCCATTAGGTTTTCTGGTCTTATTGGTAGCATAATATGAATTAATTCTAACAATATTAGAATTAATAATCCTTAATAAAATAAAGGATTAAATTTATTAATTCTCTAATTAATAAATCCATATTTAGCATATCAAGAGCGACATCTAGCAATAACTCTTGACCACCCAAAAGTCCAGAAAGTCAAGTGGCTTGACATGAACCTTTCAATAGCAAATTATCAATGCAATAAACTCCTTTCACTATACAATATCTCATTCGGTTTAGAGCATGGAATTAGTGCCAACTCCCTCCAAAATATTATTAATTCTGGCCCGAATATTTTAGTACTTGTTCAAGAAATCCATTACTCGATATGTGTATCAATTGGAACCATTTCCATCACATAGTCGCCTTGGCCAAGGACTTCATGAGTAATGATTTCTACAAGTGGCCTTGAGATATACTCTCCTACTATTAGGAGTGGTGAATCCTTTATTGACTTTCTCAACTACTTTCGTTTACTTTACGTTGTACCCACTATCCATCCCATAGGCAGTCCTAGATAAGACTCCAAAGATTAGAATCAAAGTACAACGCTCGTTAAACAAAGTACCTTGAAGATCTCAAGTCTAAGGATACTCGCACACTTGCTATAATGAGATTCTATCACTGGCACTAAATAGTTATCCAAGTGATTATCTCGTAGCTAGGTCATCCAATGAACTTGTTCCAAAACAAGCATCCACACGTTAATCATGAGTATCCCAATACTCACGGATATAAGAACCACCGCTTGATCCAATCAAGAGATAAAACATGTGTCAGTCTTGGCGTATTAATAATGTCCCATCTTATTAATCTATGACTGGGGATTATTTAAGTACAAACACTGCATAGTGTAGTAGAAATCTCACATCATGATCTCTATCATGATTTCCTTAACACTGTGTTGTACTAGGGACTTTATCTAACGGTTTGTACACATATTTAGATATAACAATCAAACTGAAAGATAAAGAATGCCTCTTATTAATTTAATATGCAATATACATGGTACAAGTGATTGCCTCTAGAGTACAACACTAACAAATTGGTAGGTGGCAAGGTTTTCCAAAAACTAGACGATAAGGGGTCATACCTTTTGGAGTCTATGCAGTCCTATATGCCTATAATGCATCATCTAATTTCAAAGGCCAGTCAGTTCGTGAGGTGTTAACAGTCTTTTCAATAATCCTTTTTATTTCTCTATTAGACGCCTCTACTTGCCCATTTGTTTGAGGATGGTATGGGGTGGCTATTCTATGAGTGATGCCATATTTTTTTAGTAATTTTTCCATTTTCTTATTTATGAAATGTGTGCCCTCATCACTTATCAATGCTCTGGGTGTACCAAAATGACTAAAAATATTTTTCTGAAGAAACTTAACCACCACATTCATGTCATTAGTAGATATAGCAATAGCTTCCACCTATTTGGAAACATAGTCAATAGCTACTAAGATGTATTCGTTGGAGAAAGATTTAGGGAATGGTCCCATAAAGTCTATGACCCAAACATCAAAAAGTTCTACCACAAAAATATTAGTTAAGGGCATCTCATTCCGTTTAGACATGTTGTCGCTCCTTTGGCACCTATCACAAGAATGAACAAAGTTATAACAATCCTTATACAAAGTGGGCCAACAAAATCCAGATTGCAATACCTTAGCTACTGTTCTTGTATGACCAAAATGTCTTCCAACCAAACTCAGGAATACACCTCTAGATCATATTATCAGCACATATTTTATACAGAAATTTAACATCAGAAAGAAATTTTTTCTTTTGTTGAAAATTTAACTCATTAGGAAGAATGTTACTAGCTAGGCAATTTGCAAAATCTGCATACCAAGGAGTGCTAGATGTCATTAATGCAAAGAGATGCTCATCAAGAAAGGATTCATTAATAAGGACAACTTCATTAACTTGAGTCATCCTAGAAGGATGATCAGCCACTATATTTTCTGAACCCTTTTTATCTCAAATTTTCAAATCAAACTCTTGTAATAACAGAATCCATCTAATAAGCCGAGGTTTAGCATCATGTTTTGCAAATAAATACTTTAATGCAGCATGATCAGTGTAAATTATAACATGTGAACCTATTATGTAAGATCTAAATTTGTCACATGCAAAGACTAAAGTCAATAACTCCTTTTCTGTAGTAGCATAATTTTGTTGGGCAACATTCAAGACATGGCTAGCATAATAAATAACTCGAAATACCTTGTTTTGTCTCTGGCCTAAAACTGCTCCAACTGCTACATCACTTGAGTCACACACTATTTCAAATGATAAGCTCTAATCCGGTGTAGTCACAATAGGCGCTGAGATAAGCTTCTCTTTCAGCATTTGGAAAGCCTGCAGACGCTTTTCATCAAAGTTGAAAGAAACATCTTTAATTAGTAAGTCACACAAGGGTTTAGAGATGAGAGAAAAGTCTTTTATAAAACGTCTATAAAACTCTGCGTGACCCAAAAAACTCCGAACATCCTTAACAGTCACTGGGAAAAGTAATCTCTCAATCACTTCGATTTTTGCATGATCTACCTCAATGCATCTAGCAGAAATCTTGTACCCAAGTATTATACCTTCTCTTACCATGAAGTGGCATTTCTCCCAATTAAGAACCAAGTTAGTCTCTTCACCATGCTTTAGAATCAATGTTAAATTATCTAAACAGTGATCAAAAGAGTTACCAAACACAGAGAAATTATCTATAAATACTTCAATGCATTTTTCACTATAATCAGAAAATATTGTCATCATGCATCTTTGAAAAGTAGCAAGGGCATTACATAATCTAAAGGGCATTCTCCTGTATGCAAAAGTACTGTATGGACATGTAAACATGGTCTTTTCCTGATCCTCAGGAGCCACAACAATTTGATTGTACTCTGAGTACCCATCTAAAAAATAATAAATTTCTTGTCCTGCTAACCTCTCTAACATCTTGTCAACAAATGGGAGAGGGAAATGGTCCTTTCTTGTGGAAGCATTCAATTGTCTATAGTCAATACAAATTCTCCACCCTGTAATAGTCCTAGTGGGGATTAATTCATTGTTTTCATTTTGGACTACCATGAACCCCCCCTTTTTAGGAACTACCTGAACAGGACTCACCTACGTAGAATCAAATATATGATAAATAATACCTGCTGCAAGAAGTTTCAAGATCTCAGCCTTAACAACCTCCTTTATGTTAGGATTTAAGCGCCTTTGAGGTTGGACTTTGGGTTTGAAATTTTCTTCCAATGTTGATCTGGTGCATACAAACTGTAGGACTGATACCCCGAATATTAGCTATGGTCCATCCCAATGCTTTCTTGTGAGCCCATAAAACTCTCATCAACTTTTTCTCTTGAGTACCTATCAAAGATGCAGCAATTATCACAGGTAAGTCAGATGTTCCTTCCAAAAATGCATATTTCAGATGAGATGGAAGAGGTTTAAATTCAAGTCTAAGTGGCTTCTCTATAGATGGCACGGGTCTCTCCAGATTCATTCCCAATTCTTCGTATTGCCACATTTTATATGACGGATAAGAAGGAATTGCATCGAGATACATGATATATTTTCCTTTTTCCTCAACTATATCTGCTTTCTTATTTCCTCCCTGCAAGCAAAGCTCCAAAATATCATTAGATACGCTCTCTCTCACCATCTCTTGAGTAATAGGAAAAATAGAATCAATAAAGTAACAAGAATCACTTTCTGTAAGATATTTCATAGCTTTGTAGACATCAAAGTGATATCTTCCTCATGAACCCTAAGGATTACCTTACCTTGTTGAACATCTATCAAGGTTCACCCTGTAGCTAGAAAAAGTCTTCTTAAGATATGAGGCATCTCCCTATCCTCCTCCGTATCCAAAACAACAAAATCAGTAGGAAATATAAATTTATCCACATTTACCAAAATGTCTTCAATTACACCCCAAGGATAAATTATTGTCCTATCCACTAGTTTTAAAGACATGTTAGTTGGTTTTACTTCCTAAAACCTAACTTCTTGAAAACAGACAAAGGCAATAGGTATATACTTGCGCCCAAATCACACAATGCCTTATTAAATTGCATTTTTTCAATATTAACCGGAATAGTAAAACTCCCTAGATCTTTCATCTTTTGAGGCAACTTCCTTTGTAGAACAGCAGAACATTCTTCTGTTAACATCACCGTTTCATGATCTTCGAGGTTGCGCTTGTGAGCGAGAATATCCTTCAAAAACTTGGCATAACTCGACATCTGCTCTAATACTTCTGCAAAAGGAATGTTAATATGAAATTTTTTAAAAACTTCAAGAAATTTAGAAAATTGTTTGTCCATATTTTGCTTCTCGAGTCTTTGAGGAAACGAAATTGGGAAAATATAAGGTTTAAAAGGTGTAATAGGGTTAGAGTCTCCCTCTTTAGAATCATCCTCCTCAGATTTGTTCACTACCTCCCCTTCCTTGCCATCCTTAGATTCTTTTTTCCTACTTTCCACCTCCTAGATTTGCTTACCACTGCAAAGAGTTACAGCATGGATTTGCTCTTTAGGATTTTTTTTTATTTTTTTCTGTATCACTGGGCAACTTCCCTTGAGTTGTTTCCTTCATAGTACCTACAAATTACCTCATTTGGACTTCTAAATTGTGGATGGAATTTGATTGGTCTGAGCCACTTGGTCTATCTTTAGGTATTGCATTATGGCCTCCTCAAATTGTGACTTTCTTTCTTGAGTAGGTTGTGGTTGCTATGAAGGGTATGCCTGCACCTGCTGGAATGGTGCCCTATTCTGTTGAAATCTCGAAGGTGCTCCTTGCCTTTGGGTATTTTGATCTCTCCAGGCAAAGTTCGGATGATTCCTCCATCCAGGATTGTATGTGTTCGAGAAGGGGTCATTTCTCTGGGATGGTCCTTGTCGTTGAGCTCGCATATAATTAGCTTCCTCCAGTATAGAAGGGTGGCCACCTACATTCATATAGAAATTAGTAGTGTGCCATTGCATTTTACACAGTGCACATACCTCTCTATTGCTACTGCCTTCTCGAGTCATCAAAAGGCTAACTTGGTTAGTTAGCTTTACTAGCTTTGAAGCAATATCTAGTTGAATGTTAATTTCATGAACTATAGCTCTTCTACCTCTCACTGCCTTTTGTTGAGAATTTCTCGCTAAATTCTCATAGATACTTTGCAGCTTTTAAGCATTTTTATCTCTTGGATATCCACCTGCAGCAGTATCTACTAAAGTCTGACACATAGGAATCAGTCCTTCATAAAAAAATTGAGTAATCAATAAAAGAAAGAAACCATGATAAGGACACTAGGTCAATAAAAACTTAAACATATCCCATGCTTCATGAAATACCTCTCCTTCCCTTTTCGTGAAGAAACTAATCCTGCTTTTATAATCCATAGTTTTCTGAGATGGATAGTATTTGAACATAAACGTCTCATAGACCTCATCCCAAGTGCTCATGGATCCTCCTGGTAAACGTAGTAGCCATTGTCTAGCATCCCCTTTTAAACAATATGGAAAACATTTGAGCCTCAATTCCTTTTCGGAAAGGTTGTTCAAGGAGAATGTTTACACTGTACTGTAGAACTCGCGTAGAAATCCCAAGGCATCCTCAGCTCTCAATCCATTAAAAGTTGGAAGTAGATTAAGATGGAATTTTTTAGCTCATAGTTCCTTGTAGCATTGCCTAGCCTAATACATGATGGAATGGCAACAATGGTGGGCATTTATAAATCCCTTAGTCAAGGATGGGCTTAGTTATTGGCTCCCAAGGGAACCAATGGTTGTAACTGGTTATTAGGCCCATCATCATGTGCTTGATTCCCTCCGTTATTGGCCATTGCTTCAGCCATCCGGTTAGCTTGATTTTACCTACAAGTCCACTCAATTTCAGAATCAAATAGTGTTAAGTCCACAATATGGTTTCTAGACATGCACTACTTCACAATTTATCCACAATATGCACACTTAAGAGAATAAAAGAAAAAAATAAACATCAAATTAGAATTATAATTACAAGAAGAAATTTTCAATTTATTACTCCCCGGCAACAGCGTCAAAAACTTGATATCCAATTCAGAGTACTAGCAAGTATACTAGATCTCATTTATAATAACAAGGTCATCCCACAGAGATTAGAAATTAAAACTCTTTCCAATGAAATTAATTCTAACTTGAATTAATAGAAAATAAGGATTCCAATGATTGTTGTTTATAAGAACTAAATTGAAACAACTAACTAGCACTTTCTTTGGGTAAAGATTATAATGAGATGATCTAAAGCACATGAATTCACTAGATTAACTGTTATATTATCAAAGCGACCTGTTATTCTAAAGTGTACTTTATCCATGAATCAATATCCAGAATTAACTGATATCCTTTTTCAAGGTGTATTAATTCTATTCCTTCAAATAACCTAACTATATTTCTATGTTGAATTCAATTCAAAGGAACGCATTCAAGAGCATGACATTATAATGATTACACAAACCATGCTAATATATTTCTATTTCACATGTAATTTGTTGTATGATTACCTGTCCTAATTAACTAAGTCATCTTTTGAATTTTTCTAATTAATGATAAATCAATATGAATGGTGATCAGATATTCAAATGCTTTAAGTACAATAATCAGGCAAAGACTTGGTAACACCCTTCAAATAACAGAATCAAAAAATAATGTAACAATTAATACTAGCTACGTCATGACCTTAGAATAATAAATTAATGCATAATTGAAGAGGAATTCAAGAACAAATCAAAAGAGAAGATATGAGAAAACATCACAATGTCTTAATAAAATCTCCAACTTTGTTCCACAAGTAGCCTCCAATATGCGTCCAACACTAGGAACCCTCTCAAAAATTACAACCAAAAATCCAAAGAAAATAATGCCTAAATCTAATGTAAAAAAAAAGAACAAAAGTCTTCTCTGCTGCCAAACTCCCCTCAAAAACCCCTCTCCTTCAGCTTTTATACTTTTCGCCTTATTAAACCGGACTGAAACCCTTGTTGGAATCCGTTGGAGAGTTCAATCCGACCCCTGATTAATGAATCCAACCCATGAATGCACTCTCCTAAGAATGTGAACTTTTGTAATTCATTCTTCAACCCTTCAACTTGTACGTTTTTTGTTCGAGTCCCTGGAAATACCAAAGAAATGTAAAAGAGGGTAAATTGTCCAAATAAAGCTCATATTACATTAAATTTTAACACAATTTATCTAAAAATCACCCCATATATTCAATGCAATAACACTACATCAAATACCAAGAGTAGCATATAGCTTGTAGTTGTTCCCCCTAATTACTATTACATTATCAAAATATATTGTTCAGAAATCAAATATTGTTCGCAAGTATTGTTTTCACAGTCATCAATAAACATCACAAGCAACAAATATCACCAACAAACACCCCAACTCAACTTCCCTTGAATAAGCAGTACATAAACCATAAACAGCATGTACTCCCCCTTTTTTGTATCAAACAGATGACCAACTAAGTGTCAAAGAGTGCTTGAATATCATGTTGGAGCTACTATTGAGTTTCTTGGGTAAAGTCCAGCTTGCTGAGAATAGCTTGAACAGAGGCTCCAAGCAACTCAACTTGATTAAAAATGGCAAATAACTATTGTTAGAGAGAGTCAGATGCCAGAGAAGGGACTAGATTTGCATAAACAAAAGCTTCAAAAGAGATATCTCGTATCCTTGGAGAATAGTTTGGGATGAGAATGGAAAATCCTTGATAAAGCATATTATAACAGAATATTTTAAATTACTTTCTTTTAATTATAAGTATTATAAGAGCTTCCTCCTACTATTGATAAAGTTTATACATTTAAATATTAAAAAATTAGCAATTGGCCCTATGTTTTTATAAGCTTTACTATATTTGTTGTCACTAACCTAAAAATATAATTCAAAAAAGAATAAAAAAGTATAAGCATAAATTTCTTCAATTTAATAATCAATCTCAATAATAATAAAAAATAATAAATCAATTGTGATGACGAGATTTTAGCTAAATAGTTTTATACTCATATCACATGAACTTTCTAATAATATGTATATACATATTACTATTATTAAGTACTTCTCACTATTTAATAAATACTTTATTACTTTTTAGTTTGAGTTTGATGCTAACAAACAATATGATGTTTCCCTAGTTACACTAGTGGAAGCAGCTTCTAGTGCATTGTATGTCTGAACTTTCCTTCAATAGAGAAATAATCATTCTTTAGATCACATTCAAGAAAAGGAGATATTTATTCCCATATTTAACTTCTTTACAGTGCAAGGAGGCATGGCAGACAGAGCCCTTAGTTTGGGGCATCATGTTTCCTCAAGAAGCTAGTTGAGGTCAATGATCTCAAGGGTATATGGTACCATGTGTGACAAGAAGTTGGAACGTTATAACTCAACTGGCCAAAATGAAAGCTTTCCGGGTTTGACAAATGATCCTAGAAGCCCAAATCATGGAGACAGCCAAATAACATATACTGAAAATGCAGGAGACACACGAAGAAATATTTGGACTCCTCAACTCCATAGAAAATTTCAAGCTCCTGTCGCTGAATTGGGAGAAATGGGTAAATACCATTCTCTCAGAACTCCAAAATCTTTCGCTTTTTAGTTTTGGTCTTTCTGTTTATGCATATATACATAGATTTACCCTTTGTTAAACATTTTTCTCACTTTCTTGGTGAAGACTTATGAAACCCTCATATATTTTTCGGAAAAGCTTCACTTCTATTCTCTGTACAAGGGAATATTTATACAAGAGGTAAACACCTACTCACAAGCAACTACAACTACTCCTACCTTATCTCTACATCTTCACATCTATCATTTACACAGGATAAATTCTACACTCCCCCTCAAGTTGGTGTATAACAGAGTGTCATACCCAACTTGGTAATCACACCATGGAACACCCTACTTGATACAGCTTTAGTAAGCACATCTGCTAGCTGATCTTCCGATCTTACGTGAGAACAGCAAACAACCTGTTGATCCATCTTTTCTTTAATAAAATGCATGTCGACTTCTACATGCTTAGTGCGATCATGCTGGACAGGGTTTTGTGCAATTTCAATAGCAACTTTATTATCACAATAAAGACTCATTGGCTTAATGAACTCTATTCTCAAATCCTCCAAGACACGGGAGATCCAAAGCAATTCACATATCCCATGTGCCATTCCACGAAACTCAGCTTCAGCACTTGACCTTGCTACAACCTTCTGTTTCTTGCTTGTCCAAGTAACAAGGTTACCTTCGACAAACATAAAGTAACCTGCTTTGGATTTCCTTGTCATTTGATCTCCTGCCCAATCTGCATCTGTGTACCCTTCAACCTTAGAGCCTCTATTTTTTACAAAAAATAAACCCTTCCCAGGTGAGCCTTTTAGGTACCTTAGGATTCTATAGACAGCTTCCATGTGTTCTTTACTCGGCTGATGCATGAACTGACTGACCACGCTTACTGCATATGCAATATCTGGTCGTGTGTGGGACAAGTAGATTAATCTCCCAACTAACCGCTGATAGCTCCCTACATCAACTGGAATTTGATTTGGAAAGATTTCGAGCTTATGATTCATCTCCATGGGGGTTTCTGCAGCTTACAGTCCAGCATTCCGGTCTCGTTCAGTAGATCCAACACATACTTCCGTTGGACAAGTGAAATTCCTTCATCAGTTCTTACTACCTCAATGCCCAAAAAATACTTCAGTTCTCCTAAGTCTTTCATTTCGAATTCGACTGCCAAGTACTTATGTAGTAATTCTATTTCATTGCAATCATTTCCTGTTACTACCATTTCATCTACATACACGATCAAAGCTGTGGTCTTATCGTCTTCATGTTTGGTGAACAAAGTATGGTCTGAACCATTTTGTTTGTACCCAAATTTTTTCATTGCCATGGCCAATCTGCCAAACCAGACTCTAGGAGACTGCTTTAAACCATACAGAGACTTCTTCAATTTGCATACCTTGGTGCCATTCGAAGACTCCATACTCACTCCTGGTGGCACATCCATATATACTTCTTCCTCTAGCTCCCCATTCAGAAAAGCATTCTTCACATCAAACTGGCGCAGGGGCCACCCTCGATTCACAGCAATGGAGATTAGAATTCATATGGTGTTAAGTTTTGCCACTGGAGCAAAAGTTTCCTGAAAGTCTACTCCATACCGTTGGGTATACCCTTTAGCTACCAACCTGGCCTTGTATCTGTTAATACTCCCGTCTGCATTAAGCTTTTCTACATCCGACAATTTTCTTCCCTTTCGGTAGAGTTACAAGCTCCCAAGTAGCATTTTTTTGTAAAGCCTCCATTTCTTCATTCATTGCCCCTCTCCACTTTGGGTCGTGTAAAGCTTCCTGCACATTACTAGGAACCGAAACACTAGATAATTGATCAACAACAAATACATATGATTCCGGCAGATTTTGTGTGGAGACATGGTTACTTATGGGATATTTAGCGTTTGTTTTCAGGTCAGGCTCGTATTGTTTCTTTGGTACACCTCTGTTGGATCGTTGAGGGTATTTAGAAGTAGAAATACCAGGCATAGGTTCAACACGAGAAGTGTTCAGTTCAGAATCAAACACATCAGAATCAACTATAGGAGAATTAAGGCCAGATGGTACCTGAGTATTCTAACTCAACTCTTCATTAGTTGGTGTTAAAGGGGGTAAGCTAGCATTATTCGGATCATCCCTGTTTGGCCAGTCTTCTTCAGGAGGACTTGCATCAACTGCTTCCAGTCTGTCCTTACCTACGCATGTGCCTGGGCTAGTGATTTCCATCTCGGTGCTTTCTTCAGTGTCTCCTTCAGTGCTGTCGGACATATTCTCGGTACGACGCCTCTCCCCCTGAAGAGAAAATGGTGAATTCTCATTGTGATAATAAGGCTCATTTTCCCTGAAGGATACGTCCATACTGATGTGCACCTTCTGTAATTTGGGATCATAACACCGATAGCCTTTTTTTGAATCTGAATATCCTACGAAGACACACTTGGTGGCATAGGGATCCAGCTTATTTCGCAGGGGTTTTGGAACATGAACAAAAACAGTACAGCCAAAAATCCTAGGTTCAAGATTTGGTATATTAGGAGTGTTAAAGAACGAGTTTAAGGTTTGCTGTGGGGTTTGGAAATTTAGCACACGGGAAGGTGTACGATTTATGAGGTACACAGCAGATTTCACTGCTTCTCCCCAGTAACACCTTGGCATATTCATCCCGAATAAGGAGGCACGAACTACTTCAAGGAGTTGTCTGTTCTTCCTTTCTGCCAGACCGTTCTGCTGAGGAGTATATGTACAGGAAGTGTGATGCCTAATTCCATGTTGAGTCAGAAAATTCCTAAGTGAACCATCCATAAACTCCATAGCATTGTCAGCTTGCCACACCAAAATAGGCACTTGGTACTGAGTATGTACCATATTCCAAAAATCATAAAAGGCATCCCGAACACCCCCCTTATTACACAGCAATGATATCCAAGTCATACGGGTACATTCATCAATGAATGTAACAAAATATTTTGCATTTGATAAGGATGAAAACTTTGTAGGACCCCAAACATCTGAATGTATTATATCAAAGGGTTTAACACTCTTATTAGTACTAGGCAAATAAGGAACACGATGACTTTTAGCAAGTTCACATACATCACAAGCAAATATGGATTCATCAAAATTCACAAACAATTGAGGTTTTAATTTCTGGAGATAACTGAAGGACAAGTGCCCCAGACGACAGTGCCATAACCAGACCTTGTCTTACTCTTTCGTTTTCCTATCCATAAGATGTGCTTGACTAACCTTGCGATCCCCATCTTCTGTCAGATCTAGGTAATACAGCTTACCCCGTTTAACACCATAACCAAGAGTCTTGTGAGATAGAATATCCTGAAAAACACAGAAAGATGGCCAGAAGGTTACAGTACAATTAAGCGAGGATGTGATTTGGCCCACTGAGAGGAGATTAAACTCCAGGGAAGGGACTACCAATACTGTGTCCAATTTAAGAGCTTTAGATAAAGCAAGAGAACCTTCACCAGTTACGGGGCATTCATCACCGTTTGCAGTGGACACGATGGAATGAGAGGCAGGAAGGGAAGATTGTAATTTATTCGAGTCTCGAATCATATGATCCTATGCACCTGTATCAATTATCCAAGTATTTGGCCTAGAACAAGCAGAAAGAGCGCGTTTCTTACCTGCATTACCCGCATCACCCGAGTGAGCAACATGAGTTGTGGGTGCATTGTCCCCCTTCGTAACTGCCTCACTGATCATCACCTTTCTCGCAGGTTTCTTCCTTGGCATCTTGGTGAAATCCCACCACTCAGGATACCCGATGATTTCATAGCACCGTTGTTTGGAATGGCCTGTCTCGCCACAATGATCGCACACCAGATTGCTTGCCCTTCCTGAAGGTGATTTTCGATTCTTGCCAGCTCCGGATGGTGAGACTTGACGAGTCTGCAATGCTGTATATTCAGGGACTCCTCCCATAGTCTTGCGTTGTTGATCTTCACGCCTAACATAGGCATACGTACCCTCCAAATCTAACTTTGGATTTTTTCGTAATATTTCCCCTCGAACCTGATCAAACTCAGGATCCAATCCACTTAAGAAAATATGGACACGAAGTCTGGCCATGGCAGAATGCAGTGTGATTATTCCATCCACTATGTTTTCTTGTAGGGTTGCTCGATGATCAATCTCCTGGAAGATAGCCATGAGTTCAGAAAAATATGTGGACAGTGGTCTGCCTTCTTGCCGAATAGAAAACGACTTTTGATTTAGTTCAAACAGTTTCGTTTCATCGGAGCCATCATAAAATGTTTTCGATACAGCCTCCCATACGTCTTGTGCTATTGGCAAGCGAATAAATCGCTGCATAAGCAATGGAGACATGAAGTCGATAAGCCAACTTTTTACCTTCTGGTTTTCAGTGATCCATGTTGCATATGTTAGATCAGTTACCGCCGGTTTTGATTCAACTCCGGTGAGGTAGCCGGCTTTATTCCTTGCTCCAATTCGCATCTCCATTAACTGAGACCATAGAGGATAATTGGTTTCGTCGAGAATGACATTGGTTGGGAACGCAACATTCTCCTGTTGAATGACAATTGACTGTGGCTGTGATGGTTCAGTGCTCATGTTGTTCGTTCAAGGAATGGTCCGAGAAAGGGTATTTCGAGTTCAGAAAGTTATGGCTTAGGGATTATGGCTCTGATACCATGAAGACTTATGAAACCCTTAGATATTTTTCGGAAGAGCTTCACTTCTATTCTCTGTACAAGGGAATATTTATACAAGAGGTAAACACCTACTCACAAGCAACTACAACTACTCCTACCTTATCTCTACATCTTCACATTTATCATTTACACAGGATAAATTCTACACTTGGTCAGATGCTGAGCCACTAGAGATACAAAAAGGCCGATGAATGTTCCAAATATCTGATCCGTTCACAGAATTGCCAGCCATTTACAGGTATTAATCCTACCATTGCATAATAGATTATTTCAGATTTTCTGATTTGTTAGTGCTTCTCCTCTTGGTTTTTGATTTCTAGCTTTTCATTCTTGTACTCTGCGCTCTAATGTTTCCAGAAATACAGGAAACGGGCGAAGGAGTACATGATGGACCATAAAAGTTCCCATGACCCGACTCAAGTTCTAGATTGCATGATGGTGGAAACCGATACCCATGAAATGCAAGAGGATGAGCTTCATAAAACTTTGCAAAAGGAGAAATTCTTACATGGACCCGATTCACGACAAAAGTTGGCACCGATCGTGAACAAAGACTATTTATTCTTGAGCGAAGAAGAAAGTTCACAGAATCCCAAAGATTGGAATGATACATACATGGAGCCAAAGAGCATGTAGGGATCAGACGTGCCATATGACATGGTGGGATCCGATGAGCCAAACAAGAGGTCAAAAAGCATGGTGAAGAATCTGCCGAGCTTGGAGCCAAATAGCATGCTAAATATGGCTTTGTTCAATATGATATATTAGGCATTTATTGGTTACCAAACCTGGAGTTAGTGTTGTTGAAAGCCAGTTATCTTAAATTGATTGTAAATACTTTATTTTAATTTATTAAAATCTTAAACCATATTCTTGTTTTAAATATAATACAATTATGACTTTTTTCATTCCTTAACTTCTAAGTGTAAGTAAATAGTAATTCTTTCAAGTTGAATTTGTAAAAATATAATAAAAAATTATTAAACATATAAGATCAAGTAAAATCTAATATAAAATCAAAGAGAGAAAATATAATATATTATAAAAATATAATAATTTTTAAAAACGAAAATATAAAAAATAATAATTTTTTAAAATTAAAATAATTTTAAATTAGAATGAGAATCCCTAGCCAATACATCCTTACCATTTTTTTGGGTATATCATTCTCAGAAGTTGTCATATCTCAGTTTTAACCAGTGACTTTGTTCTTGTAGTGGCATCACTTCATAGTTGCCTAAGAGCTTGTCTACCACAAATAAAACAATGTTTGGTTGATTGGAAGAATTTTGCAGTAGACAAGCAAAAGAGCTTATACATATATATGTGTGTATGCTTGCTTTCATATATTCATGGTATAATAACAACAATTCGTCCATAATCATGCCATACTTTGGCTGTCGATGTTGGTTATGGGACCTTTAAACCAGTGCCTAGCACTCAAGATCCAGGCTGAGAGAGTAAGAACAAATAGGCCACCAACTGCAACTGGAGTATAGTTGAGAGTTTGATCAGTAACAGGATAGGCAACAGGTAAGGAGAAGAAAATAGAGATGGTTGCGACCCACAAAACTGCAACTGAACCAACAAGGACTCCAAAACGTCCCAAATTGAAAGGTCCTGGGACGAATGATTTTCGAGCTAAAGTCACCCTGAAAAAGATTGGTAGAGCATAGGCAATGTAGAGTCCGATAGTTGCTATTGATACCATTGCTTGAAATGCCACTAAGCTTCCAAGAGACTGCAGGCAGAAGTGTAGAACTTGCTATAGTCAGTTGAAGAAAGTAGAAACAAAGGGTAAAAGTTACACGAGACAGTTAAGAGTTAAAAAGCAGGTCCTCATATGGAAATTAATTAAATCTGCTCGCGAAATAACAGCACATGAAGTGATTTTCATATCACATGCTAGATTCCTTAATTGATAGAGAAGACTTTGTAATAAATCATTAAAAATGAAGTGTTTACAACCAATTTCAAAGCAATATAAGAGAGGCTGATACCGTAAGAGCCATGCAGAATGCTACAAGAGCTGACAGCCAAACTGCATTAATAGGAACTTCCTGCTTGTTTACTTGATGCCATAAGGTCGATAAAGGCATAGCTCCATCTCTTGAGAATGCGTAAGCCATCCTGAAAAGAAGCTCATTTTACTTTGATTCCCATTTTGAAGCTATAGTTACAAAAAAAAAAAAAAAGCAAGAACGAACTATAAACAAACATGTTAACCTTGAATTGCTAGTTATCGAACTCATGCCGCAGAAGAAGATGGCAACGGCAATTATACCCAAGCAAATAATTCCACCAACTCCACTCCCATATCTTCTTTTGAACACTTCATAGAAAACTTGAGCAATGGCATAACCACCAGCATCATTTTTTGTGCTCAGAAGGTGGGGGATGTCGGTAACTGCAAATGTGATGCCAAGTATATAACCCCATCCGACAACTATAGATATGCCGATGGCACTTATTATTCCTTTTGGTCCATTCACATCTGCATTCTTTGTTTCCTCTGTCTGGAAGCATAAGTTTCAAGAAGGTAATGGAATAACAAGTTAGAAAGATTATAGTTTAATTACATTACAGAAAATAAAGGAAAATAGTAGATACTCTATATGTTGGATCACGATGACTTGCAGACAAAGTCGTAGATGGACTAGATGATTATACCAAAATGAAGAGAAAACATATGTTAAGTGGCATCTTAATGTCAGCTGCATTTAGTTGCTGAATACTCAATTCCTTGATTTGCCCTTCTTTTTCAGTTGAATTGTATCTGTTGAAGCTTGAATTTTTGTCTACTACAAGTTTTACTATTAAAGATCATGAGGAAAGGATGAGATGTAAGACAAGGAAACTCTGCACCATTGAGATGCCAAGTGCTTGGCAATATAGAATGGGAATCACATTTTTTTTTTTTTTGGTGACAATATATCAAAAGTAAATAAAAAAGAATCAATCTGAAGACCAAATAGCTCTATCCAAACAATTATTGCAGTCGTCTACGACAAAAATAATAAACAAGCCTAAGTATAACTTACCATGTGAGCAGAAGCATCATACCCAGAGAGGGTATATTGGCTCATGAGAAGTCCAAGTATAAATATGTACACTTTACTGCTGATTCCTGCCCCATTGTCAGTGTTGAAGTGGGTGAAAACAAATTTAGCACTCGGCTTTTCAGTTGCAACAGTTGGAATGACAATCATAAGAACGAAGACACCTGAAATTACCACAACCATCAAAGCAGCTAGTTAGACAATTATGTTAGAAGTGCAATTAGTTCATGAAAACAGGTGTATTGTAGATAATCCTACCTAATAAATTCCAACCAGCAGCAAACTGTCCAAAGAAGGATAACCACGATATAGGAAGACTGTTTAAGATAGCATGCACAAGCAAAACTCCACCATGGATGCCAATGACTGCATACTTGGAGGCCTCGTATCCACCTCCATTTATTCCACCAGTACTGAGAAGAATTATCACCTGGATCAACTGTGCCAGTGAAAAATCTATACTTGTTGTTACAGCCCACTGCACAGAGAAGTTTCTTTATTAGGTAGAAATTTTAGTGGTTGTACTCAAAATAAAGAGGCTTGTGCCCAATAGATAGTAATGAATCTTGAACTGCAAAGTAATATGTCAATTATACCTGACCAACAATGTTGAACCTGCAAACAAAAATGACAGAAAAATATATCTTCTTAGTATCAAGCCATGTAATATGTAAAAACACTAGCTAGCCCATAATTTATTCAGCTTAAGAGATTGCTATGTCTATCAACCAGTTCAGCTTCATGATATCACAGTGTTGTTTAACAAGGCAAGTAAGTGGAACCACCAAAATTAGCAAATGCACGTTCCAAGATACTGTCTTGCATAATCCAGAGTCAGAGAAATTATTCCGTTCAAAAGAGAAACTATTCTGTTCAAAAACAAATTAACTGAAAAACATTAACAGCTAATCTCCTCAGGCACTATCTCAGTTGTACAAACACATCAGAAGCATTCCTAAAGTAGCCAATTCCATAATGATTGTGTGAATAGCACTTTTTGGTAAAGGTAAGCAGTGGAGCACGAATTAAGGACAATCTTGATAACTGTTGCAGAAGCAACAAAAGTAGAGGAAAGAAACAGAGATGGAGCCGGATGAGAAACATAGGACAAGTCAGCCTTAAAAGGTTGAAAAATAAGCCTCACAAATCACAGAAAACAAAGAAAAACTCCTGTGTTGCCCACCTCCCTACAACACACAGAGGCATACAAAATGGGAAAGGTTTTCTTCTTCAAATTTACTCCATCCATAATGACTAGCCACATAGAGAAGTTGTTTTGTGTATTCATAGTATAAATCAAAAAGAAAATAGGCAAACAATTAGCTACACTTCAATGCAATGTTGTTTCTCAGTCTTTCTCTAATTGGAATTTGAGAAATTGGCAGATATTGATAGGATCCCAGCAATTGAAAAGTTAGATTCAAACCAAAATATGCCGCCACAAATTGGATCACTGGTTAATTCTAGCCCTGAATTTCAAGATTCCCAATGGATTGACACCAAAAATAGAAAGCAAGAATGAGTTACCAGCCAGTCATCCAGGAAGCCAATGGAGCCCATTTTGGGCCAGCAAGCTTGGCACTCCAGTAATAGAGTCCCCCAGAGGTAGGATAAGAAGAACAAATCTCAGCCATTGATAAACCAACAGACATTGTGAAACAACCAGCAATAAGCCATCCATACACCAAAGAAACAGGCCCACCAAAATTTAACCCAGTATTATACAGTGTTGTTACACCAGTCAACACTGATATAATAGAAAATGAAAAAGCAAAATTTGACAACACCCTGCAAATTCCAAACAAACCCAAAACACCAACTGCAAAATCAAAACCAAAGAACCAAGAGAAAAAATAATTCAACAAACAACTCTGGAAGAGTCTGAAACTATATTTACGATAGATCACGCTTGAGTTCTTGTTTGTATCCCAGTTCATGCAAACGTGCATGGCCTGAATCAACAGAGCTCCGGGTTTCTTGAACATGTTGTGGAAGAACCTTGCTGTTTTCTTGACGATCCCACACCATCTTTTCAGAGAGATGAAGGGTTGTGCTTTCCCAAAGAATGAATAAAATGGAATCTATTTATAGAGCTCTCTCTCTCTCTCCCGCTCCCTCCCTCTCTCCCTCCCTCTACCTTCTTGGAGTTGAGTAGTAGTTTTTACAGACAGTTTCCCAGCGGCAATAAATCACAAAAGATTGAATTGAATCATCAAAGATTCAAAATCTTTCAAGTTGCAGAGTATTTCGATTTGATTAGTGTTGTCTCCTTTTATTACAGTTGGATATAGCATGACGCAGTTTGTTGGAAGAAGCAAAAGTCAGGGTCAAACAAAGGCCGAGAAAATGGGCTTTGGAACATGATTGCTAGGTAAGAGGACATGTTTGGCTTCGATGTTCACGTGTTGATTTTTTTTTTTTTTTTCCTTTTTCTTCTTTTTTTTCACCCATTTTGGCAAAAAAAAATTCCCTCTAAAATTCCCATTCAAACAAAATACCAAAGGGGAAAAAAAAAAAAAGAAAAACCAGATATGCTTATATTTTGTTGGGTAAAGATACAAGTATTTGAGGAAGATAAGTGTGAAAATAAATAGAAAAATCTTAGAAGTAAATAGGAAAGAAAAGTAATTTGAGAAGAGATTTTCTTCTATATCAAGAAATTTGTTCCTCTAATTTTAAAAGAGTTAGAAAGTAAATAAGATTAGAAAAATGAATGTATCTTTTCTTTTGTACTTTTTATTAGGTGTTTATTATAATAGATATATAGTAAATTTAATGTAACAAATAATATTACATTTACTTTAGTTAGTAAAAATAAATATAACAATTCTCTTCCCTTTTTCCTCTCCCTCTCTCTTTACACCAAACAAAGCATAAAACTTGGCTTCCTTTTTGTTTGATGGGAAACTTTGACTTTCTCCAAAATTACCAAAATTAGGTATTTATTAGAGCAAAAATCATGCTTGGAAAAATAATAATGTATAATTTTAATTTTTTTATGGGGTAAGAAATTACTACCTTCTACTTCCATCTATGCAGTCTTTAGAAAGGCAGGAATTAATGGACAATAAAAGCAATTTTGTGTTTTAAAGAATGCCAGATAAGAAAAAGTGATATTACTATTGTCTGCTTATTTAAAATTGAATATCTATATTTTTATTCTCAAATATTTATAAATTTTTCTAACAAATAATTCAATCAATTCATAAAAAAATTAAATTATCTAATTTTATATAGTAAAATTTGTAAGGTATTACAAAAAGTATTAAAAAAATATTAAACGGATTCGCGAGTTGAAATAGGTTGAATCCGTTTACGATCTAAACACGTTTAAAATTAAACGAGTCGATCTATTTCGATCCGAATCATAAAATTCTAACTCTAACCTACTATAATAAATATCATTTTCGTATCGTATTAATGTATCGTATTTAATATTGTCACTCCTATTACTAATCCACGACTCTAATACCACTTTAAATTCATGACACCGACCCCCCACGCCCGCCGCATGCCACCCCACCCCGTGGGGTGGCCTCTGGGAATCTGAACGAATCTTTAGAGCATCTGAGAAAATTATTCAATTTTCCATTCCAACTCTGTCAGAATGTTCAACTCCAAAGTAGCAATTAAATAAATAAACAGAAAGTCAAACATATTAAAATTATTTTTTTAAAGTACAACATATACTATATAAGTTTTTAATACGATTATTTATTAAAATCTAATTTGCTATATTTTCTATTCAATAAAACATTTATCTTTTTTCTTTTTTGTGGGAGATTAACATCTAAATAATTTTTATAATTAAGTATTTGATTTTGCTAATCCATCAACTAATAAATGAATATTGTTCATGTCTGGACTGGACAGAACTAAAGGAAGTTTGCATTAGCCCTTCAAAATTTTTAAAAATTTATATTTTTCTTAAAAATTAAAAGTTTTTAAAAAATAAATTTTATATTTATATCTCTATAAATTTTTAAAAAATTATAATATTATTTTTCATGATATCTTTTAATATAATTTGTCCTTTAATATCAACAAGACCTTGTTTTATATTTTATGATAGTACTTTTTAATTCACCATTATTCAAATAATACAGCTAAAATTTTTCTAAATTTTTTTAATTCAATAAATTATCTAATTATGAAAAATTGCCCTAAAAAATATTGGGAGGTGAGCTGATAAAATGATTCTGTACAGGCCGGACAACATGTGAACAAAATCAATAAAGAATCAGAAGGAATTATGCCTACCACCTACCGCCTGCAACGTACCACCACGTGCTGACGCGTGGCACTGGCTTGATAGGTGGATATGTACAAAAGAGTCACATATGGAAGAATCTATTTATTTAAATTTTATTTGGTTCAATTTTTTTCTTTCTTTCTTTTATTGGATTGAAGGGGTATAGAAAGAAAATATGATCGATGACCAAAAATAATTTTTTAAAATCTAGCAAAGAGTTTGTTATTAATTGAAAAACTATTCTAATCTTATTTAGGCTATATTTAAGAAATAATTCTTCCTAATTCAAACTAAAATTTTAATTTAAAATAATTTTTATTTTTTAAAAATTATTACGTATTCATAATACATCATATTTTCTCTGATTGAGCCCTACATTTATTTTTATTTAATAATATTTTTATTAAATTTTAATAAATTTATCTCAATCTAATTCTTATTTAAGTAAATCTCAAACTCAAACTTAATGGGCTTAAAAATTTGGGGAGAGAGGCAACAACACTCGATATGCCAACATCTCCTAAAGATTGACAGACCATATAATGCGTAGAATACAAAATTTCAGGAATTTAAAATCAGAAACTTGAGGTTGAAGGGACAAATTATATAAAAGAATATATTTTAAAATAATTTTATAATTTTTAAATATTTTTTAAATGTGAAAAGTAAAATTTAAAATAATTTTTTAAAAACTTTAATTTTCAAGATAAAAAATAAAATTTTTAAAAATTTTGAAGGAACCGGCGTCACCCTATGCCCTCCTCCTCTATCTCTGTCATTATAAAAAATATATATACACTGTATAATATTGAAAACATTATAAAATATATTAATATAAAAGATATTATAAGCTATACTTAAAAAAAAAAAAAATGACTCATGTTATCTTGTACATTATTTGATGTGTTAAATATATTACGACACATGGTAAGAATATTGCAAAATATACTATTAATTCTAACTGTTAACTTATTAATCGCTCATGCACTGTATCCAAAAATTTAAGATAATTTATATTGATTTTGAGTACTTTATTTTTACTATACTATACTCTTATTATTAGTATAATAAAGAATAAAGTAGCCAATATATTACAAAATGCAGAGCCATGTTTATTGGAGCTCATTTCAATTGGTTCATTTTGTGAATTTGATCATATTGGAGTTCAAATTTGAATATCGTTTATAGTATAATATAAAATTATTTATCTTATTCTCATATAAAGGATTTACGAAAAAAATAATTTTACTCGATTTTATAGGTAAACTAAACTAAAACTCGACTTAAGGCTTGGTTTAGTTTGTAAAGGGAAGGAGAGAGGAGAAGGAATGAGGCGTGACACATTTTATTATATATTTATCTTTATCCTATTTGGTTAGGGTGAAAGTAGGGGGAAGAAGAGAGAGAATAATTAATTTAGTTTACTATTTTATCTATCATTATCTATTTTATTAAAATTTTTAATGTTAAAAATGTAATCAATATTATCATTATTACGCTCATTTTATTTTTTCTCTCCCAATCCCTCTAAATTAGAAAGGGAGAAAATACTGATGGGGAGGGAATTACTTCCCTTTCATATTTACATCCAACCAAACGAAGTAAATATTTTATTTGATTTTTACAAAACAGTCTAACCAAATCAAGCCTAAGTTGGAATAGAGAAATTTAGAATTTTTGAGGAAAAGAAAAAAAAAATTAGATTGTTCTTTGAATTATTGAAGTAATCATTTTCCAACCTCATACCAAACAGAAGGGTTGTTGACCGTTTGATTCGGTTCGTTTTCAATTTTGGAAGTTTTAAGTCTCAGTTGGGTTGTCATTTCACATTCGACCAAGGAAAGCAATGGGAGAGAGACATCATAGGGAACTAACCAACGTGGTCGGACCGCTATTGGACTTTCGATTTTGTCGGTTTGGGTCCATTTTAACATGTTTTTTTATAAGTTTAATAAATTTTAAATTCGATTTCCTACTATGAAAAGGAACAAATTTTAAACTTCTCCAAATCTAAAATATATTAAATTGGCATCTTAATGTCAGCTGCATTTAGATAAATTTTGATTTAAGATGAATTTTTATAAAAAAAATTATTAAATATGTGGATTTACAGTTCAAAAAGAGAAAATATAATATGTTATGAATAGATAATAATTTTTAAAAAATTAAAATTAAAATAAAATTTTGATTTAGAAGAGGAATTAGAAAATTCAATAACCCACTTGATTTAGTATTAAAGCTCATAAGAAATGACAGAGATGTAAGACAATGAAACTTACATTATTGGAATGCCAAATGCTTGGCATTTGGCAATATAGAATGGGAATCACATATTTACGAAAGGGAAAGGAAATAAGTATGTGTCCAAGATTTTTTTTTTTTTCTTTATCCTTTTTATCTAGCAAGAAGTATGTTATCAATTGAGAAATTATTTTAATTTTATTTAAGGAAAAGACAAAAATTAGATTATTCTTCAAATTCTTGAAGATGAAGTGATCATTTTGGAAAATTAACCTATTTGATTCTTAAAGTTTAGGACTTGCAATGTTTTAATCATTAATGATTTTTTTTTTTTTACTATTATGATCCCTAATGAAATTATAACAAGTGATCCGCAACTCTATTTTTCAGTATAAATATCAACTAAAAAAAGTTATCCTCATTGTACATGATCAACTAATATATTTATTTTTCATTTAAAAGAAAAAACACGTACAATAAGAGTGACTTTTTTTGACAAAATTTATATTCAAAAAAAGAGTTATAAACTACTTAAAAGACTATAATTTCATTAGGGATCGTAACGATAAAAAACAATCATTAAGAATTAAAATATTAAAAATCTTAAACTTTAAAAACTAAATAGGTTAATTTCTCGATCGTTTTCTAACTTTACAATAGCCCTACTATTTGATATCGGAAAATTTGTTATACATTTTGACTGTTGGATTCTGTTCGTTTTCACAGCTGGAAAGAAGTTTTCAATTTTGGAAGTATTTTCGTTTTCAATTTTGAAAACCATTTTGGCTGTCATTTCACATTCGACCGACTAGTGGGAAAGCAATGGATGTACTGACAATTGATGAGAATTGAGAATGGGAATAGGAATGATCACGAGAAGGAAGCAAATGTGGTCGGACCACTGTTGGCCTTTTTCTTGGTTGTGGTCGGTTATTATACATTTTAGCATATTTTTTTATGAGTTTAATGGCTTTTCAATTGTATGGTTAATTTTATTTTATGTAAAAAAAGAAGGCAAACTTTTAAACTTCTTCGAATCTAAAATATTTCAATTTAACATCATATATATTTTAACATTCAAAATTTTTATTTCTTTAGACTACAAAGATCCAAATATGATCTTCTTAAACTATCACTTAAATAATCGTCTTTTTAAGTAAGTACCTTAATAGAATTTCTCACTTGACTTAGTATGGTTTTACTTCTTTTTTTGCCCATAACATGATAGAAGCTTTCTAGTTATTCCATCGTGGTTTATTCGTTTTATCATTGACTAGCTTATTACCCTCTCCTATGTGACAAGGGACAATGACAAATGACACCTTTTAAGAAATACCACACACTTGCCCCAAAGCCCTTTCCCAAGACCCTTCCTTGACACTATTGACAAATACCAAACTAAATAGGTAGCTTTCTAATTAGTTATCTACAATAAAATTAAACACAAGAGGAGGGGAAAAAAATAAAAAACTTTGGAAGTTGAGACCAATAAAGTCATGAAAATTGCATGAGAAAATGACATCAACAATAATGCTTGAGGAAATATAGGTTTCTCTATTGCCATTTGATGAAGACACATAATGATTTAATAGTAATTTCATTAATGTAGCTATACCCTTTGGCTCAAGGCAAAGGAAAGGTGTATGAATGGTCACCCTTAGGTAGGGTTAGGGCTAGGGGTGTAAACGAATCAAACTTTTATCAAACATGTTTGGATTCGACTCGATAAGAGTTCGGTTCAAATTTGAAGTATCGAGTTCGAGCTCAAATATAAATCCTATATTTAAGCTTAAATTTTAACCGAACTGAATTTGAATATCTAAGTATTAGGTTCAAAAGTTAGTGAACATATTCGGTTAATTAATTAATTAATTAATTAATTAATTAATTAATTATAAATTATATAATTTAAAAATATATTATATTATAAATTACTTATTTAAATTCAAGTTCAAGTGTTCGAGTTTGAACGAGTTTTCGAACTTATTATAATCGAACTCGAGCTTTAAGTATTTCAAATGAATCGAGCTCGAGTCAAGATTTGATATTCGAATCGAATTCGAGCTCGAATTCGAGCCCTGTGTGAAAATAATAAAGTTCGGCTCGATTATCTTAAGATTCGACTTGATTCGATTCAAGTACACCCCTAGGTAGGGTTGTAAACGGGTCGGGTCGTTCTATTCTGGATCCGATTAGCAAAACCTAGTACTCGAATCAACCCAAATACCTACTGAATATGGTATAAAGAGACCCATATCTGAGCATGCGGGTATACTCCACCCGAAAATATTTCTGTTTAAAATTTCTCTCATGTGTCATAGGAAAGAGAGAGAAAAAAAAAATTGATTATAAAACTCACATACAAGTATGGATGAAAAAATATTACCAATGAACTTTTTACAAAGCATATAAAAAAAATTCAAAAACTCCAATTTAATAACATACTAGACAAGCTTAACCAACAAGAGTAGAAGCCACAAACATAGAAATGATATAGTTATCAATTAGGTAGAGGTAATACTTTTAACAGAGAACTTATTGATCAAGAACAAATTTTGAGAGAAATTAATTACTTTTCTTAAATGATATTATATATATATATATATATATATATATATATATATCATTTAGGAAAATATATAATATATAATATGTGCACAAAAATGCTATAACGTGCACAGAAGCTTCACCGCATTTAGTTTAAAAGGACGTGACTAAATCTCAATTATCACTGTATCCATTGGCCTAGCAAAGTTTGAAAGCAATAGTCAATTTCCCAACTCTCATTTGACACGTAACCCATACCAAGAAAGTAAATTACAACTTCGTCGTTTAGGTGTGAAATTAAATAAAAATACTTATATACCCTTGAACTTTGTAAATTACACACTCTAAAAATTTATATTTTTTAGAAGATACAACTTGTAATTTTATTGCACAAATTTTTAATATAATAATTTATTAAAACAAATGTACCTAGGTATAGGGAGAGAGAGAGAGAGAGAGATAATGGAAATGGGGTAATAATGCAAGAGCTATGAACTTAAAAGGTTAAAAAATACAGGAGTGAGAAATCGTACCAGCCAGTGATCCAAGATGCAAATGGGCCAAATTCATTTCCACAAAGCTTGGCACTCCAAAAGTATAGCCCACCTGACGTTGGGTAAGCAGAGCAGATCTCAGCCATGGAGAGGCCCACAAAAAGCGTCATTAGGCCAACTATGGGCCACCCGTACACCATGGTAACAGGGCCTCCAAATTTCAGGCCCTGATTATATAGTGTTGTTATTCCGGTCATCACTGAAATGATTGAGAATGTGACTGAAAAATTTGCTAGAAACCTAAAAATAGCCCAAATCAATTATTAGTTTTTCCCAATTACAAAATAGCAACCCAAACAACTAAAAAGTACATAATTTAATGTAATAACTCATTTGAAATTTGAATTGAAATATAAATTTTTAAGTATTAAATTTCAAAAATTAAAACATAAAAACTGAATTTTAAAGTTTGAAATTTAAATATGAAGTTTAAATTAATTATAATTTATTTTTATACTATATTCTATTATAATTTAAATTAAAGATAAAAGATGTTAATAATTATATTAAAACTTAATATATTCAGATTTCAAACTTAATTAATTTTTAATTATTTAAAATTTATAATAAAATTTTATTACGTCTTAATCAATTAAATAACAATAAAAATCTATCATCAAATACATTTAATTAAATAAATATTTAATATTATTCGTTATCAAATACATCTAATAAAATAAGTATTTAATTAGTTAATTTTAAATACTTAATTAAGTTATTAAATAGACTCTTAAAAAAGAATATTACTAAAGATAATATTATATAAATTATATGAACGTGAAAAATAAAATTTACAATGACCTTTTTTTTAATAATGTTAATTTTCTAAGAGAAAAAGTAGTTTCCAAAAATAGACTAACTCGTGACAATTTTTCCTAGGATTGAAAAACAAAGTCTTCATCTGGCCGGTGGCTTTATTAGGCTTATCAGGCAATGGCGACTACTGCTTAGATCATAAGAGGAAGTTCAACACTCGGATACTGCTAGCTTCCCTCATTGCATGGCTGACAGCAAAGCACCTGATTCACACGCTATCCCTAACTTTAATTTACCAATTATTTGTTTCATGGCTTTAATTTGAGTTGCAGACCCCACTCTGAAAACGGAGATATCAGTGGGCCTGATTCCAGCATTGAATAGATCGGCGAATAAGAATATTTTGATCATCAGTAATGAAAATTATGTTTGTAGGAATATAAGCCGAATTGAAAATTTTCTATTCAAATAAAGGCGAGTTGAGGGAAAGATGTTTAAATGAGAGATGATAATGTTATAATTTTTTTTAAAAAAAATTTAAAGATGAAATATAAATTTTTTTAATTTTTTAAAATAAATTACAAAACTTTTAAAAATTTTAGAAACGGATTCCACTTGTCGGGGAGGGTGAATTCGAAGATTCTGAAAATGAAAATTCCACAATCTCTTCTCATTGTGCCTAACGATAACAATTGGAATTTGTAAGGCTATGAATTTCGCACTTTTCAATTTAGTTGAGCAGAGTTGATAAAACTCCCTTAGTATTCTACATGCCATGGAACTAATTTCTCTACTCGTCTCTCTCACATATTTAATTCTTTCACACTGCACTCCTCCAATATATACAAATTAAGGACACCTTAGAAATTTTAACTCATAAAATGCATTGCTTATAGAATTTTTGTTCTTTCTTGTGCATATAAAATGACTTATATTTTGAAACAATTAGTATATATTAAAATCACAACAAAAGATCAACAAAAAAAAAAGGAAAAAGTACCAAAATAAAAACCATTAGTGATTGATTTTTGTTTTTTTAAGTTAAATTTCTAGTTAATTTTAGTAGAAGGTTAACCAGATGAAGATAGAGTTTTTCTAAGTGCAAACATGTCGAATTCTTAGGAGAGGTAAGGTAGAATATAAGAAAACATTAGTTACCAAACACCGTTAACCCCATCTTTGTCTTCGAGCTGAAGGGTGACCGCAGTCTAACCGAATATCAAGCACAGTGAACTTCAATAATTTACCAAAAAAAAACAAAAATAGAAACTCTGAAGGGTGGGAGGCAATGACAGCGGTGCTTGGCTTGATTGTCAATATCCCATCAGGAGATTCTTGATTTGAAAAGAATTCTATTTGATTCCTAAACCTTGTTTTCAGATTTTTCATGTTGCTTTCGAATTCGTAATGCATGAGACTTGCAGCATGAAATGAAGAAATTTGGAAACAGTGTACTTACGAAAGGCCACGAGTAAGTTCTTGCTTGTAACCAAGCTGTTTCAACCGAAAGGAGTCATCGGAGAAGCCAGCCGAAGCAGCACCATCAGTATCAGAATGATGGAGTGGAAAATAGGGACCAACGGAGTCATCGTTTGCCCTCGTACGAGATCCCATTCTGAAAAACTCTTCAACACCACACTTCCACTAAAAATTCTTAACCAGAAATCTTGGAAAACTGCTAACTAGCAGTCGGTAATTATAAAGCTTCGGACCCTCGAAAATGGGTATGTAATATTTATATATAGTTGAAGATCAGTTGAGAGAATTTTTTTGCCGGAAAGAGTTGGTGCAAGGTTGAAAAGCGGATTGCAGTGTAGGTGTTTGATGAATTGTTTATTAAGGAAACTTTTATACGTACACGGGAGGGCAACAGGCCAAAGGGCTAGATCCAGGGAATGCGTTGGTTAATTACCTTTGCATGAATGTGACCGCTGCTTTCCTTTGAGTATGCTGAGAACGGGATAGGGTGTTTTTTTTTTTTAAAGAAGGAGAGGGGGAAGACAAGGAGCGAGAAAGAGAACAAGAAAAATAACTCAATATCGGATTCGAGACTTATATTTTGAGTAATAATTCTCATAATATTATAAGAAAAATAATGTGTGTATTTAGATAGTAATTATTTTGAAATGAATTTGTTTAAAAATAATAAAAATTATTAAATATATAGGATTAAGGTAGGGTTTAAGTGAAATTGTGATACTCCAATTCTATATGGGATTCCACGTGGGATTGGGATGAGAAGTATGTATAGTATATAAGAATGGGCATAAATACCCATTGTCAACTTGGAATTTCTATTTTGGCCTAACGAAGACGGTTGTCAAGTAATTGACTGTGGATACAGCACAAGACGTGACATTTGGTATCAGAACTGCTAACCAGCCCTCGATATGGAAACTAAGTATTATACCATCGGCGGGCACGTGACAGAAACTAAAAAAGAATATAATATGTTATGAATATTGATAATTTTAAAAAAATAATTATTATTTAAATTAAAATAAACTTTGAATATAAATGAAAAGTTGCTCAAATATATGCTAAATTTTTCCATACCAGAGCTCTATTGTAAACATTTGACACCGATATAAGAATGATGATGCCGATCTATTTCCTAAATCTAATATAGGCTAAGCGATTGACATTTTTGTTACTTTTCAATATGGCAGATTTATTGAATTTGATTGTGTTTAGAACAAAAACGAACATATTTTTATTTGGCTATAACAAAAAGGATTATACGTAGTCATCATTTGACCGGTGGATATAGGTGTGCTTGAATCGAGACGAATTTTGGGGTGATTTTATTTGATTGATAGAGATGTGTACCAGTTAAGCATAGTCAAATATCTGAATTGAATTGAATGAATTTGATGTTTTAGACTAGAGTCGAATTTGATACTGTAGGCCAAATTCGAATTTGATTCAAGTAAGAAGGTTCGAATTTAACAAAATAAAATATTTTAAGGTTCGAAATCAATTCAATATTTAATTATTTGATGTACTCGATAGTGTAAAATTATATTTGAATTTAAATTATTTAAAAATATTATATATACTTAACATTTTATATTATTAAATAAACAATATATATAATCAAACACTGTTATGAATTATTAGAATCTCCATTAATTAGTGGAGGCTCCACTAATTATGGATTTATGTGAATTATTAGAAGATTTTTATGGATGTCCACCATTTAGTGGAGACACCATTAATTGAAGATGATGTATGCCATGATGTATTTCACTAATTAGAGCTCTATAAATAGAGCTATTCTCTAAGCTTGTAATACACCATCATTTTGTGAAAGAAAGATTAGTGAAAGAAAGATTAGAGAAAGAATTGTGAGAGAAAGAAAGAGAGAAGTTTGAAGAGAAATTCTTGTGCAAAGAATAGTTAGAGTTTTCTTAGTGTGTAGTGTGTAGATTTTATTCTAACACTACCCTAATTTCATAACACGTTATCAGCACGAGTCTCTACCAAGTACAAAAGCCATAAGACTAAGCACGAGTTTCGCAGCTACCAAAGCCGTAAGACGGTACGCATTTATTGATCTCTATGGCTAACATCGCGAAGCTCGAATTTGTAGCCCTTGATATTTCCGGAAAAAATTATATGTCATGGGTTCTCGATGCGTAAATGCATCTAAATGTCGAAGGCCTTAGTAAAACTATTCAAGCAAATAATAGTGCATCTCGCACAACACAAGGCTAAAGCTTTGATTTTTATTCGTCGTCATCTCGATGAAAATTTGAAAATGGAATATCTTACCGAAAAAGATCCACATGGCCTATGGGTAAATTTAAAAGAAAGATTTGACCACCCGAAGATGGTCGTACTACCTATCGCACGGTATGAATGGTTGCACCCGAGGTTGCAAGATTTTAAAACCGTGAATGAATATAGCTCCGCAATGTATAAAATTACATCTCAATTAAAATTATGCGGAGAAAAAGTGACGATCGATGGAGAAGACATTCTCCACCTTTCATGCCTCGAATATTGTCCCGCAGAGAACAATATCGAGAAAAGGGGTATACAAAATTTACAGATTTAATTATCGCCCTCCTCATTGCGAGAGAAAATAATGAGTTATTATTGAAAAATCATGAAGCTGCATCAATCGGCTCTACAAAGACTCTCGTAAGTGAATGTCGTTGGCTCCAGCAGAAACCATCGTTATAGTCGTGGTCGTGGCCGTGGCCGTGACCGTGGTCGTGGTTATGGTCGTAGACACGCTCGATATTTCCCTTATCACAATTATAATCAAACCGTGAGAAATACTGGCCACCGAAGTGGAACAAAAAAGATCAAAAGGGAAAAGAAAAAGAAATTGAAGAAAAGCATGAGGATATATGTTATAGATGTGGCATGAAAGGTCATTGGTCACGAAACTGTCGTACGGCTAAGCATTTAGTTGATTTGTATCAAGCTTCATTGAAAAATAAAAATGTGGAAGCAAATTTTTCTCAACATCCAATAAATAATGTCGAGGATGACGATAGTGATCCTGAAGATCTTAATATCAATATTACCCATATGGATGTATCGGATTTTTTGAACACCCGGACGGTAGGATAGACCATTTAATTGGTGATGGCGGTGTCCAAAAGAACTAAAGCCTCACCCCGATATTTTTGTATTTTCATTTTCATTCTATTCTAATAATATTTACGTTTACATATATATATTTGTGTTCGGATGGCTGTTATTAATGATGATGTATGCATTATTGATAGTGGAACTACACACACCATACTAAAAAATGAGAAATATTTTTCCGATCTCAAAATGGGAGAAATAAATATTTATACGATAAACGGTAGTGCAAGTGTAATTGAGGGCTCCGGAAGAGCTAGTATATTGTTGCCTAAAGGAACAACAATTATTATTGATAAGGCACTATTTTCCTCAAAATCCGGAAGAAATTTATTGAGTTTTAAAGATATCCGCAGAAATGGGTATCATGTTGAAACAAATGAGGAAAATGGGATTGAGCATCTTTTTATTACTCAAATGCATTTGGGTAAGAAATCGGTATTAGAAAAACTGCCGTCTTTTTCTACTGGTCTATATTTTGTAAAAATACGTACAATTGAAATTCATCATCTAGTAAACCGAAGTTTACTGATCCTATTACTTTTAGCATTTGGCATGACCGGTTGGGTCATCCGGGATCTACCATGATGAGAAGAATCATTGAGAATACACATGGTCATCCTTTAAAAAATAAAAGGATATTAACATCAGAAAAATTCGCATGTACTTGCATGTTCCCTAGGAAAATTAATTGTTAAACCATCACCGAGTAAAAGTATGAGTCTGAAAGTCCTATATATCTCGAACGGATTCACGGAGATATTTGTGGACCTATTGATCCACCATGTGGACCGTTCAAATATTTTATGGTCTTAATTGATGCATCATCCCGATGGTCACATGTATGTTTATTATCTACTCGCAACTTGGCGTTTGCGAGATTACTTGCTCAAATAATTAAATTACAAACACAATTTTCGGACCATCACATTAAAAATATCCGTTTGGATAATCTTTGGTGAATTTTCATCACATGCTTTTGATGCATATTGCATGTCAATTGGGATTAATGTTGAACATCCTGTAGCTCATGTTCACACACAGAATGGTCTTGCTGAATCTTTGATTAAACGATTACAATTAATTGCTAGACCAATTATTAATGAAAACAAATCTCCCAACATCTGCTGGGGACATGCTATTCTACATGCTGCAACACTTGTACGTATAAGACCAGCTAGTTATCATAAATTCTCTCCTTTGCAATTGGCTTTTGGGTCAGAACCAAATATTGCTCATTTAAGAATTTTTGGGTGTGTTGTATATATTCCAATTGCACCAAACCAACGTACAAAGATGGGTCCTCAAAGAAGAAAGGGGATATACGTTGGATATGATTCTCCCTCTATTATCGGGTATGTTGAACCCCCGACGGGAGATGTATTCACAGCAAGATTTGCTGATTGTCATTTTGATGAATCATTATTCCCTAAATTAGGGGGAGAACCCAAACAGTATAAAAAGGATCTTGATTGGACAACATCATTAAATTATCTTGATCCGCGCACAAGCGCATGTGAACTTGAAGTTCAAAAGATAATTCATTTGCAAAGCATTGCAAATCAAATGCCGGACGCTTTTGTTGACTCCGAGAAGAGTTACAAAATCGCATATTCCGACTATAAATGCTCCTATTCGAATTGAAGTTCCAGCGAGAACAAAATATTATACCTATAGGCTGCTTGAGTCAAAAACACGCCGAAGCGTGGCCGACCTCTTGGTTCTAAAGATAAAAATCCTCGAAAGAAAAGAGGATTAAATGATCCGAGAAGATCATATTGAAGAAAAGAATGATAAAGACCAAGAGAGAAGCTGATGACAAAGAACCGAGAAGTTGATGAAAGTAACACTGAAATTTCTATCAATTATACCACTTCGGTAGAAGTTGGAATCGGATAGAAAGCTGTTATTGATAATATATTTGCATACAATATATCTCTTGATGTTACACGGGATAATGATGATCCTGAACCAATATCGATTGATGAATGTCGGCATAGAAAAGATTGGCTGCAATGGAAAGATGCGATTCAATCGGAGTTAAATGCAACGGCAAAACGTGAAGTCTTCGGACTGCGGTCCGAACACCGGAAGGTATAAAACCTGTTGGCTACAAATGGATATTTGTGCGAAAGCGCAATGAAAAGAGTGAAATCGTTCGATATAAAGCGCGATTAGTAGCCCAAGGTTTTTCACAAAGACCGGGTATTGATTATGATGAAACTTATTCTCCTGTTGTTGATGCTATTACACTCCGATATCTTATCGGTTTGGCGAGTACATGAAAAGATAGATATGCGCCTATTAGATGTTGTCACTTTGCTTACTTGTATGGAAATTTAGAAAATGATGTTTACATGAAAATCCTCGAAGGATTTCATATGCACGAAGCATATAAACATTATCCTCGTGAAAATTACTCCATCAAGTTGCGGAAATCATTATATGGCACTGAAGCAATGCAGGCGCATGTGGTTCACACGTCTTAGTGAATATTTATTGAAAGCGGGATTTAAAAATGACCGGGTATGTCCATGCGTTTTTATTAAGAAATGCTGGTTCTAAATTTGTGATATTAGCTATATATGTTGATGATATTAATCTTATTGGAACTCCTGAAGAGCTCCAAGAAACAATTGATTATTTAAAAGAGAATTCGAAATCAAGGATTTTGGTAAAACCAAATTTTGCCTTGGTTTACAAATTGAACATTTGGAGAGTGGAACATTTATTCATCAATCAACATATACGACAAAAGTGCTAAAAAGATTTTACATGGACAAAGCACATCCATTGAGTATTCCAATGATCGTCCGATCATTAAATGTGGATAAAGATCCTTTCAGAGCCTCAAGAAAATGATGAAGAACTCCTTGGTCTGAAGTACCATATCTCGGTGCAATTGGTGCATTGATGTATCTTGCTAATAACACACGGCACTGATATTGCTTTCGTTGTCAATTTATTAGCAAGATTTAGTTCTTCACCAACACGACGACATTGGAATGGAATTAAACAAGTCCTTCGATATCTCCAAGGTACAATTGATCTCGGATTATTTTATTCAAATAAAACCAGTCCAACATTGATAGGTTATGCGAGATCTTTGGTTATTTATCGATCCACATAAAGCACGTTCTCAAACGGGCTATCTATTTACATGTGGAAATCTTGCTATATCATGGCGTTCTACGAAACAATCTATAGCGACTACTTCTTCAAATCATGCTTGAAATTATAGCCATTCATGAAGCAAGTCGAGAATGTGTATGGCTAAGATCCATGATTCATTATATCCGAGAAAGTTGTGGATTATCATCAATCAAAGGTATTCCAACTCCTCTTTATGAAGACAATGCGGCTTGCATAGCTCAATTACGAGGAGGATATATTAAAGGAGATCGGACAAAACATATTTCACCAAAATTCTTCTTTACTCATGAACTCCGGAAGAAATGTGAAATTGATGTGCTACAAATTCGGTCATGTGATAACCTCGCGAGATATTTTCACGAAGACTTTACCGACGGCAACATTTGAAAAGTTGAGATATAAAATCGGTATGCGTCGGTTTAAAGATTTAAAGGAATCATCTCATCGGGGGGAGTAATAAACATACATATAGAATAGTGTACTCTTTTTCCTTCACTAGATTTTTTTTCCCACTTTGGGTTTTTATCTAGTAAGGTTTTAACGAGGCATATTCTTTATGTATGGATGGACATCCAAGGGGAGTGTTATGAATTATTGGAATCTCCATTAATTAGTGGAGGCTCCACTAATTATGGATTTATGTGAATTATTAGAAGATTTTTATGGATGTCCACCATTTAGTGGAGACACCATTAATTGAAGATGATGTATGCCATGATGTATTTCACTAATTAGAGCTCTATAAATAGAGCTATTCTCTAAGCTTGTAATACACCATCATTTTGTGAAAGAAAGATTAGTGAAAGAAAGATTAGAGAAAGAATTGTGAGAGAAAGAAGAGAGAAGTTTGAAGAGAAATTCTTGTGCAAAGAATAGTTAGAATTTTCTTAGTGTGTAGTGTGTAGATTTTATTCTAACACTACCTAATTTATAA